>JAVJAQ010002309.1:0-1450710 GCA_032362365.1 Zygogramma bicolorata | reverse complement strand
TATGATGATGTTGGAACTATCGTGGGCTGGGCCTATGGTACGTCTCTCTCTACACACTCTACCTCTACACACACACGCGCGCGCGCGCGCGCGCGCGCGCGCGCGCGCGCGCGCGCGCGCGCGCGCGCGCGCGCGCGCGCGCGCGCGGCGCGCGCGCGCGCGCGCGCGCGCGCGCGCGCGCGCGCGCGCGCGCGCGCGCGCGCGCGCGCGCGCGCGCGCGCGCGCGCGCGCGCGCGCGCGCGCGCGCGCGCGCGCGCGCGCGCGCGCGCGCGCGCGCGCGCGCGCGCGCGCGCGCGCGCGCGCGCGCGCGCGCGCGCGCGCGCGCGCGCGCGCGCGCGCGCGCGCGCGCGCGCGCGCGCGCGCGCGCGCGCGCGCGCGCGCGCGCGCGCGCGCGCGCGCGCGCGCGCGCGCGCGCGCGCGCGCGCGCGCGCGCGCGCGCGCGCGCGCGCGCGCGCGCGCGCGCGCGCGCGCGCGCGCGCGCGCGCGCGCGCGCGCGCGCGCGCGCGCGCGCGCGCGCGCGCGCGCGCGCGCGCGCGCGCGCGCGCGCGCGCGCGCGCGCGCGCGCGCGCGCGCGCGCGCGCGCGCGCGCGCGCGCGCGCGCGCGCGCGCGCGCGCGCGCGCGCGCGCGCGCGCGCGCGCGCGCGCGCGCGCGCGCGCGCGCGCGCGCGCGCGCGCGCGCGCGCGCGCGCGCGCGCGCGCGCGCGCGCGCGCGCGCGCGCGCGCGCGCGCGCGCGCGCGCGCGCGCGCGCGCGCGCGCGCGCGCGCGCGCGCGCGCGCGCGCGCGCGCGCGCGCGCGCGCGCGCGCGCGCGCGCGCGCGCGCGCGCGCGCGCGCGCGCGCGCGCGCGCGCGCGCGCGCGCGCGCGCGCGCGCGCGCGCGCGCGCGCGCGCGCGCGCGCGCGCGCGCGCGCGCGCGCGCGCGCGCGCGCGCGCGCGCGCGCGCGCGCGCGCGCGCGCGCGCGCGCGCGCGCGCGCGCGCGCGCGCGCGCGCGCGCGCGCGCGCGCGCGCGCGCGCGCGCGCGCGCGCGCGCGCGCGCGCGCGCGCGCGCGCGCGCGCGCGCGCGCGCGCGCGCGCGCGCGCGCGCGCGCGCGCGCGCGCGCGCGCGCGCGCGCGCGCGCGCGCGCGCGCGCGCGCGCGCGCGCGCGCGCGCGCGCGCGCGCGCGCGCGCGCGCGCGCGCGCGCGCGCGCGCGCGCGCGCGCGCGCGCGCGCGCGCGCGCGCGCGCGCGCGCGCGCGCGCGCGCGCGCGCGCGCGCGCGCGCGCGCGCGCGCGCGCGCGCGCGCGCGCGCGCGCGCGCGCGCGCGCGCGCGCGCGCGCGCGCGCGCGCGCGCGCGCGCGCGCGCGCGCGCGCGCGCGCGCGCGCGCGCGCGCGCGCGCGCGCGCGCGCGCGCGCGCGCGCGCGCGCGCGCGCGCGCGCGCGCGCGCGCGCGCGCGCGCGCGCGCGCGCGCGCGCGCGCGCGCGCGCGCGCGCGCGCGCGCGCGCGCGCGCGCGCGCGCGCGCGCGCGCGCGCGCGCGCGCGCGCGCGCGCGCGCGCGCGCGCGCGCGCGCGCGCGCGCGCGCGCGCGCGCGCGCGCGCGCGCGCGCGCGCGCGCGCGCGCGCGCGCGCGCGCGCGCGCGCGCGCGCGCGCGCGCGCGCGCGCGCGCGCGCGCGCGCGCGCGCGCGCGCGCGCGCGCGCGCGCGCGCGCGCGCGCGCGCGCGCGCGCGCGCGCGCGCGCGCGCGCGCGCGCGCGCGCGCGCGCGCGCGCGCGCGCGCGCGCGCGCGCGCGCGCGCGCGCGCGCGCGCGCGCGCGCGCGCGCGCGCGCGCGCGCGCGCGCGCGCGCGCGCGCGCGCGCGCGCGCGCGCGCGCGCGCGCGCGCGCGCGCGCGCGCGCGCGCGCGCGCGCGCGCGCGCGCGCGCGCGCGCGCGCGCGCGCGCGCGCGCGCGCGCGCGCGCGCGCGCGCGCGCGCGCGCGCGCGCGCGCGCGCGCGCGCGCGCGCGCGCGCGCGCGCGCGCGCGCGCGCGCGCGCGCGCGCGCGCGCGCGCGCGCGCGCGCGCGCGCGCGCGCGCGCGCGCGCGCGCGCGCGCGCGCGCGCGCGCGCGCGCGCGCGCGCGCGCGCGCGCGCGCGCGCGCGCGCGCGCGCGCGCGCGCGCGCGCGCGCGCGCGCGCGCGCGCGCGCGCGCGCGCGCGCGCGCGCGCGCGCGCGCGCGCGCGCGCGCGCGCGCGCGCGCGCGCGCGCGCGCGCGCGCGCGCGCGCGCGCGCGCGCGCGCGCGCGCGCGCGCGCGCGCGCGCGCGCGCGCGCGCGCGCGCGCGCGCGCGCGCGCGCGCGCGCGCGCGCGCGCGCGCGCGCGCGCGCGCGCGCGCGCGCGCGCGCGCGCGCGCGCGCGCGCGCGCGCGCGCGCGCGCGCGCGCGCGCGCGCGCGCGCGCGCGCGCGCGCGCGCGCGCGCGCGCGCGCGCGCGCGCGCGCGCGCGCGCGCGCGCGCGCGCGCCGCGCGCGCGCGCGCGCGCGCGCGCGCGCGCGCGCGCGCGCGCGCGCGCGCGCGCGCGCGCGCGCGCGCGCGCGCGCGCGCGCGCGCGCGCGCGCGCGCGCGCGCGCGCGCGCGCGCGCGCGCGCGCGCGCGCGCGCGCGCGCGCGCGCGCGCGCGCGCGCGCGCGCGCGCGCGCGCGCGCGCGCGCGCGCGCGCGCGCGCGCGCGCGCGCGCGCGCGCGCGCGCGCGCGCGCGCGCGCGCGCGCGCGCGCGCGCGCGCGCGCGCGCGCGCGCGCGCGCGCGCGCGCGCGCGCGCGCGCGCGCGCGCGCGCGCGCGCGCGCGCGCGCGCGCGCGCGCGCGCGCGCGCGCGCGCGCGCGCGCGCGCGCGCGCGCGCGCGCGCGCGCGCGCGCGCGCGCGCGCGCGCGCGCGCGCGCGCGCGCGCGCGCGCGCGCGCCGCGCGCGCGCGCGCGCGCGCGCGCGCGCGCGCGCGCGCGCGCGCGCGCGCGCGCGCGCGCGCGCGCGCGCGCGCGCGCGCGCGCGCGCGCGCGCGCGCGCGCGCGCGCGCGCGCGCGCGCGCGCGCGCGCGCGCGCGCGCGCGCGCGCGCGCGCGCGCGCGCGCGCGCGCGCGATATATATATATATTTATATATATATATATATATATATATATATATATTCAGAAAATCTTCCAAATGTAATTTTCAACAAAAGAAATCTAATCTGTTGGTAGGTTCAGTGTATGAGAATGTCTTTTCTTTTACTTATATTTTCATTGCTTTGAACCCTGAATTCACAATGGTATTGTTCCCCTCATAATAATTTTAGTGTCCTGAGGATGACCATATAAAAAGTCGAAAAGTCGACATAAACAGAATTTTATTTTCTGTTCCACTGACCATTCCCAACAAACTGAAGAATTGAATTCGAAAACTTTGGATCACGTACATCTCCACTAAAAATGAAGAGTCATTGCCTGAAAACACGGATTAACGACGTTTCCTAATAATGAAACCTAGCTAGATCAATTTATTGCCCCGTAAAACCCTGCAAACTAAATTTCATCAAAATCGTTGAAGCCGTTTACGAGATTCTGAGTATAGAAGTAGAAGTATTTATTTCACTATAATATACAATGTAATAGTAGAACGTCAAGAGCAAAACAGATAAAGTGTAAAACACGGAGTGAATGATTATAGACAAAATAGTAATTGATTAGGAATGAACATTCAGGTGACAAGATACTCATTGACACTATAAAAACAATGTTTCAACAGAAAATATTTGATTTTTACTTTAAATTGAATGAAAGCCAAACTTTTCATTCTAGAAGGTAGTCTGTTATATAAGTGTATGTTCAGAGAATTCTTTTGCGATATCTGAAGTCTGTACAATGGAGTCGTAATTGAATCAACATGTCGTGTGGTGTAATGATGGACTTCGGATTGAGACGAGTATTTATGCTTGAATTCATGAATTTCTAATAAACACGAGTGAATATATTTTAATTGGGAAGTGGCATGATTTGAAAATTGACGAAAAGGGGGCGGCAATGTTCACGATGATGAGCTCCTGCGATTATTCTGATTACTCTCTTTTGAAGAATGAATGCTTTACTAGAGTGACACGAATCACCCCAGAGAAGAATACCGTATGACAAATGACTATGGAATAAACCATAATAACATGATCTGAGGACATACACACTGACAATATCTCTCAAACGTCGAATCAAAAAGGTTACACTAGACAGTTCCTTCGCTAATATTGCGATTTGTTGGCACCAGTTGAGTTTATCATCTATATATCTATATATTTATATACAGGAATTGCTTGTTGAAAGAGATTAGATATCAAAATTTCAATTAAATTATTTTTCACCTTGAAGGGCTCGAAGAGCGTATGATAGGCTTCTTCCAGCTCAGGGTCGAATTTAACAGGTCTCAATTGATACAGGATGTGGAAAACCTGCGCCATATTCATCAGCATGAAAGCAAAATTCCAAGTGAAGACATCAGGAGCGCATATGATATTCCAAGCCCAGGTGGAGAACAATAAAAGACCTGAAAGCAATCCTTGAAAGTTTCATGAATCTTTGGATTTACAAGTGTTACCAAAAATCAGCCAGCAGTGCATGAAGAGGACTCCTCGTTTGGAACATGTCGAGGCATATGCTAGGACGAAGCAGAAGTTAGCCAGTTGATAGAGGATGTGTTGGGGATCTTTCCAATAGTCGCACCAAGGCCACCATGTTCCTAGAAAAAAAATACTTATCTTCAATACTTTTTTTACAAAAATCACACCAATATAGATACTCAGGGTGGCCCCTAAACACTCACACTGAAATTTGGGGGGGGGGCACCGTCCCATTCTGTTTTATAATGCAAAAAAAAATTTTCAGAATTTTATAGATTGTTTAAGGGGTCGCTACCAAGCTTTCAACTATGGAAATGAAGTCAAACCTCGTATAAAACGGTTTTTCATGACGCATTCAATATAATCATACAAAAATCGAATGAATTTTTTTATAAATCAGTAGATCAGTAGATAAGGCCAACACACACAGAGCTTATGTTCAGACAAAAGTGTTTCATATTTTTACATGGTTGTCTCTGGTTGGCATGCCGTCACCATGTTCTTCAGATTATGTAGAATCTATTTTTTTTAAGTCAATAGAATGTTCATCGGAGTTTGAGATACTTATGTTTGAGGAGTTCTTGGAATTATATTGATGTCAGTATTTTGAAAACTGCTCTATCCAAGAACTTAGTTCACAAACATATAACACAGGCCTCGCCTAGTATTATTGGGTTTGCTGAGAAACAAACGAGAAGAAGCAGGTATCCGAGGCATTGGTTTATTTTTTCTCAAGTTTTATATTGACAGTTGGTTCCACCAACAATAGGCATGTAGTGCTCCCAAAAATGACTTGCAGCTTTTGAAAAATGTTAATGATTATGAAGCTGTGAACGAGGAAATCTCAAAAGTGACCATTAAAAAATTCTCCGGCATTTGTCAGATGAACCGATTGCACTTGCATTTTTCGATCAAGTTTTCCCTGGAGAAACCAAGAGAAAAATTATGAATTTTCTGAAGAATGAAGAAAACGACGAACAAATGAAACGTACCCTCATTGATCCTACTGCAGTTCTCTACAAAATACTGCAAGATTTTGTTGCAAGCAACACACTACCATTCTTCAAAATCCTAGATTCACCTACAGATCTGTTACAAATAGATGTGAGTGAATGAAAACAAAATGAATCTTTCAAGAAAAGCAAAGAAAAAGCTACAATGATGTTGCTGAACTACATACAAAGGACGAAGATCATAAACAGTAATTATTTTTGATGGGGGAATACACAAGCAAATATTCAGACTAGAAATCAACTTTACTTTTTCAAAGTAACGTCTTATAAATTATTCTATAAATAATTTTGAATTTATAACTGCTCAGAGAACTTCAGTTATATGCATTCCATTGTAATTTCTCAATAAATATTATGTTTGTCCCAACAGGCTTTAAATTATCAATTCAATTATTTTCATTCCATCCCTCAAGGGTTTATGTGTTGGTAGTAAATCCTAACACTAAAAATCCCCGAAAAATTTGTGGAATTATTTTGTATAGAGTAGAATAAAATGAAAGTTGGACCCGAGATGAATTAACAATCTAAAATTTCACCACCTTCGATAGATACATTATAAAGAATCAGAAAGCGAATTCCGATTGAAGACTTATTTTGAAATATTTCTCAAATTCCTCAGATCAACATTCGAATTTGGAATAATTGAAAAATCTCATCGGGGACATCTGAGATTTCGAAACTCAATCTGCAGTAAAGATAAAAATGTGGTAGCTTAGAATGTTGTAGATTACGATTACCCGAAGGTGACAACTGTAAGATATAATTTGGTGAGATAGATATACTGATGTATATGGTAGTAGCTCAGACACCAACTGACTACAGATGTTATACAATATACAATACACAATGGCCCTGAAATGGATCCTTGTGGCAAACCGATAGCTCTGAAGTTTGATCTATAATTACAACTCAGAACTTTAGGTCTTTCATATCTTGATATCATAACTAGAGAAAAGTGAGCTGTAGCAGTAGTGTTTCATGAAGAACTCACATCCACTGAACGAATAGAAATATAATAAATTTATGTGAGCTCATGATTGATCATGATTCACCGGGAAAAATATATAGTAAAGGCAAATAGTATAATCCAAACGTCTTCATGCAGATAAACATTTATAGGATGCATGTGAGGTGACATAAAAGCTGATTCTGATGGTGACATAAAAAACCAACCTGACGGTATAATATACGAAGTATTCTTGTCTAGCTCCGGCCATGAGAAATTGACTCCTGGGGCAACGAATAGGGTGTGAGGTTTTTCTTCGTTTGGTTGGAGCCCACTTTCAGCCAGCGATGGCATTTTATTTCAGTTCATCTTTCAGCACACATTACGATATTAAACTTGTTTGTCGCGCCTGGATTCGAAATCAATAAATGGGCGGGAATCGTAGGACGTGAAGTTTTCTTCTCAGATTGGACTTGTCGCTTTTAGGTTTCGCCGATAGATGGCGATATGTGGTTGCCCAAGTAATTTGAATATTTGGGCTTTTTGGAAACTGTGTTTCTTCTAGGATCCAGGATAGGTTGACAGGTATAATGATCTCTCTATAACTAAGATTTGATACCAATTTCTCATTTCTACATAGCATTTTTGAACGATATGATGGGTAATGTTCATGATAATAGGTTATTTCGTCTGAGGAACTGAATACCTCCAATTTACCGAAACTTTATCGCTAAATTCACAATAGACAACCTGGGTATATGTTTGATAATAACAAAAATGTGCACAGTCCTAGTACAAAAGTTGCGTATTTCTCTTGGCCACTGCCTTGTCTCTACTCTCGATAGAGGAGGTTTTGTATATAGAGTTGATGCATCTCAACTTTATTTGTGATTCTTCATAAAGACTATCGATTTTTGTTTTTTGTTGATAATTCTCAAAGTTCTCATCATTTTGTTTCATCCACAAATATCATGAGTGCTGGTCAAATAATTATTCCACATGTCGGTCTCAGATAGATATCTATATATGAATACTCAAATACTCTTTGGTTGTACATTTTTGTTTACTGGATAAGAGCTTTTATAAGATAATTTACATCTACAAAATGCAACGTGGAAATAATTTTTGGCTAGTATGATTGATGATGTGATTTTAATAGTGGAAATTTTGTATTTCTCTTTGAAGTATAAATGAAAGCTTTTATGTCAGAGCTGTAAAACTTCCGAAAAATCAGATTTAAAATTTCATTGATGAATCTTGCCATGTTTGTCAGTCGTGGTAAACATGTAACAGTAAAATGAGCTAAACTATCATATCCCTCAAAAAGTTCTGTTCGAAAGACTCGTTCGAAAAAATATAAGAAGGAAGAGTGTTTTACAAGTCCTTTACTGCAAAGTTTCATCAGGTTTTGTATATACGCATGGAGTTTTTTTCTGGTAGATCCAGGAAGAATTATCCATGAAACATCTTGGCGAATAAAACTGCTCTTCCTTCATTCTGCCAGTACTAGTTCCCTGGTTCTTGGGTGATGTGCGATTAAAAAGCAGAAGATTGAAACATATTAATTCCTTCACAGAGTTATTGCAAAATACCAGAATCAATATGGGATCCATGTGCATGATGAATAACTCAAAAATCAAACCCCTTTTGAAGATCTGTTGTATATCATTTCATTCGATAGACATACCCATTTTTGTATAATAACAATTATTTTCACTCTTTATAAGTGTAATGATAACAGAATCGAAAGTTTAATAATCATAAACTTGGTTTTTCATAACTTTTGAAAATTATTTCGAAACAGTTTAGTCCTGGAAAATGTTGTTGAGATCTTGGAGATAGATATCAATATAGAATAATTCATCTTGAGGAAGTCCAGTAGACCTTCATCTTAGTGTTTCTTTCATTAACTCCTTTAGTTAGAGATAACGTGCTGAATTCAAACCCGTTATGAATAAAATTCGACCAATTATTACAACTAAAATGATGAATTATTGTTATTCTAGGAATTACTAGAGTAATAACGTTTAATTTGGCAAATCCTGTGTCATAATGGAAACATCAACCTGTTAATAAAACGGGCTTAAGTTATTAAGAAAAATATATTAGCGGTGTACGGATTATCTTTCTTATCTAGACACAAGTGAATATTATAAGTGATTTGTCAATAATTGTTTCAAATAGAACAAATACGACAGCCAGTAGGCCATGTTATTAATATTCGGCTCCCGTGTATTTTAAACAAATACACGTGTATTCTGCAAATATCACAATTATTTGTTGTATCTCTTTTTTGACATTTATTGAATACACCTAAGCAAATACAGATATGTTTTAATTAAATCTGCGCCATCGGCAAATTATTTCTGCCATTTCGTGCCTGATTTTTAAGGATGCATATCAGTAATAATCTTCGAGTATCATCGTGGGAAATCCCTGGGTAAAAACAACGATGGATTTCATTTATAACTTATTTTCTTTCTCACTACTTCGAATTCGATCATGTACAATTCTCACAATTTTATGCTTTATCAAAATGATCTCTTGTTATCTACTGGATCATAATATCCTTCAACTTGCACTAATACGATACAAATATATGAGATACTCAAAGCAGTTAGCTAAAGCAGTCTGTACGAGTGAATTTCCGAAAGCTTCAACATAGTTTCATACATGTTCCAGTCGTGTGAAGACAAAAAGGAAATACTCTTACTTTTATGAGAAAAATAACCCCTATCTATCAGTATTATCGATGGATGCATAGAAAACCAAAGATATCCTGTATTGTTTTTTCAATTTCTTGTTGGTTTTCTGGAATGAATTTACAAAATACTTTTCATGATGTTCTTACTACTGAATATGGCAATAGTCACCACCATTCAACATCACAAAATATTTAAAAAATATTGACACGAGAAACGTATTTTTAACATGTTCTTCTAGCTAGAGGATAGGACAATAACATATACTAGAAATTATCTGTATTTGTGTTATCTTTGCCTCATCGAAGAAAACTTGCCAGTATTTCATTTTCCTAGAATTTGCTTCATTATTACATTGAATGAACATATTTCCTTAATAAAATGAACTGGTTATTGCCAAGACCTGGTTCAAGACATAATGCTAGCTTTCATAACTCTGGTTTGGGAAAGAAAATCTCACATCAAAGTCCAATATTCTTTGTGTCAGAACTTCAACTGTATTCCTGAGCTCTGTGATGTTGATCACAGTTGTTTGGCTTATATAAAAAAATCTTGACGAACAATTTGATCTATTAATAGCGTTTTTTGCTTTCTCGCTCCAGCTTCGAGTATTGCAGAAGGTCAAGCTGCCCCCTGGGTCATGGTTAATAAACTTATACGGATGGGGAGAAGAGTTAAGAGATATTTTTTCGCCCCAGCTCCTCAAGAGGTTCAAACTATTCATGCCAAACCACTCGGTGTCATTTTAGATAATAACCTTTTATAGTGAGGTCATATTGGGGACCTCAGTAAAAAATGAGTTAAATCATCTTTGTTTTCAGAAAACGAATTTTTTTGAAAATTGCTGCCCTATTTTACATCATTCCACTCGAAATTGAAATATGGGCTAGTTATGGTAAAATTCTTGCCACACCAAAATTTTCACACTGCAAAAAAAAGGTCAAGAGAATAATATGTCATGTTGGATTCAGAGATAGTTGCAGACCCTTTTTTCATCAGAAATAAAGTTATGCCTTCACCATGAGCTTATGATTTTAGCAGCCGATTGCACAGACTTTCTGTTATGGTACCATTAACAAAGTGGACCCTTTAAGTTAGGTAAGGGTTTATTAATGGGTATTTAATGATCTATTAATCGATACAGTGCGTTAACTGACCTTTAATGGCCCATTAGCTTAATGCTCCCATAACAAAAAGTCGGTACAATCGGCTGTAAATCACTTTTGAAGTTTGCTACACATTTCTAAGTTCATAATCGAAATACTATAAATCGTAGGTAACCATCTTTCAAAGCCCCGTTTTAGACTCAACAGATCCCAGAGAAACTCCCTGAACTGAGATTTGTACAATTTTCTACCGGAAAAAATTAAAACCTTCCACATGGAATCATTCAATAGAAATACTCGGCAAGTTAATCTGTTTCAATGTTTTTATAGTACTTACTCGGGATTTTCTCGAAACTCCAATTCAAAATTGTTTTTTTTTTCTCTCCCAATGCTCAGGCAGACATATATTGCATGATCATTATATATTTTTCATTATAGATTCATATATTTCCACATGAATGTTAAAATTTGATCTCAAGGGACGATTTATATTTGAAAATTCAAGTTATTTGTTCTCACAGTATTTTATATGAACATTTTGACGAATAGCCCTCCTGATTGACCTGCATTGACAAATACTTTCTTTTGGTAAAAGTGTCAAATAAATTATATCTATATATCCATCAAAATTTTGGGGTAACATCAATTTCTAGTCAGTATCTATGTCTGTTTTGGAATAGTTCCCTCGTATATAAAATGTCCCATAAGAGCAATGCAATTGTCGAAAACTTACAGCGGTAATTGCATTGTATCAAGTCACCATAACAACACATTTGAAACCGTATCGCTAGACGTCAGTAAACAACACAAATAAATGTCAGATAGACTTCGAAAATAGAAAAACATTTCGCGTTTAGGTGAGTACTCCATTCAATCTATAGAGGAAAGTATAAATGAACAAAAAATAACATTTCCTTGAGAATTTCTTTATTCGTGAAATATTCCAAAGAATTACATTCGTGCATAAAAATGACCAGATAATTCTGCATTCAAGCGTGATATCTTATACAAATTGCATTCGGTTATTTTCATATATTTTAAAAGAGCCCTCGTCCTTCGGACTCGGGTACTTTCGCCAAAATATAAAAATAAACTCTTGCAGTTTTTAGATATCAAGCTTTCTTGCAAAATCATCGGTAATTTTCATGCACTCGTGCAATTATAACATGGCTTGAAGTGCCAAAATATGATTATATCATCCCTCCAAAGACATCAGTACAAAGTTTGAAAATTTGAAGAAAACACAACTATCTTTCATTCCCAGCCGATCATGACTCCAACCGCAAGCTCTGATAAAGTTTCAATTCTCTTCCGAGAACAAACATATACATACGAATACAAAAAACTGTGATTAATAACGGTGGTTGCTCTCAACCCCCAATAACTTTACCACCTGTGTCGTTCCGGTAAAAGCTCCGGCAAGTTCTGTATCTGATGCGTCGGACAATGACTTTAATCTTTTAATCTTGAAACATTACCGATGGTCCGTGAAATAATACCCCGTAATCGTTTTGTAACGATCGCCATGACGCAAACACCCCCTTTGTGCCGAAATAATCACAAATGATAATCTCAGAAATAGAAATTGCATATTTTGTTGAAGTAGGGGTACACAGTACTCATTATACAACAGAAAGAATTAAATTGTAAAATCATTCACCGTATAACATCAAATAAGTAATATTATTATATTATGCATGTGAGAATCTAGAAATAGCAGAAAGTGAAAATATTATGAATAGTGACAAAGGGTATATCCCTTGCAGCCTGCTCTTCAGTTCACTGTTGATATATTAATCAGAATAATTAGTAGTTAGTCCCTATCAAAACAACAACAACAAAAAATGTTTGCGGGTAGTTGCTGCACTACCTATAATTGTAAAGTATATATAAAGCTAACCCTGGTCCTCAGGTCTAGTATCAATTTTCTTCTACCGAATATTGTTCTGGAAAATTAGGAACAATAATTGAAAAATTGTGTTTATAGTATCCCCTGTGTACATGGTAGTGTTTATACTGGTGAAACATCAAGGCCATCAAGAATAAGAACAGCTGAACATAAAAACATATAGAGAAGACATTTTTCTAAAACAAGTATGAATTTTTTTTTTCTCGATTCGTATTCTGAATTAGAATTACTCAAATTATTACAATTTGAACTGACAAATAAATATTCATACGGGTCCCTATGTTTGTTTTAAAAAAATCCCTGCCATTTCTTATTTCTCCTCTCGCACAAATTGTCAATTCATCTCTCTTGACCGGAATATTTCCAGATCTTCTCGAAACTGGAAAATTAGTGCCAATTCATGTAAATGGTGATCCACAGCTTGTACAAACTATCGACCAATCACAGTTCCTTCCTAACTTTTCGAAAGTATTCGAGTATGCCTTCCTTAAAAGTCTATTAGCATACTGCAATGGGTTTAAAATTTTCTCTAATAACTAGCACGGATTCCTGAATAAAAAATCAACGATAACAGCAGTTGACTCATACTATGAGAAACTGGTGAACTTGATAGATGCGGGTGAGTGCCCTGTTGGGATTTTTTGTGATCTCAGCAGGGTATTTGACTGTGTAGATCATGGTATTCTACTAGATAAACTCCAGAGATATGGAATAAGGGGCATTCCCCATCATTGGCTGAATAGCTTCCTCGATTCAAGAAGTCAGTACGTTTCTATCGACAATGCTACGTCTTCAAAACGAGCAGTCCCAATTGGTGTCCCTCAAGGCTCGGTTTTGGGACCTATTCTTTTTATATGGTACCTGAATGATTTGGATCACTTACCAGTTCAATCTTCTTTCACTATGTACGCAGATGATACGTCACTGATCATTTCAGATAAATCAGACAAGATTCTGGCAGATAAATGCAATGAAACTTCCTCGAATGTAAAGGATTGGTTCAGTGCAAACCTGCTTCACCTGAACATGAAAAAGACGAAATCTATTAGATCCCATAATTGCCAGAAAAACTGTTCCGATGTGATAACATCAACAGATACTTGCGTTCATGTAGAAATTGTTCAACAAGTCAGGTTTTCAGGCCTTGAAGTGGATGAGTGTCTCACATGGAATAATCACTGTCGAACACTACAATCCACATTAAATTCCTACTCATATCAGTTCAGAAATCTCAAACTCGTTCTTAACGAGGATCAACTCCTGAAATTATATTATGCTCAAATAGACTTCAGACTGAGATATGGGGTGCGCTTCTGGGGCCTATCCACCTCATCATCAGATGTTTTCACTGCGCAAAAACGCATTATCCGTACTATAGTTGGAGTTTCAAAGCGCCCATCCTGTAGAGATCACTTCAAAAATCTAAAAATCCTTACGCTACCATCACATTTAATTTTTGAATTCTGCATATACGTAAAACAAAATCAAAGTAACTTCACACCGAACAATTCCAGATATGAATATGAAACACGTCAAAAAGATCACTTTTATATTCCTTTCAGTTGTACAAAAATACAATTCTATTAGAGCAGTGGCTCCCCGGATTTACAACTCATTACCCAACGAAATAAAAAAGTGTGAAACACTCTATTGTTTTAAAAAAATCTGGTGGCAAAATGTTTTCATTCTATTGAGGAATATTTGCCAACTTAACTTGTTATTTGCCAAATACTTCCTTTGTTTTTAGATGTAACTGTTTAGTCTTAAGTTATTTGTGTTTGATTTTATTCTGTTTTACTCACCTGTATTGACCAATCCAATACAATTTTCAATTGTCAATTGGAAAATAAAAGTATTATTATTATTATTAAGACGAGAAATAGATAAGTCGAGATTAGCTGAACATATATTGTCAACAAATGGTACACACATGGTCGAGTGGGATAATATGAAACTACTCATGACAGTACAAAATGGAACGAAAAGAAAACTCAAAAGAGGCTGCTTGCCTGAAGAGAATCCTATTTTTTTATTTGAGTATAGATCAATGTTGGATGCCCCTTCTGAGAAGGAAAGTTGAACTGGGGAGATTCAATTAGAAGTAGGTTGTGTCAAAAGCAACACTAGGTATAGGTATGGATAAGATGTCTAGAAGGATGGTGCTGGGACTGATGCGATATTGTTTAGAATTTTCTGGCGACACTTATCTGTCATTAGTGTCATTTTTACGTATCGTGGTGTGTTTCTCAAATTCATCGCTAGTTGACGCTAATTGGAAGTGCATAGTCAACCGATCGATCGACTAACTATATTCTTCGATTCGAGCAGTCAACAAAATGAGCAAAATCTAATGTCATACTCATAAAAAACAAAATCGAATGAAAGGAACACAATTATAGGGAATTTGGCCAGTATTCTAAACAAATAATATAGGTTGTTGAGCAGTCAGCGTCCAAAAGTAAAAGTATAGCCAGCCGTCAGGTCGGCCGTTTATACATTTCCTAGGAAATTTGTAACTCTTCGTTGCAAACGCCATCTGAACTGATTTGATGTCAAGGGGTCATGATGCTTATTATCATAGTAGGCATGTGTCGCCAAGTTTACCCCAAACATGCCCAGGTATAACTCGGTACACCATCCTTCTAGACATCTTCGGTATGGATAACTAAGTCATGCCAGCATGGGCGCCGCCAGTAAAAATTTCAGGGGGGGGCACATTTTTTTGTGTGTGGCAATAAATTGAATAAGTATAACAACACATTAAAAAAATGTATTTACTAAATGCCTAACACTCACATGTTAACAAAAACATGAAATACATTTTGTAATATAACTGAAATATACTTATACCTGAGAAGGTATCTTTAAAAAACTAATAAAGAATATCTATCTATGTATTGTATTATATATATATATATATATATATATATATATATATATATATATATATATATATATATATATATATATGAACATTTTTCCAGGGGGGGGGCGGCCGCCCCCCCTTGCCCTTATGTGGCGGCGCCCATGCATGCCAGTGTCACAATTTGAAACTACGTACCAAAACTTCCAACTACATTGAAAATTTTAGAAAATGAAGGCGGACTAGCTTCCGAAAGGTCGTCGATAGGAAGTATACCAACTTTTTAATGAATTTGTTAATTTCATCTTCAAATTAATGAAATTATTATACGTAACTGGCAAAATAGTACTCATATTTGTATCTTTTTGATATTGCAGATACCTATCGGGTTGTTTACACAAATGCTTCAAAATTACCGATAATTTTCGATGAAAGCATGTTGTCTAAAAACTGCATGAGTTTATTATCATATTTTGCAGTTTTTTTACTGACAACATGCTCGAATGAAAAATTATCAGGTTTATTTTGATGCACGAGTGTAATTCGGTGGAATATTTATCCGGAGTTTAAACAACGACGTTTAAAATTCAGTATTTATGTCTGTCAAGATGACAAATGTTCATTTTAACAATCTTTACTATAGATACACGAACCGAGCGGGTATTTTTCGATACCTATCGGGTATTTACCAGCCCAAAAATGTCCCGCCGGGAATTTATCGCTGTAATTGATCAAAAATGTCCCGCTTCATATGGGATTTTTAACAAAGATGGAAATATTCGTGGTAAATACACCAATTTTCCCGAAAAACAGATATTATAGGAACTTTAAGCTATTTCCTTGTATTTTCTAGGGGAGGGAAACCCCAAAAAAGGATTCCAGAACATTTTTACATCCTCAACAAACATTTAACAATATGCAATATTATATATAATTCGAAACATCTTCAGTAATTTGATATTTTCAGTATATTTTCTTATTTCTCATCATTTATTGATTTTTCCTGGTGTGTTTTTTTCAAGTTTTTAAGTTTTCATTCCATTCACCTCATCATCTCTGTTTTCTATTCTACTACAGTTTTCACATTTTCCACTTACCCCCTCAAATTTCTCATTTTTCAATAAGTCAATTACATAAACAATGGAAGGTTGAACCAGTAGTACACTTTATCTAAGAAAATATTAAAAACATCAGAAGGTGATAATCATCATAAAAAATTCTCAACGGGCTTAACAAGGAAACATTCAACAAAGTGAATATATCAATCGGAACAGTATTTCACGAAACACCGAAAAATCCCCCAAATCAACCGTGTCACAGAATGAATTTCCAACAAAGACATTATTTGCACCCCAATTTTCACATCGGCAAATCGATAACAAACCGTGAAATAGCCAATAAATATTCTTCGACGTTACCTCCAAAGGGTTAGGAATCCAATACAAATATTTGAAAGACATTCGACACGTCGCAACATTTAATGTTTCGAAAAAAATCGAGATTGCTCCTTACGCTTTTTGCAAACGGCAGCAGATGTTAACACATAATTCAAGTAAGTTAACGTGGAAGGGTAAAATTATATCCATGAATTTTGTCCGTTACTCGCAAGTGTAGCATTCTAACGACAGATTTTTGCAATTATATTCGTGAAATTTTGGCAGTATAGTGCGTACAAACCTCTCTGGATTTGAAGCGAATAGATATGCCAAAGTTGTCTTTATACTATTTCTTTATTTCATACTATACTCCCTTATTGTAACTCTGATGAAATTCTTTAATAGTGATAGTGTTTATAATATCTCTCTGAATAAAAATTTTAGGTGTTAGGATGAAAAAAGACCATGACTGAATAATTTTTTGTATCAATATATAAGTGAATATTTTTCTCCTGTTATGTCTTATGTCCTTATCAGTCAGTCATATATCAAATTGTCAATATACAGCCTATCCCCGCAGTGCCCAAATTCATCATCATTTCTGTGCACAGATCAGATGGATCAGCTTTTTTTATCAGTACGAACACTTGCTTTATAATCGATCTTTTGATTGTGATGTGTTGAGTTGAGATTGATGTCATGAAGTTAGTGAGAGTCAGTTATTTCACTTGTCTTGGCTGAGAAGGGGCTTAAACATTTTGTGGACTAGTGGTTGAAAAGTGTGTGTTTTGAATACAAATGGATAAATAGTTATTTTTGTAGTGAGTGCGTAAAATTTAGTGTTTTTTCTAATGGTACGTGAGAATGTATGAAATTCATTGGAATGTACAAACAACGTTTTCCCTACAACTGTATTTTTATTCAAAATTTCAAAATAGAATTTCAATAATTTAACCTCCCCTATAAATAAATATCTATTCATCGATCAAGTTTTTCACTTCTCTTTTATCATTAGAAAACGCGTAATTGTCAATAAATATTGATTGTCAAATCTATATGTTATTATTTTCCATAGGATGATGATATCTTGCGTGAAGGAATTAAAGATGCAGGAAACACCGCATTGGCAAAACTTTTGCCAAGCTTGTATCCTTGTATAAGTAGAGGACTCTCACCTTAGAGAATGGTGTCGAACGAATAATATAAAAACCGCAACAAAAAATGCTCTGCTATTTTACTTAGAAGAGAAATCTAAGGTGTTTGAGCCCCCTTCATTGCGGAGCCATTATTCTATGCTCAAAAGCACTTTAAATTTGAAGGAAAACATTGATTTGCAGAGATATTTTTCCAACAGCAAAACCATTTTTCAACTGGGAAAAAATGTTTTCTCGTTCTCAAAAAAGGTGTATCCAAAGTAACAATAAAATGTCAACTTTTGAACATTGACAAGTGCCTAAAGTAGGTTATTTTTATTCATGCGTTTGAGCGCAGGAGCCGTAGGCGAGTACCACAATCTCATAAGTGAAAAAAAGACAATTTATGTACGACACAATATTTTTTTTACCTCTGTAGCAGAAGCATATATTATAGAAGATAGTTTGAATAACAAAATTGGGATTTCTTACAGAATATTGATTTTTCCATCGTCTTTCAAACAAATTAAAATATCTGATGAAATTGTGGAATCAACTCTTCAAGAAAATATCTAGCGTTTCTGATCAGCAGCAACATGGAACAAGTAATATTATATTATATATTTTTCCCGTGTATAATATACAATGTTTTTCTGTGACACGAAAAAAGACGGTTTAATATTGGAGAAAAAAATTTCAACACAAGAAAATTCGACTGTTGTACCGAATAGTTCAAGGAACATATCATTCATGCAATGCGCATTTAATAATTGTACTTTTGATATAAAAGGAAATGTAACTATTGTATCAGAAAATATTCTATTGAAAAAGTACTCACTTTTTTCGGGGGAAAAAAGTAATTACATAAAAAGTGACATTTTGTTACCTGTCATCAGAGATATAATGGCAACCTTTTTTCCCGTCACAGAAAAAATGATTTTTTGTCTCTTCTATCATTAATTCTCCAATCTTCCAACTGCACCGCCTCAGAAGCGAGAAATAGGGGTGGACCTCTTGTTCCCGATTCTCAACGTCAAAACCAGAGCTGGTAGAGGGTGTCCCACCGTCGTTACCTCCGCCACAAGCACCCTAAACGGTGGAGGGGCTCGCACACACGGCCTTAGGTGCGCGCATATAAAACCAACCACCCTCGACAGAACACGCAGTTTGCGAAAATGATTTAAAGGTCCGGGTACGCGGAGTTTTCGTGTTGGTGCCAGCGTGGTTGGCTTGATTGACTACTTGGATATAGACTATCGAAGAAACAAAGTAAGTGAACGCTCAATTCCAAGTGAAATGCGCAACATAAGGATAGAATGCGTGAGGTTCAGCGGTCCAAATAATATTTTCAAATACTGTTTTTAGTTGTTGTCAACGTTTCAGACTTTATTGAATCCATCATCAGTCGCTACAATACAATCAAATTATTTCATTGTAGAAACGTGATGCTGGATTTAAAGACGTTCGAAACGTTGGCAAAAACTAAATTGTTCATCTATGAAATTTGTTATCCTTTCCTCAACAAACAGCATTTGACAAAGGATAGAATAGAAAAATATTTATTTTTTTGCGGCAATAACACACAACCATTCAATATTTAAATCCTTGTTTTGGGTTTTTTCTTCTCGGGAAAAAAATAAAGCGTTGAATTCTTTTAACATTCTCTTGTTGATTGCCGAAATAATTTTTATGTGTCTGAACTAACTGTTTTTTTATCGAAACTCACACATACCTGTTGTTTGTAATCAAGGTAAAGAAGACATCTAAAAAATTTTTTTTTTGGAGGGTCGTATGTTATAATTGCTATGAAATGGTGTTGCGAAGAACATAGTTTTTGATCGCGAGATTATATTTGAAGAATTCACCAAAATAGAAATCACTCTTTTTGAATAATATTTTTCAATTAATAAAATGATATCAAATTCATCGTGCTTATTCTTCGCCAACATAATACCATCGAATAAGGAACGCAAAATTTAATGAGATCTATACCTTAATTAATGACGTGCAACACAGTTTTTAAATAATATGATCTATACTTTGATTATTTTTGACATGAAAGCATGTTGTCTAAAAACTGCTCGAGTTTATTTTCATATTTTGTCGAAAGAGCCCGACTCCGAAGGAGCAAAATATAACCGAATGCAGTTTTTTTACTCACAACATGCTTGAATGGAAAATTATCAGGTTTATTTTGATGCACGAGTGTAATTCGGTAGAATATTTCCGGAGTTAAAACAACGACGTTTAAAATTCAGTATTTATGCCTGTCAAGATGTCAAATGTACATTTTAACAATCGTTACTATAGATACACGGACCGAGAGGGTATTTTTCGATACCTACCGGGTATTTACCAGCCCGAAAATGTCCCGCCGGGAATTTATCGCTGTAATTGATCGAAAATGTCCCGCTTCATATGGGATTTTTAACATACGATGGAAATATTCACTGTAATGTAGATCAAAAACACTTCATATCAGGTACTCAACTATCATTAAATGAATACAGGGTGTAACTGAATAATTGTAAAACATTTAAGGAAGTGATTCCCATTCGAAAAAAAGATAGGATCTTTCATATGAAGAAACTTCATATTTGAGCGAATACGTGCGGCTCAATGAGCCGACGTTTAGACGCATGCGTAATGTCTGAAGGTAGACATATTGAACATTTAATATGATTTCTACGTGTTGTGTGTTTTGTGATTAATAAATTTGTTTTGTTTTATTTCCCTTCAATCGTCTAATGCAGGTACTAACTACAAAATAACAATAAATACAGTTCGCATTTATGACGATGTATCTCTGTAGTTGTTCGCAAAATAATGGCTATCGGAAATACATTTTCAAATGGTATACCAACAATGAGAAAAAAGTTACATTGGAAATAAATTTTAGGGGTTGCGTTTTCCACCCCTTACATTCATGGGGTAAACCAAATAAATTACTGGCTAAGTGTCTTTTTGGTAGTACAAAACGTCAGGTTAATTTCAATATTGTAACTTTTTCAGTGCTTGTGAAAAAATTTGTTATACAAATTTTATGTACCCCCTTTAAGAAGTTGTATCTTAACAAGGGATGCTTCAATGAAGTTTCTTTGTATGAAAGTTCCTATATTTTTCGATGAGGAATCACCTCCTTGAATGTTTTACACTTATTCAGTTACACCCTGTATATTATTAGTATCTCGAAGAAATTGTTTAATTACAATGGATCACATCAGTACATCACTACATTGAATTATTCTCAGGAAAAATCATAATAAATATCCTGAAATAAGAGATAACTCGTTCATTCCTATCCAAGAAGTGAACAAGTCATGCAAAAATTGCACAAGAAGTGAAAATTTATATATGACTTTGCAGATCACTTGCATTAGTCCTTGTTGTGCAGGTTCTAGGAGTTGTCAGAGAATTTTGTCGACAGACAAGACTGGTATAATATATGAAGCATTCATCGGGAAATATTTTGAAAACATTTCTAATAAAATCAGGCCAAGTTCAAAGTCATGGCCAATATGTTTGAAAGTAGATACTGATATGTAGGTTCTGTACGAATACAGGAACAATATAGTACATGAAAAGTAAGCCACGATAGGGGTAAATCTGTATGGCCGTGTTGAATTTAAAAGAACGTCAAAATTTCGAACATACCTAAAATATTATGTGTGGTTATAGAACTACCAATAAACCAGGTTTATTGTGATCAGTTCAATCGGTTAAACAGGTCTAGTGCAATTACCTAATTACTTTAAAACACTGTAGAATCAGTCTAGCTTTCAACTTTCTCATTGGTTATGCGCATTGAGGAAAATATTCAGGAAAACCGAAATTTTGGAATTGTTTCAATTCTTTCTGACTTCATTCGACGTTTATATCTGGAAAGGAATCGAACATATCAATATGCCCCTTTCTTCCATTTCAAGACGACATTTTCAAATCACCATCTGAAGTTTCGTCTCTCAAACTCTATCATCAACATTATTTCTCTCATCAGTACCATATTATAATCGAGATGTTTCCGATTTCCCCTGTTTTAACCTTTCGACTATTTAGAAATATCTATTACTAAGATTCTATTATTCATTCTGCCATATTGTCATGTACCTTGATAACATTTGATACATCAATAATCACCGTACCAATGGCAGCAGTCGAATATAGAATACTCGATATACTGCTCATCTGGTTAACATCGCGACATACATTAAATCACACTGGATATAAGTCGTATCGTTAAATAGTATTTTTTCAAAATGACAAAAAATTTCGAGGAAAAAACTTACAAACATTTTTTTTCCAGAATGTCACAATTCGAAACCATGAAATTCAATGACCTCCACTATGAGGACAGCTGCGACTCCGGCTTCGAAGTCTCCTTCAAGTCCGAATCTTCTGAATTTACAGACGACAGAAGCGACTATTTCGATCTGGACCATGACGCAACCCCCAAGAAATCCACCCCTAACGAGCACTTCAACCAGGAACTATACGACAAATTCAACACAGCCTTCTACTCCACCCTGGAAGAACGAGTAGGCCCTCCCCTTACGAACCCCACCTGGGGAGGGAGTCAGTGCAGACGAAACCTGTTCGACAACAAAGAAGAGCTGGAGTTTTTCTACCCCCTGGAGCAGGACGAGTCTAAAACTTCCACCCCCGTCAAGGAGAAGCCCAAGAGGAGATACGCGACAGGAAGAAATAGAGTTACAAGGGCGAAAAGCCCATCACAAGTCATGAAAATCAAACGCGTGAGGAGACTCAAGGCCAACGACAGAGAAAGGAACAGGATGCACATGTTGAACGAGGCTTTGGAACGTCTCAGATGCGTTTTGCCCACGTTTCCTGAAGATACCAAGCTGACGAAGATCGAGACGTTACGTTTCGCGCACAACTACATCTACGCGCTATCTGAAGCTGTCAACGATATCGAGAAGTTTTCAACTGCCGACGATAACGTGACAGTGAACGTTGGTAACGTAACTGTGTCCATAAGCAAGCATGGGAACAGCATAACCAGCAAAAATTTTGAACAGAAGTTCGGAAATGCTGTTGTCACCAGCGGCAGCATTACCAACGCTAGCTTCATGGCTGATTACAATACCGGCGCGGTTTCTAGTCCGGATAGTTATACGGATTGTCAGAGGATGGGATATAGCAACGAGATGGTGCCTTATGCTAGTACCGGTACTCCTTATGAACAGTATGGTGCTAATTTCGGACAGTACAGCAGTTATGATCTTAGTTATGACTATAGCAGTTATATGAAGGGTTGAAATATTTTGGAATGCAAATTTGTACGACTGCAACTAGTGTGAACTAACGTGCCTCATAATGAAAGCAACTTGTGCATCATAATGTATAGTAAAACAAACATATTCCAGTTCATCGGTACAAAGTAAAAACTGTAATGAATCTTAGGGTACAAGCTATAAACATGAAGAGTGGCTCAATGCATTCTATCGTAATGTAACCTCATCAGGATATTTTGGTATTACTCTCCAAAAGAAAGTATAAAATAATTTCTTCACAAGATCAATGATGACAATAATAAGCCTACCTGGTCATGTAGCAATTTGAAATAGATTTTCTAATGGAAATATTAATTTCACAAGGTTATTTTCCTGAAAAATCTTATGCTTCGGGTCCTTTCAATCATTTCCAATTCATGGAAAGGAAGCAACTACAAAATTTGTTCAGTTTTTGACACAACTTCTAAAATTTCAATTTTTCATCAATTCACATAGATTTCGCATTTTGAACTCTCACCCTGAAGTAGCAAATTCCGTTTCTTCTCTTTCACTTCATCAAATAGTTTTATTGTTGTAAATATCGGCTTCAGCCAACTGCACTTTGATTCCATTTAAATAATTTCGATTTTCAATCCTATCTATTTCATGGAAAAAAGTTCTTTTTTCTCACATTTTAACCGGTTAAGTTGGGATGAAATGTTCAATGATTAAAGTCGATATAAAAAGATACATAACGATTATTCTAGGGAAACTATTTTTATACAATGTGAGCGTTGAACATTATGATGGATTTCGATAACCTTTATGTTGTTACTTTATGATGGAATACAATATGATATTTATAGACCCCCAAAATTACGGGACAGCAATCCTACATTTTTAGGAATATCAATAATATTGAGTCTGAATTCACCGAAATCTCTTAAATAGAATATAATTGGCCTTTGTTGTAGAATTTGGTGTCAATTACCAAGTTGAAAATACCCGAGAGACTTTTCATGGAAATGAGTCATTCTTCTCAACTGAAGATGGTAACATTGTTGCCGAAACATGTGTTGGGTGTTTTCTATTTAGTATCAGAAAAATATATCAGCGGTTTCATTATTGGGTGCTTCCCTGAGGCTTACTTATTTTCAGGTGGTGTTCAGAACCCACGTTTGAGTCCAAAATGTCCTAAGATTCATTCTTTCAATTTGATAAAAGGGAATTTGAAAATAAAGCCACCTTTTCTTGAAGATAATTTCTGTGCATTTTGTTCACATTGTTGGAAATATTAAGAATGTTTATGAACGTTTTTTATTCTAGTCAAACGAAGTGTACTTCCTTACTAAGCTAGTCTTTGAAATGTGATTTTAATATAAGATAATTTTTATTGAATTGTAATATAACTGCATTTATTTTCAATAAATTTATATAAATAGTATAAACATTTGTGTTTTTGTTACTGTAATAGCTAATATCTTTTGTTTGAATAAACGATGTTACTGGAACATCTGGTGTACAAGTTGAAACTTTTTGTAGAGATCAATTGCTCTAAATCCAAACTGATATTATTTGCATTCACGTGCGTTTCGCTGGCATATTCAGGAGAAGAAAACTGATACAGTATCAGTTTTCCTCTTCAGAAGATGCTAACCTTGTTAGCGATACGCACGCCGAATGCAAATAGCATCAGTTTAGTGTTAGGTTAATTGATCTCTACAAAATGTTTCATTTTTTGTTTGAACGTTGTATTGAATTTTTGAAGCAATATAAATTTATGTCATTGACTAGTAAAAAGTTACAGAGTTCATAACAATTGCAGTTATACATCCTATCAGTACTAATACGGATAATGTGCGAGCTGTGGATGTTTAGCAAGATTTGTAAAAACTTTTTAATTGGTTAGTATCTCTTCTGGAACTGTACACATACAATGATACAAGTTTTCGGCTATAACTTTCAGCAGAAGTGACATAGGAATGGTTTAAGTTAATGTGGAACTCGCTGTATTTCGAACTTATACAGTGCAGCTCCAAATGAAGTGCAAAAATTTCGACCCCCCGAGGAAGGATTTAATTTGTTGAAGAAATTTTCCACAAGTATTTCAATGAAAATTTGTTTTCGAAATTTGCATCACGTATTGGAGACTGAAGAAACGTAAAAAATTATAAACAAAAACCAAAGTACCGCTAATTGAATAATCTAGCAATGTTAAAGGATGTAACTATAGCCGCTAATAAACATATAAATTCAAAGAGCTCCAAATGGAATGCAAATATCTAAGAAAGCTTCTATATCAGACGATAAAATTGAGGAAGGGTTTCACATGTTGAGGAGACTTGTCACGAGGTTGAAATGGGGTTTTGTGTTCTAAAAATGTACTATAACCAAAATCCATTAGATATATAATAATAATAATAAATGCTTTTATTGACAGTATTCAGTAAAAAAAAATATATTTATATAAAAGCAATACTGCCAAAAGGCAGAGTTAGCGCTTATATCTCCGAAGAGATAGAAGTACTCTCTTACACTCAAACTGGAGTGTATAAAAAAATGCGAAAGTTTGACTAGATGTGCTCGAAGAATGCTTCAAGTGTTCAAATGAAGTTTGGTGTTCGCAAAGTGTACCGCTCATTGAAAAATCTAGAAATGTTGAAGGCTGTAACTATAGCTGCTAATGAACAGATATAAATTCAAAGAGCTTCAAATGAAGTAGGTATGAAACTTTACTTAGACATCAATTACCCTAACACCAAACTGATATTTTTTGCACTGGACGCGCGTTTCGCTAACAAGGTTAGCATTTTCAGGAGAAGAAGATTGATACTCAGTATACAGTATCAATTCTCTTCTCCTGAAGATGCTAACTTTGTTAGCGAAACGCCCGTCGAGTGCAAAAAATATCAGTTTGGTATTAGGGTAATTGATCTCTAAGGAAAGTTTCAACTTTTACACCAAAGGTTTCAATCTCATTGTTTATGAAGTAGATATATCTGAGCAAGCTTGCTATATCAGACGTTAAACTCAAAGAACGGTTTTACGTGTTGAGGAGACTAATTGAGATCAATGGGGTTTTGCGTTCTAGAAATGTACTATAACCAAAACCGATAGTTGATAGAGGTACCATCAAATAAAATACATTGAGAAAATGCAAAAGTTTAACGAGGCAACCTCAAATCAAATGAGCGTGAAGTTAAGATGCTTTACGAGTTTTTCAATGAAGATTGTGTCCGAAAAGTGTACCTACCACTTATTGGGACTCTAGAAACGTGAAAGTCTATAAAGAAGATCCCTGGTCAACAGGAGTAGCATGATATACAATTCTCAAGTTTGACCAAGCAACCTCATTAATTGAGCTTGAAGTTGAGATACTTCACGAGAGTTTCGATAATTTGTTGTATTCCATCAATGTACCACTACTGTACTACTCTTCAGAAAGGTACTCGACTATAACCAAGGCTGCTAGCGATTAGCATTTAGCATTTTTGAAGAAATACAACCAGACCCAGACCAGGTGTCAGCTCAAAGAAATGTTTCACGTTTCAAAGACGCGTTACGTGTTTCAATGAAGTTCTGTAGTCAAAAATTGTACCACTAATGACCCAGTTTCACAAATTACGATGATAACCTCCAGGTATACTTTTTTATTCTGCTAAATGCATTGATTTCTTTGGAGAAACATGTATATCGGAAAACCCATAGTTTATATCTTATTCTTAGGAGACCGGATATGGTGAAACTGGCATTCAATGAAGATTCTAGGACTATGAAAGACTATAACTATACTATAATTGTACTATACTCTTGTAGAAAGTCACCTGCGATATGCCGTCACGGCCTGGGGGAACGCACCAAGAACATATCTTAACCCCCTTGAGGTACTGCAAAGAAGATTGATTCGGCTAATTCTAAATAAACCCTCCAGATACCCTTCTGATAATCTCTATGCAGAATCAAAATTACTTGACATCAGACAGTTGCATTATCACTGTGCTGTTACAAAATTACATTTCACCGAACCTAAACCAATATTCACTTCTGATCATGAATACAATACAAGAAATAGAACGTTATTGACTTATCCAAATATTCTCAAAAAAACTATCTCTCAAAGGTCATTTTCATACATTTCAATTAAATATTATAACAGCGTACCAGAAACTCTGAAGAAAATCAACAATAAAACAATATTTAAAAAAAAACTAAGGATGTTTATTTTGGACCGCGAGAGAAGTTTCGTTATCAAGTTGCTGGAATAACTTATCACGTATTTACCCGAAACATAACTTGTGGCTTATTGTCCGATGTGCATATATTTTTTTTCTATTCATTTTCTCTGCTTTGTTTATGTCCTTTTATCTATATCATTTTTGTTCAAGATTTTATTTATACTGTCTATGATATGTCGTTTCAATGTTATATATTTATGATACTTTCCCATTGTGTATATTGTATATTTCATATTGTGTCTGATGACTTATATACTCCGAACGAAACAAGTGCATGTGTACTTATCGTTCCCCTTTTGCTTTATTCAATTTTTTCATTTAAGTATGTAATTTCATTATTATATTCTGAATAAAGTTGTATTATCATTATTATTATAACCAAGACCTCTGCTATAACTGTAGAATTATCAATACCTTATAGCTCAATGTTGATTGTCTTAATAATGATAATTTCTCTTTTTTTTTATCCTCAAGGGTATAAACTTGAACTTATTTTTAATTTGTGTCCACTACTAACAACAGTTGTTCTATAAGTTGATACAACATTTTACAACCTCTTCCATTATAGCTTATAAAACAAAAGACTCAAAATTATACTTATAGAAATGACTAGAAATATGAATAAAAGAAAGGTTTCACATGTTGGGGAGATGTGTTACGGGGTTCCAATGAAGTTTGTTGTGTTCGAAAAGTGTACCTACCAGTTACTGAAGAATCTAGTAGTGTGAAAGACTAACTAAGATCCCTGGTCAACAGTGGTAGCATTAAATGAAATGATGTTAGGATGCTTCACGAGAGTTTTGTATTCAGACAGTGTGCCACCTATTGAAGAACTCATAAAGGTAAAAGGCTATGACCAAGGCCGCTGTGAACAGATCTGGGCCTAAATAGCCCCAAATAAAGTGCAAAAATCCGAGCAAGCCACTATATCAGATGACGAGCGTAAAAATCTCCGCGCCGAATCACGATTTGTTTAACAGGTGCTCACGGCGGTGGTTGCTCGCCCCTTTGGCACATAAACACGGCCATTCACGAACCACCCTCTCAGTTTGGCGACGGGGCGGGCAGTTTGACTCCCGGCCACTACAGAATATTACATCTGAAGTATCCGTTGTCGGCGTGCGCTCAAGCCTGCTCTCCCTGTACTTTCTGCCCATTGTTTGGAACGGCACGAATAAATACGAGCACGATTAGGATGACGCAGGGACGCATTTTGGGGCCCCTAACAAAATTTTCAATCGAAATCATCGGAGAATGTATATTATAATATTATATCTGTCTCCAATGATTATCACAATTTCCTGTCTTACATAGGTCAAACAGGAAGATCATTCAACATACATATAAAAGAAGTTGATGAAGTCATATCAGTGATTTCGATAAGGTATTGGAAGATATCTGAAAATTTTGGGATTAGTAAGTGAAATTAATTGAAAAAAATTTAAGAACTCTAAAAAATTATGAAGTGAATTTGAAACATTCCAGTCCATCCTAAACAAGAATTCAGTTGAAAGTGTAAAAAAATATTGAATGATAACTGAAAAAAATATATTGCTGAGTGTCAAGAAATTATCAGAATTCCAGAAATTTGAAACTGGATAAGGTGAAGCAAACATTAGATTGAAATAAGGTAGAATGTAGTGAACTAAGAATGGAATGAAATTTCAATTCAAAAATTCAATCATGAAAAAATATAGAATGAACTATTAAACAAAGAACTAAAAAAATATAGGTCATTAGCTCCCTCTTCAATACATTTTTTTCTTTCAGATATTTTAATTCGATTATGTTCAAAGTTTGAGTTTCCTTATTTCATGGCAGAGCTATGTCATTTCTTTTCAATCCATTTAGATTTTTATGTTTTGATTCAAATTTTGAGTAATTTGAATTTCGTTGTGGATTAGCATTACATTATTTTCTCATTGAAGGTATCTTGTTGATTTCTTGTTTCTTTTTCTCTGCTCCATTTGAATTTCATGGAATTTTTCTCGAAATTGTGTCGGATTGAATTACTCTGTTCTTGTTTTCCGTTCTACTCATGTATGTGATCTTATCAGTGTTTAATTATTTCTTCGATATCTTTGATATTATCCAATAATTTATTTCTACAATTTCAATGGACATATTACTGTTTTGTCAATTTTTCTCATTCCATTTCGAAACACTGTTTTTTATAGCAGGTTTCAAATGAGTCAAATATTTTGAAAGATGGAAGTTCAAAGCACTACTCCTCATTGATTTGATTTTGAGATGATATATCCAGGTGTACCGAACTCGCACAAATAATGTGAAAATATGACATCTGAATAAGTGAATAGGGATTTGTTCAGTAGTTTCCTGGGTTTGTAACCTACCACAATCTGAAAAATTTGAAATAATATTGGAATCTATACAAGTGCAGAAGGGCAGATTTTTAATCTACCCCGGAAATTTGCTGCGACTATTGGAAAACAGTTTTTTCTGGATAGAACAAGTCCAATTAGTCAGCAACTTTTCGTATATCTCGAATTTTGCCTATCAAAAAATAATAAGAACTAATAAATATATGAAAATACTTATCGTTAACGTTTCGGAAATTAAATCCGTTTCCGTTCTCAAAACTGATAAGCAAATTCCTGGATTTCAAATGCAAATATCTCTTGCAGGCAATCTTCGTAATTGACATTTGTCAAATATTTCAAATCTGACATAACATAATATATATATACATATATATATAAATAGATTATCAAATTCTCTGGTCTATCAGAATTTGCATTCAATTCGAAATGCACACCACAAGATAGCTAGCTATTTCTGGCTTTGGCCTTCATCAGCTGTGGGTTGGCATGGTCCTCGTATCGAAGACAAACTGTGATAGATATCCAGAGGATTTGAAATGTGTCGCTTACCGTAAAGGCAAGATTCATTTCCAATCCTCTGGATATCTATCACAGTTTATCTTCGATACGAGGACCATGCCAACCCACAGCTGATGAAGGCCAAAGCCAGAAATAGCTAGCTATCTTGTGGTGGGCATTTCGAATTGAATGCAAATTGTGATAGACCAGAGAATTTGATAATCTAAAATAAATATTCATGGGGATGCTCGAAGACTGGCTTTAAATCAAATATTCCAAAAATGAACAATTTTTTCAGGCCAGCCTCAACTCACCCACACTGTAGGTTGACGGACTAACATCTATTAGAAAACAACTACTCTACGGTTTAGAAGAAACCGGACTGCAAGTGTGTCCTGTCCCAATAATTGAAAATCAATTCTGGTAGTTGTATCGCCAAGAGCATATGTGGAATTTCTTCTGGGAAGAATTCCGCACTAACACCTGTTGGATGTAATCCAATGCCCTTCGTGGTATTAACCAGGGGAGTAGTTGTTTTCTAATAGGTGTTAGTCCGTCAACCTACAGTGTAGGTGAGTTGAGGCTGGTCTGAACAAATTGTTCATTTTTGGAATATTTAACTATTTTTCAATAGACGCAGCAACTTTTCGGGGTAGATTAAAAATCTGCCCTTCTACACTTGTATAGATTCCAATATTGATTGTGATTTTCACAGATTTTGGTAGGTTAAAAACCCAGAAAACTACGGAACAAATATTGATCCACCACAAAATAATGACGTTGAAACAGTAAATGAGTTCTTTTCCAAACCTCAAAGTCCGGAACTCGAAATCTATTTATATTTCAATGTATACTACTATTATAAAGAGGTGAAGTTTGTTTGTAGAAAGTAATCTTCGGAAATACTGATGATATCATGAACATTTTTTCACTAACAGAAAGCTACACTATTCAGGAGTGATATTTTATTATGCATGAACGAAAAATTCAGTTAATAATGATAGTACATGTAAATCAAGTCGGAGAGAAGCGGGCGAGAAGAAAGATATAAGTTCACGATTTTTGCTCTCACTGAATAGAAAATTCAGGCTAATATTTTGACTAATCACGTCATTCAGAGAGGTTTCTTTTACAAAAATCAATGGACAACTATGAAAACGAAAGTTGAATGCGTATCTGAATAGAATCATAATTTGAAAATTAAGTTCAATTGAAAAACAAATATTTCAAATTCATTGATTTCACGGAATCCCGGTTGTTCTATTTAGAAGAAAGCAACTGACTATCATTTCTGTGGATTCATCATTAATTTCACTAGATAGTATAGGTTCCATAGTGGTGTAGTAATTAGTCAAATTCGTTTCCTTTTTTTAACACTCCAGTCAACGAGATAAATCCTGTTACATCTTCCAGTTATTGTAGCTCATGCGTTGCATGATGAAACTTTTTTAGAGATCAATTATTACCCTTACACCAATTTGATAAAAAGTTTCTACTTTTACAGCAAAGGTTCCAATATCATCCTTCATTCGATACATAATATTGAAATTTTTTCATTTCTCACAGGTCAATACAGACTTTTTTCACATTTTCACAATCATGCAAAAGTACAGTAGAAATAATCTATTCATAATAGGACGCCATAGAAAACATCGAAACACATCGATTTTAGGTATTTGTCTATAAACAAGACTAATACTTTTATTATTTGCTGCGAAAATAACAATACAAAATCAACGATTAACTGTAACGAAGTAGAAATTGAATTAGGTGTTCCTCAGGGTTCCATTCTGGGGCCAACTTTGTTTATGTTATATGAGAATGAATTCAGTAAAGCTCTAGGAAATTATGCTAGCTGTACGATGTAGGCCGACGATACGTCGATATTGGTTTCAGCGCAAAATGATTTTGATATTAAACGTCACTGTAATGTAACAATGGATATTGTAGATAGTTGGTTCGGAGCACACTCACTATATCTGAATATGAAAAAGACGGTTTTCATGAACTTTCCTCCTTTTCAAAAAAAGTAGTCCTATCTTCAATTGACAATAAAATCCGATCAATTGCAGAAAGTATCAGAAACCAAATTCCTTGGTATCATTTTAGACGAACACTTGAATTTCAAGGCACATTTTGAATCTCTTGTGAAAAAATCAAATTCATACTAGTACAGGAATTCAAGGAATATATCAAATAAAAAAAACCTCCTATCTTCATATTACGCACTTGATGAGTCTGGGCTTCGATATGGAGTTTGCTTCTGGAGATGGTCAACTCCATGCCAAGATGCTTTTATAGCTCAGAAAAAACTTATCAGGGTAATATGTTATTTATCTCAAAGAGATTCTTGTAAAGATGCATTCATTTTTCATGGCATCCTCACAGTCATGTTTATTCATAAATAAAATATGTTTATATGTTTTTAATAATAAGTATTCTTTTTCTGAAATTGACAGCTATCATACTGTCAACACTGGACAATCTGACAGTTATTACATCCCAGCCATTTCGATATAAAATCACTTTCAAATCACCAAATAGACTTGCTCCTCGGCTGTTCAATCATCTGCCTGAGTACTTAAAAATATTCATAACCCAAATGTATTCAAAAACGAACTGTAAACATTTTTGACGGAAGAATGTTTCTATGATGTAAACGAGTACTTACAATTGAAAAAATGGTAATGAACATTCAATAATTTAACAGTGTAATAATATATTTTGGTAGTAATATGTATGTGTTGTGTATGTTGTATTCGTAATTGAATCTGTCATTTTTTTTTGTTCATAGGTATACGGACGATTTCTATACAATCGTAATGATTGTCCGAAAGAAACAAATTATTTTGATTGATTTGTTGATTGATATTCCTCCAGGTCATTGACAGGGATTTTTCCCGAATCGAAAACCTAACCAAACAAACACCTGAAGCACCCGCGGCTATTAGTTGAAATTTGTTCCACTCAAAACAAACAAATATAGAGCGAGCAATCATCCAGCGAAAAACAAACAAAATAAAATGTAATCCTACCCTGTGGCAAGGTGCCCCCAACGAAAATCGGGGTTGTTCTGGTCTGGTGATCAAGGCAGCTGCGACTACCGTTCCTTAGTCGACTTTGCACCAGTTTGGGGCTGTGATTTATATTTATATGCTACCGGAATAGTCAGCCAAAAGGACCGGCGTGTAATCAAAATTATTCCCAATGTTTCCGCTTGTTATGTTGGATTTGTAAATATACGGAAATTGGAAATGTATTTGGTGTGGGCAATTTCCGTGGCATATTTCTGGGTCACAAGGATACAAATTGTCCCAAAATGCACTTATCTGAATATTTTTCTATCCTTTTCTCCATTCATTATACAGTGAGGTCCATAAAGTGTGCAACAAATGGGAAAATTTTTCATACAGCATACAGGGCAGGGTTAGTTTCATGAACGTAGGTTGTTGAGAAATCGAAGTTTTGTCCAAATATGTGAGGTCTTGGCCAAAAACACGAAAAAAATGTTCATTTCAATTATCCCCGTATGTTAAATCAAAATTCTCATTAGTAAGTATGAAATGTAGGTATAACCAAATCACTTTCGAATCATTTTCATGGAATTGAAGCACATTCTCAAAGTTCACATTCTTTTTCATTCTTCTTTGGTAACTCCCAACTTCATCTTTGTTGGAACGATATTCAGCACCGCTAGAATTTCGGAATTAACAGGGAGAATAATCTACTAATAATGTGTGATCTCATCGTTTATTTTCTCTTCGAACAATCAAGCATAACTTATTTTCCTTTATTTCACATATTCCATAAGCGTTCACCATAGATTTATATACACTCTTCTTTTAAAATATATAATGTAGAGCGTTTTCTCTTTTGTTTTCCGTATCATTTATAAAACCTGGACTCTCTTTTATCACTGTCTCGTATTTTTTCTCTCAGCACTTACTTTCTGAAAATGATGGAATAACAGTTTCTATCAAAATTAGAACAGATCTTGTATATGGAAAGATAAAATAAATAATTGTGTAACTCACGCTACTTTGTGGGATCGCGTGATTTATATGGTTTCTTATACAAAACGTAACTTTTGTAACTGCGGTTACATAACTAGCTATATTCCAACTGGTTAGCTGGAAAGCTATTTTGACAATGACAAGCATTAAAATGTGACTTTCAGAATTTCGCCTTTGTTAAACAGTGATTCTAAGAATCATTGAATAAATATTCAAATACTTTCGTCGGTGCAAAACTTTCTCCATATCCGAATTATTTATTTATTCATACAGAAGGAATACACACGGGACTGACCTAAAAACAGTATTCACAGATATGTTATTTCACAATATTAAAATCTATATCTATGTATGATTTGTAGCAATGTTACGAAATTGAGTGCATGGACTGAATACAAACAATATATAAAAAAAAATTAAAAATGCATCTATGGAATAATTACACACATATATACATACACGCATACACAAATTATGAGTATACACACAAATACCAATCAAATCTGAGTAGCAAGAAAATGTTTTGTCAAGGTGTAGGAAAACTTCGAGAATGAGAAAGAGAAAATATCAATAGAGATGGAATATGACAGCGTATTCTATGATATGTTGCACCTATGCATAGGAGAGTTCAAAAAATAGTATGTGATTGTTCATAACGGAATGGATGCTGATGCCTAGTAATATACATAGGAATATTAAGGTAAATGTTACTAGGGATAGCAGGCGAATCAACTAAATTATTTATGACTTTAAAGAGGAACTTCACATCTGTAATTTCCCATCTTTTCGCTAGTGTTAATATGTTTAGTTCATTTCGAACGTAGATTATTGGGGTGGGGTGGGGTGAAAAACATTTTTTATTGATATAGTCTATGAAGATATTCTGTACCTTCTCAAGTTGGTTTATATAAATGTCGTACCTAGGGTTCCATATTACCGAGCCATAACTCAAAACACTATTGACATATGACATATAGAGAGTACGGAGAGTCTGTATGTTCTTGAATTCCCGACAAGTTCTCATTATGAAACCTAACATTTTATTAGCCTTTTTAGAAACGGAGAATATATGTTTATCGAAAAGCATTTTAGAATCAAATATTATACCTAAGTCCTTTATTTCTGTGACAGTTTGTAAGGGATGAGAAGATATTTGATATGAGTGATTTAGACCGCTTTTCCCGAGTCCAAACAAGATGTGGTAACATTTTTCGAAGTTCAGATACAGACTATTCATCTCACAGTAATCATGAAAGGTATTGATATCCTGCTGTATTAGAGTAATGTCGTTAACACCAGAAATAGAATGGTATATTTTTAGATCATCATATACTCACATACTAAATCCCCAAATATTGATTCATTTTCAAATTTCTGCTCGACTCCAACTAACCATCCGATATCTTTTTTATCAGGGCTTTTTATCGTTACAATTCTCTGTACGTATTCCGTGCACTACCACGTGGTCCACTAAAAGCCTCAGGGGGCCTAGTAGGGCATAGGGAGAACTGCAGTAATTTTGGTCTATTGTTTAGATGCTAACAGGAGATTATGGCTTATGTGTGGGGTGACGGGTATATCTGCCATAAGAACGAATTTGCCAAGATAAACAAAGTGTGCTCGGTAGTTAGGAAAACAATAGAGTGACATGTTCGGAAAGTGCATGAAAATTGATCCTGGCCCTTTGACATGTATCATGCGTTCCAAAAACGTCAACAATATGTCTATAATATTAAGAATATAATGCTTCCATTTGCCTTCTATTGCCACCGAAGATATAAAAAGTAACCTAGGTAATACACATTCTTTGGATCTTAACATGTATTGAGAAAGATCTATCAACATTTGAGAATATTGTTGAAAAAATGAAAAATGATTTAACGATAATTCCACAACCTGATTATTGTATATTTTTTCGTGAATTTGAACAATTTTTTCTCTCACTCAATTTAGAATTTTTCGAAGAGTGATATTTGATTGACTGTGGAAATTATTTTAAAAGATTCATTTTTTACGGTCGACGGAATTTTTTTCTCTTCTGAAGATGCTAACTTGGAAAGGGGGGAGGTTTTTGTGTGGTTGGTGGAGAACTTTGCGTTTTGAGACAAATGCTTCTATTGACTTCTAGAGAATAGTTCCCTCATATATAAAATGTCCCATAAGAGCAATGCAATTATCGAAAACTTACAGCGGTAATTGCATTGTATCAAGTCACCATAACAACACATTTGAAACCGTATCGCTAGACGTCAGTAAACAACACAAATAAATGTCAGATAGACTTCAAAAAAAAAAAAAACATCTCGCGTTTTGGTGAGTGCTCCATACAATCTATAGAGGAAAGTATAAATGAACAAAACATAACATTTCCTTGAGAATTTCTTTATTCGTGAAATATTCCAATGAATTACATTCGTGCATAAAAATGACCAGATAATTTCGCATTCAAGCGTGATATCTTATACATATTGCATTCGGTTATTTTCATATTTTGTAAAAGAGCCCTCGTCCTTCGGACTCGGGCACTTTCGCCAAACTATGATAATTAATTCTTGCAATTTTTAGATAACACGCTTTCTTGCAAAATTATCGGTAATTTTTATGCACTCGTGCAATTATAACCGATAATAATACAAGTTTACTGCCGTCTATCACCTGGTATTATTGTCAAACATTTTGAAAAACATGGACTACAAAAAGAGATGCACTTCAAAACAAACTACCAATAATCAAATCTAATTTCAATGACGACTTGGACATCCATTGAGTCTCTTAGCTCAGGAACGAACAAATGATCATAGTAGTAATAGTGGTAACCCCATATTTCTATTCATTTCAGGTGTACCCCATTCAAAACATAAAAAATTCTCTGCAAACATTGAGTAAAATGAGTACCAAGAAAATATTTTTTTTTTCATATTCACACAAAAGACCAGCAACGCAAAGAAACAAAAAGGCCTTACAAGATCTGTACTCCAAGGCAACAAAGAATATATAACCATTTTTATTATAATAATATATCGTAAATAAAGATACGGCTCAATATTGCATTATCATTAGTCTGTTAATGCTCTAGAGCCGAATTTGAACTTTACATCGCGTTTACTTCTGCTCAAAGAGGATAAGTACGATATGTCAAACAAAATATTGTTATCTGCTTACGTCAAAAAATTCCATTATTATTCGCCTACTGAGACAAAATACGCATTCATTGTTCAAAAACTGTTGCTGTGAAATTATCGGTTATAATTGCACGAGTGCATAAAAATTACCGATAATTTTGCAAGGAAGCGTGATATCTAAAAATTACATGTTTATTTTTAAATTTTTGCGAAAGTGCCCGAGTCGAAGGACGAGGGCTCTTTTACAAAATATGAAAATAACTGAATGCAATTTGTATAAGATATCAAACTTGAATGCAAAATTATCTGGTCATTTTCAGGCACGAATGTAATTCATTGGAATATTTCACGAATAAAGAAATTCTCAAGAAAATGTTATTTTTTGTTCATTTATACTTTCCTCTATAGATTGTATGGAGTACTCACCTAAACGCGAAATGTTTTTCTATTTTTGAAGTCTATCTGACATTTATTTGTGTTGTTTACTGACGTCTAGCGATACGGTTTCAAATGTGTTGTTATGGTGACTTGATACAATGCAATTACCGCTGTAAGTTTCCTACAAGTGTATTGCTCTTATGGGACATTTAATATATGGGGGAAATATTCACTGAAATTATCTATAATTCAGCAGAATATACGATACCATTAAATGAAAATACGACGATTGGGTAAATAGTATGAAATATGGAATACAATTTTATGTAATTTCAGTAAGTAAATATATTCACAAAATATTCTTGATTTTCATTGTTATTCAATGTGATTTTGCTCCTCAACAGCAAACTTTCCGCTCTGAAACACTTCTTTAACACATCCTGTATCTGCCAATAACGAATTGAACCAATCAACCGGTAAACGTTTACCTGAAACCAACAAAAAACGGAATCTCACATGTTTGCAAACATCTGTCCATAATAACCGAGTCATAAAAAACGCGAAAAATGGAACATAAAATTCAATACGTATTAATACCGGCGTATAAAAAACTGATATACGGTCCATCACCTCGCGGCAATAGAGTCAGTCCCTTCGGTTTAGGGTCACAAAGGTATGTCATTCGGAATAAGCTACAGGTAAGTGGTTTCAAGGGATGACAGAGGGTGACATACTGTAAGCTATTTTTGAATATTTTAAATACGTTCATTGTACCAGAAGCAAGCGCCAATATTTTTTAGCTCAAAATTGAAAAACGTTGTTTTGTGGGATTTGTTCATAGATCGATACAATTTCAATACTAAGTTACGTTCGACACTTGAGACTTAAACTCTACGAACTCAAAACATAATTTTAAAGGTGATTGGAAAATACTTCATTGTACGAACTAGTACACGTGTTTGAACAGTTACTTCTTCAGGCTTGTTATTGTACTGAAAAGATCCGATATTGAGCTTCTATAACGTGTCTTCATTACTATTAACTTACCTTTTGGGACAAACTAACTAGAGAAATTGTTTGGGTTCACCTGCTAAACTGATCCTAATTGTCCATATTTCGTCATAAAGATACAGGTTGATTAGTGGAGAATTATTCAAATACAGGGTGTTGATTAAGTATGTACCATCAATTTAACAGACGATTCTCTAGGTAATTTTAAGACGAAATGTTCATATAAAGATAGGTCCGCAAATCCTTCGTTCTCAAGATACAGGGTGTTGAAATAAAAATAAAAAAAGTTAGTCGTAAATATCTTAAATATCCTTTACCTGATTTTGTTGTAATTTGGCAATGGTGTTTATAACATCAAGGAGCTAATTCAGCCATTCCATAACAGAAATGTATATCTGCCATTTCACTTGCAGTAAATTGAACCATGTTTTACAAAAATGCTTCAAAAAATAACCACTAAAGACACTTTTTATAACAATTATAAATTAAAAGCTTATAAAGTTGACAACAACTGTCAAATTGTTTATCAAATGCTGCAATCGTTTTCCAAGGCAACCCTTGATTATTATTCATGGTATTTTCAGAAGAGTGCGAAATTCAATGATGCGGTGCTAGACGCTTGTAATGAAGCCGAAGGAGGCCATTTCCAACACTTAATTTAGTGCAATTCGTTAGTCTAGATGTTAATGTTTTTTAATATTTGTTGTTATTGTTACATAATTAGTAGTGAAAAATGGTAAAAATAATAATTTTCAAAAGAAACATTTAATTCTTCATATTATTCCTTGTGAGGTCCAGGATATGCAATTAGGTCGACTTTTTTTTCTTAAATACTAATCAAGATACGAATAAAATTCAAGAATCCAAGAGAAAAAACAGTTGTGTTTCTAATTGCTCAATCCAAATAAATAATGATAATTGCACAAAAGTCAGTGCCGTAAATTTTTAAGTCAAAAATATTCGTTCAAATCTCGCTCGAGACGCCACTGGACTTAAGAAATTGAATCACGTTCGGGCTAAATGCTCCTTAATGTTATGAATACCATTGCCAAGTTGAAACAAAATCAGGTGAAGAATAATCAAGATATTTACGAATAACTTTTTTTTATTTTAATACCCTGTATTTCGAGAACGAAGGATTTGTGGACTCATGTTTATATGAACATTTCGTCTCAAAATTACCTAAAGAATCTTCTGTTAAATTTATGGTACATACTTAATTGCCACCCTGTATATTTGGTCATTTAGCGAATATCCTAACTCTATCGATTCCCAAGGATTCCAAAAGATTGAGTTCCAGACCTTCTTTTCGCAAATCACAGTCATGAATTAACTCATGTCTTTCAGTCAGAAGATGTTGAATTTGTCTTCTCTCTCAAATAACTACTTTTATTACCGGTCAAATTCCCCATACTTTTGTGTCCTTCATTTGATTTTGTCAATCATAAATAAGAGAGATTTGGATTATTTTGTTGACTGCTGAAATCAAATTTTTTCCATGTGAAATGGAAATATTTGCAGGGAAAATAGATTGAAGCAGGAAAACAAGATGTGAAAGTAACAAGTAACGTGTGCCTCACTATTTTTATAGTGCATAAAAAATGAATTATGCCTTTCTTTCCAAATTTGCCAGGAAATAATTTCTGAACCAAGGCAATTTGCCGGTAATAAAGGTAGTTTTTTGAGAGAAAAGACAAATTCAACATCTTCTGGGGCTACTCGCTATAGTATCCAAACGAAACAATACACTGACAGGGGAAATTTAGACAACTGAACAGCGCGCGATAACTTCTCTAATCGGTTCTAAAGAAGTGCCTAAACGTCTGCGGGTCGTACCCCTGAATAAAAAAAAGTCAAGTATAAATAACGAATTTACCTAAAACTACGATAAACAAAAAGATAACTCAAATTCAATTGGGAGTGGAACCCATGCAGGAAATGAATTAAATCAACATCAAACCATTTGACGTTCTGTTTGAACATCATTATTTTGTGGTGGATCGATATTTGTGCCGTAGTTTTCTGGGTTTGTAACCTACCACAATCTGAAAAAATAAGAATTAATATTGGAATCTATACAAGTGTAGAAGGGCAGACTTCCCATCTACCCCGAAAAGTAACTGCGTCTATTTAATAAATAATAGTTTAAAAAACTAAAAAAACACGCTTTTATAGCTAGCCGAACTAAAAAATAGAAAATAATTTTTAATTACAAAGAGTTTATATTACGGTAGTAGAAGGCTAAACAATCATTCATAGTCAATCAGCTCGAAATAAAATTATAATAAAATTTAAGTAATTAACAGAATAAAGTAATTCAGAGTAAAATCGTGGGGTGCTTCATATATTATATATTACAATCATTCTATCGGTAATTATCTTTGAGAGGAGACTTATGAAATGTAGTAAAATGCACCCCACGCTTTTTACTCTGAATTACTTTATTCTGATAATTACTTAAATTTTATTATAATTTTATTTTGAGCTGATTGACTATGAATGATTGTTTAGCCTTCTACTACCGTAATATAAACTGTTTGTAATTAAAAATTATTTTCTATTTTTTAGTTCGGTTAGCTATGAAAGCGTGTTTTTTTAGTTTTTTAAACTATTATTTATTTTTCATTTTTTAGTTCAGTTTATCAATTAGTTTCTGGTGGAAATGTGATATTTCTTACGAATCATTCCGCAATCTCATCATTTCATTTAAAGCTTCACTATTGCATGGGGTACTTCCTGTTAACTCAGAGCAATCAAGTTCTTCAATCCGAATACCGTCTAAAGATCTTACACGAGTAAGTGCTACATAGGCTTGTTCAGCAGCAAACAATCGCGAGCCTAGATAAATTACTGCATGATCAACTGTACAACCTTGCATCTTGTGAACGGTCGAAGCCCATCTCAGGATTATTGGCAACATTCGTCTTTCAGCAGTTCCGTGGCTGTATTTCGCTGTGAACTATATTATATGTTACATAAATATCATAAGTAATTTGCATGTATCAGACTCATGTACACCTACGCATGTAAGATAAGGAATGAACATTGTGAGAACGCAACTACCCTGGAAACGTTTCTGCCTCCGTTGTGCTGTGCCGAGTGCCCGAACGAAAGAACGAAAAAGTCCGAAACTGCAGGCATGCGAAGAACGCCCGCTAGCTCTATCTTTTTTACTCTACTACAGAGGATCTATAAAAGAATTTATTATTCCTGATGGTCCTTATAAGGATAATGGAAAACTATGATCAAATTATTGCATTGTTATTGGTCCTTGATACGTATGCAAAGTTTCAAATAAATCAGACTTCTGGAAATTGGTGAAAATTATGCTCAAAGATTCCATTACATACATAGTTACAACCTAAGCTAAAAAAAGCGTGTTAAAAAAACAGTTCTTTTTGGATAGAACAAGTCCAATTAGTCAGTAACTTCTCGTATAACCCAAATTTTGACCATCAAAAAAATGATAAGAACTAATAGATATATGAAAATACTTATCGTAAACGTTTCGGAAACTAAATCCGTTCTCAAAACATACGCAAATTCCTGTTTAAATGCAAATATCTCTTGTTGGCAATCCTCGAATTGATTGATTGATTGATTGATTGAAATATTTGTATTTAAACAGGAATTTGCCAATAAGTTTCGAGAACGGAAGCGGATTTAGTTTCCTAAACGTTAATGATAGGTTTTTTCATATACCTACTAGTTATTAATTTTTTTGATAGGCAAAATTTGGGTAATACGAGAAGTTGCTGACTAATTGTACTAGTTCTATCCAGAAAGAAATATTTTTCAATAGACGCAGCAATTTTTCGGGGTAGATTGAAATTCTGCCCTTCTACACTTGTATAGATTCCAATATTAATTCTTATTTTTTCAGATTGTGGTAGGTTACAAACCCAAAAAACTACGGAACAAACATTTGACGTTGTTTGTAATGGCTGAAAATTGGTGTCACCTAGCGATGAAATTGAAAAACACAGCGTGATCCGTGAAAGTGTCGCCTAAAAATTATAAACAATATGGCGTCAGTTCAAGTACCACGATTTTCAGCATAGATCTTATATGCTACGCTAGATAAGTTAAGTAGGTTACTGTTTTGGTAGGTCTGGGGAGGGTCCAGCGTACTATGCATTTGATTGGTCGTTTTTAAATGTTGGCGCTACTTACAGCCAGTTTGACAAATGTCGAATTCTGTTTTCAGAAGTATAACTACTGCTCTTCGGGCTTGAAGGCCGTCGTATTTTGGAATTTCTTCCTGACGTTTCGCTAGCGCGAGTGGCCAGCTTCTTCAGAGGCTTATTCATCTCCGATGACTAGTCATCGGAGATGAATAAGCCTCTGAAGAAGCTGGCCACTCGCGCTAGCGAAACGTCAGGAAGAAATTCCAAAATACGACGGCCTTCAAGCCCGAAGAGCAGTAGTTATACTAATAACCTCGGCCGCGAAAGCCTCAACCATTTTGTCTGTTTTCAGAGTTGTCAGATTTATATGCTGATATTTGTCTTTATCGTGTGTTTTTATAATAATTCTGAAAGTTTTTACTGTGGACAATTAGTTTAAAGAATAGTGGTCGCATTATACATCAAAATGTGAAAATCTTGTTTGATTTGTAACTCCAAGTTTCGAAAAGGTTCAGCCAGCTCTTTTCATAGGAATGTATGCCATGAATCAAATCAATTTTTTAGCCATTTAGGTACAGTGTGTACATATGGTAAGTCATACAATACATAGATACAATAAAACCTTATTGTGGATCATTGAGTATGAATAAAAATAAAAAAAATAAAAATGGGCGTGGTGTTGGTAATTTAAGGAGCTGAAAGTAAACTATGAACAATTTAAATTTAACATTTCTTCTGGCAGTCTCAACATTCAATACATTTGGCTCAAAAATTATTTTCCTTTTAGATTTCCCAAGAACTGATAAGAAATGCTTCATGTGAGATACTTGACATTTCTGGAAATATACCTGTATATGAAGTTTTGTGCTCTGATCACTTTTCAGTAGAAAATATACGATCTTCACCAGCTGGCAAGAGGTTTTTAGTAGATGGAACTAAACCAATTCCTCTATGAGTATTGCAGCTGATGAATATTGAAAGGTATTATGAATTACTCTTAAAATTTTACATTATTCATTTCAAAAATCACCAAACACTGCTAGTATTTCAGAAGCCGATAAGGGAAACGATGTACCATTGGAATGTGTATTAGAAAAACAAACTAAGTGGTAAATTCAAGAATAAATCGAACCTTATTATGAATTCCAGAGACAGTGAGTGGGGTTATATCTCCGAACTCGAACAGTCGAGTTCGGAGATCGAAACTCTAGACATCACCTAGAAGATGGCAAATGAGACTTTGCCGAAACGTTGTGAGAATTATCCTTCAGAGGATCAAAACCACAGAACACGGAATGAAACCCGAAAAACCAACGCATCATAAATATATATATATACTTCCTAATTGGGATTTCAAGACAAGGGATACGCCCTCTGGTGAAAAGTTTCAAACAATATCAAAGTATTTTCGAAAGGTGCTAATTAGAGAGAAGGCTTGGTTAAAATGGCGCTACGATATTAATTTGAAATCTCGGAATATGATTAGAGTATACTAGAGGAATAAGTAGACTATTACGCACTAGCGAAAATTCTGAGCACGAGGTTTTAGCCGAGTGCGGCGGAGTAAAAGTTTGCCCAAAAAAACTTGCATATATTAATTTCTTGTTCATCAAATAATATTTTTTTGAATCATTCTGGATATTGAAGTATACATACACCAACAAAAGTTAACATTTGCCCCTTGAAAAATAAATTACAAACAAACACAAATATTTTTTTCTTGAAATAAACCGCCTCAGAATATAATATCATCTTATGTTACCACACAATTAAAATATCCCAACCCTTGAACAGAACTAAGACCGCCATTCAATCCTATTTAAACTAGCCATGATAATTAGATCGAACAAAGTATTCCATGCTATTTATTCATGAAGGCGCAGTCAAGTAGATGTTAGTTTGATCTGTACGAAAAGCGGACGGTCCATCTCACGTTACTGATACCTCTAGCCAGATGCATGAGGCTCTTTTTCGCGTGTCCCACTCACAATAGAAAGAGTTCCTGCTCCCTTCTGACTGCCAATAGCAATTATTTGCTCCCTTTGAATAATTAAATTTCCAGCGTTCTCGATTCCCAGCCATCTGTCCAAATCTTCAACGGCCCTTCGCTGTACGAAAATATAGTATTACAAAAATAGTTTCCCCTACGCTTTTTCGGGGGCAGGTCGGTAACCTGTTAGATCTGTCGCATGCGTTCAAAATAAATCATATACCAGTCACGCAAGTATTTGTTGAATATAAATTCAGTCCGTCAAATAAAAACAAAATGTTTGTTATTTTCATGATTTTTTCGAGAATTTGCCCAGCAAACACAAATACATCGCCACGATATCGGGGCGATGTCACGATGTGGTTTTCGAGGTCGCAGGGATATCGCAGTTACATCGCAGAGATGTAATTTTGTCACACTCGAGTTATACGTTTTTCGATGTCTCTGTGATATATATATTTCGCGATGTCGCGGCAATATGATTTTTTCGATATCGCAGTGGCATGAAAATAGATATATTGGAGAAATAATATAGTTCGTTGATAGACGATATGAATGAAAGAAAATCACGTCATTGAAAAGTTGCACCTTCCTCAAAAGAGATTGTCATACAAAAACATACATTCCCTAACAAAAATATAATTTCATTTTTCCGAAGACTTGCCAACAATTTACATGAGCCATATCTAAATAGAAATCCTTGAAATAATGAAAAACATATTTTTCTTCTCTAGAGCCAGATTGCTTGTCTTGTTTCGTTTCCTAAATAATATTTCTTATTTTTCATGTTTCGTCTTGTGGATTTCTCAAACAAAATCTGAAAATAAGTTAAACATAAGTTAGTGGAAAACTCACTGAAATTACAAATACACCTGCAAGCGAAACTCAGGATTAGGGAATATTAGAATGGAAATTCAGAGAAATATAATACCTAAACAGCATCACATCAATGGCTGTGATTCTTGATCAAATGCTATTATGGATATAGTTAGATATCAGTAATACATGGTACCCTTTATTCGAATACTACTTTGAGAAACCAGCTAAATGTGAAACTTTCTGGATAATGTTTAATATATGAAATACTGGAAAGTTTTTCCTCAAACCTTTCATAGTCAAAAGGCAAAGGATTGAAGAGCATGGGACCCATGGTTACTGTTGTTGCTGTCCCAATGCATCCCAGTCAACTTACCAACCAAGCATTCCTTCACATCAGTGGTGGAGTGATCATAATGAAAAAAAAATTAATTCTCTAAATATTTCTATATCAAATTTTCCAATGCTTTTGAAGCTTGGACAGTAATTCCTTTGTTTCATTTCACTCATTACCAAGTATTATAATAATAACGATAATTTTATGAGGAGATAATGTGTATAATCGACAAACACACTATTGGGTTATTGGGCACGTGACTGATAATAAGGCGCATGTGCCAGTCACGTGTCACTGTTATATATCTATCGGTTTTGCGTTATTGGTTTAGAGCTCAGGGGTGATATAAAAATAAGATTTCCCGTTGATGAACAGAAAACTCAGCAAGGTACCTATAAGAGTTGACGATGTGATCAATTTGCTTGCATACAATTTTATGGATTTTATTGTGGTTCATTTCTGAAGTCTTGTTCTGATGGGGTTCTGCGGTTGGTATTTGACATTACAGTCTACAGACGAATCACTTCTGGAATGGAAACAACCATGTTTTATGATGAAGTTTAAATAATTTTTATATGAACCAAACTGAATCATTGACAAGACTGAAATTAACGTTTACCATAATTATTTTCCTACACTCATCTGAAGTTTCTTCCAACAAAAAAAGGCAAACGATAAATATCAAGTATAAAGATCTATTTACGACTAATGCACAATGTGAGTATTATACTTATGTTTTCTGTAGTATAATACCATATATTATTCCCTTGGGGAATAATGGCGAGGGATTCATAGTAATAATATTTATTTCCACTTGTAGTCCTATTATAAAATTTCTCGAATTGAATATTACCATGGAAACGATATAACCAAACTTCAAAGGGTCAGTTTCAAACGCATTGGTAGTGTTTGTGTATGTGTATTGAGATGAATGAAACTGAAGAATCATTTAATTATGATAAATAATTAATCTTTATAGACTCGTCGTATAATCTACTATTGGTGAAGTGATTTTCGACTTTTTCTTCTCCATGCTGATGCAAAAAGAAATACAAAACTTGTTTTTAATAAAAGTAACAACAACTTTTTGATATATGTATTACGTGTATACGATATCATTCATAGACACATAATTCATAGGAGTTTTGTATTCTTCTTGCATTGACTAGGGAAAAAAAACAAAAGTCATCTTTTGCATTTTTAGATTTACTGTTTTCGATTAAACATAACGTTACAAATTTTGACACCCTGTATCTTGAAAACGAAGCATTACCGGACCTACGTCTTTATGAACTTTTTCTCTTAGATTCACTCAAAGAATCACCCCTTCGAGTTTGGCCACGTACCCAAATAACACCCTGTATGGACCTTTTTAACAATATACCAACCAAAGAACTGTTGTATTCCAGCCAATTTTCTATAAAAAATATTCATGATCGAACGTTCTTCTGCCCTTCATCAAGCACCCTGTCGTATTAGTCAGCGGGTCGGTGGACAAATAGTTGAGGTCCAAATCCGTCATAATCCCCGAATGTAGGGGTGGATTCGCGATTGTATGGACCCACTGAATTTCCAAATTGCGTAATAGATTTACATTACATTAATGGTGTGGTGAATCCGAACGGGATATTTATATTCAGCTCAGATTTCTGTGAAATCGGAAAAATCCGACGTAAATTAACGCACGATGACAAAGTGCAATTTATTACTGGGACTGTTATCATCGTGTTTTACTTGGTTTGAATAACGGCAAAATCGTGTCTTTTGAGCATTCATATCGAACGGAAACATTATGTTCCTTGAATCGAGATTTTCTAACGTGTCAAGCATGCCCAATGTAACTTTACCATTATATTTATCAGATATATAATGGCACACACGTGTTGTACAAATAATAAGTGAAGGACAAGTAATGGACTATTGAATATCAGGAAATGTAGAAATTTTGAAGAAATCAATAATTTGAACCGCGACTTTCAGCTTTTTCAGTTAGAAAAAGTTATTCATTGAATACGGAAAAGAAGTTTTATATTTCAGTTTGACGTTATTTTGACCAAAAACCGTGAGCTAAATTATAATACATGTGCATAAAAAACATTTTGCATCTGTGACCGGAAAACGACAATTCAGTATTGGATTATATAATTACATTAATTGAAGTCAAAAAATTATTGGTGTGAATTTTGAATTTTCAATCTGGTAGGCTCTTGTACATATAACCTACACAAGATACATAGAAATCCCGGTGGAATAACCTTGATATCGTTACAATATTGTTTTCTTCAAAAACGCTAGACCTTCGGCTCAATCAATAATATACATCAGGAGAAGTTCACCTGCTTGAAATATTTTTACAGATGGCGCCAAACCTAGTAAAATTCGAATGAATATCAATATGCAAAAGTCAAAAGATGGCAGAATTCGATTCTCACAACATAAACCGAATTTTCTGTAAACCCCACAATCTGATTAATCGTGTCTAGAGTTTTTGACAAAACAATATCGAATCAGTAATTTCACCTGGGATTCTAAGCATCTCTAGCCGAAAATTGGACCTGCGTTGCTGAGGAAACCTTACAAGTAAATAAATATCTGTCAATTTTCAATCTGATTCGGTGATTTCTTTATTTGAAAATGCGAATTTAGTGTTTGTTCAATAGTTATTATGAACTATGTAAACTTAAAAAGTATCTGATTCAGAGTTTTTCCTGATCTACCTGTACTTATATGAATACAGGCCGTTTTTTTAACTGATCCCTTCATAACTATATCGGAAACGTCAATACCAACTAGGTCGGTCGAACTAGAATAATTCCCTTCTGTCGAGTCCAATGAACACATTGATCAAATTACCATTGTACATTAATTGATTGGAAAATTTCAGTTGCGTATTGAGTGTAGAAAATATTTTTTCTTCAAACGTCAAATAATGATGACATTACTTATCCAACTTGATCCTGTCAAAGTTTGATGTCTCCGCCGGCAGCAGTTTTTTTTCCATTTCTTTGCGGCGCGGCGGAGGGAAAAAGGTTGTCATGGCAACAATATGAAACATGTCACAAAGCAACAATACAAATGTCATTAACAACAATTAAACATCATTTTTATTTATAGTAATATTAAAAGTACAATTAGTTAATGAAGCATTTTCAAAATTGAAACCGTGCAAAAATGTTCCCGACTCTTGATACGCATTGGTAATTGTTGATGATACTGATGGTCGAGCACAACTTTCAGCAATCATTCCCGATATTGGCGAATCATGAGGGTTCAAAATTTTTTGAGCATTATCGTTCTTATTTCTTATTGAATCCTCTATATATCCTTCGGCAACCGTGCTTGATTTCCAGCCCCCATGTCGTTTGAGGCATTCTAGATTTCCGCCTCCATCAATTAAAAGTGTTGCTGAAGTTCGTCGTAAACAGTGACCCGTGTATGCGCTTGCATTCTAAATTTAAATAACTAGCTACTTTTTGGGCTACTGCGCTGATCGAATGTATTCCCATGACGCTTCGGTAACACTTTCCATTTTGGTACATTATAAAAAATTGGTTTTCTGTGAAATTTTCAGGCCGCAGTGATGCATACTTTTTATACAGTTTAATGTAGTTTTGACCAATTATCGTAAAAGATCTAATTTGTCGTCTTTTACTGTCTGGGATTTTGATAATTATTACATTTTCCTTATCCTCAATGTCCACAGTCTTCATTTTTACCAATTCGTCGCATCGACAGGCGCCGGTAACCCCAATTAACAAAACAATCTGAAATATTTTTATAATTTAGTAGAGTATACTACATGCTCTGCAATATAATTTTTTTCACCTTCAATCCTAAATACAACTTATCTGGCGCTTCAAACAAAAATTTATCAAACTCGTCTTTAGTGAAAACTTTAGACTTCTTTGCAGTATATCCTTCGCTTGTCTTTTTCAGAAAGGCACGTAACTTCAAAAATTTGCTTATATCCACATTTTTTCTAATAACTAACTCGGATTTCATCATAGAGTATCGTGACCACATTGTAGAAGATTTCCATTTATTTTCATTTTCCATTATATTAAAATATGCCAGTAAAACGTCTTCGGTAACTTGCCGTACTCCTCTTGTATCGCACCACTCTTGGAAGTGCTTGTACGCCAACCGATACTTTATTCCGGACTTGGAGGGCCCCAAACGTGCTACTGCATCATTAGCCGCGGACTCAATTTCGTTTAGGTTTTCCATTTTCGCACTAAATTTGCGCTTGCGGTTGCAACAACAATAAGCTGTCTTTAATAACATAAAATAACTGTCAAACAACTGTAACCAGGGAGACGCAAATCCCACCGACGACTTAATTATTTTAATTTCTAACATCTAGACGACTTTGAGAGTTGTCACAGTTAATTTCGAGTAAAAATAGCGTATGAATTGTACTATTTATGGTTGAAAATTGCTACTTATGAAGAAAAAATAGTATACTTTATTTGGCAAAGGAGCGACTTTTCTTGACTTGCCCTCTATTACGCGCCTCACTTCGTTCGGCGCGTAATATCGGGCGCGTCAAGAAAAGTCATGCTTCTCCGCCTCATAAAGTAATATACTATTATACTTCCCCTTGGCGACGTTTCCGAAACTACTCTGATTCCTTCTTTCAAGTCTTTTACAAAAATTCTTTCACTATCCACCACCTCGAATAATATCAAATAACATTTACAGTACATCCGATCCATCTTGGCACAAAACTAATAACGTATATGTCCAGCAATCTCTGTGGATTATATTAAGATGAAACAACACCTATTATATGTGTTCACTGAGTTGAAATTTATTCCTATTACATGTATTTTCTTTCGTCATGATCTATCTATACTATCAATGTGCTACTGGAAAAGTATCTGAGTTTGTGCCAAGATTGATTGGATAAGCTGTACATGTATTATATAATATAAATCTGAATTTTTATTAGATCGGCTACAAAAATTGCTGAAAAAAAAAATAGAAGTCTGTATTTAGACAAATAAAGTTAATGAAATCTAATGAACGAAATGTCACATTGAAAATTGATTGGAATCAGATTATTAAAAATATTGAATAGTATCGAAAGCTTCTCTGACTTTTTTATATCATTCGAAATGGAGGCGATGGAGCCAGAAAAGGAAATTCGATATTTCCTGATTTTGAGGTAATTTTCAAAAAGAACCACTGATATTCTTGACCTGGAAAGAGATTATTTTAGTTTTCCAGAACAAGATTTGTTTTCCATTTCAACCGACCTTGTGGGTCTAAACCGTTTGCGAGATAGGGCTGGTAGGAGTTGAAAAAAGTAATTCAATAAAGAGTGATATTTTGTTATCTGTCAACAGAGATGAAATGTCGAATGTTTTTCCTCAGAAAACAGATTATTGGTATTGAAACAATGAATACCTTTATATAAATTTATGGAAGTAGCCGTATTAGGAGATAATCATGGAGAAGGAAAAATAATTATTCGTATGCTGAATGGTAATAGTTCGGACTTTCATTGTCTATATTATCAACTCTTTGGCAAGCTGTTACTAAGAACGGAAGGATAAAAATACAATTCAAGTGAGAAAATCAAATCCCAAACGAAAGCCTGAAATAGATTTTATGGTCAATAATGAAATTAAGGATTGATTGATCAAAGAAAATGTTGTTAGGTACAAAAAAATCGAGATATCGAATATGGAATATTAGTAGAAAAAAATAAATAAAGGAATAAATGAAACAATATCGTGACAAGAAAATTGAGGTATCAAATGTGAAATACTAGTCAAAATGTCAAATAAATGAAATATTATGAATAAATGTTGAAACCAAGTTTCAATTTTAGTGTACTCACGACGTTTCGATTGCTGGTATCCAAAATCGTCTTCGGGTGATGACTGACAATGAGGCGAGCGGGGGCTACTATCAGAAGTGTGCTGGTCGATTCTCAGCGGGAAATGGATGTATTGGCGCGAGATTTTTCGTCCTCGAGCCTAAGTCGGTCCATGCCTTGGATATTCTTTATTTCTTTGTTTCTCCTGGTTGTGTTTTTCTTGTGTTCGCCCATTCTCACTACCAATAGTCTTTTGGTTTCTCTGGTGTAGGATTTGCCACACTCGCATGGTATCCGGAAGATGCAGTTGTTAGTGTCACTGTTTTCATTCGGTGGTCGAATTTTTGTGAGCTGGCTGCGTATTGTGTTCCCTGATCGAAAACAGACTATAATGTTTTATTTTCCTCCTAACCTCTTGATCCTCTCTGAAAGTCCTCTCACGTAGGAATGGTAAGAATTTGTTATCCCAGTAACTCCTGGAGTTCTGTTGATTTGTCTGGGCCAATGTTTGCTCCACTACCTTCGAGGTTGCAGCTAATCATCTATTATACTTGATTAACACTTCATTGATCACAGGGCAATTCCCTGAGAAATGGAAATTATCCACAATAGTGCCTATTGAAAAAGTAACCAGTACAATCATTTGTTCGGAATTTCGTCCAATTAACACACTTTCTAGCTATGAGAAACTATTAGAATTAGCAGTAAAGGATCAGCTTCTAAAATTTCTGGCAGATAATAATATATTAGTAAAGGAACAATCAGGATTCAGACAGGCACATTCGTGTGAAACTGCATTGCATTACTTATTGTCTAAATGGAAAACTGAGATAACCAATAATAAAAAGATCATTATTGTTGTATTTTTAGATTTGAAGAGAGCCTTTGAGACCGTCAATATATATCTGCTTCTGAGAAAACTCGAAAAAATTGGCCTTAATGAAAATGCTTTGAAATGGTTTGAAAGTTATCTTTATGGTAGGTCTCAAATAGTTAAATATAATAATACATTTTCTGGCACCTACGACATAAACTATGGAGTCCCTCAAGGAAGTGCCCTAGGGCCAATTTTATTCATATTATTCATTAATGACATAGTTCACCATGTTCAAAGTTGCAAAATCGAATTGTTTGCCGACGACACTACGATCTTTTGTGAAGGAGATGTAGGGAATGTTCAAAGTACATTATCATTAATCAATCAAGATTTAAGGAATTTGTCCATATGGCTGAACGATAATGGGTTGAAATTGAACATAAATAAAACCAAATACATGATAATATCAAATAAATATAATTTGAATAAATTGAAAAATGTAACATACAGCCATCATTTATTGATTGATAACAATGTTATTGAAGAAGTTAAACAGTTCAAATACCTGGGCTTCATGGTAGATAATGAACTTAATCTCAAATCACATTGTGAATATATCAAGAAGAAAATGGCAAGAAAAATCAATTTCCTATATAGATTGAATAATAAAGTATCATCTTTCACTAAGTTAACTGTGTATAAAACCATAATATCTTCCCATCTTGATTTCTGTGGAACATTCATATATTTGATGAATAGTGAACAAATTGATACACTGCAAAAAATACAGAATCGTGCTATGAGAGCCATTTTGTTATGCAGAAAACGAACATCAATAGCATACATGTTAGAAGCCTTGAATTTATTGAACGTTCGACAGAGAGCTACTTACAATATGCTCAAGTTTGTATATAAACTGAAGTCAGGATATCTACCAACCTACCTAATTGATGAAATAATGTATACTCAAGCAATTCATAGTCACAATACAAGGTCACATGCGTCAAATGATTTCTATATCAATACTGCTAATGTTGCTACAAACACAGTGTTCGTTAAAGGTTTACAACCATACAATTCATTGCCAAGAGAGTTGAAAGAATGCTCTACATTGGGTAATTTCAAGAGCCAATGTATAGAATATATAAAGGGCCTATAACCTGTTACGGTCATATTATGTAATATATTGATTTTATTTGGGGTTTGTTTAATTATAATGTTAGCAGTGTGTTGTAAAATTTTGTTTTGTATCTTTATACTCTGTACCTGCCATTTTATCTATATTCTGTACCATTTTTTATTTATATTTTATACCTTGTACTTGAGAGCTGATGCTAATGAAGATTATATATATATACTAGCTTCTTCGAGTAGCCGTTCTTCTGAAGATCCTTCCTTAAGTTCAGCTTCTTGTCGAGACTTTCTTTGATGTTACAGAGATGTTCTTATGTTTTTATACCACTTATATTGTAACTGGAGTTTCGTCCCATATGGACATTTTCAAACGAATTCTATAAACTATATAGTTAGTTACAGATATAAGTGGTATGGTAAAACAGGAAGTTTCATTTCTCAATTTTCATAAAACTTTTATAGAGTTTTTTGGGTAAAGTCGCATATACAACGGCAATATTTCAGCTTATTTCAGAAATAGACTATGGAATGTTTTAACTGTTAATTGCCATTATTTTATCGATGAGTTATTATTATAACAATATTTATAATAAAAATTCATGAAACATTTCTCAGATATTTCTTTCGAGCTTTTAGTTTCTTCTTTGAACCAGACGGCTTTTTCATTAGATGAACACACTGGAATGCAACATTGCCTATTTGTTTCCAAAATTCAAACATGACGACAAAACCTTCGCAAACAATATCCTGGAGTGCCCATCACTAATGTACCAGCAAAATACACACCATTGTAAATTATTTATGCTAAGTAGTCTGATGGATGGAGGCTATTAATCATGACGCGTATCTACATAAAAATAATAGTTCGCAACGCCCCAAAGGGTTGCTTTTCATGCACCCCTTCGGTATTATTCACGGTTTAACCGTACAGAATTCGACAGTGCATCTCGTCGATATTGCAATGTATGTTAATAATGATTTCCGGCTTTAACGCTCGTTACATCTCTAAGCTGTTAATACTTTAAAGCACACAAATAAAGTTTTGACTATGGTTTGTAACACAGTGATGAAACACAGGAAGACATTTTTGTATTGCATTTATTAATATTTCATTTCTTGTTATTGGGTTCTTGGGGAGTTCTTAATTCACTTTTCACTCAGAAATGTTGTATTATTAGTTTTGATAACCCCGAAAGTCCGAAGTTATTAGTTGGAATGATTCGGTAACGAATAAAATGAAAGTTGGAAATTCACAATAATAGGGATTGTTTAATAAATCTGGGTGATTATGGAATTTGGGAATAATTATTCATTAATTTATTCCTTATGCAATTCTGAACACGTTGTGATTGATCCAACACATCTGATATTTTTGTTGCAAAATGTTCATCACTATGGAAAAAAATACGATTGATCTGAAGAATACAATAAACCAATTTTCAATAAAAACATTCTACATAGTCGAATAGTAGTAGTGGCTAGCTTCTTCAGAGGCTCACCCATCTTGACTTTTATTACGATTTCGTAAGTCGTATTTATATCGATGTTCTGACATACCTATCACTTGGCAAAACATCCCACACAACACATGGATATCCAGTGGATATCTAATGGATATCTAATGGGAGGATATTTTGGACATCCGATGGACGTACAGTTTTTATCCCAAGAATATTCAATGGACGTCCAATGGACATTCTTAGGCCACCAACCTGTACGTCCATAAAATATCCTTCATGGACATCCATGAGATATCCATTATGGACATCCATAAGATTTCCTTCATGGATACCCATAAGATATCCATCATGGATACCTACAAGATATACTTCATGGACATCCATGAGATGTCCATCAAGAACGTCCATAAGATATCGTTCATAATTCTACATAATTATTTGTGCAATTCGTTACAGAGAAACCAACCTAGCTTGAGACGTGACAAAGTGCTGCACACTTCTTGGACAACGGATTATAGTCAGTAATATATCCTGTGATAAGGCACTCAACGTGACCGTATATTCTGCTAGATTGGTATCGCTGTATTTAAACAATTTAGACAAGCTAAGATAAACTGTAGAGTGGTAGACGAACGATTAAAAAACTTATGTCGTTAATAAGAATTTTTTATTTTTTTTTCATTACTTTTCAAACAAAATACTTGATATAGTTTAAATTTGAAAAATAGTTTGCCAAGAGTTCTCAACAGAAAAGTTATTGAATAACATATGAATATAGTACTCGACAATTCACTTGCTTCTTTCAAAAGTTCACGTTCACGGTAAATGCTAATGATCACAGTTTACAATTAATAACTAACACACCACTATTTTTCGTTTCTTTATAAACACAATTATTGCGCAATGCACACCACAACGCTTCAACTCAGTTCAACATAATTTTTTCAAACCGACCCAACACTCAACGACTCTCAAAATTACGACATTTGACAGACGCCATAGACGGTTGCACGTTGCACGTCAGGAAACCGAGCCAAGGTGAGTTCACAATGCAGCGCTTTCGCATTTCGCGTCGCGCGTCACGTCTTCTTTAAAAGGATAAAAAGTTAAATATATCAACTTTCTTGCTGGAATGTCCATGTAAATGGCCCAATCACGTTGCCAATTTGTAGGGTGCCACTGCGGAAGAAACATTATTTATTTATACAATAAATGTACGAAATGGATGTCCATAAGATATCCCTCATGGATATCCGAAAGGATATCCATTTTGTACATCGTATGGATATTTTTTACTGGGAATACTTTGGATATCCAAAATTTGGATATCCTATGGATATTGGTCCAAGGCTATTCCGACATGAATTGGACATGAACTGGACGTCCATAGGATATTGGGTGCTGTATGGGGATTGGTACCTGCATTCACTATCAAACCAACATCTCAGCCAAAAGACAGGAGTCATATCTACTCTAACGGAACATGCTGATGATGATTATTTTCTGAATCCGACAGAAGTAATTAACACTCCAGACTACCTGCATCAATATAAGTACGCCTTACGAAATCGAAACGTTTAGTCATCGGCTTTCAAACCCGAAGAAAAGAAGTAATACATTCGACATAGTCAATGGGCATACTTGAAGACTGGCGTTAAATCAAATCATCTTTCGAACAATTCGTTCAAACCAGTCTCAAATCTACCTACACAGTAGGTTTTAACTGGCACCTGTCAGAATACAACTACTCCCCTGGCTAATACCCCGAAGGGCATTGAATTATATCCGACCGGTGCCAGTGCCGGTTTCCTCGCATTTGCTTTCAACGATACAAATAAAGGAATTGATTTTAATGGTTATGCTTGACAAGTATGATCATCGACTATAGCGAATGTTTTTACATTTTCCTTGCAGGAGGAATCGGCGAATTCGGTTTGTTTTTGGAATACCTCGTCCATGGGTAGATGGCGCGATGACTTCGTGTTGTTCGCATCAGCTTTGGTTGGGGCTTGATACTATGAAGGGTTTTGATTTTTAATTATGGGAAATTATCGAATTTATGTTGATGATGGCACTGCCTTGTACTGACGAGTGGCCAAATAGTCCGAAACCGGTCTGCAAGTGTGTCCGTCCCTATAGTTGAAAATGAATTCTTTCATTTGTGCAGAATTTTCTTCTGCGAAGAAAACTGCACTGGCACCAATTGGATATAATTCAATGTCCTTCGTGGTATTAGCCAGGTGAGTAGTTGTTTTCTGACAGGTGCCAGCCATAACCTAGTGTGTAGATAGATTTTAGACTGGCCTGAACGAATTGTTCGAAAGATGATTCAATTTTCAATAGTTATTGACTGGAATCAATAACCAAGAATCAAATGATTCATTTTATTTGAGTAAGACTAATTTATTACCTGAGTTCATAACAGATATTAAATCGATGAAAAAGCATTTTTTTGGGGAGGGGGATATAAAGTGTTACTTTTGAAAGATGGAAATGTCAAAATGCCTTATAATCAGTTATTGCTTAATATTACTCAATCACAAGAAGTAAAATTAAAGCATTCACTTGTACAATGAAATCACACCTGGAATCCTTTATATGCTCATCGAAGTGAAGAATAAATCTTTTAGAATATCTATGTGCTGTTTGAGTATCAGAACAGTTAATAGTTAGTATAATAAAATTCTCACAATCTTAACCGAACCTAAACCTTCAATATTCTAATTATTATATTGATTGCTCTATTCAATGGCATTCGATTCAATAAATTTGAAATGTTTCTTTAATATATTTTGCATCCTAAGAATATTGAAATTTCAAATTTTTTCCAAAAAGCCTCTTGACCTAAAGTCTTTATTTTGTCACTTGTTTGTAATCCTTCGACACAGCTTCAAAAATTGTTACTATATGTTGGACTATTTGTAGTTATGCTTTCTCAGATGAGATCCTTTCTGAACACTGAATAGTGACACATTAGCGTTGAAAATTTTTGTTCGTTATCTTGAAGAAACAAGCATATTTTATTCTCCTCAGGCATTTCAGTTTTCAATCATCATATATTTATATGTATTTCGGATGAAATACACAATGAAGAGCGTTTTTTGTTGTCCTTTCATTATCTTTCAGTGAAACTGGACCCTCTTTAATCAAAGTTTCGTATTTTTCTCTCGGCAAACATTCAGTTCCAGTTGAATTTCACAAAATTGTGAACGACGTCCAACTTACAAGCGATATGATGAACAAACTTGATATTTGGAAAATTTTGTAGAATACAGTTTTACTCTTTGACAATGATAAAACAATATTCTCTATCGATATTGAAAAAATCTTGTATGCAACACAATAGAAAAACTCATTTTGTATAAATCACGCTACTCTTGGGGATCTAGAGATCGCGTTTGATAAAGAAAATGTACCTTTTTCTAACTGGTTAGATACATAGCTGTTGAATTCATGTTTTCGGTTTTCTAATTCACTCTTTACTCTAGGATTTGGTATTACTCACTATTGGTTATCATAACCTCAGAAGCCCAAAGTTAATAGTTGCCTTGAGACCAACCAATGTCTTTTCAGACTAGTTCGATAAATCAATAGTTACATAATATGGTTTCTAACAAGTCAATTTACATTGGGTTAAAAAGTTGATGTATAATGTGTAACTTTTGCTTTATTGAACTAATCTGAGAAGATGGTCTCAACGTATCGAACAAATGATAACTGACTTGTAAGAAATCATATGTAACTTTTGATTTATTGAACTGATCTGAGAAGAAATTGCTTTATACAGACAAACATTTCTTCGTATTTTTTGGGTTTTTAACATACGACAACCTGAAAATATAAGAATTAGAATAGAATAGAATAGAATAGAATTTATTTATCCTTTGTGCTACATTACATAGATGGGATCCGTCAAATAAAATTTTTATCTAATACATATAAATGAGTAAATAGTATAATGTATATAGACATATATACACACATACACACACACATACAAATATATAATGATCTTAGCGTCATATTATCATTAGCCTTAGACCAGTTGATAAAGGTAACGCAGTCTGTACAGGATAAAATAAAGAATATCAAATATTTACAACTTCAAGTAGAAATTCGTCCACTGTATAAAAGCCATTTGTTGATAAAAATGATTTGAGCTTTCGTTTAAAGGCAATTGGTGACAGTGTCTTTATACTGTTTGGCAATTTATTATAAATACTCGTTCCAAAAAACACAGGAGACTTTTCATATTTTGTATAAATATGTTTTCGAGTTGTGAGCATATTGTTTTTCCTAATGTTATAATTATGTACTTCTGATCGTAGGTCAAGGTGTCTTTTATTCTCATGGATGTATGTCAAGAGTTTCAGAATGAATATGCCTGCCACAGTTAATATTTTGTTTACTTTAAATATTTCCCTACATGACGTTCTGTAATCGAGGTTAAAAATTAACCTCATCAGTGCCTTTTGTTTTACAAATATTCTGCTAATTTCAGTGGCTGACCCCCAGACAGTAATGTTACAAGATACTATGGAGTGAAATTTTGCGTAGTATACCGTTAGCAGGGATTTGGTATCTATAGTTAATTCTTTAGTGATTTTATCAGGTAGTACGATTGGTTCAGTTTCTTGGATGTAAACTCTATGTGTTCTCGCCATGTGAAAAGGGAGTCAATCATTGTTCCTAAAAACTTTGTACAGGTTGTTGATCTCAGTGATTCATTAGTATTGGAATCTATACAAGGGCAGATTTCCTAAAACGAACCTGGAAGAGAATTATTTATGAAAAAGTTTTGAGAAAGATGAGTACTATTTCAAATATCAGTTCTCGTATTTTTTGGTTACGAGAAGTTGCTGACTAATAGAACGTGTCCCATTCAGGAAGAACTGATTTTTATCATAACGCAGCAACTTTTCGAGGTAGATTAGGAAACTGCCTTTCCTACACTTCTTCTTCGAAGAAAGCATTCATCCATTCCAAAATGATGACTTTCAAACAGTAAAGACATAATATTCCAATAAATGTAATACGAAAAACTTATCTTCCATCGATTTTCATACCCCAGAATGTTTTTTTTATGATGCCAAAAATTCAACTACGAATATTGTTCCCATACGCAGCTCTATTTCAGCATACTGTCAAGTGACATCTCTGCTTATTTTCACGACCCGAAAAAACTCAAATGGCCCACTCGAAACCCTTATCGAGATGGGATACTAACACCATAACCGGCTAATAAGGCTAATCGCACCACAACCTACAACTATCATCACTTTTAAATAAACGACGCCACGCGTCTCGACGCTGCTAGCGGCGTCGCAAGCGTCGGCCGCGTGTCGCTCTAAGTGGGATAATGTTTTTATTGGCGCTATCGTTGGGAAATAAGTAAAAAATAGCGGGATTTTGTCGTAGGACACCACTTGGTGTTATTATCATAAGTACGATCTGTTACTATTGAATAATATACCAGATGCAGTACTTTAAATGCTTAGTAGAGCTTTGATATCTCGTGGGAACGATTCAATTAGCGTGAAGGTGTTTGTTTTGTCTCGTTAAAAAAATCGTGGGAGCATTATGTAGGGTGTTGCTCAAAATCTGTCACTAATCTCAACAAATGATTCATCTCACAAAAATATACGTTTAAAACTCATTAATTTCAAAGATATATAAAGTGTTGCAATTGGGATTGAAGAAGCACGTTTTGAAGATGTCTTGGAATCTCAATTAATTGAATAAAATATAACGAACAATAATAGTTTTTGTCTTCTTCCATTCCTCATATTCCTAGATTTTATTCCAATATTCAAAGTTCTTAGAATTAATGATTATATGAATCTGATTGGAGTTGCCTATTTTATTTTTCAGAAACGATCACAGTATTTACTAACATATGAACAAATATATTATATCGTCACTCTGACTTTCAAGACCACGTATTTACGTATCTCTAAAGCAAAGCAGTTTTGAACCTATCTTCATAGAAACTTTTTTATTGATATTACCAGGAATCATCTGAAATCTTCTTTATATAAGAGTTGGACAGAAAAGTGAATTCTTTTTCTGGTTGACATTCAAATGGATTTGAAGCCATGTGTCAGATTCACAAGTCGTGAGTCTTGTAAATGGTGATTCACCTCATTACCTTTGGTTTTTGGATTCAGGCAGGATAGTTGATAGCGAAACTGTAACTAAGCTACGTTTTGTTGCAATGGATTTGACAGTCGAATTCCTTGGTTCTTAGCAATTGAGACAGGCTCACTGATTGAGAGATTATTAAACATCCATTAATGAACCTTCACCTATCTTGATTCCCTTTGTTAATGGTCTCTTAAGAAAAGTCGGTGCAATCGGCTATTACTGGCATTGCATATTCAAAAATTCGTATATTTGCCATCTAGTGTTGCAGATAGGTATTAATGTAAATGAGGAAAGTGAAAGCTTTGGCTTTTATAAACTAGATGGCAAGACCGCCGCTGTTTCTCTCATGGAATAAATCATAGACTTATTATATTATATTCGTAAGAACGCAGAGTCAGGATAACTGTCTTCATTCAAATATATACAATTCCTTTGGTACTTAGTTGGCTCACGTAGTATATTCTTTGTCGAGAAATAAGTGTCATGAAATAGTGAATTAGATGTATCTGCCATCTATGTGACAAATACAAAACTATATAGGAGTATGAAATCTAACTTTTATAAAAATAGAAAAATTCAAAATTCGTACGTTATCTGACGCAAATTTTGCAGCTAGCTTCCCTTTCACGGAATAGAACATTCCAACCACCACAATCTAATTCGTATTTCAGAAATTATAAACCTGTCCCTTAAAATTTACTTTTCACTTTTCATTCCGAATACGATCGGAGCATGATCCGAGTGATTTCAATATGTCATGTCAGTTTCAATTTCAAATGTCAATTGTCACTAATTTCGAATTTGAAAACAGAACCGTTTATTTTTATTCAGCATCAGTCAATCCATTTTGAGATGGTTTGTTAGATTCTATCTATCGGATATGTTTGAACGTAAGAAACGGATGTGTTGACGTTCTCACAGCATTTTTTGACAATGGCCTTATCAGCTCCTGGTACACCCAGGAACGCTCTGGGTGCTATAAAGAAGACGGGCATTTTGAAAGACAAGACGAATCGGAATATACCGCGGACTCCTAAAACTCCATTTTCAACTCCTAAAATCAACTATGCTACCCCAAAATCCAGAAAGGTTGAGAGTATTGCGAATACTCCAGACTGCTTCAACACAGTCACTGTGGAAACTCCTCTCCCCAACCGAAAAAGCAAAGAAAAATATGACGAAGTCAGTAACTTGATAGTAGCTGTAAGGGTACGGCCGATGAATAGCAGGGAACTAGCTTGTGTCGGGGCTACAGATGTAGTTCGGGTGTGTAATAAAGAATTAACAATACGAACACAAATGATTGGTGCTGCAGGTATGAGTACTGACCACATTTTCCAGTACGATCATGTTTTCTGGTCCAACAACGCCGCAAACCATACACTCAACTCGCAGGAAGAAGTGTTCAAAGCTCTCGGAGAGCCTCTCTTAAACAGTGCCTTTCAGGGCTACAATGCTTGCTTGTTCGCTTACGGACAGACAGGTTCAGGTAAAAGCTATAGCATGATGGGTAAGGCTGTGGGTAACGGTGTTGATATCGACACCGAAACGGCTGGTATAACACCAAGGTTTTGCCGAAAACTGTTTGAAAGGATATCCGCATTGGATGAGGAATGCATTGCAACTGTGGAAGTGAGTTTCTTCGAGGTATACAACGAAAAAATTCACGATCTTCTTGCCGATTCTCCAATAGCCAATCGACCTCCCCTCAAAGTGAGAGAGCACCCAGAGCTAGGTCCGTATGTTGTAGATTTGAGTGTTCAAACTGTGAAATCCTACAAAGAGCTCAGAAACTGGTTACTGATTGGAAACAATAATAGAGCCACTGCCGCTACATCGATGAACGAGAAGTCTTCCAGGTCGCACAGTATTTTTTCCATAGAACTGTGCCTCTCAGAAGGTTTGAAAGAAGACGCCAGGAGTAGAAAAAGTAGAGTAAGCTTGGTAGATCTGGCAGGTAGTGAACGGTTGACGAATTCCCTCAATAGCGAAGAGAAGATTAGAGAAGGAGTTTACATCAATAAGTCGTTGTTGACTCTGGGGAAAGTTATTTCTGCCCTGGCTGACCATAAGAAGAGTCAGTTTGTGCCGTATAGGGAGTCTGTTTTGACTTGGTTACTCAGGGTAAGTGAAAATTGTAATGGTGAATTAAGAACTTGTAGATTTTTGTAGATAATGAATTTTGAGCATTTATGTTTTGACTTTCCTATCCGAATTTGGAGAAGAAGGAAGCCAAAAGATTATTTTGAATTGCTTCACAAGTGCGAGTTCATGCTTTCTCAATATGCCCATAAAACTCAAAATTTGCCACAGATACTTTGTTTTGTATTTTTTCCCCTCAATTTCATTCATTCATAGATTATTTATTTATATTAAATATTGTTTGCATGTTTTATGAGAATGTGGATAAGCTATGAAATCTATTTTCTGGGTTTTCTTTCCTCTGAAAATTAAAAATGAACCATTAAAGTCTTATATTAAATGTTTTTAGGGCCAAATTGGTATATTTGGCCTGATATGTAACAGCAATATTATAAAAAGCAAAATGGGCTGACTATTTTGTGAGTACCGTCATATTTTTTGATAGTTTGGAGATTTGAATGAAGGTGGCATTGCAGCTTTCTTCTTTGATTTTTCGAAAGCATTTGATTGAGTTAACCACAGCATATTGCTGCAAAAATCATTGTTATGGGATAAGGGGAACATGCCTCAACTGGTTCAGATCATATCTGGAAAATAGAAGACAGAGAGTGAAAGTCGGTAACATTCACTCCAGTCCCTCAGGTATACATTGTGGGGTTCCTCAGGGATCTGTTTTGGGACCGGTTCTTTTCCTATTTTACCTGAACGACCTACCCACAATCAACAAAGAAGGAGCATTTACATTATTTGCAGATGATACCACGATACCACATTACATTGGCATGGAACAAACACTGAAAACCTAAAGGAAGTAATTTGCTCAGATCTTTCAAAAGTCAAGGAATGGTGTGACTCAAACTTCTTGTGTTTCAAAATAGACAAACCAAGATTGATAACTTGAAATTCAGTTATGACAATGTGATACTAGATGGAAATAAAGTAGAAGAAACACAGTACACACAATTAAAATTCCATCAGCACATCAATTTTTTTTGAAAAAAGATAGCTTTAGGTTCATTTGCTGTAAGAATTGTCTACAATGAACTTGAAACTTTTCCCAGGGATCAATTGCCCTAACACCAAACTGATACTTTTGCACTCGACGCGCGTTTCACTAACAAGGTCAGCATCTTCAGAAGAAAATTGATATCAATTTTCTTATATAAGTATTATATTACATTATCAAATGAGTATGCTCTCGAATCTGTCTTCTGAAATCATTGTCGATAGAGACTGTTCATACGGACTTTTTTATAATCAATTATTGTCAGTAAAACGATTTTCAAGTGGGATTACTAAGGCCTTATATCTTGGTTGAGTCACAACCAAAAATTGTAGAGGTACCTACATCCATTTTGCATTTTTAATCCTTTGTTTACAAGTTCTGATCCTGATCCTTACGGAAACTGATAACTCATGTGTACATTAATGATTATTATCGTGAATATTACAATCCTTTATTTGGTGATGGATATTTTGAATATTCTTCCAAAAATTTAAGGTAAAATCATTAAGTAATTTATAAGAGATAGCTGTTTATCACATACCTAATTACATACAAAAAAAATAATTCAGGTAAACACACTCATTGAGTCTCTCGCTGGAAATTGAACGAGCAGCAAGCAATATTCATTTCAGTTTTTTGATAGTGTGACAACAGCTTATTGTACTATGCACCAAGTAAGTTACGATTTTTTCGAATGAATTATTATAATTTTCCTACAGTGCAAATCACATTTAATTTTTTTTTTCTTCCAATTAAAACTAAAATCGTTAAAACTTTTTCTAGAGATCATTTACCCTAACTGATATTTTTGCACTCGACTTCAGGAGAAGAAAATTGATAATCTAGTATGCTAGTATCAATTTTCTTCTCCTGAAGATGCTAACCTTGTTAGCGAAACGCGCGTCGAGTGCAAAAATATCAGTTTGGTGTTAGGGTTATTATAAATATTAGAAAAAGTTTCAACTCTTACCCCAAACGTTCCATCTTCTTATATTTAAAATCGTTAAGAAAATATTGTGTCAATGAAATCAAATATTTTTCTGATAAAAAACGCCATAAAGGTTTACGGACGATTTTGTTATCATCTAGGTTGATGTAAAATCATTGGAAATATCTTTGGTAAATAAGAATTGTAGCAAAATAATAATGATGTTATAAAATTCTATGTTAATGCTTGATTTGAGGGTAGTTTAATGAACGAATAATGCACATGTATAATTCATAATGCATAATTATTTTTCTTCATGACATGTTCAAAAATTTCCGGTGCATAATAAAGTTGGTAATTCAAGGTTATCAATTATGAAATATCCATTATAAGTTGAGCACTACGAAAAGAGTAAACCAGCAACATTGGATACAATTTATTCAAATTTTATGAAATGTGAATTGAAGTTATGCATCATTCTCTGAAGTGTGCTATTCTTTCACTAAACCCCCATTTAGGGTCATCCGAAAATATGATTAATTTTTTATAAAGAAGAATAAGTCCAACATCCTATCCTTTGATTTTTTTGTCAACGTCCCGTCGAATTTGTGGAATCTAACGGCTTCTGCGTGTATTCGTATATTTTTTTACAAAATGTTTGTTGTCAAAAGAATACGGGTGTTCAGTAGATGCATTTTTTCAAGACATGATTTCTGTTCAACATCCGGCGAGCCATATATGGAGTGTAGTAGACTTTTTTCTTTTTTTGTATTAGTTAACCGTCTGTTGTTGGATGATACATACACATATAGAATATATGGGGGGCGTTATGTTCCCATTTTTCAAATTTGATGTCATGTGTCAAATCCATTGTCACATTGTCATATCATTTTGAAATTTTCATGTGTTTTAAACATTGAAACATTTATACTGGTATTTGATTGTCAACCCGTTTTTCTTTGTTGCGATCTCTTTTTACTAGCCAATCAGATGAAAATGGAATAACCCGACTGCACATTTTCACTTAGGGCAAATTTAGCTTCTGACAAGCCTGATAAGAGCGTGTGGCGACATCTGTACGTATTGTAGAGAAACCTCCAGAAGCTCGATCAGCCACCAAAAATCAAGCAATCCAAATTTCGTCAAGTTTATCCCAAACTCTCACACTATAGGTGAACACACCAGGGTAAATATATACTGGAGTTTTCACTCCATATAAAAGATTGTTAGCCGAGGGGCCTCCCACTGACGTAAAAAGTGTACACTTATTTTTTTTCCCCCATTATTTCTCATTTATTTCCTCATTTCTCGAATTATTTCCTAAATTTCTCAAATTATTTCCTGAATTTCCTAAATATTTCCTAAATTTCCTAAATATTTCCTAAATTTCCTGAATATTTCCTATATTTCCTAATCGTTTCCTATATTTCCCAAATGATTTCTTCATTTCCTAATCAGTTCAGGTTGGTTTGAGTTTTTCACTAATATAACATGTAATGAAATACAATTTCAATTGAGTTATGACTGTCATCATTACTTGGATCCAACACCGCTAGTGGTGGGTCCTCGGGTGGGTCTATAGTATTTAAAGAATCCATTGCTTGAGCGGTTTCTGTTCCCACTGGTTTTGATGCGTTAATCTGAAAATGGGACAATAATGTTGTCTCTTTTTTTTTTTTGAATCCCCTCTCCAGTTCAGAAAGCTCTGTAGGACTTTTCGATCTTTTTGCAATAGCTTTATTTTTCAGATGCGAAGTAAAATAAGCCCGAAAATGAACGATAAAATTAGACAATATCCATTTCTTACCATACTTCTAAGTTGAGTAATGAATTTTATAAGTTTTATCACAAAAAAAACATCCTACCCTTTCGGCATCATTTTCAAGTGTAATTTCTAAATTGTTTAGATTTTCGTCGATATTGTCTAGTAGATTTTGTAAGAGTTTCTTACTCCTTGACTGCTGATCATCAGCGTTTTCAGAATTATTTTCAAGTCCTCGAATCTCAATCTTACATAGGTCCGTTATTTGTTTTTTAAGTCGATCTCTAATGTGTGTTGTGTGGTCGGCATCTTTGGTTTTTGGTTTTGACCTTGTTTGAGCGGCAGGCTCGGCCAAGGGCTCGCAGTCAGGTCCCACTTTAGATATTTTACTTAATTTTTCAGAACATTTTTCGGAGAAAACTAACATTTATCTGTGTCCTCCTCCAATTTTGAATCATTTACGGTTCTTATGGCATATACCAAAGTACATCTTTCTTTCATTTTCCTCTATTGAATCTACAAGGTTATCTTTTGCAAACTTATCCAATTCTTCAATATTGGCTTCTGAATTCGTGCGAAAGCGTGCTAGAGATGTAATGCTAACCCAAGTTCTAGCAACCAATAAATTCAAAAGGCAAGTAGGAAACTCTTCGGTGAATGTTTGAAGAACTTCTTTCAATTCCTCACTCAGTGAAGACCTTATTTGTTTATTCATTTTCCTAAACGAAACAAGATAGAGAGATAAGACCATATAGCTAACAGCTAGTGAATAAAATGTGAGTTTTTCGTGGTTATTCATTGTCTTCTGTAGGTCAATCAATTACTCGTGTATGGAAAGCTTTAAGTTTATTTTTTCAAGATATTATATTGCCTGGCATTTACTATGACTAGAAAAATATCCTGACAGGAAAAATTTTAAAACAAGAAAACTCGTGTATGGGAAGCTTCATAGTAATGTTTTCAAAATTTCATATTGGCTGGCATTTGTGCCTGATCACTATCCATCGAATTACGTGAAAATATGTTGAAAGAGTTAATCAGTTAAAATCCTGACACGAAAAAACTGATAAAAATGAAAAAATCGTGTATGAAAAGCTTTAGGTTTATTTTTTCAAAACTTGATACTGGCTAATAGTGAGTAAATAACAAAAGAAAGAAAAAATACCAGAAAAAATCCTGGCACGAAAAAAAGGATTATCTGCAAATAAGGTGGTCCCGAATACAAGTTCGAACCTGTCTAGATTTCATTCCTCAGTTATTGCTCAATACCCGATTCTTACGTAATTGAGGTCTTTAAATATAAATGAAGTACAATTTTCAAGCCAAAATTTTTTCATAATCAGTCGAGTAATAAATAGTAAATAGAAGAATGGGAACACGAAAACGTTACAGCCACAGGGTCTAAATTGAGCTCCAAATAATATTCAAATATCAATTGATTAATCTCATGAAATAAAAAAATAAAATATAAAGCTTTTCAATAAACTTACCTAATTTTTCTGCAAACTTTCCACAAAAATCAATCACTCCCCATACACTGTCACAAGGTCTTTGCTGTAAGTTCATAGACAAACTAAAAAAGACAACAGGCCAAAGTTGCGCAAACACGTGAGTGCCACAGCACGTCATCAATTCTCAAACATTTCCTTTCATTTCTCAAACATTTCCTATATATTTCCCATTATTTCTCAATCATTTCCTACTATTTTTCAAATATTTCCTTTATTTCCTAAATATTTCCTTCATTTCCTGAATATTCCCTTTATTTCCCAAATACTTCCTATATTTCCTAAATATTTCTCAAATTGTGTACACCTATTTCCTAGAGTGAGAGACCCCTCGTTGTTAGCAAATCAGACGACCGATCTGGCCTACTTGATCAAGAATTGATGACGTAGACCGTAGTAATAACTCAAAAAATTCGCCAGGTATCGTCACTCTCGCAGTTGAGATGACAGTCATGTGCACGTCATGTGTCGCCAAGTGGCTATGTCGTTGCGAATTCTGGTCTATGTGCTGAAAAAATTAGTTGATTGTTGATATTTTCATTTGAGCAATATAATATTGTGATCTCAATTCAAAAGCTCGGTTTAGAAGTAGTATCACAATTCAGCCGAATATTATTCACGTTAATGCGTGTGAGCGAACAGGAGTAAGAATTATGATCAAATTTTATGGATATGTGAAGTGAGGAAATACCATTTTTTCTGCTGAGTGAAATAATTATTATTTTTTGTAATCTTCTGGGTTGAACTGAAAATATCCAAAACACATATCTCTGCATTTATAGAATATTCAGAACGCGTGCACACTCTAAAATGTTGTTGCCAGCAAACTTCTCTAGTGTGTTTATTTAAGATCACTACGAAATTTTCTAATGGTTATTGAATATACTAGAACGTGAGATTATTCTTGGAGGTAGGTCATTGAAGATGAAGTTTGTTTTCATCAAACGTCAGATTGATCTCGCGTTCTATTCTCTGTTCTAACCAAAAGTGTTGTGTATTGGCAAAAACGTGTTCCATAGATCGAGTTATCTCGATAATTTTTAGGAATTTCAACCACAAGCGCACCCTTAAGGCTCAATTTTTAATAACTACACCCTGTCTACAGGTTTGTCTGAAACAATATCGCAACACTGAAAGCACCAGTATATAGCCATCTTACACCAAGGTTTCTAGTCAGGAACGTCAAGTTTTTTGACAGCTGTACGAAAATGTCTTTTCAACGATGATGTCGACTAGACTAACATTTGCTCGACGTTTTCCAGGAGAGCCTGGGTGGCAACTCGCTGACCTCGATGCTAGCGACTATTACCCCGGCCAATACCCACGTCGACGAGACGCTGGCGACGCTGCGATACGCGTGCCAAGCGAGAACTATCGTCAACAGAGCTAGAGTAAACGAAAACCCGCACGATCGCCTCATCCGGGACTTGCGCTGCGAGGTCGAGCGATTGCGTGCGCTGAAGAGGGTCGAAGAGTCTCGAAACGAGGCGTCCGCTTCGTCGTCGTCCTTGATGCTAACGGACGACAGCGTCGGCGATGAGTTGGAAGAGTTGAGGAGCAAGCTGACCGACACGGAGGAGAGGTTGTACGAGGCTCAGAAAATGTAAGCGATAATAATAATAATAATAAAGTTGAAGAGGATGGCGCCTGTTGAATATGATTTCGATTAAGTTGTCGAGAATTCGGCCGAAATGTTGAAGAAAGCCAATTGTTGAATTGTCGACAATTTGGAACTTTATTGTTTCATCTTCAGGGCTATTTAGGGTGAACAAACCAGTTTGTTCATTTTATCGTGTCTGTGTCGACGTCTTCTTTCGTGAACCCGTGTATGGTGATGTTTTATGTCGAACTTATTCATTTCACCCGGAGAGCCATTGATAATGTAGATCTTTTATGTTTTGAAGATTATTTTAATTCCTAAACTCTAATTTCCTTCTCAAACTTCTATTGTCAACTCTATTTTGAATCTTCATTATATTTCTTTCAACATTTCAGTCAAACTGACAGACAGAACTCCGCACCTACTGTTTCCTTCAGAGTAGAAAACTTTGCCCTGCATTGTCAATCAAACGGAAATATCGCCATTATATTTTAGATGGCGTAACACGCCTCTAACCGTTTTTATACAGGCATTGAATAACAATAGGTTTGTTCTAGCAACACATTTAACCGTTTGGAAATTGGTCTGAAGCAGTCAGAGGCATGCGCAAGATGAATATTGGAGAGCGAAATTCATTTTGCGCATGCCTCTGACTGCTTCAGACCGTTTGGAAATTGGTGCTAGAACAAACCTAATATAACAAATTATCTTTTGAACACTTCGTTCAGGCCAGTCTCAAATTACCTACACAGTAGGTTTTGGCAATCACCTGTCAGAAAATAACTACTCCCCTGGCTAATACCACAGGAGAAAACCCTAAATTTGCTTTTGGCGATAAAAATGAAGGAATTGATTTTCAATTATTGAGACAAACACACTTGCAGACCGGTTTCGGGTTATTTGGCCACTCACCAGTACAAAGTCGATGACTTTCCATAATTAAAACTCAAACACCTTTCATAGTATCAAGCCTCGACCAAAGCCGATGCGAACAACACGAAACCGGTCTCCCAAGTGTGTTCTTTCCAATAATCGAAAATCAATTCCTTAATTTGTATCACCAAAATTAAGTGAAGGACTTTCTTCTGTGAAGAAACCTGCACTGGTACCGGTTTGATATAATGCAATCCCCTTCATGGTGTTAGCCAGGGGAGTAGTTGTTTTCTGACAAGTTACAGCTAAAACCTTCTCAGCTGTCCTAAGCAGAAACACAGTAACCGACATCATGCACAAATTTTGAGACTATATCGTAAGCGAACTTACTGTTTTATGCCACGAATTTCTGTATTTGAAAAATAGTAATCGGTTCATAAATAGCGAAGTTATCACCTGACCCTAATGCAGTAACTGCCCCGACTTCGATAGAGAACCCATAACAAATCACAGTATTGTTACGGAATCTCCTGGCGCCGGCCCTGTCGCTCGTTAACACAAAATATTATGAGGGGTCGAAGGAAGACTGTTTACCTGCGAAATCTCGTTTCGCGTGGAAAATTTGATCATCGAGATTTGACTGGAAGATTCTACATAAGTGTAGAGCAAGTATATATACGGAACCGATTCATCGCTACGGCAGAATTTCTGTTACAGAGAGTTTCACTACAGAGCGTCGGATAGTTATTCGGAGACAGTTATTAGAGTTTCTAGCTTAGTAGAAAGGCGGAGAGTTTTACAGAGTTTTTATCGGAGAGAGTTTTGGTATTGCTAAGTGCATAAGTCGAAGTAGAGAATTTCTAGTACAGAGATTTTTAGTTCAGAGCGTTGGATAGCTAGCGTAGCAATTTGAGTGATTGTATTGTATTGTGATGTAGAGTTGAGGCTATTAAATCATATTAAACAAGCATTCTTCTCGACAGCCGTACTGTGCAGGTAGTTGGCCTGAACGAATTGTTCAAAAGATGATTTGATTCAACGCCAGTTTTCAAGTATGCCCATAGACTATGTCGAATGTTTTTTTTTTAATTACATATATCTATAAACAATGGTTACAATACATGATAATTGTTACCACTCTATAATTTATAATCTTTTTCGTATGTTCCCGCAGTAAACGTTTCTGTAATTATTATTTCGAAGGTGGGAAAAGAAATTCCTGGATGCCAAGCGAGCTCAGCAAAAAGAACTGGCCGATGCCGAAAAATGCAAGGCAGAGCTGGAGTCGAAAGTCCGAGTTATGAACACGGTGGACATCAACGTGGAGTTGGAGCCGTACAAGACGAACTTTTTGGAAGAATTGGAAGGAGTTTTGACTGATCCCACAGACAGCTCGTGTAAAATCGACCACATAAACTCGATCCAGAACTGGTGCGCAGAAAACGGACTGATTTGCAAGAAAACTTCGGATTCTTTAACGATCAAGGACCCCGTGGGTCGAAAACAGACTTCTTTGCTTTTTGTTAAGGCGGATATGGCAGGATACGAGAACATCAGCGACTTTCTGCACAGTTTGACGTGGACCGAAGTCGATAAACCATGCAAGAAACTAACGGCCAAAGACGTGATGATGCACATGAATCAGGCGTACGAAGCTCTAACGAATCTCCAGCCGGAAGATAGCGATAACGAGTTGAATCTGTTGTACGCCAAGGTGAACAAGTCTTTGCAGAGTTTCGAAAACGCGCTCCTGAGCAGGGTCAAGAGTACTAGTCACAAGACTGTTACTTTCGAACATTAGAGTGCTGTGATCCGTTCCTATTGATTTTGGTGCGTAGTAATATGCATTTTATTTATGTCTGCGTGTATGGTCACCTTTATTTTCCAAGGACGATATGAAATATTCCAAAGAGTTACCAGAACCTCGGAAAGTGAGGTATTATATTGAACTAGAAGTTTACTTGGTACTTTTGACAAGAGTTAGTAGCCGATATTTTTCCACATTGAAATGATCTTGGAAGCCAAGGACAAAAAGTTGACTGAATTGGAAATTTTTATATTCTTAACGCGCATTCCATTCTCGTGAACTTGTCATATCATTTTGTATTCTTTCTGAATGTCATTGGGATTCAAAAATAAGGATAATTAATTAGTATAATTGTTTACTTCATATTTCGCTTGTCTAACTTCATTCAACAATTTTTTTAACTCTTATGCTTCCGGATTATGGTAGTCTGTGAATGTGAAAACTAATTTTTTTTGGAATATTCATAGCAATTTTTTTAATATTTCTTGAACGACTTTATATTGATGATCCCATAAAACAAAGTAAATTTTTGTTCGTGCCATTGTTTATTTGTATACTTAATATGTGTGATAGCAACGAATTTTATTTATTTTTCTAGTACATTAATGTTGTTTTCAATTATTTTAACTCAAGCTAAACAAATGGGTTGCATTTATGTACTTGTTTTTTTTTTATTTATCGTTTTTATTCATGTACAGTTGATTTCAGTTCTATCAATTTTAACTCTAATGAATACTGTTTTCTGGCAAAGTGATCCTTAGAATATTTGTATTGTTGTTTTATCACATGTAATATACAAGTTGCAACCCTGATATATAGTTTTATTTTAGAATTTATGCTCGTTTACACACTTTTTTATTACTGAATGACAGTGTTACCCTTTAGTTTATATATATATATATGATATTCCAGGACTAAAAAATGTTCTACTAGTAGGAATAGTGAATTTCATCATTTGCACTATTTCTCTGGCTTATACCACGCCGGACATAAATAACATTGATATGAGACCGATATGTCTGCACGCTGCTATATATAGTTGATAACTAAACAATAAAAACTATAAGTTTGATATTCTCTCTATTTTCATTATCATTCCATAAAAATTCGAATCTGAAGGATAAAAAAACGTCAAAATCAACTCTTCATGAAATAATTTTCGGGCTTTTCAACCGAAAAAAATCTCAATCGATGGATCAACATGTAATCAGTCCATTCAAGTGTTCGAGTATAAAGAAATTGCGATGGACTCTTCCTTGTAGAACGTTATACAGTGCGGCCCTTAAAAGTCTCCTCTACAGAACACAGAAATGAAAATTTTGAAGCTTTTGGTCAACAACCACCGAAGGCGCTGATGGCAGTTATTTTATTTTAGGAGCCATATTATTCAACGTATTTATCCAAGATATCTTTCATTTGAAAACAAGTGGACTCATACATAGTTTTGCGGATGATGTAGTAATAATTTACAAGTCAAAAACATGGAAATCTCTCAAAGAACTTATTCGGAATGACTTTAATAATGTTGGATATTGGTTTGACCATAATTTGTTAACATTAAATTTTGAAAAATCCAATCACCTTCCTTTCACTTCTTATAGAAATCATCCACCCAATCTTGGCCCAATTGAGATAAAAAATTCGTGCATCAAAGAAGTAGAACGGATAAAATATTTAGGAATCATAGTAGACAGACATTTGAAATGTAACTTTCAAATTGAATATATTATAGAGACCGTTATTACCTAAATTCAAATTTTTTCAGAATATTTTGGATAGAAAACACATGCAAATGATTTATTTTTCTCTAGTCCAATCTCAATTGAATTATGGTATCTTATCATGGGGGGGGGGGGTTGATCGAATATATCTGAAGAATTTGGAGATACAATTTCAAAAGTGGTTTTTGAAAATCACATTCAGTACAAACATTGGATTCTTCTGATAAATTATATTCTGGCAGTAAAATAATGAATATTAGGCATTTATTCAGTTTCAAGATACTCATATATATTTTCATAAATATTGCATTAATTATAGTAAGCATTCATAATACACGAAATAAAAATGAAATTATTTTAGAAAAATAATATATGTAAAATGAAATCACAGAAAAATTTTCTATATTTAGCTCCATCCATTTATCATAAACTACCGAGTTCCATCAAAATTATCAAATCGATATACACTTTTTAAAAAAAAGTGAACACATGGATTACTGAAACTCCTAGACTATATTTCCAAAATATTATTGAACAAAAATATCCAATATATCTACCTGTGTCATGGTTGTATTGTACCTATTCATTTTTTACACCACTAGCTATCTTTGATATTTTTAATATTTTGTTTATATTCACTTGAATTATATAAAATCCTAAATATAGCACAACTGCGTGAGGTTCAATAATCACATATTATTATGTTTTTTGCATTGTTATTGATATTTACTGGGGATAAATTTTCATCATTATTATTATTATTAGTTGAGAATGAATACACTGGATCACTGACATCTTATGATGGTGTCAATTGACTTTGATGTCTATGTGACATGTAATGCGTTTTTGGAATCTTGGTTCAATTTTTCTCTCAAGAACCGAGGCTAGAGCCGAGGGAAACCATTGTTAAAAATATATAAATTTGGCTACTGATAAGGCCGATTATAAATAATAAATCAGTGTTGAATATAGAATTAAATGTCATGACCTATCAAATGGAGCACTTATTACAAAAAGTTCCCCCTTCCTACTTGCAGAAAAAGTTCCAAAAATGATTCCATTTAACGAAAACTTTGTCAACAAAACCAAATATTTTTTTAGCAATGAAGTATTTTTACAAAAATTAAATCACTGTAAAAATATCTGACTGTTTGTCGTGGTATCAACAAGAGTAGTTGATTTATGTCGGATATGTGTACAAGATTATAAAGACAAATTGCTTGGACATTTTTTGTGTTATAAATTATAAAAGTGACTTCAAATCTGCCATTTTATCACGGCGATCTCGTGAAATGAGGCCAATTCTTCATGTCGTTATAAACGTAAGTTCCTGGACTGATTGTGACGCTCACTTGCCTTGCTCCAAATAATTTGTATTCTTTGTCGAGTTCTCCCAGCTCAACAGCGCATTTCAAAAAGTCCTTCGCTGCTTGCATCTGAATCGCAGGTGGTCTTTTGTCTGGAGAGAGATATTATTATAAATGAAAATAAAATCACTTGGATGAAGAATATTTCAAAATACCTAATAATTTTAGTATTTCGAAGTTAAAACTTGATAAACAATATCATCATAGTTACATATCAAAGCTACTGCAAAGGTATTCGGCAACATTATAAGCATTCATATACAAGAAGTTTTTTCACCCTTGTCTTGAACGTAAATTAAGCTTGTTTCACTTTTAATATCTGCAGGTGAGTGATTATATAACTGGATGCCTTTATAAAATCGACTTTTTTCGGAAAGAGTAGAAATGTGCCTCGGAATTTAAACTAGACCGCCATGCCTTGTGAAATGATCATGATTGTCTGAATTCTTCACAAACTTGCTCATATTTTTCTCAAATACATAATACAGTAAGTGATATATGTTCACAGAATAAAAAGACATATTATTTTGCAATACAATGGGTGTATGAAAGTAAGATAGGAAAAAATATGTATATATCACAGATATAAAGCAATGAGTAAAATATTATATTGAAGTTACTACGAAGCTTGAATTTAATACAACTGAAAAGGTTATTTGTCCATGAATTCTTGTAATGAATATGGCACAATGTCAGTACAGATCAACAACATATTATGTGGAACTTTGGCAATATCTCCTTCGGTGAAATTTTATCTGAAGAAGCCAAACAAAAATTCGAAATAAGGTCATATATAGTCAGCTCAGGTAAGTGTGAATTCGGGGAAAATGTGAACAATTGCATTCAATAGGCGGCCAACGAACCAATTGCAGCCGTATCTGGCATACAATAAAGATATTTGAATTTTTCAAAGTCAAAATAATTCACAATTGCCCCAATACTATATGGGGAAGTGTGACCCAATATTCTGATTTTCACAAAAAAATATTTTTGAATTAATTCTAGTTGTCACATCACACTAATGATATGTAACTTTCTGAGCAGGCATTAGCAAGTGACGATAACTTCATTTTGAAATTTTTGAAACAGCTAGAAATGACAAAAAATTTGCTCACATATTTATCATGAAAAACCTTAACCCTAATGATTCAAAAGTGAAACTTCTACGCCCCTGGAATCAGAATATTCAAATTGAAGCCTTTTCACGAAAACTTCAAGAAATTATGAGTGGAGGAAAATGTTCTGAACTTTGGCAAAATACTCTAGTCTTCAGTAAATGCTATCCAGTCAAATATCATTGGTAGCTAGGATATAAGAAACAATTACTATTTTCTCGGCTAATACCACGCCAGATATCAACATATCTCACAACAACCTGTTTTCCAAAAGATTCAATTTTATCTTACTTGTAAAATCTCCGATTAGAGCAACTCCAAGTGATCTGCTGTTGTATCCTCTCGTATGAGCCCCCACTTTGTGCCAACCCGATCCTTCATATATTTTTCCGTCTCCACCAACAAGGAAACTGGAAACACATTTTTCATGAACCAAAAAGTGGGAATAGTTACAATACTTTACTGAAAGACTTCTCTAATGTTGTATGGGTTTGTGTGAGTCACCCGAGGTCATATTCATCTTACACTTACATATACTCTTCTCACCAATAATTAACGAGAGTTCTATAGTCCAAATTGCCTAGTTGGTTATAAGGTGTACGCCCCCTGAGACATTCCATTTTGTAGCCGTTGGTTCGAGTCTCATCAAACCCTTTTTTTGTACTTTTTTAATTTGTCATAACTAATTTTATTCGTTTCGTTCAATATTGAATTCAATAAAGTTTTTTTCCATTGAGCTGTTCATAAATATCGTAAAAATACTCTATATCTAAAATTGAGTATCAATACGATACTCGAAACAAAGTTCTGAAATGTTTACCTGATCGAAAAAAAAAATCAACTGTAAAACTCGAAGGGATATTGGCCACATCGCCCTAGGAGGTTTGAACACTCGGTACGGCATCATGCGATATGGCCATCATATCCACTTTTGTTGTACAAACTACTATTATCTACACCCGTACTCTAATAATATACTTATATGCCCACAACCCGTTTTATAATGAAATCCATTACGATACAGATTTTTCATTACGATACAGATTTTCAAAAAATAGAAACCCATTATTTTCCAATCAAGCATGATCAGAGCCATATTTTCTCGGTAAAGTATTTGAAATACTTTGAAATAATTTTATTTTTGTGTTGAAATAATTGCATATACAATAACGTTACATTTGTCAATTAGGTATTGAAAGTATTTCAAAATCATGGTTGAAATAATTTCGAAATCATCAACCGAGAAAATATGGCTTAGGTATTGAATTCTTGAAGAATATAGCCAAACTTCGATAATCATAACAAAATGTCTGATACCAGAGATATGGGAGAATCACCTTCGACACCTTCACCGACAGACATACAGAACAGAGAGAATGATTAAATTTTTCATTTGACAAATGCATGCGTCATTTCTTTATTTTTTCAAAGGTAATACCACGAGTCCTTCAAATTTAACCGATAAATTTTCATTTTCCACAAAAACTTTTTTATTTGGCAAAAGTATGAAAACAAACCGATTGATAAAATCACGAGTCCAGTCCGTAGGAGGAGTGATTTTATCTAATTCGGTTTGTTTGAATGCTTTTGCCTCAAAATAAAAAAGTTTGAGTGTTTCGAAAATGAAAATTTATCTTATTAAATTTGAAGAACGAGTTGTATTTGGAGAGATTATTTTTTGAACAAATAGAAGGAAGAACAATTTCATTGATCAGTATTTCATTTACATAGAAGGAACGGAGAATAGGTGAAAATTTTACAAATTTGAAATGTCAAACAACGATGTATGCCCTCTATGATCCAGAAGAGATATGATGCTTATGCATTGAATATGATAATAATTGCCGACTAGTGAAAAAATAATCATTTAAATTATCTGAGCTCTCCGTAGGCGAGCGTTCTAAGGCGCTGAGATTATGGTAGCTAGTTGGATCTAGTTGAAAGAGACGTGCGTTCGATTCCGGCCTCGAGTAATTTTTATTTTATTTTTGATCTTCTCTTCAATTCTCATCGTTTTATTTCTCAAAGTTATACCATTAATTGCAATTTTGTAGAATTTTTCAAAGAAATTCGTTTAATTAGTATTATTGTGTGCAATACAAATATAAATATAATATTTGTAGTTCTTCACTATTTATCGGGTGTATATAAAATAGCGTATGCAACTCTCATGTAATTATTATTAATACACTCGCATCATCCATACGAAATTCATCTTCCAGTAAAAAAATCTTGACTTTTTCTTCAAGAAATTTTGTCTGAATGTCAAAATCTCCTAGCGATTTGCGGAATATAGCTTATTGCTGTTTGAACGTCATTATCTTGTGGTGGATCAATATTAGTTCTGTAGTTTTCTGGGTTTCAAACCTACCACAATCTGAAAAAATAAGAATTAATATTGAAATCTATACAAGTGTAGAAGGGCAGATTTTCAATGTACCCCGAAAAGTTGCGCTGCGTCTATTGAAAAACAGTTTTATCTGGATAGAACAAGTCCAGTTAGTCAGCAACTTCTCGTATATCTCGAATTTTGCCTATCAAAATAAATAAGAAGAACTAATGTATGTATGTAAATACTCATATATCGTTAACGTTTCGGAAACTATAAATCCGTTTCCGTTCTCAAAACTTATACGTGAATCCCCCCCCCCCGACAAAATGTTATGTCAGATTTGAAATATTCGACAAATGTCAATTACGAAGATTGCCAACAAGAGATATTTGCATTTGAACAGGAATTTGCTTATAAGTTATGAGAACGGAAACGCATTCAGTTTCCGAAGCTTTAACGATAAATATTTTCATATATATATATATATATATATATATATATATATATATATATATATATATATATATATATATATATATATATATATATATATATATATATATATATATATATATATATATATATACATATATATTAGTTCTTATTATTTTTTTTGATAGGCAAAATTTATATATATATATATATATATATATATATATATATATATATATATATATATACATATATATTAGTTCTTATTATTTGTTTTGATAGGCAAAATTTGAGATATACAAGAAGTTGCTGATTAATTGGACATGTTCTATCCAGAAAGAACTGTTTTTCAATAGACGCGGCAACTTTTTGAGGTAGATTAAAAATCTGCCCTTCTACACTTGTATAGATTCCAATATTAATTCTTATTTTTTTCAGATTGTGGTAGGTTACAAACCCAGAAAATAACGGAACAAATATTTTTATTTCAATAACAGTTCCATTTATTCATTTTATGGACTTCCGGATGAAAAATTGCAGATGAGGGAAATGCAATGTTCAACGTCGAAAAAGATAAATTGATCCCCCGACATAAAATCAATTATTCAATGTAATCGAAATGTTGTGAATATACGGGGTTGTCAACGAAAATTTGACCACCCCAATTCATGTATATCAGAAACGAAATATTCCACCACACATTATACTCAGATGTTTCTGCAATTCACTGGAAACTCACTTGTACCCCACGTCATGGAACTCCATCGTGTCCATATGGAAATTCTGGATGCTTCTCATTATTTTCGAGCACGATTCCTCAGAGTCGCATTCTGGTGTCACAGTGTGATGGATGATGGCAAACTTGACCGGCATAATTGCGTAGTCTACTGCTACAGGCATTTTTCCTCCCCATCTGCCTCTTGGTACGATTTCCGGGCATATTGCTGGCCAATCTGTCGAAAGATAAACAGTTTTTGGGTTCTTATAATGCCATTCTAAAATAGTTTCCTATTCTTTTGCATATTTTGGAAAAATTTAATGAAAGTGGCCGTTACTTGATGAAAATTCATATTAAACAAATAATATACAGTTGCCTGTAAGATTTTCACATATTAAGGTTTACTAAACCGCGACACGTGTTTCGCTATACAATGGCCTCCTCAAGCAGGAACTTCAAACTGATCTTAACCCTGTTACATTTCGAATTAATACAACATTATATCGGACAGTCAGTAAGAATATATATGGTCCGACAACTAATTAAAAATTATAATGGTCCGACAATTAATTAAAAAGTATAAGGGTCCGACAACTAATTGAAAAGTATAATGGTCCGACAACTGATTAAAAATATAATGGTCCGACGTCACGTCCTTATTATCCAACTACGTCTGATCATTTATTAGGAACTGTGAATGTTTACACTTATTAATTTCCGAACTCTCCAAGAAATTGAGTTTCAAACCCTTCCCTTGCAAATGAAGGAGTTCAAATTCGTGGTTGAACTCATATGTCCCTCTGTCATGAGGTTGGATGCATACGTTGAATTTGTATTACCATTTTGGAAACTACTTCTGTGTTCTGTTACGCGTATATCAAATGTTCTTCCCGTTTGACCGATATACAACATAGAACATGAACCACACAATAATCTATAAACTCCTGATTTATCTTATACTGAAATTCTATCTTTGTTGTTTTTGATATAAGGGCTCAAATTATTTTTTGTTTTATATGCAACATTCAAATCTTTCTGTTTCAAAATGCTGCCGCTTTGTGTTGGTGAGGATGGGTAGATGTATTTTGAATTACAATATCTGTATGTGAGGGTTTTCTATTTTTTTTTTCTACCCAGTTCCAATAACGCAGTTGAATAATTCGCCCTTGTTGAATATGTTCTTTCGAAGAAATTGTAATGCTTTGTGAAAATCTTACAGGCATTTGTATATTATTTGTTTAAAAAAAAAAACTCAAAATAAAATGATTCAGCACAAAATAGAGGTGAACCCGTTATTATGTCAGAAAAAACCCAGTCCAGTGCAAGAATGATGGAACCGGAAGCTATGTCAAATTTTTTATTTATTAATAAAACTTCACCGTGGGTTTATCGAAATCAGCTTTTCAGGGTATAAGAATATTTAGCCGTAACTTCGCATATACTTCATTGAAATGCATATATATAGCAGCATCGTTTAAAACATGGTTCTTTCTGGATCGGTTGACCCCCAAAAAAGTGTCATGGGCTCCTTGTCTATGAAGAAATCAATCTCATTATATTGAAAACTATAAGGAAGCTGCCAAAAAAATGAGACACCAGAAAGGCGTTTTTTGCAAGAACGAAAGTATCTTTTGATCCAACTATCAAACATAACTTTCATCGTAATCGGCAAAAACATTTCAAGAAATATAATAAAAAACAATTTTTTTGAAGCTCTGACGACACTTCTCGAAAAATATATTGGAACTAATATTTTCATGGAGCATGAATGACAAACAATTTCTTTTTTCCAAAATAAAATGCATAATTTTAGAACCACCCTGTATTTTCCTCTAAGCGACATTCACCATATTCTTCTTAGTATTCGATATCACTTCTCAAAAATAAAGCTTCCACTATTGATTCACTAACCTGGCGACACAGCAGACACAGATATCCCAAAATACACCACCAGAGCCGCTTTGACACAGTTTTCCATGATCAAGCTGTGCTCTGAAATGCATGAACTGGTGATAACATCCACATGCAGGAACCTTGTCCATGACCTTTCAGGAGAAGCATAACAAATGGGGATTTCGAAACGTGCTGGGAACTGGGAACCACCCGATGCAAAGTTTTGTTTACCTCAGAAGTCACAACAAAGTTGGCCTTTGCATAATGTCATCAAAACATTCGCAGAAGTATGAGTGAATTGAACAGGGTCGGACCAAAGAGTTATTGTTTGTCATTTATTAGTCATATTAAACTAGTAACAGATCAATAGGGAATATGCAAGATTTTTGTTAGGTCTTAAGTTTATCATTCATATCTCTATAAAGTAAAAAATATATAAATAGGCATGAAAATATCCGAATTATTGTTCAAAGTGAAATATAAAAACTGAATAAATTTGAGCTGTTCAAACACCTGTTCAACAGCAAAAGGTTAATAAAGCTTTCATGCTTGAGTGAACCTCAATAATATAATATTATGTATACACTACTTGGGTGTTAATTATTTTTTTTTGTAGCAATTATATTCTGTAGTTATTAGTACTGAGTTCCATCAAGTTCATGAAAAGCCTCTGACATCTGGGCGCACTCGAAAACTGTTTGATACAAGTCGAAAATGTTATAAAGCCCCTTTTATCCCCTTAAGGCGATGAGTTTCAATAAAATACGAATACGTCTTCAATCTATTCTGTCAAGGAATGTTCATGCAGAATTCCAAGTAGATTTGGACCAATGCGTCACGTTGTCCCATACAAACTTCTCCCCAATTTTGCACCCCTTAGGGGTGGCATTTCGAAAAACCCTTTCAAATCATGATATGAACCATATCTCTGATACGCCGGATGCAGATCTCAATGTATCGATTGTGCTGACGATCTATTTCCATTTTTTTTTTTCAAAAAGCATAGTGTCAGATTTCGAAAACTTTTCTTTCCTCGAACCTAGTTTGTGATTTTTTCTTACAATTTTTCAACAAGTTCCATAATATTACTAGGCGTTATTCATCGAAGTTTCCACTGTTAGATTCGTTATTTATCATATGGAATATTCAAAAACATGTTATTAATATTAAACGACTCCTTAGGAAAATAGTCCAGAATCAGTTATAGCCTCTAAATACTGGGACTGAAAATGAAAGAAATGTTTCTGGCAACTGAACTTTTCTTTTTCTATCATTTTCATTGGCGTATCACACACACATATGCACGATGTATTCCTTTTTTCCAGAGTAATTTGAGCTGTTGCAAATTTTAAGATCAGTTGAATATCACTAGTGACGTTGTTAAAAAAGATGAGGAGGGATATGGTTCAGGTGAAAAATGTTACACACTTCAAATTTTACTCAAATTCCATTTTATTCACAATAACAACAAATAATCGAGAATAAAAAAACCCGTAAACAATCCATAAAATAATACAAACTCCGAACATGAATCTTTCCAATCAAGCAATACCCCTAGTCCCCCCCAAATATCACACAGCGCACAGCTCCATCGCACTGATGAATTTCATGGATGCACGAACGAACAATTGAACATGTTCCTGCAGTATCCGTGATTTTGCACATTCCTGCACAGCCTACCACCCCATTGACCCCCACTACCTTTCCTTCTCCAATTGCCTGCATCTTCGTTCATATGCTTGCCTCTGTTGTTTCCGTTACCCCTTCGGAAAACGCCTCCACCGCCCCTGTTGTTGTGAAAATTATTAGGCAGGCCGTTGGGACACATGGGAAATTTCGGGTCCATGAAATTTTCGTTGACTGTCCCTGACGAGAACATATTCTGGTCCTTCGTTATGTCACTGAGAGGTACTACGTTGAGATGGTTCTGTTCTGGCCTTATCACTTTTTCTGGCGGTACGATATTGTTGGAAGCTACTGGAACAATAGGCCTGCCTGTACCCCCAAACCTTGGAGGCATACTTTGGAACGCAGGAGGTGGCACGTTGAGATGGTTCTGTTCTGGCCTTATCACCATTTCTGGCGCTACGCAATTGTTAGAAGCCACTGGAACAATGTGCCTGTCTGGACCCCCAAACTTTGGAGGCATACTTTGGAACGCAGGAGGTGGCACGTTGAGATGGCTCTGTTCGGGCCTTATCACCATTTCTGGCGGAACGAAATTGTCGGAAGCCATTGGAACAATGGAGCTTTCTGGACCCCCAAACCGTGGAGGCATACTTCTGAACGCGGGAGGTGGCACGTTGAATAAAGGCAATATTGGTGAAATGGGCTGCATACGGGACTCTGGAGTCATTACTGTTGGTTCGGAAGCCACTACTTTTGTCTCCGGCCAAGGTGTACCACTCCAATCTATTACATCGCTTTCGGGATCTTCTAGAGGAATAGGTATGGGATCACATATCTGATATAACTTCCGATCAGGTTCTTCCGAGATTTGCGAGTTGTCAAAGTACAACGTTTGGAGAACGCCATTCTCCCTGTCGGACATAATAGCCTTCTCCATACTCCCTTCACCTGGCACCACCGGAACTTCCTCCTGTTCTACGATGAAAGGAACCCGCCACGCTATCTGCTCCTTCATATGATCTGTCTTCCCCAATCTGCGAGACAACTGCAAAACTTTCCTCTCGTTGAGCATCTCCAATTTGGCCATTTCTCCGAAAGACTTTGCCATTACCACTTTTTCCGTCTCTTCCACTTGGAAGTAGCGGATTTCTACCAAGCTGCATTCGTTTCTCCAAGATACTGTTCTCTTCGCACCTGACTTCTTGCAGTACAGTAAGATCCCTTTGACACTCATGCAGGTCTCATTTGTTGGAGTCATTGGATGTGAACCTACACACGACTCAGTTCGCTTGGCATTTGCTTCTATCTCCATGTCTTCAGTTGCAGCAATTTCACTCAAGGCGGACTTTTCGTCCTTTTCTTCCGTCAAGGGATACAAATTATCTGATGCTTTTCTCGCCAGACAAAGTGGTGACGTATTATCCCATGTTCGGGGATGGAGCATTCCACTTTTCAGAAGGATAATGTCTGAAAAAAAAAAGATTATTGAAAATTCATTCATACATTTTATAGTGATAATGGATATGAGTGAATCCAGGAAATGGCGGTGAAAGAACCCAGTAGGCAGTATTGTTAACTGTTGTTATAACGAAAAGACAAATTCAAATTGTTTAAACACTTTTTTGTACACAAATGCTCCAGACATTGTGTATTGCGTCATAAAATAAGTTTGCACTCTGTAAAGTGTATAGTAGATTGACATTTGTTTACTTATTCGCCATCTGGTGCTGGAGTTGGATATTTAGTCATCCAGTCGAAGATCCAAACCGATATTATTTTCTTCTGGAGAAGAAAACCGATACTGATAAGGGTTCCAAGTCACATAAAAGTCCTTAATGAAATCTTGCTTGTGTTCAAACAATTTCTTAAAGACGTTGTGTCGTTTTTCAGTGATTTTGAATACTTCGCCCTGGAAATCAGGATCGAAGATTCACAAGGAAATCAACATTCTGATCCAACTCTGCTGGTTGCAAACAAAACCAAATAAAGACAAGTGTTTCAGCATATTTTATTGACAAACTGTGAAAAGAAAGGTTCAAACACTGCCAATTCCTGTCCGAGACAAAACAAAATGGAAAATGTTCGTGGAGTAACTTACCTTCGGGTTTAGGGGGAATGAACTTGATGGCGTCAGGTATATTCTGTAAATCGACCTTGTCCATCAGCTTCAGTTTTTTTGTGGAGGGTACAAGCGGTCCCATGTGATCTTTAGAAGGCAATGGCCTCTTTACCGAAGAAAACCTCAAAGGTATCAACCTCTCGATGGGTTGAGCAGGAGGTTGTATTTCCTCCTCCAATACTGTTGATCTCATTTTCGAGCAGAACATTCGCGCAGTTTTTGGTTTCTCTTTCTTATCTTTTCCAATACTGACCGAGAAGGCCTTCTTCTTAGCATTACTTATATTTTCTTTGCAAGGATCCGTACTCACAGCTACTGAAGATGATTTCTTCGGAATCCTCCCAAGTTTGCTGATCGGAGGAGGTTTTTTTAAGGCGTTTGTGACATTATCGGTTACCACCTCATTTTCTTTTTCGACAAGTTTATCTTCAGTTACGTCTTTATTCTCAATCTTATGTACATCTATATCTTTAACGGCTTCATTTTTTAATCCGTTATTGCTCGCCTCACACTTTTCTCTAATAGATTTGCTGCTGGATTTCAAGATTTTTTTGGGGCTGAGCTCGTCTTCACCTATACTCCTTTTGCTTCTTTTACTCTTCATATTTCTGTTTCTCTCCTCTGACGCAGCATTGCTTTTATGTTTACTCACTGAAACAATAATTTTTGTTGATTTTTCGCCTTTCTCCTTGCTGCTATCCTGATCATGTGTGTCACGTTCCTTCTTGTCATTGCTTTCTTCACAATTTTCTCCAGACTTTCTGCTCCCGGAACTTTTTGACTCGCTCTTGTCTTCAACTTTTGCTGGCTTTTCCTTGACAGCAGCATCTTGTTTTTCGGTGGGAATCACCACTTCTGGTCCCACATCAAGGCTCTTTTCTTGTATTTCTGGATCCTCAGTCGCGATAGAATCGGAATTAGAAATTTCGATTGTTTCCGATATCGGAATATCTGTCCCCTCAAGCCACTGCAGTAACAATTCGGTAGAACACTGAGCTGAATCTGAAACAATTAATTACATATGTAACACTTCCAATGAAGAAGTTGAAGAGAACAGTAATCGATAGGATTACTGTCCTTCGTGGTCCGATATGTCCGTAATTGTCCGACCATTACAAAATCAGATGTACACAGTATATTTTAATCGTGTACATATGCATTCGAGCATCGTAATTATTTCATACCGAATATTTCCGTTATTTTTTCACTCAGTTGTAACTGTTGAAATACATCTGATCGTCCTGGTCCCTGGTCTGTAGTAACTAGAAATTAGCTGAGAAATATACTTACTGTGCATATATTTTAATATATCCATTTCACTTTTTCGAATCACTATTGTTTTGTATCGAAGGCTGATTTTGGACTACTTTGACTCACTCTCACTAATTAGTTCAAGACTGAAGAATTAGGGAGGAAAACGGCTTAAATGAGTAAATCCAAATGTCAATAACCGTCCGACACTGCAAAATCCAAATTGTTTCACAACCATTTTATGTATTATTTAATTATATAGCTAGGGTCCGATATTGACAGTAACTATATCACTTTCAAAAATTAATAAGAATTGAATATGTATAAAGGGTTTGTTTATGTGAAGTAAACAACAATTTTTTTGTCAAAAGTAAAATTTGTCTGTCAATAATAACTTTGAATTTTATTTAAAATTTACACATAAAAACATCTTTCCGAATTCAATAACAGTTGAAAAGACAATTTCCTTTTCAAACAAATATTTGAAACAGAAGAATATATTTAAATCAAATCCGCCAATTATCATTTTTGATCACTTTATAAAATTGCATCTGGGATATTTTACAGCTGAGAACTGAAAATGAGTGAAAATTCAAGTGATAAGGATTTTTTATGGAAGCATATGTTCTCCCCATGAAGTTTAAAAAACAGCAATCGATGCAAGTAGCGAAGCGACTACAATGTTGAGTTTTTCATTATTTACCTGGGCAATATATACCATTCAGGTTGCACCTTTTCGACTTTACCTTTCCAATCTCTATCCTCTGAAATCGAAGATGAAAATACTCAAAAAAGCACACTTAGCGACTTGAAAAAAATTGTCATTGAAAATTTTATAAGAACTTGCTATGTGAGCCTGATTGCACGCATCATATGCCATAGTCATTTGAATTCTTCAGATGCGTTAGTTATCCTTCATACTATATCTTTTAACTATTGTTTTAGTAAGTTATTTATTATCCCAAGAAACATTACATGTTCATAATTAGGGAATAACTATAAGCACAAAATCATGATAAGTTTTGAAAAAAAAATAAACATACCTATGTATAAACGAACATACAGTTAAAAATGAAATTATATTCTACGCAAAGGTCAATTGAGCGAGGAAGAAAAAAGAATAAATGAAGAAAAATTAAAAGAAAAAAAAAACAAGTGTAAGAAATTTTTTTTTTAAATAGCTATTATCTGAATAAAAACTCTTTCAAACTCTGCTTGAATTCTCGATATTCGATATTCTTTTATTTCATTTTGGAATTGAATTATATATATCATGACACCACTATGATATATTGATTTTTTGCCAATATCTGATTGAATTTTATTCGTTGGCAACAAATTTTTCTGTCTTGTAGAGTGATTGTGAATAACACAATTTTCGTTAAAAATAATATTAGATTTTTCAGTATTATATCTGATAGAATGGATAAAACAGCTGATTTTTAGTTTATGAAGAGAATTTATGTTTTAGATCAAAGTTCTAGTTTAAGGCTGATCAACTACAGAGATCAGATAATCAAACATGTACATAATGGAGTTATTCATAGGATTATGACCTTCATGGTCCGATATATGTTAATTAATTGTTATGGTCCGACACCATAGAAGAAAATAAAAATATCGGCTACTGGCAATTTTCGCTCATGACTCTAATTTGGAATATTGACAAACAGTTCATAAACACTATCTTGAAATTCTTAGTATTGAATTAAACTATCCCGTTTACGTAAGGTTGGTCATTCCACACTATCTTAAAATTCTTACTATTGAATTGAATTATCCCGTATACGTAAGGTTGCCCAATCCGGTAAACTCTCACAAGAATTTAACATCATGAAAATTTGAATTCAAATTCATTTGTTTAATAAATATTGAATACAAGTTGACGTTTCATATCTAATTATTTACTTATTTACTGAAAAATGGATATTGATTCATCTTTTTTCAACGTTAGCAGTTGTACACCTTATTTCAGAGAACAATGCTAAATCAGAACTGCTTCCTACCTACCTGTTTTGTGTCTCATTTGTTTCTCAACAAATCCTGAAATTATCGAACGGAATCAGTAGTATATGGGGTTGGGTTTTTAGTTATCCTTCATACTTTATCGTTTCACTATTGTTTTAAATCAAATAGGTACGTAATTGAGTTATTGGTAGGATTACGACCTTCAGGGTCCGATAAATGTTAATTAATTGTTAATATTACTTATTGACTGAAAAATGAATATTGATTCATCTTTTTCCAGCGTTATCAGTTGTACACCTTATTTCAGAGAACAATGCTAAATCAGAACTGCTATCTTTCTACTTGTTTTTTGCCGATTCAGTTTCTCAACAGATGGAATCAGATAACCAAAAAGATGGAGTTATCTTTTTGGTTATCCTTCATACTTTATCGTTCAACTATTGTTTTAAATCAAAGATCTAGTTTAAGACAGTTTACCTACAGGTACGTAATTGAGTTATTGATAGGATTACGACCTTCATGGTCCGATATATGTTAATTAATTGTTATAGTCCGACGCCATAGAAGAAAAGAAAAACATCGGCTTATTGGCAATTTTCGTTATCTCTTATGACTCTTCCCTAAAAGTCATGTTAGTTCTAATTCATATCAGAGAACAATGCTAAATCAGAACTGTTACCGACCTACTTATTTTGTGCCGATTTAGTTTCTCAACAGATCTCAAAATTAGCGAATGGAATTAGTAGTATATGGGGTTGTCTTTTCAGTTATCCTTCAAACTTTATCGTTTCACTGTTGTTTCGAATCAAAGCTCTAGTTTAAGACAGTTTAACTACAGACAACAGCTAATCGAACAGGTACCTACGTAATCGAATTATTGATAGGATTAAGACTTTCATGGTCCGGTTTACGTTAATCAATTGTTATGGTCTGACCACAGAATAAAAAAAATATCAGCTTACTGGCAATTTCTGATATTTCTCATGAGTCTTTCCTAAAAGTCATGTCAATTCTAATTTGGAATATGGACAAACAGTTCATCCACACTATCTTGAAAATCCTTACTATAGAATTGAACTAGCCCGTTTACGTAAGGCATAAGTCCCACCCCTTGTTGTGAACTTGGGACCTGTCGAAGTTCTCTTGCTCAGAAATCTTCTTTCAATAGAACATCTGAGCTTTGGAACTCCTTGCCAAGAGAGGTTTTTCCTGAGCATTACAAACATTGAAAATTCAAGTTGATCTTCCTCTCCCTTGATTCACGCGGTGTTCTTTGAACATTACAGGGCTTCCCTTTCGTGTGAATCACCATAAAAAAATTGGTGTCAACGAAGTAATTGGTGCTTCATCACTAGATATTACCACAAAAGCATGTTGAGAGTAGAAAAATACCAGTACGCAACTCGAGGGTGAGGCTAGTTTTTTTCGTATCTTTAATATTTTGAGAGATATTTATAAGAAAAGGGTTAAAAACACGAAATTGAAAAAATATCGTTTTCTCTTTAAACTCCAATTTTTCTAAAATTAGGCATTTTGAATTGGTTGAACTTCGTGGATGTATTGATAGTACATATATAAAGAGAATCACAGAAGGGTGGCGATCAATTTGAGTTAGGGGGTACTTTGGAGGTTGTTTTCACAGATTTTTTTCGTAGAAAAAAGCGGGTAGGTACCGATCTTATTTTGATCATAAGTCCGTCAATTTTCATGCTAGGAAGACATTTTTTTTATTTGTTTGGAAGCTCTAATTGAAAACTTTGAAAAATATTCTATGAGCTTTCTTCGAAAAATGCAAATTTTTCCCGTTATTTCGCTTTGAATATTCTAATTTATACATTTGACGAAAAAAGCTAAGCATTAATTTGCTGTATCTCAGTTCGTATGTGTCGTAAATAAATTATAAAGAAAGCATTGTTTTTGTTTTTTCAAAAGCTTCAATTTGCCTTTTCACACTTTTTTTAATAAAATGCATAGTTCCCGAGTTATTTGCAGAAAACCATTTGAAAAAGGCGATTTTTTCGTCAAAAACTGTTACTTTCAACTTCGAATAACTCAAAAAATATTACTTTTACTGAAAAAACCTATGGAGCATTTTTTTAGAATTACTTTTTTCGTCGATTACTTCAGTTAAAATGTGATAAAAAATTTCCACCCCCGTGATGGGGTAGCAACCACCCCAAAGGTTCTAGCGTACAGCGTCATGATATAGAAAATGATCCTTGAGCTTCTCCCTACCGTTTGTGGAAATTTCAGGTAAATCCATGGTGGACGAAAAAATTGCGAGCCAGAATGCTTCATTTCCTGAACTATAACTATATCTCTATAAACAATGTTGTTTGTTAAAGTCTTGGTCAAAGTGGCGCTGTGATATTATTTTGAAATTTTGGCATATGATCAAATTAAATTTATTATTAAAGTTTTCACGCACAATTCATGGTTGTCGTTAACATAAAAAATGAAAAAACAAAAAACTGCAATAGTGGCTCATAAAATTTTACGATTTGAAATTTTCAACCACCGTAAAGGTCCTAACCTTAATTAGCAATAGTTGTCAACGTAGTGCTTAATAGTTGGAGTTTTCTTGAAGGTGGCGCTGCGATCTCAATTTTAAATCGCAATAGGAGACTTCTAACAGCAGGCACGTCGTACGACAAAGTAGATCGAAGATGATTTTCGTTAGCGGCGGGTCATTTATTATGGCTTCGCTACTTGGTGTAGCAACTGTAGTAGGAGTTTGGGTCTTTGTCAACCCGGCAGATGGCGTTCCTCCCTAGAGGTTCACACCATTTGCACCAGATACTGATTCCTATTGTCTTCAGAACAGTCATGCATGAATTTTGATATTTATTTAGACACACGATACTCAATAAGGGTTAGGTTAGGTCGAAGATGCAAACCCACCTCTCCCTCATTAACCCAGAATTGGGGCTACTGTGACAAAATGAGTTAATTTTTTTTGCATTGGTTTTAATAATATAGAAAAATGTTCCATATCGAAGCTTGTTATTGATAAAAATACCGAATACATCATGAGGGATAACTGATATTATGATATTTATTTCACAATTCATATCATTAAAAACATTTTGAATTCGATTAATATATCCCGGAATAAATTATGACCTCAGTCGGAAGCTACAATTTGAGTTATAAGTACTCAGAGTTTTGTTCATAAAATCAGACGAATTGATATTTTTTTACCGTAATGTGTTCATGATACTTGATGCAAATGACATTTTTTTCTAATTTCCGATAATTTCATGACGGGGAGGCCACCACGCCTCGAGACGGCAAAGTTTTTTTTTCACCAACAAAGGATCACGAAACCACGACACGTGTTTCGCTAACAAAGCAACCCCAAGAGGAAAGACACAGGCCACAAATTGAACAATTCAGTTCCGACGTCCTCTATTTTCATCAACGGTGAGCCATCGATCATTCAAAAATTCTGAATTTCAACCTCTATAACTCTTGAGGAGGTTGAGTTTTCTACCTTTCTCCTCATAACGCCGAATTTGAAGTCATCAGGACTCGTGACCGTCTGTAAAAGGGAGAGAAATAGTTTATGTTTCCACTTCGAAAGAGTTCCATGCTATTTCATACGTGTGATGTAAGATCTTCCCATTTGACCTATAAAAACTTCGATTTTTCAAATTGTATAACCTTTTACTTGGATCGGCCCAACCCATTCAACGCAGCCCTGAATGTTTTCGCATCGAAAACAAAAAAAGAAAACAGGCAGAGAACCAAAGCTTTAATTTCAATTCGATATCAAAAAACAGCCATCGGAACGACAAGGCAGAACAAGGACACCATCGAGCCCAGCTCAGCGCCCTCCCACACTTCCCCCCTAACACCCAGTCCGACGACGAACGGGCGGCAGGCTCTCCAAACTCTCGAGCGACGTCGCCGTCGAGACGCCGTCCCCCAGCGCGCCTGACGGCCTCGAAGCGAGCACCGGCTCCTGAGACCGGCTGCGGCGGGGGGCTCTGGGGGGTCTCCGAAGCGGCGGCCGCCAGCAGCTGCAGCTCCTTTTGCGAGCCGCGCGCCTCCACCAAGAAGAGCTCTCCTTCACCTCCTTGTTCGAGATTCGGGATCTTGTCGTAGAGACGCCGTGCAGGCCGAGGTCCTTGAGGAACGAGGTGGTCGGGTCGGCGTTCTCGTCGCCCCAGCAGAAACACGAGGTCGTTTTCGGTGGCCAGCTTCACCTGGAATCGAAAGAAGAGGTCGAAGAGGGTGTAAGAATTTTGAGTTTTGATTTTAATTTTTTGGTACTTCAATAATTTTTATTCATTTGGCAGAAAAATGTTTTTATTATTTTTTTTAATTTGTTTAATATTTTTCTGTATATTTCATTTTCTATTTTTGATTTCCTTTATTTTTCATGATCCATTTTTGATTTCATAAATTTTTCATTATTTGATCTTTATTATGATTTAATTTTTATTCTTACAAATTTTATATTAATACATTTTTGATTTTTTTGTTTTTAATTTATTTTTTTTGCATGATTTGAATAATTTTTTATTTTAAATTTTTTTTCCTTCTTTTATTCATACAATTTCCATATTTCGCCATTATTTTTATTTTTTTGTATATTTCATTTCCTATTTTTTATTTGCTTCATTTTTCATGATTAATTTTTCACTTCCTAAATTTTTCATCATTTAAATGTTTTATTATAATTTAATTTTTATTCTTACAATTTTTATCTTATTGCATTCTTAATTTTATTGTTCTTGTTTAATTTTTTTATAATTTGTTTGAATTTTTTATTTTATCTTTATCTTAACCTGTGTTGGATACAAACTTTTATATCATACTAGTTTGTTATTGCGTCAAAAATAAGAATATTTGCAAAAAATCAGTAATTTCATTAGTTTTTGACTAGATATTATGGTTGGCAGGAAAACATTGTGAAAAGTGAAACGTTAACAGGAAGAAAAATTTTGTCTTTATGCCCGCGCGGGCCGTAAAATGAACATTATGCCCGCACAAGAACAAAGTACACTGGTATGTAGTTGGTAAATAAGCAATTAAAACGCAATAATGAATCAGTTCAACAATTGAACTTTCATCCAAAACCATATTTTTCCAAGTGATACAAGATTACCAAGAAATAAGAAATCTAACAATGAGATTTTTTCAGTAGAACCATCATTGCAAATGTAAGAAGATCGTCAAGTTTGATTGTTTCAGAAATATATTTTTCCGCAAATCGCAATGAAATTTTGAAATTCCATACAAAATTTCTCAAAGAAAAAATCAAGATTTACTGTAAAGAAATAATATTTCCTTACAGTTGTTTTATTCTACATACATGACAGTTTCCATAGAAATTTTATTACGAATTTGAAAGCACCATTCATTTGTGAATTAATTTACACGCGATATTTTCAATTTTTCAAAATTAATTGATATCTGTAGAATTTTAAACGATTTGCGGAAAAATAGTATGTTGGAAAAGCCACATTCCCGGACTCTGCGCCTCGACTTAGCAATCTTAACATTCGTCCAGGAATGTTAGACTTTTCCTACCTGGTAAACAATATACTATTAAAAATCCCGCCGTTCATGATCTTTCATTCGGCTTTGAGATAAACTCGATATTCCTTATCTTCAAGAGTAAAAAATAAGGCTGTCAACTATTGATATCACTCCTAAGGTGTCAACAACCTATCATATTATTATGTAATATCGAGTTTATCAAGTCATATCTTGAATAAATATTTCATATCTTATAAGAAATTCGAATGCTCAACAAAGATTTATTATCTTGTTCAGAGGGTTTATAGTCGTAATATCCTACTTGAAGAGATCAGAGACCCAATCAAAGTACATGACAGATTACAAAATCAGAAAAATTCTTGTTATTGTTACGTGAGCCATGATAAGAGGTACGAGTTGTTCCTGAAGGTCCTGAATGCTTTATAGGGAGCCCTTAATCTAGCGAAACTATATGTTCAGTATCAATTAATTCTCCTGAAGATGCCAACTCGGTTAGCGAAATGCGCGTCGAGTGCGTATGATATTAGATTGGCGTAACGGTAATCGAACTGTTTAAAGTTTTCACTTCACAGCAAAGGTTCCAATCTCACTGATTAATAGCCGATACTAATTTGAAAAAGAAGTTTTTGATAAAACGTTATTTATACAATGTCAAAGTTGTTTTGCTAGACAAAACAGTTGATATTGTTGTGCTAGGTTGTACTTATTTGATGCAAATTTATTGACTCGTTTGTTAATATCAGATGAATAGTTTCCAGAATTGTGATATAATAGAAAAGGCACAAGGTTGATTTACTTTTTGATTTATTGTTGAATATTACAAAAACAAATATTTTCTTTAAAACACAGCACCAAAGAATTCAAATACTATGATCAATCCATAGAAAAGAAATGAAATTTAATAAGAGTACAAAAGTTTAAGGTGTAAAACATAATAAGTGCGAAATTGAAAGTGAAATAAATAATAATATGCCTGCCAGGGTGGGGCAAAATCTAATTTTTATTAAGAAAATCAAAAATCATTAGTACTTATAGTACTAGGTATAAATCGAATTCTTTATATATCCCGAAACCTGAAAAAATATTATGCAACGATCATTTTCCTTCTTAGGACCAAGAAATTATAATATAATTCCAAACTACTTGAAAGAAATAAACCCAATATCCTTATTCAAAAAAAAATTTAAAAATTGGATGGGAGGGCAACCACGGATGAGAAAACATCAGTATGTTGACATAAAAAAATATTACGAAGATATCTAAAACTATGTATGCGAATGTGGATTTAGTCGTATAAATATATACCTTATTATAGTTATGTTCATTTCGAACTTACCTCTAATCATCACAAAAAAATTTAAATTTTAAATATATATATATATATATATATATATATATATATATATATATATATATATATATATATATATATATATATTTTAACTGTGTTCCATCTGTTGAGTTGAGTGGTTACTGTCGATGGACAGCAGCATACTCATTCATATTTGCATTACTGTTTGTATTCTTATGACTTTTTTAACATGTTTTTTTATGTCTATTTTCTGAATGTATCAGTGCTATTTTTATATTTATATTTAATATTTTATATTTACATACCCTATTTTGTCCTATTTGTGTATTCATTTTTGTTTTTGAATCTTGGCAGCATTTGCATTTGTAATTGTATTTTTATTTCTATGTAGTTATCATTTATTTGACGCCCATTTACGAGGTTTCACCTTTTATGGGTTACCCCAATATTTATTCATTCCTCATTGTATAGTTTGTGCAGTGTATTATTCACCACATATATAGAATAAATATTATTATTATTTATTGATTTAAAAAAAAAAATCACGATTTATTTGATTTTTTTAATTTTTTAAATTTGAATATAAAATTTGAACATTTCGATTCTTTGAAATTATTGTTGATTATTTCAATGTATAAGTCTAAAAATTTTAATACAATTTGAGGCTCAAAAACTTGTGACAACGCATTTGTCGCGCTTCTTGCAAGAAAATTCTTGTTGCGATTTGTTTTCCTTCTGTCCTATACACTCGCTATACAGTGCCGAGTGAGGCACGAACACGAACGTTGTTGTGCTTTTTGCAAGAATATTTCTGTCGAGGCTTGTTTTCCTTCTCAACCTATAAATTGACGCTGCACAACAATTTCACGCATTTCGCTAGTTGTACACTCGGATATTTGAAATAGATTAGGCATAGAAAAAGGAGGAAAATTCGTGTTTTTGTTTAAATTGTATAACGAAAATGAATAGACTGAAAATATACAGTAATAAAATTTAGGTGTTACGTTTAGTTTAAGAATTCGAAATTATGTACTTCTTTGTTTTTGTTCTTGCTAAAAGCAGATACTCCTTTTGATCTTCGAGAAAACTTTTATATTATGTTGTTTTTTTGGTTCTGAATAAAAAAAAATTGATTCAAATCATGATTTAAATTTTAACAATCAAGCGATTTAAATCATGATTTTAATAGCCCAACCCTGATGCCTGTGTACGAGTAGCCCCGTTGAGCCCAATCTCACCCGGTATAATATCTAATGTTTCATGTTTAATTACAATTATAATTATATTGATGCATTGTGAATATCACTACTGCACCAATTATTGCTCAGAAAAATTTCCAACACAGATATTTTCAAGGACTACAAATATCAACCGGAAAAAAGATAACATTTTGAAAGACGAAATTAAAAAAATATCAATATTACGACGCTATTATCATCTATCCAGACAGTTGGGAAGTGATGATTGCATCGGAAGGTGTCCCACAAAATTGTGAAATAATGAAAGAAAAACTCGGCAGATAAACAAATGGTGATAAACAAACTGCAAAATCTATTTATAAAATCAGGTGAGAAACTATATCTAGGTTCTAAAAATACATTTGGAAGAAATCCACTTTTAAAAATAAGCAGTGAGTGCAACAATTACCGCAAATTTCGTCCACATCCATATGTTCAATGAAATCAACCAATATCATTGAATATACCACGTGTATGAATTAAGTGCATGATAAGAGGCCATGGTCTATTTCACTAGTTGCTAGTTTATAAAGAATTTGCTCGTGCTAGTTTTCACACCAGATGATTTTAAATATAAAATTTTCTTTAGGAACTCAAGTGTCCTAGCACAAAACTGAAAATGCACTCGACCAGCCTTTTGCCAAGTCGGCATCATCAAAAAAAAATTGTTCCTGTAATTTATATTCCATGCTTTCGGATTGTGTAAAAATTATTTCGTTTATCAAAATCTTTGAGATATTACATCTGATCGAGATGCATAAAATCCCTAGTGCGTTGCCTTCTACATGAAAAATCGTTAGTCCAAATTCTCGAAATCTCGCATTCTTGATTTTGAACAATTTCAACCAAAGCAATCCCTTCGAGAGATTGCCAATAGAGAGAGATTTTATGAATCTGAAAACGTAACGTCAAATTTCCTGCACGTCCAACGGCAGTTTTGTAAGTTATAGACATTTGAGAACACTCGCTTGAAAAAACTCTTGTTTTATTTATCAATTGACATAAATTGTGATTCTGGGATTTTTAGAACTACCTTTCATTTTCGAAATATGTTTTGAAAGTATCTTATATTTTTTAACTCTGAGATATAATTCACCTGCAGTAGATACTTAATAATATATTATGGAGATGGATATTACATTCGGCACTATTAACACCACAAACAATGCAAAATGGTTCGTAATAAAAGTAAATGGAGGCAAAAAAATTCACCCAACAGTAACAATAGAAACGATAGGAACGTGGAAAGTACAACGTGAAATGAAACGAATAAAACTAATTTGATAAGAATTGAATATTGAGTTTATAGGAACTTCCAAACGCATTCAAATTTCAAATACTTTAAAACGAAGTATCAAACTGTTAAACTTGTAAGAGGTTAGCTTTCTATGAGGTAGTCTTTCTACACAATTTTGTGTACTATAATGATTCTCTTGGTGAACGAAATATCTTGCCAGAGTTTAGCCAATGAAACCGTCGGTATCAAAATTCTCTCGTGAATTATCGCTTGATTGAAACTGCAGATTTGAAAATGGCATCTGCATCATCACCTACCGTCAGTAAATGTAAGGTCTCGCTTTTATTTCTGAGATCGAGAGGAATTGATTAAACAAAAGCATATTAATCAACGCACCAGAGCTTATATGCATCTTGCATCTGATCAATATGCATATATTCCTGATGAATTGACTTCTTTACCAGTACAATGTTAATGTTTTCGTCAAAAACGATAGACCTACGGCTCACTTGATAATGACATCCAGGGAATTTCACATTCTTGAAATTTCTTTACAGATGGCGTCAGCGTGTTACTTCCTTTTTTCAACACTCTACCTGATGAAGGATAAAGATAAACGAATTCTGTCAAAAACTGCACGAGCTTGCCTGTTTATGTTTAGACGTAAATACAAATATGCATCTTAATACATGTATTACAGATAGATGCATTTAGCTTTATATTCTTGATATATGTTGAGAGGAATTAATATCAGAATTCCTACTATTCGGTGCTGCTTCAGATAATTTGATGAGATTCTTTGAAATATCGGTATCGACGTTAGAGGTAGTGGAGTTGGACTACATAGAAAAAATAGTACATCAATAATACAGTTTATTGCGCATTATTGTGTTCAATTCGGGATGAATTGGTCCCTCCATAGTCCAGATTAACCTGAGTAATTTCAATTCATATATAGTGCAGGATGTTATGGCGCTGTACGAGAAGATCGCGTTTTAAAACACTCTCACGAAAGAACTTTTATTCCATGATCTTAAATTTTTGTTATTGCATCCTTTGTAACAACCAGTGTCACTTATGCTGGAACTTGAAATAAATATGTAAAACTGGAAAATTCTGGAAAGCAGTCAGCAAATAACACAAATATAATTTCTATCAAAGTAAAAACTGCGCAAGATGAACTTTGTTTTTATCATCGTCAGAAGAATCTCGCGTTATATTGACCAGTTCAACTTGAGTACATGTGTTTTGGATGTGTTGTACTAACCATCGGAACTTGATATAGATGAATAGATGATTGATTATTTCGTCCACAAATACCACAGCGTTTGATATCCATTATGAAACACTATTTAAAACAACACTTGAATTCAATACTGAACAAAAACGGGAAACGACTAATAAGTGAAAGCAACGGCAGATTAACGACAAATAACTAAGAAAACTACGGTAGAGAATTGATCTGGAAACGACAAATAGCTGGTTGCAGGAACAGTAAAATCATGGAAAACTTCTAGCAAAATTCGAATAAATTGGAATGTAAATGTCAAAAGCTGTCAGACTTCGATTCTTGCACCATCTATTGGAAATCGCAGTAAATTCCGTGGATATAATTGATCGTGTCTAGAGTTTTTGACGAAACGATATCGAATCGGAGATCGCACCAGGAATATATACATCTTGCATCTGATTCACGATGTTAAAATCAAAAGTAAAATCTTTTGCTCCTGAACTACTGAAACAATTGCAAACTTTGCAACAATGGGCGATAAAATGAATTATACTGAGGCAACCTGAGATTAAATTTCAGAAGAGCACCATACCCATTGCAAAAATGCATATCTTATCATTGTAAAAACAAGACGAATGACTTGTAGATTAAAAATATCTGTTTACAGCAGTTCCATACTCGTGAATGATATTATTTTTTTGTTATGATTCCAAACTGTCTTGATTTGCTGCGAGCAAATTTTCAAATGGATCTTATTGAACTTCTTCTGAACCAAGTCTAGAATGAACAACCTTCAACCGAAAAGAAGGTATATTTTCGGTAATCATTTCACGAGTGCATAAAAATTACCGATAATTTTGCAAGAAAGCGTGCTATCCAAAAATTGCAAGAGTTTATTTTCATATTTTGGCGAAAGTGTCCGAGTCCGAAGGACGAGGGCTCTTTTACAAAATATGAAAATAACCGAATGCAATTTGTATAAGATATCACGCTTGAATGCAAAATTATCTGGTCATTTTTATGCACGAATGTAATTCATTGGAATATTTCACGAATAAATACATTATCAAGGAAATGTTATTTTTTGTTCATTTATACTTTCCTCTATAGATTGTGTGGAGTACTCACGTAAACGCGCAATGTTCTTCTATTTTTGAAGTCTATCTGCCATTCATTTGTGTTGTTTACTGACGTCTAGCGATACGGTTTCAAATGTGTTGTTATGGTGACTTGATACAATGCAGTTACCGCTGTAAGTTTTCGATAATTGCATTGCTCTTATGGGACATTTTATATATGAGGGAAATATTCGTAGTAATAAAGTTTACAAAACCGTCTTTCGTTATAAAATAATTATCGATTCATGCGAAATCGGTGCAGTCTGAACTAGTTCAAAAAAGACCAAGTTAAAATTTGAGAATTTGGTCGCGACGAAATATCAACTATTCAATTGAACAACCATGCCCCTTACACTACTTTTTCCCGCGAACAACTAAAAAAAAAAAAAAATTCCTATGTTCTTTGACGCGTGTTTGAATGTTCTCCCGATTTGACCTAGGTAAAACATATAGGGCAAGTATGGATATGCGCACTCAGGTAATTATTAGTTGTTGTTTTGTTCAGATATTTTTCTATTGATATACCTTATGCAAGAAAAAATTACACGCCACTATACACGATTGATGAAGAACCATGCATTATGGAATACTGAATGTGAAATAAGGGATCTATAAAGCAAGCAACCGCCACCGCGTACGAGTATGAAGAATGACAAAACTTAGCAGGAATACAGGGTGTTACAGTTCTCCGAAAAAAAAATTTTTTAATGGTATGGTTTCAATTAGATATACCTTGAAAAAATGAGTTGAAATGAGCTTCACATTAGTTTATATACTATTTTAGACTAGTTAAAATTGATACATCCAAAATGAATCTTCAAAAAATCAACTGTTTTCAACTTTCGATCGTCAATCCGAATCTATGAAATTTTGGATTTTTTTTAATTATCATTTCTTTATTCAGAACATTTGCTCTAGCGACTAGAAGAAAACATTATTCAAGTTTCGTATTTTTGATGAATAGGATATAATAATATTTCTATAGCCAGAAAAACTTTTTACATTAACAGTTTGTAGCATTGAATACAGTAAAAGGTGAAATACATTTTCTCAGTTAAAGATCACCATGCAATATCTTGTCCAGAAAATCATTTTAGTGGGAATATTTGGACTAAACAGAAAATCTGTTGAAGGTAATTTTGAAAATTAAAAAAATTTGAAGGATTCGTTTGAAAAATGTCAAATTCCATACTAGCATATAAGTACATGAAGTGAATACAAAATTGATCGAAATTGGTATAAACTGAGCGGTAGGGACTGGTTTTTTGAACAAATTTTTCACAGTCTGCACTTTCATGAGTGAAATACTTGAAGCTAAAACTAGTCTAATGTGCAAGAAATATTACGTGTTGCTTGATACTTAATGAAAGCCTAGGCTGCCTAGCATTTGTTACACAATACATAAAAACATTGCTCACAAAAATCATGAAGCTATACTGTTAAAATTTATACATTGACCAAATGTATTGCAAAAATATTAACGAAAAACTAGTTTAACAGTAAGCTCATTAAAACTTCAAAGGATTTCTAGCAACAATGACGATAATTCATGATGCTCACTATTTGAAAACATACAGTGTGTTCCAAAAACGCGAATTCTTGTTTTTATATGAAGATTGCAACTAGTTTTCGCTTATAAACTTACCACAATCTGAAAAAGTGAAAAAAATATTGTTCGACAGAATGATATGTCAAATAATGGCAATAAAGAAAATTATGATAATAAATGTTTCTTTCAATTAAAAACAAAATTTTCCGAAATTCTTCAATGAATTCGGTAGACCATTGTATAGTTTTTTTCCATTGTGATAAACAGATTGCTGTCCTATATTTGTTTTGATATTCATCAATGTAACATTTTCTGAAAACCTTTTCGAGTGATTGTGCTAATCACTATTCATTTTGAACATTAAAATTGATTGCTTGACCAGGTGAATAAACGTACGAATTGTGTAATGAAGAAATATCTAAAAGTTTTCTTCGTTGATATAAATTAGCTGTTGGTTCTCTTCGATCAAGTTTGTGTAGACATTTTATAATTTTATTCTGTGAAGTTTTCAATGGTTTCAATACAGTTTTTAGAGCTGCGCCCCATATCGAAATCGATAAATTGATTTCAGACATGATAAAGACAACATATTTTGCATTTGCAAACCACATTGAAGCAAACAACTCACCAAACTGGAATCTTTAAGAATATCCTCCGTATGCACGTTGATCCCGAGAATCTCGCTCATCTTGGCGCACTGCACCGCAGCGTTTATGGACCAACATCTCGGATCCTTGTACTGCTGATACGTCTCGCTCTGCCCCACGGTCAAAAACATCACCGGATACTTGTTCTGCTTCAGCCTGATCACCTGGCAGATGTCGGGGTTGAAGCACGAAAAGATTATCCTCCTGTCGCCTCCGTAGCGCAGCACCACGTCCAAGATGGTGTCCAGGTACAGGTTGAGGTCGGTAGGGTGATAGAGCTCGTAGGTGCCGTCCATCAGCTGCATGGTCCACTTGATTTCGATGTTGAAGCCCGTGTGGGAGTCGAGCGTTTCGAGGCATTGCTGGAGGGTGGGGAACGGTTGGTGGTCTTCGAGGTCTTCGTCGAAGAATCTCGGATTCTTGGATTTGCCCTCGGTCAAGTGGTAGACCTGGAAGTTTCGGAAATTGACCTTGGATAGCTGAAGGTAGATCGATAGCGCAAATACTAGGAGAGCCCACGATGCTAAATCGGGATTTACTCGAGCGTCATAGAGACCTATTGGGTTGCGAAGCTTACATGATAAAAAAAAATTTATATAATGTATACTTTTTCATCGGTTGGGGGAGCGGCTATAGTCTTTCAAAAATGCAAAAAAAAACTATTGCATGGACATACTCGAGCGCGTCAGATATTGATATCATCTATGTCCTACATATTAAAAAAAATGTACGTATGTTAATCTGATTGTTTCCATGATGGGGGTGGTCGTACGTAAGGGTTGAAAATGAAAAAAAAAAAAACTCGAGCGCGTTAGATTTTCTGAGATGTTAAGTGAACCTAAAAGAAAGCTCTTATATAATAATCTGAAGGTTTGTATGTGACGCAGACTCGCGGCCGTTATTAGAATGTGAAGAAAAAAATCGTCATTTTGAAATACATAAGCGCGTCAGATTAAGATATATATGGTTCATCTTCACGCCGAAGACGTTGCAGTCTCATTATCTGACAATTATCTGAAGGGATTCGCCTGTTCTGCCAATTTGGATTTTTTTAAAATTTTTTAAATCATTAAACTGAGGAAAAAGTATGCAAATAAAAAACGTGTATGTTTTTCAAATAGAATACTTGTATTTATAAGAAAATACTGATAAGCAATTGAATTTTTGAAATTTTAAAACATTGAATATTCGTTGTAAACAATATCATGCCACCAACGAGTCTGTGTGATCAACTGTCATGGCAACAGAAACCAGAGTGGGGACGGAGTGAGAGAGCAATAGATAGAGAAAGAGTGAGAGAGAAATAGAAACATGGAGATGGGAATATAGGCTGCATGCATTAATGAATTTTTATTATTTCGGCTTGCGGAAATCGTCAGATTATATATTTCTTGCAATTCTTGAATTATTCCCTTCAAAATAAAAATAAAATTAGCCACGCCCGAGAATGTCGAGATGACGTTTTTTTTTTAAACTTTGTAGCCCTCCTCCTTCTCTAGGTCACTCTCGAATTGTCAGATTAGTGGAATATATACGTTTCAGGATGTAACTAACTCACCCCACCTTATTCTGTCGCGCTCGAGAATTTCAGATGATCATTTTTTTTTTACTAATCTGATCCTTTATCCTTGAAGGGCGGCCACATATATAGGGCTCATATACGGTGGAAGTACTTGACCGGGTACAAGGTATCTCCCTGAATATTAATCTGCCAGGCTTTAGTAAATCCCGAAATCCCCGCTTGGGCTCTCCTATTAAAATGAGGGAAAACATTGTTCAATGCATACCGAGGTGAAAAGTGAATCATGTCTCTCTATTGCTTACCCAGGCCATAAGGCCGTGGGGGGTCATCATTTGAAACGAAACAACTATCTGATTCCACGTTCATTTTAAAAAATCTTTCCCACACGTGATTACATTTGTCGAGGGGGAAGTTTTTCGAAACGGTTTTCAACGCTGCAACCTCAACCACCTTGGAAGGGTGGGACCAACCCTTACTATTTCAACTGGAACTAGGTGCCGAGTGATAACTTAATTTTTCACGAACTGCCAGTGACATGTTTGGTATTGTCAGCCGGCATTCTTGTTGACTTCGTCCCCTTATGTCATTTGATCTGTGTAAATTATTAGGTACCTTTCGAATTACAATCATCACTAGTATTTTGCTACTGGACTTATTGGATCAGAAAAACCATAACGCAATTAGATACACAATCTCCAACAGTATCTGACCGACTTTCACGAATGAGATGCCATTTAAAATAGAACTGAATGTCCTTTCCAGGGTGGGGCAAAATCTGATTTTCATTAAAAAAAAACAAAAATCATTGATTTTTTTTTTAAATCATGATCTATTTGATTTTTTCGATTTTTTAAATTTGAATATTAAATTTGAACATTTTGATTCTTTGCAATTATTATTAATTATTTTAATGTATAAGTCTAAAAATTTAAATACAATTTGCGGCTCAAAAAGTTGTGACAACGCATTTGTCGCGCTTCTTGCAAGAAAATTCTTGTCGCGATTTGTTTTCCTTCTGTCCTATACACTCGTTATACAGTGCCGAGTGAGGCACGAATACGAACGCGTTTGTTGTGCTTTTTGCAAGAATATTCCAGCCGAGGCTTGTTTTCCTTCTCAACCTATAAATTGACGTTGCCCAACAATTTCACGCATTTCGCTAGTTGTACACTCGGATATTAGAAACAGATTAGGCATAGAAAAAGGAGGAAAACTCGTGTTTTTGTTTAAATTGTATAACGAAAATGAATAGACTGAAAATAGACAGTAATAAAATTTAGGTGGTTGATCAAAGAACGTAGACTTTCACGCCCGGAGGTAACTGATTCTTGGGTGTTTTCCGGGTTTGATGGCCGTGGTCCACAGGTTTTTATTCCTGACGTTTCGCCTACGACTATGGTAGGCATTATCAAAGTCTGTGAGAATGAGATCATTGCGTCCGTTACCTCACAGCTACCATAGTCGTAGGCGAAACGTCAGGAATAAAAACCTGTGGACCACGGCCATCAAACCCGGAAAACACCCAAGAATCAAAATTTAGGTGTTACGTTTAGTTTAAGAATTTGGAATCATGTACTTCTTTTTTGTTGTTTTTGCTAAAAGCAGATACTCCTTTTGATCTTCGAGAAAACTTTTATATTATGTTGTTAAAATTGATTCAAATCATGATTTTAATTTTAAAAATCAAGCGATTTAAATCATGATTTTAATCACTTGATTTCAATCAGCCCAACCCTGGTCCTTTCATGACCATGTTCCATTTTAAAGTAAGGGTTGGTCCCATCCTTCCTATAGGGTCAAAATTGCAGTGTTGAAAATCGTATCAGTAAACCTCCTCCTTGACCAATGTAATTTCGTGTTCGACAGTTTTTTTTTAAATGAACGTAGGATCAAATATTTCGTCTGTTCCAATTTAAGTGGTGACCCCCCCTTCGTATATACCTCCTACATCAAGCTCAATCAATCAAAATGCGTGAATTTCCATAATTTTCGAAATGTATTTTTTGAAGCGATCGCTTTCTTGTATAATAACCTCAAATAAAATCCCTAGAACTGCAGTCTCAGGATTTCATCAAATTATTATACGCTCAAGTCATTTGCTAAGCAAAATTTCGAAAATCATGGATGCGCACTGTTTATAATTGGTGCACTAGGGAAATATCACTTGCTCGAAAAAATAAGAGAGTTCGATACAAATGCGTTCAAACTCAGATTTAAGTCATTATTATTAATTTCCAGGGGCTATTATAGCCACGAGGAGTTCATGTCGAATTATAACTTGGATTAATTTGGATATTTTTGAAATTTTATAGTTTTTAGATATTTCAACCTAGATGTATATTTTCATCATTCAAATTGTAATCAACGTTCCTTGTATACTCTGTACTACACATGTGATATACATTTTCTATAATGTATGAATGGATCAACAAATTCTTATTATTATTATTATAACCCCCGAGAAAAATGTATGTATTGCTTACCAATTTTATTTACAATCATTCGAAATAATTTCATAAAATGTATTAGAAATGAATATTTGCAAGATTAATTTCAATACATTTTCTGTTTCTAGTTTGGAATGGAAACAAACGAATTCGATACCTCCGGAACCAGAAAATACAACCGCGTATTCGACAACCTAAGCCACGATTTGAATTTGGGCTCAAAATCAGTCTTCTAGTTCTTCAAGTTGAAAATTCCAATTGGAATGAGAGATTTTTACAATTATGGATTCAGCAGATCTATTCACAGATAATTCCAACGCAAAGTTTGCACCTAGCTTTTCTCTTTTGTATTTAATTTAAACGGCTCAGAAACCCGGAAACACCAAACAATTCAAAAAAGACTGTGTTTTCTTCATTGGCAGAGATATTGTGAATATGCTTGTATGTACTTTGACATAGGCCCTTCTAATGGGCAATTATAAAGAGTTCAATTTTCAATGGAGTTCCATTTGACTTGGGTCTCCCTTCCTCGGACACTCAACTTGAAATTTGGCGTCTATACTTGATTCATATTTCTCCACTTTCATTTTTTATAAATTTTATATGATTACAACTTTTTGATTTACTTCGTGAGAGTTATATATTTGACTGTTTCCAATCCCATTATTCGTAATTTATTAATTAGTATTTTTGTAGAGATGATTTGTTTTTCATTCAATTTTCTCCATCTTAAAAGTTTTTTGCAACAGGTTTCAATAGAGTTACTCGATTATATAAACAATGAAGGTCCGAACCAATCCCACTCAGAATTGTTTCCAATGATGTGCGACTGCATTTGATTTAGTGCAAAACGCGTACTAAAAAATATAATTCCGGCTCTCATAAGGTGTAAACTCTGATATAGTAATAACGTCCTATGAGATGAGAGGTACTGATATTGATGAATGAACTACGGCAAATGAATTGAGTGAGATAAACAATCGTAATATTGTAATTACAAGATTTATGCAAATTTTTCATAATGAAAAAATATATAGAAAATCGAGAACACGTGTCAATAACGTCATTAAAGAAATGGATGAGTCATAGTTATAAGTCAGTCTGACGATCTTCATTCTTGGCCTCTCTCGTAAAACGGAGTTTTGTATGGACCATATACAGGGGTGACCAATTAAAACGAAAAATCTGATTTCACGTACATTAAAAAAAATCGGTCGTACACGTAATTACATTTGTCAAGGGGGAGGGTTTTTAACGATTTTTACACTGCAACTTCAACCTTCTATGAAGGGTGGGACCAACCCTTACTATTTCAAATAGAACGACGGATACCTCTTCCAAAAGGATATTCAATTCTCTTTCAAATGACATCTCATTCGTGAAATTCGGTCAGATAGTTTCCGAGATAAGTATCTAAAATAATAATGATGAAATTTATAAAAAAGTATATTATTATTTACATAAATGTTCAAAGTGACCTAACAGGTCCTAAGGGAACGAATTGTACAAGAAAGCCGGCTGATAACACCAGGCATGTGTTACAGGCAGTTCGTGGAAAATTTGAATCACACCTTTATCATTGCATTAAAGTCGGTGGTGGTCATTTTGAACATGTGTAAATAATTACGTACCTACGTTTTGTATGATATTTCATCATTAGTATTTTTTGAGTAAAATAATTAGATTCGAAAAAAATTTACACGATTGAATACTTATTTTGGAAAGTCTCCGACTGAATTTTACGAATGAGATGCCATTTGAAAAAGAATCAAATGTCCTTTCAAAAGAGGTATCACATGACCCCATGTTCCATTTGAAACAGTAAGGGTTGGTCCCACCTTTCCTAGAAGATTAAAGTTGCAGTGCTAAAAATCGTACCAAAAAATCTCCCCCTTGACTAATGTAATTACGTGTACGACCAATTTTTTAAACGAACATGGAACCTCATCTAAGGGTACTAGGTACTAAGTTAACGAATTGTACAAGAATGACGGCTGATAACACCAAACATCTCACAAGCAGTTCGTGAAAAATTTGAATCGCACCTTTATCATTGCATAAAAGTCGGTGGTGGTCATTTTGAACATCTGTGAACATAATTACGTTTTTTACTACATTTCATCATTAATATTTTGCTAGCGATAAAATACTTATTTGGAAAGTATCCGACTGAATTTTACGAATAGGATGCCATTTGAAACAGAACTAAATGTCCTTTTAAAATATGTATCGACCTCTTGTTCCATTTGAAATAGTAAGGGTTGGTCCCACCCTTCTTCGAGGTTTAAAGTTGCAGTGCTAAAAATCGTATCACTAAACCTCCTCCTTGACCATTGTATTTACGTGTATGACCGATTTTTTTAAACGAACGTGGAATCTAACCCAACAGGTCCTAAGGAAACGAATTGTACAAGAATGCCGGCTGATAACACCAAACATCTTAAGGGCAGTTCGTGGAAAATTTGAATCACACCTTTATCATTGCCTAGAAGTCGGTGGTGGTCATTTTGAACATCTGTGTAAATAATTACGTACGTTCTGTTTTACATTTCTACATTAGTATTTCGTGAGTCAAATAATAATTAAGATTATAAAAACCATTACACAATTAGATAACTTATCTCGGAACCTATCTGACCAAATTTCACAAATGAGATGTCATTTGAAAGGGAATTAAAAGTCCTTTCAAAAGAGGTATCCCGCTCGACCCCTTATTCCATTTGAAAAAGTGAGGGTTGATCCCACCTTTCCTAGAGGGCTGAAGTTGCAGAGCTGAAAATCGTATCACAAAACCTCCCCCTTGACAAATGTGATTACGTGTACGAAAGATTTTTTAAAACAAACGTGGAACCTAACCTAAGAGTACTAGGTACTAAGGGAACGAATTGTACAAGAATGCCGGCTGATATCACCAAAAATCTTACGGGCAGTTCGTGGAAAATTCGAATCACGCCTTTATCATTGTATGGAAGTCGGTGGTGGTCATTTTGAATATCTGTGTAAATAATTACGTACGTTTTGTATCACGTTTCTACATTAGTATTTTGTGAGTCAAATAATAATTAGATTATAAAAAACATTACAATTAGATACTTATCTCGGAAACTATCTGAACGAATTTCACAAATGAGACGTCATTTGAAAGAAAATTAAATGTCCGTTTGAAAGAAATATCACTCGTTCCATTTGAAATGATGGGTTGGTCCCACCTTTCCTAGAGGGTTAAAATTGCAGTGCTGAAAATATTATCAAAAAACCTGCCCCATGACCAATGTAATTACCTGTACGACCGATTTATTTTGAAAGGAATACTCCAGTAAAGGAAGTAAATTTTTTTGTAAAATGAAGGACTAATTCGAGACCACTCAGATCAACTTAAATTTTTTTGGAATTTGTCAAAAAAGGTGTCAAGTATCCGAGTAAACAAGTTTGGTTACTGGGCAAAGCTCCAAAATGTTCATAAAACTTATAAATAGAGGGTCCTAATGGATTAACTATAAAAATTTTATGTGACTGATGAAAAAAAAAAGGTTTTTTGGCCATAACTTTTTTTTGGATAATGATAACGAGATGTACCAGGAACCATTTTAAAGCTAAGGTTATCGACGAAATTTCATGTCATATGCAACATTTGAATTGGATGGGCCAATTTTTTTTAATTCGCCCGACAAAAAAAAGAATTTACCGTTATAAACATAAAATAGGCAATTTTAAATGGACAAATTTGCTTACAGATGAAAAATTATAACAAAAATTTGAAATACAACTATCCTGGAATGAATTCTGAAAAATTTGGCTGTTTAAAATAAATAATGTTCACGCTGCTGGCCAAAAACTGAAAATGTTTTAAAAAATACACGATTTTACCCAACTTTAGCAGGCCAAAACATAAACAATAATTACCCGATAGGGCCAAAAATGGCTGGACATATTTAGGACGAAGTGTTCTGACTTTACACCAAAGGATTTTTTTCCAAGCACCTTAGCCCATATGGAGCTAAAAAATTGGCCTTAAAAATTTTTGAAAAAAAAATATTTTGCCAATAACTTTTTTTTTTCTTATTTTAAACAGTTCTGGTTGGTCTCAAAATTTTCCCGATTTTGTTATCTTGCAAAATGATAGGAATAATTTTTTTTTGTAACAGGTATATTTTTCGAGATATTTACGCCAGAACGATCCGGTTTCTTCACTTTTCGTTAAGCAACCATTTTTGCCATGTCATATCTCCTTTAATATTAATCGTACAAAAATAAAACAAAAACCACTTATTTATTTGTCAACTAAAATACTTGATATAAGTAATATATAATTTTTTTGTAATACTAACAGATTTTCAGTAAATTTAAAAAAACTTTAAAAACTTTTCCTTGCGCTATTACTCGAAAGGGGTGCATTTTTATGAAAAATTGCAATCAATGTTTTTATGTTGAAAAATTATAATTTATCGATTGGTTTTATTATTTTTTTTTAACTTCTCCCCCAATGAGTTCCACCCCCCCACCCCCCGCGCTTTTTCCCAGTAACGGAAGTTGTTTACTCGGATACTCGGCACCTTTCTTAACAAAATTCAAGTTACTCCAAGTATCTGCAATTGGTCTCGAATTAGTCCAGCCAGTTTTTACTTCCTTTACTGGAGTAGAACGTAGAAACAGATATGTTGTCTTTCGTTTTAAATGGTAACCCCTGTAAACGAAGATAGGAACATGTGACGTCAGAAGTTATCATTACCGTCATGGTTTGATTACCAATTCAAACCGTTCATATCTAATTTTTTGAATTGTTCTAAACTAATTTCAGTCTTACATTCGTCGAGTGGCTATGTTTTGAATAATGCAATGAAAATGTTCCTGTTAAGCTCTCAATTATAGTTCTAAAAGAGGGAGGTAGTAAATAAAATATATTGAAGGCTAGGAAATATGAAAAACCATTGTGAATCAAATCAAAGTGTCATATCAGGTTTTCATGATTCAATGAAATGAAAGCTGGATCTTGAAACTTCTGTCACTTTAGAAACGTAATTGTTTTTGTAGAGAGAATGGAGTTCTGAAGAACTAATTTTTGTTTGTTTCTTCTTAAAGGCAAATGAACAGGAATACAAATCTTCTATGAAAACAGTGACATAAAAATGTTAACAAACAGTTGAAATGTGTGTGGGTTTATCATTTGTAGACGTTCAAATAATTCACAGGAAGTTTGAAAGGGTCTATCTGAAACCTGAAACAACTTCTCCTCTGCCTATATTGCTCAATTAGTGTGCCAATCATACAAAACTTTAATCATACATATAATTTATATGATCCTTCTACAAACTCTGAAGACAAATACAGATCAGTTTGTAATGAAATTTATTAGGCAGGATAACATTTCATTCTTAAAGCCAGACGAGCTCGTTCTGCTTTGTAGCTTTCTCACTACATAAACCTTGTGTTTTTTTTGTGAACAATTAAAGATCTCTGAATGATACACAGATATCAGCAAATTTTTCAAATTTTTTTTGATATCACTTCTATAGAAGTTTCATTATAATTTTTCAGTGATATGAAAAAAAAAGTCAATCCTTTTTCATTTAAACTGGTGACCAGCAAGCCCCATTAGCCTACAACTAAAACAATAACTCAAAATGAAACGTCATTGGCAATAATTTTATACCAATATGGGGTATTTGCTAGAAATCTAGGAAACGCCCTCTTGCGATTTCGAAACGAATAAGGAGCTTCAAAAATGTAGGCCGAATAGGCAGAGAATTTATTAACAATTGAATACATCTTGGTGTCACGTAACAAGGAAATTATTTCTGAACAATGAAATTGCTTCATGAACTCCTGTACTCCGCACGCTGGTTTCTGCTGACAGGAAAAAAAATTGTCATCTCAGCGTCCGAAGCCTTTAGGGTCCATGGTAGGATCCTAAAAAAAATTATATGCATGACTTTATGAATATTTGCAAATGACCAGACTCACTATGGCATGAGACTCAAGCATCTCTACAAATATTAAATATTCCTTGAATAAAAAAATATAATTAAAAACAAAAAAATATACGAATATTAATCAAACTTACTGTTTGCTGGCGAAATACGCTAGCATAAGTATCAAGTAGTAAATAACTAAAACTGACCTACTGCAGAATCATTTCTGTTGTATCTTCTTCTCATGAAAGATAATTCTGCACAAAATCGACGCCACCATTTATATTTTGTTTGAATCTTCCTCATCTTGATTCCAAGTAGTTCGACTATTCTCAGTTCTGCTTTTCGAGCAGTTATTTCATAATGCTCTCAGAGTTTCAGCTTCTTCTGTTCGTAAGTTTGAAAAATGTTTCAATGCATCTCATTTTCAATAGATTCACAGGCGTGGAGACTCCTTGGTTCACTTGGAAAAAAGGAAAACACTGCACTATTATATAATGCACTCTCATTCATGAACAATATTTACACTTTAAAACACAACTATATTATCATTAAATTCATAAATCTGAAATGATTGGTAGAACTGAATTTTGACCAAATCATTTGAAAAACCGCATTATTTCATTTTGCTTATTCTAAAATTAGTATTGAACCATTTTTGTGGAATTAAAGGAAATGAATAGTTTTTTGAAAAGTTCACTAAAAAAAATTTTGTTTGCAATATCCAGGAACAACTTCATAATAGTAGATTATACCACGAGTCAATAATGTTATATTATTCTCGAGGAATTTTAGTCATTATTGCGAGTAGTATACTATACTTTCTTTACTACTGATTTATTTATCATATAATATTCAATTCGGGAAATTTTGTGATAGGTCTACAAGAGGTGATAAAGACTATTAATCCCTGTTAATTATTCCCTCAGGGAATAATATATGGCATTATATATACTGCAGAAACCATAAGTATAATACATACATTATGTAGGTATTAGTCGGGAATCAACAATTATAAATACATCGTAGACATATTGTGAAACATGCAATTTTGATTGGTAACGATTTTCATATATACTATTCGGTTTTTTAACAATTCCTCGATATGAATCTTGATTCATTATCAACTATTTTTCAGAAAAATATATAGTTTGCAAGTATATTGATCATTTTTGTACCCATACTGACATTTCGTAGAAAAATTGAGAAAAATTTCAGTTGAATTTGACCTCATTCAATTTTTTCGAAATATAAATCTCAAAGAAATCTGAGGCCTGCCAAAAATTACAAAAAAATCTATCAAAAATATTTTTGAAAATATCTTTCTTTACAATTATGAATAAATAATTGGCTGTGAATTGTTAGGTTAGGTTTTTGTACCCACACTGCTGACATTTTGTACAAAAATTGAACAATTTCACATAAATTTGACTTCAATCGATTTTTTTGAATTACTTTAAAAGAAATCTGAGGCTTGCTAAAAGTAAAAAAAAAGTTAGTACTTAATAGAAAATATTTTTGAAAATATCTTGTTTTAAAATTATGAATGGATAAGTGTCTGGAAATGGTTACCAACTATCGGTCTATAGGTAATTAGGTAGTTGAATTTGAACAAATGGTAATATGTGAATAATACGAAAGCGTAGAAGTGCCATTAGAGAAAGTAAAAAACCACTTCGACTTAAAAGTCGAAATTTCGACTTTTTTCTTGAAATTTTGACTTTGAAGTCGAAATTTTGACATTAAAGTCGAAAGATGATTCACTTCGACTTTAAAGTCGAAATTTCGATATTACAGTATTACAGTCGAAAGATGATTCACTTCGACTTTCGACTTTTTTCTCGAAATTTCGACTTTGAAGTCGAAGTGAATCATCTTTCGACTTTAATGTCGAAATATCGAATTCAAAGTCGAAATTTCGAGAAAAAAGTCGAAAGTCGAAGTGAATCATCTTTCGACTTCAATGTCGAAATTTCGACTTTAAAGTCAAAATTTCGACTTTAAAGTCAAAATTTCGACTTTAAAGTCAAAATTTCGACTTTGAAGTCGAAGTGAATCATCTTTCGACTTCAATGTCGAAATATCGAATTCAAAGTCAAAATTTCAAGAAAAAAAGTTGAAATTTCGACTTCAAAGTTGAAGTGGATTTTTATTTTCTCTAGTGGCACTTCTACGCTTTCGTAGAATAAAGTATTGAAAACATTGAAGGAAAAATTAAATTCAAGCCATTCTTTCAATAGTTTCGAAATATTGAGGAGAAGGCATTAGTCTAAATCCCTGAGGAGAAAATTTACCCTGTATCTTTCAACACTTTTTGATAGAAAGTCTGAATTTTGTATTTTTCATTATGGTACTCCTTTATATTAATAATTCAACAACGTTTTTATGACTTCATAAAAACTTCTTTCCTTTCTCACACTGAAATTTCAATTCACAACAAAATTTGACAACCTGAAAAAAGGGATACCAAAATCTCTACAGTACCAAAATCTCACACAAAGTACTCACCTTCAGCAGTCTCAGTTGATCCAAGGTGAGCTCTTTCAAAGGAATCTCCAGCATATCAGATTCAGGCAACTCCTTTTTCTTCTTCATAGAAATACACACATGGAAATCATGATAAATAATAGGCACTAAATCTTTGCTCAACTGTACGTCGAACTCTACAAAATCAGCTCCGTGTTCTATAGCGTTCTTCAAACTGGCGATTGTATTCTCTCTGACCTCAGCACAGTTCTGGACCTTGGCCTTGAAGCTAGAGCCGGAGCCCCTGTGGCCAACATCCAACCCAGACCGGGTCTTCTTCCAGTGCCTTGCGTATGAGATGCTCATGTCACATTTGAAACTAGGCAGTGGTCCGATCACAAGATATTGTAAACGAATTTCCCCCAAAGGGCGATGCTTGGTGCTGGTTACAGGCAAAACTACACTGCCCTCTGAAGACTGCAAGATACTAGGGAGCAAGTAGCTGAAACCTGCGTGGTAAGGGGGCTCTCCATCCCCACAACGTGAACTATATATGTACAAATCAATGAGAAAAGCTACATTAGATGGAAATAACACAGTGGATTGGAAAATGAGCATGTCATCCTTGGATATCTTATGCCCGAACTGTCCTTGAAGTTGAAATGTAGGATCATCGTCTGTCAAACTGGCCACCTCTGTGAAGGAATGTTTGGGGTTATCTACAGAGTCCTGAGTATCTGCACTCAGAGACTCCTCTAGGGCTTCAGAGAGGGATTTCGGAAAAGAATTATGATGAGCTAAGTTAACGGGCGTTACTTTCATGTGGATTATTCTACTTTGATACTTTGGTCTGAATAGTACAAGAGGGTTGTTGGACAGTTTGAGTTGTATGACAGTCTCCTTGTTCAACCACCCCTTGTCCACTCTTTCTTGGTAACCGTAATTGCCATACTCGTATGGTTCATCTTCTAAGGTAGGCGATTTGGAAGAACTTGTGTCTACTACTCTAGGTGCTAAATTGGTCTCCCAACTTCGAACAATTACTTGAATACCTGTTTCTATCACAACGCAAATACAAAACCGAAACTCGACTTTTTTCTTTTCTGGTATTTCGATAACACCTGACCATATTGTCGGATCATCTTCTTGTGTTAGAGGGATGCACCTCTCAGCTTGCCAAGATCCTAACTCTGGTAGAGCTCCTATGACACAAACAGTTTCTTCTTTTCTTAGGTCATTTACTCTGACTCGGAACAGCCATTTCATAGGAGGATACTGCATGGACCTCAGAGATACATCAGACACACTAGACTCTCCTTTTCCAGCTCGAATTCCAGCATTATTGGGGTCTTCAAGAAAAAACCAACGTTGCATTTTTGGTATTTTAAAATTTTGTATTATTTCTAATATAATTGTCTAAACTCCTTGCTAATACTGACAACTGGGGTCAAAACAAAATGATTTTTCGGATTTCAGTGGTTATATTGTGCCTACAAAGAAATTATTAGTAACTTATGCCTATAATGATAATATTCAGCTCTCACCTGACCTCAGTCATGATGAAATACATGTTTCACTCTCGTTTGAGTTTTTTGGCAATATGTACTTCTAATGCTCCCTATCCACTACCATACACAACTAGCTATGCTATACTGACTGACACCGAGTATAAATAATTGTTAGCGACGGGAAACTAGAAAAGCTACAAAGGGGAAGCATGAACAAAGTTCAATTGATTGTTGAAATAACTACTATTAGTATAGGTTACACTAATGAAAATATTTCGGTTATCAGTTCACATATTTTTGTTTTCAGTTTTATTGAATACGGAGGGTGAACTGAGAATATATAAAAAAATTGGATAATGTAATGGCATGAAATTATACAAAAATCAACAAATATTCCATTTTGTTAAGCTCCAATTCGAGGTAGGCGGAATTCGTTATCGGTGTCAAAGCAGAGTCGTAATTACGTAATTTACTATAACCACAGAATACTTAATTACTATATGCAGAAGCGAAAAGGGTAACCACACAATTGTTCCAAAAATATTTGACCTTGATCGAACTTTGGCACTTTCATGTACACTGAGAAATCTGACAATATATACCAACAATAGGAATATACTTATACACTGAGAAATTTCAAGTGACATGCGTCAAATTAATTAGCTGTCTTCATCTGATTCACTGGAGCAAAAGCAATAGAATATTTTAAAACGCTTGATGCACCTCGGGAAGGTGTGGCTTTTACCGAATGTCATTGGATTCGCTTCTGTATAGTTAAGTATTTTGTGTTACTACATACTACATATCACGATACCACTGACAAGTGACAAAAAACTAACGTTGCCGCTGTTGCCATTAATAGAACTTTTTGGCGAGATACCGTTTTACTAAGATGCCTGGAAACCCTAATGTGCAGTCGGGTTTTTACACTTTTATTTGATTGGCTAGCGAGAAGAGATCGCAACCTAAAGGATAATGGGTGGACAATTAGATACCAGTAACAACGTTTCGATATTAGAAAGCAATGAAATCAACAAATAAACACGATAAAAACATCGTACACATCAAAATTTCAAAGTGACATGACAATATGACAATCAACTTGACACTTGTCATCAAATATGAAAAATGGGAACAATGGGCCCTCTACCGAAAAAATAGGGGAAACCTTCGAAAGCGTCGATTGTTTTTTTCGCCACAAAAATGTAAACAAAATCTAATCAGTTGAGTCACCAGGACTTCTAGGCATCTTACGTTTTACCAAGATGAATAAAAACCCTGGTGCGTTGGCCGATATGCTTTTGTTTAACCAATTCCTCTCGACCTCGACCTGAGAAATCGAAGAGTAAACTTACTTTTTTTGACGGTAGGTGCTGTTGAGGTGGTGATACAAATGCGATTTTCTAAGGGTACATTTTCATTGAAGCGGTAGCTTACGAGTGATTTTCGATACCGGCGGTCTCATTAGATAAACTCTTGCGGGATCTTTCGTTCACCAATAGAATTATCAGTATACAAAATACGTAAGGTCAAGTTCGTCTAATGAAAAGCTATTAATTTATTTGAAATGTTCGACTGTTCGATTTGAATGAATTTTAAAGTTCCTTTAATATTTAAAATCTTGTACCTAGTTCTTGTTTCTTTTCACGTTTTTCTTATATTCTTTTTAAGTGTTTATCGTTGCTGTTCTTGTATTTGTTTGATTTTATAGTGATAGTTAGATTTATTATAAACCGATTTACAAAGCTCAAGCTCACAATAAAACGCTCGTGTAACGTGTAGGTATTACTTATCTCTCATATCATCGGCTCGTAATCACATTAAAATTGCATTTTTTTTAACACTATGAAGAAAAAAGTACTTACCTATTTTCGGTTCCTCAGAAAGTAGAAAGATAAGATATCAATACCTACTTTCCAGTTTCACTCACAACTATTGTTTCGGAAGATTTAAAATCACATCACAGTCACTGAGTTTTTGATTTATTATTTATCAAGCAAAATGAATACCTAATAATCAGTCAAAATGTGATGACTACATAATTTCTAGCATTTCGCGGGAAAGCTAGAAATTGCATGCAAAACATGGGACCATGAAATAAACATAACCATAACATAATCTATAAATAATCGAATGGCCGTCGAAGCAGACGGATATCATGGCATCACAGATTAAATTAAAATCACGTAACACGTAAGGTGCACCTCTGCTCTCTGCTGGCAAACTCTCGAAGGCATCTCTTCAGTTAAAATTGATCAAAATCAAGATAGCGAAAAGTCGAGAAAATTTGCTTACAATAGTTACAATCTATTAGGTATAAGTAAGATGCCTGAAAACCCTGGTGTGTTTACTTATACCTGTAGAATGTAGAAGTTTGGGATAAAAGTGGCGAAATCTGGATTGCTTGATTTTTGGTGAATACTTGAGCTTTTGGAGGTTTCCGTACAATATGTACAGACAGATGTCGTCAACACGCCCTTGTCAGTCTTGTCTGAAGCTAAATTTGCACTAAGTGAAAATAATGTGCAGTCGGGTTTTTCCACTTTTATTTGATTGGCTAGCGAGAAGAGATCGCAACCTGAAGGATAATGGGTGGACAATGAGATACCAGTAACAACGTTTCGATATTTGAAAGCAATGAAATCAACAAATAAACACGATAAAAACATCGTAAACATCAAAATTTCAAACTGACATGACAATAAACTTGACACTTGTCATCAAATTTGAAAAATGGGAACATACGCCCTCTACCGAAAAAATAGGGGAACCTTCGAAAGCGTCGATTGTTTTTTTCGCCACAAAAATCTAAACAAAATCTAATCAGTTGAGTCACCAGGACTTCTAGGCATCTTAGGTATAAGTCAACACACCAGGGTTTTTATTCATCTTGCGTTTTACGAATGGTAATGGTAAGAGAAATTTTGTAACCGCATCGTTTCCGCGATTGAACGGTTATATAGGAGAAATGAGTGATGTAAGATTCTTCTTCATAATCTATAAAACTCTAATAAAGTTCGTAACACAATTTCAAGATGAGTGATCGCCCTCTAGTAAAAAGTATCAAACAATGTCAAAGTGATACTTAGAGTCTTGGTCAAAATGGCGCTGCGGTATTATTTTGAAATATGATTGAAATTATTAGTAGTTCGTCAAGCACATTTGATAGTTAACCTTAAACGTCAAAGTGGTGATTATTATTTGGAATTTTCTTGAAAGTGATGCTGTGATCTGAATTAGAAGAAGCCATTATAAAGAACTGTTAGACAAATAGGTAAAGGTGTAGAATCGGTGTCTACGTTTTGAGAAATTTTGGGAGGTTAAAATGCCATAAAAATGATTATTGCATTGAAAATTTTGGGAAGATGGAAAAGTGTTTTTTTTTAATAAAATACACTTTGAGGTTAGAAACTAGAATAAAATTGATGAATATAACATAATTTTGGGGTTTACTTAGTGATTTGGTTTGTTTTTTGTTGTTTTTTGAAAAATATATAGTTGGGTGTTAGTATTGGATATTTTTATTTTGAGAATTGCTAAAATATCTGTAAATGAAATTCTTAGCTGACATTTCGCTGTCAAGTGTCAAAAATTGATGTTTAGAATATATACAATGTTGTAATTGCAAATTGATACCTAATATTATAAGATCAAAACCCAGGTGTAGAGTTTAGAATAGGTTACATTAGGTTAGTTAGGTTAGGCTACATAAGGTTAGTTAGGTTCGGTTACATTAGGTTAGTTAGGTTCGTTTACATTAGGTATCAATTTGCAATGTGACAAATTGCATATATTCTAAACATCAATTTTTGACACTTGACAGCGAAATGTCAGCTAAGGAAATTCCTCATTTACAGATATTTTAGCAATTTTCAAAATGAAAAATATCCAATAATGAGACACCCAAGCTATATATTTTTGCAGAAAAACTGTACAGTAGTATTTTTAGATGAGTCATATAGCCAAATCACGTAAGTAAACGCCCAAATTATGTTATATTCATCAATTTTATTCTAGGTGTTTCTAACCTCGAAAGTGTATTTATTAAAAAAAACACTTTTCCATCGTTTCCGCGGAAAATTTTCAATGTCAATAATCATTTTATGGCGTTTAACTCCTGAAAATGGTGAGGACACCGATTCACACCTTTCCGACAATATATGTCAATACAGTCCTGGCTAGTTACCCCCCTTACGGAATAACCAAGCAAGACAAATCAAATAGCAGTCAGTTCAAATGTCTGTTTTGCGTCACGAGATACTGGATCGGCTTTTTATAATACTTCTCTCAATATTTGCCGGACCCTGGACTCTCTTCTTCGCATTGAAGAAAATCCGTGAAAAACATCCAATTCTACATTCCACCTGAATGGGTAGGATATCTTAGCGGTAATTGATACTATCAATCAATAAAAACGGACCAAACATCTCGTGAGTGAGTCCAGGCTCCGACAAATGTTGAGAGTATTGTAAAAAGCCAGTACTTATCTCTGACGAGAACAGACAAGTAAATTAAATGCTTTCTGTATTGGTTGGTTATTCCCTATACATGACAATTAGGCTGTTTTCTTTGTTCTTGTCGAGCTTTCAAAATGTTTATTTTCTTTTTCAAGACGAAAACGTAAAAATCAAATAGAATTATTAAAAATGGATGATCGAAGATTGTAGAGTTTCACGGCCGGCAACTGATGAATTTTTAGAAGTTTCCGCGCGGTCTTCTCAGCCGTGGTCCGCAGGTTTTTGGGCCTGACGTTTCGCCTGCAAAATGACATATAGTTTCTTTCGAATGATCGGAAGTCAGTTATTATATATGTGCTTACTGGCACTTCCCGTTGAACCGCGTGAATCGTTCGTTTGTCGACGTTTCGGCTCCCATTTTGGTGCCTTTCTCAAGACTTCTTTTTGACTTGGTGGCGAGGCCTAAGTCTCCTTAACCCCCAGCTCTCATCTTGACAAAGTGAAAACTGTGGTTTTGTGGACAGAGGGATGGTATTTATGGTTATATCCGAGTCCGAAGTTGTTAAACCTGCGGTCGGACCCCATGTAGGTCTGGTTCCAAAAAGATAATTTAGGGTATTTGTTCGATGGGATAGTAATGGTTTCCAGGAATTGGGAAGCCTTTGTGGGAAGTCTCGTTTGTTGAGGCATTGAGGACGTTTTTCAATTTATATATTGCTTCGCGAATTACTCTGGAGAGGAGTGTTTTTGCTGTGGCAATGGTCTTCGTGTTGTTGAGTCATTTTGCGTCCGGTTTCGAGGTGATATTTGAAGAGAGTCGAGGTCATGTCAGAATTACATAATGCTAGTTTGTGCTTGTAGGACCAAGGAATTTCATATATTCCTTGTGATTCGTTGGATATTATACCTTTAGGTGAGCGCAGGAAAGAGGATATTTGATTGTTTGCTGTGAAAACTGTCTTGATGTAGTGTTTTGTGGGAATTTGGCTCAATTTATCAGTGACTCCCCGAATGAAAGCTTGGAAAGCTTTCTGGCGTTCATCCAGGTCTTTCGGTGGTTTGGGATGCGAGAAGCGGGTGTGATTGAGGAAGGTGTGAAGGCTTTCAGATCCACTAGACCAGATAGCAAAGACATCCACATAACGCAGCCAACAAGTCGGCTGCAATGCAGATGTGTCAATGGTTCTAGATTTAAAATCTTCTGTGTAGAAGTTTGCAAGTACTGCCGAAAGAGGAGAACCCATAGGGACGCCTTTTACTTGTTTGTAAAATTTTCACTTGAAAAGAAAGTATGTCGAGAAAAACCGTCCAAATTCGGAAAATCCTCATGAAAATTGACCTTGGGGTTGCAGTCATATATTGAATTTGGCTTGATATAGCAAAACTCTTTATTAAATTTTCAAGCCAGTCGGCAGAGATTTTCCGAAAGTTCACCACATCTTACTTACGGCCAGATTTGTCAATCTACGATACCGATGTGGCCTGATCAACTTGTAAAAAGACGATTTAGTTATTGCCACTAGCCCGTACCATGGAGTTTTTTTAATAATCAACTGTAACGGTCTCTGATAGATGCACTGAGTAGAAGAAACCACCCAAACAAATCTTTCCCTTCTTGAACCCAAGCGCAGACTAACATGTCTTCCTTTTTCACTTGCAGGCAGAAGAAAAAATGCTCTACCAATAGCTTCAACTCAAAGGACTAGTTTCGGAAGTGTTGAAAGAATAACCCAAGATATTAAATAATTAATTTAAAAAATTTATTTAACAACTTTTTTCTGAAAAACATATTTTAAATATTGTGATCTATGAGACGATCCAGTTCACAAGTAATCCTAAAGTTCACCGTATTTTATGTACATCAACGCTCGCCCAAATCATCATCATTCGTTATCCCTAGAGCTGCAGTGAAGATGGCTCTTGACTCGTCTACGACGTCATCATCATCTACGTGGCTTTTCACGAAATGATCGTCTAGCAAATGTTTCCTCGCGAAAGATTGGTCACACATTTCACATTTATAATTGAGATTATTGTGTTTCAACGAATGCTGATCCAGTTCTTCTTGATACTCAAAACGCTTCCAACAGATTCCACATCTGAAAATATTATCAAAGGTAATACCAAGAGTCCTTCAAATTTAATCGATAAATTCTCATTTTTCATAAAAACTTTTTTATTTGGCAAAAGTATGAAAACAAACTGATTGATAAAATCACGAGTCCGTAGGACGAGTGATTTTATCTAATTCGGTTTGTTTGAATGCTTTTGCCTTAAAATAAAAAAGTTTGTGTTTCAAAAATGAAAATTTATCTTATTAAATTTGAAGAACGAGTTGTATTTGGAGGGATTATTTTTTGAACAAATATAAGGAAGAACAATTTAATTGATCAGCATTTCATTTACATAAGAAGAAAAAGAGAATAGGTGAAAATTTTACCAATTTGAAATGTCAAACAACGATGTATGCCCTCTATGATCCAGAAGAGATATGATGCGTACGCAGTGAATATGATAATGCTTGCCGACGATACCAAGAGATGGCGTCACACCTCTCGTTTTACAAGGTTGATAATTGAAAATTTCTTATGAAATGAAAATCCTGCCAGAAGGAACATAAAATCATTCGTTATGTCGTTGTATCAAAATCTTCATACAACGGTTTCTTCTCATACCACAAAAAATGAATTGTATTTAATAAAAACTAATTGTACGCCATCTTCATTTGAGTTAAGGAAACCTCAAATATTTGAATCGGTCGTTCGCTACATCTGTCATAAAGTTGGGGTTATGAGCTATTTACGTGTTTGAGTGTTCATTGAAATGTGTTATGTTGTTATTATGCTGAAAAAGTGAAAAGTGAATGACTATTAATAATAAGGTAACTCTTCATTCATGATAATTTATATAAATATGAGCCAGTTCAATAGAATCGACGCGGTAAACCTCATAGTTTTGACAGTTCAAAGGTAAACAACGTTTTATCGAAAGGGCCAGGCAGTTTTATCGGTATAACACCAAATGATTGGCTAGAATTACCATAGAATAACCCGCTACTATTGGTTGAAATGCCAAAAACGTCATATTTTGACAAGTGAAAAAATAATCAGAGGTAATACCACGAGTCCTTCAAATTTAATCGATGAATTTTCATTTTCCACAAGAACTTTTTTATTTGGCAAAAGTATGAAAACAAACCGATTGATAAAATCACGAGTCCGTAGCATGGGTGATATTATCTAATTCGGTTTGTTTGAATGATTTTGCCTCAAAATAAAAAAGTTTGAGTGTTTCGAAAATGAAAATTTTTCTTATTTAATTTGAAGAACGAGTTGTATTTGGAGAGATTATTTTTTGAACAAATAGAAGGAAGAACAATTTCATCGATCAGTATTTCATTTACATAAGAAGGAACGGAGAATAGGTGAGAATTTTACAAATTTGAAATGTCAAACAACGATGTATGCCCTCTATGATCCAGAAGAGATATGATGCTTACGCATTGAATATGATAATGCTTGCCGACGATACCAAGAGATGGCGTCACACCTCTCATTTTACAAGGTTGATAATTGAAAATTTCTTATGAAATGAAAATCGCGCCAGAAGGAACATAAAATCATTCGTTATGTCGTTGTATCAAAATCTTCATACAACGTTTTCTTCTCATACAACAAAGAATGAATTATATTTAATAAAAACTAATTGTACGCCATCTTCATTTGAGTTCAGGAAACCTTAAATATTTGAATCGGTCGTTCGCTATATCTGTCATAAAGTTGGGGTTATGAGCTATTTACGTGTTTGAGTGTTCATTGAAATGTGTTATGTTATTATTATGCTGAAAAAGTGAAAAGTGAATGACTATTAATAATAAGGTAACTCTTCATTCATGATAATTTAAATAAATATGAGCCAGTTCAATAGAATCGACGCGGTAAACCTTATAGTTTTGACAGTTCAAAGGTAAACAACGTTTTATCGAAACAATCGAAAAGATCAGTCAGTTTTATCGGTATAATACACAATGATTGGCTAGAATAACCATAGAATAATCCGCTACTATTGATTGAAATGCCAAAAACGTCAAATTTTGACAAGTGAAAAAAATAATCAAAATTATAGTATTCCTCAATAATGTCGCAGTTATTATAGTCTCACACTTCCTGAGCTTTTCTTCAAGTTTAGTCAAAGAACTGTATATTTTTTTATGAATGTATATTGCTCGAATAAACTTTATTATTATGGACAATTCCTTTCAAGAATATTGTCAGAAATATCAATATTTTTTTGAATGATTTGCGAAAAAATATCATTGAATAATATCGAATCCATATTAATAAGAAAATAATTAAAATTTCAGCGATAAGTATTTTCTCTTCAAGTTACACAATGAATGAAAATATAAAATTCACTCACCTGTATTTCAAATTTGACTTTTCGTGGAGTCTTTCGTGCCTGTTCCTCTGATATATGACCTTGAAAGTCATGTTGCAATATTTACACGGGAATCTAGACAACTTCCCGTGACTCTTAATGTGCAGCCTCAGATTGAAAGGCGACTTCAAGACTTTGTTACAGATCCGACACTGGGCAGTACGAGGAAGAACGCTCTTAACCCTCGGATTTTTAGTAGCTTTTCTGGTTTTAGTGGCTTTAGTAGTAGTAGTGGCATTGTCATAAATGATGTGGCGACGTTTATGCCTCTTAAGGTAGTCGAGTCTCGGAAATCCTCTTCCACACGTATCACATTTGTAGGTATCTTCTTTAAGGTGCATCAAGCTGGAGAGAGACCACCAACATTGACGAATGTTTAAGCAAAATAAAGAGGAACTTGGAGCTTAAGAACAATAACAAAAATATTCACACGTCATTTCGAATTGGGCTGATTAGATTTTCTTTTTTTTCATAAATTTTTTCAAGAGGCTTCCCAAAGAAAATTTTTCAAACTTATGATAATATAAAACATCCTGGACACCTGCTATCAACTCAAATGGCAAAATACTTTTGTTTACATCACTTGTTCAGGTTTCATTGAATTGAATATTTTTTAAGAATTTCAAATAATTCCAATTTCTCAAAACGAAATGGCGATTTTTTTAGAAAGGATCTTTCTAGCAAATTATCAACTAGGATAACCACAGAATAATGCTGATAACTTGTTGTGGTATCAGCACTAAAAAATATTGGATTTGCAGATTCCTTGGTATCAAGATGCATATATTCCTGGTGCGATCTCCGATTCGAAATTGTTTGGTCAAGAACTCTAGACAAGATCAATCATATCCAGGGAATCAACTGCGATTTCCGGTAGATGGTGCAAGAATCGAATTCTGTCATCTTTTGACATTTGAATTCCAATTTAATCGAATTTTGCAAGAAGCTTTCATAATTTTACTGTTCCTTTCAACCAGCTATTTGTCGTTTCCAGATCAATTCTTTACCGTAGTTTTCTTAGTTATTATTAGTTGTTTTCCGTTAGTTTAGTTTTTAATTTAAGTGTTTTTTTTAAGATTTTTATTTCAGACCTCAAATCGGTTACAGTAACTGGCACCGAGGTCTTATAGATAAATATTTAACAGATAACAGAAAATAAATAATTCAAATAATAACAGTTATAATAAGTCATCCTCATGTTTTCAGTCTCTTCTTCTCAGAAAGTTTTTGAGATTATGGTACACTGCAGTTTATTTTCCAACAAATACAGTTTCTGGTATTTTATTATGTGTTTGTACACTTCGATAAATAGAAGAGTCTGGTGATTTATTTTTCTAGAAAAGTTGTTTCTTAGTTCATTTGTTCTTAGGTTATAATTGTGAAAGTCTTTATTTTGTTTAAGTGTAACGTTAGTCCTTATTAAATTATTTTTTATTTTGTAGAAAAGTTTAGCCTGTTCGAGCATTTTCAGACTACTATATTGGCGCCCAACGTGGGGCGCCAAATGTAGTAGTCTCAGATGCCGGCGCCTTCTCGGGGTGGGCCAGCACATTGATAAAACACAATATTTGGTAAACTCATATATTCAGCTGACGTTTTCGATTCACATTTGCTAGGATTTTTTATAACGACTTCACACTAGTTATAGTCTATTCTTATGGAGATACAAATAGGTTTAATAAACATGACATGTAACCTCGTCGCTGCATAGCGAACAACTAACTTCCTACAATCTAACGCCTAGTTAAGGTTTGCGCTGTCGCTCCCCCACTTATCAACACTCTTCTACCGGTATCAGGGTTGCCACTTCGACGTCCACTGTCCTATCGATATTTCGGGGCTCACTACACAAGTTCCAGCATTAGTGACAATGGCTTTTATATGCTCAGTAAAAGGATGCAATAACAAAAATTTAAAATCATGGAATAAAAGTTCTATCGGGAGATTGTTTTAAATACGGTCTTCTTGTACAGCGCCATAATAGCCTGCACTTTGGTTGGCAATCTTCCTAATTAATTGACCTTACTCGGGTTGATCTGGATTATGCAGGGTCCAACTCGTTTCGAATTAAACACTTTCATGCTAAATGAACTGTATATTGACGTTCTATTTTTTTTGTAGTCGAATTCCAATACATCTCACGTCGATACCGATATTTCGAAGAATATCTCAAATTATCTGAAGCAGCACCGAATAGTAAGAATTTCTGTGAATTCTGATATCAATTTCTTTTAACATATATCAAGAATATGAAGCAAATGCATCTATCTGTGATAAATGTATCAAGATGCATATCTGGATTTAAAACAGAAACAGACAAACATCAAAAATATAGCGAACTCTTAGGTAAGAACTCATGCAATTTTTGAAAGAATTTTTTTTGAAAAAAGAAATACTCCAGTAAAGGAAGTAAAAACTGGCTGGACTAATTCGAGACCAATTGCAGTTACTTGGAGTAACCTGAATTTTGTTAAGAAAGGTGCCAAGTATCCGAGTAAACAACTTCCGTTACTGGGAAAAAGCGCGGGGGGTGGAACTCTTTGGGGGGGGGGGTAAAAAAAAAAAATGAAACCAATCGATAAATTATCATTTTTTAACATAAAAACATTGATTGCAATTTTTCATAAAAACGCACCCCTTTCGAGTAATAGCGCAAGGAAAAGTGTGATTTTTGTAAAAAAAAATTGAAAGTTCTTAAAGTTTTTTTAAATTTACTGGAAATCTGTTTGTATTACAAAAAAAAATTATATATAACTTATATGAAGTATTTTAGTTGACAAATAAAGTGGTTTTTGTTTTATTTTTGTACGATTAATATTAAGGAGATATGACATGGCAAAAATGGTTGCTTAACGAAAAATGAAGACACCGGATCGTTCCGGCGTAAATATCTCGAAAAATATAACTTTTACAGAAAAAATGATTCCTATCATTTTGCATGATGACAAAATCAGGAAAATTTCGAGACCAACCAGAACCATTTAAAATAAGAAGAAAACAAGTTATGGGCAAAATAATTTTTTTTCTAAAATTTTTAATGACAATTTTTTAGCGCCATATGGGCTAAGGTGCTTGGAAAAAAAATCCTTCGGTGAAAAGTCAGAACACTTCGTCCTAAATACGTCCAGCCATTTTTGGCCCTATCGGGTAATTATTGTTTATGTTTTGGCCTGCTAAAGTTGGGTAAAATCGTATATTTTTTAAAACATTTTCAGTTTTTGGACAGCAGCGTGAACATTATTTATTTCAAACAGACAAATTTTTCAGCATTTTTCCAGGATAGTTGTATTTCAATTTTCTGTTATAATTTTTCATCTGTAAGCAAATTTGTCCGTTTAAAATTGCCTATTTTGTGTTTATAACGGTAAATTATTTTTTTTGTCGGACGAAATAAAAAAAAATTGGCCCATCCAATTCAAATGTTGCATATGACATGAAATTTCGGCGATAACCTTAGCTTTAAAATGGTTCCTGGTACATCTCGTTATCATTTGCCAAAAAACCTTTTTTTTACATCAATCACATGAAATTTTTATAGTTAATCCATTGGGACCCTCTATTTATAAGTTTTATGAACATTTTTCGTGCAGTACCTACTGTATGTTTAGATGATAAGCCAATTAAATTCTGCTGTCAAATTTCAAATCAAAATATTTTTAAAAAACCCTAAAAAGGGTAGTTTTTGCGGTTTACAGGGTGTTTCAGAAATTTCTGTCATTAAAATCGTAATCAGTGACCCAAAAAACCCCCCGGTACCTATTTTCACGAGAATGCATTTAATATTGCCCGAGATATCAAATATTTATTAATTTTGGTCCAAAAAAACAGTTTGGCCAAGTTTTACAGCGTTTTGGAGCTTTGCCCAGTAACCAAACTTGTTTACTCGGATACTTGACACCTTTTTTGACAAATTCCAAAAAAAATCAAGTTGATCTGAGTGGTCTCGAATTAGTCCTTCATTTTACTAATGTCATTATCAAGTGAGCCGTAGGTCTAGCGTTTTTGACGAAAACATTAACATTACACTGATATAGAAGTCATTTCACCAGGAATAAATGCATCTTGCTCCATATCGAAGGTAAGTTTGAGTGGTAAAAAAGCTAAATTCTACTTCTCACTAACTACTACTAACCTGTAATGGGCGTTTCGAAGCCAAGGCGTTTTGAATACCTTACTGCATTCTTTGCAGGGCCAAACCGAAGACAGCCCTTCGCCGTGAGTGTATTTCAAATGTCTTCTCAATTTCAAAGCGGTGTTGAACGCCTTCGTACATTTGCTGCACGAATAAGTCTTGTTTTCGTGTAACATCATGTGCGTTCTGAGACTCGTCCGAGCCTTGTATCCGTTTCCGCATACTTCGCAAATATAACTATTTTGAGGATTGTGAACGGGCGTATGGAAGTTCAACTGACGTTGACTAGAGAATCGTTTTCCGCACTTCTCGCAGATCACGGGCGGATGTAATTTCAGATGAGCTGCTAGTTCCTCTTTCGAAGAACACCTGTATTCATAAATAACAGAAAACATCGTCATCAGATTTACAAGAAAAAATACTTTGAATTCTGAGCACCACAATCAGATTGTGAAATAATTGTCCTAATTGGAATGTCAGTGACATTAGACGTTATGTGGTGGATGAATGTTTATCCTGAAGAAATTAAGAATTGAAATTGGAATCAATACAAGTGTAACTACTTCTCTTCGGGCGTGAAGGCCGTCGTTCTTTGGAATTTCTTCCTGACGTTTCGCTAGCGCGAGTGGCCAGCTTCTTCAGAGGCTTACTCATTTTCGATGACTAAACGTTTCGATTTCTTAAGGTGTATTTATATTGATGCAGGTAGTCTGGAGTGTTAATAACTTCTGTCGGGTTCGGGGAATAATCATCATTATTAGTTGCCGCACTACCTGCCGTGATTTCATTCGTGATTTGTGATTTCCTCAGAATGTGATTCCCAATTTTGTTTAGGCTCAACGCTTTCCCTTTTCTGTTGAAATTGTCCGCATGTTTTTGGAATCTCTATTTTTTTTTTTTTTTTTTTTTTTTTTTTTTTTTTTTTGCCTTTTTGTTGGTCGGTTTGGTCTTGTTTTTTCTGGTGGTTGGCCGTTGTTTTGTTTCTTCTCTCGCCTCGCCTGGTGGGTTTTTTTTTTGGGTGGTGTGTTGGGTGGTGTTGGTTTTTGGTTTTTTTGGGGTGTTGGTGTTTTGTCCGGCGGTCTCTTGTCTCTTGCGGGATCTTTCGTTCACCAATAGAATTATCAGTATACAAAATACGTAAGGTCAAGTTCGTCTAATGAAAAGCTATTAATTTATTTGAAATGTTCGACTGTTCGATTTGAATGAATTTTAAAGTTCCTTTAATATTTAAAATCTTGTACCTAGTTCTTGTTTCTTTTCACGTTTTTCTTTATATTCTTTTTAAGTGTTTATCGTTGCTGTTCTTGTATTTGTTTGATTTTATAGTGATAGTTAGATTTATTATGAACCGATTTACAAAGCTCAAGCTCAATAAAACGCTCGTGTAACGTGTAGGTATTACTTATCTCTCATATCATCGGCTCGTAATCACATTAAAATTGCATTTTTTTTAACACTATGAAGAAAAAAGTACTTACCTATTTTCGGTTCCTCAGAAAGTAGAAAGATAAGATATCAATACCTACTTTCCAGTTTCACTCACAACTATTGTTTCGGAAGATTTAAAATCACATCACAGTCACTGAGTTTTTGATTTATTTTTATCAAGCAAAATGAATACCTAATAATCAGTCAAAATGTGATGACTACATAATTTCTAGCATTTCGCGGGAAAGCTAGAAATTGCATGCAAAACATGGGACCATGAAATAAACATAACCATAACATAATCTATAAATAATCGAATGGCCGTCGAGCAGACGGATATCATGGCATCACAGATTAAATTAAAATCACGTAACCGTGGTGCACCTCTGCTCTCTGCTGGCAAACTCTCGAAGGCATCTCTTCAGTTAAATTGATCAAAATCAGATAGCGAAAAGTCGAGAAAATTTGCTTACAATAGTTACAATCTATTAGGTATAAGTAAGATGCCTGAAAACCCTGGTGTGTTTACTTATACCTGTAGAATGTAGAAGTTTGGGATAAAAGTGGGGAAATCTGGATTGCTTGATTTTTGGTGAATACTTGAGCTTTTGGAGGTTTCCGTACAATATGTACAGACAGATGTCGTCAACACGCTCTTGTCAGTCTTGTCTGAAGCTAAATTTGCACTAAGTGAAAATAATGTGCAGTCGGGTTTTTCCACTTTTATTTGATTGGCTAGCGAGAAGAGATCGCAACCTGAAGGATAATGGGTGGACAATGAGATACCAGTAACAACGTTTCGATATTTGAAAGCAATGAAATCAACAAATAAACACGATAAAAACATCGTAAACATCAAAATTTCAAACTGACATGACAATAAACTTGACACTTGTCATCAAATTTGAAAAATGGGAACATACGCCCTCTACCGAAAAAATAGGGGAACCTTCGAAAGCGTCGATTGTTTTTTTCGCCACAAAAATCTAAACAAAATCTAATCAGTTGAGTCACCAGGACTTCTAGGCATCTTAGGTATAAGTCAACACACCAGGGTTTTTATTCATCTTGCGTTTTACGAATGGTAATGGTAACAGAAATTTTGTAACCGCATCGTTTCCGCGATTGAACGGTTATATAGGAGAAATGAGTGATGTAAGATTCTTCTTCATAATCTATAAAACTCTAATAAAGTTCGTAACACAATTTCAAGATGAGTGATCGCCCTCTAGTAAAAAGTATCAAACAATGTCAAAGTGATACTTAGAGTCTTGGTCAAAATGGCGCTGCGGTATTATTTTGAAATATGATTGAAATTATTAGTAGTTCGTCAAGCACATTTGATAGTTAACCTTAAACGTCAAAGTGGTGATTATTATTTGGAATTTTCTTGAAAGTGATGCTGTGATCTGAATTAGAAGAAGCCATTATAAAGAACTGTTAGACAAATATATGTCAATACAGTCCTGGCTAGTTACCCCCCTTACGGAATAACCAAGCAAGACAAATCAAATAGCAGTCAGTTCAAATGTCTGTTTTGCGTCACGAGATACTGGATACTGGCTTTTTATAATACTTCTCTCAATATTTGCCGGACCCTGGACTCTCTTCTTCGCATTGAAGAAAATCCGTGAAAAACATCCAATTCTACATTCCACCTGAATGGGTAGGATATCTTAGCGGTAATTGATACTATCAATCAATAAAAACGGACCAAACATCTCGTGAGTGAGTCCAGGCTCCGACAAATGTTGAGAGTATTGTAAAAAGCCAGTACTTATCTCTGACCAGACAAGTAAATTAAATGCTTTCTGTATTGGTTGGTTATTCCCTATACATGACAATTAGGCTGTTTTCTTTGTTCTTGTCGAGCTTTCAAAATGTTTATTTTCTTTTTCAAGACGAAAACGTAAAAATCAAATAGAATTATTAAAAATGGATGATCGAAGATTGTAGAGTTTCACGGCCGGCAACTGATGAATTTTTAGAAGTTTCCGGTCTTCTCAGCCGTGGTCCGCAGGTTTTTGGGCCTGACGTTTCGCCTACAAAATGACATATAGTTTCTTTCGAATGATCGGAAGTCAGTTATTATATATGTGCTTACTGGCACTTCCCGTTGAACCGCGTGAATCGTTTTTCTGTCGACGTTTCGGCTCCCACTTTGGTGCCTTTCTCAATACTTCTTTTTGACTTGGTGGCGAGGCCTAAGTCTCCTTAACCCCCAGCTCTCATCTTGACAAAGTGAAAACTGTGGTTTTGTGGACAGAGGGATGGTATTTATGGTTATATCCGAGTCCGAAGTTGTTAAACCTGCGGTCGGACCCCATGTAGGTCTGGTTCCAAAAAGATAATTTAGGGTATTTGTTCGATGGGATAGTAATGGTTTCCAGGAATTGGGAAGCCTTTGTGGGAAGTCTCGTTTGTTGAGGCATTGAGGACGTTTTTCAATTTATATATTGCTTCGCGAATTACTCTGGAGAGGAGTGTTTTTGCTGTGGCAATGGTCTTCGTGTTGTTGAAGTCAATTTTGCGTCCGGTTTCGAGGTGATATTTGAAGAGAGTCGAGGTCATGTCAGAATTACATAATGCTAGTTTGTGCTTGTAGGACCAAGGAATTTCATATATTCCTTGTGATTCGTTGGATATTATACCTTTAGGTGAGCGCAGGAAAGAGGATATTTGATTGTTTGCTGTGAAAACTGTCTTGATGTAGTGTTTTGTGGGAATTTGGCTCAATTTATCAGTGACTCCCCGAATGAAAGCTTGGAAAGCTTTCTGGCGTTCATCCAGGTCTTTCGGTGGTTTGGGATGCGAGAAGCGGGTGTGATTGAGGAAGGTGTGAAGGCTTTCAGATCCACTAGACCAGATAGCAAAGACATCCACATAACGCAGCCAACAAGTCGGCTGCAATGCAGATGTGTCAATGGTTCTAGATTTAAAATCTTCTGTGTAGAAGTTTGCAAGTACTGCCGAAAGAGGAGAACCCATAGGGACGTCTTTTACTTGTTTGTAAAATTTTCACTTGAAAAGAAAGTATGTCGAGAAAAACCGTCCAAATTCGGAAAATCCTCATGAAAATTGACCTTGGGGTTGCAGTCATATATTGAATTTGGCTTGATATAGCAAAACTCTTTATTAAATTTTCAAGCCAGTCGGCAGAGATTTTCCGAAAGTTCACCACATCTTACTTACGGCCAGATTTGTCAATCTACGATACCGATGTGGCCTGATCAACTTGTAAAAAGACGATTTAGTTATTGCCACTAGCCCGTACCATGGAGTTTTTTTAATAATCAACTGTAACGGTCTCTGATAGATGCACTGAGTAGAAGAAACCACCCAAACAAATCTTTCCCTTCTTGAACCCAAGCGCAGACTAACATGTCTTCCTTTTTCACTTGCAGGCAGAAGAAAAAATGCTCTACCAATAGCTTCAACTCAAAGGACTAGTTTCGGAAGTGTTGAAAGAATAACCCAAGATATTAAATAATTAATTTAAAAAATTTATTTAACAACTTTTTTCTGAAAAACATATTTTAAATATTGTGATCTATGAGACGATCCAGTTCACAAGTAATCCTAAAGTTCACCGTATTTTATGTACATCAACGCTCGCCCAAATCATCATCATTCGTTATCCCTAGAGCTGCAGTGAAGATGGCTCTTGACTCGTCTACGACGTCATCATCATCTACGTGGCTTTTCACGAAATGATCGTCTAGCAAATGTTTCCTCGCGAAAGATTGGTCACACATTTCACATTTATAATTGAGATTATTGTGTTTCAACGAATGCTGATCCAGTTCTTCTTGATACTCAAAACGCTTCCAACAGATTCCACATCTGAAAATATTATCAAAGGTAATACCAAGAGTCCTTTAAATTTAATCGATAAATTCTCATTTTTCATAAAAACTTTTTTATTTGGCAAAAGTATGAAAACAAACTGATTGATAAAATCACGAGTCCGTAGGAAGAGTGATTTTATCTAATTCGGTTTGTTTGAATGCTTTTGCCTTAAAATAAAAAAGTTTGTGTTTCAAAAATGAAAATTTATCTTATTAAATTTGAAGAACGAGTTGTATTTGGAGGGATTATTTTTTGAACAAATATAAGGAAGAACAATTTAATTGATCAGCATTTCATTTACATAAGAAGAAAAAGAGAATAGGTGAAAATTTTACCAATTTGAAATGTCAAACAACGAAGTATGCCCTCTATGATCCAGAAGAGATATGATGCGTACGCAGTGAATATGATGACGACGATACCAAGAGATGGCGTCACACCTCTCATTGTAGAAGGTTGATAATTGAAAATTTCTTATGAAATGAAAATCCTGCCAGAAGGAACATAAAATCATTCGTTATGTCGTTTTATCAAAATCTTCATACAACGGTTTCTTCTCATACCACAAAAAAATGAATTGTATTTAAAAAAAACTAATTGTACGCCATCTTCATTTGAGTTAAGGAAACCTCAAATATTTGAATCGGTCGTTCGCTACATCTGTCATAAAGTTGGGGTTATGAGCTATTTACGTGTTTGAGTGTTCATTGAAATATGTTATGTTATTATTATGCTGAAAAAGTGAAAAGTGAATGACTATTAATAATAAGGTAACTCTTCTTTCATGATAATTTATATAAATATGAGCCAGTTCAATAGAATCGACGCGGTAAACCTTATAGTTTTGACAGTTCAAAGGTAAACATCGTTTTATCGAAACAATCGAAAGGACCAGGCAGTTTTATCGGTATAATACACAATGATTGGCTAGAATAACCATAGAATAACCCGCTACTATTGGTTGAAATGCCAAAAACGTCATATTTTGACAAGTGAAAAAATAATCAGAGGTAATACCACGAGTCCTTCAAATTTAATCGATAAATTTTCATTTTCCACAAGAACTTTTTTAATTTGGCAAAAGTATGAAAACAAACCGATTGATAAAATCACGAGTCCGTAGCACGATGAGTGATATTATCTAATTCGGTTTGTTTGAATGATTTTGCCTCAAAATAAAAAAGTTTGAGTGTTTCGAAAATGAAAATTTTTCTTATTTAATTTGAAGAACGAGTTGTATTTGGAGAGATTATTTTATGAACAAATAGAAGGAAGAACAATTTCATCGATCAGTATTTCATTTACATAAGAAGGAACAGAGAATAGGTGAGAATTTTACAAATTTGAAATGTCAAACAACGATGTATGCCCTCTATGATCCAGAAGAGATATGATGCTTACGCATTGAATATGATAATGCTTGCCGACGATACCAAGAGATGGCGTCACACCTCTCATTTTACAAGGTTGATAATTGAAAATTTCTCATGAAATGAAAATCGCGCAAGAAGGAACATAAAATCATTCGTTATGTCGTTGTATCAAAATCTTCATACAACGGTTTCTTCTCATACAACAAAAAATGAATTGTATTTAATAAAAACTAATTGTACGCCATCTTCATTTGAGTTAAGGAAACCTCAAGTATTTGAATCGGTCGTTGGCTATATCTGTCATAAAGTTGGGGTTATGAGCTATTTACGTGTTTGAGTGTTCATTGAAATATGTTATGTTATTATTATGCTGAAAAAGTGAAAAGTGAATGACTATTAATAATAAGGTAACTCTTCTTTCATGATAATTTATATAAATATGAGCCAGTTCAATAGAATCGACGCGGTAAACCTTATAGTTTTGACAGTTCAAAGGTAAACATCGTTTTATCGAAACAATCGAAAGGACCAGGCAGTTTTATCGGTATAATACACAATGATTGGCTAGAATAACCATAGAATAACTATTGGTTGAAATGCCAAAAACGTCACATTTTGACAAGTGAAAAAAATAATCAAAATTATAGTATTCCTCAATAATGTCGCAGTTATTATAGTCTCACACTTCCTGAGCTTTTCTTCAGTTTAGTCAAAGAACTGTATATTTTTTTATGAATGTATATTGCTCGAATAAACTTTATCATTATGGACAATTCCTTTCAAGAATATTGTCAGAAATATCAATATTTTTGAATGATTTGCGAAAAAATATCATTGAATAATATCGAATCCATATTAATAAGAAAATAATTTGAATTTCAGCGATAAGTATTTTCTCTTCAAGCTACACAATGAATGGAAATAAAAACTCACCTGTATTTCAAATTTGACTTTTCGTGGAGTCTTTCGTGCCTGTTCCTCTGATATATGACCTTGAAAGTCATGTTGCAATATTTACACGGGAATCTAGACAACTTCCCGTGACTCTTAATGTGCAGCCTCAGATTGAAAGGCGACTTCAAGACTTTGTTACAGATCCGACACTGGGCAGTACGAGGAAGAACGCTCTTAGCCCTCGGATTTTTAGTAGCGTTTCTGGTTTTAGTGGCTTTAGTAGTAGTAGTGGCATTATCATAAATGATGTGGCGACGTTTATGCCTCTTAAGGTAGTCGAGTCTCGGAAATCCTCTTCCACACGTATCACATTTGTAGGTATCTTCTTTGAGGTGCATCAAGCTGGAGAGAGACCACCAACATCGACGAATGTTTAAGCAAAATAAAGAGGAACTTGGAGCTTAAGAACAATAACAAAAATATTCACACGTCATTTCGAATTGGGCTGATTACATTTCCTTTTTTTTCATAAATTTTTTCAAGAGGCTTCCCAAAAAAAATTTTTCAAACTTATGATAATATAAAACATCCTGGACACCTGCTATCAACTCAAATGGCAAAATACTTTTGTTTACATCACTTGTTCAGGTTTCATTGAATTGAATATTTTTTAAGAATTTCAAATAATTCCAATTACTCAAAACGAAATGGCGATTTTTTTAGAAAGGATCTTTTTAGCAAATTATCAACTAGGATAACCACAGAATAATGCTGATAACTTGTTGTGGTATCAGCACTAAAAAATATTGGATTTGCAGATTCCTTGGTATCAAGATGCATATATTCCTAGTGCGATCTCCGATTCGAAATTGTTTGGTCAAGAACTCTAGACATGATCAATCATATCCAGGGAATCAACTGCCATTTCCGGTAGGTGGTGCAAAAATCGAATTCTGTCATCTTTTGACATTTGAATTCCAATTTAATCGAATTTTGCTAGAAGCTTTCATAATTTTACTGTTCCTTTCAACCAGCTATTTGTCGTTTCCAGATCTATTCTTTACCGAAGTTTTCTTAGTTATTATAAGTTGTTTTCCGTTAGTTTAGTTTTTAATTTAAGTGTTTTAAGATTTTTATTTCAGACCTCAAATCAGTTACAGTAACTGGCACCGAGGTCTTATAGATAAATATTCAACAGATAACAGAAAATAAATAATTCAAATAATAACAGTTATAATAAGTCATCCTCATGTTTTCAGTCTCTTCTTCTCAGAAAGTTTTTGAGATTATGGTACACTGCAGTTTCTTTTCCAACAAATACAGTTTCTGGTATTTTATTATATGTTTGTGCACTTCGATAAATAGAAGAGTCTGGTGATTTATTTTTCTAGAATAGTTGTTTCTTAGTTCATTTGTTCTTAGGTTATAATTGTGAAAGTCTTTATTTTGTTTAAGTGTAACGTTAGTCCTTATTAATTTTTTTTTTATTTTGTAGAAAAGTTTAGCCTATTCGAGCATTTTCAGACTACTATATTGGCGCCCAACGTGGGACGCCAAATGTAGTAGTCTCAGATGCCGGCGCCTTCTCGGGGTGGACCAGCACATTGATAAAACACAATATTTGGTAAACTCATATATTCAGCTGACGTTTTCGATTCACATTTGCTAGGATTTCTTATAACGACTTCACACTCGTTACAGTCTATTCTTATGGAGATACAAATAGGTTTAATAAACATGACATGTAACCTCGTCGCTGCCTAGCGAACAACTAACTTCCTACAATCTAACGCCTAGTTAAAGGCCTATTCTCACTACACGTGCCAGGCACGGTCCAGTCACAGTCAAGTCACGATCGCAATTTTTATAATGCATTCACACTGTCCGGTCAAAGACGATATTAGTACGGTCGAAATCTCCAGACAGTCATGTTTTCGCGAAATACAGTAATGAAAATAGCCATTGTTTTGGATGAGGAAGAACAAATCTCACTTCCCAAAGCTCGACGATATTAGGTGCATCCTATCCTAAGGCAGCGCAAGAGAAAAGGAGAGTTTTCTACTCTATATAAAGAGTTGATTGATGATGAAACAAAATTCCACAGATATTTTAGGATGTCCCCTAACGAATTTCACCAATTACATGAAATTTTAAAAAGTGATTTGACCAAGCAGAACACCACGTTTCGGGAGTCTATTTCCTCTTTGGAGAAACTTGCTGTTTGTCTAAGGTGAGTAACTACATTAAGAAAATTTTCGTTCACTTTATTACCGGAGTATTTCTAAATTAAATAAATTCGGGGTTGTGTCAATTGAATAATGAAGTTTTAAAAGTGGTTGTGTAATTGAAAATAAATTTATTTTGGTATATTAATATTTAACACCAGAAAACATATAGTGTTTGTCAAACTCAACACTCATCTTAACTTAAAAGTAATACCTAATACATGGAAATATGAAATATAATATTAAGGGGAAAAAGTTTCCAAGAATGAGGCGGCAGACGAAGCAACACTATCTGGTGGCGTTTCTTGTACTGATGATGCAGCAGAAGATGGTCGGGTTGAAATACTGGGGGATGTTGCAAAATATGATTGGTGTTGAATGGATGTAGTAGGTGGAATTGCAATACTATGTGTGAATTGTTGTTGAGTGAGCTGATGGTAGGTAGGTACTGATGACACCACAGAAGATGGTCGGGTTGTACTGTGGGATGGAGCAAAATCTGAGTGGTGTTGAGTGGATCTGGAGGGTGGAATTGCAATACCATCTGTAAATTGTTGTTGTGGAGTGATCTGGTAGTTTGTAGGTTGATTCCAATATTGATCCATGTATTTGGCTTCAATTTCCGTGACAATTTGGAAAATTTTTTGTTTGGACAAAAATTTATCATAGGGATTGAATTTATTCACAGTCATTCTGATGGAATCAAAAAACACGTCCATTTCAGATTTGGGTTCTTCCTTTTTCAATTTCTTCTCCTCCTCTAGGATGTGCTTCATTAGAGTACTGGAAGCAGTTTCTGTAGCAGCAACAGGGATTTTCCTTTTTCGTAACACCGAACTGGATGCTTTGCTAGTTGTGGCGTAGGTGGTGTAGGTGACTCTGAGATTTGTGTAAGCGTATCATTTTCATCTTCTTCATCCGCAATAAATGAAGGATCTTCATTTTCGCCCGTTACTGAGGTTATTCTCACTTTGTCTTTCATTTAAGCTCTGAGAAACTCCATATGATCTTCGTATTTCCACTTCGTTTGGAAAGAGGCGGCCTGTCCGGTCTTTGTTTTTTGACCCCTGATGTGTTTTCGAAATTGCGCACGAAGCGATTCCCATCTTTGTTTGCATTTTCGGGGATCTAAAAAAAAATGTACATTGTTTAGACATATCTTATGCATGTCGTACCTATGAGATAATAGCAAATGCAAAATCGTACAATAATAACCTAAATATGGAGAAATAGTAATGAGTAGTACAAAATTTTTATTGTTCAGCTAATATTCGATTGCAACTTTTAATAGTATATGTCAGGTTGTTCTATTCACTCTTTTCTCTTTTTTTGACTTAAACATAAGTGTTTGTAATGATTCATTATTGATATATGGTAAAATTATATTTGTTTTAGATTTCTTGCAACCGGTGATTCATTCCAGACCATCTCATTTAGTTACCGCCTTGGTCATTCCACTGTTCATGCAATTGTACAAGAAGTGTGCAATGCAGTAATCCGTAAATTATTGGCTGTATGCATACCAACACCGCGTAGAAAAGACTGGGAGAAGATTGCTGAACAGTTTTGGACTACATGGAATTTCCCCAATTGTCTTGGGGCACTGGATGGCAAACATATAGAAATAACAGCTACTTCTAACAGCGGATCGAACTATTTCAATTAAAAGAAAACCTTTTCGGTAGTACTACTAGCATTGGTCGATGCCGATTATAAATTCATAGCGGTAGATATTGGCTCTTATGGGAAAAACAGTGATGGTGGTATTTTTTCTACATCGAGATTGGGGAAATCATTGAATAATGGCACTTTGGACATTCCGGACTGTAAAAACTTACCTGGAACGAATATTGAAGCACCGTACGTTATTGTAGGCGATTCAGCATTTCCCTTAAAAGCAAATTTATTGAGACCGTATCCAGAGTTACAAGTTTCAAGGAGATGTGGAAAAACGAATTTTCAATTACCGTCTTTGTCGTGCTAGGCGTGTTGTAGAAAATGCCTTTGGTATTTTAGCACAAAGATTTAGACTGTATTTTAGAAAAATTAACTCGAAACCCAATTATATAGAAAATAATATCCTAACCACATGTATTTTGCATAATTTTTTGCGCAACGGTACTTCAGTTTTGTCAGAAAGCTCGTCTTCAAGTGAACAGAATCAACATATTTTTATGGCATTGCCTGGTATTGGTAACAATGCCCGACTAGAGGCATTTCAAGTCAGAGAAAAATTTACTGCCTTCTTCAACTCTGAAGTGGGTTCGGTGTCATGGCAAAATGATAAAATATAACATATAATGTGTAATATTGTACGTAGCTATTTAATAATAAATTCAAAAATTTGTTTATATGCTTACCTGTTTTTAATGTTTGCCCTATTTCATCCCACAATTTGTTTTTGTGGGGTGTATCCATATATTTTCTGTGGGACATATCGTTTAATTCCTCATGTTCTCGAACCAATTCAATCATTTGCTCGTCCATTTTGCATGCGACTTGACCGGCGATCGCCGTTTCGTCATTCACACTGAACAGGCATGGTCAAGTCCGCCACGTGCGCGACGGTCTTTGATCGCCCCAGAAATGATCGTCACGATACTAGACCGCGGCTTGTCTTGACCGTCCCGTCCAATGTGAATTAAAGCACTGTTTTACATTGAATGTGATTCCAACGGTTTTGACTTGACCGTGACTGGATCGTGCCTGGCACGTGTAGTGAGAATCAGCCTTAAGGTTTGCGCTTTCCCTCCCCCACTTATCAACACTCTTCTACCGGTATCAGGGTTGCCACTTCGACGTCCACTGTCCTATCGATATTACGGGGCTCACTACACAAGTTCCAGCATTAGTGACAATGGCTTTTATATGCTCAGTAAAAGGATGCAATAACAAAAATTTAAAATCATGGAATAAAAGTTCTATCGGGAGAGTGTTTTCAAATACGGTCTCTTGTACAGCGCCATAATAGCCCTCACTATAGCAATCTTCCTAACGAATTGACATTACTCAGGTTGATCTGGATTACGGAGGGTCCAACTCATTTTGATTTAAACACTTTAATGTTTGAATGAACTGTATATTGACGTTCTTCCACTATATCTCACGTCGATGCCGATATTTCGAAGAATCTCTCAAATTATCTGAAGCAGCACCGAAAAGTAAGAGTTTCTGTGAATTCTGATATCAATTTTTTCTAACATATATCAAGAATATGAAGCAAATGCATCTATCTGTGATATATGTATCAAGCAGTGGCGGATCCACGGGGGGGGGGGTTTCGGGTCCGGACCCCCCCCCATTGGGACAATGAGAGATTTTTTTTCAATTTTTATCGGCTCCTAATTTCCAAATTTTGTTAGGGAACGAAAAAATATCACATATGCAAGACAGAAAAATAAAATGAAATAAATTTTTTTGCTTTAAAATTAAAGAACTTCAATAATTATTATTACATTCCATTGAAAACTAAAGAGCAGGCATTTAAACGTTAGTAAATTTTCATTTTTCAACAACCGATTTCATCAATTTTTTCAATTCAATAATCCTCCAATTCCTAAAAAAAAATGATTTTCAAGAATTGAGAATAGTACAAACAAGATCTGGATTGAATGTTACCCAAACAAACAAATTTCGCTTGAAATTTTTGAACTCAACGATTGTTCTTCCTTTTTTTTTCTGGTTCAGTCGGTTCAGACGCTGGATCAAGCCGATTAAAATATGAAGTAGAGTCCTCCCCATGTTGTAGGTTCAAAATAAAATGCTTTTTTTTAACTATCAAATTGCATTTTTTCTGGATGACACTTTAAAGAAAATTGACACTTGTCAGGCTTATCGAGGAAATTTCTGACAGTGCTGCCATTGGATCATTTTTGGCGCAGTATTTGAAAAATTAGACTTGTTACATTTGTGATGAGTATTGTGTATGCCGGTAACAATTTGAATATACTATGTATGAGTAGAATATGCTGTTGATTGCGTTCAACTCGATTCGATTCAAAAAAATTAAAGTTTCGAACCTACTTTACCTCCTGGCTACACTCTCATATTTTGCTCATGTCAATCTCTTTCACCTTTTTTTAGATCTTCACTAGTTTTTGCTATACGGTAGCTCATAATTTTCTGTCGTATATATATATATATATATATTTGATCGGCTAGGCTTCCGCGGCTAGAAATGTGCTGGCTGGAACTTCCGGTTGATCCGCGTCTGGAATGATTTACTTGTCTACGTTTCGGCTCCCATTTCGGAGCCATTTTCAAGACTTAGTGACCTTGCGTCTAGGTCTGAGTTTTCTTCTTCTTTCTTCTTCTTCCTCGATCTCCAGTGATGATAGCCAGCTAGTAAGAAAACTCAGACCTAGACGCAAGGTCACTAAGTCTTGAAAATGGCTCTGAAATGGGAGCCGAAACGTAGACAAGTAAATCATTCCAGACGCGGATCAACCGGAAGTTCCAGCCAGCATATATATATATATATATATATATATAAATTTTGAGTTATAGACCCCCCCTTGACCTGATCCTGGATCCGCCACTGGTATCAAGATGCATATCTGGATTAGAAACAGAAACAGACAAACATCAAAAATATAGCGAACTCTTAGGTAAGAACTTATGCTATTTTTTTAAAGAATTTTTTTGAAAAAAGAAAGTAACACACCGATTCTGCACGAGTTGTTCTAGAGAATTCACTAATAGAAATTTCGTCAGATTTCATAATATCATATGTAAGATGCCTAGAAACCCTGGTGTGTTCACTTATACCTGTGAAAGTTTGGGATGAAAGTGGCGAAATCTGGATTGCTTGATTTTTGGTAAATAATTGAGCTTTTGGAGGTTTCCGTACAACACGTACAGATGTCGCCCAACACGCTCTTGTCAGTCTTGTCTGAAGCTAAATTTGTACTAGGTGAAAATGTGCAGTCGGGTTCTCTCATTTTTATTCGATTGGCTAGTGAGAAGAGATAGGATAATGGGTGGCCAGTCAAATACCACTAGAAAACCAGTAAAAACGTTTCAATGTTCAAAAGCAACGAAATAAATAGATAAACACGATATAAACACCGTAAACATCAAAATTTCAGAGTGACATGAGGATGTGACAATCGACTTGACACTCGACATAAAATATGAAAAATGGAAACATACTGCCCTCTACCGAAAAAATAGGGAAAACATCCAAAAGCGTCGATTGTTTTTTTCGTCCCAAAAATCAAAACAAAATCTAGTAGTTTAATCACCAGGGTTTCTAGGCATCTTAATCCTATGTCTAGAATAGCCGCCTGGCGCCATCTGTAAAGAAGTTTCAAGAGTGTGAATTTCCCTGGATGTCATTATCAAGTGAGCCGTAGGTCTAGCGTTTTTGATGCAAAGCCCTGGTGTGTTGACTTATACCTAATAGATTGTAAGCAAATTTTCTCGACTTTTCGCTATCTTGATTTTGATCAATTTTAACTGAAGAGATGCCTTCGAGAGTTTGCCAGCAGAGGCGCACCTTACGTGATTTGAATTTAATCTGTGATGCCATGATATCCGTCTGCTCGACGGTCTTTCGATTATTTATATATTTATACGTTATGTTTATTTCATGGTCTCATGTTTTGCATGCAATTTCTTGCTTTCCCGCGAAATGATAGAAATTATGTAGTCATCACATTTTGACTGATTATTAGGTATTCCTTTTGCTTTCAATTTGATGAAAAATAAATCAAAAACTCAGTGATTGTGATGTGATTTCAAATCTTTCGAAACAATAGTTGTTAGTGAAACTGGCAAGTATTGATATCTTATCTTTCTAGTTTCTGAGGAACCGAAGATGGGTAAGTACTTTATTCATCATAGTGATAAAAAAATGCAATTTTAATGTGATTACGAGCCGATGATATGAGGGATAAGTAATACCTACACGTTACACGAGTGTTTTATTTTGAGCTTTGTATATCGGTTCATAATAAATCTAACTATCACTATAAAATCAAACAAATACAAGAACAGCAACGATAAACACTTAAAGAGAATATATACAAGAAAAACGTGAAAAGAAACAAGAACTAGGTACAAGATCTTGAATATTAAAGGAACTTTCAAATGCATTCAAATTCAAATCGAACCGTCAATCATTCAAAAAAATAAAAAGCTTTTTATTAGACGAACTTGACCTTAAGTATTTTGTATACTGATAATTCTATCGGTGAACGAAAGATCCCGCAAGAGTTTATCCAATGAGACCGCCGGTACCGAAAATCACTCGTAAGCTGCCGCCTCAATGAAAATGTACCCTTAGAAAATCGCATTTGTATCACCACCTCAACACCACCTACCGTCAAAAAATGTAAGTTTATTCTTCGATTTCTCAGGTCGAGGTCGAGAGGAATTGGCTAAACAAAAGCATATCAGTCAACGCACCAGGGTTTTCATTAATCTTGACGAAAACCTTAACATTGCACTGGTATAGAGGTCATTTCACCAGAAATAAATGCATCTTGCTCCGTATCGAAGGTAAGTTTGAGTGGTAAAAAAAGCTAAATTCTACTTCTCACTAACTACTACTAACCTGTAATGGGCGTTTCGAAGCCAAGGCGTTTTGAATACCTTACTGCATTCCTTGCAGGGCCAAACCGAAGACAGCCCTTCGCCGTGAGTGTATTTCAAATGTCTTCTCAATTTCAAAGCGGTGTTGAACGCCTTCGTACATTTGCTGCACGAATAACTCTTGTTTTCGTGTAACATCATGTGCGTTCTGAGACTCGTCCGAGCCTTGTATCCGTTTCCGCACACTTCACAAATATAACTATTTTGAGGATTGTGAACGGGCGTATGGAAGTTCAACTGACGTTGACTAGAGAATCGTTTTCCGCACTTCTCGCAGATCACGGGCGGATGTAATTTCAGATGAGCTGCTAGTTCCTCTTTCGAAGAACACCTGTAACAGGATTCGAACAGGGGGATGAATATTCTTGAAAGTGTTTGTGATAGTATAACTACTTTTCTTCGGGCTTGAAGGCCGTCGTTCTTTGGAATTTCTTCCTGACGTTTTGCTAGCGCGAGTGGCCAGCTTCTTCAGAGGCTTACTCATTTCCGATGACTAAACGTTTCGATTTCTCAAGGCGTATTTATATTGATGCAGGTAGTCTGGAGTGTTAATTACTTCTGTCGGGTTCGGGGAATAATCACCATTTTTAGTTGCCGCACTACCTGCCGTGATTTCATCAGTTATTCTTCATTTCCTCAGAATGGGATTCCAAATTCTGTTTAGACTCAACGCTTCTTCCTTTCAGTCAAAAGAGAGGAGTCATATCTACCCTAACTGAACGTGCTCGAAGAATTTGTGAACCAGAACATCTAGAGCAGGAACTGGAACACCTTCAAGTGACCTTGAGGTCAAATGGATACAGTGTTTCTGAGATCAACAGGGCCATGAAACTGAGGAGTTCAACGGTTCATAACAAGGAGGACTCTCAGGTAGTTGCAAATGCATATCTGCCATTTATCCCGAAGGTCACTGACAGAATTGGGAAACTCTTGGGGAAATATAACATAAAAACGGTTTTCAAGCCGACCAAGAAGATCCAACGAAGCCTCAGGTCGGCTAAAGACAAAAGAGATCCACTGTCAGCAGCAGGGGTTTATCGCATACCGTGCACCTGTGGGAAGGTTTACATCGGTACCACGAAAAGATCCATGGGAACAAGGGTCAAAGAGCATGAGAGGAACTGCAGGCTGGGGCAAACCGACAAATCGGCGGTGGCGGAACACGCACTGAGTGAGGGTAACCACAGGATTCTGTTTGAAAATGCTCAACTGATTGCCCCCAACCAGGGTTACCATAGCCGACTGGTACGGGAGGCAATAGAGATCCAAAAACATGCGGACAATTTCAACAGAAAAGAAGAAGCCTGGAGTCTGAACAGAATTTGAAATCACGGCAGGTAGTGTGGCAACTAATAATGATGATTATTCCCCGAACCCGACAGAAGTAATTAACACTCCAGACTACCTGAATCAATATAAATACACCTTAAGAAATCGAAACGTTTAGTCATCGGAAATGCGTGAGCCTCTGAAGAAGCTGGCCACTCGCGCTAGCGAAACCTCAGGAAGAAATTTCAAAGAACGACGGCCTTCAAGCCCGATGAGAAGTAGTTATTCTAGTGCCCCAGAAAGTTGATGCGTTAATGAAAAACAGTTCCTTCTGAATGAACACATGCTATTAGTCAGTAACTTCTCATATAAAGCAAACCTGACTATCACAAAAATACAATGAATAATTTATAATAAAATACTCTTCTCTGTTGAAGTTTAGGGAACTAAATCCGGTACTAGTTTCAAAACTTTTTCACAAAATTTCACTTCTGTACAGCGTTTTAAAGGTTAACTATGAAGGATATGTATCAGATGAACAAGTGATTGATATAGGGATTCCACAGGGCAGTATTTTGGGTCCACTCCTGTTTATTTTGTATATCAATGATATATCTTTGATCATGGGAGGTGCTAAATTTCATTTGTTTGCGGACGATACTATAATATACCTATCAGACAAGTCAATTGTAAATCTTGTAGATAATATTAATTGTGTATTGAAAAATGTCGGAGACTATATGGAAATTAATAAATTAAAATTGAATGTATCTAAAACAAAGGGAATGATTATTGGAAAAAGGGCATATAAAGAGCTGTTTATAGTAATCGCCTGCAAATTGAATTGAATGATGAAGTCATTGAGTTGGTTGATGAAAGAAAGTACTCGGGGGTTATGATTGACAGTGATCTGAAATTTCATGTCTTTGTTGATTATGTATGCAAAAAAATTGGTAAAAAAATAGGGGTTCTTGGAATGGCCGGTGGACATTTGACACCAATAACACGTAAATTAGTGTATAATACTATAATACTGCCACACTTTAATTACTGCAGTACTATTTTGTACATTACAAACCAAGGGGATATAAATAGGTTGCAGAAATTACAAAATAGAGCAATGAGATTGATAATGGGTTGTGATAGGTATACAAGTACTAATTTTATGCTGGCCAGTTTAAATTGGATGAATGTTAAAGATTTTTTAGAGTTCAATGCATTGGTTTTCATTCATGAAATCAGAAAAGGCCTGACACCAAAATATTTGCGTAATATTTTGCAAACATTTGAAGAGTTGCATGGATATAATACAAGGGGAAGAGATAATTTTGTACTGCAAAGAGTTAGATCTTTAGAAGAAGTTAGAAAGGACTGGATCAGAATATTGAAGACACGGAAAGCATAATTTCCTTCAAGCGTTAATTGAAAACAACATATATATAATATTAGGTTGGATGGTGGTGACAATGTTTCAAAATGTAAAATTCTATGTACAAATCAGCTATGGGGCTAAATAAAGGTGTTTGTTTGATTTTACTGTGCTTAGTTTTGGTATCAGTAGTTTCCAATTGGAACTTGAATTGTATATTTTGGTGTTCAATAATTTGTCTTGTAGTTAATAAAGGATTATTAAAGAATTGAATGCAAAACTCCCTTTTAGCAGAAGTTGAAAAATACTAGGAAAAAATAAAACATTCATAAGTCGATTCGATTTATAAATGATCCGTAACCATTTCTTAGATAAAAACTCACTCTCGTCTCCAGTTACTCACCTCTCCAAGCATGTTTTACAAACAAGGCGTCCTACACCTTTTCTTGACCGACGCCTCGTTGTTTTTTCTGCTTTCTTTTTTTCCGGTTTCTTTTTTTCTGCTTTCTTTTTTTCAATCCTCAATTTATTCAGCCTCTCTCCTTCTGCTCGTCTTTGATCGACATATTTGTGGACACTCATATGTTGATTGAATAAAGATTTTTTGCCGAAATATCTGGAACACTTCAGGCATTTTAATTTCGTGCCCAATAAAATGATTCTTTTTCGGTCCATTCTTTTATCGAATTGAGAAAATTCCAGAGTTTTAACATCATTCGATGCAAGAATGTGAGTAAATTCGTATTGTTGTTGAGGCGTGAGATTTCTAACGGAAATTAGCCTATCGTGTTCAACAATACTCTTTGGCCATTCTTTCAAGTAGCACATTTCGGGCACATCACCGTTGTGAACTTGATCAAGTTGGTGTTCGTCGGTTTCCGTCTTACAATCTTCAACCAATAAAGTACCATTGTCTTGATGAACGTCAAGTTGGTTACCCGGATCACGGTCTTGATTTTCAGACTTGGTGTCAGCGGAAAAGTGATCAGGTGATATGGCAGATCGAGTACCATCATCTGGAAGAAAAAAAGATTAGAAATTGAAATCTTTCGAAGCAACTTGAACTTACTCTTGGATTTAGTCGTGTCCAAATCATCTATTGAAGGTTTTTGATCTCTGGGATCAAGTCCAACACGTAGGCATTTTTCAATGAATTTTGCACAGCTTATTAATATTTCGCAACAATTTTCACAAATGACATCGTCTTCATGTAAAACATTGTCCTACGATAAAAAATGTTTCTTAGAAGCGAAATTATTCCAAGAAGTAGGATATGGTATGGGAATATGAAAGTCAAATCAAAGATATAGGAATATTTGCAATGATTTCAACGCATCACATGAAAGTGTATGGGGCATCGTGCTCAAGCTTCGTCCTTGTGCGATATGTCCACCATATAATAATAATAATAGCAAACTTTATTAACCAAGTACATCATTGAAACAAAGCATATCTATATTATGTATATGAGGACAAAAATGACATATTGATTAAAAGGAGCTCGATCAGTTAAAATCAGGGTGGGGCAGAATCTGATTTTTATTAAAAAAAATCAAAAATCATTGATTTCTTCGAAAAAATCACGATTTATTTGGTTTTTTGATTTTTTTTAATTTGAATATAAAATATGAACATTTTGATTCTTTGAAATTATTTTTGATTATTTTAATGTATAAGTCTAAAAATTTTAATACAATTTGCGGCTCAAAAACTTGTGACAACGCATTTGTCGCGCTTCTTGCAAGAAAATTCTTGTCGCGATTTGTTTTCCTTCTGTCCTATACACTCGCTATACAGTGCCGAGTGAGGCACGAACACGAACGCGTTTGTTGTGCTTTTTGCAAGAATATTCCTGTCGAGGCTTGTTTTACTTCTCAACCTATAAATTGACGTTGCCCAACAATTTCACGCATTTCACTAGTTGTACACACTCGGATATTAGAAACAGATTAGGCATAGAAAAAAGAGGAAAACTCGTGTTTTTGTTTAACGAAAAAGAATGGACTGAAAATATACAGTAATAAAATTTAGGTGTTATGTTTAGTTTAAGAATTTGGAATTATGTACTTCTTTTTTGTTGTTTTTGCTAAAAGCAGATACTCCTTTTGATCTTCGAGAAAACTTTTATATTATGTTGTTATCTGGTTCTGAATAAAAAAAAATTGATTTAAATCATGATTTTAATTTCAAAAATCAAGCGATTTAAATCATGATTTTAATCGTGATTTTAATCACTTGATTTTAATCAGCCCAACCCTGGTTAAAATTGGTCTTTCACTCTTGTTGTACAAACTCCAAATTTCTCGATTCTGTCCAAGTTTTAGGTGGAAGAAGTTATAATCGACTGTCAAAAGCCTTGTCAGGAACATCATTGTGAGACAGTAGGTCCACTTAATACCCTAATCGTGGTTAATACCTTCAGGACTAAAAATTCTCATTTGAAGATTGAAAATAAAATATCGTTGCTCACATTAAAACATCAAATCTCTTATATTTTACTCACCATTTGGGGAACTATAAGCACTATCATATCTCTAAAAGTTGACACGAAATTTTGTACATTGGAAAGGATGGAACAGACATTGTCGCCGGCCTCAGCACAAGTTCGGCATATTTTAATATCGTTTGCAAAGTCAGTGTCGTTTTTCACTTCGGGAAACTGCTGCGAGTCATCTGCAATGAACAGTATTTGGATATACGATGTTTGATCCTAACTAACATTAGGCTAATGTCCAAACATTCAAACAATGAATGAAAAATATAAATATAATATTCAATTACTTATATATAAAATATCGACACATAAAAAGTGGGTAACGAAGGTAAGACACAAGTATTGATACAATACAAAGTAACAAATACAACACTTTCAAAACCTTAGAATAGCTTTGGGATAATTGAACCCAAAAATAATAATAAAATCATTCACCCATTATGTGCATTTTCAACTTTCTTTTGAATTGAAATATCGAATTACAATCCTTGATACCATCATACAAATTATTGAAAGCCAACATTCCTGCATGATAAATCGATTTTTCAGTATATTTCTTATTATTTTTGGTTCCTACACGGATATTTCTGTTGGTTCTGGTAATATAATTATATTTCCATCGTATATTAAAAATCCCATATGAAGCGGGACATTTTCGATCAATTACAGCGATAAATTCCCGGCGGGACATTTTCGGGCTGGTAAATACCCGGTAGGTATCGACAAATACCCGCTCGGTCCGTCTATCTATAGTAAGGATTGTTAAAATGTACATTTGTCATCTTGACAGGCATAAATACTGAATTTTAAACGTCGTTGTTTTAACTCCGGAAATATTCTACCGAATTACACTGAATTAAACCTGATAATTTTCCATTCAAGCATGTTGTCAGTAAAAAAACTGCAATCGGTTATTTTCATATTTTGCTAAAAGAGCCCTCCTCCTTCGGAGTCGGGCTCTTTCGAAAAAATATGAAAATAAACTCATGCAGTTTTTAGACAACATGCTTTAATTTTGAAGCACTTGTGTAATTACTCCTGATAATTTTCATTATAATTATTTTTCTGCTCAAGTAGTCCAGAGATAGATGGTGATGCATCTTATATATCAGTATCATTGTATGGTAGTACACATAGTCTTTTAACGACATCCATTTCAATTCTCTCAACATGCTGACTATTGGTGTGTCTCTTGGTACCCCCAGTATGACTATCATGGATCTATTTTGTTGCTTTTGGAGTCGATCCAGCTCGTTTTTATTTGCCGTAAATAATATTGAAGAACAAAAAGTAAGATATGGTGAAACTAATGTGTTGTAAATTGTAATTTTCGACCATCTAGATAGGCTTGGTGATACTCTCACCAGAAAATTCACATTATTGGTGACAGTTTTTATCACTTTCAAAACATGTTCTTTGAATGTTAATCCTTGGTCAATCAATACTCCCAAATACTTCGCCAATGATACACTTTCAATATCCTCATTAGGACTCTTTATACTAATACCTCTATTTTTGATTTCGTCATAACCGGTTTCATCACTCAGTAAGAGACATTTTGTCTTTTGACTATTCAGTTTGAGAATGTTGAGATTACACCATCGACTTACTCTGCAGAGCTCATAGAATAGAATAGAATTTATTGATCCCATAATATCAAATAATGACATAAGACAGGTCAGATATAAACAAATTAAAAGGTCCAGCTAGAAACTAGAACATCTACCTCACGATATTAAAGCTTCCTTTACACAGTATCGAAGAAAAAACACACTATAAACAGGTACATTTAAAATCAAAGTATATGTTGCAGTTTGGACACAGTTCAACGAGTATTTTCAAAATATTCTTCAACTGAATATGGACACATGTCAATGAGGAAGTTTTTAGTTTCTCTTTAAATTTATGTAATAAGGCAATATCTTTAAAATATTGTGGGAGTCTATTATAAAGTTTAATTCCCATTGCTAGAGGTGATTTCTTACAGATTTCTATACGCTGGTGAGGTACAGAAAAATGTGAATTATATCTTGTATCATGTGCATGAATATCACTATTTCGCAGATAGTAATCCTTGTTTCTATGAACTGATGTGAGTAAATGATGTATATAAAGACCATACATAGTTAAAATTCTCAAGTGGATAAAAACAGGCCGACAAGAGTCTACAAATGAGATGTTTGAAATACACCTCGGAATTCTTTTCTGTGACAAAAAAACATTTTTAACATGAGAACAACTACCCCAAGTGCAAATTCCATAACTAATCCTAGACTGTATTTCACTAAAATGAATTAAACGAATGTGATTTACATTAAGTGTCTTCCTTGAATTTCTAATTTGAAAACATTTAGAATTTAACATCTTTGATAAATTTAAACAGTGAGTCTTGAAGGACAAATCTGAATAAAAAAATACTCCTAAAAATTTCACATTGTCTGTTTTTGTTATGATAGAGTTGTTAACCAATATATCAAAGTCAGTGGAAGAAGTTTTTTGGCGAGGATGAAAAGAGATACAATTCGTTTTAATTGTATTAAATAACAAGGACTGATCGGTAGACCAGGCAGAAAATTTCAAAAGGGCATTCGTAATACGATTCCTATAAAATGTTTGGGTCTTCATCACTAAATAGAGATGTTGAATCATCTGCATGAAGAGTGGTAAATGACTCTGGTATAAATGAAGGAAACTCATTGATATATAGGATAAGCAACAGAGGTCCAAGTATGGACCCCTGTGGAATTTACCATAAGATCAGACATATATGTATTTCCTTTATCGACAATTTTGACAGTTTGTAACCTGTTATCTAGGTATAGGAATAACCATTCAAATGCTTTTTCCCTTATACCATATTTATAGAGCTTGTCTTTCAAAATACCATGCTGGACACAGTCAAAAGCTCGATTGAGGTCACATAATACCCCAGTCGGACTCTCTTCCCGGTTGACAAGATTCAGAACTTCATTAAAAACGTTGCACGAACACTATGTGGATGATCGGTAATTACTTTGAGTTTCTAAAAATTTTAACATCTGCTTCAGCATGGCATATATATGTACGTACACACACACACACACACACACACACACATATATATATATATATATATATATATATATATATATATATATATATATATATATATATCTTCGAATAATTTGCATCTATATTACTGTTTTTTACCCTAGAGTAAGATATAATGGTTGAATTGATAAAGTAACTGGGCACACTATGTAATTCAATAAAATAGTAATAGTACGCGCATATTATATATCCGTCTTTAATACGACAAATTTTTCGAACAACGTTGGAAGAATATATTATGTGCCCAAGGAAAGGCCTAGAATATGTCGCACACACCTGTCACAATAATAACATTTTCGAATGATTCTTCCAAAATTTCAAGTCGGTCTTTTATGGTTCCTGAAGTATGTGGAAATATGGTCGGTATCGCGTCAGCCGCTAATATTTTCTTGGTAGGTCGCCTTAAAATGTATTTTTTTTGAAAATGCTGTTCACAAAGTCTGTAATTTTCATAAAGTGAATCGATCTTAAGGAGTAAATCATGTCTATTACAAGCTCCCAACCAAACTTTCGCCCTGAAAAAAAACAGTTTCTCTTAATTCAGTGTAAGGAACTCCAATATCTTGCTGAAAATTTTATAGTCGCGATTTCCAGTACAAAATGAAATGTCAAAAAACTGAAACCAATTGAATAGACATCTTTCATTTGGAAAATGTAACAACATACACACTTTCTTGGAACATCATCACTATAATGAAGTTTACAAAACTGTGACATGTATTTTGTTATACAATAGCTTCTTCAGCAAGCAAAAATGATAAATGACTCTCAAATGTTCTATTCATATCAATGAGGGGTAGATTCATAAAATTTTTCAGTAATTTCAACTTGCTAAAATTCAGAAGAAATATGTCAAAAAACGATACTGGAATTAATTTTATAAATTATTTTTAATCAATGTAACACACCATGAATGAACTATGAAAGTTTAGTACTTATTCTCCCTCCTTTTTTCAGACAAATGAACAAAAATAAAAATGCATTTATAATCATAAATACCTTTCATGATCTTGAGGCAATCTGAACAATGCCATTCCATCACCGCTTTTAGATGAACAATTGCGGTAAACGCAACTGCAACCAGGCATTCTGATTTTTAGTCAAGCTAGCTCGAATATAAACAAATTCACATGTATACACAGAACAATTCCACTTGAAATCACAAATGTCGCTCTGTAAAAACACAATATGTATTTAGTGTGAATATTTATAGAAGATAGGAACAGTAATTCACCTTTTTACTGCTCCAAAAAATCCTTATAGGTGGTTACATTACTGATGATTAACACTTTGAAATAATACACTCAGAACTCACATTTCTAGTTGATATTAAGAAAACTGAATCACGATAATTATCATATAGTATGAAATAAGGGTTGGTTTACCTGAATATTTTCAAAATATTCCGAACAGAGTATTTAAAATTCGACTCTTATCATTGAGACGTCGGAAGCTGTATGAGATATGAAGTCAGTCAAATTAGAGCATTTATGCGACTAATGAAATGTCCTTCGAAAACGTTTGAATTTCTTATAATTAAAGTAAATGTGTGTTTTCTCGATTAAGATCAAATAGGATATTCCACTCAATGTTTTTTTTTATTTTTAGGATTTCAGGAGAGCACTTTGACTTGGAGCTTGTAACAGAGATTTACTAGGTGAAACTTGGTAGGCAAATAAAAATTTTATGAAGAATATACTACCTTGACAATCTTATTTTACCAGCCACTGTTTATATCGAATATCATACTAACTTTGCTGCAGAAACTATTAGCTATTTATACTCACTGCTTGAAAGAAGAAACTTCGCTCCTATGTTATCACTGGGAAAACTATCACTTTCAAAAAGATGTTGGAATAAAGTAGGTACTGCATCTTGAAAAAGGTGTTTGCGCACCTCTCCACAAAATATGTAACGTTTTTCAAAATGTTTTTCACACAATTTATAGTTGTTACTGAGAGCTTCTGGAGTTTTAACTAGTAAATCTTTTCTATTACAGGCCTCAAGCCAAAGCGCTGCCCTGAAATTTCAAAATTATTATCGCTGACTTAGTATAGGGTATCAATTTTGTCACTGGAAGTTTTGATAAATACACAAAATATTGAAAGATGTACACATGAAAAACTTATTGGAGTAGACATCACATAAAGATCATGTATATTATTTATGGCAGTTATTTGTGTTGAATTTGACAGATATAATGCCATTCAATCAAGTGATACGCTGCTATAATATATAAAAACTTGCAAAGAAATTCATGATATCAAATGTGATAGTTAAGTCGTCAGTTTGTAATCGTTCAAGACTATAAAAGCCACTTATACAGGTTCATTTCAAGTTCGATATGGAGCTGGGCCGATGTGGATGAATTAGAGAATATAACAGAAAATGCATGTATATTTTGAGATTCTACTTCCCAATTGTAATAAAAGCAAGGCACTGATTTTGTCGTATTAAATTGAGAATCAGGCCCTTGGGCCTGACTATAGCAAAACCAAAATGGAATGTAAATTCAGTGGTTATTTTTCAAAACAATATAATTATTGAATCTTCACCTATTCGGGTCTTTCGGAAAAGTAAACAAGGATAATCCTGTGCCTGACCTCGAAGAACATCCACGATAAGCACAGGAAACGCCGCCTTTTGCCCCTTTTGGCATAGTTGAACCACAAACCTAGACACCAACCACCTCAAGAAATTTCTGATATTAGGGCGGAATATTTACACACAAAAAATTGTGATAATCGAAGAGCAATTTTCATTGTTTCACATACGAAATACTAATATTCCATACAAAAATAAGATACCTAAAACTCTAAACTTGAAGAAAAAACAAACAACAACCAAGAAATAAGGTTAGGTTATAAACCTTGTCTGCGTCTAACAGCTTAAAGCCGCTTCACAAAATTTAACATTTCACCACGGAAAACTGTCAGATTTTGTGCAGCGACTTTGAGCGCTCTAAGCTGTTAGACGCAGCCATTAACCCACTCCCAAACCAAAGGTCTCCCGGTGTTTGAATAACAATTTGAAAAATTCACTTGGTGCCTACGGAATCTCAAAATCTACCTGAAAATTTGTGGAATATTCATGAAATTAAACAAAAATTCGTCAAAAAAAAAGAAATTACAGATTTCGGAGAAAAAGTATGCACAATGCACAAAACTTAGTATTTATTGAAAATAAGATACCTTTTTTTGCCGAAATTCATGAAATCAACGTCAGAATATTTCTTGTATCGTGGTAAATGTTTAAGCTTCGAATTTTTTCAACTTCCAACTAGAAATAAACTTTTCCTGATATCGATCAAAACCAAGAAAAAATTTAATCGTATCAAAATTTAAATGAACTTTATTACTTTTCATCGTTGTAATAAGAACTTAATTGGGGAAAACACAGGGCTAAAGCTAAAAGTACACATGATCAACAAAAAAGGCCATACATATCCCAAAAGTAATCAGAAATTCGAAATTCATGCGCCTATGGCATTTGTTGGGGGGCTTCTGGCTTCTACGTTTTTCCAAGGTCCAGTGGCAGCACTGAGGTAACAGGTAACCTCACATCCACATCTCTCATCAAACTGTTTCAACTTTTACCGCCAAAAGCCAAGAGCCAAAAGTAAACAAAATTGAGTTTTCATATCGACTCAGCTTAGTTGGATTTTAGTATTCAGTGATCAAAACGGAATGGATGTACGTAAAGTCACACCATTAGAATGGGTTGAAAACGAAGAACGTTTTCTCAGTCTTCTGGAGGATCAAGTATATCGGGAAAAAATACCCCTGATGAATGTAAATGAATGGTATCAAATTAATAATTCCTCTTTGGTTAGATTCCAAGGTATGATTCAAGATATGCACAGCCCAGAGTTTTACCTAGAGAAAGTCGAAGTTGTGAATGAAAGCACCAATGAGAAAACTCTCAAGACGAGCAGGTATTTTGATATAGTTGTAAATGATGGAGAGTTCATAAATTTCAACAGTAATGATAATATTACTGCTGAACGCCAAACGTATGTCGTGATCTCTGTCCCAGGAATCAATAACTGGGCTCATGTTGAAGAAGAGAAAAAATTCAAAATAAATATAGATCATTCCTCTGGAAACATGCAAAAAAAACGTATTCATGAAGAATCTATGGAGTTTGAAGATATTCATGATTCAGGAACTAGCCAAATGGGGGGCCACAAAAAGATATGTAAGGAAAACACTACTGAATCTCCTAATCAATCTGTTCAGAACACTACGTCAAACTTTCCCATACCTAATGATTTTGCCAAGATTTGTCATCTGAAAGTGTACAAGAGTCAAGGGGAATTGAAACTGAACAATGTGTATGAGTTTGTTGGCTTTTTGGACATGAATTCATTATCAGATCCTATTCCAAAAGAGGATGAAAATGAGATGGAATTCAAAACTCTGTATCCTCCAACGTCTCTAGTGCCCAGAATACACTGTGTTAGTTTCAGAAAGTTAGAACATCACAATCCCTTGCTCTCCAGTGATACTTCTCCAGGAGATGATGGGAAGTTGAATTCCATCAGAAAGGACCTCATGTTACTACTGAAACCATTGCTCTTAGGCGATGAGCTAGCTGCGGAGTATCTGCTTTTGCACCTAATATCAGAAGTATACCTGCGAAGGAATTTTCTTCCTCTTGGTAAATTCTCATTGAACATTTCAAACGTTCCGAAATTTGATAACTTGGATTATGTTGGTGAATTGTATAAGTTCATTGCCAAACTGGTTCATAAGAGTTTCTACCTGCCTATGACACTTGAGAATTTGAATGACTTATCGTTCATACCCAAGAAAGACTATGAAAGTAATTCCTTAAAGTCAGGAGTACTTCAGCTGAGTGATAATACTCACATAGTTCTAGATGAAACCAAGCTGAGCCCTGGGAAACTCAATGCTGCAGGGGTAAATAATGTTAGAGCCATATCTTCAGCTATAAAGAACCAAAAAGTAGCTTACGATTTCAACTACTACCCTATAGAGTATGAATGTGATATTCCGTTCCTCGTACTGTCTGAAGGAAAGTCCATGCTACATTCTGACGTACATGTCCCACTGAGACCAGATTCATTATGCATTAACACATACAGAGAGATACTTCAAGCTGCCGATCATTTTCTGAAACCAGCTCTTTTGGATGACATCAGGAGATACTTGACCCTAGCCAGGCGAACTCGATATGACATTTCTGAGAATGTGGAAGTCTTGGTGCAAAATGAGTTTGTCAAGATGAGACAAGAAGGGGCTGTTACTGCAGATGATTTGCACGATTTGCTTGTTTCTGCAAGGCTTGTGTCCATTTCTCAAGGGAAGACAACTATGGATGAAGAATGTTGGAGAAAGGCCTGTGATCTATATCAAGAACGAAGAAGCAGACTACCAAAATGAGCTTACATTTGTATCTCTTTGATATGCATTTTTTTGTCACTGTACATAATAATATAATGTCAAATATTCATTTGGAGTACACATACTTCTTCAAATAGTAGGCTATCATTTTCTTGATGGATTGTGATTATTTTGGATCACAGAAATGTTATAAAGTTATACCCTTTCTTGAAATTAAAGTTGATTGTTTCTAGAATGCGATCATCAAATTCATTTGTAATGGCGATATTATTATCAACCTAGTAGTTTTGAGCAGCCCTATATATGTTGGGAAGTGTGTAAGTAATTATAATCCCAATATTAGGTATATTCCAGGAATAGTTGGCTTGTAAAAAAATTTCAATTTATTTCCCTGTGGAGAAATGAAGAGAAAATTTTTAGAAAAGCAGATATAATCAAGGAAATTCCTTGTTCAATTTAAAATGTTAATTTTTTTTGGCAGAGCATTTTTACTATGAATTTCATAAACAAGAAAAGACCCAATGGAACACATTTGTTAGGTCTACTCAAAAGTTATTGTTTACCCTGCGTACTTTATACAAGAAAGTTTTTATTGAATTGCCGACTTCTAATTTGTTAGGGTATTCAAGCAAATGAACTTACAGATCAAGTTCCTTTGAAATTAAAATCAGAAAATACCATATTCCTAAAATGTTAACAATTTATTTATAGGTGGAAACAAGACATTACAAATCTATTTAGTTGCACCATTCTTCATAAGTATGCTTACTTAAAATGACATGCTACACGAGAATTATTTGTCTTAGAGAATACCTTTGTGTGGATACATGAGAGAAACCAAATATACTTAAGAAACCTTTATTACATTAAACAAGTGGACTTCATTTACAATAAATCATTCCTGAATGCCTTGAGGGTGGATCTGTAATATCAATCGGAGTTAAGAATGTTCAACATATATGTGGATAACTTAATACTTTTTGCCATTATCTCAACCTCCTTGCTTCACGCTCGGACTCCAGCAATGTTAAAATATCACCTTCTCTCACGGGTCCTTTCACGTTTCGGATGATCTGTCGGTTTTGTTCTCCAATGAATTCAACTTTGACTTGGGTACACTGTCCCTGAGAACCGGTTCGTCCCAAAACTTTCATAACTCTTGCAAGAACCACAGGTTTATCCATTTCGAAGTATTTTTGTTATTCGAAATATTCGAATTCAAACAACAAACACGTGCTACGGCTAAAGCAGAAAAGGAAAAGGTTATTTTCATTATTTTCAATATTCAATGTCATTGATGTCAAGTGTCAACACTGGTGTCCAATCCAATCAGTGCTGCCAACAGAGCTCGATAGAAAAATCCGTAGATGCTTTAGAAAAATTCCGTTGTCGGAAATGGTCATTGAAATTATTTTAATTCTATTCATACTTTTTCATTTGTAAATCTGAAGGCAAAATTCAGAATCGAACACTTAATATAAAAAAACAGATGCAAATGCTCATGTCAAATTTTGATGGAATAATAAAAAAATATATTGATACTGAAAACGATTTGAACTTTGCTACAGAGATAAAACCTTGATTATTAGGGGCAAACGTAAGTTACCCTCTTTTATACATTGATTTGTTAGTAATGTGTTATAATTTACAGAAATTTGAGTAACTAGTCAGTGGAAGTCTTGGTTCAAATTACCAAAACAATAAAGTTTATAATGACAGTTACTGCAAATTGGCCTCTTATTAATCCGTGTGTTCAAGGAAACATATCTCCTACATCCGTAGATTCACAAACGGACGAATTTTTCACTCTATTTATGGTATTTGTCCGGAGTGCACCCAAGTCTCGGTCGCCACAATCACGCGACGCTCCTGGGGGTCAATCGGTCAATTCTTGAACAACACGTTTACTGAACGTATACGCTGTTGCTAGGCAGGGACCAATCAGATCTGTCGCAGCCTAGCAACAGCGTATACGCAGAACTGCGAGTGATTCAAGATTGGGGCTCCTGACTATGAACCTTAGCAGAAGCAGGAATTAAAACTGGAATATCTTCAGTTTGCTTGACACGACACCAAGCAGCATATCGGGATCATTCAGGAATGGAAACTATATATGTGTCTATACGGGATACCCTGAGCGGAACAGTATGCTGAATGGTGCCGTATGTGCACAAAGTTTTGAAGTCTACTTGAAGTTTCTATGTGGTAGAGGGACTTGAGCAAGATTCGTGTTAGACTTGGTCAGAGGTCTACCTCGATAGTCGATTGTGAATTATCTGCGCTATAGGGGCTCCATTCTCTGGAAATAAGTTGATTGCAACATTCAGGGCTATTCACTAAGCAGAGTTGTTATGAAAAGCGACTAAAAAGTGTCGTTATGTTCAAGGTCAGTTGCTAAGCGCGAAATTGGTATTCACTTTTCAAGTTAAGTCCTTACTATAATGACCAGTTGCTGTGAGTAGTGGTTCACAGGCAACTGCTTTAGATATCTTGTTAAGGAAAAACATCTTACCACCATCATATGGCAAGTTATTATCAGAGTTGCTACGACGGTTAGCAACTGCGATAACCACTTTACTTAGTGAATAGCCCTGATTATCTTCGTACTTCTACATTTAGTGACAGAGGGCGAGCCGCTGAAATATAATTATCGGATTGAACGAATTAGCCTGTGAAGTCAATCGAAATTTTGTGAAGTGGCTCGTCCGAATGTTATGCTCTCTAACCAGGGAGCCGCCCCTTATAGAATTTGACATTTTTAACAGAAGTATAACGATAGAACAACTAAAAAGTACGGTGAGTATATCTCCGAAAATCTGATGAATATGTATTACAGTTCAATTGACCACTTATTGCTTTGAAATGTGTGGTATATCTTCAAAGTAAATTTCCCAATATCTCCTTCAAGTTTTCAAGTGCCATTCATTTCATTTCTCGAGGCCACGAACACCAAATTTCTCAAAAAAAATGCCAAATGGAAAATTTCTAGTTTTGTTTAGTTTTTTTGCGCCATGAGTATTTTGAGTTCGAATTTTGACAACTCTGGTAGAATTCCACAGAACCACCCGAAAATCGAATGCATGAGGATGCGCCCATTCGTTCCGTATATGGTTTCGGTTAACCAGAGCGGTTTTCCCTTTCTTTCTCTTGAATAGCCCCGGTCAGTATCATGGAGAGAGAGAGCACCGGCCTGATTAACCGAAACGATACACTCGGATACACGGAACATATATCCAAATAATAAACTAGTCAAAGGACCATCTGTTATACTTTCAACTGAATTCAGAAAAGGAAATAAATATCGATGGATATTCCCAATTAATTTCTCAAATATTTATAAGAATAAAAGAAATGAATTTAACTACCACTTATTTAGTTTCACTGATTTCCAAATCTGAATTGAGGGCAAATGACATGCGCAGTGACGTATATCCGGGTTCTCCTGCTTTCTCCTCGATTATTGATCGTTTCATTCGTTTCGCATTTCATTCATTTCCGTCTAGAGGTTGAAACGTTTAGGTCCGTTGTCGTGTTAGAGTTGTAAAAGATATTTTACAAGAGTTGATTCTGCTTATTAATTATTTGCGTATTGAATTTTACACCGCTAAACGTATTATTATACTTATTGAATTTGTATTTTACGTCAAGACAAAAGACAAAGAGTTTTCGTAATATGGAAGTCCTAGGGCGTTGTCTCGCCATATGGATTCTCCGATATTAGGTGAATCGCGTGAATTATACATATAGAACTTTATGTATTGAGACTGAGTGAACTTTTTGAGTGCTACGTTTTAGTAGGAATTCTATAATTTTAAAAATGGTAAGGAGTTAACAACTCGCATCATCAAATATGGCTTCTACTTTTTTCAATATTTGCTATTTCGATGGTTCGATATTCATGGTATCCAAATGCCATGGGGTTTCGAGCTTTTTCAACATTTCCATAATGAGAAAATCATATTGCAGGTACAGGGCCACTAATAATCAGGCAATTTTTCCAAAAATGAAGGTGAGGCATTGTTGAAAATATATTATTGGAAGTGATTGCATCACAGAGCGAGGTGTATTTTCGTTTTTAGGAAAGGAGAACAATGTAGAGTGTTGAATATTTTTACGTTGTAATATTGTAGTTTATTTTATACAGCTCAAGCATTTCAAAATGGCGCTGGTTAGTATTGGGTTGCGTCGTCACTTGATTTTAATCATAAGTGGCCATATGCCATTTTCATTTTGACGTCTGAAAGAAATTCTACCAAGGCCAAAAGATTATTATTGTGAGCTAAAGCTACTCAAATTCCTTTCCCAGTCCCAATTTTCACCTACGACCCCTAGAAAAAATTTGGAATAGAACAATGAATAGCCATGTCATTGAATAACCCCCATTTCACTGTCAAATCAAGGTAAGATAGTAGCACAACCAATGTTGGATTGAAGGTCATAAACTATTCCACTGCCATGAGATGTTTGTTACTTGAATCCAGAGATTTTTGAATAAATTATCATAGTTCAGAGGTGTCGTGCATATGAAAAGCCCGATATGAATTGAATAAATGGTTTATCAGGAATATCCATGAGGATGAGTAAAAAAATGTTGCAATAAAATACCTTTCTTCATGAAACTGGTCTTCCTATTTAGGTATACAGAAATAAGAACTGATAAATTTTGAATTTTCCATGATGGGAGATGGGAGGAATATTTTGGGAGATTAATCAACCTGCCTTGTATCAAGGGATATTTGATGTCGGTAACCAATACATTCTCGTGATACTGCATGGTTAATGTTAATTAGTGAAATACCTAAAGATGCTACCCATAAACTTTTCAGAATCTCTGATGTTGATTCAAGGTTACTATAGCTTACTATTTTCTTTATATACCTTATATGTCTAGTTTTGTTGATAACAGAAACTTCCAAGTTTCAAACTAATGTTGCAAATAGATTTTTGTTGGTGTTACATCTCTGCAATGAAATTTTCCTATAAATAAAATGCATTTATTGATTTTTACTTAGCATGAGTTTCAGTATGTATAAAACCATACCCAATATCACAAATCTGAATTATAATTGAAGACTTTTGAAAGTGGTGCATAATAACTCATTATTTCCATCAGAAAACCACTATTATTGGCAACTATTAACGAAATTCACCAAGTTTGGAAAGTACCAAAGAATAAAATAACTTTTAAGCTCTATGTTCAGAAATCTTTTATGGCAACTCCTATGAAAGTGATAGTCACTAAATATCTGAATTACTTTCATTGAGAAAATTTGATAACTACTCAAATCAAGATTAAAATACTTTACACCATAAAATACAACCAGTAACAGCCTTATTGGATTTAATGATGAGTAAATAGTTGAATTATCACTAGGCATTCATTATATACCAAGACTATAGATTCTTACTATGTCCAATTTAATAATTTTGTGTCCAATGTTATGCTACAAGCTCAGGAATATCAAACATTTAGTTTTCTAGATGAACATGATTACCTATTCATTCATAATAAAGTGGGTGGTTAAATTGGCAATAAGATTCTCAAGAAAAAAGATCTTTTGTACTTCATTCTTCAATACTTATTTGTTTTTTGAGACAAAAAAACTTGTTAGGTCAACTTTCAAAAATTGGTTTACGTATTTTTGTAACCTAACAAATCATATCATTGAAATGAATGAAACGTTGAGCAAGCATAATGTAGTTTTCACTTGAGTTTTCTTGTTGGTGTGCCTAATATCTATGGAAATGATGAACTTGAAATGGCAAATGTTGAAATATGTGGAAAGTTTATATTGTTAGTTCTACAAGGTATTCTTTTACTTTGGTTGTATATTACTACTGAATTCCTAAATTTTTTTTATTTGAATTGATATTTTTGACCATTCCCCAGTATTGATTGTACTTGAACATGACAGGAATTCTTGTGGTAATATCAAATTTATACCAAGTGGAATACCAATCTGTTAATATTTTCAAGTCTAGTGCTGATTGGATTCTTTGTTATAGCCACGAATTGATCCACTTCAACTGTTGAAGTGCCTCTCGGTGCTGCTCACCCCAGAGTGTGGCATTTTATCCAGAGACGAGGTCCCACGCCTAGTAAAGTAAGTGCTCTATTTTCGATATCTTCCCCATGATCACGAATGCTTTTCCTTCCAGCCTAATGACTAAATTTTCCAAAAAATTGGTCAGCAAATGCGTGTACGTTCTGATTTTAAAGAGTACGGAGACCGAACTGGTCGATATGTTTATGGCAGAAGGTGGATGGACTCTCATCCAGACTTGGTTGCAGGATGCTGTACAAACCGCCAATTGGGATCTCGTGAAGGAGATATTAGGGCTTTTGCTCATCACGCCTGTAGATGTTGAACGTCTGAAGCTGAACATCCTGCCGAAGCTGATCAAGAGTTTGTCAAGACGGGAAGATTTGGAAGGTATTTGTTCGTTTTTGGCGCAGTGCGTTTCGCTGAGTTGTCGGTATCTCAACTGGTTTATTCTCATTCATTTTGATTCCTGTTTTTCAACAAAACATTTCTCACACTTGAGTTTTTAGCAGGAGTTATATCTGTTCTCATCTCTATTCTTTGATTTTGTGGCTGTTTTTTCATTCACAAACTTATTCCTACAGGAAATGGCTGTTTCTGCTCAATTTTGTTGGAGATGTGACAATCTTTTCTCTGATATTATTGCTGTTCATGTCAGGAATGGAATAGGTTCAAGAAAACTTATCATTATGAGAGATTATCTACTAATGGTTGGATATATTTCAGCTTTAATAACTTTATGATATGTCCGTAAAATGGGATTACATTAAATTCCCAACATTTTTATACTTTTTTCTCTTGAATACCGTGAGCTGCAAACTTTGTTGTAGATTTACACCATTTATAATTTTATTTCATACATGAAAAAAAATTCCTTATCTTATGCTAAACTCAATCTAGATTTTCTTGGGTGTGTGTTCAAATTTTTCTCCAGCAAATCACTGTAACTAATCATCTGAAAAAAATTTACAAGCATCCCTAAAAATAGGATGTATCTAGGTATAACTGTAAACCTTCAACAGTTTCCTACAAAATTATACAACAAAAAAATTGAGTTTCTTTTTATATTAATTTTCAATACTGCAAAAAAGTCTCGAGTTTTCACTACGATAAGTACAGCAGAAAATATGTGAACTAGTCTACCATCCATAGATTTTACAGTATGAGAATATGGAGGTGGATCTAATCAACTAAAAAATGTAACACGATAAAAATGAAGTTGTTGAGAGCAGTTCAGTTGGATTTCAGATTTGCATTGCATTTAAATTGAAACAGATCTCATGTTGTTTGAGAACTTCTTAGAGCAGAAGACATGTTACAAAATTTTAAAACATACATTTACTAAAAATCCATGATGGAATGCCTCAGGGTATTACATTTGGGCCTGTTCTTGTTTTTGCATACATGACATACCGAAAATGTCACTTAATAATAATAATAATAGACTCGTTGACAATATCTTGAAATATTAATTGTTACGGGACCAATATAAAATATAATGAAAACTTTGGTAACAAGTATGTGATCATGAGTAGCAAAAGGCAGATTTAGACCTCGTATCTCCGAAAATATAAAACTGGTACTGTATTACTCTCAACGAGTGCTGAATCACAAAGAAATCACCATTTATGCAAAGAAAGCTGTTTAAATTGTTTTTTTCTCTTTGTAATTGAATTAAACCTCTATAAATGCTCTACACATATGATGAACACAGGTGTTGGCCCTCATTTTGTTCATGTTGTCCAAATTTTGGACTTGTTCGACTAATATTAAATGCTAGCTTTTCGCCTTTTTCTCCCATTTCGCCTTTTTCTCCCATTTCGCCTTTTTCTCCCATTTCGCCTTTTTCTCCCATTTCGCCTTTTTCTCCCATTTCGCCTTTTTCTCCCATTTCGCCTTTTTCTCCCATTTCGCCTTTTTCTCTCATTTCGCCTTTTTCTCCCATTCCGCCTTTTTCTCCCACTTCAGACTGAAGTAACTGGTGAAAATTCTAGAAACCTCGCCATAACACGTTTTGCGATGATATTTTTGTAGAATATTACATTTTTTCCTCTAGATAGACAATTCTAAATGAAAGCTCTATATAGGATTTATTCTAGCATTCAACCCGATATTAATCAAAATATGGGTGGTTTGATGTTTGGCAGATGTAAATAATGAAATTGCAACGATGCTCGGTAGCAGCAGCGAATTTGAGCTTTTTTCTTAATATTTTTCGTAAATGCTTCATAATTAAGATTTCTGCTGCAGCCATGTGCAAGTTCTTGAAAAGTCTGTCCCTCATGCAAGATCAATTTTGAATTTAGTTATGCTGCACTAAATTCATCAATACAAACTCTACCACCCAAGAATAAAATTTTTCTGATTTGAAAATCAAATTATTTGTCTTTATTCTCTCCCAAAGGCTAATTAAATTTCATCGATACTATATATACACTTATATAATTTTCATTCAATATTCCACCTTCCACATTGATGGTTTCGTTTTTGTCTCGAACCAAGCTTTTTCAATGGAGACCGCTTCAGAGGTGGTGCTGAATTTTGTCCCTTCAAGATTCGAAATCTGTGTTAGTTTTTTTCTCCATGTCGATTTTCGATACATTTCAGGTTTCAGCCAAAATCGAATTTCATTTGGTATTTACTAGGTATATCTATTTGAGCTTTTCTCATAATTTTTGTACGTTTTAAGAGAACTATTGAATTGATTGTTTTTGAAATCGACAAATGCCAATGAGTTACAGCATAGTGTTTCTTAGTTTTTTTGTTTTTCATTTGGTTCTACCCAAGACCTCCTAAAATACTTGGGCTGGGTCTAAGAGAGAGAAAGACAGATAGCATGCAGTGGTTGGCAATATGACTAATGTACCCGGTAACGTTTTATTTTTGATTTGAGAATTGAAGACGAAGAAGTTGAAGACTTTCTTAATGTTGTACCCATCAGATTTCGGTGTGATGATATTTGATTGATGAATATGATATACTATAGGTGATTCTAACATTTTTTTTGAGTGGTGTTTTTTTCGAATTTCTTGACATTGGCAGAGGTCTAAACACCTATCTTCTGACAAGCATGGTCCTAAGCGTATTAGAAGGAACTATATCATTGATGTGTCTCTCATTTCGATGTATTTTGCACTGAGTTGAATGCATGTAGAATGGAAAAGTCACGTGATAGCCTGGCCAAGTATTTTATGTCTATGATTTTCACTTGGTACTAGTTGATGAGTGAATTGCTTGACAGAAGAACGCACGCAATTTTCATTAATATTATCAGTATTCAGGGTTCATTCATAACGATTCATTACTGTGGCATATTGCGCTAAAAAAAAATTCGTTTGTGTTTGTCTTTTGAAAAATGTGTATGTCTCATTTGAATTTATCCATGAGTATTATTGAGAAGTACCAACATTCTAATAGATTCTCTGTAAAGATTTCATATATTTCTTTCAAGTAGAATATTATTTGCCGAGGGATGCTGAGAAACATATTCATTCACCATTTTGTAAGTGAGATTTTTTCTGAAAATGATCTAGAAGCCAAATTTGCGAAGAGTTCATTTCAATTGTACAAATCTTTTCGGGTGACGCCAGTAGTATTGTTTTGACTGCAAGTAACAAAGCATATGCAGCTTTGGAAACGAAATGCCTATTTTTTTACTACATAACTTCTGTTATTAAATTACCTTAGATCCTCTGGATGAAAATCATTAAAAACTTCAAAATATCAGCTGTAGCACAAAATGATTACGATATTGATTTTATATTCGGTGATTCGGCGACAACTTCAGAGCGGACGATGCACAAGTTTCAGTAGTTTGGTTTGTTCATTTCAGATATTCGCTACTTTACAAGTTTTGAACGAGTCGAATATTACAGTTTTTTGGAATTGTACCCAATTTTTGTAACTTTTCATTGATGAATATATTTGAAAAATCGTTGAGTTCAAAAAATATTGATTTCGGATATTGGAGGGCGCATTTTTCTACCAATTATACACATTTTTTATCCAACCACTAATTTGTTCAACAAGTAGGTAATTTAATTCGAAAATTGGTTATTACATTAAACTGAGTTTGATTTATTCAAATTCAATAAAACTACATTTTTTATTGACGTTTGAAAGATTTTCGCTTCGGTCGTACTAACGTGAATAAGATAATAATAAGGTTATTGAGCAATTTAGATGAACTTTTTTTTTGAGATTTGAAATTAAACTTATACTCGCAATTTTCAGGAAACAATATGGAATATTCATTAGATTTCCAGTGAACATATCTTCAGTGATATCAGTTTAATTGGTCATATTCTATTTTGTACTCGCCCAAATATTATAATTATTTAATGATATATATTATAATTTTTTCACAAAATAAGTGAATGATATTCAGGTGTTTAGAGAAAAAATCAAAGTCCTAATTTCAACACTGTGTTTCGGTATCGGTGTCATCTCAAAAAAGTTTAAGTACTTGAAAATATTCATCAATTCATAAGAAGGCCTTTGATAGACAATTGCCCTATATGGTGTAGTTGGGTGTCGCCCCTAAACTCGAAAGAATTCTGTCAGCTCTGTGCAACGACAATTAAATCGTTTTCTCAGGTTCTATGCTTTTATGTCGAGTAAATAAAAATGAATCGTTGAGAATACCTTGTCATTGATCATCTTCAATTTTCGAAAAATATTGTTAGGCCCTTACGAACAACCTTTGGCTTTATACTGTTTCGAAATTCCTTTTTTTTTTCTGCGGAATTTTGTCAAAGTTACCGATATTCCAATGAAAAATGTCTAATAAAGCATTTTGGGCATTTGTTCACTGTGAAATAATAGTATATCCAATTATAGAGTAACGAGAGAACCCGAACAAAATCTGAGAGCGCATGCGTGTTTTCAGCTAGACAGAAAAAAATTATATTTTCCCTATTTAAGAAGCGAGTAGAATTTTTGAGTTGTTGATGACCGAATCAAACCCAATCGAACAGTATCCACTGCAAAACTGGATTTCCGTTATAGTAGACATTTTCACGGGTAACCAATTTCAAATTACAGCTGACCTGACAAGTGACAGGTGAAGTGACTCCCAACGTATCTAGCACTATCTACTTCAGTTTTTATCCCAATGATCAATGCATTTTCGGTAGCCATTCGGAGGCTCGAAGACATTGTCTTTTTTGATTTTGGGACTCACTTTGGCTCAGCCTGTATAATCATTTATAAATGCAGAGTGATATCGGTTGTACGAGGAGTATAGATAGATATCTACTACTATGGCTCCTAGCCTATGCCTATACTACTATTAGGAAGAGGTGAAGTTCCTGACTTTGTTTGAAGGGGATACGCGGACGAAGTCGCGGCAACAGCTAGTTCGATATAAAAATGAAACTTCGCGTCTAGAAATCGTCCGTGGACTCGAATGCACACATCAACTATTCAATTGAAGCACCGGACCACCATTACTTTTTAACTCGAACAACTGATATGCGACCAAATCTGTAATGCTGGTAGCCTGTTATTGGTGGATGGCTAAACTTTGCATTGAAAGTCCTATGAATCGATATTCGTTTTCCACTACTGAATAACGCGATTGTAATGAGTATTTCCCCTTCGACATTTTAACGGGAGAAGATATCGAAATCGGACAAAGTTTGCGTGTAAAGGTGTCATTTTCCGTACGTTTCAGGAGAAAAATATTTTTGTGAATTCATTCGTTGCCAAAAAGGCCCAGATGCTTAAAACCCCTAATAACTTGTAGGTTACAGGTTATGCTTATTAATTTGTCACATTATTTCCGATTATTTTCGAAAACTTACGTGATTTCTCAATTCACCGCTAGCTTGAATACAATTTCATCGCTAATTTTCATTTTACGAATTCAAAACATTCATGAAAAATATTTAGGAATCATTATTGCCAACAATTTCGGTTATGGGATCTTCATTTTTTGAAATATGTTTATATTCTCCTAATCTTCTATAGCTATTCTATGGAGATGGATATCAGATTCTGCGCAAACAACACAATTCAAAAACCTTCATGAATTTGATACAATAACAACAGTAACAATTTTAACGTGGAAAGAAACAAAAAAAAACAAAATCAACGAGAATTGAATAGAACGAAACTCAAAAGAATATTTTGAATATTTAATTTATCGGTACTTCCAATCGCATTCACGTTTCAAATATTTCAAATCGTATAATCAAACTTGTCCGAAAAGGCCTAGCTATCTATTAAGCTGCTTTGTCCAAGATTTTTTTTTGCCGCCTAATTTGTTTCATTCATTTGTATCACCACCTACGGTAAAAAAGTAAGCTCTCACTTGCTCAGATGGAGAAGATTTGACTAAACGAAAGCATATCAGTGATCGCACTATGGTTTTTATGCATTTTAAAGGGGGCTGCATCAAATTTTACTCAAAATCAAGACATCTTTCTAGAAACGTTTTCAAATTCTCTACTTAACACTACGACGGTGTATTGGTGTCATCCGAAATTTATTTATTTTCTATTTTGTGAAAATAACGTCAACATTTCAGGAATGAAATCTTGACATTTTAAGAGAAAAATCTCAAAATTTTGAAAAATGAAAGTGAAAATTTTGTTCAGTCGAATTGAAGAAGAAACATCAGACACTAGACCCTAGGGCCTAGACTTATATAAACCTATAAAAAAAATCATGAGGTTACCAAAATTTTCTGTAAAGATAAAAACGAGAACAAGATTAATAATTGTCAAGACAGACTTATTCAATATCAATCGTGATTTAATTTTTCTTCTTACAGAAGAATTTGGTAACCTCATAATGATTTTTTAAGGTTATCGCACCTATGATCTAGTATCTAATAATGTTTCTTCAATCCGGCTATCCAAAATTTCAACTTTTATTTCTCAAAATCTTGAGTTTTTTTTTGTTTAAAAAATATATCATTTTTTTAATTTTCGAAATTATTGTCACAATATATTGAAGAAAATAGAAAATAAATTAATTTTGGATGACACCAATTCGCCGACGTACAACTCTGGTTCACTCTTGGAATTCGAATAGAGTTTGGATAGATGATCTCAAGGCCTTTCCTACAAGACCAGATTCTCTTTTTCAATAAGAAGTACTCGAAATGGTGTGTTTTTATGAGAACTTCGTTCGACCTTGGAATCGTTCCTTCCAAAAATTGAGGTAAAGAACTTTTCACAACCGCACTGTATAACGATAACAATAGCATAAACAGCTTTTGCGACTGATAAGTGGAATTTATTTCTCGGCTCCCGGACTATTAGTGTAATATATTTTTGAATCGTGCTCTTGACGGATTTTTCAAGTAGGAATTATAAACGGTACTGAATAACAATCGGCAGGTATCGCCTATAACGAAATCCGGTGATAATAATATTGGCCACAAAACTCATCCCGCCTTTATAACGGCAGGATCGCCATCGACGGTGATAATAATATTGGCCACAAAACTCATCCCGCCTGTTATATATTTTATGTCACACTAGTTCATTATTGCGGTTTTTAGATATCAGTTGCCAACCACACATTAGTACACTTTGGGCACGTGCGAGTATAAAGTATGGCACACGGAAATTTTCCGCATTTTGAAATTTTAAGTTTGATACTACTAAAGTATCTACTTAAATGATATCTTCAGATTAAATTTTCTCGTGTGCTTCAAAATAGCTTCAATATGACTATTTCCAGTTATTCAAAGCTTAAGTTGGAATTATCGTTTTTTTCAAGGCGCAAAACTTAAAATATATGATATCTTTCCTTCCTGAATGAAAAGTTTCTTAGGTTTTATAATTATTTAATGAAGTTAATTCCTTGATAATTTTCTATGGTATCTTAATCGATCGTCTGGAGACTTTCATTTGAATGAGATTTGAGGGAAAACGTGATTATGTTAGTTAAATTCTAAAAGTTTATTCATTATTTCATTTATCTGTTCCTGTTGCGAACAGGTATAAATGATATAGGGGTCATGTATTTCCAACTATCACCATATTAATTTTCTTACCTAAGCAAAAGTTTAACTCATTACATTTACATTAAACGAAACAATATTTTTCTAGGTAGACTCATTACCTAATTCGTCTAGATTCAGGGAATTTTATCTGAATGCCAATTAAGTACCTATAATTATGGATTTATCATTATTTCTTTGAAAGATTGTTTGATTTTCTTGTATATTGAGAAATTTCATATTCACCACCCTCAACGTTGTTTGCTTGAATAAACAATGTTTTTACTTTACTCGTTTTGGACGAATATTGTGGATTTTTTACATTTATATAGAGGTCCCACATAATTTGAACAAAAAAAGAGAATGTGATTACAAAAATAACGATATTGAACACTTCCATATCTCGTATAAAATTTTATGATTTCAGAAAACATCACGTAAATTGTAACATCCAAAATATTTACAAATTCGTGTAGGAAATATGCGATAGTTTGTAAAGCAAGTGGGATATGAAATTTTAATTTATTTTGTCAGGTCATTTTCATTAATTTGAATTTGAAGTGTTTTGATTCACCCTTATGTGAAATTCTTTTGCGTTTTTTGTCTTATCCAAATTTGACTTCAACTCTTTATTTAAAGTCATCGAATATCACCGTTGAAGTTAATCTTATAGGGTTCGTTTCGTTCATTATTCATACACACAATTACAAGGTTATAAATTATTACCTGGGAATTCAGATTAGGATGCTCTTGGTTCAGGTACTTTCAAGAGGGATGCAAGTACATCTTCCGTTATTTATGGTGACCTTCGTTACTGTTAAATGCCAGTATTCGTGAGAGTTTTGCCGGAAGGAGTCGCAAACTTACTAGATCTCGAGTCTCGAGTATTTTAGTAAATATTTTATTTGAACAAGTGGTGACATTAGAAAAACAATGGAAATTATACGACGTGCTGCATATTGCCTTAGGCAAAGAGAAAAATTAGATTATGGAATGATGCACTATGGAAGGCAGTTGATACCGAGCAATAAAAACAAAGGTAATAACGAAATGTTGATTCGGATCTTGCAGTTATATTTATATCATTCAGTTTTTTTACTCCTGTTTTGAGATGTTTTCATTCTCATCCAGGTAGTCATGGACATAGCGGGAATCATTAGACAATCTCATATTAGTGGACCTGTCAATAGTGAATTTTCATATTAATGTTTATAGTGAAAATATTGGTTACATATATCTACTGGCTACCCAATTATTGTATTCATACGAATTTTGCTTGCACTCGACAAAAATGTGTTGAGGTTCTATTAAATAACCATAAGACATCTTCCCGATTGTCAAACATGGCTGATAAACTTTTTATCTCAATGAGAATGCCATTTTTCTTTTCAATGTTCGAATTTAACGCAAAAATTGGATTCAATTGTCGAATTAATTTTATCTGAATTTACGCTTACAAACGGTTATGGTTATTTCTTGGAATTTTGAATTGGTATAGTCGGGCCCAGTAATCATCAAGTAAAACATATTGTTATGGGTTTACCTGTCTTGATGAGCCATCAGTGTCTGGAGACGCCTTTTAATTTTAGTCTTCGACTAGCTCTTGCCAGAAGAAGTCGGGTGTTTTAATTTGAAGGAATATCGAAGTGAAATTGTTGGTTTTCGGAGTAATAACATTTTAACGATGGAAATGTTACGTGGCGCGTATTGCCTTAGGCAGAAACAGAGGATAGATTATGGGGTAATGCATCGTGGAATATCGGAACAGAGCCGTACGAATAAAGGTAACAGACGAATTAATTTTTCATTAGTTATTTAGTAAAGACAACGGCAATCTTGAAACGTCGATCTTTCGAACAGAACCCATGTTTTCTCACTATCACGATTGAATGTGAATGTTGATTGAATTTACGAAGTCTACCTATAATTGTGTATTACGAAACAAGGTGGATAAGTAGCATATTACACACGTGTATTCTAAATGATCCATTACCGAACAGCTGTCAAATATGTAATGAGCGGTTTGAAATAGTGGGATTAGAAATATGAATAACCCTATCTCATTATAGAGATCAGTTAATATAAAATATTTTGCACGTGAAATTCATCGGTATACTTACTAACCGGTTCACAATATCCTAACGAGAGATAAACGTCTGAGAAAAAACATTTTATTGATAATGACAAGACTATAATGTATACTACAGTGACATGTGAACATACTATTCGTTTTTTCATATCATTTCATGAAAGTTTGATTTTTTCTATTGCATATGGAAATATAAAAAATGCAGATTTTATCGAATAGTTTTATTTTACAAAACATCGAAAATTTTCGCTAAGAAATGTTTGTTGATAACGAATATCTCCAGTAAAACTATTTGTACTTTGACAGAGTTTGTTATCTTCCTCCATGAATTTATGTAAAAAATTCGATGATTTGATTGCATGTATTACCTCGTTTATTTTCTTGGTGCCAAATTAACATGGCATAGATGAAACAAGAAATGAATACCTACCAATATCTGTAAATAAGCTTACATGAAGTTATAAGATATTTGACTTAGTAACCACATTTTTACGTAGGTGTGGACATCTGATGTGATTTACAAATCTGAAAAATGTGAATGGTATCAACAAGAAATGAATGGAAACCTAAAAGAAGTAGATTATTTCCATCTCATAAGGCTTCTGTTGAAAATCAGTGTATAAAAATTTCTTTGTTCGAGGGGTACTTAACGTCATACTCTTCGATACAATTTTCATTTTTTCACTCTCTTCCTGTATGATGAGGAATATGTATATGATATTTGATTGAATTATCATAGTTACACTATTCACTAATTTTTATTAGAGGTATGTTTGATTTTCGAAATAGCGCATACTTTGCGGAGGACATTGTATATTGATATATTCAGGGAAGTTGATGTGGTTATATATTATATTTGAATAAATATAAAAAATACAATAATTATAAATATAAATATTTTGACAGTTGATAATTTTTTCTGGAATGAAAATGTTTTTGGCAAAAGTTTCAACAACAATTCTTTTCTGCACGGCTATCCCTAGAGACTAAAAATCATTCCTCTCTAACAGTTTTTCGAGTCATAATAACATGCTCACATCCTCAATTTCTTTTGAATAAATGCCACTTTCGAAATGAGTTGGTAGGGAGAAGAGATATTTACCAATCATTTCAGCAGTTTTGAAACCAACTTCCAAACCCAAAAATGAAATCAAATTTTTCAATTTGAATTTTTGTCAGCGTAAACAACATTCATACACACAACACCCGACAAATCAATTCTTTGCGACCTTTGAATTTGAAAACGAAATTCGCTCAGAAATCAATATTACACAATGATGTAAATACGTATAATTCTCTTCCACAATCTCTCAAAAATATTGAACAGGGAAACTTATTCAAGATACATTTGAAAAAAATATTTTTTTTACCTAACTAATATCAGAATATTCTTCATATCTCTTTAAATTTTTTTCAGATTTTATCATTTATTTGATTTTGAGTTATATAACTGTTGAATATTTGAACCAGTTATAAATCACTATATTACTTTGTGTATATATTTCTGTCATAAACTATTGTAGTTTCTTGGGATCAATAAAATGAATTAAAAAAAAACTCGAGTGATATAAATAGAAAATTGTCGGTAATGTAGAGTATCATCATTACTGCAACAAATTTTCGATTACGCTTATATTCTCGACATATAAATTAAAGTAACAATATAAATTGGTAGCTTATGGTTTTGAGTTATGAAATTAGTCAAACGTGAGTAGATTAACATTAGACACGAAATGACATGTTTATCGATTCAAGTAACATAAGTTTTTAATAACATTTGGAGAAGTACATACATGAAACATATTATGACTGGTGAAAATAAATGTTCGTGTTTATGGAAACACATTAATCCGCAGAAACTTCGTACTGAAGTCAAAAATACCACAGTAAACTGCTCAACAATATAGTATGTCTTTGTTTTTACTGGTGTTTGCATGTCTCCAGTGTACATCATCCGAACAAGAGCTTACTTTACTCGAGGGCAGATGTTCTATTATATCTTTCATTTTCTTATGTAGAAGCGGTCTAACTGTATTATCATTTCCATTAACATCATTGATATGAATTGAAATTTTTAATGGAAACCTTGTTCAAAAGAGATAAAACCATGTGAGATACGTCGATATCCTATTCCAGCAAAATGCCCTGAGATTCTTACCGATGGAGTTCAATAAATCAAAACGTTGCTTGTTTTTAGGCGTAGCTGAGCTGTCTACCAAACTGGTACACCACTGGCTGGTGATCGTGAAAGGGTCGAACAATCCTCCTCCTCAACAAACCTTGGCAGTCTCGGAGAAAGTCGAAATTTCCCAGTCCGATCCTGTTGTCGCGATCGAGGATCCCGCCGAACATACAGAAGAACAGACGGACTTGGAACCGGAAACGGTTAGCACCGACACTTTTTACACGTCTCCGGAAAAAGAATCTAAACGAAAGGGTTCTGTGGAAGAACAAGACGTTGCTGCCGAAGAAGAAAAGAAAGTCGAGGAAGAAAAGGGCAAATCCTCGTCGAAAAGTTCGAGGAGCGGCAAATCTAGCGGCAGCAGTAGCCGGGACAAAGATAGAAGCAAAGAGAACAAGGAGAGAAGTAGAGACAAGGATAAGGAAAAGAGTAGAGATCGCGATAATAAAGATAAGAGCAAAGAGAAGGATAAAAAATCGTCGTCGAGGAGTAGTAGTTCTTCGAGCAAGCACAGGAGCAGCAATTCCACTGAGGAGAGAGACAAGGATAGGAAGAGTAAAGATAAAAGCGACAGGGATAAAGATAAGGACAAGTACAAGCACAGGTCGAACGGTAGCTTGAAATCTGGCAGCTCGAGTAGAGAAAAGAGCAAGGAGAGCAGAGACAAGGTTAAAGATAAAGACGTCGCTAGAGAAAAGGACGGCGTCAAAGACAAACCCGCCGAGAAGGAAAAAGATAAGGAAAATCAGGCGGATAAGGACAAGGACACGCTAGCCGCTATCAAGCCGCCTACGATCGATAAACTCGGTAGGATTCCGAAAAAATCTACGGCGGCAGCTGCTCCGACGCCGGCGGAGGAAGAATCGAGAGAGGCGAAGAAGAAAGCCTTCTCGGTCGGCGTAAGGAAAGACAGGGAGGATCGCCCGAAGACGGTGAAAATTTTCAATTCGAAAATGCGATCGACCGGACTGGAGGAGGAGGTGAAACCGGCGCCCGCGAGACCCGTCAAGAAACCGACGCCTTCGCTGCAATTGCCGACGATTCCGATGAAGAGGCCGTCTCCGCCGAGAGACCCCAAGGACCCGATAGTTCCCCCCGAAAAGAAATTGAGGATGGACAAGGTCGACTTGCCGGACAGGCCGGGCGCCATCAAGCTCATTCCCCCCAAACCGAAACGTAAGTTTTTTTGCGGATATTTCTCACTGATCGTTTTATTTTTCAGGTATCGACGGAAAGCGGAAGAAAGTTGCCTGCCGGCCACGATCCGTTTCGGCGGGAGACCGCCTGCCGCTTTCTTCGCTCACAGGGAATGGCACTGTTTGAACGTTTGTTTATTTTTTATATTTTCTTTATTTTTTTTTCGCAGTCGGTTGTAGCCGTACGTGTATTTCTCGATATTTCAGCACTTTATGAAAGCATAGTTGCACAGTGATCAGTGAAATTCGACGGAAGATGCAGCGCCTTTGCGTCTCTGTAGGGTTATCGTTAAACTAATCGTATATAAAGTTTGCGTAGGTCTCCGTATGGTAAGTTGAGAAAATTTTACTGTATTTTTCTAATGGACGACTATAAGACGGCGTTTTTCGGTAATAGTAAGGCATGTGGGGCAAGTACTCTTGAAAACTAATATACGAAGCGTAAGACATGGTACGGATCGTCTGCTGATGTTTTGGTTGGTCGAGGAATCGGATTGGGTCCAAAAACTAACCCCTGTCGGTTTTTGATTGCTAGATTTTGAATTTGTTTAAAAAACTTGAAAGGTACTTTTAACACGTTGAGTGCCACCACGTAAAAAAAAGAAGGTCTCAAGGACCACTTGATGAAATTCATTGATTTGTAAAATTTTGAATGCAAATCGAACAAGTGAACGAACTCTGTTGGTCTATCGTTTATGAGTTGTCAGTCATTTAGGAAAAATGCGAGGTAGCAAATAATTCAAGGAAAACTTTTGAAGTGCGTGAATCGAAAAGGACTAATATACGTAGAAATGGGATTGGAATTTGAGGCTATTTCCTTTGAAAGGAGTATATGGCAATAGTTTCGAAACCTGTTGGAAGAATTGAATGAACCGAAATGAAATGGAGCTCTGATGAAAGACGAAAGAAATGTAATTGTGAAAAATTTGATGGAAAAGAAATGTGTGAGAAAAATAGAGAAATATTGAAAATAGTTGGTGGAATTAGATAGGTGCTAGCCAAGAAAAAAAAATTGAAAAATACTAAGAAACTATAGGAACTAGAAACCAAAATCGACTATAAGACTGGGATAGGCTTTTTAAAATTGAAAATTAAATCGGGGAAACTCGAAATGAATTTCCCAGATAACAATTACAATATAAGTTTCATGTGAAATGTATTTACTGCCATCAAATCAAATGAGAATTGGTTAATCTAACCCAATTATCTGATTAGTAGCACTGACAAAGTAAACTGCCATTTTTGTCAAATTGACATTGAATGTCATACATCTGTCATGGGAGCCGTAGACCTTTCAATTCATTTGGAATGGCATTCCTGTGATTTTTTCAATCTCCATTCGGAGTTCAAAATGAGCGACAGTGAAAGATAGATGTTTGCTCACAAAATGACGTCATTAATACGCTTATTTTAGTGCGTATATAGACTATTGAATGTATTTAGGCTGCTAGTTTCAGAAAAGTACCGTTCGAAAATATAATTTTCATTTCTTTATTACATTCCAAAATTCAATATTCGAAACTGAACTAACCGACACCGAATGTGTACACAGTTTATCTTTAAGCCAGAAATGAAACGTTACCGGTATATTAGCCATATTTCCGACCAAGGCATGGCATTTTTATTGTCTTCAAATCGATACTCTCGTAGGCCAAGTCCCAAGTAATTTTTGATAGTCTCAAGGTCAAATCGACACTCGGATTTTAATTTAATTTGAAGACGAAATCATTCATCGTGAATCATAGCAAAACACTGGTTTAGGGACAGATTATCCTGTTGACCCGACGTTATGAAGATTGAATTTTTGACACTATATTATTGCGAATACAAAATCTAAGTATAAAACCAATAGGTTTGTGGTAGATTTCAACGTATTCGACCGTAAACTTGAATTTAATTTTTTGTAATTGTTTATGGAATGATAATAAACACTGCTGAAACACTAGTCTTTATTTGGTTTTATTCTCGACCCACGAAATGCAAATGTTGAACGTCTCGAGGAGTACAAGAATAAGATGAAAGTTTTGGGTTGCAAACCAAAATAGCCTATAAGATCCACCGTTCATATCTCGGTTTTCGTAGAAAACCACTAGGACGATTCATTTAATGGAACGTTTGACTACTACTGCTGCTGCTACGAAGTCATTTGAAATGGCCGGCTGTAGGAAGCAGTTTATTTCGAAATAAGATTAAAGTTTTATTCGGATCTTTCATGTTCTAACCTGAAATAGCTTTGTTTCAACATGATACTTTAAAACGCGTGTTTCTCGCTACAGATTGAAGTGGAACATGTCCATTATGGATTGGACTTGAAACCTGTCTAGACAAGAGTTTTCATACAACATTTTTTTTAACATACTTTTACTACTTGAAATACTTCTAGGATCTGAAGAATCTGAGTAATTTTGTAATTTTTGATACCTTTGAATATGATGGACTAAGAGAAGTTAAATAAAGATTACAGTATTGATATAATCGGTGATCAGCGTAGCTGTAGAAGGAATATGAAAAGATTTTCAAATGAACATCCTAGATGTCGGAGTGTATAGAAAAACATTGAAATTGTGCTCCGGTGTACCTAATGTTGACTCCTTGAGATATCGACGAAAGCAACTATGCATTTATTGGGCGAGAGTTTAACCAAATTCATATATTGAACGGCAGCTTTTTATGATTTCGTACGAACTCTTGCAGTGTTGTTGGCAGCCATATTTAAATTTATTAACCTGGGGGATAGTGCTTTGATGAAGACCCAATCTGGCTTCTCTCTTGCCTAGAAATGTGAGAAAATAAGCAGAGGCTAATTCGATTTTGTAAAATTGACCGGTCAGTACTTTTCTGTTGAAAGCATCTGTTTGAATTGAGATATATAACAGGTTACTTTACAAAGCAGATTTTCATTTTCTTCATACAATGTGTTCGATTCAGACCGGTCAATTGATATATAAAAAACATTGAATTTTGTAATTTCGGTTTAAAGAAAAAGTAAGCGAAAGTTTTCTTATCGCTTTGGAAATATTTGAAGATGAATTCATAATTTTCTGAGCTAGATGGCATTTTGAGGCTGAGGAAATCGACAGATTTTGGAGGAGGTATCAAACTAACAACTTTTTTTCTAAAACTTTGCATGCAAATATCTATGACCAACTTCTTGACATCTGCTTATATTGGGATTTGGGTGAATTGTGGCATTATTTGTTGTTTCAGGTAATGTGAGTGAATGCTTTGTATTTACAATCTTCGACAATAAATCTGTGATAGTTTATCTTTGCGTTTTCTCACGATTGTAGACCCGTTGCCTTACCACGAAAGTGAGAAAAGCGTTACGTAACAGTTGTTTCAAATAATTTAGAAATAAAATTAAATGCCAATTTAAAACATTGATTACCCAATGTATTCGCAATTAGTACATCTACATTAAGCACAATGCTATATGCCACGCTTTCGGTCATCAATTCTCAGTTAAATTCCATTCTCCATTGACAAGAATGACGTATGTACGTTGACGTACGTGCAAGATGTGAGGTTAGAACCGTACGATAATTTATTATTCTCGTTAACAATCGTTTATTATTATCAAAATACCAGGTAGTTATTTCACCTAATATATAGATAATAGTAAATTTATACGATCATGGAATTGTTATCGTTTGAAGAATTGAAATTGAAATATACCGTTCAGAGGAATCAAAAAGAGTATGAGATGAAAATTCTCGCAATATAATTAATATTGTCCGAATCAGCTTATTTACCAATTATACATAATGTAAGTATTATCGCATAACGCGATATTATAGAATTCTGATAGGAGTCATCGGTTAAAAACAAAAAAATTTCGATATAATAAATCATTGCGTTCAACAATCTCGGATCAAGCAGCTGTTCTGACCCACTATAGGTCTTTTATGTGGCATTCTGTAAGGCTTGCCCTTAGAACTGTCTCCCTTGAAAAACCCTAAACAGCTCTTTTTACCTTCACGGTAAAACGCCATCTTCACCAAAATTGGAAACAAGTCGACGGTTCAACTAATATTCAGTCCTCAGTAATAGAAAATCACGCTAAACACTTCCAGCTAGATCAGCTGATCTCACCGTGTAAATAAATATGATTTCTTATGACCATGTCACGTCCGAAAATTTAAGATATCAAATCGGTAACACCCTGTATAACTGCATACCATTTTTTTTGGCAAGCATATAATTTTATCTCGAACCAAAACAATTAGTATAGTCGTATGCTTCGATATCAATGCCTTCTAAATTGAGAATCGACCTAATACTCTACCAGTGGTGGCGTCACACTACCTCATTAGCTTATCCGAAGGGGTAACGAACAGTGCGAAATTAGATATCAAATATGGGGTAGAAGGAAGTCCTAGGAGTTCGGAGTACAAAAGCTTCGTATTTGCTGATGGATGACTTCTTCATTTGCTGATCTGTTCATTGTAAGGTTAGTTATTATATATTTTCTAGTTTTAGAACGGGTATTATGCATGAAATCGAAACTTTCTCTTGAATTATTGATGTTTACTCATTTTTTTTCGGAATTTCAAAAATTGTGTCATTCATCAGAAACAAAACTCCCTGGTCGATATGCAAATTGATGAGTGCAGTTATATCACTATCATAGATACTTGTAATAGTTCTTTGTTCTGATAAGATTGTTGGGTAAAAACTATTGAAACTTGACAGCTCTGGGAATTCCCTTATTGTTGGTTTATCGAACCAGCATATTATTTCGAAAAGATTTCGTCTGTTTCTAAGGTTCATTACTATATTATAGTAACTGAAGTGCGTGAACTTTGAATACCGGAATACTGTAATCGATAGGTAAGCGTTCAAACGTTGAGTCACCCATACTGCTCAAGTGCCGAATTTTTCAGGATATTTTCAGTGGTGGACGATGCCAAAGTGGCGACCTCAACGGGGCTACATTTCCTGAAATGGAGAAGTATCCAGTAAGAAAACTAGTGGGCCCAAAACATGATTGTACATATTTTACAAACTTTAAGCCATACAATTTGGGTATATTACAAAAAAAACACCGTTACCTAATGCTTGGATTGGGGTTCTTGGGCAGGGTTGAATTAGCAGTTCAGGAACGTATTTTCAGACTAAAACCGTAAATATGCGATTCAATATGTCCAACTTACCTTTTGGTAGGTTGAAGTTCTTGAGATTCGTTTTATTTTGGTGCATACAAATCACATTCTTTTCGAAAACTAAATTTGGCTTTATTCAGAAAACATAGGTATTATAGTCTTTACGAACTTGGTGAGAGCACAGAACTCGATGCCAGCTCATTAGGATTAGTACTGATCCGTCGCCAGTGTTTCATCAAAGATACGCCGACTGTAAATGGTATTTCAATTTTTATGCTGTCTCATTGACTATATATTTGTTTTCCGGAAAAACTTTCTTGAATTTTCTTGAAAGAATATGAATACCACCCTGAAAAAAAGGGTTTTAGCAGTTGAGCCTTAGGAAATGATAAAAATTACTAGAAATTTGGAACCGTAGAACACATATTAAGGAAATATAAAACTATCTTATAGATAACTATGTGCAAAGGAAAATATAGTGAATCAAGGATGTTATGATACTGTTCAACTTCCTGAATCAACCATTTCTACTGCCTGGCAAACTTGTGGTCCTTACTATGATAATGTCAACTCTAGACGTGGGTTAATGTCAACTCTAGACGTGGGTAGCTCAGTTGCCACTTATAATTTCAACCTAAAGAGTATTTTTTAACTATACCGCAATTGCGACTTATTGATGAAAATGTTTGGGAGGGACCAGAGCAAGTAAGAAGAATACATTCATTGATCAATAGTAAATTGATTGGAACGATGAAATCAGATTGAAAGCAATTTCTCGTGGACAAGAAGGGATCAGCTGAATCCTACTCACTAGCCATACAATACCATTATAGATCAGAAGGTTCCGTGATTGGACCCTGAGAAATTGTGAAATATGGATGCATTCGAATCTTAAAATGAAGTGCAGAGTTCTAGGAAACTTTTGCCAAGGTCTGAAAAATCTTAACCCTGACTGTTTCTTTTAATATCAGTATCTAGAAGATATGGATTCGGTACCAATTATTAATACCGCATCTTCAGATGGAATCTGATAGGTTTGGGTTAGTTTGAAGACTAGATCAGATTTTTGGATATATATATATATATCCAAAGATAATGCATTAGGCTCCAATGGATATGAATAATCGATTTTAATTTTTCACCGATAAAACATGACGCTCGTTAGAAAATATTATCTAGCATAGATTATTCAAACCAACGTATAGTCGAATGTTTCTCGACATAATTGATATGCGGGTTTCGCGGCAGCTGCCACGCGTCAACCCTCTGAATTATCACCCCTTTAAAAACCGCGAAGGCGATGTTGCCAAATCTCTCGTCAGAAACTACTGATGCGATTAGTACGCTGTTTAGATAGAGATACAGAACAGACTTAACCACAACGGCGGTGAAAAAAGTCCTTGAAACTTGGGCTGGTATGATAGTTTGGCAACGTTGCGCTTTGATGGATAGCCGCCTGTGGTATACTAGTTTTGTTATCTTGTGCAATATTATCAAATAGGAAACTGGTTGATTGAATTTGACCATATATTGATAAGCAACAGGACAATAGCGATAATTAAGTGCTTGTTTCGACTGCCACGTAATCCTATTGATGCCAGAATTGATGATTTTGTGAATTTTAATTTGATGAGCTTCCACCGAGCACGAGTATTTTTATGGAATGTGGATTTGATTTTGAACAACCATTTTTTTAGCACTGGTACTTTCATCGCCAGCGACTTGAACTGTCATTTCAAAGTGGTCAATGTCTCACAATGCTTACGGATTATGTATGGTCAATAACCAGAATTGTTGATATGTTGCTGAGCAACGGCTGCGCTTATTTTTGACTAGAGGATGGTAATGAAATGGGTGGTTTCCATCAGAAATGCGAATCGGAACGATGGAAATGTTTGTAACGGTTATATGTGGTCTGAAGATGAATCTCTGTTCAGCGCCCTTCGCCCTTGGTTAACGTTTCCGGCCTTTCTTGCCTCACGTTTTGATCATAAATGAAAACAATGAAATTAATTATTTTCGAATTTTCGTTCGAGCGAATATCTATGGTAGTGATATAAAAGCACCTCTATTATTCATTTCGGTTCCCAAACATCGTAATGCATCCGAAAATTATGAAGCAAATTTGAATTTGATTATCCATTCTGATCCAATGACATGGAAATTTGAGATAGTTTGTTGATGAAATACAGCGGGAAAGAAAAATTGAAAATGTTATGTTCAGTTCGATTTATAAATGGGGAAAAATTTGAGTTCGGTTTTTTTATGTCAATTGTCCCGATAATGTCATTGATTTTCATCGGGAGTTCGTTACGTTTAACCTTGAAACAATTTTTTAATAGGAAGTAGGCCCGTAATCAGTTGTTAAATTGACTGCGCCTTATCTAAACTTTCTTGATTGAATATATAACTTCATTATTTCGGCTGCATTTAACCACTCTTGCAATAGCACGGGGTATGCAAAATAGGATATTAGTATATGATATACCTAGGATGATAATATATATATATATATATATATATATAAATATTATATATCAATATATATTGATTTCCTTCAGTATATGTTGATATTGTTGCACATCGAATATTTCTATAGTAGATATTGAATATGTTATATTCGTATAGCTGCGATTGATGAAACCTCCATATTATTGATTTTTGACAAGTTGTATTTGAATCTGACTCGAATATGTGTTGAAATTGGCACTTCAGATGTTTTCAGGTATCTGCCTGGCTGGGACAGCCAACGTACCGATACTCCCAAGTATTATTCGATTCAGCTGGATCAGAACGGAATAGAGGACTGCATCTTCCGGATTCTGAATAGTCATACGTATGGAAAAATATTTCAATTATTAGACTTGTTGGTATATCGGGTTCGAATATCAAGGAAAGTGTACACGATCCATATGTCTCCAAACTCAATTTTGACAAATCGAAAAAACCTTGAAAGCCCAAAGTTGAAATATGATTTTTCCTAAATCTGAAAATTTTTTGAGCAGGTATATTTTTAACAGAGTTGAGGTTACTTTTTTGTTGAAGTCCACAAAATATGGTGAGGTCCATAAAGTTTACAATAAATGTGTACAACCGGAAATTAGATACCCCAAAAGTTGGTGCATGTTCGTAAACCATTGGCTTCTGGTCAAACAATACAGGACAAGACGGAAAATATTAAATTCGTTCAAAAAAAATTACTCCCATTTTGAAATATCTATACTAATATGATAAAGAGATTTTTTCCTACCTTTGTTTGTTTGTAGGGGGTAATCTTAGGAAATACTGATCCGATCATGAAAACTCTTTCACTCACACAAATCTACACTATTTGGAAGTCATGAAGGGCATTTTATTATGATTGAACAAAAAATTCACCGAGAAATGATGGTACATATTTGTAAATCAAGTCGGAGAAAAGCGGGCGAAATGTGATGGTTTAACAGTGTGCGCAAAATTCCACCCCCTAAGTGGTGTAAAACAGGGGAAAAATTTGTATGGGACATCGTGATGCCTTGGTACAATCTGCTTCAAATGTTGCATAAACAGTATCAGAATTGATGTGAGCCGTGTTTCGTATTTTATTGAAATTAATCGTCTAACGGGGTTGAAAAGGGGTAGAAAGTTATTTTAGGGGTTGATCAACGCACAGCCTAAAGCACTGGTCGTAGAAATCTGAAACTAGAAGGGTGTGTTCTTTGTATGACGTAGGCACCTGATAGGTTATTGTTTTCACAAATTCCACTCCTGAGGGGGTGAAAAACGGGTCAAAGTTTGTATGGGACAACGTGCACTTCAACAGGGCGAAAAAAGGGTTTATAACATTTTCGACTTCTATAGTTTTTTGAAATTGAGGTACTTTATTCATGAACAAATTTGTTATTTTTTGTCCTCCCTTGTATACTGTTATCAGAAGCCAGTCTGAATGCATAAAGGTTTGATATCGAACCACTTTTGGTTGAATCTAAATTTGGGTTGTACGAGTAATAATAAAAATTTCCATTTGCATGATTTATGGACCTCACAGTATAATTACTGTTACGAAACTACTAATTTCCTAGTTGAGCCTACGACGGTTGTTGAATTTTAAATGGTGTGCTTTTTGTTTTTCGAACATGATTCGAAAACATTCACAAATTTTTTAAATATAAGCATAGTTCTTTTTAAATCGAAGTACTGCGACCAAATTTTAGCGTTTGGATATTTTGAGTTTTTTATCTGGTACTGGTCACTTCGAGAAATAAATAGCGTCTTCTTAATTTTACACTACAATATATTTGTAGGGACATATTTGACTCGCGAGTATACAACAGAAATCTGGTTAGTCCGGCAATAGTATTTTTGTAAATTATGTTTTGCCACTGATTCTCTCGAAGAAGTTTTAGCTATTCTTCAGCACTAGACGAGAGATGAGTGATCACCGAAACGAAGAAGCAATTGGACTGAGCAGTTGCAGTGATACGATTGAAGAAATAGTGCTTTTGATATAAGCAATAAATAGGATGGGTCTATGTTCTCATCCTCTCATTCCAAATTCGCAAGTTCATGGTACATATTTTCCTCTAGCCCTTTTTTATGTGATTGCCTACCAAGATGTTGATTCAAAAAGGACTTTTTGGGATATAAATCCCTGGCTTATAAAATTGGAGGAGCGATGGATGTCTAGAATATAAACCTGTTCTATTACCCTCGTAATATAGTTTGTGATTATCCTGTATTACTTGGAATTGTGGTACCTTACAAAAGTGAATAAATAAAGAGGAACATAAAAGATATTTCACTTTTGTTTCCTGAATGTGATCTCCTCGACAATGGAACTTGCAAGTTTTTCAAAATTGAAATACAAAGTCTGAAAGTCCTAGGGAAGTTTCAAAATAAGTTAACTTAAAAACAACATTGAGTCTAATATTGTTCTAGAAAGTATTTTTTGTAATATCAAGTACTCACCCAAGTTTTAACATAATTTAGAATACCGTCCAAATAAGGCTAAAAATTATACTCGTCTTCAGAAGTGTGGAAACCATAATAATCTGTTGTTTCAACTCGTATTATTGGTCACGATGAGTACCAAAGTGATAATTATCCATACCTGATGATGAATATTTTGTTCACAGTAGAATTATTGTAGATGAACTAGTGGGATAAATGTTAGATAATTCAAAATTATGATTACTCAAATATTTGAATATTATGCCAAAGAGGAAAAAGAAACTGTTCAGAACAATGATAAACTCAATGTTGTGAACTTGTTTCACGTTTTCTGTGCAGCTCGAAATTTATTCAGAGATAAATTTGTTCACTCATGGAAAAAGTCTAAAACCATTTTATCTTTTTTCCACGTATGTCTCAGATGAAAACTTTTTCTGCCTCGTATTTTTACTTGGGATCCGTCGAATTATCAACAGCGAAAGCTTCATATGTTCAGATTTCAGACAAAAATAATCCTGGCTGCAGAATTCAAATGGAATGTTTCCAAATATACCAGGGTAATCGGGAATTATTCAAAAAGTTGCAATTCTAGAATCAGAATCCTTGAGCAATTTACGATTTCGGTGTATGTATAAACATTTTGAATCAATTTGAAGTTGCAATTCCAAAATCAGAATCCTTGAGCACTTTAGAATTCTGGGGTATTGTTTATATTTCGAATATACCCTGTATATATAGAAGTATTCCATGAACCTATACGGGATTCACCCGGCATGAAGCTGTGATAATTGAGGAATCTGCTCAAAGTGAGGTTCCCTCGATCCCAGATAGAAGCTGGTCTCACACCGTGCGTCCAAACCGTCTAGTGTTTGAGCTGGTCTTATACTATGCTTCTGAACCGTCGACGGTTTGCTGCATCTTACTTGAAGTCCAACTGCTGTTGAATTGTGGGCAGATGGAAGAGTCTTCGAGAATTGGGATATCACAAAGAATGAGAAATGCTAAAGAGAAGCTGGATTTTACGATTAGTGGAAAAATCTGACATGACTAACTGAAAACATTTCATTTTCATGAGTGGATTTGAAAGCGAAATATTTCTAATTCGTTAATAGTGAAAAAACTGCAGCAGTTTGACAAATTTTCATGTTGAAAGTTTCTTTTTGTTCAAACGTTCAATTCTTATTGGTTTATTGGCTGTATATTGTATTTTCGAAATTGAGATTATTTATTTTCTATCTTGTGGAATTTGAATGAAATTAAAAAAAAAAAATCCATCTAAATTTAACATCTAATATCAACAAACTACTCAGACAAATTAATTTCAGAATCACCGATTGAAAAATGTTTTCTACTAGAAAATCGAATGGTTTCAGTTTGCCACAATAAAAATCCATCTGAATCATAGAACGAATAACGATAACAATATTAGAGAAGCATATAATCAGATGGGAAATAGAACTGAATCGCCATTCAAGAATTTTTTATAGTTCGTGCAGAAAATCTTCAATATTTTTGATTCTCTAATTTCGATGGTATTCAAGAATGGGAATGGTTTCCAAAACAGAAACTTGCCAAAAAATTGACCCTTTGAATTATATTGAATTCAGATACAAGTCAATTGATTCATAACGTTGCTCCATTATCTATACTTAGTCCGAAAAAATTAAATGAAAGAAATGAATCAGAATAAGAGTAAATTTACTGAAATAATTGAAAAAATGGGTGGTGATCAAGTGAAAGATGAATCGAATAACAAAATTCTAGTAGAAACAATCAAGAAAAAAATTCACTAGCAGACAAAATAATTCTTTTAAAACATTGTTTGTATTTTTTTACGAATGTCATACGACTAACTAAGTAAATTGCAATTTATCACAAATAAAGTTATTTTAAGACGAAATATAGAATTATTTCATCTGTGAACGCATAAAGGAAAATGAATCAATAAAATATTGAATAATTTGAAAAGCAATATTACCTGTTTGAAAATGATATAAGCAATATTTCGTCTCTGAGCGTATAATAAAAAAAATGAAATTAAAAAATATTGAAATAAAGTTTCAATACCTACAGTCATTTTTATGATAATTTTTGTTTTTTCTTGCTCATTTCTACATAATTTATTTGATTTCTCTTGAATAATATTCGATTTCGATTTTTTCGACTCAAATTTGGAATTTTTTTAAAGGGTTAATTAATGATTGCATCTTAATCAGTTTTGCGCGCGACATATAGAATTTTTCACCCTCGTAGAGTAAAATCAGTACCCTCATCGAAAAGAAATAATAATGAATTAGATTATTTGTTACAAAATTCGAAACGTAGTTGATGAGTTAGACAAACTATTTCCTAATAGGTTTCGGTATTCGATTTTATCTGTGGATAATTCAAAATCATGCCATTTTTTGGAATCGTATTAAAATTCGAAGGAGAGAATGCTTTCATGTTTTGGCAAATATATTATTTCTGCGGTATCAAGATCTCGTATCGCAGACAATGCAAAACATCAATAGCTTTTGTTGATATTCTGATTTTCTGAAATTGAAGCTTCTTCAACATTCACAAAACAGAAATATATATGCGATTTTCAGTTCTATATACTGTAATGGACTCGTAAAATATGAATAGAATCCCGAAACTAATTTCATTTTTGTTTTCTTGAATTTTTATAAAAATATTACAATCTGCTGCTTTATAGCCTTGATCGATGTCAAACTTTCTGAATCTCTTATTTTTTGGAATAGGCTTTCCAAATTTTTTCCAACTAAAGCGCAATTACGTCAAACTCTAAGGAATAACTGAAAATCAACTTGAATTGTTAAATATGTATTCATCATGTAAATTTGTTACAAAATGTCAATTTTCATCGTTCCCAATAATTCATCTATTAGAACCTCAAAAAACTTGGTTGGATGATGTAATCGAATGATTTGAATGCAAATAAGAAAAATTTAAACACGGAAGTAATGAAATGTAAGACAAATTTGGGAGCGAGTTGAAAAATTCAAATAAGTGAGATATAATTGTATACTTACTACTGTGAATTATTCGAAAAATCTATAATTTGTACAAAATCGACTGAAAAATAAAAAAATATGACATTGAATTGAACAGAAATCAGGCTCTAGAAATGGGTGAAAAAAAAATGATTGAAATGAAAGAGTGAAGTAAAAATGATATATCAAAATCAAGTTCAGTCTTTCGGTGATGATGGTTTTTGTTTTTTCATCTTTTTGCCGAAAAATTTCATTTATTTCATTACATTTCATTTATATTACCTGCTGATTTTCCTAACTTTTTTTCGGATTTTAAGATTTTCTTATTGGTTGGAATGAATTGGGAGTTAAAACCACTAAAACGTTCCCGTTCAGTGCCTGCAGATACTACAGTTTCATTTTGTGCAACTTTCACTATTTTACGGATTTTGGTTATAATGCCACATAAACAAATATTTCCCAAACTTTTTAAATCAATATCTTTTTTTGACTGGTCTAGTCAGTAGTAGTCAGAAAAACATCTATTGTTTCCCCCATTTCAGTTCATTGAATATCATTTTTAATTCCTTTACAGATACTGAAAGAAACATTTCTAACTTAAACAATAATCGAAAAAAATAATAATAGTAATAACCAAGAAATGAAAATATATTTTTCTATAAGAGATTATTTCTTTTTGTTGAAATTAATGATAATGCGGCTTCAGAGTACTAAATTAAAAAACATAAACTGTAGGCAATGATCCAAATTTCAATTCATTCATCTATGAGATCATAGCTATTACGAATAAACAATGTTGAACAATGACTAACAATTATTTGAGTCATTGATTGAAAAAATATCGTTATTAATCTTTGCTGATATTTCAGTGAATGCTTTATTCGATTGACCATTACAGAAATGTATCTAGCCTTAACCGATGAATGATTTGTGCTTCCAACTGTCTACTTAGTACAGGATGCCATTTCATACTTTGATACAATTCGGCTACAACTCACTATGATGTTGAGATGTCTTAAGCTTTGTGAATATTTTTTGATTTCTGCATATCCTAAACAGAGGATGTAACTTGCTTTTACCCTAGGATGTATACTAACAGATATCCTGAACTGTCTAACTCTTGCTGAAACTATGAAGTTTACTCTTATATATTACTTACTTATATATATATATATATATATATATATATATATATATATATATATATATATATATATATATATATATATATATATATATATATATATACATATATAATCTGGTGTGTAACTACGCATTTATAGTTTTATTCGTGAATTGGCTACAACTGACATGCATTATGATAATTAAAAATATGGAAAAAAATTACCACTTGAACGAAATATACAAAATGTTTCCTGCAGCACTGCACAAAAATTCATTAATTTGTTCTTCTATTACAGCAGCCATTCCAGGTTCATACACTGCCATTCCCTGTTCTTTGTTTATTTATATTTATCTTGTTATATTGAAATGAATATTAAAATAAGTAGTTATGCAAAAATATTCATTTTAATTTTTTTTCCAGCTGCTCTACTTCAAGAAAGCGACCTTTTCATGGACGCAATCACAGCCGCCACCACCAAAAAAGAACCGAAGAAGAGGAAGCGGAGACCGAGCGTGACGAAAGAAACCGGCACGACATCTCCGTCTTCATCCCCGTCCCGAGACCAGCCTCAAACCCCGACCTCCCCCACGCAGACGGGGGCCAATACCTCGCCGCTCGGCCTCAAGAACATAGCCCCCATCAACTTCTACCAAGACACCCTTGCGGAGGAGAAGGAAGAAAAGCCCGAAGCGACCGAAAACGCTGCCGCACCTGAAGAAGCAGACGAGAAGGCCGAAACGGTTGCTGCCGAACACGCAGAACCGGTCGAGGCGACTGCAGCTTCGCCCCCTACCACTCCGACCGACGACAACCAAGAGGAGGAAGAGACTGCCAGCAAGAAAGTCAGGGTGGATGGCGGCCTCAGAGGGGTGTTGCTGTACGCCAAGAAGAAGGGGCCGAAGAGATCGATCTCGTGGAAAAACGAAACCGACTTGGTGGAGATCCGTTACTTCGAGCTGGACGAAACCGAACGAGTGAACGTGACCAAAACCTTCGGAGATATGGCCAAGATGGACATCACCAGCGAGAGGGAAGCTCTGCAGCTGTCTCGCAAAGTAGGCGGCGAAGACTTGATGGAAGCGCAGATCATGTGGCGCATCCCCTTCGTCATAGAGCAGGAGGACCCTCTGGCTGTCCCTGGTCATAAGAGCTTGGAGAAAGATATCCAGTTCGCCAGGGAGAAAAGCGTCCTCCAAGCCCTGTACTTCGACAAGAGGCGAATCCCGGACAGCCCGGAGGAACCGGTACCCGAGAACCACCAGATGAGCGACCCGATACACATTCCTCTGGAGGACCCGGAGAGCCAGGAGATGGATTTGAGGGGCACGCCTTGGCCGGAGCCCAAGGGCATGGCGCCCCTTCCCGAGCCCGTGATGCAGCCCATGTTCCCCAACATGCAGGGCCCGTTCAACCCCCAGTTCAACAACATGCCGCCGCCAGCGTTCCAGCAGGGAATGCCGCCGCGGTTCCCGGTGCCCGGGGGACCGATGGGTCCGGGCGTTCCCAACAATTTCGCGCCCCCGAACGTGATGCCGGGCGGGAACATGATGGGGCCCGGCCAGAACCACCCCAACCACCCTAATATGATGCCACCTAACGAGATGATGATGAACCAGATGAACCCGATGAACCAGATGAACCCGAACATGTTCCCGCCAGGACCGGTTAACGACAATTTCGTGCAGGGGCCGGAGTTTCCGATGTTCGGGAACCCGAATGGACCGCCGAATATGTTCCCCCCGAACAACTTCCAGAACAACCACCGGCCGAACAACAGGGGCGGCGGTGGCGGTTTTCGGCGGGGTGGCGGGAATAACAACGGCGGTAATTGGGTGCGGATGAACGGAGGGGGCAGTAATTGGAGAAGGGGTGGGAGGGGCGGCAGGTTGTGCAAAAACGTGCAGAACCACGGCTATTGCAGGAACAGGGACAATTGTCCGTTCGTACACCCGTAAGAGTCCGTTTGAATCGACGGGTTTTCGATGAAGCTGTGATATTCGGTTTAAGTGGTTCGGGGGTATCGGTTAGTGTGGAACGATTGTGGGGAGTTTCGTTTTTTATGGATTGATTACGGATTTGTATCCGCGATTATTTATTGTGATAACGATGATAGCGTTGTATATATTACGGAAGATTTTGTATATATTGTGAATAAATTTTGACATTGATTATGTTTCACCTGTTATAGTTGAATGGACAACTTATAAGTGTGTATAGATTATTTATTACGTTTTTCTACGATGTTTTTTCAAGAGTACCATTATAATTTTGAATATATTCGGACTTTTTTCTCTTATATTTCCTGACCTGATCATTAATAATTCTCTATTGAAAGGATACTTCCTCAAGTGAGATTTATAGTAATTGAAAATAAGTATTTCACAGACGAGCACTTTTAGCGAGTGATAGATTTATATTTAACAGGAACATGCTTACTAGCAACTTTCACTTCAATACAATTCGGTGTTTTTTTCGAATGATAATTCATATTTCCTGTTCAGCTACAATCACTGAAATCAATATTGTGTTGACCTGATATGCATTTTTTGCATCGTATATAGATAATGAAATTAGTTAATGAAAAATGAAAGTAAATGCACTCATTATCTGATGAAACAAGGTGTGGTAATTATGGACTTCTGCTGGTCATGTTGGCGTCATGAAAAATATTTAAACGCATCAAAATCAGAGCCGTTTCGGACGCACATTATGCACAAAAGTTGCATAGTATGTAACACTAGCGTAACATACAGAATATAAAAAAATAAACCAGTCAAGAACATAGCATAACCTATTTTTTTTTGTATTCATCTCCAAACTTCCATCATTTGAATGCTGAAGTGCCTCCATCTCAACCAAGTTGAATATAAAAATATTCTAACCACTGTTATAGGCACATGGACCTGAAATTATTTATATATTTACATAAACATATATATATATATATATATATATATGTTGTTGTTGAGTTCGGGTTGAACCGCGTCTGCAGTTTTGTTCTCGACGTTTCGGCTCCGATTTTGGAGCCATTTTCAAGAGGTAAATGTGACTTCACGCTGAGGTCTCAATCTGCCTACTCCTCAGGTGTTGTCACAGGGGGCAAGGGTTTGTGACTTGACGCCGGGGCCTCAATCTGCCTACTCCCCAGGTCTCGTCACGAGTTCTTTCTAAGGTCTCAATCTGCCTACTCCTTAGATCGAACTGTTCGATCTAAGGAGTTGATAAATAGGAAATCCTAATATTCACAATACAATTACAATTTTCAAACATTACTCATTAATATATCTCATTATAAATGAATATAAATATATTTATAATATACATTATAATATACATTATAATATTATAAATAAATCCACCATCATTTATACTTACATAAATAAAATATTACAAATATAAAAAAACAGATTTTACAACACCTAGAATATATAAATAAAAATCACAGTATATAAATATTACAGATATGGAGAAAAAAATATGAAGAGAAGTCGGAGTCAGTTTAGAATTTCAATTCACGGGTACCTCATTTCATTTGGTATATAGTCGTGAATTAAATAGTGGACAAATCTTGTAAATACCAATTTTCCGTTGAAAGTGAATAAGAAAAATAAAACACGCAAGAAACATTTTTTATTTGAAATATGATAACAACAAGTACAAGAAAGTGAAATTTATTACAGAGAAATAAATAAATAATATAACTCACAAAAAGCGAAAGTGAAAAGTGTAAATTCATCGGAAACTTCTCGGTTGATTGTTTCATCCAGTAAAAACACTTTGCTTCAAGCTTCAAAACTCCAAGGAAGTGGCATCGTAGCATGATTACTTACTAACTTTCATAAATCATCATCTAGGAAACTTTCGTTTTTCTAAAGTGAAATGAAACAAATTTCCGATCAGTGTGAAAGCAATATGAATTATTTAAAATAAGAACACCTGCTGCCATCTCTACACTGAAGCTAAAAGTCTGTGAGATTTCATGCATCTACAAGCTTTTTCTACTACTCGCTAGATGCCGCATGAAACATTTTTTATGTGTTTTTTCAATTCAATGTTTTTTTACGAAACTCAAATGTTATTGGCAGCCCTTGCATTCTCATAGTCCCCAAGGAATTCTCTGATTATATGTTCCAACTAGAAGAATTAAAATATCTCATATAAATTATTATGAGAGCGATCCTTTCAGCATGATTTTCTTAGATCAGGGTCACGTGCATTTGTATCACAGTGCAGAAAGTGCAACAAACTCTATCTTGGTAACAGTGTCGTCTGAATATATTATGTAATGCCATTGTATATTTTATTCGATAGGTGCTATGAAAAATGTGAAGCACTATCATCTGTGTCTGAGAGGAAGCAATAAACTGGAATGCATCAAAGATCGGACCTGTTATAATTCATATTTACTTTCCGCTACTCCCCAATAGGTGTCACAACAAGTTAGTATTCGATTTTGCTCACTTTCAGTCATTTCAGTTGGGTTTGGAGAATTAGAAACAATGAATATTTAGAATGATTTGAGTATATCCGATTGCAGATAAATGGTTTATCATAATACTCCGAACAACTTCTTGATAATGAGCATCTGAAAACATTGTTCCAATCAGACTATTTATAATCTGAAGTCGTCAGAACGAATACTACATATCTAGAGATTAAATTGTTGAACAGTTGAAAAACTTGAAATGTGAAAACATTGCCACTGTAAATGTTTTCTTCAGTCTCCAATGATTCTCAATAAACAATATATTCATGCACTGCTCTCTGGTAATGGGAGACTGAAGTAATATATCATTTATATGTTAACCTAGTTTCATTCACTTTCTTCTAGATGTCGCAACTAGAATTTTCCAATTAACACTTTCCCACCCTCAAAATATTTTTTGGTTTCAGATTATTAACTCGTATGTCAGTAAATGTGGAGTTCCATTCAGTAAATTTTAATCAACAGTTGATTTTTGTTGATATTTCGAAGACTATTTATTCGCTTGCTTTCTACCCTTCTAAACTTGTATAGATTCAAATTTTAATTCTTATTTTCTCAGGTTGTGGTAGATGGAGAAATAAAAAAAAACTAAGAAGAAAGAATCTATTGATATGTAACTCACACAGGTTGAGCTTTGTTGGATGAATAATCTTTGTTCGATTACGATTTTATTTTTTTTATGCACTGTTATATCCATTATATCTGGATGCTTTATGAATTGCTCTATTACAATATTCTTATCAGATGCATCAGAACTAATATGCCATTAATATCAAATGATGAGATGAAAGTTATGAAAAGAAACCTGATATTTTCTTTGAAATGATGATGCTCTTGGCGAAAATTATAACAGGAAACATTTCTACTTTTCTTGAAATTGGACCTAAATAATACACAGCTACCTAGTTGGAAGCTGCATTAATCTGAATAGTTATACGATGCTTGTCAAAAAAGAAACCAATTTCACTTATTAAGATATGTATTGAGTAGAATCGACACAGCAAATTGACTTTCTGATTTAGCGTGCGTTTCGATAATGAAGACGAGCATCTCATGATAAATAATGATAATGAAACCTCGAACACTAATTGTTTATTTACAAGGAAAGCTTCCTTGCAGGCGTTAAACTGCCGCAAAAAGTAAGAAAATGGGTTAACACCAATGGAAGAAAAAGTCACGAGATGCAATGATCTGCATGGTGGATCATACATGCAAGACTTCAGTGAAGCTATAAAATCTTGGACATCGCCATAAATCACAGATTAGTCGAGTTTCCTGGTCTAGTTGGCTGTAATATGTGGCTGGAGAGAATCGTGTTTTTTGCGGTTTTGTGGTGTTTTGAGGTGAATTCGGAGAAAAGCGAATCTGATGGATCACTACTCGGTACGGTGGTTGAGTGTTTGGATGGAAATAAGAGGTAGAGATGGGTTTTGTCCTAAGGTTGGGTTTTGAAGTTCCATCACTCTAGCCTCATCATACTTATTTCACTATCCAATGGCATTCAGTGTACTACCCAAGCATAGTATAAGATTCATCTAGTGATTATTAGCTGAACTATCTTTCAAAAAATGGCTCTGACGTGTTAAAACTCTCATCACCTTTGTCATATTTTTATAGTCCTAGATAAAACCGTACGCTTTGAAGTATTTTTTTTCAGGTACATTCTTATTTCATTTATTAATACCATTTGATTTTTAAAAAATTGAAATCGTCATTCGTTTAATTCTCAGGGCTTTGAAATACCCCTTGAATTTGTCCCATTTCGAAATTATATATATACAATGTTCTGAACATTTAAATTGGTATTGAATTGGTAATGAATAAATATTTCATTTATATGTATACCAAATTTTAGGTTTCCGAATTTCTCTCTTCGGAAAGAATATTCAATTCAGAAGAAATGGGAATTTTTATATTTCAGAAATAAATCTACCTCCGTCAATGTTTTTTTTTTTATTTTTCAGGCATACTTACTGAATCTGAATAATATGGTATAGGTTTCAGTTTTGCTTGGCCAGTGATATTATTCAAGTATTTTGAAAATTTTCATGAGAAAATCCCCTAGTCTGAACTAGCATATAATGCTGATTAAGTACTCAACTATAGCAATGGATTATTCCTAGGTATACATTTCTTCCATGTAACTTTAATTTTTTTTTCACGGGCCTGTTTTTTATGGAACTACTTTTTGGATTTTTCATCTCCGAGTTGAAGAAAGAAAATGCACAAATTCAATGGAAGAAGTAAAATCAAAAAGGTTTTTCAAACGTAGATAGAAGTTTTGAATTAAATTTTAAATTTTGTATTCGGAAAATAGTTACGATAGCAGACGAATAGTTCAGATTTCCATTGTCTATATAATAAATCTGAACTTATAAAATGGTAAAAATGAAATATAATCGATAAAATACTAATAGTGGAATTGAATTACAATATACAGCATTATGTGCTACCTATACTCTAATTCGATTCCAAACTTTGAAAATGACTTAGCAGAAGTTAATAAAAAGAGATCGAAAAACTTGTCAAATATTTGGGTCAAAAAATTTAATAAAATGAATCATTCGAATTCAAACAAAAAAAATTAAATAGATTTTTTTTGGTCAAATAATAAAATTGAAAATTCAATTGTTCAAAGAGTAATATGGTGACGAAATGTAAATTATTGAATATGAGATAATCAAATGAAATACAATTTATATAAAGAAATATGAATTATTAAGAACTCATGCTGAAACAAAATTTCAAGTTGGGTGCACTCTCGACGTTTCGATCGCTAGTATCGTCAGTCGTCTTGGGATGATGGAATGGAAGTCCGAACTAACACAAGTCAGCAAGGATTATTGTCTACCACATTCAAGCAAAAGCAGACCCATATTCACAATTTGCAGTAATCATTTTTTCTGTTAGGAAAAAATGTTCATCAGTGGATACCTTTTTAGGTAATCTCTTTCTTCTCCCTCGAAATATAAACCATTACTGATAATAGATTTTTGAAATGACGATTCGTGAATTTTTTTATCCTGCTTGAGAAAAGTATTGTACAGCGAAACACATGTCGCGGTTTCGTAAACCCATTTTTAGTGATAATCGTGATTAATTCTTGTATTCATCTGATAGTCAATGTACGTTGTACGAAAAATTGCTGACTAGTAGGATGTGTTTCATTCAAAAGGAACTGTTTTCAAAGAATGCAGCAACTTTTCGGGTTAGATTAGGAATCTGTCCTTACTTGCATACAGTGTGTCTCACTTTTCATGGAAGTTACGGGGGTGTTTCCATGAAAAGTGAGACACACTGTATACTTCCATATTAATTCTTGATTTATTCAATTTGTGATAGATTAATGACCCAAAAAACTACGAAGAACGCGATCATCCTCCACAAAATAATTACTCTCAAACTGTGATTAAAAAAAATACGATCTAATTTATTCCTTGAAACATGGTCTAAAAAAATAACCTTTTTTCCAGCCTCTCCTGTATCGCCAACAGAGCAGCAAAATCCATCGAACGTGCTACGAACAACACAATATTCCTCTCCCAAAGCATCACCTTAGCACGCAACGAAGAACCACTACCACCCACTAGACAAGCCAGAAACTTGAACGGCCTTGGAAGACTCCTCTCAGCCATATCGAATTTCATAGACACCCACAGCTTCTCCATAGACCTGACAGAGGGCGCGCCTAGCGAGGAAGAACACGCATCCCCCAGGAAGGGGGGTGGCTCAGGGGGAGAGGGTGGATTCTTCAACATGAACAAGAAAGCCCTCCAGAGGGAGAGGAAGTACTACCAGTACGCCTTCATGGTACTGCTGGGCATTTTTGGCTTGACTGGACCGTTGGTAATGAAGATTTTGGGCATAATGGCTGCCCAGTCGCTTCTGGCTTCCAAGGCCGCTCTGATTATAGTTGGTAGTGTGGCGCTGAAGAAAATCTTCGAGAACGGCGGTTCGAAGCCCAAGGTCAAGGTCACTACCTTGTCTTTGGGCGATAAGTATAGCAGCGAGGAGGAACATGACAGGCTGAGCTATGCTTTTGATCAAATACCGCATGGGTATGGTTACCATGGATACGCTGGGAAGAGGAGTCCGTTTTCTGGGTACTTTAAGGATGAGAAAAGTGAATTTGCTCCTGTATTTAATGACCAGCAGAAGCCTATTACTGCAACTTCTATATAGATGAAAAAATGTCATTATTTATTTATTTATTGAATTAAAGAGAAATTTTCTTGAAGAAATAACTTTTTTTTAAACATGCTCATTGATAGTTTTGATATATATCTTTCAAATATTGATGAATAACTATTTTTATAACTGATTAGTCAAAGTTTCATCCGTGTGATAACTGCGCAATATAGTATGAGATATTGAATAAATGGTTACAATACCTAAGATGTCAATCGTAAATTAGTCGTATAAAACTAGTAGTTCAATCAAATAAACTTTTTCGCAAAATTTCCGCAGAAACAGGTGTCCTTATTATCCCCTAAAGTTTGCGCCAGATTTTGTCCGTGCGTTTAGCAACAATTAGCGGTTGAATACCGGAAATCATATATTTTTTTGTTTTGTGCTTATATAATGAAAACTATTGGCCAGATCGAAAAAAAGTTGAGTTGAAAGTTATATATAATTGAAAAATCTATCGATAAGCGTGGTCCGATGTTGATATTCTAATTTGTTGCTAAACTATTGCGCTCGAAAAAAAAACGTTTTTTCCATTATTCTATTAAAAAAATTTGAAATGCATTTGGGGGCTGCAACTGTGATTTTTGGAAGCTTTTGAAAAGTAGAAACTACAGTTTCAATTTGGTTGAAGAACAATTGATAGGTTAGCAACAATCTAATTTGTTACTAAAAAAAGTGTCCCACTAGATTGTTATTTCTTGCCCTACGGATAATCGTAGAGCAATGAACGAAACGGTTTTGTATAGTCAAGAAGTTGAACTACAAACTATCATTCATGGAAAATCGATTCTAGCAATGTGATACCTTCAAAAAATTGCGTTAAAAAAAAGATTATTCAAACTAAAAAACAATGAGAAAAAATGGTCAATATGCATTGGAATGCTGCGATTTTTCTACGAATCCTGCCAACCTTCCTTTTGTTACAATATAATAATTAGGAGCCGAGATAAAACTTTTTTTTCATTAATTTCCCCTCCCTTTGTTTATTTATATGAAGCAACGAGACCTTGACGACTGTACAGAGCAAGAGTCATATTATCCATAGAAACCAGCAGAATTCGTATTCCACAATTATTTATCATATTTATTGATGGGAACATTGCATATTGGAGGTTGGAGGTTCTTCTGGGACCGTTCATCCAGCTGAAGAATTCAGAATCACAATTCGGATCAAAGTCAATTAATTCAAGATATAATCACACTATTATGTATAAACGATGAGATTGAAACGTTTGGTGAAAAAGTTGGAAAGTTTCAACACTATTATGGAACAGCTTGAAGAATTGAGAACTCATCAACATTTATTTAAACTTCATTCAATTCATTTCGAAGGCAGAAAGTTTGATCATATTACTAATAATGTTATGATACATTTTCTGGTAGACTTTTAACAAATGTATTCATTTTTGAAATGGTTGAAAGTGTTACTACTCTTTTTCACTAACGGTAACATCATTATTAGTGTAGAACCTCACTCATAGATGGCGCACACTGTACTGAAATGTTGGAAAAATAAATACATAGTGGAAATCACTAAGGTTTCTCCTATTTCTATCAATGAATACAGTGAACAGATTGGTACAGATTTTATCCATACACAGGGTGTCCATTTCATTGACGACATTTCTTCACAAAATTAAAGTGAATGTTAATTCGTATCTCCCGTCCCTTGATTAACGCGCTGTTCTTTGAACATTACAGGGCTTCCCTTTCGTGTGGATCTGTATATAATACAATTACTACTTATTTACCCTGAAAACAGATAATATGAGAATTCAAAGCTTTTTTTTTAATTTCCAGTGGAGAGAATACCCAAAAAATGGATTTCAGGATATTTTTACCTCCTCAAAAAATTGAAGCAATATTGTGAAAGAAACCTTGTTTTTCAAGATACTACAATACATGGTATATGGTATATTAAATCCCGAGGCTTGAAGATAGGAATGTAAAATTTCAATGAGGTTTGTTCACTATTTTACTAACAATCATTCGAAATGACGTTATAATATAACGTATAATTAGGCATTGCGAGTAGACGATTTTGATGAAGCTTGCAACAAATGTCGTTATTGTCATTCTTTTTAAATGTCTACGTGGATGTTGAAATATATGTTTTACACTTTTACTTCCTTTTAATTAATGCTTTCGGTATGCCAAGTATATATCTCGAATTTCCGTTATGTTTCACGAGGATTGCTGCAAATGCGAAACGTTTGGATTTCCGGTAGGTAATGAAAAAGGACTGGCGTTGAGCGACGAAAGCACTGGATACTATTCTCGAGAAAATGGTTACAATAACGTGTTATTTCTGGTAACTAGTGTCTTGAATATGAGTAAGGTTTGAAGTTTTTGAGGAAGTAACTGTGTACCTACTGAAATCTTTTTTTGTTCGTTTGGTACTGAGACAGTGTGTAACAACTGCAATATCGTATTAGGAGTAGCTCTTTCGTATAACTGCGTTGTTATGTACACGTTAGCGGAGATCTAAGCACTTCATAAATTCTGAAGTGCAGAAGATATGGTGATTGAACCTGAAGTATTTGTTGTTTTGAATGTTGTTTCAGATAGTCGAGGGACGCAAGGAATAATGTTTGTTACATGATTTGTTGTTTTTGTAGGCTGTATGTCCTCACCATAATGACAAAATAAACAAAATATGAGACAAAAAGTTACATTGGAAATAAATTTTAGGAGTTGCGTTTTCCACCCCTCACAACCATAGGGTAACCCAAATAAATTACTGACTGAGTGTCTTTTTGGTAGTACAAAACGTCAGTTCAATTTCAGTATTGTTACTTTTTCAGTGCTTGTGAAAAAATTGTTATACAAATTTCATGTACCCCCTTTCAATTATCTTAACAAGGGATGCTCCAATGAAGTTTCTTTATTTGAAAGATCTTATCTTTTTTTCGATGAGGAATCACCTCCTTGAATGTTTTACACTTATTCAGTTACACCCTGTATAGATTCCAATACTAATTCTTATTTTTTCAGATTGTGGTAGGTTATGAACCCAAAAATTTGTCCGGTCCGCTCGTAAGGGGGTTGATTGGTTACATTGCGCTATTGATAGAGATATGTCAGTATTTTCTTGATGATGGGAGTCGAAACGTCGAATATTCAACATTCTATCCACGGATTAATACGCGAAAGGACTTTTTTCTATACGAAGAAACAGTCTATCCACCACAAAACAACGACATTAGAATGGAATAGAATAGAATTTATTCGGAAAATATGTAAAACATACAACAATAAACAACAGTGAATCAATTGTGAATATAAATAAATCAAATAAAATATCACAAAATCTAACAATTATCAGTGTATATGTATATTATAAACTATGAATCTTTAGCACTCAATAACATATTACGCAAATAAATTGATTTTTTCACAAAGTCGCAGACTGTCTGTGGAGAGACGTCTTTCCCTACGTAAAGGTTGAATGAGTGGGACATAAACACAAATACCATGCAACACAATACAAATAAAATAAATAAAACAGCCAGTTAACAATTTAGGGTAGTTGTTGTATCTATAGATTTTCAATTTCACTTTCGGAATAGAAGATGTAATTCATGCCTATTTGAACTGAGTAAGTAGTACTTCAATTTCTTCTTGAAAGTATGATAGTTACTAATAGTTTTTATTTCAGGTGGTGAAAAGTCAAAGAAACGTGGAGCTGAATAAGAATAAGTTCGTATTCCAATTGATCTCATTGCAAAAGGCGCCCTATAAAAGTTAAAGTTCTTTCTAGTTTGGTATGTTCATACTCTCGCAAATTCGACTTTTGTTTGAATTCAAAGATTGTTATCGGGAGTAATTACACAAGTGCTTCAAAATTACCGATAATTTTCCATGAAAGCATGTTGTCTAAAAACTGCATGAGTTTATTTTCATATTTTGTCGAAAGAGCCCGACTCCGAAGGAGGAGGGCTCTTTAAGCAAAATATGAAAATAACCGAATACAGTTTTTTTACTGACAACATGCTTGAATGCAAAACTATCAGGTTTATTTTGATGCACGAGTCTAATGCGGTAGAATATTTCCGGAGTTAAAACAACTAAGTTTAAAATTCAGCATTTATGCCTGTCAAGATGACAAATGTACATTTTAACAATCGTTACTATAGATACACGGACCGAGCGGGTATTTTTCGATACCTCCCGGGTATTTACCAGCCCGAAAATGACCCGCCGGAAATTTATCGGGGGTTATATCCCGAGTGCACCAAGTTTAATCGGTTAAAATGTGTGCTGCACTTCCATGATTCTCGAAATTTTGCTTAGCAAATGACTTGAGTGTATGATAATTTGATAAAATCCCGAGACCGCAGGTCGAGGGATTTTATTTTAAATTATTATACACGAAAGCATTTGCTTGAAAGCAAAATTTTGAAAATCATGGAAATGCACGCATTTTGGTCGATTGAACTTGGTGAAGGAGGGATATATGTTTAGATTATTTCCAGAAAACATGTAAACTCAGGAGACATCAAAATCGAACACAGGAACAATACAGTACCAGAGATAGTACCTGAAAAGTGATCCAAACGCCCGGTTTATTTCGAGCATTTTAATCGGTTAAAAGGTCTAGTGCATTTAATCGCTGTAAAACTCTGTAAAAGCAGTCTAGCCTTCAACTGTTTCATCGTTTATTCGCATTGAGGGAAATAATCGCTGTAATTGATCGAAAATGTCCCGCTTCATATGGGATTTTTAACATACGATGGAAATATTCGTGAAGAAATAACTTTGACGGATATCAAGGAGCTAAGATTCAGTGAATGAAAGATCCGAAGAATAAGTCCTTGGTTTTTTCAAAAAAAAATTCAGAAACTTTTTTAGCAGTACATCAATATTTTTTACAAGTTCTTCAGCGCACTTCCCCGACCGATTATTCCGTATGTTAATCTAGACTCAACCAAAGCTTGATGAACCATTTTCATTTGTTTTTCTTCAAACAGTACTTCTGTCGCCTTTCATCTTCCTCCGGACACCGGCCAATCCAAGTCAATTAGTTTGATGCAAATAAACGGTCGAACGTATTCCTCCTAGGTGCCATTCCGGAGAAATATCGACGTTCGGTCCGGCCGCTGTCCCTCGCATAACCCAATTTCGACAATTATCCGCCCTCACGACCCCGGACATCCATCTCGTTGATGGTCACTCCAAGAAATGCTAACACAGGAGATGAGATAATGAATCCCACTATTTCTCAATCAGACGACACTTACGGCCGGATCGGTCGATCTGTTCGTCCCTGGGGTCGGAGAAAAAATATACTGTACGGTGTGCTTTCGTTTGACAGAAAATGATACTTTTTCTGGAGATCAATTAGCCTAACGCTAAACTGGTATTTTTGCACTCGATGAGCTTTTCGCTAACAAGCTTAGCATCTTCAAGGAAGAAAATTGATACTGAATCCAAAGACCAGGGTTAGCTGGTTATATACCTGAAGTTTTTTGATCCGTTATAGACTTTGTTTTTTACTGGTGATTATTCTCATTAATTTCTTGATAATAAACTAGTGTAGCTACTACCTGGAAAGTTTTTTGATCTATATGGACTTCGCCTGTTACTACAGATCACTGATTATTTTCCCAACAAAATTTCACCCATTTTGTGGTCATGGTCTAGAGCGTGTTGGACAACACTGGATTTTTCTACCCTTCTGTATCTCATGTGTGCAAAATTCTCCTTGAGACGGGTTTTAAAAGGTCGTCGGCTTTGACCGATGTATTTGTTGTTGCAATCTTGAAAACTGATTTCGTAAATTCCCGACTTCTCTGGGTTTTTAAAATTGTCTTTTGGGTTACTAAGAAGCAAAGAAGGTGTTGTATAAAACTTCTTAGAAAAAATAGAACTTCTTATGAATTACAACAGCTTCTTGGTAACCCAAAAGATAAATTCGGAAACTCAGAGAAGTCGGTAATTTACGAAATCAGTTGACAAGGTTGCAACAACAAATACATCAGCCAGAGCCGACGAGCTATTGAAACCCATTTCGAGGAACATTCCGCACACATGAAATAAGGAAGGTTAGAAAAATCCAGTATCGCTCAACACGCTCTAGACGATGACCACAAAGTTGGTGAAAACAATCTTAAACTGATCAAGCAAGTGCATGACACAAGACTACTCGATGCATGTGAGTCTGGAAATAGCAAAATGTGAAAACAGCATGAATGGGGACAGGAAACCTTTCAGCCCGCTTTTCAATCCATTGTTGAGAAAGTAATCAGAATAATCAATAATAACAGATGACAGACCAACACACTTTACAGGTAGTGACTGCATTAGTTCGTTTTCGAGAAATTAATTAGACTAATTAACACTTACAAACAAAGTCCATAGTGGACCGGAAAACTTTAGGTATATAAACAACTAACCCTAGTCTTTAGATTTAGTATCAATTTTCTACTCCTGAAGATGCTAACCTTGTTAGCGAAACGCGCGTCGAGTGCAAAAGTAATTTTGTGTTAGGGTAATTGATCTTTAAAAAAAGTTTCAATTGTTTCTATACATTTTTGAAGTCTCAGGAAAAACCCCCTCGGTAAGGAGTTCCAAAAATCAGCTGTTCTATCGAAAAAAGATCCCTGAGCATGAAAAGTTCGACAGGTCTGCAAGCTCACAACAAAGGGGTGGTAATTCTGCATTCGTCGGGCCATCCATGTTCATACTGTCGAAGGTGGAACGATTCATTTTTGCTTCAAATATTTTCTCCTCCAAAGTCTGACTGAATAAAATCAGCCCTGAAAATCTGTCAGTGCCGCGCAGTCCGAAAGGCGAGCAAATTTCTAAATAGAAAATTTTGAAAATACCTCAACACACCAGCTTTTTTGAAAATGCATATACAGATGCCAAATTTGACAGGTTCAGATTAGTACTTGACCACTGACTGAATATATGGGTTTATTTCTGGTCATTTTTAGCAATGTTTGAAGATACTGTATGTACATCTGGGATTGAAAAAGCAAGATTGTCATCTAAGAACAGATGATCATTGTTGAATAATTTAATGATTTTTTTTGGTAGTTTTCCGGAATTCCAACCTACCAAAATCTGAAAAAATAAGTAATAATATTGGAATTAATACAAGTGTAAGTAGGGTTGATTTTTACCTACCCCGACAAATTGCTGTGTAAATTAAAAACACTCCTTTTTGGATAGAACAATTCAGCAACTTCTTGCAACCAGATCCGCTTCCGTTCTTAAAACTCATTTACGAATTTTTTTTCAAATCGAATATTTCTTAATGAAAATTTTCGTCATTGACATTTGCCAAAGAATTAGGAACCTGCCATAACATTTTGTCCTTCAGGAGGGGCACCCACGGTCCATATCAAGCGAACTCATAGGGATGTAATCTTCTCCAGACAACAAGATGAAAGCAGATTCCGCTTCCTGCCATAACTCTCTCTCGCCATCATTTTAGTGTCATTTCATTCTACTGTGTGATCTCCATCGGCAGTAAGAATGTGTTCTTGTGATTTCGAACACCAATCTGTTCTGGATGTACATCTTGTGTTCACTCTCTCGCTCTTCTAAAGGTCGTGACGTTTCACCGATATATTTTTTTACGCACGAACAAGTAATTTGATGATTGCAATTTTTTGTGTTTTCTGTTATGTTATTTGGTTAAGTATGTGTCAGTATTGAACGTCAATTATCTGTTGTTTTGAATGTTGCCGATCCTTTGAAGATCAGTTGTAAATTTTTGATTTGATAATACAGTTTCTTTTCGAATTTCTTCTCCTTTTACTCCAAGTCAAAATAGGCATCACTCGCAGAGCTTGATGGTATCATCTATCGTAAGAGTGACAGAAACAGTGGAGGTTTGAGAGAACATAAACTCTCCCTAAACCGTACTAAAATTATATTCTGACTGCGAATCATCTGCCAGCGGCTTAACAGTACAAAACAAAGTTACATTTCGTCGGGCACAAATTAAATTTTAACAGAAACGTAATTGAACGCCGAATGCCGCTTTATAACCTCCTCTCTCGCTCTTTCCCCGTCAGTCTCTACGTCCCACTTATTTCCAGCTTAATACGCAAACCGCAAACGGATAGGCCCGTCATTTTAGCAGCCAACAAATTCTGGATGCTTTATTCTGGACGGTTGAGCCAGGGATATGCACATTCACGTTGTTGGCTACTAATGCGGCTATTTCACCAAGCTCGCTCGCATGCTATACTTTGGGCGAATCAGGAAAAAACACTATTTCACTGCAGAAGTATTTTCATTTGGTTGATCTAGTGGCTGAATGTATCATGATTTTTTTTATAACGTCGGCCTATTTCCGCTACCAAGGCCAACCACCGGCGCCGGTGAGCACACTTCCCCCAACCAGAAATTTTGCCGAACCCTCTGGTATTCCAACCAGAGGTAGGGATCTTTAACGAGCCCAACATCCATGGGCTCGGGACCGCCGGCTTTACGTCCCCTCCGAAGGACGGCATATCCTCAAAATGTCTTGTGCTCATTGATATTTTGCCTGCGAGCTATGATATGCTATTTTGCTGCAGTTGTACGGGCTTTCGACACGGTATTTCCCTGCATGGTAGCCCATCCAAGTACTAACCGCACTCGGCGTTGCTCAACTTCAGATATCGAATGACTGTGAGTTAACCTGGAGAGCTGGGCCATGCCCAAGTTGTCATGATATCGCACTGAGAATGACGGATTCAGTTTCCGAAACGTTAACGATAAGTATTTTCATATATATTAGTTCTTATTTTTTGGTACGCAAAATTTGAGATAACGAGAAGTTGTTGACTAATTGGACTTGTTCTATCCAGAAAGAACTGTTTCAAAAGACGCAGCAACATTTCAGGGTGAATTAAAAATCTGCCCTTCAATACTTTTATAGATTCCGATATTAATTCTTATTTTTTCAGATTGTGGTAGGTTACAACCCTGTAATGCTGTACATTGGAAATGAAAATCATGTTAGTATTCGCACCCTGTATGCGAGTTTCATTCAAACGTATGGGAATTTCATTTTAGATTTCTCTCTCACGAGATATTCATGAATAAACAATATTGGTAGGTCCAGGCGAAAAAGAAATAAGATAATCGGTAGACTAAACAAACATTCTCTCAGAATTAGCCCGACGAATGGTTCAATTCATCCAGCATGGGCGAGCTTGCATGAAAAGAGATGCAATTTTTGCAAAATTTGCAAAAATGAGAGTGGACGAGAAAAGTTCGCTCTTAGGTAGTTGAACGTAGGTCGCGCTAGAAAGAAGATCGAGAGATCTCCGCGAGCGGGAATCGCGCGTTGAGCGCGAGAGGGATTCGTAGGCCCTCCCTGAATCATGGGGTCGCGTCTCAAGTCACGGGGGTAGAAGTTAATTACAATCAGTAAAAATAAGATTATTAGTAATTCGTGTGCAAAGTGCCATATCTTGGAATACCAAGAAATCTATGGAATGGAATGGAAACAGCCATGCAAGATAGACAGAAGACTTGGTATGTCAATTTTGTGTTAACGTAAATAACCATTTTATTCACTTTCGGGAAGAGAAAGCCATCATTCAATTTTATATCTGTTGTTTGAATCACAAGTTGAGAAATCTTTCTGACTCTCTCTGACATCGAGTAGCTATTGGGATGGGCCGTAGGGCGGCCTATAATATACATTTAGCCAGTAGGGCAAATTTAGAGGCATTAATAGATATAAGTACATCAGATTTTTGTGTTCTGAGTGCACATTTTTCTGTTTGTGGAATTTCCATTATTCTCATGCATAGAGACGACCATTGCCGGTCTCAGTTCATTTTTCAATATTTTGATTAAACTAAATAGTACGGTACATGTAATTTTTTTTGTTATGAATTGTTTTCCTTGCATATTTCTTTTGTTATATATTTTTTTCTAATCTATTTTGTAAGTTCCTATTTTCGCTGCTGATATATTGCTTAAAGTTATCAGAGGATTTTATTTCCTACAAGCCGCCCTATTTTCAGATTTCAGAGTATACGAGGTAGCAGAAATTAAACCCTAGGTTTCTCACTAAAGACCCTTTCTTCGTGCAAAGGGCCGAATTCATGTTCCTTTCGGAAATTGCCTTAACATCCCAAATTTGAAGTGGAGAAATCTACGTCTGGTGACAGTCGCTGCCTTAATGAATTCAAACGCCTTCAGCCAATTATTCCATCTAATAACGTTCAGAGGGATTGAGATCTGAAATATGATTTTTTTTTGAGAAAAGCATAAAGTAATTGTTGGTAAATGATTTACATAAAGAGAAATAAGAAACTAGAAGTGTTTGTGCAGAATTACAATAACTCTCGCAGACGGTACACCTGGTGATCTAGCGTTGGGATTATTTTTGCTAAAGTGTGAACTAGTTGAGAAGTGTTGATAATGCAAATGTTGAAATAATACAAAATTATTACCATTTCAGCTATTACCACACTAGTAACAGAGCGGAGGGATTGTAAATTGTAAAGTTGTCTATTCTGTAAGCATAAACTGACACAGATAGGTTGAAATAGACGTACAGTGTTAGAAAGAAAATATTGAGAGATTATTGTGGGTACCTAAAAGGGCAATGAAGGTCACACAACAATTACAAACCCTACCGTTCGTTACAACCCCAGAAAACTACGGAACAAATATTGATCCACCACAAAATAATGACGTTCAAACAGTATTCACCAAGATTTATTACATATAGACGTTACAACGGAAAGTGGTAAGAAGCAATGCTTGCCGATTTTTGTTGGACGATTTGTCGTGAAACACCAAGAGAGAATATGAAAAGGAAGAAATACAAAAAGTGGACACTACGTAGGAAAAGTTTTTGAAACTATGTAATGGTTCTGAGATTTTTGACAGATTTTATCTAATATGGTATTTTTATTTTAATAAATGACTTCAGGTTGAAGCACAGCAGGAGTTTTTTCAAAAATTGTATTGAAAAAATACGTGTGTCATAATTTATCATACTACATTTCTATTCAAAACTATTGAAATAATCATGTGACATGCATAAAATCTGAAGGAAAGAGAAAATATTTTTTTACAGATCAGTGTTATAGACACCCCCCTACAAAATTTCAGGATACGCCACTGTTAAAAACTCCAACTAGTGAAAAACTTCACAGTGACATCTAATAAATGATCTCGAAATTCCAAAACAACACTTTATCTCCGCCATCATAACAACCGCCCACCACGAAACTACCAAACTATCTGTCGCACAGCCTCCCAGGAATGGACCAGCGCCACACGTAGACGCTACCGACGCCGACCGTCGCTCTGTCTGTCCTATTGATTACAGTGTGCATGCTAATGCCGCGAGTTACTAGTGCCCCGGTGACGTTTCCTGTGATTCCCTGGCGAAAGGGTTTGAAGATCGCAGCGACCTCTTCCTGGAGGTAAGTGAGTACCGTGTATGAGAACTGCGAGGGCAGATGGCTGGATGGAATATGATATCCGGCATCGATTGCCGGAGGTTGCGGCAGTGGCGTAGGGTGGGGAGAGAATGCCGTGATATTCCGGTTAATCGACGCCTAAGGTAAGGGGTGGGGAGGATTGAGTCGTCTGGTCGGCGTGGATGAAACCGCAATATGTGAATATATTGGAGATATTCACCCTTTTTATCTTCTTATTTGTTTGTACTATACTTAACAAAAAGAGGTTTATTTTTTTTCACATAGGACAAGGTGGGTAGATGGAAACACCACCGATATATAGGAAAACATTCAGGAAATATTTCAATAATATGGTTGACAATGTTCCTTGTTGAATGCTATTGGTTTGGACTTCCTTTGTCTAAGGAATTACCTCTATTTGAAACCTGTTACAAAAAAATAATACAAAATGAGAAAAGTGGTAACTAAACGAATAAATTACGGAGAATTGAAACAGTGAAGAAATATGTAACTCTCAAAATTTGGAAATGGAGAAGCGGAAAGTGATCGAAAATAAAAAATATTGATGAAAAAAATTGAATCAAATGAATGGACCACAATGATTTCGTCAAAAAAGACACTCAACTTGAAATTCGGTATCAATATTTGATCATACTGATTCATATTTCATTCGAATTTGTTTGTTACTATTATTCCATATTAAATATTTTAATTTTTTGTTGCAATATTACTCTGTTGCCTGATCAAATCTTAAATTTTTTATTATTTGACCAAAAAAAATCTGAGAAATTGTTAGGTGCTTCCGGGCTTCTGAGCCGTGGACAACAGGTTTTAAGGCCTGACGTTTCGTCTGCATCTGCGGCAGACATTTTCAAAGGCGGCAATGGTAGAAGTATCCTTCTCCGCTGCGAGATCAAAGCCTCGCACCTAACAATTCATTAGTTGCCGGCCGTGAAAGTCTTCAATCTTTGACAAAAAAAATCTGTTGAACCTTTCTGTTTGAATTTGACTGCCTCATTCGATTTGAATTGCAGGGCACAACCCTGACATTTCGAATGGAAAGTGGGAGAGAGTGATATATCATGTGGATCATCTTCGCAATGATACGCTATTCATTGAAAACCCGAAAATTCAATGCAAAATCGGCTCTAAGAAAATTAACCCGAATATTTCCCTCATATATAAAATGTCCCATAAGAGCAATGCAATTATCGAAAACTTACAGCGGTAATTGCATTGTATCGAAAACTTACAGCGGTAATTGCATTGTATCAAGTCACCATAACAACACATTTGAAACCGTATCGCTAGAAGTCAGTAAACAACACAAATAAATGTCAGATAGACTTCAAAAATAGAAAAACATTTCGCGTTTTTGGTGAGTACTCCATACAATCTATAGAGGAGAGTATAAATGAACAAAAAATAACATTTCCTTGAGAATTTCTTTATTCGTGAAATATTACAGTGAATTACATTCGTGCATAAAAGTGACCAGATAATTTTGCATTCAAGCGTGATATCTTATAAAAATTGCATTCAGTTATTTTTATATTTTGTAAACGAGCCCTCGTCCTTCGGACTCGGGCGCTTTTTGGGTATCACGCTTTCTTGCAAAATTATCAGTAATTTTTATGCACTCGTGCAATTATAACCGATAATTTTGGTACTGATGAAAAATGTTAATAATGAAGGAGCATTCATATACTCATACGAACTACAAACGCCTTTTCACTCTCAGATAAATCCGGAAAATATGAGTATTCTCTGGGAATTGTAGGCGTTGCTTTTTGTTACCAAGTTCTAGAACTACAAACAAGATATGGATTTCATACAACAAAAACATAAGTGTACTTATTTTTTTTATAATTGCCATTGCAAATGTCGCCTGGATGTGATGACTGGAATATTAAATGGTTGATGTGGTTCTCGGTAGTGTAGAGGTTATCAGGTCCGCCTTTCAAGCGGAAGACCAGGGTTCGATTCCCCGCCGGGCCACCGTGCTGGGTAATCGCACGTTAAAAGGTAAGGCCTCGTTGATCCATTGCTCGCACAAGTTTCGACTTCTGAGGGTTAACGTTCGTCAGCTGGTTGACATTTCGAACAAATTTAAAACAACAACAAAACAACAATTATTTCATTTGTTTGATGTGGTGTTAGGTGTATGTGTGTTAACAGTTATCTGAAATTGTTAATTTTAAAAGTGTAGTTCCATCGAACGATGGCTGTATGAATGGGAGTACCAATAAAGGTCTCTGGCCAGGTGACACCCATGGCCTGACGACTTCGACAATTGCGGAACTAGCCAAACGTTGCACCCATACTCAATCCCTCAACAGATGGGATGAAACCAAAGGATGCAATTTTGCCAGGATCAGCTTGGGCGACCCTGAGAAGCTGGATCCGAATAAATATTTGGCGATGACCAGGAAGAACCTCCGTTTAACAAAGGGATTTCTGACTGGACACTGTCAACTAAGGAAACACCTCCATATTATGGGGCTAGTGGACACACCTCTATGCAGGATGTGTGAACAGGAAGATGAAACTGTCAGGCATGTCTTATGTGAATGTCTGGAGCTATCGTCGATAAGAGAGTGTGTGTTCGGTGAGTCTTGGCCTACAACTGCCGATATTAAGGAGATGTCCCCTGGAGACCTGTCCTCCTTCCTGGATAAGGCAGGATGGACAATGTCCTAGGAGGACGACTCCTTGGGAGGATGTACAATGGGCCATATTGTGGCCTAAGTGCTGTGGGTCTATACTCACCCTCCCTACTCTACAGATACAAAGATACAGGTTTCTGGCTTATGTCGGTTTGGATTTTACTGAAGAGAGCAAGCAGTATTGAAATCTCTTCCAAATGTAAAATATTGTCAGAAGGTTTCTTCTCGTTCAAGATTTTCTTTGTATTATCTTTGGGTTCTTATCCTACCACAATCTGAAAAAAATCAGAATTGATATCGGAATCTATACAAGTGTAGATGGGCAGATTTCTATTCTACCCCGTTCCTTCTGAACTGAGGTCTATTAGTCAGCAACTTCACGTATAACTCAAATTTGCCTCTCAAAAAAATAGAAGATCTAATATTTATCAGAATACATATTGTTGAAAATTTGAGTTATATGAGGAGTTGTTGTGTTCAATTCAGAAGTAACTGTTTTTCAATTAAATCAGAAACTTTTCGGGGTAGATTGAATATCTGCCCTTCTACACTTGTATAGATTCCAACACCAATTCGAATTTTTCGAAATTATGGTAGTTTGAAAACCCCAGGGAACTACAAAGAAAGAATCCATCTATCACAAAATAATGCTATTCAAACAGTACTTAAAAGTGTTTTCTCATCATTTGTTAATATTCCTTGTTAATAATAAGACAATATTTATGAAAGACATCTTGTGATTCTTCCTAGACCTTTTACTGACTCGTTCAGACTATCAATAATTATTATGAATTGATGATTTTGTTAGGAATGTATAACTCCTACTCGTCTTCAGAATATATCAAGATGCATATATTCCTAGAGAAATTACTTCTATATCACTACAATGTTAATGTTTTCGTCAAAAACGCTAGACCTACGGCTCACTTGATACTGACATCCAGGGAGATTCACATTCCTGAAATTTCTTTACAATGGCGTCAAGCGGCAACTCTAGACACATGACATCATGAATTTTGACGAAATTTCTATTAGCGAATTATCTAGAACAACTCGTGCAGAGTCAGTGTGTTACTTTTTTCAACACTGTATGTAATGAAAGATAAAGATACACGAATTCTGTCAAAAATTGCACGAGTTCCCATCTAAGAATTTGCTATATTTTTTATGTTTGTTTCTGTTCAGACGTTAATACAGATATACATCCTGATACATATATTACAGATAGAAGTATTTGCTTTATATTCTCGATATATGTTGTGAGAAATTAATATCAAAATTTATAGAAATTCCTACTATTCGTTGCTGCTTCAGATAATTTGATGAGATTCTTCGAAATATCGGCATCGACGCGACGTGACGTGATGGACTACATGGAAAAAATAGTACATCAATATAAAATTTATTGAGCATTATAGTGAATAATTTGAAATGAATTGTACCCCCCATAGTCCAGATCAACCTGATTGATATCAATTCATTAGGAAGATTACTATAATGCGGGCTATTATGGCCTGAACAAGAAGACCGTATTGTCTCTCTTCCGAAAGAATTTTTATTCCATGATTTAAAATTTTTGATATTGCATCCTTTTACTGGGCATGTAACAACCATTGTCACTTATGCTGGAACTTGGGATGAATATGTTAAACTGGGAAATTCTGAAAAGCAATCAGCAAATAACACAAATATAACTAGAGATACAAAGTCCTTTACAAATGAGACAGCTCTCAAAACATTGTATTTTTCGCTGGTAGGAAGTAAGTTGGAGTACTGTGCAATTATCTGGTATCCTATTTATGAATGCAACAAACTATCACTGGAAGCCATACAGAAGCGTTTTTTAAAATATCTGAATTTCAGAATATATGGCTTTTATCCAGAACGCGGATACGATCACCGAACGCTTCTAATTCGCTTTCATGTTATTTCACTTGAAAAACGTATAATTAATAGTCTTCAAATTTTGTATAAACTAATACATAATTCAGTGGACTCAATTGAACTAGTGCAGTTCATAACTTTCACTATACCAAAACTGAATGCCAGATATAAAGCAACATTCTACCTAACTACGCCAAGAACTTATATTCTCACCAAGGGTCCCATATATATCATGTGCTCTAACTTCAACGAAATTGGATCAACCTGTGACATCTTTGGCATTTCCTTCTCAGAATTCATGACACAAATTCGTAATCTAGAAGACACTACGATAAACTTAGTTTAAGATCTTTTCGTTCCACTTTTGATTTGATCATTTTTGTATTAAGATACATTGCTTTGGAAATAATTAAGTTGTCCTAGAATTGGATGTATATCTGTTGGTCAATAGAAGTATATTTGTTAATTTATTTATTTATTTATTCTACCAAAGTAAAAACTGAGCAAGATGAACTTTGTTTTTATCAACGTCAGAATAATCTCGCGATATAATGACCAGTTGAACTTGAGTACATGTATTTCGAATGTTTTGTACTAACCATCGAAACTTGATATGGATGAATAGATGATTGATTATTTCGTCCACAAATGATAAAACAGCTTTTGATATCCATTATGAAACACTATTCAAAACAACACTTGATTCAAATACTAAAAAATCGGAAAACTAATAATTGAAAGCAACGGCAGATGAACGACCAATAACTAAGAAAACTACGGTAGATAATTGATCTAGAGACGACAAATAGCTGGTTGAAATGAACAGTAAAATTATGGAAAACTTCTAGCAAAATTCGAATGAATTGGAATGCAAATGTCAAAAGATGACAGAATTCGATTCTTGCACTATCTACTGGAAATCGCAATAAATTCCGTGGATATAATTGATCGTGTCTAGAGTTTTTGACTAAACAATATCGAATCGGATTGCACCAGGAATATATGAATCTTGGAATATATGAATAAAAAACAAAACTTGGTTTTTGCTCTCGACTCCACCGCATAAAGAATGAAATATATCCCTTTCTTTGATATGAATGGCAACACGTCACAAACTGCAGCGAACCTCAATTAGACCTTCAAGCTTTCAACAAACACCTCATATATATTACAACCGCGCCATTTGTCAGTCCCGAAATAACGAATACGTTTTGTGTTTCTTCATCCACCATTCACTCATTAACTTTTATAGGCCTTTTTTCGAAAACACGTTTCCAAAGCTTTCGTTATTCCAAAACTACAACAGACCCACTCCTCGCCACTACATCAATGTCATAAAAGCTACTTATGTCGCCGAGATCTTCATAAATTACCCGGAAAAAATATGTAAACAAAAGACAGCTGCGCGTCGCTAGCCCGAAATAGCGCCAAGGTCAAACACCCTGCAGGCGTCCCGACGCCATATCGGACGCGCGTTATGATATGAGGGCGTCGGTCTACCAATCATAACTGCGACTTATGAAATATCATATGCGCGTCGGGATTGGCCGGGGAGATCGGAAGCCACCAATCGAGATGAAATATGAAATAATATGCCGACGGGGTTGGACGACGTCGCGGCGCTAGGCGTCGGCGCCGTCCTCAGTGGTGGAGTGAGGCCGAGGCGTGTGTGGAAACATAATTTGATTGATTTGACTCACGAGGAAACGGTGCGGGGGAGGGGGGGAAGTGGAGACTGTCTGCACATATGGTAAGTCACAAAAATACAATTAAAGTTAAATGTTCAAGTTACAATAAAAATACATGTATATTTGAAACATCAAATTTACATTTTCTAGGGTAAATCTTCGACTTTTCAAAATGTTGAAAAAAATTAAAAGTTTATAGTAATCCCATACGAACCTCAATACACTAGAGGACTTCAACAGATATTTGACGAAGTGATAATGGAAGTTGCATATAAAACTTCTTACAAATTACAACAGCTCCTTGGTAACCCAGAAGATAAATTAGAAAACTCAGAGAAGTCGGGAATTAACGTAATCAGTTGTCAAAATTGCAACAACAAATACATCGGCCAGAGCCGACGAGCTATTTAAACCCGTTTCGAAGAGCATTTTGCAAACATGAAATACGGAAGGGGCGAAGAATCCAGTGTCGCCCAACACGCTCTAGACAATGACCACCAAATTGGTGAAAGCAATCTTAAACTTTTGAAGCATGTGCATGACACAAGCTACTCGATGCATGTGAGAGTCTATAAATAGCAAAATGTAAAAACATCTTGAATGGTGACGAGGTACCTATCCCTTCCATCCCGCTTTTCAATGTATTGTTGAGAAAGTAATCAGAATAATCAATAATAACAGATGACGGACCAACAAACTTTGCAGGTAGTGACTTCACTAGTTCATTATCGAGAAATTAATTAGAATAATCGACAGTAACAAACAAAGTCCACATCAGATCAAAATACTGTAGGTATATAAACCTTAGCTTTAGATTTAGTATCAATTTTCTTCTCCTGAAGATGCTAATCTTGTTAGCGAAACGCGCGTCGAGTGAAAAAATATCAGTTTGGTGTTAGGGTAACTGATCTCTAGGAAAAGTTTCAACTTTTATACCAGTTCCAGTTCCAGTCTCATAGTTTATACGGTGTGTCGTGATGAAACCCCTGCGGGCTATAATAATATTTATCAATTGAAAACATTTCAGAACTTTTATGAAATGTATCATTTGTTTCAGAGCATTTCACACTATTAGACAACTTGTAGAAGGTTACTGCATTATAAATGGGATAATTTTCAAATTTGACTGTACTGTGGATTGACATTCTCAATGAATTACCTTTTGGTGTACAATAACTCTGAGAAGAAGAATTAGTTATAAAAGTTGCTAAATTATTCCTAACAAAGTTCACACACTGGAGAAGATATATCGATGGTGCAGACAGCAGCTTCATCTTTATAAATGTCGGTTTACAACTTTCTCGATATTCTAAACCATATATTAGTTTCACAATTCGTTTTTGTGCTATAAACACTCTATCGAAATCTCTACCACACCCTCAAGGCATGACGTTAAAAGAAATATGAGAGTAGGCTTGTGCATAATAGACGCTCAGTGAACATTATCCAGTTATAAATGTTGCTGAATTATTTCTAACAAAGTTCACACACTTGAAAAGATATATCGATGGTGTAGACAGCAGCTTCACCTTTATAAAAGTAGGTTTGCAACTTTCTCGATATTCTATACCACATATTAGTTTCACAATTCGTTTTTGTGCTATAAAGACTCTATTGAATTCTCTACCACATCCCCAAGACATGATGTTGAAATAAATATGAGAGTAGGCTAGTGCATAATAGACGCTGAAAAGGCTCTGTTGGTCAATAAAGTTTTTCATTCACTCAAACGCAAAAAGCTCTGTTCAGATTGCTGCGGATATTATCAATATGTTTATCCCAGTTCAGAGATGTAAACAACGTTGTTCCCAAATATTTCAATTCGTCTACCCTACAGGAGTCAGTTTTCACAATTTCATCCACCATACTAAGATCTCTATTATAAAAGTTCATTATTACTGGCTTGGACTTGTTGAGAACTAATTTGACTACGTTCACACCAGGAAACTATCGATGATCATTGTCACTTTGGTCAGTAAGTTATCTATTGTAAGTCCAGAGACTGTAAGAGTGGTGTCATAAGCAAACATTATCAGATGGCAATCTTTCAGATGCTCCGATACATCGTTTATTAACAAAATAAACACCGGGGCCCTGAAACGGAGCCCTGAGGAACTCCTAAACTAATGTCACGTTCTTCCGACAACGGACTTCCTTGTTTCACGATAAAGTTGCGCCTATTCATATAAGATTTCAGCCATAGTAATAAATTATTCGGAAAACCCAGAAGCCTTAGTTTGGTAGACAGGAAATCTGCTGATATGGTGTCGAAGGTCTCGACAGATCATAACAAAGTCATATGGGTATCTATTTAGAGTGAATATGATTGAGGAAGTAATAGCTAGCCGTTTGATACAGATCATGGAAGAAGCTGAAAAAACTTTTCACAAGTATTATTTGATATCGAGGTGCAAAAACACTATTAGAAATACACTGCATACAGTGTGTTTTTGTATTCCGAACGATTCGGAAGTAGGAAATCCATGATGTAGATTGGTTAGACGGGATGATTCATCTCCAAAAACGTGTTTAATTTGTTTTGTGTGAATGAATTAGAAGTGAGTTTTGCCTTAGCCGTTTAGCAGTGGAAAATTCTATTTGAAACTAACCTAACTCAGTTGAAAACATATCGGAATATTACTTCATCATGTACATCATTTTTATGAATACCAATCCATGTTATGGACTTGAATATTTCAAATAACATAATAATTATTTCGAAAACAAAATCAAGATTCAATGCAAAATATGCTATAATCATAAATGTGTCTATTTTCGGTGAGTTTTCCGATTGTGCTTCAAGATATTTTTCTCACAAAGACCACTTACTCAGTATAGTATGAATATCGACGACGATAAATCCAAAGTTGTGTCGTCTGACATCACATGACGATAACAAAGATTCGAGAAAAAAAAATTGAGACAAAATATTATATGCCTCTTTCCTATATTGCCTTCGATCGGGAAAAGTTCTTACTGTTTTCGATACTTGATTTACTTTTAGTTGTGCTTGCTATGAAAATTGAGCAAGAAAAAGTAAGTAATACAAAATCAAGTATCTCGATGCTAGGAATTACGATCAGTGATAATCTCTCATGGGAAAACCATGTGAGATCGATCACTAAAAGTGCTTCCCAGAAACTTGACTTATCAACTTCTAAAGAACTACAAGGCTCAGATACGACCTGTCATGGAATACAGTTCTCATGTGTGGAGTTCGGCACCAAAACATTCATTGATGCTCGATTCTATTCAGAGAAAGGCAATTCGTCTTGTTGGTGATTCTTCGCTCACAGACTTGCTCACTTCATTGGAACATCGTAGAAAGGTCGGAGACTCGTCTCTCTTCTATAGATACTTTCACGGTCGATGATCTTCCGAATTGTTATCAGTCGTTCCCCCCTTGGCAATATCTACACGGATGACTCGACGAGTACAGAATTCCCACCCCTTTGTTGTGAATTTGGAAACCTGTCGAACCTCTCTTGCTCAGGGATCTTTTTTCAATAGAACAGCTGAGCTTTGGAACTCCTTGCCAAAAGAGGTTTTTCTTGAGGTTTACAAACTTCAGAAATTCGAAGAAAATGTTGATTCATATTTCCTGTCCCTTGATTAACGCGGTGTTCTTTGAACATTACAGGGCTTCCCTATCGTGTGAATCTGCGTATAAAAAAAAAAGAGTGACGACATCCTTTCATCCAGCCTACTGCGATCTCGCGAAAAGGGTAAATTTTCGATATTTTGCTTCGCCTTGGAGATACCGAGCTAAGTTATTTGAAGAAGTTGCTAAGAAATCGATTTTGACCCTCCATACCGAATTTCAACCCAAAATTCGAAATCTGAATATTCCTGTCATTTTCATATTCAATTCGGATTTTCAATAATAGTTCCAAATGAGAAGTTACAGAAATGATGAATAATGGTCAAAATCAATGAAGTGAATGCATTGAAATAATTTAAAATTGAAAATTCATTATTTTATCATTTCTGAAGCTTCTTATGAGGAACCATTAGCTGAAAATCGGACTTGAATATGAAAATTACAAAAAGATTCAAAACCGAATTTTGGGTTGAAAATCACTCGATCTAACTATTGTGAAAAGTGCGACCTATGAATGTCTACGACTATACCAAAAATCAAACCTCTGCTTTTGAAAATGACTGAACTACAAGTGTCTTCATCTTAAGTTCGATACACTGTATATGATTCGGTGCCCGCCGCACCATACAAGGGGGATAGCTGATTGAAATAGACTTTAAATAAACTTCTATAGATTATATACTCATATCAACTTGAGTGTTTACATTAATTTGCAGAAGAAAAATCTGAAAAAATAGTTCTTCAAAACTGCTGCTCTCTTAGAAACAGTTTTTCCACCCTTTGACGCGTCGCAAGATTTCCCGATCCCACCGCCAGCGGCGTATTTAAACCCGAGAAAATCGTAATGAAATAAAGTGAAGTTGTCGAAAGCTCTCCCCGTCTCACTCTGGCGACAGGAACCTCTTTGTCGTCCCGCGGGGTTGACAAAGCCGGGAAAAATGGAGCGCTTTAGATGCGATGTCCAGTCAAAGGAATCGCCGAGATGGACTCTGAGATAAGATGTTGATATTGCATTTCTCATTCTTTATAATGCAACAGGAGAATTCGTCTTCCGAATGGGATTTGGGGACCGGACTAGGGAGTTTTGGGTCTTTAGACATTTTCAAAACGTCCACTTCTGCTCAAAGTATGTTTAGTTTAGTTTATTTGACCAGATAACAAATAATATTAGAGTTTTTGGCAAGTCGGGTGCAAATCATCCTCAAATCAGTTTAAATTTGTTAAAATGAAACACACACAACTAGAGCAGTCACTTTAATTGAACATAATACAAACTGAAATTAAAATAACAGACATTAACAGTAAAAAAATTTATATAGGAGCCTTGACACTAATTAAGACAGACAAGTACTCATAGATGGAGTAAAAACAATGGCGGACAATCTGTTGTTCAACTATGATCTAGAAACTGTGAGTATTCAGAGATTTGAGCTCCTAAAAAAAGAAAAAGAGTCTTTTATCTAGAGAATTAGTCTGGGATTCGGTCAGTCTGTAACGAGATAGCCTTAGATCATTTGCAGTTCGAGTTGGGTATTTGTAAAAGAATTAGCATAAAATGTGTCTATATGGTTATGTATTTCCTGGACGGTTACGTAAATGAGGAGCGAAAGAAATAACGATGAAAATTTTTGACTTGCAGTGGTTCCTATATCCAGCACCAGCGATGATTCTGATTGCTTTATTTTGTAGTGCGAAAAATGTTGACGCATTGCAGGAGTTTACCCAAAGGAGTATTTCATAAGATATATGACTCTGAAAAAAAGAAAAATAACATGATCGCACTGTGTTGAAGCATATGTGATTTTGAGATTATGGAGAAGATACATCGAGCTTAATAAAAACTTCGATATGTAATGTCCAAGATAGTCTATCATCAATCACCAATCCAAGTAATTTTAAGCTGTTTCCACTTAGCGAAATTCTAGTTGAGGAATGACACTCTTGTGTTTCCCCACTGTTGAATTTCAGCTTATTAGTACAGAACCATGGCTTTATATAGTGAGCTGCTGAATTTTCCATTCGAGGAGATGAATCTTTTCTAGTCGTGAGAAGGGATTTATATCACTGTCTACAAAATTGAGAATTCAAGTGATTGTGATGATCATAGATATTAGTATTAGTTGGTTTATCGTCGAGTATAATATTCTATTTTATTACATAGCACACTTTTTGTAGAAAAACCTGAGACAACTAATTCATAAATACCTTCACAAGTTCTGAATCGTATTAATAATACAGTCTGCTATGGCTTGTTTTGAAAAAGTTTCAAAAAATCAAATTTCATACTTATAGAAAGTTTCACTACAGAACTCGTCTTAACAATATGCTTATACCAGTAAAAGACAGCCGCTCTCCAGACTCATTCAGAAGTTCAGTGTCCTTTATAAATAGCTGGTGATAATTTTTGATTCTGTTCTATGTGACCGACATTTTCACCAATCTATTTTTTGATATACGAAACTGTGAGTTATGTGTGGGTTGTAGCTTGTGATGTACGCTTCCATTTGGAACATGACTTTTTTCATGGAGGGAAGTTTTAAGGAAGTGCTATTCGTTCTTTTTCTCCCAATTCCATACCAAACTTCTATAAAAGTAGTAACATTAAATAATGCAAACACCAACTTTTGATGTGTGTGCATTATTCATTGACCAAAATAAAAAGAAAGAGTATCAAACTCAACTACTTCCCTGTCTATATGACGCGATAGGCGGCAGATCAAAAATATATCCCTTTTTCTTGCTGAATTTGTATACCGATCACTCAAATCTTGAATCGCACAGATACCATACATAGTATTCCAAATAGAGGAAAGTTTGTACAAGTTCACTCATCGGGATAACGTTTCATTCTGAAACCCATACAAGCTTGTTACGCTAAGAGAAAACTATCCCTCATTACTGGGCATATGGATAAATTACAGAACTTTCCCGCTAGATACAATGGAAGTCGATTTTTTGCTTATCTGGTTTGGATAACTTGACATTTCAATGGCATATTTTTTTAAATACTAATTCGAGCCTTCAGTAATGTTATTTTGAAACATGGATAATTTTGTGGGAGGAGTTTCAAGGGAGGGATTTTTGGAATTGTTGAAAGTCATTATTCTATAGTGGATGAATTTTTTTCTCAGTAGTTTTTTGGGTTCTTATTATTATTATCATTGAAATCTATACAAGTGAAGAAGGTCATATTTCTTATCTACTAAAAGTTCGTTAAAAATAATTCTTTCTGAATGCAACATGTCCTATTAGTCAGCAACTCCTTGTATAACTAAGATTTTTCTATCAAAAAAATATAAGAACTAATATTCATCAAAATACTTTGTTGACGTTTCGGAAAACAAATCTATTTCCGTTTTCAAAACCTATCACAAATATTTTAGGGTTTCTAGTCATCTCACTTGTGAATCTCGTAATTTGTTGCAGACATCTCAATATGATTATTTTTTATATCATAAATTAATCATTTAGTCCTTCATGACGCAGAAAAATATATAAATAGGACTGAACATTTTCAAACTATCTTTCAAAGTGGAATTCAAAACATTGAATATATTGGAGGAGTTCAAACGTCACCCTGTAGCGCGCGCTTTGAAAAATGTTCAAGTGCGTATCTCCTGACGAATCTCTTGACGTATCTCATGACGTAACTCTTTGTTTACTGTAAGCGTATAAATAAACGTTGAGATTGAAACGTTTGATGTAAAAGTTGAAACTTTTCCTAGAGATCAATTACCCTAATGAGTTGGGAATTTTACGGAATCACTTGTCAAGATTGCAACAAATTATACATCGGCCAGAGCCGATGAGCTATAAAAACCCGTTTTGAGGAGCATTTTACACATATGAAATTTGGAAGGGTGGTAAAATCCAATGTCGACAAACACGCTCTAGATAATGACCACAAAATTGGTGAAAGCAATCTGAAAGTGATCAAGCATGTGCATGACACAAGACTACTAGATGCATGTGAGAGTCAAGAAATAGCAAAGTGTAGAAACAGCATGAATGGTGACAGCGGACCTATCCCTATCAGCCCGCTTTCAATCTATTGTTGAGAAAGTAATCAGAAAAATCAATAATAACAGATGACGGACCAAAAAAAGTTGTAGGTAGTTCATTGTCGAGAAATTAATAAGAATAAGTATCAGTAACAAACAAAGTCCATATCGGACCGAAAAATTTCAGGTATATGAACAACTAACTCTAGTTCTTGGATTTAGTATCAATTTCCTTCTCCTGAAGATGCTAACCTTGTGAGCGAAATGCGCGTCGAGTGAAAAAATATAAGTTTGGTGTAGGGGTAATTGATCTGAAGGAAAAGTTTCTACTGTAAGCGTTTCAATAGTTATACAGATCATGGAAGTATCTGAAACAACTTCTTACCAGAGTATTTCATTGTATCGATGTGCAAAAACACTTCAGAATTACTCCAGATGATATTTTTTTCTTATTTAAAGCGATGGGAAAGTATGAAAACAGTGGTGTAAGATAATGAGAAGGAATAATATATCTCTAGACTCGTGATGCATTTTTGTAAAGATGATTCAAACCTAAGTGGGCTATATTGATAAACAATCCAGTGTGAATTAGTCAGAAGTAAATTTTGCATTAGCTATTTGGCAGTGGAAAATTCGGTTGTACACACTTCACCTATCCTAGCCTAGTTAACAATCTTTGGAATATAGATTTATGATTACATCTCTGCTGTGGGCATTTATAATGAATACCAATCTATGTGATGGACTCAAATGAATCATTTAACATAATGTTGATCTCTCCGTATGTGAGTTTTGATTAATTCACTGTTGTGACGTCCGAGAACACATTTAGATTCGACCAATGATGACTCGTTTTGTGAGTTTGAATTTTCCCTCTAATTCTTTGATTTTGATATGATATTTGATGTGTTTAAATATGATTTAAATGATAAAAATAAAACAAACTTTTAATTTTAATATCACGATAATGAAGATTCGAGAAAAAAATTGAGACAAATTTAATTTTTTTGCATATTCCCTATTGTATTATTTTCTCAAGTAGTGAATCTTGAGGAAACAACCACCGAATGTCTATCATACTCCAAAGTCACTCCGTTCATCCCATCGTTTCTCATCTCAGCCTCGGGCGGAGGATTCGCAGCCGGCAGAAAGTTTCGAGTCCGGTCCGGAGCGCGGGGATGCTGACCGCTCCCCCCTCCCCGCCCCGCCCCCGCCCGACGTCCACCCGCGCCCCTGGGAAAGCGATGCGTGTGTGCACTGCCAAGTGTTTGCTCAAAGATGTTATTGATTTTCAAGTTGTGCGGCCGAGCGCACCGTGTCCTGTCCGTTTCTGGTGGCAGGGGCGGCGCAGGGGAGCGGTTATTAGCAGGAAAAGGGGGTAATTTCTGAGTTGACTCGATGAAGGATGTAATTCAATATCCGTCGAGGTACATGTCAGGGAAGTAGTTTAGCTTTATGAAGATCTTGGTTATATTTACTAGAAGTATATGTATTTCAACAACCTCTTCTTCTTAGTATGGGTTGATTTGGAGGTAATACAAAACTGAAATGAAAACTTTTTTTTACATTAGGTGTATTAACTTTTAACAGAGATCAATTACCCTATCACAGAACTGAAAACGTTTGAAATTACCCATTCCGGAGTAGGTACCTACAAGAATCTTTTTATGGAGATCAATTACTAGCAGTTTTCTTCTCCTGAATATGCTAACCTTGTTGAAAGGCGCGTCAAGTGCGAATAGTACAAGTTTACTAAGGTAATTAATAACTACAAAAAGTTTCAACCTCTTCACCAACTGCATTGTATTTATCATTAACATTCTCATGACATAGAAAAAAATATAAATAGGCTTGGAAGTATTCGAACTATTATTCAAAGTAATGGTATCAAAGTGCGGAATCACTGTAAAAATATACCCGAATATTTCCATCGTATGTTGAAAATCCCATATGGAGCGGGACATTTTCGATCAATTACAGCGATAAATTCCCGGCGGGACATTTTCGGGCTGGTAAATACCCGGTAGGTATCGAAAAATACTCGCTCGGTCCGTGTATCTATAGTAACGATTGTTAAAATGTACATTTGTCATCTTGACAGGCATAAATACTGAATTTTAAACGTCGTTGTTTTAACTCCGGAAATATTTTACCGAATTACACTCGTGCATCAATATAAACCTGATAATTTTCCATTCAAGCATGTTATCAGTAAAAAACTGCATTCGGTCATTTTCATATTTTACTAGAAGAGACCTCCTCAATCGGAGTCGGGCTCTTTCGACAAAATATGAAAATGAACTCGTGCAGTTTTTAGACAACATGCTTTCATGGTAAATCATCGGTAATTTTGAAGCACTTGTGTATTTACTGTGAACATATTCATTTCCATAGCAACCGATTATTCCAACACTTGTGATTTTTGTTAAATTTTGTTTTAATTTATCACTACAGGAAAAATATACAGATTGTGAGAACTGTGAAAATTTGCCTATACAATATCCTACATATATCATTATAAACGATCGGAGGAAAAATTATGTTCAACTAGGCAGCAAAGTAGATGAATTTCTAGCCTCGCTGCGCGCGCCTATGAACTATTAGCCGCGGCAGCCAATCTTTTACATACTTTGCTGCCTACTAAAACAAATAACTATTGGTGGCTTATAATACTTTTGAAATACTGTTTAAATGTCATAAATTTGTGGTGGATGGATTCTTTGGTAGTATTTTTGTTGACTTCTTGATCTACAACAATCTCAAAAAATTATAGTTGCTACTGGAATCTATACCCTTTTTGAAAAACAAAATGTTATTTATGTCGAATCTCAGATATTCAAGATATCTTCAAAAATAATCATAGAAGAAGAATCATTGTGGATAAGTTTCGAGAATGGAAGCTGTTTCGGTACCCGAAATGTTAACAAAGTTGAGTATTTGTACAAAAAATAGTTATTTTATTTTTTGATTTGAGTTATATAAGAAATTGTTGACTGATAAGGAAGTGTTTTTTGCAGTAGGAACTGTTTTTATTTCTACACCTGTACTGATGTCAATATCAATCCTTCGTTTTCTCAGTTTGTAGTAGAGGTTAACAACCCAAAAAAATACGACGAAAAAACTCCAAGAAACGATTTAATATTAAAGGTGCGATCAAAAACGAATTATGAATCACGACCCAACACTCTACGAAACCTTTCCATTCCTCAACCAAAAAAAATCCCCTCCCCTATCTCCTGCCATCCCCGCCACTGGCCTGTCCACCGCTCGCACACACATAACACACATACAAGCCATCAGCGCGCTAAATTGAAATCTTTCAGAATCGCCGCTGCCAGAAGCAGCAGCAGCAGCGGCGGCGGCTCCCCCGCAGCATCCCCCGCCCCCCCCAACCCTGCGAGTAAATATCGTTCCTCTTCCGTAATGAGGTCCGGCGAGTGTCCGGCGGAATTGCGCGCGCACGCCGCGACTTCGACTTGAGGCAAAAATTCGATATTAATATCGGCGGAGGGCGGAGAGAAAGATGCCCGCAATGCGCCACGTCCGCCAATGGCGGCCGAGAGCTATGAATATGACGGATTTATGGAAGTAATAAGCGGCGGGGCGGCCATTGGCCCGCGACCCGCTCAGGTTTTCTCCGGAAGAACGGCCGGATTTTTCCTGCTAGCAGGAGAGTGGCAGCAGGAGAGAGCCAGCAGGAGAGGTTTGCAGGAGAGTACGGCAGGATGCGGTTTCGGCACGGCCCGCATATAATTTACAGAACGTTGATCGATCTGTAACTCCGATATGCAGGAACTTGCCATATCATTCACATTGCTCCGCCTTTTATATAAATGTTCTCAATTCTATAATAGTTGATATTCTATTTAGACAAAGACAATGATTGATTGTGGTAATACAGTAACTGCTGGAAGTAATGATCTATTGGCCCGTGACCAGTTCAAGAACATACATACCAATCGCTTTCGTCCTGTGCTAGTCAAATTCTATACTGGTCTCTTTAATATTGCCCTATATTTTATATTATACTTTTTTTGTAGATTCCGTGACACCAGAAATCACTTCTATTTTTCAATTGCAATGTGAATTCTGGGGATTCACAGTTATTCAATTGACATTGTGGGTAACTATCTCATTCTACCTAACTACACTTTGCTCGTGTGAGTTTGGTAGATCATTTCAAGTTTTGAATTATATAATGGCGGTGTTTATCGTGTTGAGTTGTTTTTGAGTCAGCAGAAGAGTTAGTGTAGCAGGAGAGTTCTGCAGATTGTGGTTCCGATTTGAGCCGCATATAATTACTGCTGGAGCACTAATATTCAAAAACTACGATGTACCATTTTATATTAGTCCTTATTACATTGCCCTTCACTTTATTTACATTTCGAATTCTATATAAGTTGTGTTAATCGTATTCAGTTGCTCTATGTAGTGTTTATATTAATTTCCATCATGAACTGCTCTCACTCTTTTATAAACTGCTGAGTACATGGCTTTTGGCAACAAGTATTGTTTGTTGTGTACCTCTGGCCCGTTTGTGGGTTAGAATATACTGATAGATACTGAAAATTATGAGCGAGGTGGCTATTGTTCGTGACCAGTTCAGGTGTCACGAAGAGATAGCCAGCAGATTGTCAGCAGGAGAGTTCTTGTAGCGGAAGAGCCACACATAAAATGAATTTAGGATTATAATGGCCGCCATTCCGCTCAGAATTTTAAAGCATATGGTCTAGTTCTTTGACGTATTTTTCTGGCATAAAAAATTCACTGAATTTTGTTGTTTCAGTTTTTGATATCTGCATTTTTTCAATGATAATTCATAATCAATATTGCATTAGCCATATTGTGATCTCAGTTTAAAAACGAAATGTTATCACTCTCGAAACAACAAAACCACTTCTGAGTTGTAATTCGAAACTTATGATTTGAAATTCCCTGTTTTTATGTGAATACAATGCTCGAGCAATATCAGAATTGGCATATCTACATTGAAATATCATGCCAATATATTACATAAATTTATATTTGAATATTGTAATGTACTCTTCCAAATGATATAGGACATTTAATGAAATTCCAATATGGAAAATATAGTTTGAAAAAGAAATAAAATGAAAAAACAGAATCAAATATACTTTATTGTCTGAAGAAGGTAGTTCTCATTGACAAAGTCTTCTACAATGAGAAACAAGAAAACAATGATTATCACTAAATACAAACAATATTGAAATCTCGATATATATTGCTGAACTGCTATTATTTGATATTACTTGATATAGTAGTCCTAATATTGTTAATAAGCTTTCAGACCCATATATTATCAATATTGCACCTTACAATATGTAGTTTGAATATTGACCCAATATTGATATTGACCCAATATATATCTTGAAATATCGTTTTTCCAATATCAATAAATATTATAATAATAAAAATATTTTATATCTAATCGTGTTCTTCCTTATAGCGTAATAACTATGGATTTCCATCAAGTAAAGGCCACCTCAATCCAAAATAAAAATATTAATTAGTTAATCAATGAATATGAATATACTACATAAATTGATATTTCAATATTGTAATGTACTCTTCCAAATGATATAGTAGTTCTAATATTGGTAATGAGCTCTCAGACCCATATATTATCAATATTGCACCTTGCAATATGTAGTTTTGTTATTGACCCAATATTCAATGAATATGATTCCTATATCTCACTTATGATATATGTATATTAGACCAATATTAAATCGGGGTTTCCCCAATACGATGTGCTACATGGGCAAGCATCCAAAATACCTGTGGCTGACCGCCAGGCCCTGGGCCCTTCACTCCTGGCGCGTCCCGCACCAGTCAAAGGGACACCCGCCCGACCGGAAGTAAGAAACTCCGCTTCGTTTCACTCGACGGGCGTCCCGACGCTTCGCGTCTTCCGCAAGATCTGCATACCGACGCTCTCTCTTAGTTTCTGGCGGTAATCTAGTCGCCGAGTTTTGTCTGTTTAATGACGCGTGAGCCGGACGAAAGTTGAAAGTCGGACTCGTCGGCTGGGGTTGAGGTGGTGTCAGGTGTGGGATCTGCGGCTGTTGCTGATTGTTGTTTGGGTACTGGACGGAAGGTGGTGTTATACTTTTTCTAGTTGTAATCCAGGGAATATGAATTGTTGATATCAGATTTGATGAAATGTTAATCAGAAATTTCATTAATGTGGGGTGTATTGAGTTTTTGCTCATTTGAGTTTATTTTCCGATTATTTCAATATTTTCAATTTCAAGTTTTCATCAAGGTTCGTTCAACTTTATTTATTCTTTTGATTTTGCCGCCTTTTATTTCAATTCATTTGTTGTACTAATATTTTTTTGACAGGCTTTTTTCTCATTATTCCTCGTCCAATTTCTGATTATTCCAAATCCATTTCTCCAATTAGAATTTATTCTTAGAATTTGAATAACTGTACATTTCAATTCTCATTTCAAGATTTGATTAATTTAGTTTTTTCGATTTGTTAAGTTTTTGGACAGGTTTCAAAAGAGTTAATTATATTCAATAGATTTCTGAAACAATACAATTTCGGCATGTGTTCCTAGTAAAAATAGTGCTGATACTTATTTTATTTTTGATCACTGGGAAGACTACATATTCGAACTGGTTTCGGGCTTATTGTCCCATCATTAGCGCAAAGTAGGTTCCAACCAACAACTCAAAAATAGTTGGTTTCCGGTCATAAAAAATTCCCCCGACATCTATACCAAACTTCAATAAAGGTTGAATCTGATAACAAGCAATTAGGCCGTTATCGCACGATTTGCCTATAAACAAGCTAAACACATACATATAGCGTTGAGTATAAAAAAATTTCCGTTAACAAATTTTAATTATGGGAAATCAAGTACTCCGAGAGTTGTTGGTGGGGTCTACCTTGCATTGATGATGGGTCAATGAACTCGAAACTCGAAGTGTTTTCATCCTAATAATTGAAAATGGAATCTGTCACTTGTATTCTGAAATAATATGGAGAAAAGTATTCTATGAAGTATTTGCCTATTTATGATTTCTCCATGTCCATTTTGTCTTGTTCAGTAATAGTATATTACATTCCGGGCGGAAAGTGAATCATTTCTCTCAGGCGGAAATTATTGCTTACCGTATCTGAAAGGGAGGGAGAAATTTTACCTTTTGCCGAAATTTGTTTATTATCTTTTAGGATTAATTTCAATTCATTTCGTGTTTCAAGTAGACGTTTTGCTACGAATAGGCAATGTTTGGTTCACTCATTGACATATTGGCGGCATTTTGAACAATGAGAATGAACTGGCTCTGATAAGCGATAGTGTGACAGATGCCATACTAAAGAAAATGGCTGTTCAAAATGTAACGTCTTATTTTTGATAATTCAGTGAGGATTCAGTTATTGACACAGAACACAGAAATGTATTAACGAATATGACAGCCGTCTTCCTGTGCAAGATTTGGAAGGTAAGGGCCAACAACCACCGAAGACGCTGATGACGGTTATTTTGTTCGAAACTATGGTTCCAACTAGGAGTGAAGATACTGAAACGCAGACTTCTATGATAGTTTCAATTGACTTTGACGTCTATCAGACATAAAAAAAGTTTCCGAATTTTTAAATTCAATAATAGATGCGGACCATGTTTCCTAAAATGGGCGGAAAATTCATCGTTCATTTCAAGAATATCCCAGTGATTCTCTTAACTTGGATAGAGTAAACGAAACCACCAAACTATAAAAATATCTTAGCAATCAAATTTCAACCCATATTTGTGTTCAAAGTATAGTTTTCTTCGGAACTCACGCTGCCACTATTGAATTACATAACGCTTTCATTTCTCTTGAAATTCGAGGTAAGTTACAGAAAAAATGTGATGTCACATATTCCGAAGGAAACTGTTTCTCGCACACGAGATGTGTTGTGATTTGGGGGCAAGACAAATTTTTATTATTGGTTGGTTTGTATCGAACGATTCGAGTTCTGTTGCTATCTAAATATGTTTCTGTTATCTGTGGTTATTGGAGAGGATTGGGGTTTTGAGAGGGAAGGTTAGCACCTATAAATTTTTTTCCAAGTTCAGAGATCAGGGTCATTTCTCACCTCGTCTTCTTCTAAGTGACAATCGGTCAATTTCCAACCTAGAAGCTCAAAAACAATCACATTTTGGAATGACGATGATAACAAATATTTTTATTACTATGGTTATTGTTATCCTAATGATACCAATTCAAAACACTCCGGTAACGACCTCCGCTTACTCATTGTTGCAATATCCCGAAATGCAATTTGCGCCTATTATTCTCCGTGAACAGTGACGATATTCGACGCTGACCGCTGGTCAGTCCAACCCCATTCAAACCTCCCCTTCAAGTTAATCTCTCAGCTGACTGTCTAATAACACAACGGGATCGAACATGGAATGTGTCATTAACAAATATTCCCCGTTTTGCAGCGCCCGGAATTACCAACATTTATTTGTATTATTATTGAAACTTTGACATTTACTGTGATAAATCGCCACAATACACGCTGTCGAGAAATGTATCGGTCATTGAATCCGTCTGTTCTTGATGGATCTGATGCCGGAAGATTAATAGCTTGTCGACTGGAAATCATCCAAAGTGGTGAAAAATGATCGGAGGTTCTGTTCGGGAAACAGGAGTTTATGGGGAAGTTCAGCTGATGGACTGGAGTTGAAGTTTTCCATAATACACCGGTTTCAGCAAGAATAATAAAAACCCTGGTGCGTTGACCGATATGCTTTTTGTTTAGCCAGTTCCTAAGAAATCGAAGAGTAAACTTACATTTTTTGACGGTAGGTGGTGTTGAGGTGGTGATACAAATGCGATTTTCTAAGGGTACATTTTCATTGAGGCGGCATCTCACGAGTGATTTTCGATACCGGCGGTCTCATTGGATAAACTCTCGCGGGATCTTTCGTTCACCAATAGAATTATCAGTTTACAAAATACGTAAAATCAAGTTCGTCTAATGAAAACCTATTAATTTTTTTGAAATGTTTGACAGTTCGATTTGAATTTGAATGCATTTGAAAGTGCCTTTAATATTCAAAATCTTGTACCTAGTTCTTGTTACTTTTCACGTCTTTTTGAGTGTTTATCGTTGCTGTTCTTGTATTTGTTTGATTTTATAGTGAACCGATTTACAAAGCTCAAAATAAAACGCTCGTGTAACGTGTAGGTATAAGTAATACCTCATATCATCGGCTCGTGGTCACATTAAAATTGCATTTTTTAACATTATGAAGAAAAAAGTACTTACCTATCTTCGGTTCCTCAGAAAGTAGAAAGATAAGATATCAGTACTTTCCAGTTTCATTCACAACTATTGTTTCGGAAGATTTGAAATCACATCACAATCACTGAGTTTTTGATTTATTTTTCATCAAATTGAAAGCAAAAGAATACCTGATGATCAGTCAAAATGTGATGACTACATAATTTCTAGCATTTCGCGGGAAAGCAAGAAATTGCATGCGAAACATGAGACCATGAAATAAACATAACCTATAAATCTATAAATAATCGGATGGCCGTCGAGCAGACGGATATCATGGCATTACAAATTGAATTAAAATCACGTAAGGTGTGCCTCTGATGGCAAACTCTCGGAGGCATCTCTTCAGTTGAAATTGATCAAAATCAAGATAGCGAAAAGTCGAGAAAATTTGCTTACAATCTGTTAGGTATAAGTCAACACACCAGGGTTTTTATTCATCTTGGGTTTCAGTATTTTATGTGTCACCTTTTCATAATTCTGCCTCATTCAGCTATCTCCTAACTCTTACGGACCTCGAGACCAATACTTCCGAGTACGGTTTTTAAGATAATCATCAATATCCACAAACTATTATGTTGACGCATTTTTCACACTTCATCCATAACAGATGATCCTTGAAACGGGTATCCAAGGACCTTTTTATTTGGTCAACGTCAACCTGATGTCGCGATTTTGGCAATTGAAACTTCTATGATTCCAACTGACCTTTTCACAACGACTCTGTCCATATGGCGCAATAGCTACTAAATCACATAGAAGTCACGTTTTCTTGCTCAATTTGTATACCAAATATACGAAACGTGAATTGTCATAGTAAAAAAATATACGTAACATATGTTAGGGTTGTGACAAAACTTATATTGGTCAGACATCCAGAACTCTAAATAGCCGTATTATATCACACGAAAGTGATTGCAGGAGAAACATTAATTCTTGCGCATTATCTGAAAATGTCAATATTAATGATAACCAAATGGAATATGACAATACTTCGATATTATTTTCAGAAACCAATACTGATAAGAGAGTTTTTTTTGAGATGGCTCATATAAACAATGGAGAAAAGTCTATGAATAAAAGAACAGACTTGAATAATCTCAGTAGGATATATTCCTACCTTCCCACATATCAGAAAACACAATTAACAACACTCTGTTATCAAAATTTTCCTCCTTGAAAAAAATGAAAATAAAAAACTGTCACTGTCATTCATTTCCACATTTCATTTCAAAATATTTTATGTTAGAAATTCCAATTTTATTAGATAACCTCACGTTTGTAAGTGTTCATAATGTCGTTTATACCATCATATTGTATTTTAATATTCAATATTCAATATTTTACTACATTGAACGAAACAATCGCTGTAAATCTCTGTTTTCATTGCCAAGTCTTCAACTTTTTCATCGTTCTATCGCATAACTGTCGCAAAACGACCTAAAAGATACGTCCTACAAAGCTAATATGTAACAGCGAACTTTACGATCTCTTTCGACGTCTCAGAGCTGCTTAATAAGAGTAATCACGTACTTAATCAACGAACGCGTCCCATCGCTTTTTACGGGACGCGAAGGTGGCCGTGAAACAACGCAGCCCGAAACAAGCGAGCGTTGAAAGAAAAGAGCGAGCGCGGAAAATCCATTTTCCCGTTTTATCTCCCGATGAACAATAGTCCAGGATCCGTTATAGTTGCTTTGTTGGCAATACGGCGGTAGACCTGGGTATTGATCAGAGAGTTTCCCCTTGCAGCCGCCCCCCCTCCCCGCAGGACCCGGGGGGCCCTGACCGGCGGTCAGGCCGGGCTCTACTCTGCCGGCATCCACCACACTCTATGACAAATGCCCACCCCAATCGATACATAACTACTATTGACATCCGTCCTCGAATTACTGGCGATTGGATTATGCCGGAGCAAGGATAATTACTGAAATGCGGCCGGAAAATGTCTCCTGCGGGACAGATGAAGCGCCGTTGAAAGATACAAAGCAGGCCCTGGAGTGGAAGTCTATAAGCACAAAATTGAAGCGAGCCCATATAGTACACATAATATTTCACATTAGTCCAATATACGTGTAATACGTGAAGAAACTGATGTTGAACTCATATGATATGATTTATTTGCGAAAGTCAGGTCAGCTAAAATTTTTACTTTGGGTAATATATTGAAGCTACGATATTTAAAACTTAAGGAAAATGATACATATGTATGCCAATAAAAGAAGAAAACCACAAACCCAGAAGGCTGTCAATGGGGAGATATCAATAAAATTGTGAATAAAATACATACTTATTATACTTATTCAATCCACGCAAAAGTGAAAAAATAGATATTGAATTCATACGATATATGATATATTTGATGAAATCAGGTAACTTGCAATTTTTACATTGGGTAATATATCAAAGCTATGATATATAAAACGATTTGAAAATTATACATATCTATGCATTAAAAAAAGAAAACCACTACTGTCCATGGTGAGATTTCAATAAAATTATGAATAAAATACATACTTATTATACTCATTCAATACATATATAAGTTAAAACAATTTATATTGGGTACAATGGGTAAATATATTAAAGCTATAATATATAAAACTATTTGAAAATATATACATATGGATGCAAATGAAAAAAGAAAACCACAAAGCCAGAAGACTCTCCATGGTGAGATTTCAATGAAATTGTTAATAAAATACATACTTATTATACTTATTCAATACATGTATAAGTGAAAAAATTGGTATTGAATTTATATGATATATGATATATTCGCGCAAATCAGGTAACTTGCAATTTTTACATTGGGTAATATATCAAAGCTATAATATATAAAACGATATGGAAATACTACATATCTATGCAAATAAAAGAACGAAACCACTGAGCCAGAAGGCTGTCCATGGTGAGATTTCAATAAAATTGTAAATAAAATACATACTAATTATACTTACATACTCATTCAATACATGTATAAGTGAAAAAATTGATATTGAATTTATATGATATATGATATATTTGCGCAAATCAGGTGAGTTGCAATTTTTACATTGGAAAATATATTAAAGCTATAATATATAAAACGATTTGAAAATTATACACATTCATGCAAATAAAATAAGAAAACCATAAAGTCAGAAGGCTGTTCGTGGTGAAATTTCAATGAAATTTTAAATAAAATACAAACTTATTATACTTATCCAATACACGTATATGTCAGTAAAAGTTACTACACAGTGAAGTGAATATTCCATATAACCACTCATACTAATGCATGGAACAGGCAAACCGAAACTCACAAAGTGAAACAGAAAACCAGTGATGAAAGATGGGTAATTGTTGACTACGAATAAAATAAGTTACTTATTACAGGTCTAGGTAAGTCGCGAACACGGTTTTCAATTCTTTTTTGAAAAAAACTAAATTAACTGTTGTGTGATTTCAGACTCGGTAGATGTAGCTTTTTTCTCCTATAGTTTTAGTCATTAGGGGAACCTTGTGATGAGATAGCTTGTTCCTTGTATCCTGGATATGGTCATTTCTGTTGAGGTTATGTTTCATTTTTTGCATTCGTATGTTACTGTTGACATAATAGAGTTGCAGAAAGTCGATTATTTCTGTTTCCCTATAGAGTCAATCTGAAGGGAAAGTTATGATTTTTTCAAATATTAATTTCATAATCTTTTTTTGTGTGAAAATTAGTTTATTCATGTTAGTTTTCCTACAGGATCTCCACGCAAGGATACCATATGTAATATGACACTGGATGAAGGCGAAAGATAGTGTTTTCGAGCACTTTTCATCTTATTTAGGACTTCAAATCCGTGTATTACGAACTGAAGTTTTTTAATGAAAAGTTGGTTACTGTAGTGATTCCGAAGTTTCTGGAAACATAAGGGTCATGGAAAGGAGGGGAGTGTCGATTACAGGAGAAAATAGAAAGTAGTGGGGTTTTTCGTCGTTTGTGGTAAGGAGTTTGTTCGAGAATCATTTACCAATTTCAGATATATCTATTTTCGCTCTTTCTTTCACAATAGTCCAAGACGGTTCTTCGTAAAAAATAAATGCATCATCAGCATATGTTGAAATTTTTCCAGTCGTTGCTACGAGGAATAAATCATTAGGATAGATATTGAAGAGAATTGGACCAAGTATGGTGCCCTGTGGTACATCATATTCAATAAGTTTGAAGTCACTAGTGTGGTCATTTATTTTCACACACTTATACCTATTATTCATATAAGTTTTGAAAATATTCAGAATATTTGGATCGATATTGAAAATCGATATTTCAATTCAAATTATGGTTCACTGTTGATAATAGATTCCAACTGCATCTTGTAAGGTGCAATACTGATAATATATGGGTTTGATAGCTTCCTAACAATATCAGATTACTGAGTCCTTATTCTTTGTCATATTATTGTGGTAGATGGATTTGTTCTCCGTAGTTTTTTGTGTTCTAAACCTACGACACTATCTGCAGATATACGAATTAATATTGGAATCTATACAATTGTAAAAAGGCAGATTCATAATCTACGCTGCAAGTTGCTGTTCTGATTAAAAACAATTCTTTCTCGATGGAACACGTTGTATTTCAGCAACTTCTCGTATAGCTCGGATTTGTCTTACAAAAAAATATAAGATCTGATATTTATCAAAATACTTATCTTTGTTCACGTTCTGGAAAATCTGCTGAAATATTGATCTTCGACAGATTTTCCAAAACGAACCTAGAAGAGAAACATTCGGGAACAAGTTTTGAAAACGGAAGGAGATTTGGTTTCTGAGACATTGACAAAGATAAGTATTTTGATGAATATTAGTTGTTATTCTTTTTGATAGGAAGAAAGTAAGTAAGAAAGTATATATAATGACTTCTCACTAACAATGTGATTGTTGCCACGAACACTACAGATATGCTAATATACATATGTGAATAAAGTTTTGAAATGAAAACCAAAACATATTTTGTTCATTCACGTCATTACAGATAAAGAATTGCTTCAGATTATCAAGGCCCTTATAATTCCTTTGGTAAAAAAATAACTATTTTCCTGTTATATGAAATCCTGTTCATTATGGAAGGAAAATTATAAATTCTGGAATGTTCATTTTTTGCACGAATACCTTGTACGTTTCACTTAACCAAAGCAATTAAACGTAGAAAATACCATCTGAGTCCTCGAAATAAGGATTGTCTCTTATCGGAATCGACATCAATTTATATGCGATACAATATCAAAGGGAAGTCATTCAACTTGTCGGCTGATATTTCACTCTCTGTGATTAAAGTTTTCTATTTCATTTCTGAGAGTAAATAGAGGGGAATGCAACAATAAAGCTGGCGATATAAAGAGCACATCAAAATGCAGTTTAATTTCTATTTTAATCTACGCGTGCGAACATCTGCACCTATTGATAGAAACCATTCTCCCAACGATCCATTGTTGACTCAACAGATTATGCATAAAACATAACAGCCCAGTTTCTTCTCTATATAAATATCCAGGAGATGAAACAAAGGAATGATCTATTCGGGAACGGCAATAAATCCGATTTTGTATTGTAATCAAGCAGTTAATGTCAAAACTTAAGACGTTTTAACTTCACGGTGTTCGGGGAATGATGGATAGACAGTTTGGGTACAATTTGAAATATTTTATGACCGAATGACAATTATACATCTTCATAAAAAACTTCTCATACGATAGTGTTTCTCAAATTTCACAACGAAAATGCTGAAGTTCAAATGATTTGGGAGTAATATCAAAGAGGAACCGGTCAAAAATCAGAAGATAACAATTTCGTTGACTGAGCTACCTAACCTAAAATAACGTTAAACTAGAATAAATATTAAGGAGGATATTCTTTCGCTATTCAAGTATCGAATTGAATTCATATGCATATGCTATGCTGATGACACTGATATATTAGTTATTGAAGATGGCTTGAACACACTGAAAAATACAGCTGAAAGCACATTTGAAAAAGTCATGATTTGGTCTGAGAAAAATAATTTGCATATGAATAAAACGAAAACTAATATGTTACAGTTCATTGTAGAAGGAGAACAAAATGAGGTGTATCTGTTTGTAAATACTGATTTGGAATTAAATGCAATAACATCTACAAAAATGCTAGGTGTTATTTTCGATAACAAATTGCAATGGACGCCACAAGTTGACAATTTATGTAAAAAACTAAGAAAAGTCTGCTATTCTCTTTGGTATCTCTCAAATTATTGTAGCAAAAACATCCTGCTAACCCTATATTATGCAAATTTCAATTCTCATCTCAGGTATGGTATTTTGAACTGGGGCACAAGCTTCTCTGTAGGCCGAGTGTTCACCATACAGAAGTATGCTGTAAGGATAATTGCGAAGTCAGGATTTAGGGATTCTTGTAAGGAAACATTTCGGAATATGAAAATATTAACAGTTGCGGGAATATACATCCTTGAGGCTTGTACATATGTATACAGCAATAAAAATAAACTGGCTGCCAATAGATCAGCACATGAATACTGTACACGAAATGCCCACCTAACCCTCCCAAGTCAACATCGCACTGTACTCTATTACAAGAGTTTTGAATATCTGGGATGCAAAGTCTATAACAGACTTCCTGATGGAATCAAAGTCTCACGAAATGTATACATTTATATACAAAAAGTTAAGAAGCTACTATTTTCAAAAAAATGCTACACTGTAGAGGAGTTCCTGTCGTGATTTGGCATTTGTATGTGATTTATAAGTTTTTATATTTATATGAATTTACAGCTAATTTTATTTATACAAATTTGTCCTATGTGTACCCATGTGATGTTTCTATACTAATATCGACTTCTATTTATTTCTTTTATTTATATACATCTATCTAATGAAGTTTTACTCTTTTTTATTTGTAGTACCACGCTGTTGGTGTGCGAACTAATTTGAGGAAATGAAGAACTTATTATTATCTGATTCCCTGGCGTAGAGGAAAACCCGTTGTGTGGGATTTTACTTGTGTAGATACTCTGGCTTCTTGTTATATTTCTTCAACATCCGTATCTTGTGGCTCAGCAGCTACTTCTGCAGAATCATCGAAGAGAAGGAAATATTCAAGTTTAGGAAATAACTTCATTTTTTATCCAGTTGGAATTGAAACATTCGGCTCCTTTGGTCCTCAAGCGAAGACATTTATAAATGAAATAGGCCATCGAATCACCACGGAAACCAACGATCCAAGAGCTACCAGTTTCTTGATTCAAAGAATCAGTATTTTAATACAAAGGGGAAATGCAGCTTCTTGTTTCGGGACCATTCGTAATTCCGAAAGTCTCGATGAATTTTTCATGATTCCTCTTGTCTCCAAATCACAATATTCCGACAATAAAATTACATCTTCCGTTTCTTTCAGATCTCAAGGATTTGCTCTAGAATTCGCAGAAGCCTTCCACAACAACCAATAATCCCAGGAAAATTCATCTCTGTCGCTTTCCTCTACATGTGAAATTACAATTGGAACATATGGTTCGAAATTATTGAATAATTCAAGTGTTTCTCCAACAATCACAAGTTTTCATGACATCCCGACAGTAGACCACAACAGAAAGCCCTCAAAAATCAGTGTCCAAGAGGAGTATGATATACTTAGACCTATAGTGGTACCAATTGAAGTGGTGACTATATTCCAAGCCATGTCACAAAGTAATACTTCTGAAAATATTGAGACATGTGGCATTCTAACAGGAAGACTCGAAAGTAATGAGCTAATTATAACTCACATGATTTTTCCAAAACAAAAAGGAACCTCAGATTATTGCATGGCAATGAATGAAGAGGAGATTTTTGATTATGAAGATCAACATAATTTGATAACGATAGGATGGATTCACACTCACCCCACCCAAACTGCATTCCTTTCAAGTGTTGATCTTCATTCCCATTTATCCTTACCAATTACTGATACCGGAAGCAATTGCGATAGTATGCTCTCCAAAATATAATGAAACTGGATTTTTCATATTAACTCCTCATGCTTTAAAAACCATTGCAAATTGCCAAAAGAGTGGATTTCATCCACATTCAACTGGACAACCATTATTCAGAGTGGCCGATCACATCCGAATTGAAAAGAATGCACCTCTGGAAGTATTGGATCTACGCAAGGCTTAACACATCCACTTTTACAATATTAATTTTTTTTTTATTTATAGATATAAAGATAAGATTTTATTTTTACATAATTCATTAATTTTTTTTTATATGTTCTTATATAATTTTCTATTTTATTTTTATATTCATTCTGATTGTACAAGTATGAATCGTATTGCTATTATAATACACAACTGTGCGACTGCTTCTTTTATTATTATTATTATGCTATTCAAGCATAGTATAATATTCCTCTAGTAACTAATAGCTAAACCATCAGCCAAAAATGTCCAGGACGTGCTGAAACGCTTTTCAACTCTCTCATATTTCTAGATAAAACCATACGCTTTGTAGTATTTTTCTTTGGTCAGGTACATTCTGATTTCAATTGTGTAAGCCATGAAATATTTCATAATTTGAAATTGTTATTCGTCTAGTTTTCTCAGGGCTCTGAAGTTCCTTTGAATTTGCTATATTCTGAAACGATATATTGAGATATATACAGAGATATAAACATTGTTATTGATCTGATAGCATGAATAAATCTTTCATTTATGTGTCAACCGAATTTGAGTTCTTCCACCAATCGGAATATGAGGACAATATGACAAAAGAAGACCACAAATTTGCAGTGAACTCGTTTAAATGAATTGCAACTTCAACATTCAGCACTTGAAAATTGAAAATACATTTGTATTAATTAAAAATAGGTGAATCTGATTATTGGGATGAGCTGACACAGAAAACATTGAAAAAAATAAATGAAACCACCTATGTTTTTATAAACCATATAGTATTCGTTTGATAATGTCGGTATAGGAGGAAACTGCAGTAACGTTAGTAACAAATATAAGTGGTATAAAAAATAAACAATTTTTGTACAGTAAAGGACGGTTTGAATTAGACTTTTCTGTGAGACATGAAAGATTTGCTTGTCTCACACCTGACCTTCTGAAAAACGTATTAAGCTCCTCATACTTGGCGAGAGTAAACAAAGAGGAAAACTGCTTCATAAGAAAAAATCTACTGCATGTAAACGGTCAAACATATACACCAGAAGAACTTGAAAACCAGGAGGAATCTGAAAACTACGTAGAAAAGCCAAGAAGTGCCCCCGGAACTCCTACACCCACAGCATCGACTGAACGCACCATACCTAACAACAAACCTCTGGAAGCGGTGATCAAAGGACACCAGAAAACGACCACTCCCCCACAACAACCTGCTAAATCCCTGAAAGAAGGACCCGAGAAACCAAGAATGAAAACTCGCACCAATAGCATTAAATAGGTAAATGTTGCTGATGAAATAAATCATATTGTAATTTGAAACAGTTGAACGCCATTTATCTATTTATTTCGTGTCCATTTGCTTATTTTTATTTTCAAAACCTAACTGAACCATATACCATGGACCCATATATACGTGATTTTGCCATAACCAAACTGGACACCTATACATTGTTTGAGGAAAAGAATGTGAAAGAAGTATTAAAAATTAATGAACATTTCAATAATCTCAAAATCATACATACCAACATTCGAAGTATATCAAATAATTTCGATGAATTCGTCATTCTATTGAGATCACTAGATGTATCTTTCGACTGCATAGTATTTACTGAAACTTGGATCGTTCCTGATATAAGTGTTTTCAATATTCCAGGCTATACAACGCTATATAATTATGGCAGATTCAATCAGAATGACGGTGTTATGATATTTGTGAAGTCAGACATCTATGAATACCATACGACTATGAAATTGATTGATAATTCTCTTCTAAAAGTCAAGTTAAGGGTAAATAATCGAATATTTATGATCAATGCCATATATAGATCCCCATCTACAGAAATTGAACCTTTTGTGGATGAGTTATATTCTATAATCAGTGCAGAAAAAGATTATTTCGACTATAGCTTGGTAATTGGTGATATGAATATAGATTTGCTTGTAAATTCACGCGATACCGACCATTACTTGGACGCAATGAGTGAAAATGGATATGTGTCTGCAATAAACGCACCAACAAGAGTTAAAAATGAGTCACATTCATGTTTAGATCATATATTCATAAAAGCAAAAAATCAAACCTATAATACAATTCTACCTATAATATTGGAAACATCTATTACCGACCATTTCACAACACTATCACAAATAGTATTGCCAGACATTAGTCATGTGGGAAAAAATAAGAACACGTATCACAAAAAACTTGACAGCGAACTCCTTAGACATAAAATGCAGAATTTGAACTGGAACGGAATCCTAGAATGCAACAATATTAATACTGGAGTGGATGATTTCATTAATATCGTACAAACCCAAATAAACGACAGTACTGAACTTATAAAGACTAAAAGTTACCTGATTGAACGCAAAAAATGGATCACCACTTCTTTAGTCAATTCAGTTAACAAAAAAAACAATATGTATCGCGCGCTGAGGAAAAATCCTGAAAATACAGCCTTGCAAGAAGAATACATAAATTATAGAAAGGTTTTGCAAAAACTGATAGTAACGACCAAGAATAATTTTTATCGGAAACGGCTTCTGGACGGGAAAAACGATCCCAAAAATATGTGGAAAATCGTCAATGAGATCACTACCAATCAAGAGAAATCATCAATCAACTTGATTGAGTTACAGAGCGGTGAGAAATTTCACGACCCCCAGGATATTGCTAACCATTTCAATGACTATTTCATTTCAATAGGAGAAAATTTAGCTAAAGAAATCAAACGGCCTTTGAATTATTCAGAAAATTGTTAAATCTATATATTTATATCCAACAACGGAAAGAGAAATTGAAAATGTTATCAGACAACTGAAAGATAAAAAGTCACCTGGTATAGACGACATCAAAGCAGAGACACTCAAAATTATCCTAGAATATATATTAAAACCACTGACATTCCTCATTAACAAGTGTATGGAACAGGGGGTTTTTCCCCGTGCTTTTAAAACATCTGTAATAACTCCTATACATAAAAATGGAAAAACAACCGATTTAGCAAACTACAGGCCAATATCTTTGATATCTTGCCTTGCTAAAGTTATGGAAAAGGTTATACAGAAGAGGTTGAACGCGTTTCTTGGAAAATATGGATTGATGTCTGATTCTCAATATGGTTTCAGGGAAAAAAAGTCTACCCAAGATCCAATTATGATATTAACTCAAAATATATATGAATTTATGGATAAATCCAAACCATCAATTGGTATTTTCTTGGACCTCACGAAAGCTTTCGACACTGTTGACCACCAAATATTGCTCAACACACTGGAAGATATTGGAATAAGGGGCACACCACATGAACTGTTCCGAAGTTACCTTTCTAACAGAAAACAACGAGTGAAAATATCAGATAAAACAAGTGACGATAAACTTATAACTTGTGGTGTGCCTCAAGGAACGGTGTTGGGACCCATACTCTTCAATATTTATATGAATAACCTCTTTTTGATAAGAACCCATTCAAAAATTATCAGTTTTGCAGATGACACTGTAATGTTTTGCGGTGACAATAACTGGTTTGATTTGAAAATAAAACTCGAACAAGACTTGTATGAAGTCAAGACATGGTTTGACAATAGGCTCCTATCGATTAATTTTAAAAAAAGTTTCTACTTACCTTCCAGTAGCTATGATGTATGTCTACCAAAATTTGAACTCACAGTGGCGAAGGAAGCTGTAATAAAACCTGAAAAGATAATTAAATATCTAGGCATAATGATCGATTGCCATCTCAGATGGGACCACCACATTGAGTATGTAATAAAAAAACTCCGTTGTATTCTTTATAAATTCAAAAAGGTTACCAATATTCTCAACACAAAGCAAAGAATAACACTCTATAAGAGTTTGGTAGAATCACATATAAATTATGGAATAATTGGTTGGGGTGCAGTTTCCAAAACTTACCTCAATGCTCTAGAAGTAATTCAAAAACGGTTTCTCAGATGTGTCCTGAAAAAAAACTTTGACTACCCTAGTGACCTTCTATACGCCGAGTCCGAAATCTTTGATCCTAGAAAGTTATACTTTATGAATTTAGCCATCGTACAATTCAAGACCAAATCTAATCTGATATACCCCTGTCATAACTATTCCACACGAAACAAACAAGCAATATTATTACCTTATGCGAAAAAGTCAATAGGACAGAAGAACTCTTGTTATTTAGGGCCAAAAGTATTCAAATATCTGTCACAAGACTTGCGAAATGAATCATATTTCCAAAACTTCAGAAGAAAATTGAAAATATTTTTGAGAAATACGCCACGGGAAGAAATAAGAAATTTAATTGAGAACATATAAGCCATAAATTCACATAATCTTAATCTTGAACTGTGGAACTTTTAGAATATGGACTAATTTGTGTGACTCTCACGTTTACTGTAATGATTCCATTCTGTGCTATACCTGTTTGTTTTAAAAGTGTTTATGAATACCAATCAATGTTTATTGTTTTATTCCATGTTTTATCTCTTATATTGATAAAAGTTGTATTTTATATAATTTATAACATTTCTCTTTTCAATATGTAACTATACTATTTTGTATTGTCGCATGTATTTTGTTGTTATTTGCATTTTTGTATGATTTCTCTCACTCACAAACAAGTGGAATTCTCCACTTCGTGGGTCTAACCTGTTTTATTCACTTCATTTTATCCATTGCATTGCATTACACATTGTATTGTATTGTATTGTATTTCAAAGTGAATTGTATTGTATTGTATTGTATTTCAAAAGTGAATAAATATTATTATTATTATTATTATTATTATACTACCTTATATTTCGATTATAAAATAACCCAAAAACTCATATAATGCTCACTCGATATGGTCACAGAAATTTACAGTTGAATCAAATTCATTATTTCTTTTTTCATTTCGTCTGTGAATTTCTCTATTGTGGGCTTTTTTCTATAAAACTCGTTTTCAGTTAATGAACATTATTATTATCAGTAGTTCATTTCCTGCATCGCTGTTTTTGAAGAGTTGAAAAAATTGGGTTTTCAATAGATTTCAGTTATAGGAAAATCTGCAGATTGTATCGCATAATTTTCCTCTATCACCATCGTGAATTCAAAAAAAAAGTGGAATCAAAGAACCTCTTCGACTGTTAGTTCGTGTAAAATGTATGAAGATATCATTTTTTAGAGGGTTATAATGAATTTCCTGGATGAAGAAAACATGTTCCAAATTGAATGATTGATTTATATTATTCGATCTAATCTATGACAGTTATAACTGTCATTATTAATATTCTTTTAGACAAGTTAACTATCGAATAACAAACTAGTGCGTTATTACGGCGTCAATTTTCTGCCGTCCAAGTCGAATTTCGTTTTAGTTTGACAACTGTGCTACTAGGCTACTTGATTTATCGAAATTTTAGTAAAATGTCAAACTTCATTTCCATTACATTACGATTCTCAGTGAAAACAGTAAATGCGCATGTGCAGTGACGTGTCATTTGATAGTTTTAGGTTATGTAATGCTTATTTTTGTGTTTATATTATCAGCATTCAGCAATATCATGCATCGAGGTGCCTCAATAGAATTAGTTCAAAATGAAGAACAACGATTTCAACAACGGATTTATAATGTAGTAAGTGTTGCATGAACAGCAATATTTTCTTAGTGAAAATGTAATGATAATAATGTTATGTTGATGTAATTATAATAATCATTGAATGAATGCGCCTCAAGCCCAGTATACCACAGCAATACAGTAGAGACATTGTTCTCGAGGGGCAAATTTCAATGGCCTTTATTCTGTGCTCGGGGTGTGATGTCATGCTGTGGCGGTAAATTTACATGTACGGGATACTGAATTGAAATCAGAATGTCATTTTGCATGATCAAATGATTATTTTGTACACGATAACGTTTGAAATAAATGTGAAATTTCTCAAGTACCTATATAATGCCAACAATATACACAATTCGTTTACAAACATACAGAACGATAAAATCACGTTGATTGATAACACATCGAGATGCAGAATTGCCGAAATTGGTGTTCTGTGGCGAGTGTCTCACTGTAGGGCTATGGTTTATTGTGCCTTGAGTAAATGGAGCTGTCATTGCTTGAAATTTGATATTCCATGGGAGATCCGATACTGAACATAACATACGCTGAGAAAAAAAAATTCATCAGCCATGTTCTGATGAAAATTATAAAAATAATGAAAACAAGCAAAATTATATGTCTATGTATTTTAACGATGTTTCAGCTGTTCTGTTCTGATGTACCTACTTAGATTTAATTCGTATTATTGTTTTTTGAATCCCATTCTGAAATATCTTTCAGAATTTTTATAACTTTTTGATTTTAATGATTTTTATCCCCCTTTTACTCACATGCTCATGTATACACATGTGTGCATATGCACACGGCTGATTCAACCCATCCTTGTCTAAAATGTAGAAATTGCCCATAGAAAAGTTTCTTGGGACCTTTTTTGGGACAATCCCCTCATTTACCATATGACAAAAGTCTGTGTATTTGCTGCTATTTCATATACTTGTTATTTTTTATGGTGATTATTTCCCTCAATGCGAATAAACGATGAAAAAGTTGAAGGCTAGACTGCTTTTACAGAGTTTTACAGCGATTAAATGCACTAGACCTTTTAACCGATTAAAATGTTCGAAATAAACCGGGCGTTTGGATCACTTTTCAGGTACTATCTCTGGTACTATATTGTTCCTGTATTCGATTTTGATGTTTCCTGAGTTTACATGTTTTCTGGAAATAATCTAAACATATATCCCTCCTTCACCAAGTTCAATCGACCAAAATGCGTGCATTTCCATGATTTTCAAAATTTTGCTTTCAAGCAAATGCTTTCGTGTATAATAATTTAAAATAAAATCCCTCGACCTGCGGTCTCGGGATTTTATCAAATTATCATACACTCAAGTCATTTGCTAAGCAAAATTTCGAGAATCATGGAAGTGCAGCACACATTTTAACCGATTAAACTTGGTGCACTCGGGATATAACACCCGAATAAATCTATCTATCTAACAATACCAACTAGATCAATTCAATAGTAGAAGTTTTGATATTCTTCACAAACACCGCGTATATCCCATCGAAGTTCATCAAAATGTGTGTGCGAGTGGAAAACAACTTAGGTATTCCCCTCCGAACCGCTGGTCGTTCGGAAAGAAACTCCCCAGAAAATTTCCTTTTGTTAATCTCCCACGGACATCAATCTTATTTATGTGGCAACAAAACAACCGAATGGCGGTCGGCCAGGGCCATTCTCTTAGCAGAGGTCCAAACGGGTCGGAAACACCTGCAAATAATATCCTTTTGCTGGCCTCAACAATATCTCCAAACTTCCATTAAAGAAATCCAGTTAGGGTTTTATAAGTTTTCCTTCGGTGCGAGCGTAGTTTTTTTTCCAGCTTCATTTATTTTCACTATTGTCATAATGACCTCTATGGACCACTAAAACTGGATGGAGTTGAAGCGCGAGAAAAGGCGATTTCTTTTATGGTTTCAGTTTTCAGTTCTAATGCGTGTTGGAGTTTATATTAGTCTGCAACATTACTGGTCGAATGTTGAAAGAAGAAGAATATTCGATTCAAGTCCATGGATATCCAGAAATGATTTTCAATATAGGAAATAGATGATAAACACTCTCCATTCAGTTCTACAGGGATCGGTTCTGGGGTCTTTTGCTGTGCCACACTGATAACTCTGATGGATGTGGCAGTCGTCTGTCTTAAATAAGAATCACTGTTTATATCATCATCGGTGGAAGACTTTCAATGCCAATATCATGACCAATAATACATCCACTAGCTGAATGCCAATAGTAATCGCTAAGCCAGGTCAAAATAGATAATTTAAGTTGCATTTCACAAACCTAACCCAAAATCATCCACGGTATTTTGTTATCTAGCAAGATCCCCATTAGACCAAATTGGTGGTTGGTATCACTCGATCCTCATGCCTGATGATGGGCTTTTAAATTATATTTGAAAAATCATAATATAACATAAGCATCATCAACATTATATAAAAATATTTACTGCATCCAAGAAAACCTGAAAACGGCACAACTCATCAGTAGACATTTTTGGATCAATAGATCTGAAATATCTGATGGATAAAATCCTTGTACCTGCCTCTGGATGGTCTCAACAATATTTCCAAACTTCCATTAAAGAAATCCAGTTTTATAAGTTTTTCTATTGGTGCGAGCATAGTTTTTTTCCAGCTTTATTTGTTTTCACTATTGTCATAATGACCTCTGCGGACCACCAAAACTAGATGAAGTTGAAGCTCTAGAAAAGCCGATTATTTTGATGTTTCAATTATAATTCAATGATAATAGTCTGCAAAATTACTGGTCGTATATTGGAATCAAATAAATTCAAAGCAATGGAAAAAAGGAACTGAATCAAACTTTATAACTTCTCTGTCACTTCTTTGCAATACAATATGATATTGCCGAAAAATATTCAATTCAGATCGAATAATTATTTTTGATAGAGAAAATTGATATACCTTATGGCGTTCCACAGGGTCTTGGGTCCTTTCGTATTTATTAACACAAAAAACCTTTGAATACAGGCTGACTCTTTGAAGAAAGCCACTATTACCAGAGAGTTGAAGAATGAAAATATGAATTTGCTTTAATAATGAGTGAGGGCCAAGGAATAGAAAATTGTATTAGCTCATCGAAAAATACAACTTTGCCAGTTGACGTAGTGAACTCATTTTGACCCCAGTTGGAAGTGAACCCTTTTGCACCCCTAGAAACATAACATTAGATTTTGCTCATTTTGTTGACTGTTCAATTCAAAAAGTATGGTTTATCGATTGGTCAGGTACTTCCAGAAACGTCGAGGAATTATAAAACGGAACTTTTTTCATGTGAAATGGAAAATAATTTGGAGAAAATAGGTCGCAGCAGGTGGAAGAAGTTGTAATGGTGACAAATAACGTGTGCTTCAGTGGTTTTATAGTACAAAAGAGTAAAATATGCCAGTTTTTCCCAACTTTAGAGGCCAAATGACTTCTGAAACAAGAGAAAGCGCATCATTTGTATTCTACACATCGGAATTGGAGTTCATATGGAAATATTTTGGAAACATAATGATGAATCATACCAAAACTTCAAAAAAGGAAGAAACTCAAAAATCGATTTCGAACATACAAAAAGGTTGATAGAACTGAGGAAAAAATATAAAAGGAAAATTAAATTATCAATTTTCATGAATATTTTCATCATGAAAATTATTCGATTATCAAATTTCTCCACTTCCCATCTTGTCTCGTGAATATTGCTAAAAAAACTGAATTTGATCCTACAATCGGATAATGGTTTTATTCATAAAGCCACCCTATTGTTAGCATGGATATACAATATTTATAATGAATTTACGTCAAAACAATCAAAGCTCGGGCTAGACAGCTTGCATGTTGGGTAAAAACATTTTATCATGAACGTAAATGAATAATGAATGTGAAAACGTTGAATATTGGGTTATTTTCCATTCATTATATGGTTTGTGAAATGACACTGACAATTGGATGCTTTTTGGAGGTAAAATAGAAATCGAATGTACAGGATGACTATTTAATGGTAGCAGTCGGATGATTTACAGAAAAGTACGTATTCCAAAGATCAACCGAAGGGGGTACCCAAATTGAAGAAAACAACAATTTTCTATGTTTTATGATTCATATTTAAGGTTTTATGTTTCATGCCTAATGTTATGTTGTTTTTGTATTAAGTTTAAAGCTTTAAGTTTTGAATTTTAAGTTTTAATTTTTAATTTTTAAGTTTAGTTTTAAGTTTTAAGTTTTGAGTTTTAAGTTTTAAGTTTTAAGTTTTAAGTTTTAAGTTTTAAGTTTTAAGTTTTAAGTTTTAAGTTTTAAGTTTTAAGTTTTAAGTTTTAAGTTTTAAGTTTTAAGTTTTAAGTTTTAAGTTTTAAGTTTTAAGTTTTAAGTTTTAAGTTTTAAGTTTTAAGTTTTAAGTTTTAAGTTTTAAGTTTTAAGTTTTAAGTTTTAAGTTTTAAGTTTTAAGTTTTAAGTTTTAAGTTTTAAGTTTTAAGTTTTGAGTTTTGAGTTTTAAGTTTTAAGTTTTAAGTTTTAAGTTTTAAGTTTTAAGTTTTAAGTTTTAAGTTTCAATTTTCAAGTTTCAAATTTCAAGTTTCAACTTTCAAGCTTCAACTTTCAAGCTTCAAGTTTTATGTTGACAAAATCCGAACCAAGGCCATATTGGCCGAAATTTGTAATGCAATATTCATTATGAAGTATCACTCAAAAAATGCAGATACATAGGATCATCATTTATTCCACATAATGAATGAATAAATATGGGAAATATTCGAAGAATGTTGACCAGAGTTTCATGTTTCAAAAACTCTATCATTCTTGTTTTCCTGTTACTCAACAATCTGTTCTTCAAAATGTAATCATGGAAACTATTTGCACTAAGACAGAAAAACCGTATAACTCACCAACAAAAATCCCCCTTCCATCCCCTCCAACACCACCCATGAAAATTACTGATTCAAAAGTTATTTTTCTCATTAGCATATTGACGAGATTTCCGAGGGAAAGAGACAACTGTTTTTCTTTGTGCGAGATTCCTCAGCATCCCGAAATTAAAATATTTACATCTCCTCTCCGTTGATTACATTTCCAATTCTGAAATTAATTTTCTCCGAGTAAAATGCAAAATCACAAGCAATCCCGAGTTCTAAAAACGAAATTATGTCGCTCCCCATCCGCTTTGTTCGTCGCCGAATCCAAATACTCAATCATTTGTGGAAATGACGTATTTTAATGTTACAAAGTTTTAATTCCTCGAGAGAGCCGGATGTCATTGGAAATATCTTCAAATTTCCATTTAAATGTATTCGGGGCTTGCACTCCAGAATTACTTCGTTTTTATATCTCCGTCGAGAACAGAGCCAGAAGTTAATTTGTGGTGAATTCTGAGCAACTGTCTGCCTTAATGGAGTATACTGAGAATATTCTGCATTTACTGTTTTTGAGTCAATATTTTGTGGTGGATTTATCCACCACAAAATCTGTTTCTCCTTGGTAATGATATCATGTATACATGCGTAACAGTAAGAAAACACATACCAAAAGATATCTACACTATAACTCGAACCACCATGAAAGTGTTAAAAAACGTATATGAAAAAATAAAACCGATCGATAACAGGTATAATGTTAGAACAGCATTCAAAACAACAAACACTTCATGGTCAATTCTGACACATACCAAACCAGATAACACAACGGAAAACACAAAAAAACTGTATTTATCAAATTCCTTGTTCGTGCGGTCAAAAGTATATCGGTGAAACGTTTCGACCATTGAAAGAGCGAAAGAGTGAACACAAGATGTACATCAGGAACAGACAGATAGGTGATTCTGAATTATCAAAACACATTCTTTCTGCCGATAGAGATCACACAGTAGAATGGAACGACACTAAAATTATGACGAAAGAGAGCAATGACAGAAAACGAAAATGGAAGGAATCTGCTTTCATCATGCTGTCTGGTGAAGAATGCATAACTATGAGTTCACTTGATATGGATCGCGGATGGCTGCCCCTCCTGACAAAATGTTATGTCAGATTTGAAATATTTGACAAATGTCAATTACGTAGATTGCCAACAAGATATATTTGCATTTGAACAGGAATTTGCTCATAAGTTTTGAGAACGGAAACTGATTTAATTTCCGAAACATCAACGATAAGTATTTTCATTCATATTAGTTCTTGTTATTATTTTGATAGACAAAATTTTAGTTATGCGACAAGTTGCTGACTTACTGGACTTGTTCTATCCAGGAAGAACTGTTTTTCAGTAGACGCAGCAACTTTTCGAGGGGAACCCAGAAAACTACGGAACAAAGGTATATGATATATTTCGGATACTTACTAGGATACTTGTAAGGATTGTAACGTCGCTATTGTTCAATTATTATTATTATTATTACTTATTTCATTTATTCCTTCCAGTTCTTTGCTTGTATTGATCTAAAACAAGCTGTATATTGCAGTCAGCCGTTGACAATAGGTCAAAAATATAAAAAAAAGTTGTCAAAATGAAAAGTCGACTTATTCAATTGAAAATTCAACAAATCAAAAGGTTTCACGACCTTAAAATCTACAAGGATACTTTCGAAATAAACCTTAATTGCTATTGTTGTAACTATGTGATGAGGTATGGGGAGGTATGACGGAAAAGAAGTCGTTTTCAGGCATTGGGAAGCCTTTGCGAATCGTTGCAGATTGCGGACTGCTAGTTCATGTTCATATGCTCTACTGGACACTCGTCGGTTTGTCTGACCGATGTATGTTCTGGGACAGTTAGAACATGGTATTTCATATATTCCTTGGGTGTCATTAGGTGTTGTGTCTTTGGGCGAAGGAAGATGGTTTTTTGGTGGTTCGCTGTGAAAACGGTTTTGATATCATGTCTTTTCAGAATTCGACTAAGTTCATCGGTGATTCCATATATATAAGGAAGGAAAGCTTTCAGGTTCTTTCTCAGGATGTCTAGGGTGAAAAGCTCTGGTTTGTTGAAGTTTAATAGACCTGTGGATTTGGGAATTGAAATAATAATTTCGAATAAGAACGGATTTGGGCTTTCCATTTCATTGAATTCATGGTGGTAATCTGTTAGTTTGAAGAATCTGTGTATGAGAGAACCGATTTCAATTGTGTTAGATGATGATGAGACTTGGCATTGAGGTACCGGTTTGTATGGGTCGGTTTTCGTTAAACGGTGTGTGTGAAAGAATTATTGTGCTTTGTACATGGATGTTGAAACTTTGTATGAACAACACATGGTGTTGCATATCTGCCATGTTGTTTAAATCAAGAAGACTTGTTTCCGAATTTGACCATTGGTGGAATATTTTTTGACGATATTCTTTGTGATTTTGTTCGATGAACTCTCCGCTCATCTAGACACCATTATAGCTCGCAATATCCGCCGAAGGTGGTCTTTGACATGGTAATCCTGTCGTCCGTTTCGAAACGGGGTCAAGGGAGTGAGGCGGGGCCGATAACTAATCAAGACCGTCAGAGGAGCATCGGCAATGAGAGACGCTGCCCATGAATATTTACCAGCTAATTCGGTATCGCAGAGATAATGACTGTGTCTGATCGGCTTCTGGGGGACCGGCCGCCAATTCGGGCATGATTATGCCGCCCCCGACGGCCACCTCCAGATGTCAACCCGTTATTGCTTCGGATGAATATAGCGACGAACGGACTGGGGCCGTTTGAGCATAGGAGTTTTTTCATTAGGAGCTCGTGGCGTTTGAATATTGAATTTTGACACGTTGGAAGCTGGATATTTTTCAGAGGAACTTGATGCACTTGGAATGGGAGAATCTATAAACAGATGGATTTCTTCATATACAGGAAATGGACGGATTACTGTCAAGGTTCAGGTATTTTTTCAGTTGTTTTTTCGGGTTTAATTCCGTGTTCTGTGGTTTTGATCCTCTGAAGGATAATTGTCACAACGTTTTGGCAAAGTCTCATTTGCCATCTTCTAGGTGATGTCTAGAGTTTCGACCTCCGACCTCGACTAGTTATACAGAATACAGATATATACAAGTGTGATGGATAGACATAGAATTTGCAGCTACTTATTCAAATCTCACATTTCGTAAGTTAATTCCCTTAACTATAATTCAGATATTTAAGAATTGTTTCATATATATATATATATATATATATATATATATATATATATATATATATATATTGTTCGTTCTAAAATTGTTCGTTTTCGTTAACCAGCTGACGAACGTCAACCCTCAGAAGTCGAAACTTGTGCGAGCAATGGATCAACGAGGCCTTACCTTTTAACGTGCGATTACCCAGCACGGTGGCCCGGCGAGGATTCGAACCCCGGCCTTCCGCTTGATAGGCAGATATGCAGATATGATATATATATATATATATATATATATATATATATATATATATATATATATATATATATATATATATATATATATATATATATATATATATATATGCAGGCTGGAACTTCCGGTTGATCCGCGTCTGGAAAGATTTACTTGTCTACGTTTCGGCTCTCATTTCGGACCTTGCGTCTAGGTCTGAGTTGTCTTACTAGCTGGCTATCATCACTGGAGATCTCCAGTTATAATATTAAGTATCTGTGCTTTTGTTTTGTTGTGGTTATCTTTTCACACCTGTGACAAGTTCATCAGCTATAACTTCTAATATCATGTTCCTCTGATTTATTGTCGTTTTGTAGTGGTTAATCTTCCTGTGGGGTTAGTTAGTTAGTGGAAAAATGATGAAAATAAATGAAAAATGAATGAATATGAAATCGTGCCGTTAGGAAATGGGATAATAATAATAATTTATTGTACACTAGTAAAATACAAACAATTTAAAAATCACATCAGTTGATCAATTGTACAATAAAAGGATAAATCCCTTAAGAATGGGGATTAATCAAGATGCATAATCACCCTGGTTCTTCTGTTCAGTCAAACCTGAAAAATCGAAGCAAAGGGTTTACATTTATTTTCTTCAACCTTTTGCGAAAACAGTTCATTGAAAAAGTGTGTTGAGAGGTAGAAATGAAACGAAAAATGGTTCTTTTGTTATCACAATTGTGCAACCACTGGATACTTTCATCTGATTCTATCCAGGAATCTGGAGTACAAGTATATACTAGCGCCCGAGGCTTTATTCACAAGATGATTCGTGATTTGCAAAGATATTTCTGAATAAATCCACAAGCTCTACTTCTTGTGCGAGTTTGAACCTAGGAAACCCGTTACAAATTTGGCAAATTACAAATGAAGATCTTATTGTGTGAATTTTGGCAGTATATTATGTGTTTCTATGCTATTCAGATTGATATTGAAAATATTTTATCTAGCTTTTTTTTGTTCCATCCTATAGGTTCAACATTCGAACATGTGGAGATATTTTTTCTTTTTTTCGACCAAAAAGTCTATTTAAAATTTTTTGCTTGGATTTGTATTTTTATGAGACTTTCTTTCTTTTTTTGCTCAGTTTGTTTCAAAAGAGTTAATAATGGACAATGGAAGTCCGAACCAATATCACCAAATTTAATCAAATGAAGAGATTCATTGAAAACTCACAAATCCTAATGTTTATATCTCTCGTCACATCCTAGAAATATCCTCGCTCTGATTTTGATAAAATATTCCTTGATTTTGAATGAATTTGGTTTGAAGGAATAATTTTTTTATTTATTTTATATGGTTCTTTCGTTACACACTCTTACGAGTGCGCCCAGAAAGAAGATCCTTGTGCGGGCAAGGGTCGACCAATTATGAGGGCTGACGAAGCATTTTGGAGCGTCTGTAGCGTATTTGCCATTCCATCTGTACAAAAACCCAGAAAAACTCACAGTGCTATCGGAATTATATAACAATACCGGAAAATACATACATCATCTCTATGGGTCCAAATTTTGACCGTTTCACTAGGGAATATTCGAGCTAACGGTATCGGCGATGAAAGCTATTGAAGAGATTACATTTTCAACAGCTATCATAACTCTGAAGGATGCATAGGATCTCCTGTGGTGGCTGATCAACCACGGTCGAAGAGATGAACCATTTGGGACAGGCCCGTCCCTGGCCGGGCCAGAATATTATATAGAGAAAATCAAACAGCAAATAAAGTAGACTGGAAATGGCGGATCCGACACCGCGTTACTCCCGCTCCGGCGTGGCTTAATGGCCGGATCCAGGAAATTGTGAGCACATATATCTCGCGCCAGATTTATGAAAGTGCTTTTCTTCCAAGAGTGTCGGCCGGGAGGAGGGGGCGGGGATATATACAATAGCGGCGGCCCCGCACCTGCCAACGTTGTAATTCTGCTGGTCCGCCGTATTTCGAAACTGCCGCTGACCCGAAATATCGCCTCTCGAATCGGGCGTTTTTTAATGTCTTGCTCGTGTGACGTTATGGTTGCAATATCTGGAAGCTGGAGAAGATCCAACAATAAAAAGTAACACGTAAGAGGGAGAAACTTTTAGTTTTCATCATCAATCGATATACGGTTGTAGAGCTAAATATGAGTAATCGTATAATGAGGACCAACATATGACAACACTGTATTATTGAAATCAACGCAGAGGTACCAATCCATTGATGAAAATATATTGCAACGTTCACATTAAATTTCAAATTTGGCGCCTATTATTATTTGGCGTTTGGTGGCAGAACTCTCGATGTTGCCACAATTCGATTGAATTTTGTCATTTTTCAATTGACAATTGTCATTCAGAAGTGACAGTTCTGGGTTTACGTCTTTCTGGCATTTCAAATTAGATAATTGTGATCAAGAAACTGTATATTTCGATGCTTGTATAGGAAGTATCAGTGTCAGGCTCTTCGTCAAAATGCCAGAAGAGTTGAAAACTATCGCTGAAGAGAGCTCGTGACCCCAGCGTGGTGAATTATATTAATTATTATATTATTATTATTATTATTATAATTAAAATATTATAAATATTATAAATCTACAGTCAGATATTCATTTTCAACGTGTTGCAGCAGATTGGAAGCCAAGTATGTATACTGTCAGTGCGATTTCTCAAAAGATTGGAGAAAACAAAGCTCACAATCCACTAAGAGGCTCACAAATACATATTCACAATATGTAGGAACGCAGTCAGTATCTGCAGTTCATAAAGATCGGAGAATCTCGGTTTTTTTGAAATAGTTGTGATGAAGCTATTCAAAATGTATTATTTAAACCATCGATAGTTTCTATTTGGAAAACTACAACTACTACATATTTCGATACACGTACCTATTAACAAAGAAGGTAACATTTTTTGTGTTTCCTTCTTTCATATTCAACACGTCACTTCGATTTATATCTAAAAGCCATAATTCTATGAAAATCTGGCTACAGTATACTTCAAAATTCAACCACGCCCATAATGACCTGCAAGAGTTTTTAAATTGTATCAAGTATAAATATCTATGTTAGGTAGCTAAACAACATGCATAATGCATAGAAATCCTAGTGAGAAAATTTGGATACCATTTCGATGCATATGTTTTCGTCAAAAATGTTCTACGGCTCACTTAACAACAATTCAAGAAACTTGTAATGCAAACCTCAAGAGATGGCGGATTTTCATTCTTACACCATCTAACGAAATTTCTGTAAACTCCCACGATCTGAATAATCGTGTATAGAGTTTTTGACAAAACATTATCGAATCAGTGATCTCACCAGGAATTCTATCCATCTTGTAGCCAACCATTCGAAAATATCATTTGACGGGATGAATACTACTGAAAGAGGGCATTAGGGAGGTCGTTTCCAACTCGCCTTCTCTTACACATTTCTTATGGACGTCGTAGTTTGAATCATACATTGTCTTGCTTATTTGTACATAATGCCATAAGATGGAAATCAATCCAGAAACAAAAGTAGAATTTTCTGTCAATGTCGTAGATCATTCACGATTTGAAGATTATTTTGAAGACTAAATTTCCATTCCTGTATAAACTGTAGTGAAATCTATTTCAAAGCTTCATTAGCTTTCTTTCAACATTTCAGTCAAACTGACAAACAGAAATAGGTACTTATTTTCCCACCAGAGAAAGGAGCTTCGTGCATTGTCAGCTGGATAGAAATACCTAGAATCGTACATATTTTTCCCATTCATTTGGTTACCTGTTCAAGTTTTCTGAGAACAATTTAGCCTTGATAAACAAAAATTAGTTAAGTTCCTTATATTTCTCGTCGGGTTCTAAAATATATTCAGAAACTTGAGTAATTTTGTGGAGAGAATGCAGCTTGGATAAAATTTTGTTTTTCCTTCGAACAAAAATGAAGGGAATACTAAACTTCTATGAAAATAGTAGAATTATAAAACTTCAAACTCCCTGTTTTGTATTTTTTTCATTCGGAGAAGAGAGAGCCAAAAACTAGTTCCACAAACTTAATTTTCTCTACAAAAATTTGGAATTTTCTGATATCACTATACCGATGACCCACGAGTAGGAACTTTGCAGCATGAGCCGTAGGCAAATACTGCAAATCATACAAGTATGAAATTAGCATCCATGCAAGTTATACACTATAGTTTTTTCACGGCTATAACAGATAATAGCAAAATAATTCAAAAATAATATTGAATTCACATTTACTGTCCTCAAAATTTCCACAAAGGTACATTTGAATGAGTAAGTAATGCTGTCATTGCTTGAAATTTGACATTCCATGGGACACGTGATTCATTGTGTAATTCAAACTACAACTGTGACACAATGAAGTCAAAGTATCATCAGGTAAGGAAATTAAATTGAAGACATTGTTCTATCAAGGATAGTTCAGATAAAGTAGTTTTTCTTCAAACGTCAAATAATGATGACATTACTTATCTAACTTGATCCTGTCAAAGTTTGATGTCTCCGCCGGCAGCAGTTTTTTTTCCCATTTCTTTACGGCGGAGGGAAAAATGTTGTCATGGCAACAATATGAAACATGTCACAAAGCAACAATACAAATGTCATTAACAACAATTAAACATCATTTTTATTTATAGTAATATTAAAAGTACAATTAGTTAATGAAGCATTATCAAAATTGAAACCGTGCAAAAATGTTCTCGACTCTTGATACGCATTGGTAATTGTTGATGATACTGATGGTCGAGCACAACTTTCAGCAATCATTCCCGATGTTGGCGAATCATGAGGGTTTAAAATTTTTTGAGCATTTTCGTTCTTATTTCTCATTGAATCCTCTATAGGTATATCCTTCGGCAACCGTGCTTGATTTCCAGCCCCCATGTCGTTTGAGGCATTCTAGATTTCCGCCTCCATCAATTAAAAGTGTTGCTGAAGTTCGTTGTAAACAGTGACCCGTGTATGCGCTTGCATCGTTTAAATTTAAATAACTAGCTACTTTTTGGGCTACTGCGCTGATCGAATGTATTCCCATGACGCTTCGGTAACACTTTCCATTTTGGTACTTTATAAAAAATCGGTTTTCTGTGAAAATTTCAGGCCGCAGTGATGCATACTTTTTATACAGTTTAATGTCGTTTTGACCAATTATCGTAAAAGATCTAATTTGTCGTGTTTTACTGTCTGGGATTTTGATAATTATTACATTTTCTTTATCCTCAATGTCCATAGTCTTCATTTTTACCAATTCGTCGCATCGACAGGCGCCGGTAACCCCAATTAACAAAACAATCTGAAAATTTTTTATAATTTAGGAGAGTATACTACATGCTTTGCAATATAATTTTTTTTACCTTTGATCCTAAATACAACTTATCTGGCGCTTCAAACAAAAATTTATCAAACTCGTCTTTAGTGAAAACTTTAGACTTCTTTGCAGTATATCCTTCGCTTGTCTTTTTCAGAAAGGCACGTAACTTTAAAAATTTGCTTATATCCACATTTTTTCTAATAACTAACTCGGATTTTATCATAGAGTATCGTGACCACATTGTAGAAGATTTCCATTTATTTTCATTTTCCATTATATTAAAATATGCCAGTAAAACGTCTTCGGTAACTTGCCGTACTCCTCTTGTATCGCACCACTCTTGGAAGTGCTTGTACGCTAACCGATACTTTATTCCGGACTTGGAGGGCCCCAAACGTGCTACTGCATCATTAGCCGCGGACTCAATTTCGTTTAGGTTTTCCATTTTCGCACTAAATTTGCGCTTGCGGTTGCAACAACAATAAGCTGTCTTTAATAACATAAAATAATTGTCAAACAACTGTAACCAGGGAGATGCAAATCCCACCGACGACTTTATTATTTTAATTTCTAACATCTAGACGACTTTGATAGTTGTCACAGTTGATTTCGAGTAAAAATAGCGTATGAATTGTACTATTTATGGTTGAAAATTGCTACGTTCGAAGAAAAAATAGTATACTTTATTCGGCAAATAAGCGACTTTTCTTGACTTGCCCTCTTCGTTCGGCGCGTAATATCGGGCGCGTCAAGAAAAGTCATGCTTCTCCGCCTCATAAAGTAATATACTATTTCCCCAAAAGCTATAGAACATATATTACTCACATAACGTGGGATGAGTACTTAAACTCAAAAATGAAGATTTTAGTGAAAGTTTCCAGTAATATACACTATTTTCCACTGGAGTGCTCGAGAGATAGTTTTCTCTGAGAGAAACGAGATCTTGTATGGGTTGAAATGAAATATTTTCCTGGTGAGTGAGATTTTTTCTACAAATAGCTCTCTATTTTGCTTTCTGTAGATATTCCTATGTTTGCCATCTATTTGATTTAATTTTCATATGCTTGGTATACAAATTTAGCAAGAAAAGGTGTGATTTCTATGTAACACAGTACCCGTCGCCGCCATATGGTCAGGAGAGTAACTGTTTTAGTTAGGATTTTTTCTTCTTTTTTGTGAATGAATCAAACGTTTTTGAATTATATACACGTACCTATCAACAGAGAGTGCCCGTAAAGTTTTTCTGATTTCATTTATTCCATAGAAGTTTTGATTTCTTTTTTTTATTCAGAGAAGAAAACAGACAAAAAATTGTAATTCCCAAAATTAATATGTACTAATGTTGAACTCCGAAGAAATAGTATTCGTAATAACGATTAATAAATGAGACTTCGATTTTATGCTCTGATATATTTGACAGATGGAAATAACTATAATCATTTTAATGATAATAATTTCATGCGTAAAACAGTTCTTTGAAGTGACTCGTCCTTCGAAGTTCCCACGCCTTTCTTATATCCACTCTGTAATCTACAAGGAAGTATTGCGAGCCGTGTAGCACATTTAGTTCTGGTGATTCATTATTATTGATAAGAACCCGCTGTGTTCGGTTATTGAGGAAAGATTTGAAGAATAAAAGACTTTTTTCACTGAATCCATAGTAGCTAAGTTTTGCACATAATAGAGCATGGTTCATCGTATCAAATGCTTTAGTATAGTCAAGTGACAACAAAAGTGTAACTTCATTATTGTCATACGCATGCATTATTTCATCAGTTATATTACCGAGGGCACTTGTAGTACAATGAATTTGTCTGAAGCCAGATTGTGTGATGGGTAGAATATGATTATTGTTAACATATGCATATGTTTGCTCATATACTTTTTCTATAACTTTAGAGAGGGATGGTAATATATTGATAGGTCTTAAATAATTGAAAGTTTCTGGTTTGGATATTTTGTTGATCGGTGTTATCAGCGATTTCTTCCTCATATTGGGATGAGTCCCATTTTCTATTCATTTGTTAACAATGAAAGTTATGATTGGTGTTAGGTATGGAATGCACAGTAGTAACATTTTAAGAGATATGCCGTCACTTCCCAGTGCATTTGATTTCATATTTCGCAAAATATTTTCCACTTGTTGCTGACTAACTTGTTGTTGACTAACATTATAATGAAAGTCTTACACTCTTGCCCATTAGAGTGCTCCAGAGATAATTTTTTCTGAGCGAAACGAGATCTTGTATGGGTTAGAATGACATATTGTCCTGGTGGTGTGAGATTTTTTCTACAAATAGCTCTCTATTTTACTTTGTGTAGGTAGTCCTATGTTTGCCATCTATTCGATTTAATTTTCAGGTGCTTGGTATACAAATTGAGCAGAAAAAGTTATCTCTATGTAATGTAGTGCCCATCGTCGGGTAGCTGTTTTAGATGGAATTTTTGTTTCTTTTTGTGAATTAATGAAACGTCTCTAGATGATATCCACGTACCTATCAACAGAGATTTTTTTAAATTCTTTAAATTTCACTTCTCTCATAGAAGTTGCAATTTCTATTGTTTGATTCGAAGAACGGAAAACTCAATAATCAGACGCCCCCGAAAAATCCCATCCATCTTTATCTTCCATCGTCGCCAGATGGGATCTTTGCGAGACGAAATTTGCACCCAGATGGAAATATAATCACCGAAGTGGTCAATATTAGATTAGTGGCAGCATACGAGAATTAAGCTCGCCCGACGTAGATGGTGTTATCATCCTCGCAAATGGCATTGGGGTGTGAAATGGCCGTGCGGCCTCAATCTCCCTGATCAGGTGGACTTCCTCGTCTGGAAAATGCGCTATAATCAAATCATCTCGACTGGATCATTGCGGCATTAGAGGAATGCCGTCTCGAGGGATGACGTGGACAACTGGACAATGGACAAGAGATGAGTTTCAAGCTCAATTTTTTTTTATATGCAGATTCACACGAAAGGGAGGCGCTGAAATGTTCAAAGAACACTGCGTGAATCAAGGGACAGGAGATACGAATTAACATTCACTTTGAATTTATGGAGTTTGTAAGCCTCAGGGAAAACATTTTTTAGCAAGGAGTTCCAAAGTTCAGCTGTTCTATTGAAAAAAGATCCCTGAGCAAGAGAGGTTCGACAGGTTTCCAAATTCACAACAAAGGGGTGGGAGTTCTGTACTCGTCGAGTCATCCGTGTAGATATTGCCAAGGAGGGAACGATTGATAACAATTCGGAAGAGCATCGACCGTGAAAGTATCTATAGAAGAGACAAGTCTCCGACACCCTTCTACGATGTTCCAATGGAGTGAGCGAGTCTTTGAGAGAAGAATCACCAACAAGACGAATTGCCTTTCTCTGAATAGAATCGAGAAGCCTCAACGAATGTTTTGGTGCCGAACTCCACACATGAAAACTGTATTCCAAGACAGGTCGTATCTGAGCCTTGTGGATCATTAGAAGCTGACGAGAAGTGAAGTATTTCCTCGCACGAAATAGAAATCCAAGTTTCTGGGAAGCACCTTTAGCGATCGATCTCACAGGGTTTTCCCATGAGAGATTATCATTGATCGTAATTCCTAGCATCGATATACTTGATTTTATCAGAATAGTCACTCCTGACATCTGAATATTTGATGATAGATCGGCTTTTCTTGAGAAGAAACTTGCCTGGGTTTTCGTAGCAATGAATTCCACCAAGTTCATGTTACCCCATTCTATTATTTTCACCAAGTCATCGTTAATTTTATTGACGTGAATGTTTCTTTGAATTTTTGTTTCTCGAGCTGGTATGGGGACACTGGAAGAGAAACTGGTATGAAGAGTACTGTCATCCGCAAAACTATGTATTGAACAATATGTTTTCTCGAGCAAATCATTGATATGAAGCAGAAACAAAGTGGTCGCCAGAACTGAACCCTGTGGAATACCTGCATTCATTGGGAGAATATCAGATGATACTCCATCAACAACCACATACAGAGACCTATCAGACAAGAAACTCTTCAACAATGCACACAACTGCGGAGGCAAACCATAAGACGGCAGCTTAGAGAGGAGACCCCGATGCCAAACTCGATCAAACGCTTTTGAAATATACAGTGCAACAGCTATCGTTTCTCCGAATATCAACGACAAAGGAAATCTTTCAAAAAAGCGTGGTATTCATAGATCTTATGGAATTTCAGCAAAGGCATACATGTTTTGGAATTTTATATTCGCATAAACCAAAAACTATTGCGCAGAAAACTGAACAGAATTAAAATGCAGATATGCAGTCTTCTTCGGAAAATTTTACACCAATAGTTTTTGACTGAAGAAATATGTATTTTGTTGAACATGACATGTCACTTACCCACTATGAGCAGAAGTTAACAGAATTCAACGTTCAAATTCGCGCTAAAGCAATTTAGCAGACTTATGAAAATATTATTTCACATCTTTATTTACGAGTAACTGATACTTCACTACCACTTTTTTAACATGTTCAAAAGAAGGATATGTATATTTGTTTCGTAGTTTTCTGGGTTTGTAACCTACCACAATCTGAAAAAGTAAGAATTAATATTGGAATCTATACAAGTGTAGAAGGGCAGATTTTTAATATACCCCGAAAAGTTGCTGCGTCTATTGAAAACAGTTCTTTCTGGATAGAACAAGTCCATTTAGTCAGCAACTTCTCGTATATCTCAAATTTTGCCTATCAAAAAAATTATAACAACTAATATATATATGAAAATACTTATCGTTAACGTTTCGGAAACTAAATCCGCTTCCGTTCTTAAAACTTCATTGAAATGTTTCACAAGAATACCAGAAGGTGGTAGGACTGACAGGCAAGGTTTTACCAACGTATGCAACGAATATACCGTGTTGGAAATCTAGTCTATATTTCTTTATCGCTACAATTAATAACTTCGGTAGTTTCTCGATCGAAACGATTCATTTTGTTTATATTCACACGATAAACGTGATATCAAATATGACAGAAAGGGGCAATTCAGATTCAACTGTTGAATCTGTGATGTAATCCAGGACCTATCTTGAAGTACTTTGAAAGGTTAAAACATTAATTTCAAATAAATTGTCGAAGTTGAATATGGCGTGAAATTTTCTCACCGAATACCACTTGAATACTTGAATAATCCTTGTAATTTTTTTGCTCACGAATATCCGAAGGAAATTATCCTTCGAAAAAATTTCCGGAAATAATTCAAGCAGTAGTGGTATGGCGTCATTTACTCTAAGAGGACCTACATTATATGATGCAGTTCAATAGAATACTCCATTTTCTTTTATATTCGAATCCAATTAAAATACCATTACCAAAAATATACCAGGTACCGTACATAAAAAACACAGAGCAGTGTCATCTGATTCGTCTCAGAATTTTCAAAAACTGCTGTACAGATATGAGCTGGTGACTAATTACATTATCAAGGGTTTTAATCAAATATCGATCAATTCTATCAGTCAATTGAGTGTTAACAAAACTGCATTTCATTACCATTACCCATACGAAACATTATAAAACAATAATCATCGGAAAAAATCTTCAGAAGCTCACAGCCAATCATTCCGTATATTAGGGATGTTTACAAAAAAAATCCTCTTTGAAATGTGTAAAACGATGAGAAATGGTCCTAAATATGGATGCCCAAAAGATAGCAAAACGAAAAAAATCCATTCCTTATGGGAGTTCATATGGAAGTCCTAGTAATCGTTTGAATTGAGGAACGCTCTATGACGTCAGTACCCTTATTGAGGGCACGCGGGCATTCCACAGCTGTTATTTACCTGATTTGAGTGCTGCTGTCATTGATATTTATTTATGTTGCATGTTCGAGTTGACAGTGTGAGTATTAGGTGTCATTAGTTTGTTAATGTTGAAATCAAATAGTTGTGCTGCGTTCAAAAGTGGTAAGATGGGGGAGGGTTTTCAAGAAGGCGATTCACATAGCCTTTCAATAGTAGATGTGACAATGGTCTCTGATTTTTTGGCCTCGCGTACAGACTTCAGTCAACCATAGACTAGTGGTACAAAAGCAAGGCAGTAAGTACTATATTTCTGATTGTTGAATGATTCGTGAAAAAGGTTGAGAAGGTAGTAATTGCCTCCAATCACACTCTCGTTACAATTTTTCCAATCTCATCGATTGCATTGAAGCATCTCCAATAACCCTTTGTTTCATCAACACAACTCACCTTTATTTATTTTCCTCGTCTCGTTTCGCCGGCTTTCAGTTGTTTTTGCTGTCAATATCCGTTTCCTGAAAGACTCGAGATCTACCTCTTCCTCGATAATTCTATTTCAGGGGTTTCTCTTCGTTGGGTTATTTGCTGTATACTGGGTGTCCCAAAATAGTTACAGTTGGAGATTGTTATTCTGAAAAATCAGGAGTTTTTTCGGATTATTATTCCATATTTATTCATCGTGGTTGTTTTCTGGAAATGATCATTCGTTGGTGTGTAAAAGTAAAAAGACCCAGGTGGCGAATACTTTGGAAAGCAATGAAGATTCGATAATTTCTGAATATTTCTGAAAGTCAAATGGAAATTGAATGTGGTTTTCCTGAAATAATATAGTCTATTTTTTTTAAATATAAATTCACCCGAGAGGATGGCCTGTAATGTTGAAAAACACCGCGTGAATCAAGGGATAGGAGATATGAAATAACATAACTTTGAGTCTTTGAAGTTTGTGAGCATTACAAATAAGCTAATTCGGTAATGATTTGCAAAGTTCAGCTGTTCTATTGAAAAAGATCCCTGAGCAATAGAAGTTCAACAGGTCTCCAAGCTCACAGCAAAGGAGTGGAAATTCTGTACTTGTCGGGTCATCCGTCTATCTATCTATAGAAGAGAGATAAATCTCTGAGCCATCTACGATGCTCCAACGAAGTGAGCGAGTCTGTGAGCGAAGAATCACCAGCAAGACGGTTAATCTTTCTGACGAGAAGTTGAGTATTTTTCGCACGGAATAGTCCATGCTTCTAATAAACGATGAGTTTTGGAACCTTTGGTGTAAAAGTTGAAACTTTTCCTAGAGATCAATTACCCTAACACCAAACTGATATTTTTGCACTCGACGCGCGTTTCACTAACAAGGTTAGCATCTTCAGGAGAAGAATATTGATACTGCTGGTTTCTTATATAAATCACATGCTTTTAGTTCTAGCATACTTCGTTTGCTGTACCGATATTTGATTTCTAGTTTCAAATACTTTTGTTTGGCAAAAAGTAGTACTTTTTCTGCAACTGGTGACTCGTTCTTAATGCTGACTTGAACAAATTTCGGAAATACTGACCTACGTAGACATGTTTTCAGAAACCAAATTTCGGCATTCATCAATTTAATCAATCAATTTAATCCCAATTTAGTTTCGTTGACCTGGTAGCCATAACGAATAAACGATGAGTTTTGGAACCTTTGGTGTAAAAGTTGAAACTTTTCCTAGAGATCAATTACCCTAACACCAAACTGATATTTTTGTACTCGACGCGCGTTTCGCTAACAAGGTTAGCATCTTCAGACACACTGTAGAAATTATGATTATGGACACAGTTTTATTTTTGATAAACTAAGTAAGTTTTTCACAAAAATTCATGGGGATGCTTGAAGACTGGCTTTAAATCAAATATTCAAAAATGAACAATTTGTTCAGGCCAGCCTCAACTCACCTACACTGTAGGTTGACGGACTAACACCTATTAGAAAACAACTACTCCCCTGGCTAATACCACGAAGGGCATTGAATTACATCCAACAGGTGTCAGTGCGGAATTCTTCACAGAAGAAATTCCACATATGCTTGTGGCGATACAACTACCAGAATTGATTTTCAATTACTGGGACGGGACACACTTGCAGACCGGATGACCGGTTTCGGGCTATTTGGCCCCTCATCAGTGCAAGGCAGTGCCATCATCAACATTAAGTCGATGACTTCCCATAATTGAAAATCATACTCGAGCAGAGTATCTTCCCTAGACCTAGGCTGATACAAACAACTAGCAAAATAGCCGTTGCTGCGCCATCTGCCCGTAGACTAGGTACTAACCAAGAGCATATCCGCATGGCCCCAATTCCTTGTACAAGGAAAATACGAATTTCACAAAAATTCATGGGGATGCTTGAAGACTGGCTTTAAATCAAATATTCAAAAATGAACAATTTGTTCAGGCCAGCCTCAACTCACCTACACTGTAGGTTGACGGACTAACACCTATTAGAAAACAACTACTCCCCTGGCTAATACCACGAAGGGCATTGAATTACATCCATACCGGTCTGCAAGTGTGTCCCGTCCCAGTAATTGAAAATCAATTCTGGTAGTTGTATCGCCACAAGCATATGTGGAATTTCTTCTGTGAAGAATTCCGCACTGACACCTGTTGGATGTAATTCAATGCCCTTCGTGGTATTAGCCAGGGGAGTAGTTGTTTTCTAATAGGTGTTAGTCCGTCAACCTACAGTGTAGGTGAGTTGAGGCTGGCCTGAACAAATTGTTCATTTTTGAATATTTAAGTAAGTTTTATCCCTTTGTTCTTTCACTTCACCAGTGTACACTTCACATACAGAGTCAAAAATCACCTCTCGCAGCCAAGCTAAAATTGATGCTGCTGCTTCTATTAAACATCTTTAGCGATCGATCCCCCAAGGTTTTCTCATGTAAGATATTAACTGATCGTAATTCCTAGCATGGAGATGATCGTAAGAATAGTTATTACTGTAATCTGAACATCAGATAGATAGATAGATCGACTTTCTTAGGGAAGAGATATGCCTGGCTTTTCCCAGCTTTGAATTTTACCAAGCTGATGTTACTCCATTCCATTTTTTTCATTGCTGATATCAATTAGGCTGATGCCTCTCTGATATGGAGACTCTGGGGGAGGAACAAGTATGGAGGGTACTGTCTTCCGCAAAACTGCACTGAACAAGATCATCGATATGAAACAGGAACAAAGTAGGCGCCGGAAGTGAACCCTGTGGAACACCTGCAATTATTGAAAGAATATCAGGGGATACTCCATCAACAACACATACAGAAACCTATCAGACAAGAAACTCTTCAACAAATTACACAACTGAGAAGGAAAATTATAACACGACAGTTGAGAAAGGAGACCCTAATGCCAATCACGATCAAACGCTTCTGAAATGTCCAGTACAACAGCTAACGTGTCTCCAAATTTCTCGATGGAATGCTGCCAAATATGTGATACATACGCCAATGTTACTGGTTGATTTTTGATGGCAAATCCTTATTTTCCATCACTAATTATTCCTTATTTCTCCAGGTAGTTGACAAGCTCCATATCAAGTACTTTTTCCATTACTTTGGAAATGATAGAAAGCTATTCAATTGGTCTATAATAACAGGGTTGAGTTCTCTCTCTTATATTTGGAAATGGCTGAACTCTGTTTGTTTTCCAGGACCGAGAAAAAACCTCCAAATTATACGAAAGGTTTAACAATTCGCAAAGTACTGGTGTCAATCCGGGAGTACAAGATGGCAAATACTTTGAACAGCAATGATAATTCTTGTTATTTTCTGACAATCTCTGAATGTTAGATGGAAATTTATCGTGGTTTTCCTGAATTATAATTATCTGATGTTTCAATTGAGCGCTATAATCTCCTCAGAAATATTGAACAAATTATCGGTTATAATTGCCAAGTGCATGAAAATTAGCGATAATTTTGCAAGAAAGCGTGATATCTAAAAATTGCAAGAGTTTATTTTCATATTTTGGCGAAAGTGCCCGAGTCCGAAGGACGAGGGCTCTTTTACAAAATATGAAAATAACCGAATGGAATTTGTATAAGATATCACGCTTGAATGCAAAATTATCTGGTCATTTTTATGCACGAATGTAATTCATTGGAATATTTCACGAATGAAGAAATTCTCAAGGAAATGTTATTTTTTGTTCATTTATACTTTCCTCTATAGATTGTATGGAGCACTCACCAAAACGCGAAATGTTTTTCTATTTTTTAAGTCTATCTGACATTAATTTGTGTTGTTTACTGACGTCTAGCGATACGGTTTCAAATGTGTTGTTATGGTGACTTGATATAATGCAATTACCGCTGTAAGTTTTCGATATAATGCAATCACCGCTGTAAGTTTTCGATAATTGCATTGCTCTTATGGGGCATTTTATATATGAGAGAAATATTCGGTTATAATTGCACGAGTGCATAAAAATTACCGATAATTTTGCAAGAAAGCGTGATATCTAAAATTGCAAGAGTTTATTTTCATATTTTGTCTCTTTTACCAAATATGAAAATAACCGAATGCAGTTTGTATAAGATATCACGCTTGAATGCAAAATTATCTGGTCATTTTTATGCACGAATGTAATTCATTGGAATATTTCATGAATAAAGAAATTCTCAAGGAAATGTTATTTTTTGTTCATTTATACCTACTTTCCTTCATAGATTGTATGGAGTACTCACCTAGACGCGAAATGTTTTTCTATTTTTGAAGTCTATCTGACATTTATTTGTGTTGTTTACTAACGTCTAACGATACGGTTTCAAATGTGTTGTTATGGTGACTTGATACAATGCAATTACCGCTGTAAGTTTTCGATAATTGCATTGCTCTTATGGGTCATTTTATATATGAGGGAAATAATTTTTAGAAGTCAATAAAAGCATTCACTCCAAAACGCAAAGTTCTCCACCAACCACACAAAAGCCTCCCCCCTTTCCATTCGAACGCAAAAATCCCCGAACGCTCGCATCCAGGCCCACGGCAAATTGAATATGAACACCTGAATGCCACATGAAAGCAGCTCGCTTCAAAGGTAAATTAATTCTGTCAGATACAGAAAATCGCGGAGACTGGCACATCTCCGAATCATGATTTTATTAATAGATGGCGTATCAGGTGAACACAGTCGATTTGTATCGTCGGTGTGCCGTGTTCTCAGACCGTCAGTTCCAGCCTTTCAATTTTTAAACTCATTTCAATTACTGCGATCCGGCAGGGGCGGGTGCAGCGGGGGGTGCGGAGGGGGTAATGGAATCAAGCGGGGGCTGAATTTTGGGGATGTTGATGGTGACTGTTTGGTATGAAAGCTTCTCCTGAAGATGAAAACTTGATTTGCGGAACGTATGTCAATTGAATTCAGTTTGTGTTTAGGGAAATTCAGTTCCGGAAAATTATTTTTTATTTCGTTTTTCCGAATAAAAATACATATATACAAAAGGAAATACAAATTTTGATTTCTACAGTGTACAGCCTTATCCAATTCATCTTGGCACGAAACTAATAACGTATATGGCCAGCAATCTCTTTGAAGTATTAGGTTAGGTCAGAAGTGAGTGGGTCTGTTCGGCCGTCCACTGCAACCCACAAGGGTTTATTGTGGCTCACACCTATTCAAACTCGACCAAATAAACCCAGCTTCTTAACGAAGCCGATTAGTTTGTATGGTGAGTGATCTTTCAGGTAAGATGATAAGAGTGAAGCCTTGCCAAACTCTGAAAACCTGATTCGGTCCGCAGCGGGGCAGGGACAAATTATGTGCTCTGCTGTTTCATCATTTTCCAGACAGAGACGACACAAGTTGTCTTCTGACAGTCCGATTCTCTGCATATGATGATTCAAATGACAGTGACCTGTGAGAAGGCCAGTTAGACATCGTAGTTCGTCCCTACTGTAGTCCAACAACTGTTTGGTTTCCGACTTCGAAGGGTGAATAAACGCCTTGGAATGAGCCAATCCTGGAAGATTTTGCCAGAAGTCCATAAATCTTTTTGCCATCCAGGAATTTAATGTTTGTTTGGCGAAGCCTAAAGCGATACCAATGACAGGTTCTGGTCCGATGAAGCTGCTTGCAGCACCCTCCATTGCAAGGGAGTCAGCAGCCTCATTGCCTTCCAGGCCAGTATGGCCCGGAATCCAGACCAGAGACAATTTGTTAAATCTTCCTATTGAGGAGAGTCGTTTTTGGCAATTTGTTTCTGTGAAGTATACTGAGATAAAAAATACCTAATATATGTGTTCACTGTGTTGAAATCAATTTCCAGAAGGTGGTTTTTCTTCCGTCATTGTCTACACTGTGCCAAGATGGATTGGACAAGCTGCAACCCTGTCGAAAAATTTAAATAGCATTATTCTATAATTTATTCTCTACTTTTACTTTTTATTCCTTTTTCCGGAAATTCTCCTCTAAGGGGTGAAGAACGGACGCCAAATTTGTATGGGACAACGTGAAGCTTTGGTCCAATCTACTTCAAATTTCGCATAAATATTCTATTACAGAATTTATGAAAGACGTGTCTCGTGTTTTAATGAAATTATTTGCCTAACGGGTTAGAAAGTTATTTTAGGGGTTAATCAACGCACAGCCTAAGCCACTGATTGTAGAGATCTGAAACTAGAAGGGTGTGTTCTTTGAATGAAGTAGGTATCCAATATTGAAGGCTTTTCCGAAATTCCACCCCTAAGGGGGTGAAAAACGGGGTCAAAGTTTGCATGGGACAGCGTACTTCAATCTACTTCAGATTTTGCAGAAATATTCTTGAACAGAATTGATGAAAGACGTGTTTCATATTTTATTGAAATTCAATGTTTAACGGGGTGGAAAGAGGGGTTTATAACATTTTCGACTTCTTGTAAATGCGCTTTTGAGTGCGCCTAGAAGGCAGAGCTTTGATGAACCTGATAAAACTCACTACTAAGAACTACACGATATAATTGCATCATCAAAATAATTAACGCCCAACAAAGTGGGCAGGGCTCAGCTAGTTAATATAATAATAGGAGGTTTCAATAAACGCAGTAGATTTTTGGAGTAGAATAGAATTGTGCCCTTCTACAGTTTGTATAGATTCCAATCTTTATTCTTTATTTATTTTTTCAGATTGTGGTGGAGAAACAATCAAAAGGCCTTGAAGAAAACATTCATCCACTATATAATAAAGACATGAAAATAGTTTTATGTGGTCCTTAATTATCAGTGCCACCAATCTGTCAGCTTTCCTTTTGTGAATGTTGTGCAATTTTGTATTCAGTCCACCAGCGTCCGAGAGAATTTCCAGCCAAGAACGAAATAAATCAAGCAAGAACTGCGTAGATTGGGGCCGAAAAGAAAAATGACCGTTGTCCAGAAACGTAGTGCTTCATCTCGTAACGGGAAAACTTATCAAACTTTGATGACCTCGCTTCGGGCACTCTTAACTCAACTTTCTTGATAAAAGCGCAAATAAGTGAAACAAAAGTTTTACTATTCGCCCTTCTTTCGTTCTATCCCGCCGTAGGCTTCAAAGAGAGCTATGGGCACCTGGACTACAAAGTTTTCGAGTATTCTCGGATTCGGGATTGAGGAGTTGATTGAAATTGGATTAGGAAAAAATGCAAACTCGATAAAATTGCTCGTTTTGTAGATTTATTGAGAGCAATGATGATGAAACTCCAGTCTAGGGAAGATCAGACAAGTTAACCTGTGGTTCTTGTACCAAACATTATATCGGCCAAACAAGGATATCTTTCACCAAGAGAATTGAGGAGCATAAAAGTAGTATTTTCATTAAAAAGACTAATTCAACAATTGCACTGGACGATTCACATGACATGACCGACCGGAAAACGCGAGTTCGAACATGACTATGGGGAGAAGAACGGTCTGAAGCTGTTGGAATTCTTAGAAATCAATGGACAACAAGTCGGAACAAAATTTGACTATTTAGGATCAGTTCAGCAGGTGAATCGAGTGTTCGATTTTTTGGCGAAGGAGCGACACATGCTTGACTTATGGTGGCGGAATCAAAATAGTATTTGTTCAACTGGTACGAAAAATGCATGTTTTCGGTAAAAGAGTTTCTGGCGATGTTAACATTCTGTTTATATGGTGCTACAAGACTTGAAGTTGGGATCAGTATTGATCGAACAAAAAAATTCATATTTTCATGATGTCAAATTCTTGTGACAGATTACCGACGTGACCAATCTTACGTAAACGGGATTTTAACATATATATATATATATATATATATATATATATAAATCAAGTTCCATTCAATGTCAAGAATTTTGAGATAATATGGATGAACTGTTTGTTGATATTCTAAATTACAATTGATATGACTTTTAGAAAAAGTCATTACAGATACCGAAAATTGCCGGTAAGAGGATTTTCTTCTTCACTAATTGAATAGTCATTCCCTTTTTTTGTACTAGGTCAAATTTTCCACGTACTCGTACAATAACAATGACAACCAAGCAATATCTTGAAAAAGGTTACTTTCTTTTACAAAATAAGTGAATATAAGAACCCCATTTCTTCGAAGGTTTTGGGTTTGGGAATTTATATTGGAATATATACAAGAGTGGAAGGGTAGATTTCTGACCTACCCTGAAAAGTTGCTAGGTTAATTGAAAACAGTTTCTTCTGGATAGAAGTCATATTATTGGAACTTTAAAAATTCAAAGTAAATGTTAATTCGTATGTCCTGTCCCTTGCTCCACGCGGTGTTCTTTGAACATTACAGGACTTTTCTTTCGTGTGAAACTGCATAAAAAAAATATTCGTTTGGAGAAAAAAGTTTTCACTTGATACTTACGTAATTAACGAACGTGCAAATGACAAAAACACGAACAATTTGATAATTGTCTTTAATCAATATATTTGAATCCACTTCTAACAGGGGTGCCCGTTTAATCAACCCTTCCAGATGACAGTTGTGAAATAAATTCAATTCCTCCAGTCTTGGTAACTTCTCGAATTAGGTACCTGTGAATTAATATGTCTATATCATTGAATCCTGATGAATATTTATCTTTATCGGTATTATTTGAATAATGAAACAGAATTAATTAGTTCCCTGTCGTTCCATCTCAATATCTCGCCTGAAATTCTCTGTTTACCCCCGTTTTATGACATCTGTAGGAGAGCATTATTGAAATTCTTGTTGAATATCTCGTTTCAGTTACTCATATCCCAAACGATAAGGTTGTCTCCAGGAAAGTAATTGGGTTGCTTTCATTCTGCAGGAATTTCAACACGGATCAAAGTTTACTCAATACTCAAATCAGCTATTTTTTCTACTTTGGGGATTTTGTAGCCACAATTACAATCCAACTTGACGAACTTTCGTTTTTCTGACTGAGTAATCTCACTATATTCGTTGTTTCTTTTCATTTTTTCGAATTGGGTCTTGGTTTATCTGCTGCCATTCTTCTGTTTCCTAGCTTCCCCGTTTGTGCTTTTTTCCACAATTTTTCTGGGATATTTGATTTGGATTGCTGTTATTTGAACAGTCAAGACAATGTGGAGAAATTCTTCTGGAAGAACATACAGCACGTTGTATTGTACAAGATAGAAAATATATTTTTTCCCCTTTGCTGGGTTCTGATCGATTTTCTATCTTTTGTCATTATAATACCTAAGCAGTCATGCGCCTCTATTCATAGTTTGCTGCCTTAATTATTCATTATCTTCTCCTTCGATATAAAATTCTGATTATTATCATTATTATACTGAATTTCTTGGAGTGGAAGAATTGACACAGAAATTGTACCCATCATAATGTTCTTGTTCATTAAAAAGATAATCTGATGAATGAAAGAGGTTTGAAAGAAAATGTCATAGGAAATGTTCAACAGGTTATTGGACAGTCAAGACAACCTAGAGAAATACTTTTCAAGGAACTTACACCACGAAATGTTGTTCAAGATAGAAAATATATTTTCTCCCCTTTGCTGAGTTCTGATCGATTTTATATCTTTTGTTATTATATTACCTAAGTAGTAATGTGTCTCTATTTCTATAGTTTTCTGCCTCAATTTTTCATTATCTTCTCCTTTGATGTATAATTTTGATTATTATTATACTGCTCTATTTTTCTTGGAATGAAAGAATTGACACACAGTTTGTGCTCATTATAATGTCCTTATTTATTCAAAAGATATGAATGGAAGAGAGTTGGAAGGAAATGTCAGAGGAAATGTTTAACAGTTTATTGGACAATCAAGACGAACCGGAAAACCGTTTGAAGGAACATACAACACATTTCAGATGTGTAAGAAGTATTGTATAATAAGTGATACCTAGCCTAATGGTATTGATTGATTCGAGGCAAAACGAACAAAAGAAAAATCTGTCCCGCTCCCGACATGATCTACCCCGTCGAAAGGCCGTGAAATATTCATGACGCCGTAGCGTCAGAATGAGATTTTCCTTCCCCTCGAACATCGACTCGTTAAATGTTAACGTCGATTGTAAAACTCGCCAGTTATAAATCTTCCGACCTAAATTATATTTGTCCGGAACTTGTTTTATGCCTTTCCCATTTCCACTAAAATGGATCGATCCATATTTTATGAAGTTGACGAGCAAAATTTATCCGCCGATAAAAAGATATTAAGCCCAGTTTATCACCCTAGCAGAATTGGCACATAAAAAATATAATTGCTCTTTCATTGGAGACAATGCAAGCTGATATGTTGCGGGCAAGAAATAGAGGCTATGATGGGTATTCGTGAAATGAGTGTTGGAATAATCGATATTTGAGGGAAAAATACTCACAGACACGTGAAAAAGTGTTCGACAGGTATTCGGGCTCACAATAAATGAGTAGGAAGACTGGATTCATCGGGTCAACCGCGATGGGCATGTCGAAGTTGCGACAATTGGTGATATCTCAAGGGTGAAATTTCGAAGCGAATAATGGAACATTTATCTTTTTTTATTTATTTATTTGTCCACTGACTATTTTGAGCCGAATTCTTTATAATGGAATGATAGTCTAGAACATGTCAAATTTGTGCCTTCACGATCCTCAAGAGTAGACAAGGTGTAGTGTTGTTCTTTGGAAGAAATTGGAAGTGTTGCTGATCGAAAAATAAACAGTGTTTCTTCCGGAGCATACCCTGAGAAGAATCAATTGAAATCAATGGAACCCAAAATTTTTTATTGCTTATTGACTAGAAAAAATCTCAGACAGGGACAGACGTGATATATATGATTTTGTTTCTTCACTTCACTAAATAAAACATATTTTTTTAGTGAACATGTTAGCTAATATACTAACTTTTTCGGGGAGACGATAGCTTGCATCTTATCTTTTTGAGTATCCATTTTTTTAGTCACCAGCTAAGCCTTAACTTGAAGGAAAATGAGCATCAGTTCATTTGTAATCAACAAATATTCCAGGAAAGATTTGGTATCATCAGGAGACAGATTTTTGCAAGTGATGTCATTTCTAGAAGATCAAAATATGACATGACTACTGAAGTTTGATAAAAATCATTTCAATACTCTTATAATGGATCATTTACCCTTCAACACATTGAATGAGATGCATCAAACTGTAGTGGGCTTTCAATTTTTTTGGAGAATAGTAGAAGCAAACAAAGATTGCCGAATTAGTAGCAGCTTGCTGTGGCTTCTGAAAATGTGTGAGAAGTATGATGACACTCAATAAGGTTCAGCAGTCGGATATACTTCTGGAAAAGAGGGACAGAATCCTTCAAGCTTTGGGTAAACACTTGTTGAAGGCTGAGATGAATTCAATATTGCATTAATGGATCACCTAACCCATTTTTTGAATCCCATCAACTCATTGGTCAATCGAAATTCAGTATCAATATCAATGGTGAGAGGTTAGCTGGTCCTCCTGATGTTTCAAGTCTAAATCTAAATACGTTTCGCTCTTACGGAACACAACAAATTTGATACCGCTGATTGAAGATGGAAATATTCAAGCTGAAATACTATCACCGACATCGTTACTGAAACAAACTTGGTGCTGCGTTATGTCGATGAAATAGGCCAAAACCTGGTATTTTCAACATACTGCCTGCAAATGCTGTCATCATGTTCATTGTATGCCCTCATCTATTGACAAAATGGTTGAGGCTTTCGCGGCCGAGGTTATTAGTATAACTACTGCTCTTCGGGCTTGAAGGCCGTCGTTCTTTGGAATTTCTTCCTGACGTTTCGCTAGCGCGAGTGGCCAGCTTCTTCAGAGGCTTATTCATCTCCGATGACTCGATCAGTGTCATCGGAGATGAATAAGCCTCTGAAGAAGCTGGCCACTCGCGCTAGCGAAACGTCAGGAAGAAATTCCAAAGAACGACGGCCTTCAAGCCCGAAGAGCAGTAGTTATACTAACCCTCATCTATTGTCAAGAACATTATTTATACCTACTCTTAAAAGTATCACACCAAACAGTTAAAGACACAATCGGGATGTAATGCATTGAATATCTTTGGCTGGACTCGAGGGATATGATTGTGACCTTTCAGATATGCTGATGTTTTCGATGTTGTTGAAGATGAATATCCTCTACACTGGCTCAGTGATTCAAGTGAGTTTCTTGAGGCAAACGGGTGGGAATTGTGAGCAGCTGTTTCAGTGAATGAGGTCTTCATCTTCAACAACATTGAAGAAAACTGTGTATCTAGAAGCCCACAATCGTTTTCCTCAGGTAGTACAATGGGTTTTCTGTTTTCTTATTAGCACAGGGTACAGTTTGTAGCTTTCCTTCAAGATGAATGTTTTTTATTATAATTTTCACAGTGTATCACCTTCTGGCTTTATCTTGCTATGCTTATGCTCCAATATTGGAACAAACTTCTTATTTTTATAGTTGTGTTCTCAGTAGATATCAAGGAAAGTATAGTTTCAAGTGGAAAAATCTTCAGTAGGTTAATCGAAGGCATCTATGGTTAAGAGAAATAGAAGGTTTGAAGCTGAGAAAAGGAACTAGTGGAAGCCACAAAGGTTCATGGAAAATGCTGGACAGGAAAATGTTTCAGAAGGATTTGTGATGTGTAACTTATAATCTACTAGTTTTCCCAATAGTATAGGATGTCAATAAGGCTTTCTGAGGTTCTGAGCCACAATATTAATATGTTATTCTCCTGCTGTAACATTTTCTGACCCCTCGAACTGGAATAGCAATATTCCAAACGGCAATATCCCCGACTTTATCTCCATTTCTCTCTCCGAGCTCCCGCGCTGAAATTGCCATAACTTTTTGTTTTTATTGCGAGCGATAGACCGCCAGAACACCCCCCATTCCTCACCCCTGCAGGGGCAGGCTGAGTTATGTATTTGGGAATGTCATGTTTTATCGTTCGGTGCGGTTTCTTTCAGAATTTCGGTTTGACAGGAATGGCGGGCGGCATTATTGGATGCCGAGGCAGCCAATGCCGGACGCGACCCGAACATCATATAAATTCCGGGATGAAGGGTAGAGCCGCGCTCCAGGGGCGATCGTCAATATTGCGGGGCGGGGGGCGCAGGGCGCGCTCTCCAAGTGGACAGTCCATTTCTCTGGCGATGCTGCGGCACGCGGGCCTCGTCTTTCATCTCTTCGGGCCATAGGCGTACGCATAACAGGCAAAAGGGGAGTCTTTGGAAACAATAAATGAAGACTGAAACAGAATATCCCTTGAAGGCAAAAAATTCATGAACTTGATGAGTAGGGATTACACTCATGCCCCCTTACGTACGTCAACCCTCATAATTGAGAAGTATTCGAACCTCTATCAGGTAATGGTGATAGTTTCATAAAAAATACTTCACATCTAATTGAACAGTTAGATCAAATTGACATAACAACTGAAGACATGTTAAAAGTTTCGATGTAGAAAGTCTGTTCACCAACTTCCCTTTGAAAAAAACCTTAGAAATTGTCAAATCAAAATTAGAGAATGATGGAACACTGATCAATAGAACAAAATTGAATGTAGATGCGATCATGGATATCTTCAAACACAGAAGAAACGAATTTTCAATTTCAAGAATGATTTTCATCAACAAGAATTTGGTATGGTATGCTTCACCACTTTCTCCAATTCTTGGTAATATTTATATGGAGTACTTTGAGGACTCTTTCTTAAAAAGTTATCCAAATGGCCCGAAGGTGTGACGGAGATATGTTGATGATATTTTTGCTGTATGGAGTCATGGTCAAAATGAACTTGACACATTTTTGGAACATATTAACAAACGAGAACCAACAGTAAAATTCACCTTTGAAACAGAAAATAACAATACACTTCCATTTCTACATCTAGAAATGATGTAATGATAAAGAAATCGACAAGCCACATAGATACAAGGGTATATCGAAAGAAAACATATACCAACAGATATCTTCACTACACCTCAAACCACCACACAAGTGTCAAAGAAGGTATAATAAAATGCCTTTATGATAGAACAAAATTGTATATATCTGACAAGAAAAAATCGATGATGAGATAAACTTCATAAAATCAGTATTGAAAAGAAATGGATATCCAGTATAATTCATAAAAAACTTTCACAGAAATTGAAAATCCGAACACAGTTCACAATGAAGACATAAAACCTACACAGAATACACAAAACCTGTATCAAATATTATAGCTTATGTCCCTTGTTTGTCTGAAAAAATAAAAGGGATCAGCAACAGGTATAATGTTAAAAAAACAACAAATACTTTGAGGTCAATACTGACACATACCAAACCAAATAACACAACGGAAAACACAAAAAATTGTATTTATCAAATTCCTTGTTCGTGCGGTCAAAGATATATCGGTGAAACGTCTCGACCATTGGAAGTGTGAAAGAGTGAACACAAGATGTACATCAGGAACAGACAGAGAGGTGCTCAAAGGAATATTTCATACGGCATTGAAATAATAGTTTGAAAAACTAAAAAAACACGCTTTTATAGCTAACCGAACTAAAAAATAGAAAATAATTTTTAATTACAAAGAGTTTATATTACGGTAGTAGAAGGCTAAACAATCATTCATAGTCAATCAGCTCAAAATAAAATTATAATGAAATTTAAGTAATTAACAGAATGAAGTAATTCAGAGTAAAATCGTGGGGTGCTTGATATATTATATATTACAATCATTCTATCGGTAATTATCTTCGAGAGGAGACTTATGAAATGTAGTAAAATGCACCCCACGCTTTTTACTCTGAATTACTTCATTCTGTTAATTACTTAAATTTTATCATAATTTTATTTTGAGCTGATTGACTATGAATGATTGTTTAGCCTTCTACTACCGTAATATAAACTCTTTGTAATTAAAAATTATTTTCTATTTTTTAGTTCGGTTAGCTATAAAAGCGTGTTTTTTTAGTTTTTCAAACTATTATTTATTTTTCATTTTTTAGTTCAATTTATCAATTAGTTTCTAGTGGAAATGTGATATTTCTTACGAATCATTCCGCAATCTCATCATTTCATTTAAAGCTTCACTATTGCATGGGGTACTTCCTGTTAACTTAGAGCAATCAAGTTCATCAATCCGAATATCGTCTAAAGATCTTACACGACTAAGTGCTACATAGGCTTTTCCAGCAGCAAACAATTGCGAGCCTAGATAAATAACTGCATGATCAACTGTACAACCTTGCATCTTGTGAACGGTCGTAGCCCAACTCAGGATTAATGGCAACATTCGTCTTTCAGCAGTTCCGTGGCTGTATTTCGCTGGGAACTATATTATATGTTACATAAATATATACAGTAATTTGCTTGTATCAGACTCATGTACACCTACGCATGTAAGATAAGGAATGAACATTGTGAGAACGCAACTACCCTGAAAACGTTTCTGCCTCCGTTGTGCTGTGCCGAGTGCCCGAACGAAAGAACGAAAGAGTAAGTCCGAAACTGCAAGCATGCGCAGAACGCGCGCTAGCTCTATCTTTTTTACTCCACTTCAGAGGATCTATAAAAGAATTTATTAATCCTGGTGATTCTTATGAGGATAATCAGACAAAGCTCTTTTAGTGAATATATCGAGTATGTATTTCTTGAAACCAATACGAGCAAATTTGTTATTTTTATTTCATTGTAGCTAGTTTTTTATAGTGTTTAAAACAATGTTTTTTGTTTTTTTCTTATTTTCTTCTTGTATTCCGACGTCATTTTCAGTTATTGTATATTGTGTGTAATTTTCAACTGGAAAATAAAGATTATTATTATTATTATTATAATGGAAAACTATGATCAAATTATTGCATTGTCATCGGTCTTTGATACGTATGCAAAGTTTCAAATTAATCAGACTTCTGGAAATTGGTGAAAATTATGCTCAAAGATTCCGTTACATACATAGTTACAACCCAAGCTAATAAAAGCGTGTTAATAAGTATAAATTTTACCGTTCATTTATAGAACACCTTGTATTTTGTAAAATGGTACAAATCAGTAAAGAAGGTGAGATATTTCCAAGAAGTGAATATATTGAAAAACTGAAAGCTTAATGTCAAATATTACAATAGAGCTACAGCAATACGCTATAGTCATGATTCTGCAAAAAATTCCTGCACGCCTTCAGAGCGCAAAGTGTTGATTTTCAGACATTGTTCGTGGTAGGTACGATGGAAATTGTAGGTATTGGTTAGAATCCGGCGCCAAGCTCTCTTTTCTTTTGTAATTCTTTGTTTTGTAGGTTCTCCTGATTTTGGGAATTTTAGGAGCATGCTATACTGTACGTACTTCTTAGTTTCAGTTCTTTATTAAATTTTATCTATTACTTTCATGAATAATTTTTTTAAATCACTTGTTATTCGAGGAAGGCGGAAAAATCATATGTATAACAAGGAAGTAATAGTATATTACACACCAAGATGGGAAGTGATTCATTCCTGTCGTGAGATCAGTTAGCGTCGAGGTTAGCTATGATCTCGAGACAGGAATGAAACTTCGTACCGAGGTTTGTGTACTATTTTATTTACAATCATCATATTTCTATTGAAATTAATAAATGTCTGTTTCGTTCTGAACATATCTAAAATATTACATTTAACGACAAATTACCAAGAACGCGGTTTCCTCAGAATAATCAAGTAGATATATTGTTATCGTGACTACGGGGTATAGAATTGTCAATAATATAAATAAATGTCAGATAAAGTCTAGAACAGATGAAATGAGGGCGGGAAGTGAGGGCAAGAAGCAGAGGTGTGTAATGTGACACTTCCCAACCTTCAATGACGTTAGTAATGACAGCAATACATATATGGTTGTGAATAAAATGCCTTGTCCTCCCTTGAAAGATTGCTGTCCTCCGCTACGCGTCAGGCTGTAAACTTCATCTTCGGAAGGAAAAATAGCACTTCGCACGCTTGTTATACAAATAGCTATTTTTCTGTACAAAGTTGAGGGATATATAGCATCCTCATCTACATGATACCAAGTCACAATATAACATCCACCTCTCGATGTACCCATCTTTTCAATAACCCCGTATCTGATGTTTCCCGATGAGGCGTTCGATAAGAGAATTAAAGTAAGGTATATTGCGGCAGTATGGAAGACAAACGGCCGGTATAACTGGAGGAGAGTAATCAATGGTCACCTCCGCGTAATTTCTGGCATAGTGGGGCAGTAAACAACCATGCAGGGAGAAGACTTATATTACCGCTATTAATTTGCAGAGCCGGCTAGGTCCGGCCAGAACTACTCATACCTTATGCTCCTAATTGCCATAGCTGGCTCGTGCTCCGGCATCTTCCCGGATGAAATAGGGTCAATTAGCGGTGGATGCAGTGCGAGTTTCGTTGTAGCGATTTTCGTCTGTTCGTTGGAATTACAGCGAATATTTCCATCGTGTGTTAAAAATCCTATATGAAGCGGGACATTTTCGATCAATTACAGCGATAAATTCCCGGCGGGACATTTTCGGGCTGGTGAATACCCGGTAGGTTTCGAAAAATACCGGCTCGGTCCCTGTATCTATAGTAACGATTGTTAAAATGTACATTTGTTATCTTGACAGGCATAAATACTGAATTTTAAACGTAGTTGTTTTAACTTCGGAAATATTCTACCGAATTACACTCGTGCATCAAAATAATTTCCCATTCAAGCATGTTGTCAGTAAAAAAACTGCATTCGGTTATTTTCATATTTTGCTAAAAGACCCCTCCTCTTTCGGAGTCGGGCTCTTCCGACAAAATATAAAAATAAACTCATGCAGTTTTTAGACAACATGCTTTCATGGAAAATTATCGGTAATTTTGAAGCACTTGTGTAATTACTCCCGAATATTTCACACAAATATTTATCGACAAATGAAATGCGTATTTTGTTCCGCGTTACCATAGCATCTCAGGTATTCTATAGAAATTTTTTTCCCGCATGGGTAACTTACCATAGTGGACATTTTTCGATATAAACAGAGTACATTTTGTTTGAAATAACACGTCACTTACTCACTTTGGAGTATCATCTGATATTCTCCCAATAAATGCAGGTGTTCCACAGGGTTCAGTTCTGGCGCCCACTTTGTTTCTGCTTCATATCAATGATTTGCTCGAGAAAACATCTTTTTCAGTACATAGTTTTGCGGACGATAGTACTCTTTATACTAGCTTCTTTTCCAGAGTCCCCATACCAGCTCGAGAAACAAAAATTCAAAGAAACATTCGCGTCAATAGAAGTTACGATGACTTGGTAAAAATAATAGAATGGGGTGACAAGAACTTCGTGAAATTTAATGCTAGGAAAACCCAGGCATGTCCCTTTTCAAGGAAAGCCGATCTATCATCAACTAGTATTCAGATGTCAGGAATAAATATTCTACAAAGTCAAATATCTCGATGCTAGGAATTACGATCAGTGATAGTCTCTCACGGAAAAACCATGTGAGAACGATCGCTGAAAGTGCTTCCAAGAAACTTGGATTTCTATTTCGTGCGAAAAAACACTTCACTTCTCGTCAGCTTCTAATGATGTACAAGGATTAGATACGACCTGTCTTGAAATACAGTTCTCATGTGTGGAGTTTGGCACGAAAACATTCATTGAGGCTTCTCGATTCTATTCAGAGAATGGCAATCCGTCTTGTTGGTGATTCTTCGCTCACAGACTCGCTCACTTCATTTGGAACATCGTAGAAGGTTCGGAGACTTGGCTCTCTTCTACAGATATTTTCACGGTCGGTGCTCTTCTGAATTGTTATCAATCGTTCCACCATTGGCAGTATCCACACGGATGACTCGGCGAGTGCAGAGTTCCAACTATTTTGTCCCACGCCTTTGTTGTGAATTTGGAGACCTGTCGAACCTCTCTTGCTCAGGGATCTTTTTTCAATAGAACAGCTGAGCTTTGGAACTCCTTGCCGAAAGAGGTCTTTCCTGAGGCTTACAAACTTCAGAAATTCGAAGTGACCACCTGTCTGTTCCTGTGTTCACTCTTTCGCACTTACAATGGTCGAGACGTTTCACCGATTTTTTTTTTACCGCAGGAAAAAGTATGCCCTTCTACACTTGTATAGATTCCAATATTGATTCATATTTTCTCAGATTGTGGTAGGTTACAAACGCAGAAAACTACGGAACTAATATTATTATTTCTGTTTTTTGATTCGGAACAAAACAAGAATTTCATCCTCAAACTACATATTTTCTCCGAATAAAAAAATAGTAATTACAACACTTGTTTAGTTTCCAATATACATTCTTATTTTTCCAGATTGTGGTAGGTTTAGAACCCCAAGAAACAACGGAGAAAGAATCCATCTATCAAAAAATAATGACATTCAGACAGTACTTATAAGCACACTATGGGCCGCAATGTGTAGGAAAAAATTCAAAAAATTTGGAGAATCTGTACAAGAATATATATATATATATATATATATATATATAAGAAGAATCCTTTAAATATTCGGGTGTGCAGTCAACAAGGAATTGGAAAAAGTGAACTCTTTATTCTGTTCAAGCTTTCGAGTCTTTATTGGCTCTTCATCAGACTCGAAAGCTTGAACAGAATAAAGAGTTCACTTTTTCCAATTCCTTGTTGACTGCACACCCGAATATTTAAAGGATTCTTCTTTAACTTAGACAGTCGTCTAACCTTCTCACATTATATATATATATATATATATATATATATATATATATATATATATATATATATATATATATGTATATGTATATATGTAGGCAAATTCCTGTTCAAATGCGAATATCGCTTGTAGGCAATCTTCGTAATTGACATCTGTCAAATTATTTCAAATTTGACATAATATTTTGTCTTTCAAAAAAAATAAATTTTTTACTTTACATACTTCTCTTTGCATGATAAAAGGTTTTCAACTCTTGAAAGACATATGTCAAACTCAATTTTTAGATACTTTCAAAAGAACGAATCTGATAGAGAATATTTGCGAAATATTTTTGAAAACGAAAAACAGATTTGGTTTCCGAAAAGTCACCGAAAAAAATTTCAATAAATATTAGCTGTTGTATTCTATTTACTAATAGAACGTGTTCCATCTAGAAGAAACTGTTCTTAAATTAACACAGCAACTCATCAGGGTAGATCAAACCTCTGCGCTTGTATGGATTTCAATATCATTTCTCTTTTGTTCAGATTTTGATGGATTAAGAATCAAAAAAACTTGAAAGAAATAATCCATCCACCTCAAATTAATGAAATTTAAGCGGTATAAGAATATTAATATGGTAACAAAATATCAAAATGTTGAATATTATATCATACTCAATTTCTGAAAGACTGACATGGTATCCTCAATCTATTATTCTCATATATCGTCTCAGAAATTTGAGATGGTTGTTAGATCTCCTCATTTCTCACCACTCACTCGCTCATTGCTCCCACTGCAATTTCCCCATTTTCCAGCCAACTTCCTCCAGTCATGATTTATACGCCAAGGAAATATATTACGTCATTAAATAAACGTTCAACTTTTTACACCCCGGCTCAAGACTCGATTTGTCGGTCTCGAGCTTGACGAATCATATTTTTCTCTTCGGAAAGGTGGGCGTCCCAGCATCGAGATGACTGCACATCCATCAAGTCGGCTGCTCCATTCTCTGCGATGATGGAACCGAAACTCTTGCAGCATCTCTGATAAGAGCCCGGCAAAAACTCCCGAGATACTTTATGTATAAAAGGAGCGGATTCTTTCCGAAAGCCTCACATTTATAACTGGAGTCATCCATCTTCCTTCGCGAGGGGAACTCAAATGCAGCTCAATTTGTCAGAAATCTAATGCTACAGTTTCCGCCGGCTCCGATATACGCGGAGATGAGGCGGTATCGATGCCGTATGTTGGTTTTTATTATTATTGCTTCGATTTGCTGAGGCGTAGAAAGTCGCAGGTGGATTTCGGTTTTGTTTCTGAGAGTCTTTTTCGTTTGAATGACAGTGCAGTGGGAGTTGGATCTGCTTCAATCCATAAACATCGCACAAAAAGATTCGAAATGTATCATTTAGGGTAGGAATTATGAAGTGAAAATAACATCAGAAACCAAATCACTTCACAACTCAACCCCACTTTCAAGTCTATTCAAATAACCTGATGAAAAGGTCAAATAATAATAATAATAATAATAATGTGTCTTTATTTTCTTAAGAAGCGTTTTAAAGAACATTCAACAACAGGAAGGGCGGTATTCAACAGTGTTGCTCTTCCATACAACCCTCCCATTACCACATATTGTCATTACAAATTTCCATAAAACAGGCAATGAAAAAAAAATCAATATAGAAATCACATAATATCTAAGAATCTACCCTAGTACCACGGAGAAAGGTTTTGACCTGCCCACGAAATGAATGGAGGGAAGGAGCACTTTTGATTGGAGATGGTAAATTATTGAATAATTTAACTGACATATACGAAAATGACTTTTGGAAGGTTGAAGTTTTGTGAAAGGGTATTAGATAATATCCTGAGAATCTAGTGGCACGATTATGGACGTTTGACCCTTTTATCAGTTTAGATGATAAGTATAAATGAGATTTTTTATCACTGTTCAATTTGAAAACCAAAGATAATATCCGCAATTTAAATCTTTCTTCCAAGTTCAACCAGGAGGAATTACGCAATGCATCACTTATATGGTCATATTTTCGTAGACCGTAGATCTAATACAAGAATTCTGTATTTTCTGAATGCTAGCTTTGTCTCTGGATGTTAACGCGGGCCAATAAACAATATTACAATATGAAAGTAGGGATAATACTAAAGAATCAGACAATTTTAGTTTCAGTTCGGTGCTCAAAATATCTCTATGCATAAACAGCATTTTGAGTTTTGCATAAGATCTTCTCAGAAGCTCACTAATGTGTTTTCTGAACTTCAGATCACAATCAATGTACAAGCCTATATTTTTACAATTATCAGATACTTCAAGGTCATTACCGTTCAAGGAAATGGTAAAATCAGAATGTTGGACTATATCCTTATTTCTATATCCAAGAACGAGAAGTTCGGTTTTGGAGTTATTCAGTAAAAGACCATGAGCCTTCGAGATTTCCGATATATGATGGAGATCCGAGTTGATACTGTCACAGGCTGTTTTCAGTTCAGATGGGTGGAAAGATTTATAAATCTGTGTATCGTCCGCATATTGGTGGATTTTACAGAATTCGAGATGTTTGGAGAAATCTGCTGTATAAATAGAAAACAAAAGGGGGCCCAAAATACTACCCTGAGGCACCCCTCTGGATATACTTCGACTTGTAGATATTTTATGGTGAATCAGAGTCTGTTGACTCCTTCCATGCAGATAGCACTTGAAAAACTTCACAACCGATGCGCTGAACCCAAAAAATCTCAATTTCATGCAGAGCAACTCATGGTTGAGCGTATCGAACGCTTTACTAAAGTCCAACAATATCAACGCCGTGGTCTGCTTCTGATCCCACGCCCTGAAGATATCATCGGTCACTTTAGCAAGAGCGGTTGTTGTGCTATGGCCAGCGCGAAAACCCGACTGAGTAACTGGTAAAATTTTCTTTTTTTCTAATATTTGCTTCAATTGAATTGAAACCATTTTCTCAAGAATCTTGGAAACAGTTGGCAGTATGCTGATTGGCCTGAAGTCAGAAAAGCTGGAGGAAATAGATTTTTTTGGTATAGGTGAAATAAGAGAATTTTTCCATATTTCTGGAAAAGAACTATTCAATAAACAGGAGTTGATGATGTGAGTGAGTATATGGCCTAGCACTGGTAAGACCAACGAAATGATTCGACATTTCTTCAGTTTTCTTCCGGTTCCTTTCCATTACGTTAACTTCTTTTTTATAGTCATCAATAACTGAATGGTAATGGTTCGGACTTCAATTGTCTACATTATTAACTCAATTGGAACCTGTTGCTGAAAACGGAAGGATTAAAATCAAGTGCGGCAAATCATACATCGGAGAAACCAAAAGACCATTGGAAGTGAGAATAGGCGAACACAAGAAAAACACACAACGAGGAGAAACGAAGAAATCAGGAAGAGCGGAGCATGTTTGGACAAACCATCACAACATTAAATGGTCATCCCAGCGTGGAGATCCGGAATGTGTGGAGGCCGCTTATCCAAGGCATGGACTGACTTCAGCTCGATGAGGGAGAATTTCGCGCCAATACATCCATTTCCCACTGAAGATCGATCAGCACACTTCTAGTAGTAGCACCCGCTCGCCTCCTTGTTAGTACCATCTCTTTCCCCACCATAGGGAAATCGGGGCTTAATAACCGACCAGACCTCGAAATATTGTCAGTCATCACCCGAAGACGATTGCGGATACCAGCAATCGAAACGTCGTGAGAACACTCAACTTGAAAGTTGGTTTCAACATTTTTTTATAATATTTTATTTAATTTCTTCATTTAAATTTATTGACTGGTATTTCACTCTCGATATCTCAATTTTCCTGTCAAAATATCGTCGTATGAAAGGCAGTAACAAAAAACCTTCTTCTTGATCAGGTCGCAACATTGACATACATATACACATTCATTGCCATGGGCTGATGTACGTTCAATTGTTTTGGCAAACATCATATTCAGTAAATCGAATGTGTTATGTAATAAGTGTCGTGGCTCTGATGGGGAATTATTGAATAAGTCTTTGAACGATTGATATATGAAGAGATAAATAAAAATGTAGTCAGCAAAGCCATTCTGCCCTCGGGCATGTATATTTAGAGATGTTGAGTGTTTATTTTGTAAGTATAGGTTTATAATGAATGATTGTCGTTTTGAGTGAATGTGTAAATCAATAAAGTTTGTATTTGTATTTTCGCCAACTGATTTCATCCTGGTTATCACAAAGACCACCTGAGCTATTTCAACCCCAAGGAAGAACCAAATTCCTACCTTCCTTCCCGATAATATTATTTCGTGTTTAAAAATTTTTTGACTTATATTTCATATTCGATATCTCGATTTCTTGTAACAACAGTATTTTTCTTTGATAAATCAATCCCTAATTCCATTATTGACTAAAAATTAGATTTTGATTGATTTTCTCACTTGATTTGTATTTTAATCTTTCCGTTCTTAGCAACAGGTTTCTATAGAGTTAATAATATAGACAATGAAAGTCCGAACCATTACCATTCAGCAAGGAACATTGTTAACTACTTCCAAGCAAACTCAACCCTAATTTCAAGTCTATCCAAAACATCTGGTAAACACAGAAACAGTTGCTATCTTCTTGAAATCCCTTCTCACTGATAGAATGCAATCCTAAACTAATGGGAATTGAAGGGTAGGTACAACAAACTGCTGGAAGATATCAACCAACTCCCAGTTGGAAAATTCAAAAGTTCAATTGAAACATTATTGCTAACTAAAGTCTGTTATCTACACCCGTACTCTAATAATACGCTTATATGCCCACAACCCGTTTTATAATGAAATCCATTACGATACAGATTTTCATTACGATACAGATTTTCAACCAATAGAAACCCATTATTTTTCAATCAAGCATGATGTGCAAGCTTTGCATTTTGACGTTTGTCAAGTCAAAATCAGTAGGTATTGAATTTTTGAACAATTTAGTCAATTTTCGATAATCGTATGAAAATGTCTTATAGCAGTGATATAGAAGAATTATCAGCGACCCTTCACAGATGTCTTAGACAAGAAAAAAATTCAATCGAAAGGATCATATTTTTCATTTGACAAATGGAACACATATGTTTTTATTTCCTACCAAACTACATTGGCTATCATGTCCGAATGGTCAAACGCGCCGGTAGTTGAAAATTACGTCCAGGTTCAAATCCTGACCTCGGCAGAGTTTTTTTTTCATTTTTTTCTTCTTTTCATTTTTCATTCTTGTATTTTCCGTGGTTATACCATTAATTATAATTTTGTAGAAAAGAAATACGATTGATTACCTACTATTATTGTGTTCAATATAAATAACTAATAATATAATATTTTTAGTTCTTCATTATTAATTGGGTGTAGATAAACTCGCATAAACCATACGAAACTCGCCTTCGGCTCGTTTCGTATCCCGGTTTATGCTCATGTATTAATAACCATCATTACACGATCGTTGCATAATATACTATTATAATATAGATGAATACTTCTCTGTGAATAAACCTGTGTCATTCTGAATTAATTCCTGGTCTACATACTATCTCCAAAAATATATTCAGTAACCTATCAACAATAAAGCTTCTCGAAACGCTGAAAATCAATTTTCAGTTTCATTACAACTACTCTGACAACCTGCGAAGACCTAGCCCAGAAGGTGTCTGAGGGGGTTAGGTTGGGTGATCTTGCAGGCCATTTGACAAGACTATTGAAATATCAACTATGGGGTATCATTGGATTCCGAAAATCTTGTAGATTCGGAGAATATAATAACATGTCAAAAATGTAACGTTTCAATGGCGTATCTCTTTATATGTTGTGTTTTAGGTCGTGATGATGTGAGCAACAATGATACAATATGTATTGTTTACTTCAAACCGTCAATTACAGTTCCTTGTGAATAATATCCAGCCCTGAATCCACAAACCCCCTACCACTCCGAGAATTTAATTTCCTCCAAAGTTCCTCAAAACCTGTTAACACGCAATTTCCATGCTGTGCAAGGATATTAAACAAACTTTTCTTGCCTCTGCTCATCTCGAATGTTTCCAATATCGGTGACCTTTTTTTTATTAGCGCTCCCATTAATTTATGTGGAGCAATTTCGATTGTAAACTTAATGAAAACAAAGTTCTCCACCGTTTCCAGGAAATATCGCCCCTCCTCCTGCCTCTGTGACAAGTTATATTGGAGTCAGAGTCTTCCACATTGCACCGATATATTTTATAAGCGATGTTCAGTCGCCATTTGTAGCGGTGCGAGACAAGCGCCATAAATAAGAAGATATCTAATAAAGTCGCACGGATTTATTGGGCTGATACTCTGAGATGTATTTTGATCGCCCTTCGCGATTTGAACGCCTTTATTGCTTTTTCCGTGGATCTGAACGAAATTCAGGATCGATATATCGCGTGTACCAAGAGATGGTCGTGAACTTCCATTCTATGTAACCCAGTAAACATTATTGTTACCTCAACGTGATTTTTATGTTTCAGTGACGTCAGATTGAGATAACAGTGTTACATTACTTGAATTATAGTCCAGAGATGTCACGATGTTATAAATGATTTTACGTCATTATTGTTCAAAATAAAATTAAGGTAATGATTGTTACATAATTCAACACGTCTTAAATGAAACTTTGACTTCGGGAATATTTCCTGAAATGTGGAAAATTGCTAACGTTATTCCGATTGCAAAAGTAGCCACGCCTAACACTTTCAATGATATACCAACCATATGCATTTTACCTACATTTTCCAAGTTATTTGAAAAAATTATTCCTCTACAGATCAAACAATACTTAGAAATGAACAAAATTTTGCCAGACGTACAATCTGGCTTCCGTCTGAAACATGATACACACACAGCCTTATTGAAAGTTATCAATGATGTAAGTAGTTATTCTGTTAAATCTGTACCTTCAATCTTAGTTCTTCTGGATCAAAGCAAAGCATTCGATTTGGTCAATTTCGAGTTACTTCTTTCAAAATTGAAATTAATTGGTTTCCGTGAAGGAGCTTTGAATTTTATGAGAAAAGTTTTATTCGTGGTCGGTCACAGAGAGTAATCCTTGATGGAAACTTAATGTGTTCTTCTCTCGAAGAGACTACTTCTGGAGTACCCCAGGGCAGCATTCTTGGGCCACTATTATTCTCAATATGCATTTTCGACTTTCCATTGGCCCTAAACTTTTGTCAAGCTCACCTCTATGCCGATGATTTTCAATTATATTCATCTTGTGATCTGTCTGACATAGATTTTTATATAAATAATATAAACGAGGATCTCCATAACACCACGGTTTATTCTGTGAAGCATGGCCTACGCATCAACCCTAATGAAACTGTTGCAATTTGCTTTGGATCGCAAAAACAGACATCACAAATTAAGGAACATTCACTGAGTATAAATCGAGCAAATATTGAATGCTCAACAAGAAACCTTGGTTTGATCATCGATGAAAATTTGAGTTTTCATGATCATGTTCAACATATATTTAAAATAGCTTTCTTCAAATTGAAATCACTCTACAAATTCAAGTATCAACTCTCAACAGATATGAAACTCAAACTCATTAAATCTCTCGTCTACCCTCACATAGACTATTGTGCTTCAGTATATTACTATTTTCTACCCGAATATAATCGACAAAAATTGCAACGCATTCAAAATGCCTGTATTCGTTTCGTCTGTTGCGCACCTTTTAAGGAGCACATAACCCCTCACTTATTAGGTTTGAAAGAATTGAATATCAAGTCTAAGATGGAATATTTAATAACTATATTTCTATTCAAACTCGTGAAAAATCAATCACCTAAGTATTTGTTTGAGCTTATATTACGGCGTTCGAATATCCGTCATATCAATATAAATACTAGGACCAATAACACAACATTCCATACCATGCAACATCTAAATATAAAGGATGCTTCTCTTATCTAGCACCGTTGATTCTGAAAAGAATAATTCCATTTCTGAATTCATTCTCTTATGAGCTGAAGGTACATCTGAAATCATATTTGCTGAACAGTAGGAGATAATGTCGTTTTTCTGTTTTGTTTTTTTTCTGAACTGCTTATCACAAGAATATGCACTTGAAACTGTTAACTAGTCTATTATCATGCAGGAGGGGAGGAAGATAGCTTCGGCTAACCCCTACCTTTTGTGTATAACTTATCTGTATAAATTATGCACAATCATTCGATTGCGTTATATTTCTGTCAGAATTATGTAAAGCGTTGAAAAAAGAGAGAAACACACTGGCTCTTCGATACGAGTTGACTGATTTGTGGTTATGTACAGCTCTTTGTTTATGTTTGTTTATGGTGTTTATAGTTTGATTTGAAACATTATTTGTATTTCATCAATTCAATACATTATTAGTATTATTACGGTTAGTTGAAATAAATAATTTTTTTCCTTGAATCAAACAGGAATTGGGGGCATCAATTATTAGTCACACAAAAGTCACATAGTATTTGTTAACTTCCTAACCCAGAAAGTCCTGTGATCTCCATCCATACGACCGGTGATTTCATGATATTCACATTTTAGTTGTTGTGGACAGATTGAGTCAGCTTGTGTGTCTATGTGTATGCATGTGACTGTGAGTGACAGAGTAGTAATTATATTTTTCTATATCTGAAAGAACTGAAATTATCTCGAATGCAAGTGCAAAGTAGTAGTAGTAAATTGAAACATTAACAAGTATTTGCGACCATCATTATTTAAAAAAACGTTTTTTTCCCAAGATATTGAAAGAAATTAAATTATTCTGAAGGATTTATTTGTTCTGTCGATTAATTGGATATTCAAGAACATTCAATTGAAATAATTTTCTTTCTATGAAAGATTCATTTACTTCACAGACATAAAGGCTACTCAACACAAAACAAGTGTATGTGATGTTCAATGATACATAAGTGAGTGGTTCAGACTGGCCGAACAAACGTTTAATAGAGGAGAAAAAATAAATTCAAGTTGTAAAAATATAGTTTAATGAATACTAAGGTTTTTTATAATCATTTATTCATTTTATTGATGAGAATATTTCAATTCGTGTTCACAGAAAGTTTTCATTATATTTTTATATTATATTATATATTTATATTTCGTACAATTCATAGAAAAAGTATATTTTTATTAAAATCATTGTTTCCACTTTCATTTATTAATTTATTATTAATAAATAAATTAAATTTATTTCTTAAAAAACTAGATATATTTAAAAACGAATAACTTTTCACTTCTATCCCACTACTCCTGATATTAAAAGTTTGGAAACTGTGTTTTCGAAAATGCTAGTTCAGTAGACATTTCAAATTTAATTTGCGAAAAATAAATCTGTTGAACTCTACTGAAAAAGTTGATAACTCTTTCTTCTTAGTTTCATCAGACCGATTGAATAAAGTTCAACTTCTGTTCATGGATGTAGATATTTTACATGCAACACTTACAAAAAATGTTTATTGTCAAACGAGACCGCGAGGTCGAGTATCACAGCTTCATGAAAGCATTATGAGAATATAACAATTATATCATCAACTGAATATAACGGTTGAGTAATATTAATTATATAACATTATTATCACACTTTCTATGTAGAATTGATGCGTTCAAAACAACAGAACAGTAATATAAACCTAAGGTGAAAAAAGGGCGGATATTGTGCCTTTTATGTTACTAAACTGTGACCTTATATGTGACATAAAAAGGTCACGTGTCATGTAACTACGACGTAACTACCCCTTTTTTTTGTTTACTGGGAACTTTTCAGGATGTTCGATTCCTCTTCAAGGAATATGAGAGCCCTACACACTACAAGTGAAGTCTTCCACATGTATTTCCACAGGTGCCAAAAAATTTATAGAAGCGTTATTAGATGTGCAGAAGAAAAATATTGTGAGAGACTTTCTAAGGCATCGAATGAACCTGAAGGCAACTGAGCTATTTTCAATGATCTGGGAGGCAAAATAAATAAAGCTTCCATTGCAATTTGACATCAACCAAGATAGCCTCAATATGTACTTGAGTACAGTAAATTCATTAGAAAAAATTTCGGATCATACCATTTCTTGCCCTGACAGAATCAATAAATGTATCATTTTCAACTGGCGTATTTACGAATGTGCTGAATACTGCTATAGTGATTCCAATTCACAGGGGGTTGAACTGGATGAGCCATCCAATTATCAACCTATTTCACTAATAACACCATGTCAAAATTGATAGAGAAGGTTGTAAAAAGAGGTTGGTAGATTTTTTGCAAAGGCACAGTATACTGAGTGGCTTACTGTTTGGTTTTCATAGATCCAAAAGTAGGTATGATACTATCTTTATCTTCCTGGAAGAGTTATATCAAGGGCTCAATAGAGGTGAAGTGGCTGCTGTAGTGTTTTTCAACTTCTCTTAGTCCTTTTATTGTGTTGATCACGGAGTGCTGTTGGAAAAATTGTTCCTTTATGGGTTCAGAGGAACAACCCTAAATTGGTTTCAGTCTTATCTTTCGGACAGAATTAAAGTGGTGAAGTTTAAGAATACAAATTTCAGTCTCTCGAAAATAACCGGTGAAGTCCCCCAAGGATCAGTACTTGGTCCCATTTTGTTCCTCATCTATATGAATGACCTCTCTGATATCGAAATAAATGGAAAGTTTACAATGTTTGCAGATGATACAACCTTACTATGGCACGAAAATGATGCAGACTCTTTGAAAAATATGATTGAGGCTGATTTACAGAAAGTAAAATCTTGGCGTGATTCCAATTCTTTATGTTTCAATGTGAATAATACAGAAATAATTTTCTTTGAATCTGCTGAGCCTCCAGAATTATGTTATCGATAAGACGTACATCAAATTTTTGGGATTATGGATTGACAATACCCTGAAATTTGATGAATACGTTAAATACCTCAATTGAAAACTTGCCTCTGGGTGTTACGCTATCAGGGTCATCAACAACGAGTTGTAAATAGCAGCAAGTAAAACATCTTGGTTTTCATCATTTCAGTCTCATCAGGAATATTGTGTGCTTTGTGTGCGGTAAGAAAATATATCTAGAGCTAAGCGTTCGGACTGCAGAGCACTATTCATAAGGAAACAAATATTAAAAATCTACTGCATCTCCATTCCAGAAACAGTATGTCTCAATCAGACAAGAAAAAATAACTTTCCTTTCGACAGGAATCATAAAACCCGGCATGATACCAATATACCTCTACCAAAACCAACATCAACATTGACCAGAAATTCCATAATATTTATTTTGAGAGTCGGGAGTTATTTGAGCATCTTCCAACTGAAATGAATAGTGATATAGACTCGAAAACATTTCGAAAACGTGTTGAAGAACTTTTACTTTCGAAGGCATATCATAGCTTGGAAGAATATCTTGAAGACAGATTTAGAATCCCTGAAACTGTGACTGATTTATTTTATTCATACATGTGAATATTGACTGCTTCGCAGAATCTTGTGTCCTGTCAACATGCGAACTGTTGTTGCCCCATTATTCTTCAATTATTTTGTTGTAAATTGACTGATTTATTATTTTATTCATTTCTGCTTTATCAATTTTTCGACTTGAACTCAAATGATATGTAGGGCAAAGAGGACGTTGTCTGGAAAGTAGACTATTCGAACATAAAACAAACAATATTTGAGAGAAAATTGCCACAGATTTGATTTCATACCCCCTTATATTATAGTTGTGCAACTTGTTTTCAGGTAGAGGTTTCGTGGTTATATAAATATCACGTTATTGTCCATCGTCTTTGTTGCAGTGCCGCAATTTTATTTCGTGGACAACAGAGTTGGGTCCGGATACTCTCTCGAAAAGTGCGAATACTTCCACTTGAAAAATGTATACGGCTACAAGTATTCGGATATTTTTTTCGGATACTTCCTAGGATACTTTCGAAAGAAACCTAAATTGCTAGTGTTAGAACTAAGTGACGTGCATTTATTTTATTGTGTTTAGAAATAAAAATGCATACAATAATGAAAAAAAAAATCAGGACGTACTTCAAAATATTGAATATTACCATGTCTGTAGTACTCGTAGACAAGAATTTGCAAGTTTTTTCCTGTTAAAACCAAACGTCTCACTGTCTGGGGCCGTATTCTCTAGTTATGAGTTTGACAAACGACTCGGGATAATTTTCAAAATATTCGTGCCCTCTTGGAAATTTCTGGAAATAATTCAAGCTCTTGTGATATTACGAGCAGATATTTCCAAAAATCCCCATTCATTGACTTATGTCTCACTTAGAAAATAATTACCCCAAAACAATATTCTTGGGAGAGAATTGGCGATGTTTCATTATTGATACAAATGAATGATGATAATGGCAGCTCCGCTTTCTCCATCAGGCAGACTTTTGGCGACTTTCCTCTACTCCGTTATTTCTCTAGATACATTTATCATTATTACTCGCAACGCAATGGGGGATGTGTTTTATATCCTAGCTATCGCATCATATTTTCTGGTTTACGGTGACAAGGGGCTGGCTTATACGTTATATGGCTCGTGAAAAAACAATGGTATCTCCATGAGGGTGCCATTTTGTCGTCGTTTCTTTCCAGGAAAAGTTTTACGTCCAATATTTTCAGGATTTTCATGCGAGAGGTTTGCCGATTCAACTTATATCATTGAATGTTGTTTTTGTATTGGGAAATCGATCAATTTTCATCGAAGGTGAAAAATTCATTCAAGTCTGTCATCCATGTTGTTTCAACTGTTTCAACATGGATAAGATAATATTTTGAGCCCTGATGGTGTGTTTGAGGAAGTTCGAAACGTCGAAAGTTAATTGTTCATCTACGATAAAAATTGATCATTTTACCTTTTTCTAACGAGAACGTCATTTGGTGATTTTCATCAATTTTTTTGTCTTTCTATTCTCCAACTCAATTTAGAAGAATACAAAACTTCTGTGAAAGAAGTAACATCAGAAAATTACACATATACTCTTCATTAAAATGTAAATATTATTCAATGAAGTTTGAATCACTAACAAAATGAATAAAAGGGTTTTGAAAAACAAACTTTCTGTCTTTATGGTGCTACAGTCTCTTTTCTCGTTCAATTCCTATACCAACTTGAAAAAAATAGCATTATCTAGAGCATGAGGGAAAATAATAGAGTAGTTTGTTATATTGAATGAATCCACATTCTCTAAACATTTCAACAGGAAATAAAGTGAATTAAATAGAAATCAGTACTCTTTGAGATTATCACTGATTGTAATTACTAGCATCGATATATTTGACTTTGTGGAATAGTTACTCCTGACATCTGAATAATAGATGATGATAAATCGGCTTTCGTTGAGAAGAGACATGCCTGGGTTTCCCTAGCATTAAATTCCACCAAGTTCATGTTACCCCATTCTATTATTTTTACCAAGTCATCGTTAATTTTATTGACGTGGATGTTTCTTTGAATTTTTGTTTCTCGAGCTGGTAAGGAGACACTGAAAGAGAAATTAGTATTTGACTAGTGTTTGAGAGAATCTCTACAAGAATCGGCTGCGTTCAAATTTGTCATGATTCTAATGGCCTATATCTGTATGATGAAGATTCCTTTTTAAATCTCTGCAGACAGCCTAGTGAGTAATTAATCTTTGTCTGAGATGGATGTTGAACTGAGCAAAGTAGAGTGCACCAAAAACATTGTCTAGAAATGCATAGCAAGATGCGGTCAGTTTTTCAGTGAGTTTCTTGATATGTTCATCCCAAATCAAATTTTTATCAAAATGTATTATAAGTAATTTGATCGATGGGACACATTTTCCTGTTTTATCTTTTATATTGATGCTTCTGATGTTATCTTGTTGATCTGAAAAACATGAAAGTAGCTTTTGATTCATTGAGTCTTTTTTCGAAAATCCACCCATCAATTTCTGTAAAAACTTATATCTTGGTAATATTTGTATTACCTGTAGGATGGAACACCTACACCCAAGTGTGTATCAGATTCTTATGGCATTGTTCAACCATGACATTTTTTTATACTTATCGCCAGGTTCCAAGTATGCTAAGCTGCTTTGATGATTCCATTGCATAACAATCCGCAATACGACCATCATGTTATATTGATATCGACTGTTGAGAGATGGCGTGACCGGAAGAGAGAGCTTGACGTCAAACCAGCATATTGACAGATATCACGCTATGCTTTATTGTTATTCCCCTATTTATACATTTTTGGTCGAAGCAATTTACTCTGGCACGCGTCTGTAATTATTTACGACTAGAAATGCATATGCTTATTAATAATCGAAGAGACCTGAAATTGATGGAAACTTTTTTATTCCATTTCGTTGTTGGCTCTAATTGGAGTTGGGTAGTCTCGAAGGAAATAGGAAATTGCAGTTGTAATTGATTTGGTGGAACTTTTTGGAAGATTTCAATCGAAATGATGTTGTGCCTTCGTTATTTGTTAATTGTAATAATGAAGAGTGATCATTTCACATAGAGGAATCCACCAGATATTGCTTTAAATAAATATAAATATCATATAAAATTTGTTACCCATATCTGAACTAGTTACCAATTGATATTAAACAAAGTCAATAATTCATAAATAAATAAAAAAAAAGAGTTGATGATTTTTAACATCAACAACTGAAGTAATACTATTTTAGCTGAAACATGCGTCGGACGAAGAACCTAGAAATCGAATTTCTTCAAAAATAAATGAGGATTTTGAAAATGATTTTCATTTCGAGGAAAAGCAGTGGCATAGTATTTTCTTCTTTGGAAACATTCAACGAATTTCTTCAAAAATGAATGAAGATTTTGAAAATGATTTTTATTTCGAGAAAACGCAGTGGCGTAGTATTTTCTTCTTCACACACATTCAACAATTTCCTTCAAAAATGAATGGAGATTTTGAAAATGATTTTCGTTTCGAGGAAAAGCAGCGGCGTAGTATTTTCTTCTTCAAGAATATTCAATTTAGATCCGTATGAACGCTACTGGTGGAGAAAATGAAAAAATTTGGACATAAAAAAGAGCTTATTGATGCATATGAGACATGTTCCAAATTTCACAGGGACAAACTGTTTTTTTTGAAGACTTGGCCACATGGAATCCCAAGAGTCAGGACGCTGAGGGCATACATTCATGGGATTTTATTCCTTAAATGGGTACGAGACTTACTCCCTTGTGTATGATCATTTCTTGAAAGAACAGCCCAACTAAACCGTCTTTAGATTCAAAATAAATTTTATTCTCCTGAAGAAGCTGACCTTGTTAACGAAACGCACATCGAGTGTAGATGATATCGGTTTGGTGTGAAGGTGAAGAAAAAGTACAAAAAAGTAGTTTGTACACAAGATTGGATGTGGCCAATATCCGTTCGAGTTCGAGTTTTTTTTATTCGACCAGGTGAATACTTCAGAACTCTCGAGTATCACAAGGATAATCAATTTCAGATATATAGAGTATTTTTTTCGATATTTATGAACTACTCAATGGAAAGAATCTTAATAAACTTAATATTTGAAATTAATATTGAACGATTCAAATAAAATTGGTAATGTCAAAATAAAAAAAGTACAAAAAGCATCTTGGTGACACTTGAACCCCAGTATACCATAGCCAAGCAGTAGAGACACTTGAATGTCAATCCTTTGTTCTCGAAGGTCAAATTTCTATCACCTTCATTCTGTGCTAGGGGTATGTAATGTCATTTTGTGGCGGTAAATTTGCATGTACGGGATACCAAGTATCAAATCAGTATGTTATTTATCAAAGGTAATACCACGAGTCCTTCAAATTTAATCGATTAATTTTCATTTTCAACAAAAACTTTTTTATTTGGCAAAAGTATGAAAACAAACCGATTGATTAAATCACGAGTCCGTATAGAACGAGTGATTTTATCTAATTCGGTTTGTTTGAATGCTTTTGCCTTAAAATAAAAAAGTTTGAGTGTTTCGAAAATGAAAATTTATCTTATTGAATTTGAAGAACGAGTTGTATTTGGAGAGATTATTTTTTGAACAAATATAAGGAAGAACAATTTAATTGATCAGTATTTCATTTACATAAGAAGGAAAAGAGAAAAGGTGAAAATTTTACAAATTTGAAATGTCAAACAACGATGTATGCCTTCTATGATCCAGAAGAGATATGATGCTTACGCATTGAATATTATAATGCTTGTCGACGACACCAAGAGATGGCGTCACACCTCTCATTGTACAAGGTTGTTAATTGAAAATTTTTTATGAAATGAAATTCGCGCCAGGAGAAACATACAATCATTCGTTATGTCGTTGTATCAAAATCTTCATACAACGGTTTCTTCTGATACAACAAAAAATGAATTGTATTCAATAAAAACTAATTGTACGCCATCTTCATTTGAGTTAAGGGAACCTTAGATATTTGAATCGGTCGTTCGCTATATCTGTCATAAAGTTGGGGTTGTATGAGCTATTTACGTGTTTGAGTGTTCATTGAAATGTGTTAAGTTATTATTATGCTGAAGAAGTGAAAAGTGAATGACTATTAATAATAAGGTAACTCTTCATTCATGATAATTTGTATAAATATGAGCCAGTTGAATAGAATCGACGCAGTAAACCTTATAGTTTTGACAGTTCAATGGTAAACAAAGTTTTATCGAAACAATCGAAAGGACCAGGTAGTTTTATCGGTATAATACCCAATGATTGGCTAGAATAACCATAGAATAACCCGCTACTATTGGTTGAAATGCCAAAAACGTCACATTTTGACAAGTGAAAAAAATAATCATCATAAAATTAATATTTTGTCTAGGATAACGTTTGAAATAAATGTGAATAATCTGAAATTCTCAAGTACCTACAATAGCTATTCCACTTTTCTGTTGCTTTTTTCGTCCAGTCCATGTTTGTTTGGGAATGTATAATCGATGGCCTGGAAATGAAAAGCTTTCAAGAGGATGTTTCATTCGCAGCAGCTTCAAAAATATGTTCATATGATATATTCAGACATTGACTATGTAATAAAGATTATAAATGAGTTCAAATGGTAATTTTTTTGTTCTTCGATTTATTAGTTTTGCTTTTTTCAAATTCATATTTGAAAATTTCAATGTGTAGAAAATTTCAGAACATTTTTTTCTCAAAGTAAAATTCACACAAGCTATAGTTGTTATAGAGAGCTTTGGGAGATTTTTTAACTAAATCTCCTCGGTTACACGCCTTCAACCATGCCTCACACCTAATATTAAGGTTCCTCTTTTATCAAGCTAATATTGCGACGTAAATTAGCTTTTATTCAAAGTTCTGCAATTTGGAACAAATATATGAAAAATTGTATGAGCTACTATTCTACAGAACACTGAAGGGTTATTACCTTTTGACATCTTTCGGAAACCTCAAGAGAGATTATAATTCATCACCAGCCTTCGACAAACACCCGCGATAAGCGCATACTTATCCACCTTGGTAGTTAGCCATAATAATTCAAAATACAATATTTTAACACACATTGACGCTCATCAATCAAGTTGACTGATAACACCTCAACATGTCAAACTGCTGAATTTGGTGTCCTGTGGCGACTGTCTTTACTGTTTAGTTATGGTACTTATACTGGGCTTGAACCAACGACTCTGAAGTGGACTGTTTCAGGGGACGTACACTTTATTCGATTGGGCCATTTGGGCTTTAGAACTCTCGGTAATTTTTGGTGTGAAGAGTCTATGTTGTAAGTCCTTCGAAATCACAAAAAAAACATCAATTGTGACAATTCAAATTTGGCTCAATTGGGAAGTTCATAATTTTATGCGACGTCTGGCGGAAATATAACGCACTGCTATAATTTCACAAAGTACAAACGGCTTCCATTTTGTGTGTGTGAATTTATTGAGTTCTTTGGTGTTGATTTCATCTGAAGTTGTAATTTGTTTCGATTAATAACAAACAATCATGGATGCAGCAGATCGCTCAGTGAGTCGTATAAAGTGTTTGGTGCCAAGTTGCCGCAACTCTAGGAACCGAAATCCAAAGTTGTCTTTCCACACGTTTCCAAAGAGAAATACATCTTTGGTGGAAAACATCACGGAGAGTGGATTGAAAGAGAAAATAGACAGGTATAAGGCTTGGAAAATTAAACTGAAACTACATAAATCACCACCTAGAGCGGCTTCAGTGTGTTACTTGCATTTCAAGAGAGATGATTTCTTGTTACCTGGTGAGTCTGTTTGTCTATTTTTAGGCGAAGTTATGGCGCATTTCATCATCCATGTAATAAAAGCCTCTTTGGTTCACTAACACTACACTAAAACTAAAAAATGTCCTGGAACAAATATCATTAGATTTCAAAACACAATACATCTATGTTCACCTCCAATGAATGGTATTGTGCGGCTATTCAAAGCATCATGAACACAGTTATATTAACCTTCACGAGAAAAATTTCGTACAATGAAAATATAGCAAAAAAACACCAAAATCTTGGCTAGCGAGGGCAACTGATATGACTGGATTTTAGTTTGGCGCGTTATTTCACAAATGTAAACAAGGTAACTATTTCAAAATGGTGGATATAGTTTAACCACCACCAGCGCCCTCATCGGCCGATATTCTTCCCTATAAACTAGAGATATAGGTACATTCATTTATGTTTAAATGAAACAACTTGGATTTCGTGTTTGTAGGTGGAAAAGATCAGAATGGTGAAGTTTCTACTAGGTTGTCCCTGGTAACCTCTGTGATTAGTGGAATTCTTATCCTACCTTGTGTGGATATAAAGTTACCAGTATTCAGTTGACTGGAATCTGAAAGAATGAATGATTTATTAGTAGGATTATCCTAATATACAAACATAATATCCTATACATACTATTCCAAGTTATGCCGATAACATAGCAAGGTTGCATTATAATAAATACAAGTACACACAGAAGAACACATATACAGAGTGACTTACTATCTATTGATACCTTTTATATAATCAGTCAAATCTTTTTTGAACTGAAACAGGTTTTTATTATCCTTCACATTCTGGGGAAGTTTATTATATTCAATGAGGCCTTTATACAATAAGATTTTCATAGAGTTTGAATAACTACATCGTGGCAGGTGGAAATTGTCAATTTGTCTAGTATTGTAATTATGAGTGGAATTTCTATAAATGATAAACTCTTCGAAATAAGAAGGTAACATGTGATTGGTAATCTTAAAAATGAATATCATTGCTAATCTATAATACCTTTCACAAATAGACAACCATTGTAATGCACTGAGCATAAAGCTTATACTTGTATAACGATTGCATCCCAAAACCACCCCCATACCTCTGTTCTGCAATTTTTGCAGCGACAATTTTATTTTTTTCAAAACTGTATAACAGCGTACTGCAATAATCAATATGTGGCTGTATTATTGTATTATATACGATTATTTTCGCATTTGTGGAAAGGTGCTCCGAAATTCCAGTGAAGAAATATAGATTTTTTGATATATTCTTATTCATATAATTGAAGTGTGCACCAAAAGACATATTACTGTCCAACATAAAACCCAAATATTTGAAATCTTTCACAAATTCAGTTTTTTGACCATGAACATACAGAAAAAGAGTATTAATATTTATTTGTTCATATTTGTATGAGGTTGTGAGAATCATAGCTTTCGTTTTTGAAAAATTTAATTTCATTTCATTAGCCGAAAAATAATTTTCAATTTGATTCAGAGATGAGTTCATCTTATCTATAGCTACTTCCAGGTCTTTATGTGCTATAGATAGTAACGTGTCATCAGCAAATAAGTTGATAAAGTCACTAGTATGGTATGTGTTTATGTCATTTATGTAGATCATGAATAACAAGGGCCCTAGAACACTTCCCTGAGGCACTCCGAAATTTGTGGTGGTGGTTCAATCTTTGTGACTTGTTGTCGATCATTTAAATAATCTTCGAACCAATTTAGCACAACCCCTTCAATCCCAATTGACTGTAATTTTTTTAAATGAGATTCCTGTCAATGTTTCGAATGCTCTCGGTAAATCAAGAAAAATCACAACGACGTATTCTCCCCTATCAATTGAGTGCACCCACTTGGTAACAGTCAGCTGCAAAGCGGACTCACAAGAGGAATTCTCTCGAAATCCAGATCGATTTGTTATTAGGATATTGTTCTTGTTGATATATTTTAATAACTGATCATATACAACCACTTCCAACAATTTCTCCATTCCCGGTAGTGTATTGATGGGACGATATTCGCTGGATTTGATTGTGTTTGGGATTTTTGGTATTGGAATCTCCCACTTATCCGTTAAGTAAACTATTGAGAAATGAGCACATTCACGTGTGGGACAAGGAAAAGTACCACCTCTCACATTGGAAAATTTTTCTTTCATCGTAGCAAAACTTCTATGTCTTCCACATCCAAGAACTCGACATTTGAAGTGGTCAATCACCATGCACGAACAAAAGCCAATCGTTCCCCGCTATCAAATTCCAGTCGGTTTCGAAACAAAAGCAAATCCATTGCAATATCGCCCGGCCTCATAAGTTACAATTCGAAAGGGCAGTCACGTACGACGAGAACTTCCTCTTACACCGCCTGCTGCAGATCATCCTGGAGCCCTCTTCCTGCAGGTTGTCATTGCCGTCACGGCCGCCGCTGATTGCGCCCCGGATTCATGCCGGACACGTCCTGTTGGGAACGCTGCCCGGACTCCTGCCCAGTTATATTCCGTGCATCTACGACTTGCAGAATTTCCGGCTTTGCCACTGGGATGGGGTAGACATTTCTCACGATCGATGGGGATATTTGGTTTCATCGGGAATCGACACGTGTGCGAGTTTTTTTGTGTTCGACGTTTTGACCCATATGCTGGAGTCATCATCAAGATCTGACCAAGAAACAATTTGAGTTTTGTCAGTCCTCAGGGTGCCTCCCTTATACTTATAGAAGCTTCATTGAAGATTCTTAGTTGTGTCAACCTTCATGAAACCCTGTGAAAATGCTAGTTGCCCATACACAGATTTGCTATTATCGGCAGCCATGATTCTCGTTCCGTCTGATAGATATCTATACATGACTGTTTATATTCGTTATTTCTGGTGAATACTTCGAGATAACATTTGGATATTTTCGGTTGCTCTCTGCCAGCGTGCTACAAAAAGTACATTGTTGTTTGAAAGCCCTTGGGTTCGTTCACTACACATTACGGGTGCATTGCCTGGTTTTAGGCAAGTTAATTGTATATGACCAAATTAAAGCACACTGTTGACTAATTGATATTATATTAGACTGTTATTGCTAGAAACAACTGTGCAATAAGCAACTGTATCTCCTGGTATGTGTTTATTCCTTCTTGAAGAATATTACGATACATCCGGCGCCCAACGTGGGGCGAACTGAAATGAAAGCAGTCAGGTATAGATATCTATCAGGAAGAACAATAAACAAGGCCGCCGTTAGTAGTGAATCTGTAACTGGGCATCTAGCATTTTGTCCAATGAGTCTTTGCGAAGGCCCACTCTCAATTAGGTTGTCAAGGTTCTTTTTCAATGTCATCATACAACTTTTTGCTTTCATTGAAAACACTCTCCAAAATAAATAGAGGAACACTATAAAACCAATTCATTCAAGTCTTTTGGAACCGACCACTCCTAGAAAAATCCGCTGTTGGGAAAATGAAATGAAGTTTAGCCTTATTGTTTCTGCATCAATGTTATCGTTCCGATTTTTTTCAAAAGTCCAATGACTAGAGAGAAATTATCCGCTATTACCCGACATCACCACCAGCGTCGTTCTGGTTTTCTGATAAATTTATCAACAGCTGATTCATCATTTCCATTCAATTATTATTTACTATAGGCCATCCAAACCGATACCGATCGTTAATCGTTCCTTTAAACAAGTGTGTGTGATTATATCTATGTGAATATGCATAGGTCATAATTTTTTTCGATCTTTAGTTGTACTCTGTCATTATGATTTGTGGTTATATTTCCTGCATATACCATTACCTTCTGACATCTTTCACAATTTTCCTATTTTTTTCACTAATCAATTGTTGAAATGAATAAATGAATAAAAAAATATCTGTACAATCAAAATTAGATATCTAATATGGCGAATTCGACCGTTGATATTAGAGACAGTTGTTTTTCCAAAGACAACTATATGGAATCACCCTCAAACCTAAGGTGTCTATATACTGTTCTTTTCACTCCATATAAAAGATTGTCAGCAAATCAGACGACCGATCTGGCCCACTTGATCAAGAATTGATGACGTAGACCGTAGTAATAACGAAAAAAATTCGCCAGGTATCGTCACTCTCGCAGTTGAGATGACAGTCATGTGCACGTTCAGTGTTACCAAGTGGCTATGTCGTTACGAATTCTGGTCTACGTGCTGAAAAAATTAGTTGAATTTTGATATTTTCATTTGAGCAATATAATATTGTTATCTCAATTCAAAAGCTCGGTTTAGAAGTAGTATCACAATTCAGCCGAATATTATTCACGTTAATTCGTGTGAGCGAATAGGAGTGAGGATTGTGATCAAATTTCATGGATATGTGAAGAGAGAAAATGCCATTTTTCAGGTGAGTGAAATCATTATTATTTTTTATAATCTTTTAGGTTGAACTGAAAATATCTAAAACACATATCACTGCATTTAGAGAAAATATTCAGAACGCGTGCACACTCTAGAATGTTGTTGCCAGCAAACTTCTCTTGTGTTATTTATGATCACCACGAAATTTCTAAGTGGTTATTGAATATCCTAGAACGTAAGATTATTCTTGGAGGTAGGTCATTGAAGATGAAGTTTGTTTTCATCAGCCTCAGAATAATCTCGCGTTCTATTCTCTGTTCCAATCGGAAGTGATCTGTATCAGCAACAACGTGTTCCACGGATCGAGTGATCTCGAAAATTTTTAAGAATTTCAACCACAAGCGCACCCTCAAGGCGTAATTTTAAACAACTACACCCTGTCTACAGGTTTGTCTGAAACAAAATCGCAACACTGAAAGCACCAGTACATAGCCATCTCGTGATCAACCAAGAAAAGATACATAATATGGCAAATTCCACCGGTGATATCAGAGACAGTTGTTTTTCCAAAGGCAACTCGATGGAACCACCCTCCATCCCCACCTATTCTCATTTCAGCGCGGCTATAATTGAAATGCAACCCGAGTTAAAACTGCTAGAAGTTAAATTGCATAGGGTAGATGTATGTAAGATTTCGGCGAGACGTCTTGCGGGTGGCGCGTATCCAATTATAACTTCGCCACGAATTTCTCATTTCCAGAGACAATTAAACGGCATATTATAGTCAGTGGAGCGTCTTCGCAATACAACAGCCTCCCTAAGATCTCGTCTCCACAAATTATACTTTTGGGAACATTAATTTTCATGATGGAGCTCTCGGTCGATGGGGGATTTTTATTCTGCGGTCCGGTCCGCCAGAATTTGATGTTCGGGTGTTTCTGAGGAGATTTATTGGAAGAGTTTCGTTGGTTGTAATTACTGAAGTCAGAACTACAGAAATATATCTTAGAAATCGTGTTCATATTGTTGTGAAGATCCTATCAACGTAGTTTTGTTTTAGCTACTTAGCAGTAGAAAATTCGGTTTAAAACTAACTAACCCAGTTTAAAAACATATCGGAATATAGTTTTATACAATATACATGTCTGCTGTTGGCATTCATGACTACCAATCTAAGTTATGGTCTCGAATACATCATATAACATTGTTTACCTCGCAGCTCTCACTCATTTGATCTCTGCGTAAGTGAAATCAAAATCTGACCCAAAATATGATGTCATCATAATGTCGCGAACCCAAAAGGCTCGCGGTTTGGGGGTTAACTCAGATGGTAGAATTTATATAGATATAATAATCATTGGTAGAAAATAGTCAGGTTTATTGAAATGGAGATAAAACATAGCCTTCAACAAAGTTATAAATAAAGTTCAGCAATATGAAAATACAAAGATATGGTACACTTACCAGAGGTACATTTTCAGGGGTGATGGATGTGTTCTCTTCGGAAGGTGGCAACTAATAATCCCTGACTTGTCGCGATTTTTCGTTCGAAGTCTAATATCGCTATTCAGCATTATTGCATTATTGCTAATTGCCGAATATCATAACACTTAGGTAACTGAACTTTTACTAGCTCGACCGTTACAGTGCAGTGCACTGAGGTTGTAAATTTGGAAAATTATATATTTTCAGAAATTAGTATTTCTGAAAATTTGGCTTTTGACAATGAATTTTCAGTGAATTGTCCGATTGTGCTTGGATATCACCACCCTCGATCATCGTTCTAGAATCACTAGAAATCGCCTCAGGAATACAAGTTTGAAATATTTCACCACTAATACAGTATGAATAAAGATGCCGGTAAATCCACTATTGTGTCGTCTGACGTCACATTTTGTTTCGACCAATGCACTGGTGACGCGTTTTGTAAGTTCGAATTTTTCTTCCCGATTCTGTAATTGATATTTGTATTTGATATTTCATGGCTCCATATAATAACTGGATAAAAAAAATACATTTCAATGATAATATGACGAATATAAAGATTCGAGGGAAAAATATTTGGTACAAATTTGAATTCTTTGCATATTCCCTATCGTTGGAAGTATATATAAAAAACACAAAGCTTCCTGAAAAAAATCACCACCCGAACATTGCAGAAAATATCAAACATATGATTAGGCCGAATGTCGCCAACATATTTGAGCTTTCGTTTATATATTCCTGTCAAATCAATAAAGAACCAATTATTATTATTATTATTATTCTGATTACGAAATTCATTGAGTTTTTATGTAATTCAAATCAGAATCATTTTACTTGGTCCTTGTTATCTGCTGCTTTCTTCATGTCGAATGAATAGGGTTGAATGAAAATATATTTCTATATATTCTGGGTTAAATTCCGTTTATCGGGCACACGAAGATATAAAAACGGTTTGCGGGATCTTACGTATTTTAACCTCCCGAACAAAAAGTTCAAATGAAATTTTCGGCGCTCTCAATTAGTTTCGGAGATACGGGCCAATTTCTGGGTGAAACATGGAATTTTCTTGTACACGTTTCTGAGGCAAAATAACACTTGAAATGCCTCTTTCTTTTTCATCACACAATCTTTCACGTTAAAACACTACTTTTCGTAAAAAATGTAACTTTAATTTAGCATTCAGGAAAGGAAAACAACAGATCCCGGCACTTGACTAATATTCCAGTGCTGGTGTCTGTTCACCTCAGGTGTCACATGCCGAATTTTACATGTTTCTGTTGTTGTTGAAGAAAGGTGCATTTTTTGTTCAAAAAACCAGCGTTGAAAAATGCGTGAAACGGATTATTAAGGGTGTGTACATTATGCTGATTAAAAAAAGGAGGTATTTCGAGTGTTATTTTGCCGCAGAAACTTGTACTAGAGAATCTCATTTCTAACCCAGAAATTGGCCTGTATCTCCGAAACTAATTGAGAGCGCCGAAAATTTCATCCGGACTTTTTGTTCAGGAGACCAAAATACGTAATTTTCCCGAACCGTTTTTTTTAACTTCGTGTTCCCAGTAAACATAATTACACCATATTCTGAATATTCATTTTTTGAGCTGAAGGTAATGAATTTTATTCACAACCATATATGTAATGCTGTCATTACTAACGTCATTGAAGGTTGTGAAGTGTCACATTACACACCTCTACTTCCCGCCCTTACTCCCCGCCCTTACTTCCCGCCCTCATTTTATCTATTCTAGACTTTATCTGTCACTTATTAACTTTATCTGACATTTATTTATATTGGTGACAATTGTATACCCCGTAGTCACGGTAACCATATAATATATCTACTCAATTATTCGGAGAAAACCGCGTTCTTGGTAATTTGTCGTTAAATGTAACATATTAGATATGTTCAGAACGAAACAGAGATTTATTAATTTCAATCGAAATATGATGGTTGTAAATAAAATACGACAGGAATGAATCACTTCTCACCTCAGTGTGTAATAAACTATTTCCACATCGATTTCATTTCTTACCTTATTTCAAAATGGATCTTGTGTCGAAAAAAGTAAGCAATATTATTTTCTCTTTCAAAATCATTGTGGTGGATGACTTTTTTCAGAAGTTCTCTGGTTGTTAACCTACCACAATCTGAAAAAGAAATAGACTAGGTATTGGAATCTATGTGCGGGAAAATTCTCTCTGTTGCTGAGTCTCGACTTAGCAATCTCCACAGTCGCCCAGGAATATTAGACTTTCCCTTCCAGGTAAACAATGTACTATTCATTACGTCAATGTTTGAAGAGTTCGACCTTTTATTAAGAAGATACATAAAAGTATCATTAGTTTCGGAAAGGATTCATGTGATGAGCCTCTATCTTTATCATCTTCACTATCATTATCATTACCATCCCAAGCGGAAATCAAAACCCCGTCCGCACAGCAGCCAGTTCAAACACGAAACTACACCGCCGAATGTCAACCAATATCCCTGCTATTTGCTCGCCACTATCTTGTTTGGAATAAGTCTATTGCCGAAATTAACATGGACCCGGCGACAATGTCCATGCAGACGAGCCAAAGCAAACAAATCAAGTGTTCAAACACCGGCTGCCAGTCGCGATTGCTATGAATCATGGCGGTGTTATATTATTAAAGTGTCGTTTCATACTAGTTGGCGCTGCGTCGGATGATATGCATATGGATGGCGGCACAGGGAAGATCCCGAGGGAGGCTCACCCTACTTTCACGAGCCAGATATGTATCGGTGTTGCAGTCGGGTTTGATTTCTGGTGTAGTCAGTTCAGGAAACAGAACCGGAGCATTAGAGAAAGAGGAGTTTGATGAGGTTGTTACTTCATGATAGTTTACTGATGTTTCTTATTAGTATTGTGGTTGAGATATTCTCAGTACATTTTCAGTACATTCCCGGAAATTTATTAATCAAACCATCTCATGGGTTGAGATATTTTTAGTACATTTTCAGTACATGCCTGAATAATTAATAAACAAACGATTTCGTCTGTTTGGATATTTTCAATACACCCCAAAATATTTTTTTTATCAGACACTCCCATGTGTTGAGCTATTTTCAGTACTTTATCAGTACATCTCTGCGTATTCACTTATAAAACCATCTCATCTTGTGAGAAATTTCCAGTATATTTTCATTATACCCTTGCAGGTAGTTGCTGCTGAACTACCTGGAATTGGAAAGTATATAAATAGCTAGTTCTAGTCTTTATATTTAGTACCAATTTAATTCTCCTGAAGATGCTAACCTCTTCAGCGAAACGCACGTCGAGTGCAATTAATATCAGTTTGGTGTTGGGGTGATTGATCTTATGACGTAAGAATTTCAGGGGGGGTAATAGTTTCGGTTATACTCTTCCATTGTTTCATTTCTGTTTTTTTCATGTTACTTCTTTTATAAGAGTTTCTTATTCTTTATTAATTAATTTTGAGTAGGAAAAGCTAGGTCCTCAATATTTCGTCCCTCCCACAACATCATCATAATCATAATTCGATATTCAGTAGGGCAATATTCATTCATTGTTTTGTTTGAAATCGAAGTGACAACTTTTTTTTAGAAATTTCGACCTGATCAATATTCTCAAAAAATCTCACTCATTGGAGCATGTCTCAAAATTGAAACTGATTACTGAAAAGACCACCTTCAATTCAATTTGAAACGCATTGTGGCTCAAAAAACACTTCCAATATTAATTTCCTCCCTGTATAAGCACATCTGTTACCGATGATAAATCATCACCGTGCCATTTTATTTACTTTAATTAACTGTCAGAGTATCACCATGCATCCCAAATCGACGGCGGTGTACCCACTTAATGAATGACATGTTTTGGTGATATTGTGAAAAGCGAAAAGTGAATTGGATCTTTTCATCGGAGTGCAAATCACTATTCCATATGGTGGAGAAGTAATACGGTGTGTGGTAGTAGGCGGCGGTTGCTCCAATCGAATTAGGCAATTTTTTAGTCAGTAGGTTGACTCTTTTTGAGGACATCAATTCTGTGCAGGATATGTGTGGGTAGTACAGGGGTTCAAACCTCCTTTGAATATATAAACTGTTCGAGTCTAAAGGAGAAGTTTTATGTTTTATTTACTATCGACCCGCCCCGGTTTCGTACTGATAAAAAAATGGTTATTTTGGGTTATCCCTAAGTGATAAGCATATACCATCGCAGACTTTTTGTAGACCTTTTTGAGGTGAACAATACTGCAGTACATTATTTTGATCTATCTCATAGGGTTCCGCCAGCGTTTGGAATGTAAGCGCAAAAAAGGGGTTCATTTACGACATCACTTTAGAATCCTCTAAAATCATCATGCATATCATGCATGTATCGAACATATAAACCTTCCTCTTGATTTACTATATCTTTGAAGAGAAACGCATCAAAATCCGTTTCATATTTTCAAAGATCCAAAGTTGGATTTATAAAAAACTTCTAGACCTAAGATTTAAGACTCATCATTTAAGACTTATCACTTAAGAGAGATGGAACATAGGAAATAATTAGAAACTGTTATAAAAACACTTATGGCTCAACATTTCACATTCAACATTTAAGAGAGATGGAACATAGGAATTAATTAGAAACTGTTATAAAAACACCTGTGGTAATGACAATGGAACTGAGAATCTTTATAGGAAGCTGTTTTTTGCTCTTGAGAAATTAAATGGAGCTTTTCAATTGATGAATTCGGAGATTCAATTAACAAATTTATTGATAATATACATTTACTTCTCCCTTGCGAAGTTTTGGAAGCTTGTAAGCCTCCTCATTCAAGCCCATTTTGAATTTTTTTTATGGAATTGCATTTTGGTAGGTAATCTCAAAATGTGACACTAGCATGACAGCGTTTATAATGGTGAAACATCAAGGCCATCAAGAATAAGGATAGCTGAACATAAAAATAACTTGAGGAGACAACATAAAAAAACTTCATTATTTTCGTTAATTAAATCTCCAATCAAGCGAAAGAACCATACGTTACTTACAAAATAGTAAGTCACATCTGGTTCTTTATAATATCGCGGTTTCGTATCGGTGTAAATATACCAACGGATAATGAAAGAAATTGAGGCTCTCTTTTCACATTTTCAGGCTGAAGAAAACCGAAGGATGGGTTTCATGACATTACTAAAATAGTTTCTGAGGAATAAGTTGTAAGAGAATTACTTTATAGAATTACTTCTTAGAAGTTGATGGATTTTTCCAAGAATTAACTATTTTTCTGCTTTCCTCAAGAATGACATGCCTCTCAAGATGAATTAGGAGAAAATAGACTATCCACAAATACAAAGGAAGTCTGAAGACGCTTTTTCTCAATTTGAATTGAAAATAGACGTTTCGAGCGAACTAAAACTCTTGAAATAATATTTAATTTCCTGAGGGCGTGGGAAATATTCCCAGTAAACCTGTATTTGGTGATTTTCCCACCGATTTGCCTACTTTTGCTGGAGTATGTTCGACAATGGCCAATTACTTTTTGGTCCGATCTGGCGGAGTAAATGATGTGTGTCATCCATCTAGTTGGCTTACAAAGCACTATTCTATGTATGAGTTCAAACGCGCTTATAAATATTGAGGCTGAAATAAAAGCTGCAAGTGGCGGAAATAGATGCGGTGGACAGATTTTTAATGTGATTGATCCATCTGCTACTTTTGTTTTCCGATTGCTGTGGCTAATTTCGTTCGGTGGCTAATGGAGGGGTTTCTTTTCAGAGAGTGGCCAGTTGATTTTCATATTTTGTGTCGATATGTTCATTGATGACTAGATTTTATGAACTCACAAAGTTCGTTTATCTGTCTATTTTTTATAAGCAGATTCAGACGATAGGAAAGCCCTGTAATGTTCGAAGAACACCGCGTGAATCAAGGTACAGGAGATACGAATTAACATTCACTTCGAATTTTAGAAGTTTGTGAGCCTCAGGAGAATCCTCTCTCGGCAAGGAGTTCCAAAGCTCAGATGTTCTATTGAAAAAAGATCCTTGAGCAAGAGAGGTTCGACAGGTCTCCGAATTCAAAACAAATGGGTGGGAATTCTGTACTCGTCGAGTCATCCTTGTAGATATTGCCAAGGGTGGAACGATTGATAATAATTGAAAAGAGCACCGACCGTGAAAAAATACATAAACGAGAGACAAGTCACCGACCCTTTTACGATGTTCCAATGAAGTGAGCAAGTCTGTGAGCGAAGAATCACCAACAAGACAACAATCACACATGAGAACTATATTCCAAAACAGGTCGTATCTGAGCCTTGTAGATCATTAGAAGCTGACGTGAAGTGTTTCTTCGCACGAAATAGAATTCCAAGTTTCTGGGAAGCACCTTCAGCGATCGGTCTCACATGGTTTTTCCATGATGATATTAGGAGTATTCGAATAATGATAATAGATTCTGTTGATTCATGGGAAATTCCGTGCACGTCCATCCTATTGTTTTGAAAGTCTTCACACTACCAAACTCTAGTGAATTCATTCGAGGTTCGATTGAGCTCATCATCAGAAGATATTTTGAAAAGTTTTTGTTGGGAATCAATGTTCACCTCTTTATTTTGAAGAGCCGAACCATTTTTTTAACTTGTGCTTACGAAAATGCTCCTATATATGCTTGTACATGGAAGAAATCTGTGGATGGATTTGAAAAATAGAGATGGATGTGGACTCGTGGAGTACTTCCCAGTTGTTGGTTCTTGTATTGGACGTGAAAATGAATTGAATAATGGACAATATGCTTTGTGGGCACCAATACCGTTTAAAGTGGAACTTTTCACCAATAACTTTTTAATACCGTTCTTCAGTTATATTTGTTTGAATTATATATTTAGAGTGACTAAAATTTCAAAAGCAGCTCTCTGCATGGTGAGCCTGTGAATTGTATGATTATTTTTCAAATAATTAACGAGATAATACACCCGTTTCTTTATTCACTGTCATGTTGACGATTGATATACTCACTGAGAAATATCCATAATGGCCTGCCTGTGAAAGAATCATAAACAGTACTTTTATATATGAAAAAAAAACATCATCCAGTAATTCCATTGTATAAATTCAAATGAGCTATCACATACACAGAAAGTTATATACTAGAAAAATTACTTCGGGCAATTTTGAATTCATATCTATAGAATGATTTGATGAGTCTAAAATGAAATCAATCATATCTGAGAGAAATTATTCAAGGCAAACATTTGTTTAGGATATAATACTAAATGAACACTTTAAAGAATGAGCAGTTCAATTTGAGATCATAACACAGGGAAGTCTTGAATTTTCGATAAATAACAATTCTTTAGTGTATAGGTGAACATGGCTCAGGTATGCAAGAAGATTCCAATGATCACATCATTCGAGTTTTCGTTCATGAAGGTTTCAATCAATTATTCGATAATTAGTCGAGTTCGGAGGTCGAAACTCTAGACATCACCTAGAAGATGGCAAATGAGACTTCACATATATATATATATATATATATATATATATATATATATATATATATATATATATATATATATATATACCTCAAAATTCTGATCAATTCTAACTAATTAATTCGAGTTCTGCTTCTCAATATATAGGGGTGTTCATTGATGGTATCTTCGATCTGGGCCCCTCCCCCTTTCTTCGTTGGTCCGACTGCATTTGTCATGATGTCTGGGTAATTACGTGGTAAGGTCCGACCTTGTTCTTGTGGTGTGATCGGCATGTTTTTGTTCAGTGATAGGATGGATTTTCACGTTCTTGGTAATCCTTGGGCGTCATCTCTCTTGTTCATACTACTTGGTCGTTTCTCAATTTCGATAGCCTCTCTGATTGTTCGAGAGTAGAAGTTTTCATCGCTCGCTAGTGTTTTTGTGTTTCCGAAATTGATGTTATGTCCTGTCTACAATACGTGTTGGGAGATGGAAGATGTGGTGACTTTTCCTTTCACTGATAGCTCATGTTCATCCTTGCGTACGTTGATCCGTCTGTTGGTCTGGCCGATGTAGGACTTGTTGCAGTCTCGACATGGTACTTCGTAAACTCCCTGGGACTCCAGTGGCATCTGGTCCTTCGGATTGCGGAGTATCGATCTTATTGTACGTTCTGGTACGAACGAAGTAGCTTTGTCGTGTTTGCGGAGAGTTTTGCTGATTTTATCTGTGGTTCGTTTTATGTATGGTAGTCTGTTTGGATGGTGATGTGAATTTGCGTTCAGGTAACTGTTGGTATGTGTTACTTTGCGATATACCGTGTGACCGTCAGGCTTTTTTATGATTAAAACATCGAGAAATGCGAGCTTGTTATCTTCTTCAATTTCTTTGGTGAATTTGATCCATGGGTGGAGTGCATTCAAGTGATTGAGAAACTTTTCAAGTTCCTGATGTCCGTGTGACCAATTATAATAATTGAAAATCACTTTCGGCAGTTGTCGCCAGAAGCTTATTCAAGAATTTCTTCTGTGGAGAATCCTACACTGACACCTGTCGGATATACGACGCCCTTCGTGGTATCAGCCAGAAAAGCAGTTGTTTTCTGGCAGGTATTAGTACATTAGCCATTTGTGTACGTAAGTTGAGAGTGGCCTGCACGAATTCTTCCTTAACATGATATAATTTTCCATTGTCAGACGTAAAATGTCTCCTCGTTTCTCTAAGTAAAACTCAATGATATCTTGCAATCGCTGCAATGCGTTTAATGACGTTTGAAGTCCCATAAGCCTAATGCTCACATAATAAAAAGTCGGTGCAATTGTCTGTTAGAGCCTGATAATCAATTTCTTTATGATTATTTGATATTCCGCATAACTCTGTCCATCTCTTCTCGAGAAAAAAACGACGTTTCGAACTTCAACAACCCATCATCAGATCCAATACCCCTACCATTCCCGGCACTCTGTCGCGAATCCAGTCGGCCGGATAACCCAAACACCGACGCGACCCTCTCATGTGCGAGAAATATTAATTCGATCGAGCAATCTTCCTATCCATTTACCAAAATTCAAATTAAATTACGCAAATCGCGTCCTCCGAGACGCAAAACAGTCGATTATGCATAAATAATTGGCGTACTCTGAGCCGAGGCGGGCATAAAGCAAATTACATAAATTAAGCATTATATCAATTTTGCGCCCGACAGGCCATATAAAGTGACAGAAGGTCAAATGACGTTCCGCCGTCGTCGGGGATGAGGGAAATCTACCCCATTATGACGAGGGGTGGGGGTGATTTGATACAGCACGCATCTCGCTGTAGCAATTAAAATACTTACGTGATTGGATTGGTTTATGAATTTCCTTGCTTGTTGACTTCACTATTGGATTCTGTATTTTTTTATTGCTTTTGTATTGGAGCATCCATTTCAATCGTACTAGCATTTTTTATAGAGGAATAGAACAGTTATGTAGCCATAGGGAAAAAGCTTTTTCTGAAAATGGCTAGGAAATTTTGACATTTCAGACGGAAATTCTCAAAAAAAATATTCTTTTGATTTTTTTTAAATATGGTGTATAGAAATTTCTCTCAAATAGGGTGGCGAATTGATATATATATATATATATATATATATATATATATATATATATATATATATATATATATATATCTATATATATATATATTTTTTTTTTCTCTCATACACTCTTGATTTTTTTGTTGATTCCAAGTGGGGGATGTGGAGATGTAAGTTTTTCTCGTTGTTTAGCGAGTATTATGGTTTGTTCGATTCTGCTCAGTATCGGAAACGTTGGACTTGTGCTTATGCTCAAAACATAGAAGAGTTTCAAGTATCAAAATGGAAGTTACTGTCGAAATTTGTTTTTCTCAGAAATAACAATACTACTCTTTTTCTATTAGTATGAATTACTATTTCTCTCTTTCTTCCTATTTGTGCATATAATTCGAACGCCTATGAGTTGAGGTTTTTGTATAAATTTCGAGATGGTGAAACTGAAAACTTTTCTCATGAATTACCCAAGTATATTTTTCTCCCTCTCAAGCTATGTAAATAAAAACGAAATAGAGCAAGATCTCTCTTCGAAAGCTCAAATTGTTATACAAATTTTACATACCTCTTTTCAGGGGCTGTTTCATAACAAGGGATGATCCAGTGAAGTTTCTTTATCTAAAAGATCTTATCTTTATTTCGATGAGGAATCACCTCCTTAAATGTTTTAAACTTATCTAGTTACACCCTGTATTTTGATTTATTTTAACTAATTTTTCATCCCCATTCACAATTATATCTAATTAATTGTGTTTTGAAATGCATGGAATCCGGACTCTAGTTATGATTACATGTTTATTCTACATACATCACCTTCAAAAGCCTTTCCATTAAAACCACTCTTCCATAAGCGTTAAAGTTTTCCAATTCAATACACGCCTTGAGCGATGATTGCATCTACTCGCTGGAAACGTTGATATTCAAAAATCATAATAGCCGGGTATCATGCATTTGTTGCCGATTTAATGGTTACTCAAACAATAGATAATATCAGATCAGTAGAAACTGATGGAAATTTATTTTTGTAAAGACTGCTTGGCGATTAATGTTCCACAAGTTTTCAGCTACAACCAGAGACAGAGTTTGATAAACCAATATTGTTTGTATGTTTTTTGAGGGCTATAAATGTCCTGAAATCAGTTCATTGGATTTTATCTTCCTTGAAAAATAGAAAGAAATCTTTAATCTCGTATGATATCTATTTTTAGGACAAACTAGTACATTTGTTCCGATACGAACCCGCAATATTAGAAGCAAATTGTCTATCTTGTCAGTTACGTATCGTATTTTTTATGAATTTGTGAATTATGTATATATCCAGTATATACATATACTGGATAAACGAGCTAAAGAGTAATGAATCAGTGGGATATGACGAAATAAAATCGGAAGTAATAAAATCAATTTCCCAATTCATAATTGAACCGTTGGAGTTTATCATAAATAAATGTATATCCCAAGGTGTTTGGCCGAATGCTTTAAAAAATCCATTATAACCCCAATTTTCAAGAAGGGTGACGAATCCGTGGTAAATAACTACAGACCGATTTCCCTGATCACGCATCTGTCTAAAGTTTTTGAGAGATTGCTGAAAAATAGACTTACTTCATATATAAATAAATATCAACTAATCTCAGAAAGACAATTTGGCTTCAAATAAAACAACTCAACCGACGATGCATTATTGAAATTAACTGAGAAGATTTATAAGGCTCTGGAAAATTCCAGACCCTCTCTATGTGTTTTTATCGATCTCTCGAAGGCATTCGATACCGTAGACCATGAAAAACTTTTAAACACACTGGAATGTGGTGTCCCTCAAGGCACAGTATTGGGACCTATCTTATTCAATCTTTATGTAAATGATTTATTCAAACTGAACACACCTGGAACAATAATTGGATACGCAGACGACACAGCTATTTTTTATAAGGAAAAAATATGGAATACTCTTTAAAAAACAGTAGTAAAAAGTTTTTAAAGTATAAATAAATGGTTCGATCAGAGACTACTGACTATGAATATAGAAAAAACTAATTTCTTACCTTTCAGCTGCACTTCAACTACTGCATGTCCTTTCAGAGAACTGATAACAACAAGTATAGAAACAAACTTCAGAATTCAAGTAGTCGATGAAATTAAATACCTAGGGGTGTACGTGGATAAATACATGGAGTGGGACACTCACATCAAATATATATAATAAAAAAGTTACAGACTATGACGTTCAAATTCAGAATTCTAAGGAAATATCTACAACGTAAGGAACTCAAAAATCTGTACCATGCACTAGTCGAAGGTCATCCCAAATTCAGTATTATAGCATGGGGTGCCGCATTGAAAAAGATCCTCAAAATAATAATGCTTAAAAACTACCGCTTTCCCTCAGACGAACTGTATGAAGAACGTCAGATAATAGACCCCAGACAATTGTATTTTCATAATGGAACCACCAAATATCCTCTCAACAAAAATAAAATACGCCTGCCATCACATTGCCATCACACGAGAAACTGTGAAAAAATTAGATATCCCATTATATAAAAAAAATCTATTTCACAAAAAGCATTCTCGTACACTTCGATTAAATCTCATAGCATACTTCCTAATGAAATTAAAAATATCGCTTCAGTTGCCTCATTCAAAAATAAATTGAAATCAATTCTTTTAATGAACCAAAGATCACTCATCATCAACCTAATCGAATAGAATCTATCTATCAATATATATTTTACGAATAAGACGTATATTTTATTGTCATATTTGATGTGAAACATTTTTAATCATTTCATTTAAGTTTTTTTTATTATGTCCATTATGATACTGTATTTTTCGATTTTTTTAATGGCTAAACAAGTGCAATAGCACTTATCGCTTTGGACTTTATTCCTGTATTACTTCTATTAACATACTATGTATGTCCTGTGTATTGTCTATCTATTATGAATCGTGTGTGAATGAAGTTATCATTATTATTATACTGGATTGAAATTTTTAGTGACAGGTGTCAAAATATGACAATGTCATTGCTGGTTCATCAATAGCCATACCAAGTAATATTTTACTTCTAACTGATCTGGACTCAATGGAAGCGTAACAATCCCTTGATTTCCTCTCAACAAAATTCAAGTAGCCTCTTTGAGTTTTCTTTTTGTTCCATTCTGTTTTGTTATAAGTAGGTTAATATTATTCCATTCAACCATGTATGTAGCATCAGTTGATAATATGTGTTCAGCTGATTTCAACTCGTCTATTTCTCGTCTACTCAGGTCGTTCTTATGTTCAGCTGTTCTTATTCTTAATTTCCTTGATGTTTCACCAGTATGAATACTGCCACATACACATTGGACACTATAAACACAGTTTTTTGAACTCTGATCTGCATTTGAATGTTTGTTTCGACTCAATAGGAATATAATCGCGTCCCCTGTTTTGAATATTGTTCATACATTGAAACTTTCACCTGTACGTTTGATTATTTTTTGATAAACCTTGGATATAACTTTTATCCCCTACCTTTTTTTACCCTCCTCTCTGTAACAAATACTTTGAAACATATTTATGTATTTATTTATTTTTATCCAATTCCTATGTAAATTGATAAATATTGTACTACTACTGATTAATTAACATATTGTATTTTTGAATTTGTACCTTTTTTGTACCAGTTGGAAATAAATGGCTTATTATTATGATTATATGAAGAATTGGTTGAATATTAGTGATTGCTCTACACGAACCCCTTTTGAACTTTGGATGGTTTTATCAATGAATTGGTTGGAGTGAGCATTTTCTCTAGGTACATTTTTATGGCATCTATTCCTCTGCCCAGTATCTCTGGGTTTGATGATATGATTTGTGCTCTGTCGTAGAGATTTTCTATGACACCTTTTTCCACACTGATATTACTGATATTATGGTTTTATTTGAAATTAAAGTAGCGATTTGTGTGGGTGTTTTTTCTGAAAACGCCTCTTTCAAAATTATTTAATGTAATATCTCGTCATGGTTGCTTTGTTTTGATAAACTCTGTTAGTGACTATATTTCATCGGAGATCTCAACTCTCAAAAAATCTAACCTTGTCCACTTCTGGAAGACTAATTGAATACTTTTCAACCTGAAAATAGGTTAGAAATAAGCGCATTCTCAATCGCTCGTAAATGAAACACTCCTTAGAGTTCACCGTATGAAAAAACTCCCAAAACTTCGCAATCTTACGTGTGCTCTTCCTCTTTCCATTCATTGATATTCCTCCGACTCACGCTGCGATTTAGCATTAGAAAATAAAACGGTTTCAAAGAACTTTTGAATCTAAATGCGCTCTAACTTTCACGAGTTATTATATCGAAGATTGAAAAACTTTGACAGTTCCGGAATATCTAGGACGCTTTTGTATGAATTCGGTTGAGATATTGTTTGACTTGGTTGTTGGAACTTTTTGAAATGAAATGATATCCGTATACCTATTTTCCGTTTGCTTGAAGAATGTTTATTTTGGGGGCTTTTGATGGTTAATAGGGGGTTACTTTTTGAATGGAGTTGTTGATTTTGATAAATTCAGGATATGATGTATCACTTGGTTTGATACAAAATTTGAAATACCACGATGGAGTTAATCTTATCATTTCAAACGATAATGAATAGGTGAATTAAAAATGAATAAGTATATATGAGATGTACTGAAAGATGTATGCGAATATTCCCAACTGTCGTGGTGGAAAATGAGCTTTTGAATTGAACAACACCATTTTAGAATGCATAAATCTCATTTATTTGTCTATGACTATTGTATTCGAAATGCATGTGTTTCTCCAAGAATTACAATATTCATTAATCACTAGTGAATAATGAAATCATTATTCACTACCTCATATTGATGGTGGTGATTGTAGTGAATAATGATTTCATTATTCATTATTGATTAATGGATATCGCAATTCTTAAAGAAACACATGCATTATAAATATTTTTCATATTTTTGTTGAATTTTTTGATATCATTGATATCTCTCAGGTATTCGAACAGACTGTTATGAATTTAATAAGCATTTCCTTTCCAATATTGCATTTCGAAATGTATGTTTTATATAATAATCGTGGACAAAGTATAGTATTCTACTCACGTATAATGGCTATTATTCTCTCGTTGACTTGGGACACTCGCCTGCCGTTCTTGGCCGTAAACTTCACCTGGTGAATAAAAGTCATCATTATTGAGTAATATATTATTATTCTTTCATTTTCCCCATTGCTGCTCCACAACTGTCAAGCGTGATGGTTGAAAATAGTAGTTTTCAGAAGTCGTTACTCTATTGAATCAAAATAGCTGATACTATCGCATGAAAGCGTGGTGTGTTACAACTCTTGAGTTCATTTTCCGGATTAAGTAAAATCTATGTGTTTTGTTGTATCATGAATGACGTTTTACGTTCTACTTCAACCCCAAAACCAAGATGTGATGAAACCCTGGTAGAATAACTTGGATACTGACACATGCCTGGTTCATAGGCCAAATTTTCACTATATCTTTATCCCTGGAGATTTCAATTATTGAAACATGTTTTGAACAGCTTCGAGTTATTTTCTGTCGCTCCAATAACTTTTCGCTACAAAGAACAGCTGGACACAGGTGTTGCAGTTGAGATGGTTGCAAAAATCTGTTCGTAAACGATTTGTTTCTGATATAGGAAATTTTTGACATAACCAACAGCGCAGCGCATTATTTATTTTGTTCATTGCTATAGCGACGCACGTTCTACATCAAGACTCTTATTAAGATGTGTGTACTGGGAAACGATCTCACTATTGCCATTCATCCGTAGTATCCATCCATTTCATCATTTGTACACTGTTCACCAAGTAGAAGACTAACATTCCTGGACGACTGTGAAAATTGCAAAGTCGAGGCGCAAGCCGAGACTTATGAAATGGAGATCATACCATCATGGAGAATTATAGACCTATAACAGTACCTACGGTATTGTGCAAGGTGTTCGACAAATGTGTCTATAACAAGATGAAAAATTTTCTGGACCAGTTCAACATAGTATCCAAGTTTCAGCATGGATTCTGGCCAGGTGGTCAACAGATGCTTTTTTTGAATACGTATATGATGCCCTCGATAGGAACAAGTACGTGGGTGCTCTTTTCTTCTACCTACCCAAGGCATTTGACAGTATCAGTCACGAAATAATCTTGAGTAAATTGAATTCCCTGGGGTTTAGGGAAAACTTTCTTTCCTGGTTGGAATCTCACTTGACTCTCAGGAAAATGTGCGATAAATTTGACAACTATCAATCACAACCGTATGAGAATGACTATGGAGTTCCTCAAGGATCTATCTAGGGGCCACTCATATTTCTCAATGATATGCCGAAATATGTCAGTACAAATCAAATAGTTCTATATGCAGTCGACACAACATTAGCTGCGGATGCGGATGGTCCGGAGGAGCTCCAAGATAAACTCAACGAGCTGTCTTACGAATTTACAGATTGGTGCCGTAAAAAAGGCTTATTGGTAAATCCCAGTAAGACTGTGTTGATGCAGTTTCACTCAAGTGCCACAAAAAAAGTTGTAGATTTTCGAGTTAGAGTAATTGACCAGGTTGTGTATTCGTCAGACAGTACTTAATTTCTTGGCACTTACGTAAATAGCAACATGCCTTGGGTGTCGAGTGTGAACCACATTAGAAAAAGAGTAAACTGTGGTTATTATGCTGTGAGACAACTCTCATCTACACTCAACACAGATCAGCTTTTGAATGTTTATTATGCCATAATTAATTTCCACATCTCTTACAATATTGCTGTATGGGGCTGTTCAACATATATGAATACCATTTTTGTTAGCCAAAAGAAAGTGATGCGCTTGATTTATAAATTGGACTATAGGGAATCATGTAGGCCACATTTTATCAGAAATAAAATCATGCCTGTTCCCTGCATATATATTCACAAGTCCATCTTGAACTTCAGAAAGTATTTGCATAACTATCTTCGTAACTCAGATTTTCATATATATCCGACAAGAAATGGTAATTTCATCAAGTTGAAAAAACACTCAACTACTTTATATGAGAAATGTCCTTCCTATGTGGGGGCAAAGCTGTTCAATCATCTTCCAGATTACATAAAAATGGAAAACTTAGAGAAAAGTTTCAAACAAAGCCTGAAAGTGTTTCTGATTGACGGTTCTTTTTATAGTATTAATGAATACCTAGGTTCATGAGAGACTATTTAATCATCATTATGACATATATTTTTGATTTTAGTTTTAAGTGTGAAATGTATACTTATACACGTTGTTGTCTTTTTTATATGTGTGTACATGTGTGTGTGTGTGTATATATGCGTATATATATATATATATATATATATATATATATATATATATATATATATATATATATATATATATATATATATATATATATATACATATACATATATATATATATATATAACAAAACTCGGGAATTATATTTGGGACAGCAGCAAAAGCGAAAGTGTACTCTTATAACAATATATTTCCAATATTTCGACAATCGATTGTTGTCATCATCAGGGAGCTACAAAATAATGTTAATGAATGAAAATATGACATAGAATTTTTATCCTTACTCACACTGTTAGTGAGGATGGTCGCATGAGATGGTTAAAGAAGTCAGATGACACAACCATCTTTAACCATCTCATGCGACCATCCTCACTAACAATGTAAGGATAAAAATTCTATGTCATATTTTCATTCATTAACATTATTTTGTAGCTCCCTGATGATGACAGCAATCGATTGTCGAAATATTGGAAATATATTGTTATAAGAGTACACTTTCGCTTTTGCTGCTGTCCCAAATATAATTCCCGAGTTTTGTTCTTAACTTGTCAGCAAAGACTTCCTCTCCTCTTTTTTATATATATATATATATATATATATATATATATATATATATATATATATATATATATATATATATATATATATATATATATATATATGTAGAAATTGATGTTTTCACGGATCTTCGATATGCAAGATGAATTTTTCTGGGTTTTTATCCGTTAGGTATCTTTTGATTTGTTCGACGTTTCGAATTCCATTTTGAATTCATTCTCAAGAACTGTGAGACGAATATCTGTCCATACCGTCCTGGTATGGAATTCGACACGTCGAACAAATCAAAAGATACCTAACGGATAAAAACCCAGAAAAATTCATCTTGCATATATATATATATATATATATATTCTATTTCTGTATTTGTTTGTTGACGTATCATATATCACTCTGTGATCTCGAAGGATTTAATAAATTATTATTATTATTATCAACACAGAGACCAGGAATGATAAGTGATGATGAAATTTCCATTCCTTGGACTCCTCCAGAGATGGTTGAGGCAGTTGTGCATTGGATGAATGATATGTTCCTTGAACTATTCGGTACAGTCGAATTTTCTTGTGTTGAAATTGTATGTTTTTCAATATTGAATCGTCGTTTTTCCCGTTACAGAAAAAAATTGCATATTATACACGGGAAAAAGATTAGATTTTAGCTCTCGAGCTAAAATCCAATACTTTTTCCCTTGTATAATAAATATTTGTCGCTCAAATCCTATTATACCTCAGGAGCTTTACGATGATGTTCACTTCCTTGTATTGTGATACATTTTTGTGTTTGTCAACTACTTGTTGTATGTTCTAGAATACTATTTATAAATTCAGTTATACCTATATTCACTTTAGATTATAGAAAACTATGTAGATATGAATATTTTTACGATGATGCTCACTTTTTATGTTGTGATGAATTTTTGTGTTTGTCAACTTGTGTTATATAGAATACTATTTGTCAGTTTGCTCATGTACCAACTTCAGATTATAGAAAGCTTTGTAAATAAGAATATCTTTTGTTGGACAATAAAATTGTTCGTTCCGTTGACCAGCTGACGAATGTCAACCGTCTGAAGTCGAAAGTTGTGAGAGCAATGGAATAACGAGGCCTTACCATTTAACGTACGATCATTCAGCACGATGACCTGTTGGGGATTTGAACCCCGGTCTTCCGCTTGAAAGGCGGATGTGCTATCCACTACACTACCGAGACCAAAGTATATGGATTGATTCATTGATTAAACAAATATATGAGAGATTCGATTCGTCTGAAACTTTCAATGCTTCATTGAAAAAACTACCAGATCTGAGAAGATTTCTTTCTGAAGACATCTGAACAAAAGAAATACAAATAAATAGCTAAAACTGCGGACGTCACACGCGATTGTCTACCGAAAAACCCTCCCGAAATCACCCCTGTCCCCTCGATGGGTCCATCCAGCCGCAAACTGCGACCAGATGAAGTAAACAGTGTAGCAGCTGGTCCAGATCTTGCAGCCTCTGCTCTCGGTTTCACTTACAATTCCCTCTTCCTTGTTTACACGCGCGATATCGGTCGCAATTAAAGTCTTCCGACCCCGTCCGCGGATTCGGCGGCCACGGGAAGGGTTGCGAAATAGGGGTGGGTACGGTATATTTCCGGAAACTGCTGATTTATTCGTCACTTCTATATCTGAACGGAAATAGTGAGAGAATAGGCATGAAGGGAACCATTTTTATAAAGAGGAATATTATCTTTTGCCGAATTTTGTGTTCCATTTTACTCATAATCTTTTATAATATTATAATATGATGAATAGGAAAGGAATATCGTGCAACGAACATGTATTATCAGCCATTACATGAGAATTGCATACGCTATTTTTTCTACACCCGATAAATAATGAAGAAATATAATAGTAGTTTGTACAAGTGTGGATATGGTGGCAATATCACACAACAACGAAGTTTGAACAGTATGCGAACAATATGAAAAAACAATATTGTTCAACCAATATTATTCATTACACCGAGATGAAGTGATTCTACATTGCGTTTTCAATATCAATCTATATTAGTACAACATCAATTTTTCCACTTATGATATATTTACCATGGTTCATCCTGACAATATAATGTGCTACATAAAAATATTTTCGAATGAATAAAAAAAAACGATTTAAAGCTGTAAAAGCAGAATTTGCTAGCAGGAGATATTGTATAGCGAAACACGTACTACGGTTTTGTCAACCCAATTATAGTAAAAATCTCACAGAAAGCGTGTTGATATGTTTCGAAATGTATAGTGGACTGAAAATCATGACAACTTTGTTGAATGATAAACAAATGCTCGTTACACAATGATAATCTACTCAATGTTATATTTTTGCACTGCACACTCATCACCAGTCGATCTCTTTTCATCTGCATTCGTTTCCACAAAGCGATCGAAAAATAAATTCACTGTCCTTTTTATTACTTTACTTTTCTTTCGGACATTTCATTGTATGTATGCAAATAGACGGATGAAATGCGTCTCGAAATCACAATCTATTGTTCCAAGATCGCCCAAATAAATGGCAGGCAGGCTTCAAGAGTGATCTGGTTGTAATGCAGTATAGGCCGAGCAAATTCCACAAAATATCGTCCTACTTATGCAATTTCTCGTGGAATTTGTAGTCTGATGAGGTGTATAAAACCAACACAAGCGTTTCGTTTTACAGTAGCACCTGTAATCAGAATATTGTTTGCCTGCTTCTATAACTACTCAGAGAATTGAATGTTTAGTTTTTTCCGGTGAAAATTTCAGAGAATATTTCCCTTATATATAAATTGCCCCATAAGAGCAATGCAATTATCGAAAACAAACAGCGGTAATTGCATTGTATCAAGTCACCATAACAACACATTTGAAGCCGCATCGCTAGACGTTAGTAAACAACACAAATAAATGTCAGATAGACTTCAAAAATAGAAAAACATTTCGTGTTTAGGTGAGTACTCCATACAATCTATAGAGGGAAGTATAAAGGAACCAAAAATAAACTTTCCTTGAGAATTTCTTCATACGTGAAATATTCCAATGAATTACATTCGTGCATAAAAATGACCAGATAATTTTACATTCAAGCGTGATATCTTATACAAATTGCATTCGGCTATTTTCATATTTTGTGAAAGAGCCAAAATATGAATATAAACTCTTGCAATTTTTAGATATCACGCTCTCTTGCAAAATTATCTGTGATTTTTATGCACCCGTGCAATTTTAACCGAAAATTGCTGTCGACAATTTGTTATTTTTCGAAACAGGTGAACCTCAAATGATGGGAACTTTTCGGTTATATTTACTGTCGGTGAAATCGTGATTACTATAAAGAGTGCTCATTGAACTAACAGACTTACCAGATGCCCAAGTCGTCATTGTGATTGAATTTGATATAATAATCGGTTAGCTTGTTTCAATTTGCATCTTTTTTTTCTCATCCAGTTTGTTGAAATGTTTGACAAGAATACCAGTATTGAGATAATTTTCTAAATATTCATGATCTCGAAAGCATTTCCGGAAATAATTCAAGCAGTAGTGGTATCACAAGTGAATTAATACAGTAGACATGTTCGATTTACAAACAAAAGGGAATTAGAAACAGTTGAAATGAGTGGTACATATTTATTGTCACACAATTCTGTTAACATTACATGAATTTTCAATAAGGATTTGACATAGTTGAATGATTATGGAACTTATTAAAATCTAGCGACTAACGACTTAGTTTTTCTTTACGTTTCAAGAAGATAGTAGCAATATATTACTCTCAGATGATTCCATAAGAGTGCCCAATTTGATTCGTCATCATCTACAATCCCTGTCAAATTGTCACTCATCACTGTTAGCTTTATATGAGTAGCAAGGTATCGATAATTTATATTTTTCACACCAATTCAGCTTGGATTTATTAGCGTTCAATAAATCCTCTGCCCTAACAAATCGATTGTGATCAAATTATGGACGTGCTTTTTGAAGCTGAAGTTATGCCCATCAAGAAAAGTATCTTTTTCATCGAGATCATCTCTTGTTCTTCATGTAGACGATTCCCAGGTAGGAGCCCAATACCTGAACTTTGAGGTACTCCGCGTGAATTTCGATCACAAGATAACAATTCATCATCGACTGAAACACATTCTCATCTCTGTATATACGTTTACAATACTATCATTTACCTGTTATATCTACTTTCGCTGAGATGAAAATTTAACGAATTTGTCCGCACTATCAGGAATGATCTGTTCGTAATGCAATATTGATTCAAAGTATTCAGCCGGGTACCGAGAGCGGAGACAAAAAAAAACAACTCCTGTAATGCATTATCGCTATGTTTTAACGTTGGCTAATATTATTTTTAGCGAACAAACGGAAAAAGGAAAAAGAAATACTTCACATTGTTTTGATGCCAAGCTTTTAAAACTCCGCCCTTCGCCTGCCTCTATCCCAAGGAATTACCGATAATGTACGTTTTTTCTCATTCTTTCTATCCAGATATTCGAGACCTCGCCGGTGTACAGGGTAGGATTCCACTAGGACTCGAACATATTTCAGACAGAGTTGATATTGGAGTTACATATAAAACTTTCCATGAATAAAGATAACTTCTAGACAATTGAAAAATACATTGGAAACTTCAGGAACGACGGAGATATTCGAAATCAGTGTTGAAGATTGCAACAAAAAGTATATTGGTCAGAGACGGCGAGCTTTGAAAACTCGCTTCAAGAAGCATGGTGTCTACATGATTACCAAGGCATCGAGGGACGGAAAACAAGCAACGTTTCTTCTCTTGCGAATGGAGTATCTAAACATTGAACAGTCAGATTTGTCCACTTTTCAGTGAAGTAAGTGCATTTTAATGTCAATTTAAGTTCATCGATAAAGTTGCCACTTTCTTGGAGTTGTCCATCACTATGTATCTTGAAATCCAATGTTTGGGTTTCTTTTCTTCTGGAAATGAAAAAAAAGATCTTTGAATTCTGATGATAGTACCCATCCATGAAAAACGTCACACTTCAAAGGAAAAGGAGGGGGTCTACGAAGTGTGACATTGTGTGGGGAGGGGTTCCAAATTTTGTGACATTTTTTCAAGATATAATATTTTATATCTAAGTATTACAACACTAAATTCGCCCCACTGTTACTTCTACCAATTTCTGGATTTCCGTGCTTCATTATATTTGAATAAAGTTCCGTATGATAGCTATTGCCCCAGTGCCGAGGAGTTCTTATTCAAGCCATAGTGTGGCATCTCTAGTCTACATTTTGTATCACACAATTAAGACCACTAATATATACAAGAAATAACATAGGTCGCAAGAATCTGTCTCAAAAGTTGCTGCTAGACCTGCCAGGTGAATTATTTGTTTGAACGATGACAATTTGGATATCAAATAAATTAAAAATGCATACATTTCCAGTTGGCGACGTTTCGAAAGCTAATCTGCCTCATTTGTCAAGCCGCCTCAATCGTGATGAGATCGGAAATTTTGGTTAATGGTGTCAAAATGTGACACTGTCATCACTGAGTGATCAATAGCTACATTGTGAAATGGAAGTTGGTGAATGATGTTTATCTCAGGAATATAATCAATTTCAGCGTAGATAAAATTCTATAAATGTTCGTTTCAGCTAGGGGATGAATTTTATTCAGGAACATTTGGAATAACGATAGGCTCCCCCATTCTCCCATTCTCAGTGAAGTTTTAATGAAAAATTTCGAAAAAAAGCAGAATGATAATTATCTTGAACACTCAAAAGCGTGGTGGAGCTACGTTGATATATTTGAAATCTGGCAATATGGTGAATATGAATTGAACCAATTTAATCAGCATATTAACCAAAATAATCGACTTCCTTTTCTTGACGTTCCGTTGAAAAACGTTTAATGATTTTGAAGCAAGCGTTTTCAGGAAGAAGACTCATACAAATTGTTACCAACATTTCAATTCAAAACATCAGTGTGAAAAAATGTGTCATCAGAAGACTATATAAAGCACATATATCATATTATAAAACCCAGAGATTCGAGACAGATAACTAGATACCATACAAATTTACCACGAGAAAATGCTTTTCCCAATTAATTAGTTTATAAACTATCCAAAAGTTCAAAAGGGGTTCGTATAGAGCAAGCACCAATATTCAACAATTTCCTCAGATAAAAATGATGATTTATTGAATTTAAGATTTATAAGAGAAAATCAAACCTATAGGTAATAGTATAACTACTTCTCTTCGGGCTTGAAGGCCGAAGAGAAGTAGTTATACCAATAACCTCGGCCGCGAAAACCTTAACCATTTTGCTATTGGTAATAATATTCAAAACAAAGAACACCATTAGATCCTTATTGAATAGAGGACTCGAAAAATGCGTTCATGGTGTCCTCTGTGTATGTAGGAGTGTTTATGTTGGTGGAACATCAAAACAATTCAAAATAAGAACAGCTGAACATAAAAAACTTGAGGAGATGTGAAACAGATGAGTGGTAATGAGCTGAGCACGATCATCAATGGAATAATATCAATTTTCTCATGACAGAATAGAAATGAAAAGTTTCCCAATGAGGCTACTTGCATTTTGTTGAATGGAAATGGAGATATTGATATTCGTTCATTGATGAAGGCCCTTTCTGAAAAGTAAAGTTGAAGTGTCTACTTTGCTGCCGACTTAGAAGTACTCCAGACACATATCAATAAACAAAGTATTACTTTTGATGCCTAGGCAGAAAGAGGAATACTCTGCTGATTGATATGTACCTGCAAAATAATATTTGCTATCTATCGGATAAAAAATTGATTTTTCTCAATGTAAATGAATAAAAAACGAAATCTGTTCATCACCAAGCATGAGATCGCACCATTCACTCAGCAGAAACCCACCAAACCGAATGAATATTGAAAAAAGGGAATCAAAGGAACGGGAAGAGAGCGCGAGCAAAAAGACGGGGTAAGTTGAATGTATGCTCAAGTTAACTCGACACTGATGGCGACGATAAACATCCGGTGGTTAGGTTGGCAGGACTGCAACAGGTACGGCCGCACAGCTTGTTCTCATTACGAGTCCTAGAAAAAACCAATCGGCCTTTCCGATGGCCCGGCAGCTCTGCAAATTGCGTAAGTGGGTATTTCGGCTCTTATTGGGGTTTTATTCCTGCTTTGTCGCCAATGTGAGGGTATATACAGGGTGTCTGATGAGTCTTGGTCCAAAGGATATGAATATGATGCCTGAAAACGCTGATGATCCCATTGATAGATTTTGTTTAGATTCTTGTGGCTAAAAAAGTCTCTATGCTTTTGGAGGTTTCCACAATTTTTTCGGCAGGAGGCGTTATGTTCCCATTTTTCAAAGTCGATATCAAGTCAACTGTTACTTCGACATTTCAATTCGACAAAACAAATAATATACAGTCACCTGAAATATTTTCACATATCAGGGTTTACCAAACCGTGACTCGTGTTTCACTATACAACAGCTTCCTCAAGGAGGAAGTTTGAAGTTTCACGGTCAATCCGGAGAACAGAATCCATCAAAATCAGTTGATAACCAATTAAATATGTCGGTAGAGATAAATAAAAGACATTCTAGTCTCTTTCACGGGAACAGAGAGTCATATAAGTTTTTCAATTTCATTAATATCATTCATCACTCAATTAGATTCACTACTGAATTGGGATCGAATAACTATAAACTTTTCAGACGATATATCAGTGCAATAAATAATATACATGATTTCGCCATTTTCCATGAACCATCTCATACTGTTATCAGGAATTTGGGTAGTTGTGTGGAGACAATGAAGTTTGATTAATTATTATTTGGGTTTCTTCTCCTCTGAATCAAGAAATGGAAATATCAACTCCTATGAAAGAAGAAGAACAGTAAATTCCCTGGGATACATAGAAATAACTCTTCCTTGCTCAATCTGTGTACCAATCATATGAAAATTTAATAAAAAAGATAGCATATAAATGAAATATCTTAACAAGGAAGCAAAGAGCTAATTGCTGAAAAAATTGTAAATGTTGTAATTATACATTTTAGGTCAATAAGAAAGAAACATTTTCCCAAAATTGCAGCTTCCAAACCATTCCGGAAGATCTTCAAATAAGCTGTTCTTCAGTAAATTTTTTTAAGGCAATATAATACTAAAATAGACATTTTGGCAACGCCGCTTATGTGCGTATTCTGGGTTGCAATCTGAGGTCTTCGGTTGCAATGTTAATACATAGGTAGAGACCACATAGAGAAACCTTCTGCGTTTTAGAGATATCGGATTCTGTCTGTTGCAGAATCGATGAAATCTCTAATGTTATAGGAGCGTTTTAAACTAGTCGAGGTCACAGATTAATTAATCTAATCTAATAGCACTGATATATAGCGGGCGCAATCAAACGATATTGGTATAGGTATAATTGAAGATCGGTGTTAGTATAATCAGCTAACAGAAATGATTACTGTTGCGGTTTTTCACTGTCACCAGTAAATCCACTCTTTTTGCTTTTAAAGTTTTTAATATCGATGATAGTGTGGGCGATCAATATGTGAGCAGCAAAAAAGAGAACAATGAGTTAAAAAGTTCTTCAAAAAATCCGGTATTTTTATAGCATAGTGATAAAAAACAACAGAGGTAGCATTGATTCATTAATCAGAACAGAAATACTACGTCCATTTATGAAATAGCTAGTAGATGTAATACGATACCAAATATTAGTACAACACACGCAACAAAATGCTTGCCTAGTTGGAAGTTTGGCTGGTACATTTCTAATATTATCGCCATTTCCTTCATCATGTTGCTAATATAAACATTGTTTTAGTTCACTTTCTCGCAAATGTGGTAGTTTTCTCCAGGCTCTACCCATTTTGTTGGAGCCATGTAAAATTAACAACTAGATAAATATAAAAGGCGTTAAAATAAAAAATATGCCGAATAATTCAATTAAATGAACAAATCTAAAAGAAAACGATGCATTTATTTGTTATCAACAATACTAATGAGAAAATGTCAGTTTTGACAATTAATCATTCAAATGATCATTGAAAAGCAATATTGCCACTTCACATTCATTGAAAATAATTGATGAAAAGTTATTATTTTTGCTATACATAAGATAAATTATACTTGATTGAAAAAATAGAAAAGTACCACTACATGTCTCATTTATAAGCATTCAAAAGCGTTTAACAAAATGTTCAGAAATGGCCCAAATTTTCCTATTACATACCCTCCTTTGTACAATTCGTTTTAGCTCCGAGCAAATTTTTGAAGGAACTATTTCAGATATAGGCCTAAAAAATCTTTCACCGCTACCAGTATATAGGGGTTGATCTCAAGACCGTTCTCTGCACACCAAAAAACCGGCCTCCCTGTTCACACCGATACAAATACAGAAACTATAATCACTCCCATTGTTTATCCAACGTTTCTGCACCGAACAACAAGGGCGATTACGAAAAGATTAAAGGGCATCAGCCATAGAAAGCGTCCGGCCAAGCGTGAAATATTCCCGGGGGCAACCCACCAGGGAAAACATACGTCGAAGCGACAACGGACCCGGTAAATAAAACTACTATTATTATGATAACGCGACCTCCGATCGGCGACATTCTTCCGGGCGGATGAGTCGAACCCTGCGGGACACCGTGGCGGGCTCGTTATGCCTTTTTCTTCGAGGATTAAAAATTCGTCCGGTTTTTAGGAGCGTGAAATCGCGTCATGCGAGTGGTATCAGCCTTTATCGGGAATCAAAACATGAAATTGGTCGTTGTGGATCGAGTTAATGAACAGATGGAGCAAACACAGATGGGGCAAACACTGTTAAAATGAGTTTTTCTGTATGCGTGATATAACCAAAGAATCTAAATGAAAAATTATTCACTTCTGGGATTCATACTATGGAAGGTGAGGCCTCGTTAATCCATTGTCAGCAAAAACTTCGATTTTTGTGGTTCGACTGTAGATAGATGAATTTTGTTAAACTTTTTTTGCAACACATTCGTGCAAGTTGTGAGTTACCCTGTATCACTAAGAGCAGTATACACGCCTTCAATTTTGTCATTCAAGCGATTTTATGCTGAATATCGTTCATCATCATATCATTAAACTTAACGAATGCAGAATTTAGTTTTGACATGAAGTTTCCCAAGCGCTCAAATTCTTTGCCGATTGAAATTTGTTTTTGTTTCAAATACCTCCTCTTTCGAAGACTGGCTTCAAAACATTGGGGCAAAATATGTCAATTCTGCCCAGTCTTAAAGCGGAAAAAGAGTGTCTGGGACGAAATTTCACTAAACTGTCACCAAGGGCTCGATGAAATTTTGGCAGATTCCATCACAATAATTATCGAAAACTTTCCGAAATGAAATGAAGAAATTTGTAGAAAAAGTACATGGGTCAAAGCTGATGAGCTACTGAAACTCGTTCCAAAGAACATCCTGTGCATATTCGAGACGGAATATGGAAAGATAAAGCCAAAAATTCACAGAGACATTAGCGTCAAAAGCATTAACGATGACTTGGTGAAAATAAAAGAATAGGGAGACATCAACTTGATAGAATTCCACGCTGGGATTACCCAAGGTTCTCTCTTTTTAAAGAAAGCCGATACCATCTCTAATGGAAAAATAACACGTGATATCTATCGGTAAAGGTGCTTACCAGAAGCTTCAATTTCTATTTCAGAAGAAATATTTCTCTTCTCTGGTTTTAATGATCTACAAGGCACAGATATGGCCTGCCTCAGAATATAGTTCCCATGTATGGAGCTCGGCACAAAAACATTCATTCGGGCTTCTGGATTCTATTCTGAGAAAGGCAATCCGTCTTGTTGATGATTCTTCGCTCACGGACCCACTCACTTCGTTGGAGATCGGAGACTTGTCTCTCTTCTATAGATATTTTTACGGTCGATGCTCTTCTGATTTGTCGTCAGTTGTTCCATCCTTGGCAGTATCAACACGGATGACTCGACGAGTACAGAATTTTTTTCCCCTTTAGTGTGAGTTTGGAGACCTGTCGAACTTTTCTGGCTCTGGAATCTTTTTTCAGTAGAACACATGAACTTTGGAACTCCTTTCTGAAGGAGGGTTTTCTTGAGGCTCACAAACTTCGAAAAAAAATATTCAAAAAATTAACAATTTGTTCAGGCCAGCCTCAACTCACCTACACTGTAGGTTGACGGACTAACACCTATTAGAAAACAACTACTCCCCTGGCTAATACCACGAAGGGCATTGGATTACATCCAACAGGTGTTAGTGTGGGATCATTCACAGAAGAAATTCCACATATGCTCTTGGCGATACACCACCAGAATCGATTTTCAATTATTGGGACGGGACACACTTGCAGACCGGTTTCGGGCTATTTGGCCTCTCGTCAGTGCAAGGCAGTGCCATCATCAACATTAGTCGATGACTTCCCATAATTAAAAATCATACTCGAGCAGAGTATCTTCCCTAGACCTAGGCTGATACAAACAACAAGCAAAATAGCCGTTGCTGCGCCATCTGCCCGTAGACTAGGTACTAACCAAGAGCATATCCGCATGGCCCCAATTCCTTGTACAAGGAAAATACGAATAAAACAAATATTCACGGGGATGCTTGAAGACTGGCTTTAAATCAATTATTCAAAAAATGAACAATTTGTTCCTGCCAGCCTCAACTCACCTACACTGTAGGTTGACGGACTAACACCTATTAGAAAACAACTACTCCCCTGGCTATTACCACGAAGGGCATTGGATTACATCCAACAGGTGTTAGTGTGGGATTCTTCACAGAAGAAATTCCACATATACTCTTGACGTACCGATATGTTGTGGCAAATCATTGATGTAAAGTAAAAACAGTAATGGTCCCAAAACTGAGCCTTGTGGAACTCCAACTTTCAAATCATAAGTAACCGAGTTCACGTCGTCCCATTTCACATACATTTTTCGATATTTCATGTAAGACATGATCCACGATAGAAATTTGCCTCGAATTGCACTTAGTTTGTTGGATAATATATTGAAATCTATAGAATCGAAGGCCTTAGATAAATCGAAGAAGAGTGCAGCCACAAATTTTCCTCTGTCGATACCTTTATAAATATTTTCCAAAAAAGTAGCAGTCGCACCCTCCGTCGACCTACCTGGGCAGAAGCCATTTTGACATTTGTTGATTATGTTATATTTCGTTAAGAAAGGAAGTAGTTGTCCATAGATACATATATAGTTGACGTATATCAAATACTTGTGCATTCCTGAAGATGCAGTTTGATAAGTAGTCATTCTTTTTTAAGTACATCATTCTCAATTTTTTTTGTATTATTTCCATTTTTTTTGGTGAGTATCAAGTATTCCGCCCCAACTGAGGATGGCATATTGCACGCAGGAAGGCAAGCCCAACAAAAAATTTTCATCCATCAACTCAACTCAAGAATATATGTGGAATTTCTTCTGTGAAGAATCCCACACTAACACCTGTTGGATGTAATCCAATGCCCTTCGTGGTATTAGCCAGGGGAGTAGTTGTTTTCTGATAGGTGTTAGTCCGTCAACCTACATTGTAGGTGAGTTGAGGCTGGCCTGAACAAATTGTTCATTTTTTGAATATTTGATTTAAAGCCAATCTTCAAGCATCCCCGTGAATATTTGTTTTATTCGAAAAAAAATTTAATGTTGATTTGTATCTTCTGTCCCTTGTTCCACAGGACATTTCTTTCGTGTGGATCTGTATATGAAGAAAAAACTCTAAACATTTCCAGGGTGAACAGAGGCTTAGAGAAATGAGGTTGAAATTAACCGAAGGAAACATGATCTTCATAGTTCTCGATGTATTCTAAAGTTGGGAAATGACATGAAAAGTTACAGGAGCCCTATACTATTCAGTGATGATTCAATTCTATTTCTGAGGCTCTGAGGTGAGTAATTGAAATGGAATATCAGCGCTAATGAAAATGCTATGGATATTTGAATCATTTCTGTCTGCTGAGGGGATGTGATGAATAACAAAAAAAATATTTTTTAGCTTTCTTTCAATACTCTTCATGAAAATGATTTATTACCCTGAAAGAAGTATTATAAGTATAACACTGGTATGACTTCTTCATCAATAGTTTTACCGAGTGTTGATTCTAACACAACGTACTCAGAACTGAATCTTCCCAGTTTTACATATTATTTTGAAGAGGTGTTCAAGAGTGCTCTACATTCAATGAAGCAATCTCTACACTTCCGTGTAGTGCAGGCTTGATTAACTTCAAACAAGATCATATGAATAAACGCATGGTTAAGAATTGTTTTGTTTTTACTCCCCTAGGGACTGGATCAAATATGTTGACATATTCGCTGTAGTGGTTACAAGGATTACTGAAATTGAAAATGTCCTTTCAGCACTAAACAGCAGATGTGGGAGTATGAAATTCCTATACGAAGTAGAAAAAGAACAAAAGATGTCATTTTTATATGTATCGGTTATAAGGAACGAACAGAATGGAATAGAATTTGACATTCACAGTAACACGTTCAGATACATTCCCAACGACTCGGATCATTGTCCACAACATAAAATAGCAGAAATGAAATTCCTTGTCCATTAGGTAAATGACTTTTCCTTAAAAAAAAGATAAGTGCGACAATGGAAGGAGAGTGATTAGGTACGTAGCTGAAGTGAACGGTTTTAACCCAGAGATAGTTGATAAGATTATTACAAATTGTAAATTTAGGAAAACACTTCGTGAATCTTTGACTTTTCAAAAATGATAAATGAAAAGTTTATAGAAATCCCATATGAACCTCAATACCCTAGAGGACTTCAACAGATATTCGATAAAGTGAATATGAAAATGGCATATGAAACTTCTCAGAAATTATAACAGCTTCTTGATAACCCAAAAGATAAATCAGAAAACACAGAAAGGTCGCGAATTTACGGAATCAGATGTCAAGTTTGCAATAAGAAATACATCGGCCAGAGCCGACGAGCTATTGAAAACCGTTTCAAAGAGATTTTGCACAAATGTAATAAGGAAGGGTAGAAAAATCTAGTGTCACCGAACACACTCTAGACAATGACCACAAAATTGATGAGAGCAATCTGAAACTGATGAAGCATGTGTATGAAACAAGACTACTCGATACATGTGAGAGACTAGAAATAGCAAAATGTAAAAACAGCATGAATGGTGACACTCGGTGACAGGGGACCTATCCCTTTCATTCCGCTTTTCATTTAATTGTTGAGAAATCAATCAGAATAATCAATAATAACAGATGAAGTCCATATCGGACCAAAAAACTTTTCAGGTAGTGGCTGCACTAGTTTAATGTCGGGAAATTAATTAAAATGAGCAGCAGTAACAGACATAGTCCATATCGGACCGAAAAACTTTAGGAATATAAACAGCTAACCCTAGTCTGTAGATTTAGTATCAATTTTGTTATCGTGAAGATGCTTACCTTGTTAGCGAAACGAGCGTCGAGTGCAAAAATATCAGTTAGGTGTTAGGGTAATTGATCTGTAGGAAGAGTTTCAAAATCATATAAGTCTTATAAGGATTTATGACGAGCTGAGAAGTTGGGAAAGGTTTTACCTCTATACAAAAAAGTTTTGAACAAACCTATAAAGCAAATATTCTAAATGAACAATTTATTCGGGCCAACCTCAACTCACCTACAATGTAGGTTGATGGACTAACACCTATCAGAAAACAACTACTCCCCTGGCTAATACCACGAAGAGCATTGGATTACATCCAAAAGGCGTTAGCATATGCACATGCTCTTGGCGAACAACTGCCAGAATTAATTTTCAATTATTGGGACGGAACATACTTGCAGACCGGTTTCGGTCTATTTGGCCTCTTGTTAGTGCAAGGCAGTGCCATCATCAACATAAGTCGATGATGGCATAAGAGTATCTTCCCTAGACCTAGGCTGATACAAACAACAAGCAAAATAGCCGTTGCTGCGCCATCTGCCCGTAGACTAGGTACTAACCAAGGGCATATCCGCATGGCCCAATTCCTGTTACTAGGAAATAACGAATAAAAATATTCATTTCCGGATATGCTTGAAGACTGGCTCTAAATCAAATATTCTTGATGAAAAATTCGTTCAGGCCAGCCTGAACTCACCTACACCGTAGGTTGACGGACTAACACCTATCAGAAAACAACTACTCCCCTGGCTAATTCCACGAAGGGTATTGGATTACATCCAACATGAGTATTTTTAAACCTATAAAGGACGACAAAACTCATCGCTTTTACATGTGAGAGTAGATGCTGATTGAGTTTGAAATCGTCTTGAATAGACCGTCTTTCGCGCCGGGATTTTCAGCCAAGGGAGCACCTGTTCCTGAAAACTTCCCCGCCCGATCGGACCAAACAAAAGAAACCACCCCACCCCCTTCCCGCCGCCCCCTTTCGCGGCCAATCTATTTAATAAAACATCCCGCTCCCTTTGTCTCAGCCGGCCAAGACGGCATTTCTGCGGATGACCGGTCCAGGTCAACGGATGACAAACGTGTGCGGGGGGCGGCGGCGATGACCAAAGATGGCCGGGGTCGGCTCAGCGGTTATGATAAGGCGATGGTTTAATGACGAGGTGGTCGCCATGGCGACGGCGGCCACTGGGCAGGGCCGGTCAGCAGGTGGCGGCGGAGGCGGCGGCCATCACGCAATCTCAAGCGCCGCGGCGGATGCTGTCGATGCGTTTCTTCGCAGGAACGGCGGGGGATCCTGTTATGATTTTCTCCTGCCGCGGGGGGAGTTTCGGGAGCGGTGGATGGGAGTTTGTCACGAACGGTGGATTCGTTAGATATTTCGTATTTATATTTCAGCAACCCAAGTAGCACAAATATATTAGACCAATATTGGTTTTTTTATATGTAGATTCACACGAAAGGGAAGCCCTGTAATGTTCGAAGAACGCCGCGTGAATCAAGGGATAGAAGATACGAATTAACATTCACTTTGAATTATAAAAGTTTGTGAGCCCCAGGAAAAACCTCTTTCGGCAAGGAGCTCCAAAGCTCAGATGTTCTATCGAAGAAATATTCCTTGAGCAAGAGTGGCTCCACAGGTCTCCAAGTTCACAACAAAGGGTGGGAGTTCTGTACTCGTCGAGTCATCCGTGAAGATATTGCCAAGGGTGGAACGATTGATAACAATTCAGAAGAGCACCAACCGTGAAAACATCTATAGAAAAGAGACAAGTCTCCGACCCTTCTGAATGAAGTGAGCGAGTCTGTGAGCGAAGAATCACCAACAAGACAGATCGCCTTTCTCTGAATAGAATCGAGAAGCCTCAATGAATGTTTTGGTGCCGAACTCCACACATGAAAACTGAGCCTTGTAGATCATTAGAAGCTGACGAAAAGTGAAGTATTTCTTCGAAATAAAAATCCAAGTTTCTAGGAAGCACCTTCAGCTATCGATCCCACATGGTTTTCCCATGAGAGATCATTACTGATCGTAGTTCCTAGCATCAAGATACCTAATTTTGTAGGAATAGTTACTCCTGACATCTCAATATTTGATGATGATAGATCGGCTTTTCTTGAGAAGAGACATGCCTGGGTTTTCCGAGCATTGAATTCCACCAAGTTCATGTCACCGCATTCTATTATTTTTGCCAAGTAGTCGTTAATTTTATTGTCGTAAATGTTTCTTTGAAGTTTTGTTTCTCGAGCTGGTATGGGGACTCTGGAAGAGAAACTGGTATGAAGAGTACTGTCGTCCGCAACCCAATGTATTGAACATCGAGCAAATCATATGATGATGTTGTCGCGTCCCGCTCTGTTTTATTATATTTGTTCATTTTTTTGTATATATTCTAAGGAAATGAATACATTTTTGTTGATATTTCATTTATATTTCATTTATTTTCAATTTGTACTTTTATTTACCTGCAAGTATCTTCGTGGAACCACCCTGTAGCATTTTTCAATCCATCACCTCTAGCCCAGATCAAGCCAATCGGCGATTTGCTGTTGAACAGTTCACGAATATACGTTTCCTTTTTTTCTCATAAAAAACCGCCGTGCAATCGTGAGTGCTGTTTTCTTCCGATTGTTCATATGAACTGGAGTTTTCTAAACCCCAACACCGTTGTGCAATCCTGTAACCACACCGGAGAAGAGTCGGCCGATACATCGACTGAATTCTCATCGCAAAGAATATTTTGTCACTACAGAAGAAATACCAAGGTAAGATCTGGGTTCCTCTGGGTACACTTCCTTTTACCATCCACCGCAAAGTTACAGTCCACTAAACTCATCGAGATATCGACATTGTATAACCGTTTTGGTTATATGATTAATGATTCTTATAGATCATAGATCTAATTCACCCGCACCAAACAGATGTGGTACTTGGGAAAGCTCATACTCCTTGACAGTATATTCCATTACCAGTGCGTAAGGTGACACTTTTTTACACGAAACGACTTCAGATGTGACAAATGTCATATAAAAGTAGCCAACACGTCAGATTGTCTGCTTATTGCCTCAATTGTCAGTCATCTATTACTCATCTTTCTCAAAAAGAAGAACAAAATGATGATAAAGGAAAGATATGTATGGTCAAAAGAAGAGAGCAGTTTTCTTCTCAACTCAATTCACACAAGAAATTCAATTTTACGAAATTCGACATATTGCTGTGAAATTAGGGTTTTCAATCGGATCGAAGCATAGAACTCTCAAAGAAGCACTTAGATATCGTAATAAACTGATATGCATGTGTGAATTATTCTTCAATTTTATTTTTACTTTATAAAGAGAGAAAGAGAATATACTTCACTGTCTGAAGAACAAAAATTCCTATCGACAAAGCGTAGCCTATGTTAAAATTAGTGAAAATATAAAAAAATCAAAGATACATAACGTCACACACATAAGTCATGAAAAATAATGTGCACACCGAACATCATCATCTTCAAATATCGACAGACAGATGTGACTATAAAAGCCTTATTAAAATACCATATGAGGTCGGGACGCAATACAACATATTCAAACAAATTATAGATTAAAAAACATCATCATAAAATTCTTGTAAACTATAGTAGTGTCTATCCAGCAAGAGCACTTTGACTTCTCGTCTGAACTTTTTATAGGATTTAGTTTTTCTGATGCATCTAGGTAGGTTATTGTATATTTTGCCGCCTCCATAAAATCGAATCCTCAACTAGAGCTGACGATGGAACTGGTAGCTTAATGTTGCCATATAATGTTTCAATGTCTTACATTTTATTGTATATATATTTATATTTCTGTTTATTATTCTATATTTATTTTCCGTTGACGTGTCTAATATAAATTAGGCTGTTGTCTTCATTTATCAACTAACGATGACTCTTTTGACAGACTATTCAAATTTCTATCGGAAAAAATCGACCTCATCAAAGAACATTATCCAACTGCTGAGGTCACCATATTAGGTGATTTCAATGTACATAATTCTTCATGGCTCAAATTTCTTGAAAAGAATAGATGAAAGAGGACCACAGGCAGAGGCATTCGCTATCACTAATGATCTGAAACAACTCATAGATCAACCCACTCATATTCCTGATGCGTATAACCAATTTGCCAATAGACTGGACTTGTTTCGTACTACCCATCCTGATATTTATCATATCAAAATTCACTCCCCCTTGGGTAATTATGATCACACATTGATTTCAACAACTTGTTCGTATTTGACCCCAATGAATGGTGAAATTAGCAGACTGGGACGGTCTTCGAATGTTTTTATCTGATTTTTCTTGGAGAAGAGTCTGATTTTCATCTGGTGCCCCCCAAAAAAACTCTGATCCCATTATTCTGGGAATGGAAACATTCATTCCAATTAGTACAAAGAGACCACAGTCTGGGAAACCATGGTTCAATAAAAGCTGCTCGAAGGCTGTTACATCCAAACAAATGGCATTCAATCGCAGGCGTCAAGACCCCTATTTGGAGAAGAGATCTGAGTATGTTAACGCAAGAAATAGGGGTAGTGCAACAATTGAAGCTGCTAAAGAAGCACATAATTATAAAATTCGTTCAGAACATGTTGAATGTCCGAACAGTTCTCGTTCGTTTCGGTCATTTGCTAAAACTGTCGCCAAATATTTCACTTTCAGTTCATTTCCCCCTTTAACCAAAGATCACAAGCCCCCTCTGCCCAAAAAATCAAAATATATTTGCAAATATGTTCGCTGGAAATTCTACTCTGGACTCATCGGGAAAAGATACCCCGAATATCACGCCTGTCGAGAGTCATATGCCTGAAATAATTTTTCAACAACAAAGAAATATCTTAATGGACCTGAAGACGAGTAAGGCTTGCGAATCTAATGGAATCCCAGCAATTGTTCTGAAAGAATGTGCCCCCAAATTGACACCAGTACTTTGCGAATCAATCAAATGTGAGAATCTGCATATAAAAAAATGTATATACTCCAGAAGACGAATAAAGAAATGAAATGACTGCATGCTATCGTATTCGTTTGATTTTGAGTCTCTCATACATTGTAACGAATAGCTTCCATTCACATCTGAAGTATAACCCTTGATCAACCAAAAATCATCTCTTTCAACGACACATTACGGATCTGGAGCAATATTTCGCTGCACACGGCTGTCACCTCTCAAACGAAACACTCCCAAAACCCCGCCATCAATCTCCTCACAATTTTCCTGCACAATGAGAGCAATAAATTTCGTTTGGATTTACATAGATATCCACTATAAGAACTGAACGCTCGAGTGGCGACTGAATTATGAATCGGATTCGGATTCATTAGTCATCTATGGGGTTTGATTCGAGGAGTACTGTTCCCTGTAGGCAATTTGTTTCGTGCTCAATGGGGTAACTTGTCGATCTGTCGACTGGCGTTTGACGGATCCCTGGACAGCCCTGGTGGGGGTGTTCAGTCACTACATCGGGGCCACATACCACAAAAGCGAATTTATGTAGGAAACAGTATACCTGTTTATATCAGGAAATATATCTGTTGACTCAGACTATGCAACAGAATTAAATAAATTAGAGAAAACTGTGGGAACTCAGTTTTATCCTTACAGTCTCCAATGAATTTAGTCGAATCTTCATCAACTGAATGGAAGAGGGCGTTACTTCCATATCAACAAATAATATACAGTTGCCTGTAAGATTTTCACATGCGAGGGTTTACTAAATCGCAACACGTGTTTCGCTATAAAATAGCATCCTCAAGCAGGGACTTCAAACTAATCTTAACATTGTAATATTTCGAAATCATACAATCTTGTATCCGACGGTCAATAAGAATATAGTCCGACAACTAATCAATAGATCAATTAATGGTCCAACGTCATATCCACATTAGTACAATTTCCTGGATAGAACATGTTCAATAGAGGCTAATTATTCAACTCCGTCTGATCATTCATTAGGAACTGTGAATGTTTACACTTATTAATTTCCAAACTCTCCAATAGATTGAGTTTCAAACCTTTTCCTTGGAAATGAAGGATTTCAAATCCGTGGTTGAGCTCATGTCCATCTGCAATGAGGTGAGATCTGTACGTAGAATTCGTCATACTTTAATTTTTGCAACTACTTCTGTGCTCTTTTACGCGTGTATCAAATGTTTTTCCCGTTTGACCGACATAAAACCTAAGACATGTACCATGTGTTTAAAAATTATTGTATGCTACGTATCCTATGCTTTATGTCGGTCAAACGGGAAGAACATTTGATACACGTGTGAAAGAACACAGTAGTTTCCAAAATGGTTAGTTATAATGAGTTATATCTTATTGATCTTAGTTAATTTTTACCGATATAATTGCAAATGGCGACTCTTGGATCACTTATTATAATATTAACAGCCTTTTTGGATTAAAAAACGAACTGGCTTTGAGTAACGAGAGCGCTTCATGTTGTACTTGGGAGAATGGCTACTAAAACGGTAATGTTTGTGTGTTATTATTAAAAAGATTCGTAGTTTATGAGGAAGAACTAAGTATCTACATATTTTCTATCCGTTTGGCACTTATATAATGTTTAATAACTGTAATATCGTGTCAGGTATAGCTCGTTTTGTATAACTGGGTTAGTGTACACTCCTTAGCGGGGATCTAAGCACTTAATGAGTTCAGACAGGAAGAATGACATTTCGAATAGAAGAAGAATGAGTCGGAAAAGTTATTAGCCGCCTTCGTCTTCTTCCCAGTGAACAATTGTGAATGAATACATTGATACATTAGGTATTCAATAAAGCTGTTATCATCCAATACAATCAATTACTAGAACTAGGTTGTTAGTCACCTATTTTCAACACTACGATTTTTCCAATATGCTCTCCAATTCAAATCGCCAACTGCCTTTGGTAAATGTCAAACAAAGATGAAAAATCGCTTGAATGAAGTAGCGAAGTGCCCCATTTTTCATGATGTCACCTCACCCCTAAAGAGATTAATTCACCGAAATGAACCATCCACAATTGACCATTACGTCACACCATAAGTCCAGAGATGTATCATTTTTTATGCCCAGCCAAGGCACCCCTTGACACTTTCGTATAATTAACCGGCGGAGTTTCATCAAGTCAATTGAATGTGACTGCGAAAAGACTGATGGATAAAACATAGGAGTTAGTTGTATTATTGCTGGCTCAGCAGAAAAAAAGCTCATCAACAAACACATTTCACAAAAAATATTTTTTCGGAAATGAAACAAGTCCTTTGATTTCTTGTTTCATGAAAGTTGTGAAAAATGGCTATAAGACTAGTTTTCCCATAGAGAAAGATGGAACCTGAAATATTGATTGATCGCAAGATGTTGTGAACGGAGTTTAGATATAAAAATAGTATAAAAATAGTCTTTCAAACTACAAAAATGACTCCGATGCAGTGTCACTGGAACTGAGATTTTCATGCCACACTCTTTCCAAATAATCTATAGTTTTGATTGAGACGTTCAAGAAGAAGAATAAATAAATTATTCATTGTGGCACTTGAATAAAACGATTGAAATGTCAAAGAACTGGTGTATTTCAACAACAAAAGCAAACTGATGAAACACTACTTCGGAGACAGTTGATAAGTAAATACTAAGGAAAGAATAGTGAATCCAGAACAAGTCCTTGATAGTTCGTTCCATGTGCATTAATTCACATTTTTGATCCAATCTGTTCACCATATTGCCTAAAACTGATATTGAATGTTATGAGAGCTGGTCACTCCGTTCCTAGAACTTATTTCAAAACTGAATTGAATTGAATAAAAAGTTCCCCAGAACTTGCTTTCTGAAAAAATAACCATTTTTCAGGTCACCTATCTATTTCACATTTCACTTTGATCATGAATTATTTCCCCCAATGCGAATAACTGTTGAGAGCTGGACAGCTTTCACAGAGTTTTACACCGATAAATTGCTCTAGAACTGTTTACCCGATTGAACTAATGAAAAATACTGGATTTTGGCTCATTTTTCAGGTACTATATTCTTCTTTGTTTGCTTTGGTGTTTTCTGACATTTTTTCTTGAAATAATCTCAACATATATCCGTTCTACACCAATCTACCAAACTCTTTCGTGTATAACAATTTGAATATATAAGATTTTATCAAATTACGTTACACTTCATTAGCAGTCATTTGCTAAGCAAAATTTTGAAGATAATGGATATGCACGATGAAATTTCATTAGAATCACATCATTGGATGGATGTATTCACAAAATGAATTTCAGGTGATTATCGATAAGAATCTGCACCTGATAGAAAAAAATATCAGAAAAATTATTTCAACAGAATCTATATCTCTGAAAAAATTATAATAATAATGAATGTATTTTTCAAGTTGAAAATTTCGAAATGTTTACTAGTGTTGAGCTCAAGGACGTTTGATCTGATTTCAATATAAATGTAGTATGATATTCCACATGTTGACAATCATAAAATGTGTTCATTAGTTTGAGCCCGAGAACATGTCAAAATATTGCTGTGTCATTCATGAATAGAGTACAATGAAGAATGAAATAACTCCTTCATCAGGTATCAGTTTACCAGGTCGAGAACCATAAAAGACCATGTCATTTCATCCAATTTTGACAAAGGGTTCCACATACTTTGGTTTTCAAGCTTCCCAACATTCTTGATCGGTTATGTTGTTCAGAACAGATATTTCTTATGGAAGTTCATTTTTATTTCCGAAATTTTGAAACGAATTGAGAGAATGAGTCATACATGGCGAAACAAGGCAGGCTGAAAGATTGTAGACTTTTCCATGGAACGAATGTTCACTTTCAGTATAGATTTCGAAACGATAATGGGGACAATATCGAATCAAAATATAGAAGATATCAGTAGAAATACAAAGTTAGCAATAATTATATAAAGTTCTGAACAGATCTGTTATGAGTTAGCTATAAAGGCGAACTGATATCATCCAATAGCCTCCTGATCCTAGATGCAGTCATGTTATACAGGTCAGGCTTCTGACTGAATGTATTTCATGTTAATTTCATTCTGGAGAGTGTTGATAAACGCAAAAGATTCTTCGAGAAAATGGGCCTGAAACGATATCGGTATTACGAGTTCTGCGAGCTGGAGTTTTCTATACTTCCAATTATATCCGTAGATAGTGCCAGGCAATATGCAGGAATGCTCTGTCTTCTGTACGAATCTCAGTGTTTATTGAGTACCATCTCAACATATTTTTATTTTGATATCCTAATTTATGAGCCCAAACTAGGAACACTCGAGTAACTCTTCGATTGGTTAACTCCAAAATATCAGAATCGTAGTGTAAACTGAAATCATGTCCACCAGAAGAAGAACATTTTCTGGATTCTGATACCGAAAACTCCCATGAATGAAGGATGGTCACTCATCTAGAGAAGATGTGAAATGTTTCAGCTGGAGATCACCTTTGATATTGCCATTTTTCACGCCGTATCAGAAGACTAGTCTTATAGTCACTTCAGGCAAGGAAAAGAGAGGAAGTTTTCTTCATGGTAATAACAGTTTTGACGCTCTTCATTCTACTCCAGGAGAAATCAAAGCAGTGTCTTGGAGATCAGGATCTGACAGAATTTGGACCATGTCTCATTGTTTTGTCTCTCCAAGAGGTATAGCTAGCTATAATCCATCCTGTATCGCAAATGAAGAACTGAGAAGTCCACCCAAGGCCTAAAGGCTAATATTTATTCAGCGTTCAATCACGAAGCAGCAGCCACATAACCAGGAAGAAGCTCAAAACAGCAGTCGTAATCAAATTTAGCGGAAGTACAGCTCGCCTAGAGTCCCGAGATTTACTTCCACTCGATGTTCAATGAGACCAACAGCAGCAAGAGCAAATGAGTATTCTTCACTGCAGAATATCGGATTTGTGCTCCTAATTGAAAGAATAGTATATAAAAAACTTTGTCTCTTCAATATAAATGATTCAAGTCTATATAACTACGCTGCTACATGAAATTCTGAACGAATAAGTATGTTCAGTCACTAGAGAAGTTGGAAGATGCTTCAACGAAAGAACACCTCTTGATATTGCCATTTCTCTCTTGGTATAGTCACTTCAGACAAGCAGAAGAGGAGACAATTTCTTTATGACAATGAATTATAGTTAACGCTTTTTATTCTAACTCCAGGACAAGTCGAAGCATTGTCTTGGAGATCAGGAACTGACAGAATTTGGTCTATTGCTCATTGTATCATCTCTCTAAGAGGTATATCCATCCTGTATCGCAATTGAAGAATTAAGAAGTCCACCCAAGTCCTAAACACCAATATTTATCCAGCGTTTAATCACAGAACAGCGACCACACAACCAGGAAGAAGCTCAAAACAGCAGTCGTAATCAAATTTAGCGGAAGTAAAGCTCGCCCCGTGTCCCGAGAATTACTTCCACTCGAAGTTCAAAAAGACCAACAGCAGCAAGAGCAAATAAGTGTTGTTCACTCCAGAATATCGGATTAGTGTTCCTAATTGAAAAAATAGTATATAAAAAACTTTGTCTTCTTCAATATAAGTGATTCAAGTCTATATAACTACGCTGCTACATAAAATTCTGATCGGATAAGTAGGTTCAGTTACTAGAGATGTTCGAAGATGCTTCAACGAAAGAACACCTTTTGATATTGCCATTTCTCTCTTGGTATAAGAAGACTACTCTATAGTCACTTCAGGAAAGGAGGAGAGGGGACATTTTCTTTATGACAATGAATTATAGTTAACGCTTTTTATTCTAACTCCAGGACAAGTCGAAGCACTGTCTTGGAGATCAGGAACTGACAGAATTTGGTCTATTGCTCATTGTATCTCTAAGAGGTATATCCATCCTGTATCGCAATTGAAGAATTAAGAAGTCCACCCAAGTACTAAACGCCAATATTTATCCAGCTTTCAATCACGGAACAGTGGCCACACAACCAGGAAGAAGCTCAAAACAGCAGTCGTAATCAAATTTAGCGGAAGTACAGCTCGCCTCGAGTCCCGAGATTTACTTCCACTCGGAGTTCATTACGGACGCAAGAAGACCAACAGCAGCAAGAGCGGATAAGTGAGTTAGCATCGGAACGAGAGGGCAGAGAATCGGGAGAGTTAGGGACACCTTGACAGTGGCGGTTTAGATAACGTCGCGAATAAAAACCAATTTGGTGGAATGACCTGCGGGCCGTTTGTCTCAATCACGGCTTAGGCTGTGTCTTGCGTACGCTGGCCGATCGCGAAATAATGAGAGTAATTAATTCAATTAACCGTTAATGAATGGGTCGGTAGCGTTGTATTTGCACGGATGGCCTGAGCGCCGTAATGGAGTTTTGAGCTGGCAATCAATATTTTCGCTCTCCAAGACTCGCGAGGGATGGCCGTGGAGATCGAAATGGTGGAAGTTTCGGCCAATTTTGTGATTATCTTGTAGATCGAGGGTGAAGACATATGCTTGACGATGAAAAGGAAAACATCTTTGAATGTTTTTATTTCGAACGGAATTCTTTCAATAACACGTTTGACATATGTTTCCCATTTTCAAATGGTACCTAATGAACTATTTTTTGGCTTTTTTTGTTATCGGAAACAAAAAATAGTAATTACAACTTCTATAAAGAAGTGAAATAAAAAAAAAATACGAGAACTCTCTGTTGATAGGTATGTGTGATTCATTCACAGAAAAATATAGCGCTAAGGTATAACGTATACGGCATACACTCCGCAAGTTTGCAATAACTCTCTAATATTTCAATTAATTAAATACGGCTTCATATCATAATAGTTATTAATGTAATAAAGATCATAAAAACGATCATTATGGTACAAGTCGTGAATGTTATGATAACACGGCGTGTGCCATAATGATTGTTTATGATTCGTATTACATACAAAATTTTATCTGATGGCATTTATATCAATACATTTTCGAAAAATTAAAAACTGCATTTTCGACATGTCACAATGACAACTATTTTTAAAGGAGTAAGTATTGTGTAGTTTCAAATATTAGTAGGTGAGTGAGCTGTGCTTTGCCATTTCCTTGACAACATGTTTTCCTTATAGAATTTCATTATGGTACTTAGTCCCATGATGAATTCATTATGGTACTTAGTCCCATAATGAGCTTCCTTATGTCATCAAAATTGAGTGACATAACGTTGTCATTATGACATGCCATCAGATAAATACATTTAACTATACTTTTTCAGACACTCATGTGGTGGTAAAAGTGTAGATATGTGTTTTTTTTTTACTTCTCATATACACTTGTGTGTACTTGGAGTTTTGATTTCTTTATGAAGTGAATTTCATTTTTGGTTTTCGTTTGCTGATGTGCTTCAAAAAAATGGCAATTTCATTGCGACCATTTCTTCATAAAACTTTTCCTAGAGATCGAGTACCCTAACACCAAACTGATATGTTTGCACTCGACGCGCATTTCGCTACCAAGGTTAGCATCTTCAGGGGAAGAAAATTGGTACTAGTAGTAGACAGCATGATAAAAGCAGATTCCTTTAACTTTCGTCTCCTGTTAGTGAATGTGTACTGATAATTTAGAACCACTCATCTGTCTGTTCTTGATGTACATATTGTGTTGTCTCTTTCGCACTCCTAAAAATCTCGACGTTTCACCGATATATTGTTGACCGCAGGAACAGGGAATCTGATAAATACAATTATCTTAGTTGGGTCGGTGTATGTCAGTATTGAACGTAGGGTTTGTTGTTTTAAATGTTGTTCTAACATTATACCTGTTGCTGATCATCGGTTTTATTTTTTTAACTTGTAGAGGGACATGAGGTTTACTTGTTTTTTATTCATAGGTAAATTTGGGATATACGAAAAGTTTTCTGACTGATTGAACATGTTTCATTGAGAAGGAACTCTTTTTGAATTATCACGACAACCTATTGGGGTAGATTGTAAATCTCCTCTTCTACGCTTGTATAGATTTCAATTATTTTTTTTAATGTGGTAGATTGGGAACTCAAAAAACTAGAAGACAAAACTGTTAATATATTGTTTTATTTCACCAAGAATACAAGTTTCCAATTTTCAGATTTAGTATCGATTTTCTTCTCCGGAAGGTGCTGATAACTTTGTTGAGGAAACGCACGATGAGTGCAAATCATATCAGTTTGGTGTACGGGTAATTGTTCCCTACAAAAATTCCAACGTTCACACCAAACGTTCCAATCTCTCCGCCCAATCACCAAAGTGCCTCAAGTACTCCGAAATAATCCGGAAACGTAGCAATCTTGACCATTAGGCGTAATTCTGCGTCCCGGCGCGACTTCCAGATAATTCAATTCATAAATCAGGGTGAGTAAGAGGCTTTTTGAGAATCCATCCAGGGAGAAAGGGCAAGGGAGCCGTGTACTACATATGTATAAATGCGTGTATCGCCGGACGATTGTATCGTATAGTGTGTGCAATCAATTTGGGCACTAACTCGAAAAGGGAGAATCCTCGAGAGGCTGTCCAGCGCTGGGCGGGTATTTTGAAGGGCGCAGATGGAAAAGTGTCCCTTTTTCTCGTGACCGTTAGCGGAATATTATGCGTCCTTTGATATGTGAGATCGGTCGATTTCGGATATTGCTACCTTATATTGAGGAATGTGTTTTGGCAGATTCTTATCGGGTGAATTGCAAGTATTAGTTTTCTCCGATCGAATTTTTCGTTTGGTAAGGGTAGTAGTTTCATCTGACACTCCAGTCACGAATACGGATGGTTCATGTTTTTTCTTCTTGCAGTCGTCAATGTATCAATCTTTTACAGTCCACCCGATGGATACACCGAATTTATATATCATGATGAATTATTTTTTGGTTTTTCTCCTCTCCAAATGAAGAAAAAATAGAAATTACAACTTCTATGGAAGAAGTTGAATCAGAAAGAAATATAAATATAAATCACTCTTTATTGCTCGGTTTGTATACCAAGCATATGAAAATTAAATCAAATAGATAGCAAACATAGTAATTTCTAATAAACAATGATATTGGAACCCTTGGTGTAAAAGTTGAAACTTTTTCTAGAGATTTTACCTTAACACCAAACTGATATTTTTGCACTCGACGCTAACAAGGTTAGCATCGTCAGGAGAAAAAAATCGATACTAAATCTAAAGCTAAGTTTTCCGGTCCGATATGGACTTTGTTTGTTACTGTTAATAATTCTAAATAATTATAAAGATCTCAAGAAGTTTGGTAGGTAGAGTGGGTTCAATTGGAATTTCAACTGTCTGTTTTCTGTCGACGATAGTTCAGGCAGATAGGTCTTTAGATGAAGCCAGTACCAAAATAGAGACGGATATAAATGGAAAGAGTGGTGAAAGGATCCCTGAAGCCTTCTACTCGAGCTTCGGAAAGGAACTCAACAAAGGTATTGTGGTAGAAAGAGATCGTATTATCCTTCAATCACCAAAGTCATATCAGACCGAGATGAATAAAAACCCTGGTGCGTTGACCGATATGCTTTTGTCTAGCCAATTCCTCTCGACCTGAAAAATCGGAGAGTAAACTTACATTTTTTGACGGTAAGTGGTGTTGAGGTGGTGATACAAATGCGATTTCCTAAGTCAGCTTATGAGTGATTTTCGATACCGGCGGTCTCATTGGATAAACTCTCTGGATCTTTCGATCACCAATAGAATTATCAGTATACAAAATACGTAAGGTCAAGTTCGTCTGATAAAACGCTATAAATTTTTTTGAAATGTTTGACAGTTCGATTTGAATTTGAATGTATTCGAAAGTTCCTTTAATATTAATATATACTTGCTATGATTTTCATAGAATATGTATATCTTGACTGACCTGAACAAATCGTTCATTTAGAACATTCAAAGCCAGAACAACTCATATCAATTTGAAATGAAATACCTATACCTACCATTTGAGAAGTGTACAAAGCTCAAAATAAAACGCTCTTGTAACGTGTAGGTATTACTTATCCCTCATATCATCGGCTCGTAATTATATTAATCACATTTTTTTCAACACTATGAAGTAAAAGGTACTTAACTATAACCGGTCCTCAGAAAGTAAAAAGATAAGATATCAATACTTTCCAGTTCCACTCACAACTATTGTTTCGGAAGATTTAAAATCACATCACAATCAATGAGTTTTTGATTTATTCTTCATCGAATTGAAAGCAAAAGGAATACCTAATAATCAGTCAAAATGTGATGACTACATAATTTCTAGCATTTCGCGGGAAAGCAAAAAATTGCATGCAAAACATGAGACCATGGAATAAACATAACCTATAAATCATTAAATAATCGAATGGCCGTCGAGCAGATGGATATCATGGCATCTCAGATTTAATTAAAATCACGTAAGGTTCGCCTCTGCTGGTAAAGTCTTGAAGGCATCTCTTCAGTTAAAACTGATAAAAATCAAGAAAGCGAAAAGTCGAGAAAATTTGCTTACAATTTATTAGGTATAAGTCAACACACCAGGGTTTTTATTCATCTTGTATCAGACCCATATATTAAATACAGACAATCGAAAACGGCAATAGTATATTGATTATTCTGTTTCAAACTTACTCTTATCTTAATTGAGATTACAGCAAAGCCATATCGAATGCAAGTGATGATATATGACGATAGTTCAGGCAGATAGGCCTTCAGATGGAACCAGAACCGAAATAGAGACGGACATAAATGGAAAGTGTGGTGAAAGGATCCCTAAAGCCTTCTACTCGAGCTTCGGAAAGAACTCAACACAGGTATTGTGGTAGCAAGAGATTTTATCATCCTTCAATTACCAAAGTCAAATCTCACTTCAATATAAAAGACAGACTAGCATAGCCTTCCTGACAAAATCGCCCACTACGAAAAATGACTTCAACACGTGCTAAGATCATTCTCATAAATATTGACACTCATAAATTGATAAAGGGGCATTACTCAATAGGCCCGACACTTCCTCAACTATTTAATTCAGCGCCCTCTCGCTCAAGTCCCGACGGACAGCATATTTCATTAAAAATAGCGGGTAGAGTGAAGTGGCAGGCGTCAAATAATCGCTACACCTAAAAAAATCCAAATTGAATCAATGATTGTCGCTTTACATTAGTCGGGGGCGCGACCCCAGTTACAAGAAAACGCGTTCAATTCACGATCAAGTATGTATGAACGCTCTCGATTATGGCAGAGGGGAAAATGATGATGCGTTATGCTTATGTGATTGAATGGGCATATTTCCGAGGCACTCCCCCACGTTCCGAGTGGAGATTATGAAATTTATAGAATGCAGATCGTTTTCGAAACCTAAAATGTCATTTTTTCTTCGCAATTTTTTTACTTTTTTTTTATATACAGATCCACACGGAAGGGAAGCCCTGAATTCCATCAGATCCGCAAGCCTTATTCGTCTTCAGGTCCATCAAATCATTTCTTATATTTGTTTGGTGGAAAATTATCTCAGGCATATGACTGTCGACAGGCGTGATATTCGGAGGATCTTTTCCCGATGAGTCCAGAGTAGAATTTCCAGCAAACATATTTGCAAATATATTTGCTTGTTGTTGGGCAGTGGTGGCTTGTGATCCATCTTCTTTGATTTAAGGGGGAAAAGAACTAAAAGTGACATTTTCTGCTACAGCTTCAGCAAATGACCAAAACGAACGAGAACCGTTTGGACATTCAACAAGTTTTGAACGAATTTTATGATTATGTGCTTCTTTCAGTGCCGGTTTAAGGTACTTCGTCGCCCGGTGCTGGCACAGACAAAACGCCCCAAAAAAGAGCCTGCATAAGGCGTCGTCGGATGCATACTGCCGTAGGCTAAACATTTTTTGGTGCCACGCCCTTTTTTTGGGCCTTTCAAAGGTATTTTATATTGATATTACCACAAGTTTGTTCACGTCGTAAGTCATGAGTAAGAAACTTGGTATAGGTACATGGTACATACCTATATAAAATAAAAAACGAAAAATTATAAACAAAACAAAAATTTTTTTATTCTTTGATTCAATTAAGGGATATTATTAAAAAGTCCATTTCTGCAAGATTTTGTTCGTTCCAATTTTCTAAAATAATTTCTGTATAATTATGATCATGCTTCCAAAGTGCGGGATCTTTGAAATAAGGCAAAGCTCGTGTTTTTGGATCTGCAAAGGAATGAATAAACATTGCCAACTCTACTTGAACTATTATTTCATATTTATAATACTATGTTTGTCGACCGTCATTACCGTTTATAAAATTACTGTTATCTTCTTGTACTTCTTCATAAACATTTTCACTATTTGGTTCTTCTGCTACTGCATTATCATTATTGTCATTTTCTTTATCTAAAACAGTCGACTCTGATGACTCAGGCGATGGTAAAGCCTCCACAATAAATTCTCGCCTTGAACAAACGTTTCCATCACTGTTTCTACTAGGTCCAAGTTTGGGCTCATTTCGACTGTTGTATGCTTGATTTTCATCTCGTGTAAAGAATGTTGTCATTTTGGGGATACTTTTCAAAACTTTATTGTGTCTTTCCTGTCTTTCCAGTTTTCTTTTATGCCAGTAATGTCCAGATAATTTCCGCCCTTCCTCGTCCATTTTTCATTCTATCCAATAATAATAATAATTGTTACATTAAATACTAACTAATTAATATCAAATGAGGTATTTATAGTCGGGCCGTTCAAAAGATAGAATTCAAGGACGCGTGAACAGTGAATGCCCGCATCTATATATATATAGCCTGCGCGGCGTAGCCACGCCTTCTAAACTGAAATTAATGAAGAACTGTTTACACTGTACTGTACTCATTTGTGCTTTGTATTTACGTGTGTTACGTTAATTGAATAAGATGGATGGAAACACTCTTTCACCTCCAAGAAAAAGATAAAAAAAAGACATATAACTGTAGGGGAAAAAGGGGTAATAATGAACACCTATAAAAAAGCATCCCAAGAGTTCATGGGAGAACAGGGAAATGCTGTTGAATTCACTGCTGAGGCGACGTTTTTGTTGAGTGGTGTAAATCGGACTTGTAACATTGGGGAGAGGAACATTCAAAGAGTGCGTGCCGTTCACGTGATCATTCTATATTTTCAGCGGCTACACTATAGTACAAAAATTAAGGAAATGCTTTTTGCTTACCGTGTTTGTGTTTTTGAAAAGAATTTTCAGTTACATAAATGGACTACTCAGGAGTTCTAGTATACATGCCACACACAAGAAAGTAGATGTAGATTTCAGTAGATCATTACTATTACTGTTGTTTTTGTGGCGCATACATGCAATGCAACCCAAGTCGTAGCGCCCGTAGCGGCGCCGGTGGCGGCGGGCGCGCACGCGCATCGTAGGGTGCAGTGTCGCAACAGATTTTTTTTATTTTATACCCAATTGTTTATTTTTAAAATTTTTGTCAAAGAGCGGTATGCATACGTACCGCCCTCAAAAAGTTTGGAGCCAGGTGCTAGGGCACCTAAAAAACCCCTGTTCAACCGGCACTGGCTTCTTTAAAAGCTTCAATTGTTGCTTAACACCTATTTCTTGCGTTAACATACTCAGATCTCGTCTCCGAACTGGGGTCTTGCCGCCAGTGATTGAATGCCGCTTGTTTGTATGTGACAGCCTCAGAGCAGCTTTTATTGAACCATGGTTCCTCAGACTCTGGTCTCTTTGTACTACTTGGAATGAATTTTTCCATTCCCAGGATAATGGCATCAGAGATTTCTTGAGCACATAGAGTGGGATCACCAGATGAAAAACAGACCCTTCTCCAAGGGAAATCAGAGGAAAACATTTGAAGACCGTCCCAGTCTGCTGATTTGTAATGCCAGACACGACGTGCGGGTAACTTACCACTTATTGGAGTCAAAAACGAACAAGTTGTTGAAATCGAAGTGTGATCAGAATTACCCAAGGGGGAGTGAATTTTGTTCTGATAAATATCAGGATGAGTAGTAAGAAACAAGTCCAGTGTATTGGCAAATTTGTTATCCGTATCAGGAATACGAGTGGGTTGATCTATGAGTTGTTCCAGATCATTAGAAATAGCAAATGCCTCTTCCTGTCGTCCTCTTCCATTTGTTCTATTCGAGAATTTCAGACATGAAGACTTATGTACATTAAAATCACCCAATATGGTGACCTCAGCAGTTGGATGGTTTTCGCTGATGAAGTAGATTTTGTCCGATAAAAATTCGAATAGTCTGTCAAAAGAGTCATTGTTAGGTGATAAATGAAGACAACAGACAAATTTAGTTTGTTGGTGATTGACAAGTTTGAACCACATCACGTCAAAATCTTTCGGTTCCAGCCCTTCTTCGCGTTGGCACGATAAATCATTCCTAGAGTATAGACAAACAACACCTTTGAAAAGAAAGCGAGAATAGAATTCATAACCTGGACAAAGCATATGTACATTATTCGTATATGAATTGACCTGAGTTTCAGTAAGAATAAGAATGTCAGATCTTCCACCTAGGTTATCCTTTTAGTCGCCTTCTACGACAGTCAGATTCTATCTAAGGTTTATTCTAATCCGACCCCATACAGAGTAATCTACCACAATCTGAAAAGATAAAACGGATTGGAGACAAGTATAATGTTAAGACAGCATTCAAAAAATACTTCATGTTCAATACTGACACATACTGGATCCACTAACACAACAGAAAACACAAAGTATTGCACAAATTCCTTGTTCGTGCGGTCAGAAATATATCGGTGAAACGTCAAGAACACTTGGAGTGCGAAAGAGGGAACACAAGATGTACATCAAGAACAGATTGGTTGTTCGAAATTATATGAACACATTCTTACTGCTAATCGAGATCACACAGTAGAAAGGAATGACACTCGAATGATAACAAAAGAGAGCAATGGCAGGAAAATTAATGAAATCTGCTTTCATCATGACCTCTGGGAATATTCGCATCTCAACGACTTCATTTTACATAAACTGCACACGACTTTCCCTCTTGGATGACAGAATGCCATGTCCAATTTTACGTCTTTGACATATTTTCCAAAAACCTTTTTTCTACTAGCGTTCGGAAAAGTCCACTTTTCCGCAATCATTGAAGTGCTGAAAGAGTCGCTTTTCCGCACTAGTGCAGAAAAAACTTTTTTCACGCTAGTGCGGAAAAGTAAATCTGTTGAGTTTTTGGAGAGTATAATGGCATTTGAAAATTCCGAATATATATTCGTATGGTTTTAGTTTACAGAATGACTGTAAAATGATGAAATTTACTAGAGTTCTGTTATAATTTTCAATAAAAAAAATGTTATGGCACTTATGTAATTCTCATCAAATGAATGTCAAATAATAATGAACGGTTTCTAGTAAATGCAGCAACTTTCCAGGGTAGAATAGAAATTTCCTTTCTACATTTGTATATATTCCAATATCAGTTCTTGATTTCTTCGGATTGTGTTTCGTTACTGACCCAAAAAAATTTACGAGGAACACTCTTGTCCACCACAAAATAATGACTTTTGAACAGTTCGTAAAAAGGCAGTGTTTGAAAGTCAGTCTCCAAACAAACTATGTGATTGAGAAACATTTCTGATAGGAAAGAAGAAATCATGGAAACTTTCGTGATATTCTTCTCGAAAGTTTATTTCATGCTTTTTCGAAATATCACATCTTATTCTGTTGTACATAGATAAAAATGAATAATTATTAGCTATATTATAATTAAAGACACTTAATTGAAAAAATATACATCCTAGCGCATAAAACAGTGAGAATTAAAATAATCACATGATATAAGGAACAGAAGGTTAAAATCGAATCCACTTATTTTCATTCCCCAATTGTACAGAGAAATAATACCGACAAAAATATCTGCCGCATTGGGGAACCAAACTCAGGACCTCTCAAGTTACTTGGGAATTACTCAGGCGGAGTATCTTCTCTGCCCGGACTCCTTGTACTCATCTTCTAGAGGTATTCGTGTTGGATATGTCTTCCTATGAATTTCTGGATCGGGTTCCTCCGGGGTAGAAGGAATACTTTTATAATCCAGATCCGGTTTGCATTCTCGTAAAATCGATCGAAAGAACTTTTCAAGGCTCTTATACCCAGGCGCTACCAAAGGACCTCTTTGGTCAATGAGCCACGGTGTCCTCCACTCTATCTGTTCCTTCATTAGTGAGCTCTTTTCTTCTCGTCCTTGATTCTTATATTTCACCAGGTCATCCACTGAAGATTTTTGCTTGTGGTGTTTCCCATTGGTTGTACTTGAAACATCTTCTTCTCCAACCCACCTATATTTCTTTGTTGGGTTTTCAGGGCTGGGTATCCTTCTTCTCACGGCGTGAAAGATTATTCTGTTTAACCTTGGAATGTCGACACTCAACCTCTTCAAAGGCGTCTCTGGGAGGAGGCTGGGCTCTAAAGACCTCTTCTGTCGAGCCGTAGAATTCAGCAGAGGACATTGAGTTTCTCCTGAAACAAAAATGTTAACGTTGATGAAATGATATACCAAGTGTCAAGAAAGGTAAGTACATTTTACTGATCGAAGGCACTTGTTTTAGGGGAGCGTAACGATGACTCCAATAATTACTAGTATAACTACTGCTCTTCGGGCTTGAAGGCCGTCGTACTTTGGAATTTCTTCCTGACGTTTCGCTAGCGCGAGTGGCCAGCTTCTTCAGAGGCTTATTCATCTCCGATGACTGGACTAAATTTTTTCGACTAAAATGGTTATAAGACGATTTAGATTGAATGTGTGAAATAAATAGCTATTCATGTTATGAATATACAAAGGACTTTCGATGGAAGCCGATTCCAATAAACGAATCGTTGAAAGTTACTTCATAGAGTTAATTTATATATGAGCTTCATTCACGGTCTTATGTAAGTGACGAATTGAAAGAATAAGTTGTTTTGATTGCGTTTGTGATATTGTTAATCAAGGAAAGCATAGCTTAATTTCAAGTTCTTGATTTATTACTTTTCTACCATTTTGCTTCTCCTGGAGATGCTAACCTTGTTAGAAAAACGCGCGTCGAGCGCAAAAAATCAGCGGTTTGGGTAATTGATTCCCAGGAAAAAATTGTGAAAGCAATCGATCAAGCATGCATGTGAGTGTCCAGAAATAGCAAAATGTGAATGGTGACAAGGGACCTATCCCTTTCAGCCCGCTTTTCAATCTATTGTTGAGGAAGTAATCAACAATAACAGATGACGGACCAAAAAATTTTCCAGGTAGTGACTACACTAGTTCATCGAGAAATTAATTAGAATAAATAGCAGTAACAAACAGAGTCCATATCGGACCGAAAAACTTTTGGTATATAAACAACTAACCGTAGTCTTTAGATTTAGTATAAATTTTCTTCTCTTGAAGATGCTAACCTTGTTAGCGAAACGCACGTCGAGTGCAAAAATATCAGTTTGGTGTTAGGGTATTTGATCTCTAGGAAAAGCGTTATCAATTTCCTCAAACAGGGTCTATCACAAGTGAAAGTATTTGTAATTTGGGCAATGGTTTCGATCAGTTAGTACCTTGTCAAAAGGGTTTTGAAAGAATGAACATTACAAGTCATTTGAAGACGTCGATTGTGTCACCGAAATGGTTCAGCAGCTACCAGAAGGATCGAATTATAAAATTGCATAATGTTTTTTCTGTACCTTTTATCAAACTTGGTGTAGTTTTGGTAACTGAGTAGGTTCTTCGATATTCGAAATGCATATCAATTGTGTACTTGTTCATAGTTCTCAGATAGAAAATATATGACATAATAAGCTATAATTGAATATATTCGAGAGGTAATTATCAGGGTCATTTAATATACCTGGTCCCTGTGTCTTCGTTGTTATTTTGTTGTTATATTTGAAATTTTGTAGTTCAATTTGATGTCATAAATGTAACAAAGTAGCAAACCATAAAATGACACCCCTGGTTTGCCCGGAAGCGCATCCAATTTTCATATTTCAAATGGAAAATATAATTTTCTTTTGGACATAACGATTGAGGATAGAATTATTTTTCCAATGATATATCACAATTATACTCTCAACTCACAATCTGCTGATGAAGTTGATATCTTATAAATAATACTTTTTGTATTGACCCCGTAATGAAACATCATGAAAGTCTATTGAAAATTGAATTATATCATGTAAGTAATAATAATTCATGGGCGAACTTTTCACACAATATTTTTTATTCGGATTAGATATAAAATTCAATTTTTCTTCATTCTTCAACATCAAATCTATCTTTTCTTAAATGCTAAGGAAGTTGTGGATTTGGTGAGAATCTGAAAATACATATTGTAATACAAAACAGGGATTATATTGGAGTTGATAACCAACATCAGAAATTTCTATGTTACCATTTAAGAAATGATAAACTTGATGTTGAAATATAAAGAAAAATTTAATTTGAAAAATAGACAATCTGCTAGAGAATATTGTGCGAAAATTTCGGCTATGAATCGTTGTTACTCACATGATATTGTTCAATATTCCATAGCATACATTCATGAAAAAGTTTCGCTACGAGGGGGATACAAAAAGTAACTTTTTATAAAATCTCGATTAAAACCAGCAGATTGTGATTTGAAAGTATGATTATATATCACTAGAATGATAATTCCATACTAAATTTTAATTTTCCCGGTAAACAATTACAGATTCCATTTGAAATATTAGAATCGGATGACCTTCCGATCAAACCGGAAGTGTCATATATGGTTTGACACTTGCTGAATTGAAATAAATACAGTTAACTAATTTCGGCATATAAACTGCGCTAGGAAACTGAGGAAAGATCCATTCTGGTCAACATCCAAAAAATTAAATAACGGGTGTAATGTAGTTGTGTTATATGGCAAAAAGGATAGAGTAAAAGCAATATATTATATTGAGTTTAAATGTGGCCAACAATGTTCGGTGACCAAAATGGAAGACTCACAGTAACCTAGTCAGTGATTTTGGGTAATTAACTTGTAATGACACTTGACGTGAACACTGACGCTATTGACAAAACAGTGTAGCCAATTCAAGAATATAAAAATCTTTTTGTTCAGGAATGCCATAGTGGATTCAAGTTCCGTATGCTTCCTTCACGAATTGAATGGAATAGACTTATTTCTACGTCATCCAGTGCCTGTCGCGACATAGAGGTAGGGGAGTAGCTATCTCGGATACACTCTTTTTGTTTGTTTCTTTTTCCTCATCTTCTGGACACGAAAATAACTTGTAATAAAATAAGAGAAAAAATGCACGACAGTATATTGTGGTAGATAAATATTTCTCGTAGTTTACTGGGTTTTGAACCTACGACAACCTGAAAAAATGATAATTAATATCGGAATCTATACAAATGTGGAGGGGTTGCTGCATTAATTGAAAAACAGTTCCTTCGGATACAACAAGTCCAATTAGCCAGCAACTTCTCGTTAACCCAAATTTGACTATCAAAAAATTACAAGAACTAATGTAATGTGTATATATACTTATCTACAATCAGAAAAGTCCCTATCAAAATATTCATACACTTTTTACTGAGATTTTCACTATATGATGTTCACAAATCTGTCTTGGATTTCTATTTCGTGTGAAGAAATATTTCACTTCTCCTCAGCTTCTGATGATAAACAAGGATCAGATAAGACCTCTCTTGGAATATAGTTCTCATGTATTGAGTTCGACACCAAAATATTGATTGAAGCTTCTCGATTCTATTCAGAGAAAGGCCATCCGTTTTGTTGACGATTCTTTGCTCACAGACTCGCTCACTTCATTGGAACATCGTAGAAGGGTCGGAGACTTGTCTCTATTCTATAGATATTTTCACGGTCGGTGCTCTTCTGAATTGTTATCAATCATTCCACCCTTGGCAATATCTACACGGATGACTCGACGAGTACAGAATTCCCACCCCTTTGTTGTGAACTTGGAGACCTGTCGAACCTCTCTTGCTCAGGGATTATTTTTCAATGAAAGCTTTGGAACTCCTTGCCGAGAGAAGTTTTTCCCGAGACTTACAAGCTCAAGAAATTCAAAGTTAATGTTAATTCGTATCTCCTGTAAATCTGCATATATAAAAAATTATTCAAGAGAAATTCATCAGATCAGCATAAAATTTCAAGAAATAATTGAAACATAACACATTACTGCCGAGTACCCTCGAACCACCCCTACACTTCCCGACTCAGTCAAGGGTGAGTTGAACAATATCGTTCCGAATTCTGGTTCTCGGGGGTTGCCTTAATTTGTCACGTAAATATATCAAATATGCATGAATTGTGTGCATGGATCGAGAGTATGTTAAAAACAGCGAGCCAGCTGGATCCCCAACATGAACTGGATCGCCCTACAGTCGAAAAATTGCTTGGTCCACTGGTGTAGGGTTAACAAGGAACAATTGAATTTTCCTGCGACAATTCGATTCCCTGTCGCATTCAGTATGATATTTCTGTCCCCTCCAGGGTGCATTGTGTGTACATTTACCATATGATGTTCCTCTAGTATCGCTCTCAATAGGATCGTGCCGGAGTCATTATTCTGGATTGCAGAAAGAGACTATCAATCATTTAAATGGACCTTTTCGTATTGAATATTGAACTCTGCCATTTGGGTTTGTGTCTGACAGGCTTTCTTTCCAGTTTATCGGGCGATGCAGTGGAATCGGAAACGATTGCAGATTGTTGGTCAAGAGTCTGCTAAGAAAAATCTAAGGAAGTGATCAGGGGGTTGATTACTTTTTTTAACTGCAGGAAATTTCGAAGTTGAGTAGCTCTGTTGATGACAACTTCTGAAAGAGAAAAGGGTCCGACAAACTTAGAATGATTGATGTAAGATATATCTAAAAGTTATGGTGTTCGAACTGATGCGAGTTTACGAAAATCGGAGAAATGAAATCACTTTACTTTGTTCAATCAATATTTCAACGGATATCCAGACAATTATATAGAAAAAAATTGCACTGTCGGAAATCAAGAGTTCTAATACACCCCACAGGGTAGATACATAACCCACTTGAACTTTTTCCTAGAGATCAATAACCCTAACACCAAACTGATATTTTTGCACTCGAATTGCGTTTCGCTAACAAGGTTAGCATCTTCAGGAGAAGATAATTGATCAATTTTTGAAAAGTTAAAAAAGGAATGGTTGTCGAAATCAATTTCAAAGAAAGAGAAAATTAAGAAATATTGAAATGTAATAAGACAGGAGATATTTCAATGATCATTGTAAATAATAAGAAAAATTTTGTGAATAATTTTAAGTAGTAATAAGTCGGAAATGTCAAAGTGAAAGTGAAACAACTCAGTGAATCAAAAGTGTGGAAGGATTTCCTGACAACGGTAACTAGGAAAGCAAACAAGAAGGTAAAAAGAAAAATGGTGATGAATGTTCATGTATGAAAAATCAGTGAATTTCAGAATGAAACTGAACCAAAACTATCGTTATTCACCTTTGAAAAATATCTAAGCTATCAACCCAACTATTTGCCTCATTAGAATCGCAGCAGCAGAGAGTTTGCACACAGTCTTCAAGAATATCCAAGTTAGGAATCCGGGTATTCAACACTGGATCTGCAGAAGGAGAAACAGTGTACAACAAGGTAAATTACAAAATTACATTACCATTCATTCGAAGAGTGTATTTTACCTAAATCCAGTTTCTGCATTTTGAAATGCACCAGTCCGAACTTTTTCACTGTGATAACAATACAAAAACTTGTTAGTGAACTAAAAACCATTTCTTGCATTTATTTAAGACATTTTCTTTTGATATTTCAACAAAAAATTTATTTCAAAATAACTTCTAAGATAAGGTAGGGTACTTCGTAGTTAAGAATATTACAGAATATTCGTCTTCTGTAATTCTATGGCTTAAACAGATAGGTCATTTGTGAAGATCTAATGGAATATGAATATTCATTGAATTGTGCATCGTAGATAAGAATCCGATCCCGGGAATAACAAGCATGGAAAGACAAAATTGTGTCTATTAAAATTTCTTACAAATGAGACAGATATCACAGAAAATAGGTAGAATAAGCCTCATATCATCGGAAATCCATGACAAAAAGGTTACGTTTCAAGATTTATTGATTGAAGTTTGATTTTTTCATTGAATTCATTCATTTCAATACATATAACATTACATCTGCATTGAGAAATTATTTTTTGCATCAAGAATTTTTCCTGAATTCTCCCGGATTAGAGTGTTTTACATGTTTTTCGTACCGACTGAGCTGGAAGATAAAAATAAAAAAGGAAAACAGAGTAAGTAAGAGAACTTGAAAGTAAGTGAGCCGCTAGCCAGGGTCTATCTGAAATCTATATGTGTGTATATTCACACTACCGATGGGGATTAACAGTAGAATAAAATGACACCGTAAGATTGCAAAGGAGAGTAATGAGAAATATCGAAAACAAGGAGAATTGTTTTTCAGGAAAGTTGCATCTCTAGGAGTTCATTGGATATCAATCTTTGAAGACAAAATGTTGAGTCAATCTCATGTATTTGACAGATTCTCAGAAATGATCATAGAAGATAAATATTTGTGAATCAGTTCCGAGAACAGAAGCGGATAACGGTAAATAGGATAAGTATTTCTCTAAATATTATTTTTTGTATTTGAGTTATATAAGTTACTGATTGATACGATATAGTTTTTCGATTACCGCAGCAACTATTCGGGTTAGATTAGAACTATTTATTTCTACACTTGTATAAATTCCAATTTGATTCTTCTATTCAGATTATGGTGGGTGAACAGCTCAGAACAATACTAGAAACATTCACCCACCACCAAGTAATGACTTACAAACAGTAGATGGCATTGATGAGAAAGCATAAAGCTGATGACGGTAACTGAGAGACGGAACGTCAGATGGAAAATATGAAATCTCATCAAGTGGTGGGAGAAATCGCTGAAAAATATCGAATCCTTCTGTAATATTTCATCAAATGAAGCCATAAAAAATTTGGAACATTTTCCGAAATTTTAGTTTCTCTCGAATATCTCCGGAAAAAGCCCATATAACTGAGATCGTATCTTCTATAATTTCCGGATCCTTATCTATCTCTCAAATAGTCGGTGAGCACACTTGAAAAATGTCCATGTTCAGTCTCAATTTACCTACACAGTAGGTTAATTGGCTGGCACCTGTCAGAAAATAACTCAGAATTCGTTTCTGCCAATATATCGCTCATGATTCACCTCGATTGTGTGCTTTGTTAAAGAATTCATTGTCTGATAGATCTCTGTATGTAGTCGTTGATGGAGTATCATCTGATATTCTCTCAATAAATTCAGATGTTCCACAGGGTTCAATTCTGGCGCCCACTTTGTTTTTGCTTCCTATCGATGACATGCTAGAGAAAACTTCTTGTTCATTGCATAGTTTTGAAGACGACACTGCTCTTCATACCAGTTTCTCTTCCAGAGTCATCATACCAGCAAGAGAAACAAAAATTCAGATAGGTATTATCGTGAATAATATCAACGATGATTTTGCAAAAATAATAGAATGGAGTAACATCAACTTGGTATAATTTGATGCTGGAAAAACCAAGGCATGTCTCTTCTCATAGAAACCCGATCTATCTTTATCTGATATTCAGATTTCAAGAGTAGCCGTTCCTACAAAGTCAAGTATCTCGATGCTAGAAATTACGAACATTAATAATCTCTCATGGGAAGCTTGGATTTCTATTTCGTGAGAAGAAATACTTCACTTCTCCTTAACTTTTAATGATCTACAAGGGACAAATACGGTCTGCCTTGGAATATAGTTCTCATATATGGGGCTGAGCAATGCAAGATTCATTGAATTTTCTTGATTCTATTCAGAAGAAAGCAATCCGTCTTTTTAGCGATTCTTCGCTCACGGACTGGCCCATATCGTTGGGAGCATCGTAGAAGGGTCGTAGACTTCTCTATCTTCTCAAAATATTTTCACGGTCAGTACTCTTCCGAATTTTCTATGGCTCCAGATTTGGCAATATCAACCCAAATGACTCGAAGAGTGCGGAATGTCCACACATTGTTGTGAGCTTGGAGACCTGTCGAACATCTCTTGCTCAGGGATCTTTTTTCAATAGAACTGAACTCTGGAATTCCTTGCAAAGGGGGTTTCTCCTGAGGCTTACAAACTTCAAACATTCAAAGTTGATATCAATTGGTATCTCCTGTCCATTGATTCAAGTGGTGTTCTTTGAACATTACAGGGCTTTCCTTTCGTGTGAAGCGGTATATAAATGAAAGTCCATGCAGGAATTTGCCTTTGATTTAAAATATGTTTATTGTTTCTAAGAAATAGTTTTTTTTAACAAACACAATAGTCTGAAATCAACTTCATGTATAGGGTTAAGTTGATCCACAGTCACATAATATAAAAATACACTCATCAAAATACGATTTAATAGTAAATATAATGAAATTCCATGACCGCAGGATCCAAAATTTGTGTATAATAATATTAATACTTTGAAAAGTCGAGTACATGATTGAGGGGCAAAGGTTGGTATGGCTGGGAAAATTGTATAATTTAGTCACAGCAAGTTGTCCTCAAAATATTCCTCTGAATTATAGTGGGCCTTGTCTCTCAAAATGCTTCTCAGTTGTTTCCTAAATATAATGAAACACGTTTTTTCTTTCAAATGAGCAGAAAGTTTGTTATATATCTTGACTCCACTATAGATTATTGAGCTCTTTACCGAATTGGACGAAGGTATTTGGAGTCTTAGTAGGTTGACTTGGCGAGTGACATATGCAGAGTTTACGACCTCATGATTAATCCTGTTTATGTTGATTATTGTCACTGTTTCTAATATAAAAATACAAATGACAGTTGAAATTTTGTGTTTAATCAAAAGGGGTTTACAAGAGTGCCTCCATTTGGATTGACAGAGCCATCTGCATAACAAGAACAGAATGCATGAGATTTTTGCTACAAAGTCCCCAGAAAGGTATATCATATCTCAATTGGGAATCGATAAGTGCATATTTAAACTACCTTAGCTGAAGAGAAGCCCAATTCCTTCACAACGTTCCTCAGTGCATAACAGCCAGTCGCCATTTTTTTGTTCAAATATCTGACGTGGTCATCAAATCTGAGGTTTTTATCGAGGTATATATCTAGAAATTTTGAGGATGGGCTATTGTCTATTATATTATCCCCCAGGAGAACATTGGGCATTTCAAATTCGAAAGAAAGAAATTTCTTTTTATCAGTATTGAGCATGAGGAAATTGGAGTCACACTAGTCTTTTATTCTATATATATCTTCGCACATTTTCTCATACAAACTCTCTATGTCCTTGTCATGCCAAAGCAACGTAGTGTCATCAGCAAACAAAGTAAAGTTTCCTGATGTTGAAATATTGGTCAAATCATTAACATAGAGTAGAAACAAGATTGGTCCTAATACGGAATCTTGAGGTACACCACTTTTTATGTCTCTGGTATTAGAATCGGATGACATTCTTACAAATTGTTTTCCACCTGCGAGGTATGATGAATTACTTCTGTGGAGAACCTAGCACTGGAAGGGGTGTATCTATTTTCCAACAGTTGTCAGCCCATTAACCTACTGTGTAGGCAAGTCGAAACTGTCCCGAAAGAATTATTAATCATAATAATAATATGGCTTCCATTGATAGAAGAAAAAAATATACAAAATAATCATAATATAAGCTCCTATCAAACGGCAGGATTCAATTTCTGACTATGCCACGAAAAAAATCACAGCATGGGCAGACCTTGCTCTTCCATCCAACCGGAAAACGTGTGCACTTATGTAAACACACACACACACACACACAAGTGCACACGAGCAAACATTTCACCAATAAAACACAGATAAAAGATGCTACATAAGATGGTATGCGAGACATATTGTAAGATGCAATAATAATTGAAAGACAACACATTACAAAAAAAACGAACAAAGATAAAACAATTAGCACTTGAAATTTAACACATTAGGAATTCCATTCATAAGCAAAAGATGTTTAATTTTCTTTTTGAACATAATACAGTTAGAATTCTTCAGTTCGTTAGGTACCTTGTTAAAGAGCCAGGTTATGTAATAAGAAAACGATCCACGAAAATGAGAAGTTTTGTGGAGGGGGGGAGTGAGCAAATTCTTAAACCTCAGATTAAGATTATGTACATCAGTCCTAAACCTAAGTTTGTTGTAGAGATAGGCAGGCTTCATACGAACTATTATTTTGGGAAATAAACTGCATGCATGTAAGATACGCCGATTCTCCATATTCAGCCAACCTAATTTGGTAGGTGATGTGTCACATGATCCCGTCTACGTGAACCAGTGATTAGTCTGATGCATGAATTCTGTAATACTTGCAATCTTCTCTTGTCAGTTTGTAACAGATAAGGACCGTACACCCCATCAGCGTAGTTCGCATGGAATAGAACAAGTGCTTCGCAAAGAATTTGTTCAGATTGGCGGTTCAGTAATTCACGGTTGCGGTATATTGTTTTGAGGTTACAATACCCTCGTTTCAGAATTAGCGAGACATGTGATGAAAATCTCAGCGACGGATTCATCAGCAAACCAAGGTTTTTTATATTATCATCATCGCCTTTTATTGGTAACGATACATTATCGATAGTGATGCTTATATTATTCAAGCACTTCTTCCTAGTTGCTGACCTCCCGAAAAGCATGACGAACGATCTGATGACATTCACAGACAGACAATATTTTTTCGAAAGGTCAATCAGACATTTCAAATCTTCATTAATTTTTCGGCAACTATCAGCTAGAGAAGACTCCTCGAAATGCATGTATATCTGCGTATCATCCGCATAACTATGTATGTTTGTATAGCGAAGGCAATGGGGGAATTGGGAGGTATATATTACAAACAAAAGTGGCCCAAGGATGGACCCTTGCGGGACACCACTCCGAGTAGCAAGAAAATCTGATTTAATTTTGTTTAATATAACACACTGAGAGCGATCACTAAGATAGTTCTTCATGAGTTGGAACGGAGTTGGATGAAAATCTGAGATATTTTAATAAGACCAGTGAAGGCTGATGGTTAATCGTGTCGAAAGCAATTGAATGATCCAACAACACAAGTAGACACAAGTTATTACTATCAACTGAAGTATGAATATCATCCATAACTTTCAACAGTGCAGTTGTACAGCTATGTTCAGCTCGAAACCCTGACTGAGTAGAAGGCAGTATATTAAATTTATCAAGATATTCGCGCATTTGAAGATTCATGATTATTTCCAGGGTTTTTGAGATTGCACAGCGGATGCTAATTGGGCGTAGATCATTGATATTCTGGGGATTTGCAGTTTTTGGTGACGGGATAATTTGAGATTTTTTCCATAATGAGGGATATACTGATTGTTGGATGCAAATATTGAATATATGTGTGACATGAGGAATGATGAAAGGGCAACAGAGCAATAACATTTTAATGCTGATATTGTCGGCACCAACCGCATTGGATTTCATTGAGAGAAGTGTTGTATACACCTCATTCTCCGTTGTTTCATGGAAAGCAAAACTGTGATTATCAAAGGAATAGTTATTAGAAAGAAATGATATGATATCATTGCTTGTTCTTTCGAATTCATCAAAAAATCATCTCCAATAAAAAAATCAGAAGTCATTTTCGAGTCCCAACCCCCTTACACGCCCCGGCAATCAATAATAAACGATATAGCGTGATCGAGTCCAATTTTGCGCGATTCATAACGAAGAGTGCCTAATCAGCCAAAGAGTACTTCCGGCCGGTACCGGAAGCGGACCGATCGGTTATGACTCCGGCACGCGAGGGTCGCGAATGTTTGTTTGGACCTCCGCCTACTACGCACTTCCGGTCCCTGTCATAGAGCTGATCTAGGGAGGCTGCAATGCTTCCGGGTATATGTCGATTTGGCCGTTTATGAAATTCGGAATGGTTTATTGTTATAGATGTATTTTTCATCTATTCACGAACTCTTAGTTACAAACAAGTTCAGCTAACTATCCACTAATTGAATGGTCCCGGTTATAAACACAGCGAAATATCAAATAGGTACCAGCTATCAAATACAGATATTCCTAACGACTCAATCATTATCTACAACATGAAATGGCAGCACTGCAAATTCTCGTCCAAAGGTTAATAACTTTTCTTGAAAAAAATAACTACCCCAATGAAAAGAGAGTGATTAGGTCCGTAGCTGTTCGGTTTCAACCCACCCAGAGATAGTTGAGAGGATAATTAGAAAATGTAAATATAGGGACACACTTCGTAAATCTTTGAGTTTTCGATAAAGTTAATTTGGAAGCTGCATATGAAACTTCTTAAAATTTCAACGTCTCCTTGGTTATCGCAAAGATAAATTGGAGAACACAGAAAAGTCGGCAATTTACGAAGATTGTAACAATGAATACATTGGCCAGACCTGAAGAACTGATAAAACCCGTTCAAGGAGCACACATGAGATACGGAAAGAAAAAGTTCAGTGTCGCCCAACATGCTCTGAATAATGACCACAAAAAGGGTGGAATCTATCGGAAAATGATGGGCATATGCATGACACAGGCTACTCGGTGCATGCGAGAGCCTAGAAATAGAAAATGTAAAAATAGCGTAAATGGTGACAAAGAACCCATCCCTTTCAGCTGAATTTTTGTTTTTTACCTGAATGGAAGTCGCAGTTACTTGAAGAAAATACATATTAGGCAAATAATAAAAAGTTGCCAGTAAGATTTTCACATATTAGGGTTTACTAAACTGCGACACGTATTTCGCTATACAATATCTTCCTCAAGTGGGAACTTCAAACTAATTCTAACACTGTTACATTTCGAATTCATACAATATTGTATTCGACTGTCAACAAGAACATAGTCCGACAACTGAATAATAAGATTAACTGTGTAACTGAATAAGTGTAAAACATGTAAGGAGGTGATTCTTCATCGAAAAAAAGATAGGATATTCATATAAAGAAACTTCATTGGAGCATCCCTTGTTAAGATACAGCCCCTCAAAGGGGGTATGTACATAATTATTAAAGTAACAAATTAGGAACATAAAAACAACACACAATTAGTATTAATTTAATTTCAAAAATTCACAAACTGACAGCGTCATACCAATTTAATTGTCACTATCGCTAATAGCGACCTTCTAGATAGATTAGTTTCGTATTTTCGCATTTATGACGATGTATCTCTGTAGTTGTTCGTAAAATAATTTTTTGCTACGAACTGGTTTATTTTGGGCAAAAACTCCAGAAGACATTTTTTGTTTAGAATGAAACAGGCTATCGGAAATAAATTTTCAAATGGTAAACAAATGATAAGAAAAAAGTTACATTGAAAATAAATTTTAGGGGTTGCGTTTTCCACGCCTTACAACCATGAGGTAAACCAAATAAATTACTGGCTAAGTGTGTTTTTGGTAGTACAAAACGTTAGTTTGATTTCAATATTGTAACTTTTTCAGTGCTTGTGAAAAAAAATTGTTATACAAATTTTATGTACCCCCTTTAAGGGGCTGTATCTTAACAAGGGATGCCCCAATGGAGTTTCTTTGTAAGATCCTATCTGTTTTCCGATGAGGAATCACCTCCTCAAATGTTTTACACTTATTCAGTTCCACCCTGCAACGCCGTACCCAGAAAAAGTTTTCGGGGGTGGTTGTGGCTCCAGGCGGGGCCGAAGGCCCCCCCAAAAGAACGTTAAAACTTATTGTCAAATTTCCCATTTTTACGCCATGTCAAGCTTCATTAACAAAAGTTAGGACGACACTAAATAATAAATATATAAATAATAACAACAAAATAATTTTCCCTGTTAATTTGGTGTCTAGGAAAATAAATAGATTGACAATGCAAATAGACTCAATACTGTTTAGTACAATACAGTACGAAATTACGTCTGTAGACAATAACAGTTACATTACAGAACAAAATCCATTCTTCTGTTCTTTTTTCTTGCGAATTCATGGATCACTTTGTCTGTTGAAATTTTATGGCTTCTATGAACCGACATGAGAGCCAGTCCGCTTAGTCTGTCTTGTCCACACGGATTTCTCAAGAACCGCTCCAATCGCTTGAGAGTGGAGAAGGTCCTCTCAGCAGTTGCAGTGGTCACTGGCAAAGAAGAAAATATTTTCAGGAGGGTAAATATGTTAGGAAAAAGTTCCCTATTACATTGGCTTAATGCCTCAATGGCACAACTGGAGGCTTGTCGAGTTCCATTTGTTTTTCCCAAAACAATTTCCATAGTGAGTACTCACTTACCCACTAAACATGAAACATAACAATAACATTGAGAAACATTTTTTTGGAATAACATTGTAATGTATACTTTGTTAGAATGATATTATGTTTATGAAATATTTTCTCAATATATGTATGTAATGTTATACTCTGTGACAGAAAAATAATGTTTTCTCAGTACATAATATGCAATATTATCATACAGGTGAGTATTAACATTCATGTGATATTCCAGCTACTCATATTTGTAATATTTTTCTGTTATAAAAATCATTGATGAAGTTTCTGTTGTCACTTCATAGTTTTTTGTCATAAAATATGAAAATTGAAAAAAAAAATGAAAACGCTTCATTATTTAATTCTTATTCGTATTTTGAAGATCAATAATTTCAAAAAGAACAAGCATTTTTGTGAGTTCTTTGGTTCGAGTCTGTTTTTGGCTCCGTTTTTGTACCAACCATCAAAACATAATTAATAAATAACAGTCTTGATCTTGATGAGGCAGTTTGCCACCCATGCAATTCATCCTTTACATTCATCTTTCTTTCTCTCTCTTCAGTATAATCTACTTAGTCAGCACCAGATTCCGAAGTTCGTTTCGATCACGATCGTGATGTTCTATCGCAGTTCAGCACACACATTCACATTGCTCTACGTTATTCTGAACGAAGAGATCGTGACCGAATGGATCTGGCTGCTGTTCTGTGCCACGACGGTCTGTCGCGCAAGTTTCTTGTTCTGAGAAAGGAAGGAAAACGCTCTGCGCTATCGTCACAGTGTCACTTGTACGCTGCATTCTTCGTTATTCTTTGTGCACAACAAAGAGAAAGTGTAATTTTGTTTTTGCTACCAAGTTTGCCACGTGTCGCCTTTCCAAGATTCCAGTATTATTATCATTATTAGTGATAAACAAGCAGTTTAACTACCATGGGCGATGAAACTAATCGTAAGGTAAGAGTAAAATGTTTTGGTTTGCTTTAGATAGGTATAAAATGTCTTGATAGAGGTTCGATATACCGACACCGTTCAGTCAATCACCAGACATGACTCCCATAAGATTTTCTCAGTGGGGATATTTGAAACAAAGTGTTTGAGTTTCATACTGGGTCAGTTGAAGAAGATTGAATTTGTAAATTTAATGAACTAATACCCTATATAAAGCAAATATGCTATCCACACTTTCCAGAAAAAATGCCTGATGATTTATCCCGAGATTTCGCCCATTAAGTAGGGAGCCTTAACAATGAAAATAATTCATGTCTGTCAACATCTTCGAAAAGAGCTTGTCAAATTATGTAATGTTGAAAAACTCAGCAAAAACATGTCAACCACATTCGGGCAAAATGGTTTCTGTTATATCCTTAATATGTTGTCATTGTTACTGATTTGAGTTCAGTACAATAATAGCATTTTTATCTCTAAGAGCTATTATTCAATACTGGCCATAATTTTTTTATTATCACTTTCAGATGCAGCTGAGCACTGCTTCCCAGATCTTACTGGAAAATTTTTTGAGGAAACAGTGGCTGAGATTTTCCAAGCAGCGGAAAAAGCGTTCGGAAGAATAAATAAGGCTCTTCTTGATTTTTTAAAAGAATTATATTTTAATTTTCAGAATTCCATATATTCATTCATTTATTTTTCTATACTCGTTATTTGAATATATTTTCATATTATTCCTTGTTCTTTTATTTATATTCCAGAATCAATTTCTGGAACCGTAATGCGATTCTGCCAAAACATAACCACACAATGTTACCTATACATCACAGATAAATATATAATAATAATAGTTCTTAAATAATGTATAATTATTATGTAACAAAAATATTAAATTATTGTTTCTTATACATAGCTGGTGGATATTTCGATAATGTTACAATACCACAATCATATAATATAGAAATCATGAAACAGATACGTTGCGGATACGATGCAGATACATTGCATCAACATAACCATTTTTAGCTTGTAACATTGTTATGTATCCTACCCGGACATTTTACTATAACATCCACATAACATAAATGTTGAAGTTACATATAACGACAATGTAACATACAATATTGTAATGTAACTGCTGCATTAGGGTTATATCACAATGTTTAGTGGGTAGGTACTAGTTCTAGATCAACCATCTTTTCATAAAGTTTCAGAGATTCAACGTCTATTTACTCGTTCGTTGATCGTTCGTTTAGTTTCGGAGTAAGCCCCCAGTACTGTACTGCCAACATATAAAAACCAAATTTTTTCCGAAAGTAGTCATAGTCGGAGACTTGCGGAAGCGAATGGCGGTCTTTTTTTCGTGCTGCTACCTATCGTGATAGCGCCTAAATATATGCTTTACCACAACTTTCGTAATGAAACGCTTTGGTCTAAGCCGTTAGTGGCCGATCACGTCCATCCACGAATTCCACGTAGGTGAATGGGTTAGTGAAATTGTAATAAATTTGACAAATTATTTACGTACAGAAAAAGAACAATTATAACTTGAGTAATGCGTTTGAAAAATCTTTTTTTTTTGAAAAATTTCGGGGGGGTTCCAACCCCTCTGACCTCCCCTGGGTACGGCCTTGCCACCCTGTATAGGTAGCGCTTTCTCCTCCCAACTTTTAATTCAAGCTATCGACTTCATATGCAAATCACGCGTGTCGTTTATCCAGATCAGTTATTTTATGGCAAAGTGCGGAAGCTTCTCGCGTATAAGAATCGACGGAAAGGGGGTGAGAAGGGCCGGGGGCGCGAAGGGGATGCCGGGCGGTACCTGCAGCGGGGCCTTTCCCCACCCAAAAGGCAATAACATAAAACAGAAGCAATTCATTTCTATAGCACGCACTCGGGATCTTATTACTATTCAATGATGCAGCATCTGCCGCATGGTTATGGCTTTTCCCAGATACGGGAAAACTCCATAGAGCACGGGATCATTTCGCTACGGCAAATTCCAATTCGCCGGCTTTCCTTGGGTGGAAAAGTCGGAAATGGGCTTTGATCTCTGGATGTCGATTTCATATATCGACGGCAGTTTTTGAACAGGAGGTGGTGATGATTTGGAGTTCAGTGATTACATTATATCAGTAGGTGTCGTTTGAAAATCTTTATTTTGTAGAAGGTGGATGCATTCTTAATAGTTTTTTGGGGTGTCAACCTACCATGATCTAGAAACATCTAGAATTATCAGAATCTATCTATCTGTGTCCAGTCTATATAGTTGAACCCAGTTACGAAAACAGAAATCGAAATTATCAGCAGACAACTCAAAAATAAGAAGCCACTAGGCATAGGTGATATTAAAGCAGATACTCTCAGAGTGATTCCTGAACATAATCTGCCACCTATCATTCCTGATTAATGAATTAATGGGAAACTTTTCCCCAAGCCTTCAAAAGAGCTGTTATAACGCTGATCCATAAAAATGGGGGAACAGGCGATGTTACCAACTATAGACCAATTACATTAATATCCTGTTTGGCCTTTATAATGGAAAAAGTTATACAGAAAAGATTGAATACGTTCCTTGAGAGAACTACAGCATGTTATCTGAATGTCAATATGGCTTCAGAGAAAAAAGATTCACTCAGGATCCAATGAGAATAATGACTCAAAGCATAAATGATATCATGGACAATTCCAAGCCAGCAATCGGTATTTTTTTGGACCTAACAAAAGCGTTCGATACCGTCGATCACAATATACTGTTGAATACTCTGGAAAAATCTTGGAATAAGAGGCATACCACATGATCTTTTCAGTAGCTACCTCTCTTACAGAATACAAAGAGTGCAAATATCCGAAAAAATCAGTGTTGAGCAGAAAGTAACGTGTGGTGTACCCCAAGGAACGGTGTTGGGACCCATACTCTTCAACATATTTCTGAATAATCTTTTTTTTTCCAAAAACCCACTCAAAAATCATCAGTTTTGCAGACGATACTGTAATTTTATGTTGTGACAATAATTGGTATGACCTAAAAATCAAATTCGAACAAGATATGTACGAAATTAAAAAATGGTTTGATATATGCTACTATCAATCAATTTCAAAAAAAAGTTTTCATTTGCCTTTTAGTAGCTATGATGTAAACCTACCGACATACGAAATTGTAGTATCTGAAGGAGCCGTTTTAAAACGTGAAGAAAAAATTAAATTCTCAGGTATAATAATAGACTGCCACCTCAGATGGGACCACCAAATCGAATACATAATTGAAAAATTACGATGTTTTCTTTACGAATCCAAAAAGGTATATAAATCTATATCTCTGTACTACATATAGTGTTTTGTACTGTATTCATGTATGTTTGTGCATATGTTTGAAATTCTCATGCTTGTATAAAATATGTATGCTAAGATTTTTGAAACTACGAAACTGTCTATGATTTATAAACTATGAGATTAAAACCTATGGTGTAAAAGTTGAAGCTTGTCTTAGAGATCAATTACCCTAACACGGAACTGATATTTTTGCACTCGTTAGCATCTTCATAAAAAAATTGATACTGAATCTAAAGCTAGGGTTAGTTGTTTATATTCCTGAATTTTTCCGGTCCGTTATAGACTTTGTTTGTTACTGTTTATTATCATAATTAATTTCTTGATAATGAACTAGTGCAGTCACTACCTGCAAAGTTTGTTGGTCCGTCATCTGTTATTATTGATTATTCTGATTACTTTCTCAACAATACATTGAAAAGCGAGCTGAAAGTGATAGGTCCCTTGTCACCATTCAAGCTGTTTTTACATTTTGCTATTTCTAGACTCTCACATGCATCGAGTAGTCTTGTGTCATGCACATGCTTGATCAGTTTAAGATTGCTTTCACCAATTCTGTGGTCATTGTCTAGAGCGTGTTGGGCAACAATTGATTTTTCTAAAAACCCTCTTTTATTTTACAATGGTTGATCGATAGAAGAGATACGTTGGCATCAAACTATTCTATTTCAACAGAAACAAACTCTAGCCACCTGATGTTCACTTTCAACTTGAACATACAACATAAATATGTATGACCGCAGCGCTGAAAGCAGGCAAACAACAGCTGCAATAAGGAAACTGACGTCACAGAGCGTTCCTGAATACAACGAATGCTAGGTCTTCCATTTGAGTTTTTATAAGGAAGGATTTTATTGTTACCTTTTGAGCATCCATTGTTAGGATGATTCTTTATTGTTTTACACATTTCAACTATGATTTTTTTCAATATTTCTGTTGTCGGATGATGATGGTTAACTTAGTGATTCTGCAAAAAAATTACAGTTTGCCGTACGATTCTCACTAACGATGTGTTCACAAAACCGCGACACGTGTTACACTATACAATAACTTCCTATAGCGAAATGATTGGAGTCCTGGAGTTTATACTTGACGATTCAACTATGCTGGAGCGGTTTGATGTGTCTTATGATACTTTTTCGTACGATTCTCATCATCATCATTCTACTTTTTGAATCAGTAATTTCATGCTAAAAGCCACGTCATGCATGCCTACCCGAACCAAAATATCTGGTGTTCGAATATGAGAATGATTTACCGACATCAACCCTTCTATTTATAAATACCTCGAAGAAACGAGCTGTTAGCGAACGTATTAACACATAACCTACTTAAAACATAATCATAAATGTCATGTGATGAGTTAGGGATAGAAAGGAGACACGGAAAGGCAAATGGGCATGAATGGAAGCACTTAGCAGCAGTCCTTTACGAAAATTGTTTATGCTACGAGATATCTGGATCATGTCCGTCGATGGGATTTTACAAATAGGGGATTTTTGGGGAAAATACTACGCTTGAAAATATGTAATAATAATAATATAATAATGTTTATTTTCATTTGACCCATACAGGATTCGAAATTGTCAGTACACTTGCACTAAAGTTTGAAAATAAAATACAATACAAATACATACATCAAGTTACAAAACACAAAACATATTAAAATTTGTTTCGAATTTAGAAGTCGTGTTTAATTGCCATAAATTCCCCGAGTGAATAAATAGCGTGGCCCTTCAGATAATCTTTCACTGACTTTTTGAAAGTGATAAATCTATTTTCACTTCTTATACTAATTGGAAGGTTATAGATTTTTATTGATGTCATAAATGGTCCTTTGTGAACTTGTGTTAGATGAGCTTTGGGTAAATAAAGTTTGTCCCCATTTCTAGTTGTATACTTATTTACATCTTTGAAGGTTGGAAATTCATGTATATGTTTCTTCACATAACAAGCAGCCTCAAGAATATATAGACTGATGACAGTTGAAATTTTTTCATTGATAAATACAGAGCGACACGAGTCAGTGCGTTTGAGATTGAACATGCTTCTGAGGATACGCTTCTGTAAAATGAGCACTCGTTCAACATTTGTACAATTTCCCCAGCATAACAATCCATATGTTAACTTAGAATTAACACATCCATAATAATACATTTTCAGGGTGGATATTGTGGATATTTTATACAGTTGTAAAATCACATAGTTGCATACTGAAAGTTGTTTAACCAACTTTTCAATATGAGTCTCCCACGTCAACCTGCTATCTAGGTGCAAACCAAGGAATTTCACGTTTTCACTTTGTTTTAAAGATAAATTTGGTATTTCTCCTGTTCGCACAAGAATACTATGATCTTGTTTGTGCCCAATCGGACTAAAATTCATCAAATCTGTTTTAGAGAGGTTTAATTTCAGGCCATTTGCAATGGACCAAGATTTCATTTGGCTTATGCAATATGTGGAATTTTTTGAAAGCTGTTCATCACTCATCGCCTGTACAATACAGGACGTATCGTCAGCAAAAAGAGTTAAAAAATATTTGTCAAGGTTCATATCTAGATCATTTATAAAAATGTGAAAAAGTGTTGGGCCAATAACACTCCCTTGAGGTACTCTACAAGTAACGTTTAGGTAATCTGATGGATAAACAATTCCATTTTCTACTATTCGCACTTGCTGAGTTCTATCCGTTAAATAGGTTTCTATCCATGACAAGGAAGGTCCTCGAATACCATATGTCTCTAGTTTTTGTAGAAGCAGTGGGTGATGAACAGTATCGAAGGCACGTGCAAAGTCAAAAAAAAATGGCAGAAGTTTTCTCCTTTTTATCAAAGTTCTCTAGTAATACTCTATAAAATGATAAGATAGCATCTTGGGTAGAACAGCCTTTTGTAAATCCATACTGTCTTGTAGTAAATGTGTTTGATTTTGATAAAAATGATATGAGTTTTTTTTGAAAAGCCTTCTCAAAGATTTTTGAAAAAACCGATAAAAGAGCAATTTGTCTGAAATTTTTAGGGTTTGTATAGTCACCCTTCTTGTGAACAGGAATAATTACGGCTTTTTTCAATTCCTTTGGAAAAATACCTGTTTTGAAGGAGACGTTCACCAGGTAGACAAGAACATCTACTATGGTTACAGAGATATACAAACTACTGGAAATTTGCTTTTCAAAAGGGTAATCAGTATCAACATAATTTCATGGTGATATTGAAAATGGGACTTATATTGTGAGCTGAGGAGTAACGAGGTCTCACCTTTTCACGTGTGATTCCTAGAAACGGTGCGGATAAGGAGTGAAAGTCTGTCTTAGTCCGGTCTACCATTCACGATCATTGCCGCGAGGAACGTTGCTTGACCTTGGACAATAGCCGGAACTCGACCTAACTCACTAGCCATTTCCGTTTCCAATTTTTCATTGGAAGAGGGGGATACATTGTTATTCGCAAAATTTCAGATACTATATGAAGACTTCAAAAAAAATCTATATTGTTTTTTTTTGTCCAGTGCAAAAATTTCAAACACGCCAATTTTAATTTTCGGAAACTCACACAGTGAAATGTCACTTTCAGATATCAGTCAAGTTATCATTTTTCATGTATTTTTTCTTCTACTGACAACATGTGCTCGTATTAACTCATACAAAAACTCTTGAGAATTTCAAAATCATTCATGTCGAGCAGGGGCGTGCTGGAAAATTTCTAAAAAAAATTGAGGAATCCATGATCAATACATGAAAACCTTTCAAATGCAATGTGGCAGTATATGGACATTCAATAACTGCAGCTAACGTAATCATTTTCCTCATTGATATAATTTGTATAACAACTCTTACGGTGAAATTGAAATGAAAAATCATATCACATTTTATAATTGCGCTTTAAGAAACAATATTTGATGCTATATCTTGGAACCTGTTCTGAAACTGAAAGCTCTGGTGATTCTACAAATTCTTTCGAAAAAAAAGTTTGGATTTACAAGGTTATGTTTATATTACAATCCACATCGTTTTTGCATACTGAGAATTATTCAATATAGTCTTATTTGAGGGCTAATTTATACATCTCTGTTTTAATCTCGATCTTAGAGGAAGACTGTAGATATATCTCTTTTAGTAATGCTCTATTTTGCCAGATTTCACTCAGTTATCCCATATGGAATAGCAGTGTGGGGAGTCTGTGCAAACTATCAAAGATTCTTCATTCTACGAAAACGAGCAATTCGAAATATATTAGGAGTCAGAAGGAGAACTAGTTGCAGGGAACATTTTAGACAACTGAAAATTTTAAAAGTTCCATGCATATATATATATATATATATATTAGAGGTACTAGTCTACATCAGAGAAGATCTAAAAAATTTAGCAAAACTAAGTAAAAATTATTGCACTAGAAATGCCTCGGTGCTGGAAGTACCAAGACACAAAAAGGCTAAAACTGAACAGTGTTCAAAGCTCATGGGAATAAAACTCTTCAACTATGACAATATAGTTGAGGCTTTCGCGGCCGAGGTTTTCAGTATCACTATTTTTATTCGGGTTTGAAGGCCGTCGTTCTTTGGAATTTCTTCCTGACGTTTCGCTGGCTCGAGTGGCCAGCTTCTTCAGAGAAAGAGTCGTTCTTTGGAAAAAATTCCAAAGAACGACGGCCTTCAAACCCGAATAAAAGTAGTGATACTCTTCAACTATCTTCCCCAATACATTAACGACCTCTCTATTGACCAATTTGAGAGAACAGTTAAGGAACTTCTTTCGGAGCAGACTTCCTACAGTGTAGATGAATTTCTAAACTTTGCATTTTCAAACAGACGAAATTGTATCTATACTCAAACTGTTTAATCTTTCGTGCTTTAGTGTTATTGAAAAAAAAGGAAAATTGTATTTGCCAGATGCTTCAATGTTAGATTTCACAGTTATACTATACTTTAGTGATTTGTATTCTACTTTTATTTCACTTTACATTATACTTTTGTTATTACTTATATACTCACCTACTTTGACATTATCATACTCACTTTGACTTATTCCATATCATGTAAATGATCGAAGGAACAAATAAACTATTATTATTATACAAACAAAGTCGATTTTAGACCTCTATTTATGATCATTTGAAGAACTACAGCTTGTCCAATCCATCTTGGCACAGAAATAATAACGTATATGCCCAGTGATCTCTATGAAATATACTATGATTAAAAAACACCTATTATATTTGTTCACTGTGTTGAAATTTATCCCAAGGAGGTGTTTTTCTTCCGTCATGGTCTACACTACCAGTTTGCAACTGGAAAAATATCTGAATTTGTGCCAAGATGGATTGGGTAAGCTGTACGTCTTTACCAGTCTTCCCTTCGATCTTAAAAATGATACCACGGCAGCATATGATCAATAACTAGCCAATTCCTTGAAATAGAGTGTGGAACTAACTGTCATTCAATAACTTAGGACTAAAACAAAAATATATAAATTGGCCCTCAACACAAGTTTTCATTGGAGAAATATGAACCTTACCGAAAATAATAATCCATTTGGTAACATCGGAAGCCATAAGTGAAATATCACCAATAAAATACAATTCATATAATCGATCGATTCTTTGGTGTTGAGAAGGTAGTGAGTTAAACTTGTTTTATAAAATTGTTGGTGGTTAAACAATTATTTAAACTTTTGGCGAATCCGTCGGTGGTCAAACCATTGTCCAGTTGCTGACCCAAGACCCAGGTAACTGTTTTGAAGTTGAGCTATTGTCTAATAGATGTCAGAAAAAGTATCGTTATTGAATTTCATAGATTTATTGGAAACGTTGCTCACAAACGAACAAGGTACCTAGTAGTGTTGAACTTTATATTTTGCATCATTTATTTATTCGTATATTTTTCAAGCATTTTGTCCATTTCTGAAGACCACAATCATTTAAAAAAAATCATATAGCCATATTCAATCAATCAAGATTCAGTTCAGAATGAATTTGTACCGCTTTGTTGAACACAGTACTGATACAATTCAACAATCTTTTCCATTATTCAACAGTTTTTTATATTTCATCAAAATGTTGTTTTGATATTGGTAATTCTGCAAGGATCAAACATGAGCTCTACAAAAATATTTTCATGTATTAGAGTGGGCGGCCGTGACATATTTTTTTGACCAATTCTTTTACAGTCTGCTTTTGGAAAGGGAAGTAATTGAAGATGAAACGAATCGTATTCCCCAAAAAAATTTACGCGCTACGTGGTACATCATATGAAACCCATAATTTGCGTTCATAAAGTTCAACAAGAATTTTTATGGAAGCCTTTTTACAGACTGCTTTGCATTTGTTACATATAAGAACATCGATCAAAATACAAAAATCATGAAGAAATACTGTTTTGGATGATTTTCAAATCCCTCGGATGTATTGCGAAAAAATTTATTGAAAACCAACTTCTTCCAGTACGTTAAATACAACTGAAATTAGTCTCATCGTGAGAATGACGAAAATGTATGAGGCATACTCTTTGGAAGTATACAGTGTGTTCCATCAAGAGAAAAATTTGGGTTAGCCATGAAGTATTACACAGCGCGTAAATTTTTTCACAAATTATGATTTGTTTCAGATTCAAGTATTTTCCATCCCAATGGAGACTGTAATTGGTCCAAAAAATCTGTCACTGCCGCCCTGTCTGTATAGTTAATACGTCGATCCGTAACCCGGTCAGCAAAAGTAACCTTGAAGATTTCGTCTTGTTGGAGACAAAATCATTCTGTTTGGGTGAGATGGACGACGTTTCGATGACATATTTTTAAATTAAATTCAACGAAAATCAGGAAACTTTCAACAGCCGTAAAGCTTATGTCAGTGTCTTTTAGATGATTGAGTGTTTTGTACGATATATGGCTATGCCTGGCACACTTGACAAAAGTAAATAAATCTCTCAAGTTTTCTCATGAGTAGTTCTCAATTCAGTAGCGAATGAATTGATCTCGTTAGAATCGTCAGAAAATCCCTTTTCTGGAACGTGCTGTTTTAAAAATGGTTGCCATTTGGAAAATAATAGTTAGCCACGGCAATGATTGCTAACTTGCCTAAGTGATATCTATCAAACTGGTATCTGAAACTCTGCCACTGTAATTTACTGAAAATACCTGAGGTTTTCACATCAGTTCACACCCAGTCACGGTCAAAACACTGAATAAGGCAGAAAAACTTTCGGATTTGTCAGATTCTGATTCAGAATTGTCTTAGAAATGTTAAAATATGTTTTTTTTATATATAGATTCACAAGAAAAGGAATCCCTGTAATGTTGAAAGAACACCGCTTTAATCAAGAGACAGGAGAAACGAATTAACATTCACTTTGAATTTTCGATATTTGTGAGTCTCAGGAAAAACCTCTCTCGGCAAAAGAGATTCCTGAGCATGAGATGTTCGACAGGTCTCCAAGCTCACAACAAAGGGGTGGAAATTCTGTACTCGTCAGGTCATACTTGTAGATAGTGCCAGGGACGATTGATGACAATTCAAAAGAGCACAGACCGTTAAAAAATATATGGGAGAGAGACAAGTCTCCGACCCTTCCTTCAAATAATGTTTCATTGCTCGAGTTAAAAATTCCAGACCGAAGCCATATCTGATGAAACAGAAAGTCAGAAAATATGCAGAATCTCTCCTCCACATCTCACTTATCATTTGCCTCCACCAAATCTTAGTTGAAATATACGAACGAATTCAATTCGCTTTTTCAAATTGCCTATTTTATTCGAAAGTTATTCATCTACGTCTCTGGAAACGTCCCATCATTTTAAATCAATGGTTAGGAGAACATGTGTTATTATGACAGATACGATGACTGAATGCCCTTAACCCTCTTGGCTTTGACACCAGTAACGACTTTACTGACTAACTCACACTAAATTAAGCCTACTCAAAACATGTGCTGATGTTTTGAATTGTCAAGCTTTCGAAGCGAATTATACTTTCTGTGGTTCAATGCATCTGAAAATCAAATTCGATTATAAGCTTTCTGCCAATTACTTTGCAAGGCAGTTGAACTTGAAGAAATTTTATATAGGCAACACATGTTCTCTTCCATAATTATTTCATTTAATGCTTTTATGTGCTTATTTTCACCCTACTTTCAGATAGAAAAGTGACTAATTGTTCACTCAGAGGAAGACGAGGTTGGCAAAATACTTTTCCGATCTCTTGGCACTTTTTTTTTGACCTCGACTTCTTCTATTATTCGAAACATCATTCTGCTTATCGGAATTCATGAAGTCCTCAGAATACCGCTAACGTGTACATACCAACATTGTTATGCAAAACCTGACACGATATTACAGTTTTTATACACTATCTTAGTACCAAACAGACAGAGAAGATATAGGTTCTTAGTTTCTCTTGAAAATCACAAACCTACTCAATAATTACCTTACTAGGTTCCATAAATAGCACATTACCCTTTGATCAGTCATTTTCCCAAGTATAGGATTCACCTCTCCTTGCTGAAAGCCAGTTCATTTTCATTGTCTAAAAGTCAAAGATCTGAGACTGAATTCGAGTTCCTATCATATAAAAGAAAGTCGTGTTAGTCATACTATTCATAACTGAAAAACTGCTGAATCGATTTGGCTGAAATTTGGTAGGTAGGTAGCTTAGAACCACGAGACGGACATAAGATGCTTCTTATCCCGTTTCACTTTGTTTTTGGAAATTTCACCTCTAAGGGGGTGAAAAACGGGCGCTGTATTTGTATGAGACAACGTGATGAATCTACTTGAAATTTTGCATAACAATTCTTTCACAGAATTGGTGGAAGACGTGTTTCGTATTTTATTGAAAGTGATCGCCAACTGGAGTTGAAAAGGGGTAGAAGGTTATTTTAGGTGTTAATCAAGGCATAGCCTATACAACTACTGATCGTAGAGATCCGAAACTTGGAGGGTATGATTTTTTTTATGATGTAGGCATCCAAAAGGAAAGGTTTTCCGAAATTTTACCCCTAAAGGGGTGAAAAACGGGGTCAAAGTTTGTATGGGACAATATACTTCAATGTACTTCCAATTCTGCAGAAATATTCTTCTATTGAGGTGATGGAAGGCGTGTTTCGTACTTTATTGAAATTCATTGTCCAACGGGGTAAAAAATGCGGTTTATAACATTTTAGACCTCTTTCAAAAGCTCTTTCGAGTGCGCCCAGAATGCAGAGCTGTGATGAACCTGATAAAACTCAGAACTGAAAAAAACACGATATAATTGCACCACAAAAATAATTAACGAAGTGGGCACGGGTCATCTAGTTATTTATGGTTATGTTATATGCAGAGTTACTGATTAAAAAGACGTTTCATTCAGGAAATTGATTTCTGTCAGTGCAGTAACTTTTTTGGCTGGATTGGAAATGTGCTTTTCTACACTTGTATAATTTCCTGTTTCAATCCTCATTTTTTCAGATTGAGATAGGTTAATAACCCAAAAGCTCCGAAGAAACAATTCATTCACCTTCAAATAATGATTTTCAAACAGTACTTCACGAAAGTAAATGAAATTTACAAAGAATAACAATATTATTATTTGTAATACCTACACAAAATGAACTGAAATGAGGCTTGCAAATATTCAATTATTGTTCATTTCATGAAATAATCTCAAATGATTGTGAATATATCGTATGATCGCTTGAAATACAAAAAAACACTTCGTCAGGTGTATTTCTAATATTGCTCTTGCATTTCGGTAGTAGAATACAATATTTATGAGAAAGTTTGTTAGCTTCTTCCATGATCTATATAGCAGATTTTTTTTTGAAAACATGACACGATTGGAATAAACAAACACGGGACAGTTCCTTTGATATCTTCCAAAGCACGCGCTACAGGGTGGTGTTTCGAGGGCAAAAATTTATTCAGTCTTTCACATTTCACTTCGAACAATAATTTGAGTATTTCCAAGCCTATTTATATCCTTCTCAACATTCTAAACATGTGAATGATTAATTGAGGACATAACAAAAAATATTCTCTATTGAAAACACGATAAACATATTACATATTTCATTAAAAAAGAAATAATCCTTGGCTTGTTCTCCGGTATAATTGCATTCTGTAGTTTTCTCAGTTCGAAATCCAACTGCCTGCTCCCAAAAATAAAGTTTCTTACTGACATCGTAGCTTGAATCACAGATTACCTTGATATCTTTCACATAATGCTAGAAGACTGCATTAAATTGAGAAACAGAAGTGGAATTTTTTGTCAATGTCGTATATCATATTCATCATAATATTTTAATGACTAATTATATTTGAAGGTAATGGTTCGGACTTACATTGTCTATAGTATTAACTCTATTGAAACCTATCGCTAGGAACGGTAGGATTAAAATACAAATTGAGTGAGAAAATAAAATCGAGATAAAATTTTTGGTCATTAACGAAATTAGGGATTGATTGATCAGAGGAAAATAATGTTCTCACAATAAATCGAGATATCGAATATGAAATATGAGTCAAAAAAATTTTAAATAACGAAATAAATGGAATAATATTGTGACAAGAAAATCGAGGTATCGAATATGAAATACTAGTCAAAAATATGTAAATAAAGAAATTGAATGGAATATTATAAAAAAATGTTGAAACCAAGTTTCAAGTTGAGTGTACTCACGACGTTTCGATTGCTGGTATCCGCAATCGACTTCGGGTGATGACAGTCATCACCCGAACTTGGTTTCACATTTTTTCATAATATTTCATTTATTTCTCTATTCACAATTTTTGACCAGCGTTTCACATTCTACATCTCGATCTTTTTGTTAGAATATCATTTTTCTTTGATCAATCAAACCTTAGTTTCATTATTGACTAAAAAATCTATTTCAACTTTTGGGATTTGATTTTTTCACTCGATTTGTATTTTTATCCTTTCGTTCTTGGCAACAGGCTTCAATAGAGTTGATAATATAGACAATGGAAGTCTGAACCATTACCATTCAGCAAGGAACATTCAAGCAAACCTTATTATATTTGTTCCCACGTTTTAAATGTGTAAACGATTGATTTGAGACAACGAAAGTCATGGATATTCCCAATCGGTCACTTTCCAAACTGAAAGGAGGTTAGGAAGAAGCACATTTCCTGATTATTGCGAATGGAAAATTGCAACAAAGAACAGATAATACTTTCTCTTCCTTCCACAGTTATCATAATGGAAGATTCCATTCCGCACGTATGAATTCTCCATTCCGAACCGAGCAGCTCCCGCAAAGCCATCCGCCTGTAATAGCGCCGCAGCAAAAATGCCTTGTTATTCCCCTTATCAAAACATAAAACCGTCAGCGACGGGGAAAATGTCCATTTTTACAGTTTCTCATTATGGCGCTCTATGAATAAATTCGCACTTTGCGCGTAACACGCGCTGCCTTTGCGCCGAGTCGAGAATTACAGATAAGCCGTTCTCTCCTTATGGATGCCGGGAATAACAAACTGGGCCATGTTTTACCCTGTACTGTATCACTTTTATGGCGCGATAACTAAGAAATGCTAGCGCCCGAACAATGCCTGCCTTCCACGAGGAGATGAAACGATAGGCGCCGTGTTCAAAATGGGGATTTCGGGGAGAATCATGGAGAATTATATATTGAGATCCCTCTTAAGAGTTCGGAGAGCTGGTGCATTGTTCATAATGGGGAATATGACTAAAATTCAAATTTGTGTAAATATTTTTTCCCAAACCTTTAATATCGTCACATCAAAATATTATATGCCCATAATCCCTTTCATAATGAGATCGATTATGAAAGAGATTAAAAATCCGTATCGTAATTGAAAATTTGTATCACAGTGAGCTCATTATCAATTCTCAATCAATTGCATATCCAATTCAGTGGCGAAAGGGTACATCGAAAATTCGGATCAGAATAGAATCAGCATTTCCAATACAATATCGAGACTAGCAATAAAGGAATAAATGTTAATATTCCTTCCACTTCCAGATCAGTGGGACCCAATATACAAATGAAAATATAGTATTGATATATCTTCATTTATTGGACGTACGAAAAAAGCGTATGCAACTCTCATGTAATGGTCATCAATTCACTCGCATGAACTATTCGAAACTCACCTTCGGCTTGTTTCGTATCTCAGTTAATGCTCGTGTATCATTAACAACCATCATTACATAATCGTTCCATGATATACTATTTTTATATAGTTATTTTTAAATCCATAAAATATCATATGAAAGTAGAAAATTGGGGGGGGGGGGGGAATTCAAACTCACCGGCCGCATCACCAGTGGTCGAGAGGAAATGTCACGTCAGTAGCCACAAAATTCAAAATAACAGCATATTTTGCAGTAACTCTCGACTTTTAGTGAACACAGATCAAAAGAGTGAAAGCAGCAAGGTTATCATTATGTTATATTTCAGTCCCTAACATGGATTTGTATGATAATTCCACAAAGCAGATTGTAACATATCAAAACATATACATTGAATATCATTGAAATTGCAACAAAACTCCTATTTTTCGTCTATATCATAATAAAGTATACATAATATTATGTTATTGAACTTCATTCTAGTATGATGAATCTATCAACTTCTCGAAAACATCTAATGGAAAACTCACTTCTGTACGATTCACACTAAGATGTATATAAATGTGGCAGACTTACAACAAAATGGTTTCTATAACAATTTAAACACGATATCTTATATCATACACCAATGTTTTCGTACGTTTGCATCGCTTGGAATTCGAAAGAACACTTATTCAGCTGTATTTCTCATAGTATTTTCTAATTTCGGGACAATACAATACCTCTAAGAAGGTTTGGTAGAGTCTTCCATGGGATTCATACAGCAATTGAAACTAAATATATGTTTAGGTGAATGACACGTTTTAAGTACACAAACACGGGACATGTCCTGTGACGTCTTCCAAAGAGCGAGATACACGATGTCGCACGATACAGGGTATCGTTTGAACAGCTCAAATTTATTCAGTATTGTACATTTCACTTTGAACAATTATCTGAATATTATCATACCTATTTATATTTTTCACGTTTGAAAGATGTGAATTATAAATTCAACAAATGACGAAAAATCATGTATGTTCCCTATTGAAAATACGATAGCCACATCACATATTCCATTGAAATACATTTTTCTTCGCTTGTCCTCCGATATTATTCCATTCTGTAGTTTTCTCAGTTCGAATTCCACCTTCGTGTTCAAAAGAGCAAAAAGAAGTTTTTTGCGGACATCGTAACTTGAATCACAGATTATCTTGATTACTTTTACTCAATGCCAAAAGATGACAATGAATTCAGGAACACAAGTGGAATTTTTTGCCAATGACGTATATTATTCATATAGTTCGAATGTTTGTTGCGGAGCTAAAAATGTCCTGAGAATGATTTTTTGGATTTTCTCTCCACTGGAAATGAAAAATCCTTAAGTTCTTATAACATCTGTTTTTTGGTCACATTGTTATATTTGTCCCGATACTTTACGGGATCTTGCTACGCTGTCCCGCAGAAATCGCACTCGTTTTAAAAAATGTTACTTTTTCCAACTGGTTACATAAATAACCATTGTCTATTAGGGGGTTCACTCGAGTCTGAAAGATCCAGGAAGTCATTTGCCATAAGAGAGGCATCTATACAGTAGTGTGAGTTATAAATTGAATTATTATACACGAAAGCGTTTGTTTGAAAGAAAAACTTTGAAAATTATGAAAACGCACGCATTTTTGTCGATTGAGCTTGGTGTAGGAGAGATTTATGTTGAGAATATTTCCAGAAAACTCGGAAAACTTCAAAATCGAACTCAGGAACAATTGTATCGGAAAAGTGAGCCAAAATCTAAATTATTTTGATCATCTCAATCGGTTGAAGCCGTCTAGGTGCAATCAATCGCTGTACAATTCTGTGAGAGCAGTATAGCCTTCAACTTCTTCATTGGTCATCCGCATTGAGGAAAATTATCAATGAAATGAACTGCTAAAATCGGAATACGTGAAATATAAAAAAAATTTAACAAAACTTGTTAAAAAAGCCAAAAACGATTACTACAAACTAAAATCGAAAAAATCAAAGCGATTCGAAGACCATGTGGAAAAGTATAAATGAACTATACAACAAAAGTAACTCACAGCAAATAGACGCAATTCTAAACAGAAATGAACAGTTGATACGTGATCCACAATCAATAGCTGAAAGTTTTAATAAGTACTTCTCCACAATAGTTCCGAAGCTAGCTGAAAAAATAGATTTCAATGACGAATGTACAGAGCGTAGGAATTTGTGCAGTCATTCTATTTTTCTATCACTCACCAACCGAAATGAAATTATAGAAACCATCAATTGATTGAAAAGTAAAATAGCCCCAGGTAATGACGATCTCACAGCAGAAAGTCTACAAACAATATCAGAATTCATTTCAGAACCTCTTGTTTACATAGTCAATAAATCATTTGATTTGGGAATATTTCCCTCAACACTGAAGTTGTCGGTAGTAACCCCCATATATAAAAAACTGTTTTCAAAATCTCAGTTCGGCTTCAGAGAAAAAATGTCGACACAAGATGCAATCAGAACTGTTACTAATAAAATTTCTGAATCTCTAGACAAAAGCAAACCATCAATTGGCATTTTTATTGACCTCGCCAAGGCTTTCGATACGGTTGATCACTCCATACTCCTAGAAACTCTGGAAGATATAGGTTTGAGAGGTACAACTCATAAATTGTTCAAGAGTTACTTGAGTGACAGAAAACAGAAAGTCAGGATTGGCAATTGGTATGAGCGAAACTAGATCAATTACATGTGGATCCCCGCAAGGAACTGTTTTAGGGCCCATTCTATTCAACATTTACCTCAATGACCTATTTCGTCGGTAGCAGAATCATTAGTTTTGCGGATGACACCGTTATTCTTCATGAAGATGATAACTGGTTTTCATTAAAAAATAAAATAGAAAAAGATTTCATCCGTATAAAAGCCTGGTTTGACCATAAGCGATTGTTCATAAATCACAAGAAAACTTTTTACTTACCTTTCAAAAGCTATGAAAAAGCATTAGCAAGCTTCGAACTGAAACCTAAACCTTAATAATTCAACCCGTGAGAAAAGTAAAGTATCTGGGTATATATATATATATATATATATATATATATATATAGAGAGAGTCACATGAGGTGGACAGACCATATACAATACCTACTCAAAAAGCTTAGATGTATTCTATTTAGATACAAGCAGCACTCCCAAATATTGGATGAGAAACGAAAAACAATTGTTTATCACAGTCTTGTGGAGAGTCACTTGAATTACGGAATCATTGCTTGGGGTTGAGCAGCAAAAACTATTCTGGAACCCCTACAGGTCCTTCAAAGAAGATTTTTGAAAATACTCCTGAGCAAGAATTCCAGATATTCGAGTGATGCTTTGTATAATGAAACAAGAATATATGACTGCAGACAACTATTTTTCCAAACTACTTGTTGTACCCAATACCTTTTTCCAACTGGGATCACAGCTAGCAAGCACAACTATGGCACTCGTCACCGAGATCAACTCCTGCCCCACCTTATGATGAAAACGGTGGGACAGAGAAACTTTTTATACTTGCGACCTAAGTCATGAACTTCCTTCCCCCCAAACTGAAAACTATCCGGCAATTTAAATCATTCAAAAAAGCATTGAAGCAGTTATTCAATAATACTCCAAGAAACATTTTTCATGAAATAATCGACAGTTGATTAGAACATTCAGAGATGATATTTATTCATGAGCACTCTGTAAATAAGATCATCTACATTTTTCTCTCCAAATTTTCTCGTTAAATAATAAATGTGATCTCACAATATGTCCCAAATGTACCATACCTAGCTTTCAATAATTGACCACATCAATTTTAGATATTTTTTAGATTTTATCAATCTCGTTTTAGAGAACTATTACAAACACAGAAATGTTTTTCGCAAATAGTGCCGTTTTAGTTTTATTCACTCTGTATTGTATTTGCAAGATATATGTTACTCTGATGTGTGATGTGTGAATAAACTTACTCACTTAAATAGTATCGTTTTCATGAAATCTACTCGGAAAGAGGGAGTTGTAGAAGATAGAAATGAAATTGATATGAGTGTCACTGATTTCATGTGACCATTCCAAAAAAATCGCTATCGACACATACCCCATTCACTTCCCCAGCCTGCTAGATAAACAATTCCAACTACAACGCTTCTAGTTAATATTCCGGAAGAGCCACGTCAAAATTAACATTTGCTTGTTATTAGCCATAACCCGAAGTGTAGCTACCGGAAAATTTGCATATCAGACGACGAACCGAAGACCCGGGGGGGCTTCACGCGTCGAAGGGCGGCCTCCCTCGCTCCAGGTATCATTTCTGGGGCATCCGAGGATTCGCACCAATCAGCACAGTTCGTGTCCAGAATTCCCGTCACGTACGAACCCCTGCGATATTACGTCGGAACGAAAAATTAACATCAACCGTTTTATGACTGCTTGAAATTCGAGCGAGTGGTCTGTCGATGTTGCCTCTCTGAGGTGCCGAAATGGGGGATTGGGGAGCGGGCGGATAGCGGAGGTCAGCCAATCGAGGGGATCTTGGTGGGCGATGGTCACTGAGAAAGATGGGGGTGGGTTTCGGGTCGTTTTGATCGGAGCACTTCTCCGTAGACCCGTGTAATCTACAGTTGCACGCATAATAGTATATAATCTACAACTGTTAAGTAATGATTATGATTTGACACTTTTTTGAATGTCATAATGACGTTCATTACCGCACTAGTGCTTTTTTGAATCTAACACCGCACTAGTGTGGTAATGAGACAGGAAATGAATTTCAACCAAATGAATTGTTTATTGGATGAATACAAAGAAAATTCAAATAGGAAACGATAAGAATTCAACAGAACGTTATTTTTCTCTAAAGAATTACATGAAAACTTACTTGATTCTCAAACAATAACAATAAACATTGAGCAAAATGGTGATAATCACTCACAATTCACGCGAAAACTTATTTATCATATATATGTAAAGTGCATTCTTTACAATTACACAGGTTAATGCCAGAAGCCGACATTCCCAACGATCTATTGGTCTCGGTAGTGTAGTGGTTAGCATATCTGCCTATCAAGCGGAAGGCCGGGGTTCGAATCCTCGCCAGGCCACCATGCTGGGTAATCGCACGTTGAAAGGTAAGGCCCCGTTGATCCATTGCTCGCACAAGTTTCGACTTCTGAGGGTTGACGTTCGTCAGCTGGTTAACGGAACGAACAATTTTAGAAATTTTTTTTTTTTAAATTACATATATCATGAGTTTGAAAGTTTTTCGATGTTGTGGAAATATTTTTTTCTCCCAAAATTTTCATTGCCCTCCTCTTCTTATTAATAATAATAATAATGAGTTTATTTAGCTATAAAGCTACTGAATACAATTATCTTATAACATGGAATGTAAATTTTGATTATGAACATTAAAAATACAATGGAATATATTATTTTCACAAGTACACTCTATATGAAATTCAATAAAATCAATCAATAAATGTAAAAATCAATATTTCTGTCTATGATATTTATTCTGGAGACGAAAAATCCAAATTTTTCAGAAGTCAATGTTCGTTTTGACAAAATTTGTACACATTTTTCGAAAATTAGTTAAACTTCCACAATTTTTCATTTCTATCGGCAATTCATTGAAAGTTTTCAAGCCTTTATAAAATAGTTGATTTTGTCCAAAATTTGTATTATACCTTTTAAATTTAATATCATTGGAATTCCTTGTATTATAATTTGTGTTGTAGCTAGTAAGTTCCAAGTTGTCTTTCAGGTATTTTGGGAGCATGTTATTTTTCAATTTATATAAAAATATATAAGTATTCAGATATAATCTCTGTTTAACACTCAAAATTTCAAGGGACTCATGCATCCATAATACTTTAGTATAAATATCTTTATTTAAAACTACTCTCGAAGCCCTGTTCTGTAATTCCTGTAAAATTTCCATCTGAGTTTTATTCAGAGTGAATAATATTGTTGAACAATATTGAAAATGGGGTTCTATTATAGATCTAAATATTTTGAATTTTGTTTCATTTGTTAGATGTTTTCCAATTCTTGATAATAATCCAGTTTTTCTAGCTATTTTTCCTGAAATATATGTGAGATGCTCATTGAAATTTAGTGAATTATTTAACAACACACCTAGATATTTGAATACAGAAACAATTCCAATTTTTTCATTGTCAATAAAAAGAGATCTTGAATTTTTTACTGGTCTATTTGAAAGAAGCATGAATTTTGATTTACCTGGGTTCACTTAAAGTTTATTGAAATTCAACCAGTTTTCCATATATTTAACATCTTTCTCTAAAGAATTTATTATTTCATCTATTGATTTTCCAGTAACATATATTAAGGTGTCATCAGCAAACAATTGTACTTGACAATTTTTGATTACTCTATTAATATCTTTAATATATAAAATGAATAATAGTGGTCCCAAAACAGATCCTTGTGGAACACCGTGTTCTGACAAAGCATAACTGGAAATGTTATCATTAAATTTTGTGATTAGTAATCTATTTTCGAGATACGATTCGAACCAATTTATCACCTTATCAGTGAATCCCATTTTGTTCAATTTTTTTAAAAGAATTTCTCTATTAACAGTTTCGAATGCTCTTTTGATATCTGAAAATAATACTCCAACTATTTTGCCTTCATCAATCGATGACTTCCAATTGTTCAGCAACGTTTTTGTCAGTAGAAGTTTCGGTGTAACCTTCGGCAACCGAGTTTTTTCAATAGACGCAGCAAATTTTCGGGAAAGATTGAAAATCTGCCCTTCTACACTTGTATAGACTCCAATATTGATTCTTATTTTTTCAGATTGTGGCAGGTTACAAACCCAGAAAACTACGGAACAAATATTGATCCACCACAAAATAATGACGATCAAACAGTACTTAGAAAAGAGCCCTTTCGCATATTAATCTGTGTGCCGGATGTTGAACTGTTCAACGTTTCGACTCTCATACTGGAGTCATCAATAATGAATTCCCACAATAACTCATTCTTACCAATCTACCCCCTTACGGATTGACCAGGCAAATCACAATACTAACTTCAACAGTCTGTTGCGCCTTCAGGTCTCTGGTATTTAAGATACACCTGTCACAAATTAACCCTTTCCAGCCCAATTCATTTTTTCAATTTATGCCTCTGAATTAAGATTATGAAAAAAAAAATTGAAAATATACTTTTTTTCCAGGTGAAATCCTGATGATGGCATATGGCATCATTGGACATAATGCATGTACGTGAGTTGGAAGTTGGAAGTGTTACATGAAATACAAGTTCAGTTTTTGATTAATCAGTAGGAATATCGGATAAATGCAATCAGTGGTTTATATTTTTCATGTTTTTTGATTGATGTGTATAATTTCAAGGTTGAGTGGAAGACAGCACTTGTTCCATCCTCTGTTGGGTGTGAACTCGAGCTAACTCTGCCTTTTGGTAGATTATTTTTTCTTTTTTTTATGTATGTCTTTTGTAATGTATTTCTACCAATAAAAGCGATAATGAATAAATAAATAAATAAATTTCGGGGTAAGGTTAGAACGTATCACGATATAACCTCAAAATCATAACAGGAATTATTTTACGAGATTTTTATTGATAAACGGTACAAAGTTATAAAAGAAGGTGGAATGATGTTCACCGAGAACCTAAGGAATAAAAATGTGTGCTCCTGATCTCTTTCAGCGAAAAAAGAAGGCGGAATATCCCTTTTTCCGAACTTCAGCCGGTCATAACTTCAGAACAAAGGGAGAGCGCAGCGTTTTGACACCGGATTCATAATCAGCGGCACAAAAACATGAGATGGTAGTTTTTGTCCGATGAACGAATGGCAAAATATAGTTTTTGTCATTTTTTATTGATGCATCAATTATGCCCTATGATGCCAATTGGCATCATTGTATTTTTCAACCAATTTTCAATGGAATTTTGAAAAAATTCCACCATTCAACATGTGAATCGTGAAATGATGCTATTTGTTTTCACTTTCCAATAGCTCTCTTTCAGTAGTACACAAAAAACCCAATTATTTGCGAGAAATATCTTGAATTGCACTACTCGAAAAAAAAAGTGACAAGCTTCTATCAACGACTGATTTTGATGTTACTCGCAAATTTGATTATGCCATATGGCCTCACTGGACTGGAAGGGGTCGAGAGGAAACGATTTATACTTCTTGGAAGAATTCAAATGAGGAGGGAATTCCCATCTATATTATTTATTTATTTTGGTTATGGAAGAATGTTGCCACCGATGACAGTAGAAAAAATTATGTACATGCCAAACATAGCTATACCTAATAAGTTGCTTTCAGAGACAAAATTCAATTTTAATAAAGAACTGATAAACGAGTCTAGTAATGAACAAAAAACCACATGGAATTTAGTAAATCGTGATACTGGTAGGATAAAGAGACATAAAAATATACCTTTGAGTATGGAAGGTGAAGTATATACTGCCCCAACAGATGTTGCGAATATTTTTGGAAATTACTTTGCTCGCGTCACCTCTGAAAGCTTACAAAATCACTTCGGTAATTCACTGTCAAAATGTTGTACGTTCTCTCCAATGATTGTGAATACGTTTTTTTCAACCCAGTCATCAAAAACTTGAAAAATAAAAGTAGCACAGGAGTAGATAACATCTCATCTACCTTTCTTAAATCTATTGCTTCTCCCGTAGCGGAACATCTAGCATACCTGATCCATTTATCGATAATCTGATAAATTTCCCTCAGTCTTGAAACTGGCAACCATCATTCCTATCTATAAAAAAATGAACCCGAAGACATTGTCAATTACAGACCGATTTCTATTTTGATTGTGTTTTCGAAGGTTGTTGAGAAAGTACTCTACAATAGAATATATGATTCCTTGTCCAAATTCAAAATACTCATGCCAATCTCGATAGTGGTAAACATGTTGCAAGACTCTTTTCCGATTTGTCCCGCGCTTTTGACTCCATAAACTTAAACTTTATTGAGAGCAAATTATACAACTTAGGATTTAGAGGAGATCCAATTGATCATTTAGGGATCTCAATAGTTCCCCTTTGTTGAACTTATTCAATTAATAAGTAACTATGGTCCGATATCATAATCATTATCAGTGTAATTCTAGGAATCAGTATCAGTTATTAGCATCAGGTAATAAGTTTAGGAATCATCATCAGTGTCAGTTGTATTATTCTAGGAATCAGAGATAATTCGAGTAGACCCTGATGTATTTAAGGAACTTCTAACAAAGAATAATTTAGTGTCTAGAAACATTCGCTTGATAAAGATACAGTGTATCGAAACATGTCGCGAAGACAATAAATTTTGTGGAAATTTAATCGTGTCTACCTGATAGCGTAATAACTATGGATTTCCATCAAGTAAAGGCCACCTCAATCCAAAAAAAAATAGTCTTGTATATGTCCTACAATGTCGTTTTGTGGGTGAATTCTGTAAACAGTGAAAGAAATTTTACAGCACAGAAGAGAATAATTCGCACTATATTCAAATTACGTCCAAGGGAGTCTTATAGGCCCTACTTCATTTCTTACGAAATTTTAACATTTCCATGCTTGTATATTTTCAAGTGCTTACTGTACATAAGAGAAAACTACTCCAAATTCAAAACAAATCCAAACTACCACAATTATCCAACTGGTAATGGTGATCTTCTATACATTCCGAAACACAACAAAACGAAATTTGAACGATCCCCCACCTACCAGTGAATCATATTTCACAATCACTTGCCTGAATCCATAAGAGTGTTGAAAACAAATGCATTCAAGCGCAGAGTGAAGTCATTATTGATTTCCAGAGGCTATTATAGTCGCGAGGAGTTCATGTCGTATTATGACTTGGATTAATCTGTCTAATGAAGCGATATTTTTGCAATTTTATAGTTTTTAGAAATTTTAATCTGAATGTATGTTTTTTATTACTCAAATTGTCATTCACATTTCTTGTATGTTTTGTACTACATGACCTGTCCTATACATTTTTTATAATGTCTGAATGGATCAATAATAGTTATTTATGTATCAAGGGAATTAGGAGGGCCTTAATTACCGATGGCAAAGTTTGCGTCCCGAGGGCCTCTGGCCCAAGGGACAGCAATTGCCTGAGGTTATTAAGGCTCATTAATTCCCGTGGTACATAGATAATTTTATTTCTGACCGATTTCAATAAAATTTTGTTCATTTTTGAAACGGAAAAATGTACCAATTCATTACCTTCCCGGTATATTTGAATCAGGTACCGTTGATTATAGTAGAGTTTTCTTGTTGCTAGGTTGTTGCTATGTTACTTGTTTATTAACAGAACTTTGTTATCAAGCTGTGTTTGCGGTAAAAACGTGTTTTCGACCCCAAATATAATGGAGGATATTTTGAAAAAAGCTGAACAAGCAAAAGAATCATTAATTCCATCGAAAAGTGAAGCCGTATACCAAAAAGAATACAAGATATATCTGGACTGGCTGACACGGAAAAATGTTATGCCAAAAGATGTCACTGAAACTGTATTTCTGGCATAATTTCAAGAACTGGTAAGGAATTTTCTATGTTTTTCGGTAGATTTGGTAGTAATTGTGTTTATTCGTTGCAGTCAGAAACGTATAGTCCGAATTCTTTATGGACTAAATGGTCAATGCTAAAATCGATGGTGACTATACATGAGAAACGAGATATCACCAAGTTCAATGAACTACAGGCTTTTCTGAAACGGAAGAGGGAAAAGTTTCAGAATCCTGGATTGCGTCCAATTTCCACAAAAATTTTGGAGAACGTTTTAAAAGGCTCAAGATGAATAAAGAAATAGAAACGTTTTTTTCAACCCAGTCATCAAAAACTTGAAAAATAAAAGTAGCACAGGAGTAGATAACATCTCATCCAGAGCTGTAAGTATTTGAAATAAAAGTACTTCGAAAAAGTATTTCAAATACTTTTTCGTAATTGAAATACTTTATTTCCAATACTATCGCATTTCGGTATTTTGTATTTGCTCTTCCAAATACTTTCGGAAATATTTGGATTTGGTAATTGCTTACATCACTGAAAAAGTATTTGAAATACTTTTTGGCGGGATTTCAAATACTTCACAGTATTTGAAATATATTCGATGTATTTCAAATACCCTTTGATGTATTTCAAATACTGTTAGAAGTATTTAAAATACTGTTAGAAGTATTTAAAATACTGTTAGAAGTATTTCAAATACTGTTAGAAGTATTTCAAATACTGTTGAATGTCTTTCAAATAGTGGATTTATTTTCAAATACTTTCGAATATATTTGAAAAACTGGAATGCATTTACCATTCCAAATATTTTCGAAAATATTTCGATTTAGTAATTGACTGCATCACTAACAAGTATTTGAAATACTTTTTGGCGAGATTTGAAATAATTCGCAGTATGTATTTCAAATATACTCGAGATGTATTCCAAATACTGTTAGATGTATTTCAAATAGTCGAAATACCTAGGTACCTATATTTGAAATATTGGAACGCGTTTTAAATACATGTGAAAACATCGTGTCGTCAACTTTTACAATGGAACAGATTATATCCGATTTATTTCTGCGCGTGCCGCTTTTAGAAGTAGAAGGCGATGTTTTTGTATCGGTAAGTGCAGTAAGTGGTAACACATTCTTGGAAAAAATAAAGGGTGGCGGCCTGGCGGCTGTGATGCGTAGAGCGTAGAGTAACTATTGACTATTGTTTCATGTTTCATCACTGTTGAAATATTACATCAACTTGGCGTTCGCAGAGGAGAGGGTAGCGGCAGCGCCGGCAGCCGACAGTGACTGTATAATTGTGATTGTATTGTGGCGTGTGGCGTGGCGTGAATTGTTTTGAATTTGATCGGGCAGATCGGGTTAGTGAGGTTGGTAAGTATTTCTGTATAAATTAGCCATTCATGCACTGTATGAACGTACCTATATAAACATGTTGATTTCACTTGAAATAATTTCCGCATATTATTTTATATTGACTATTATTGTTTTGATCGTAAACGAACGTAAATCACTGTCGGTTCCTACCAGAATTAAAAATTCGCTGTTCATTAAAGCTCACAGCTCACAGCACAGCACAGCCAACAATAGGTATATCGTAGGTATATCATATATCAGTTTTATTGTGATTATGGTTTAGATTCGATTCCAAATTGGTGTGGGAGGACTGGGACTACTGGGAGGGAGTTCTCGGGGTCAGAGAATAGAGAATATGATTTTTTGTCAGAACTTATAGAATCAAGGTGGTGCGGTGGTGGCTGGTGGCTCTAAGATTGCGGATGAGTTCTGTGATTATGGCCCGATTCCATTCTATTAGGGTCAGATATATAAATTAGTATCGTTAGATTAGTCAAAAAAATACTTTTTTTGGAAAGTGCTTGTCAAAAAATGGTTGCCTTTTGAAAAATTATAGTTAGACACGGAAATGTAATTTTGCCAACTTGTCTTATTCATATCTAACATACTAGCCACTGAAACTTCGCGATTGTAATTTTCTGATATCACCTGAGGCCTGAGGTAGATGCAGTTTTAAAATTGACTCTGAAAAAATTAAGTAGGCGTAAAAACTTTCGAAAATGTCACATTCTGATCCAGAATTGTCTCAGAAATCAAAAAATGTTTCAATATACAGGGTGTTCCATTTAAAAATTTAGAACCGGAGCCGATTCCGGTGAAACCGGAAGTGACCGGAAAGTGAAAAATATGTGAAAACTCTTCTCTTCAGTCTTCACATACCATTTACCTATACCAAAACTCATTTTGACACACCTAATAGTAATAGTCTAGAAGTTATGACTTGTCTAATAGATTCGTTGACACCCGGTATATGCTTTCAAAAAAATTCTCACTTGTTCCGATTCCAACTCCACGATTTTTCTAGGAAAACATGCAGGCGATCAACGGAATTAACGAATCCAAGGATACGCAGGACTCGCAGGAGTCGCTGGATCTACTCCAAGAAAGTAGTGATGCGACTATGAGTAATCTACAACCGTTAGAGGCGTTAGAGCTACCAGAACCAGAATATAATTTCGATCTAGACTTCAATAATGTTGCTATTTGTACATCCAACCAACTGTCCAGCAGTTTCACAGAGAAATTTTCGAATTGTGCATTCTTGGACGGCAAGTTTTATGAAGTGATTGATTTCATCGGTAAAGAAAATAAAATAACTGCTCAATGTAAAATGTGTCTGCCCAAAATAGTCCATATAAAAGGAGCCCCAGGTGTGTCAACAAACTTTCTTAGGCACATGAAAAGATCGCATGAAAACAAAATGAAGGAATATGAAGAGTATAAGTCACAAAAGAAGAAAGGGAAAGAAAATAGGCCATCAACGTCTTCTACAGATACCAAAAGAAAAAACAGCGGAGACACAGGAAAAACAAATAAAAAGCCGAAGACACAGACCATGATTACAGATAAATTCCATAAAAGTGATTTTAATCAGGAACAATTTGAAAGAAAAATTGTACATTTTATAACAGATACAATGTCTGCTGTCTCTATAATAGAAAAACCATCCTTTCGTGCATTATTCGAAGGAAGTAATCTGAGAGTGATGAGCAGAGTCACACTAATGAAGAAAATTGATAATATTTGCCGACAAAACCTTCACATAATACAAGAACGACTTGAATATATCGACTATGTGTGCACTACAGTTGATATATGGTCCGCTAAAAGACGCAGTTTCCTTGGTTTGACATGTCATTGGATAGACAAAAAATACCTGAGACATTCTGTAGCACTAGCATGTAAAAGATTTGCAGGAAGCCACACCTATGACAGAATCGCCGATATTATTGAGGAAGTGCATAGAAAATTCAAGCTAAATAGTGAAAAGATAGTGGCTACAGTAACCGACAATGGTTCAAATTTTGTGAAAGCTTTCGAAAATTTTTGTGCTGATTCGGTCATTGATAGTGAAAGATTCAGACCGACCACATCACAGGAAGGTGAAGATGATACTGATACTGAAGCAAACAACTATGAAAGTGATTCTGACGAGAATGACCTTGTATTCTTGAGAGTGGAAGAATCTTCTGAAGGATATCCTGATCCTGGGATTTCGCGGGATGATGAATCTACAGAAGAACGCGTCTCACTGATTTTACCGCATCATGTTCGATGTGCAAGTCACACTCTCAATCTTATTGCGACCACTGATATCAAGAATGTTATACAAAAAAATACTACCCTCAGAACCAAACACACAAACTGTTTAAGTAAATGTTCCCTTTTGTGGAAAATGGCTGGACGCTCAAAATCTGCTGAAATTATTTTAGAAGTTTTGGGTCAAACGTTGAGCTACCCTGGTGCCACACGCTGGAATTCTCTTTATGGCGCCATTTCAAAAATAATAAAACATAAGAGTCGGATGCCAGAACTCTTCGAGAAATTGGGAATGAAAAATCAGTGTTTCAAAGAAATGGAATTACAATATTTGACGGAATACTGCCTGATTCTTCAACCGCTGGCTTCTTGTCTGGATATTCTTCAAGGGGAGAATGGCACATTTTACGGGTACTTGCTGCCCTGTTTGGGATCTCTCTTGAAAAAATTCGAGAAAATAGAATCGGAACAGATTATCCTATGCAAAGTTATTTTGGAAACTTGCAGAAGTAGTTTATTGAGAAGATTCAAAAAAGTCCTGGACTTCACAAGCCTAGAAGCAACTGAGGCCATTTTCGCTTCAGTAACCATCCCCAAATTCAAGATGAAATGGGTTCATAATTTTAAATCAATAACGTCAATCGATATTGCAGAATATATTCAGAAATCAGTAGTCGATCAATTGAAGAAGTCATCTTATGAATCTGCAGTACCTAGTGCAGGTCTTGGGCGAGGAGAAAGAAAGAATAAAGAAGAAAATTTCTTTGAACTTGATGAAGGCAATACAGGACTAGCTTCAACAACAAAAGATTCGCTAAAAAAAAGTTTGGAACTGGAAGTGCTCCAGTATCTCAACGATCCAAGCGATGAATTCGCAATGCTTGAGAAATATCCCAATATGAAAGAATTATTTTTTCGATATAATACATGCTTACCCTCATCGGCGCCTGTCGAAAGACTCTTCTCCTACGCCGAAATTGTAAATGCACCTAGAAGAAATGCATTAACTGACAGAAATTTTGAGAATCTAGTTATACTGAAAGCGAATGGAAAATTCATAAATTCTTAATACGAAAATGGATCGTGTCGTGAATAACCATTTGAAATATATGTTGCGTTCATTCTAATAGTGTTTTGTTTTTTATTCATTCCAAATTTTAATAAACGTCAAAATTATATATGATATGAATTATATATAATTATTGCTTTCAAATGTCATAACATAACCAAATGAAAATCTATTTGTACCACTATAGCAAAGATTATGTTAAACTGGATTTATTTTTCTAATCAAGAGTATTTCCAATACTCAATAGAATTTGAAATGGATTAAATTATTCGAGGTCCTCAAAAAGTATTTGAAATACTCAGTAGTATCTCAAGGGGTATTTGAAATATTGAATAGTATTTGAAATAGCTTAAAGCATTTGAAATACTAAAAAATAATTCAAATACTCGCTAGTATTTCAATTAATGAATAGTATTTGAAATACTTTTTGTAGATTTCAAATACTTTACAATACTTACAAATACTTACAAAGTATTTCAAAAATACTTCGAAGTATTTGAAATCTACGAAAAGTATTTTAAATACTGTATTTGTCGAATTTTTCAAATACTTTCTCGAACTATTTGGAATAGCAAATACTTTCGAAATCTCAAAATATTTGGTACTTGAAACTACAAATACTTTGGTGAGGTATTTAGAATTTGGTATTTGAAGTACTTCTCTTGAGTATTTTATACAGCTCTGATCTCATCTACCTTTCTTATATCTATTGCTTCTCCCGTAGCGGAACATCTAGCATACCTGATCCATTTATCGATAATCTGATAAATTTCCCTCAGTCTTGAAACTGGCAACCATCATTCCTTTCTATAAAAAAATGAACCCGAAGACATTGTCAATTACAGACCGATTTCTATTTTGATTGTGTTTTCGAAGGTTGTTGAGAAAGTACTCTACAATAGAATATATGATTCCTTGTCCAAATTCAAAATACTCATGCCAATCTCGATAGTGGTAAACATGTTGCAAGACTCTTTTCCGATTTGTCCCGCGCTTATACCAAAAAGAATACAAGATATATCTGGACTGGCTGACACGGAAAAATGTTATGCCAAAAGATGTCACTGAAACTGTATTTCTGGCATAATTTCAAGAACTGGTAAGGAATTTTCTATGTTTTTCGGTAGATTTGGTAGTAATTGTGTTTATTCGTTGCAGTCAGAAACGTATAGTCCGAATTCTTTATGGACTAAATGGTCAATGCTAAAATCGATGGTGACTATACATGAGAAACGAGATATCACCAAGTTCAATGAACTACAGGCTTTTCTGAAACGGAAGAGTAAGAGTTATAAGCCGAAAAAGTCTGCTGTTTTATCTCCTAAAGATGTTATCAGATTTCTAAAGGACGCTCCTAATGATATTCATTTATTGTATGAGGTAATTTTCTTCTTATTTTCCTTTTTGTGTGTATTTATTTCCTTTTTTTGTCATAGGTTGTTTTGATTATGGGTTATTCTGGAGGATGCAGAAGTCAGGAACTTTTGAATATGAAGATATCGGATATAGAGGACCGGGATTCCGTTATGGTAGTGAACGTACCGGAAAGTAAAACTGGTGTATCGAAGAAATTTACAGTTGTGGATGAAAAAGAGTTCTTCGCTTTGCCTTTATTAAGACTTTATATGTCTTTGCGTCCTAAAGGTATTGAACGATTTTTTTTGAGCTTCCGACAAAATAAATGTACATCTCAGCCAATTGGAAAAAACATGTTTGGGAAAATTCCAAGCAAAATCGCAATGTATTTAGGATTGCCAAACTCATCTTCCTATACGGGACATTGCCTTCGTCGCACTTCTGCTACTGCTCTAGCCGATGCAGGAGCAACTATGACTAACTTAAAAAGACACGGAGGTTGGAAAAGTTCCACGGTGGCGGTGGGGTATTTGGAGGATAGCATCGAATTGAGAAATAAAACGGCGCGTATGTTGTCTACTTTGCCGTTAGAAGAGGCAGGTACCAAGCTCCAGCCATACAAAAGAAGAAATTGTTTCCAGTGGCGGAAGTAATTTTCAGGGAACATTTCAAAATTGTACATTTATTATTTGTAATGACGTGAATAAAAAAAATATGGTTCAGTTATCATTTCATAAATATATAGGTGAATTCACAGATGTCAGAAGCATCTACTCACTATATATATATATATATATATATATATATATATATATATATATATATATATATATAATATAAATATATATTTACAATTTTATTTTTACTTGTGAAAGGTAGAGGGAATTATAAAATCTATAATGTCCCAAGGGAGTTATGACCCTCTTTATTGATAGCGTAACTATGACGATATGAGCTTGTAATATCCCGGTTAGAAATAAATATTATTATATCCAGACGTTTCTTGCTGAGTAGACATCGAAAAAACATCTAGCATAATCAAGTTGGCAGCGATTCCAGCAAATCCGGTCATCCCGGAAACTTCCGTCCAAAGGAATATGCTATTGCAGGAGAAACGTGGCGCAAACCTATTACAAAACTTTAATGACGCCGCCGCTAATCTTACCTCAGGCCGGGCCCGCTCAATTTTCACACCCCCTAGCCCCGTCCCCCAAGACGGAGACGGCTATGCCCCCCACAAATCTCGGGAGCAATGCAATCTATCCTGCTAATTAAAACATATGTAATGGCAGAGTCGCTGCTCTAGATCACCGGCAGGACAATGCAGGATGATATCGACTAGCAAGGATTTGTCTTTCTCATTTCTTCCAGTGGTTGGGTACGGGAGTTATGTGGAGTTCTTGTGCCCCTAGGGGGATGTAGGTGTGTGAGGGGAGGTTGATTCGCGTAAGCTATAATTTTTGTGAAAGATTTATCTCTCGTCGATTGATTTCTTGATTCATATTATATTTCAATGAAGACTTAGAATCCATTTTTTGGATTTTCTTCCGCCTAGAAATGAAAAGGAAAAAGCTTTGAGTTCTCATAATATATATCTTTTGAGTAAATTGATATATTTGCCCCCAATACGTAACTGCAACAAGAAAAAATTAAGTGACTCTTTTGTCAGTTACGTATCGTATTTTGATGAATTTGGAGATTTCGATAACAAATTCATAAAAAAAATGCGTCTATTTCCCCTTTGCGACGTTTCGGAAGCTAGTCTGACTCCTTTTTCAAGCAAATTTTGGAAAATTTGCAATGGAATTTCAATTTTTGGTACGCAGTGTCAAAATGTGACTCAGCTATAGCTATACCTAGAGTTGATTTTAACACAACCTCCTTCAAATGAAATCTCCCCTGTTCAACTAACCTTTTCAGAGGAGACATTCAACATTGATCCATATTCAATGAACAAGTAGTCATCTCCTCATTTCCGTTTGACATAATGCAAGAAGCCTACTTGAGTTTTCTTCTTGTTCCATTCTGTTAAGTCATAAGTAAATTGATGTTATTCCACTCGATCATGTGTGTACATTTTGTTGATGGCGCCTCCACCATATGTCGCAACTCCCTTGGCTTCTTATGAGGGTATTTTTCGCTGTTTCACCCAACTTTCATTCATCCAAATAATGAATGAACTCATTTGAAAACTTAAAACGCCAAAAACTTATAATATATTGCTAACCAGCAGGATTGTCGCGAAGGAGATGTGCTGCATTCTCAAAAATGTTCTGGAACCGTTTCTGAAGAGTGGTCATTGAATACCGACTGATTTACTGAATACTGAATACCGAATCTTGATCTTCCTCAGTATTTATGAAAATTCATATGCTGAGGTTGCAAGTTTGCTCCGGTCACCGTACTAAGGTGAAATGCCTAGCACGCATCCGTGCAAGTTTGCGAATTTGTAGAGGGTTTTATACTCCTATATCCTGTAATCGTATCAATTTGATGTCAATGAACTTGGAGTATTGAAATATGGAATTGTAAATACTGAGTGTTTCTGTTTTAGAATATTGAAGTTGAGGTTGAAACATCTCTTAATTCATGTATTTGTTTGAATGGATTTGAATAAATCAATGACAACTTTCCATATTTGACAATATGTGTTGAGCTAATCTCGACTTTTCTCAAGTTCACCAGTATGAATTTTCAGAAATATCGTCTGATTTTTTGTTGGGGATCAATAAGTTATTTTCCATTGATAAAATTTTTTCAAGGAGGAGCAACTTCATTCTTGACAGGTTCAATATGGAATCTATCAAAGTTCAGTATTTTTCTTGGAAAAATTCACTGTTGGAGGAGTTGAAAATCGGTCTTCATTTGTTCTGATCAATAGCAAAGCTATGAATTCTCATTGGGATAGAGCTACATAATAATTTTCAACAACCAAGAAGCATTTCAAGAATCTACAAAGGTCGTAATGAAAGAGAATTGGTGGAAAGAGATGAATGTGCATCGAATGTTATGTATAACAATGAATTCAGATGAGATCGAAACAAAACAGCAATAATGGCAATCAGAATGATAGTAGTATGTAATACAACGATCCAGTGATAATGGTTATTAATACACGAGCATTAACCGGGAAACGAAACGAGCCGAAGGTGAGTTTCGTTTGGTTTAAATTGTTCTAAATTGTTCGTTATAAGCATTATAAGCGGTATGAGCGGTATGAGCAAATTCATTACCTACCTAATTTTCTATCTGCTTGATTATATAGAGCTTGCATAATATATTTTTTGCTTGTTGTTGTAGGTTAGAAACCAAGGAAACTAAGGAACAAATATCCACTGCAAAATAATGATTTTCAGTCTATTTTTTGCTATTTTGTCATGTGGTGTCCAAGGTCACTTTGATTCAATATTTATAACAAGACATTCCACATCATCTGAGGGATAATGGGACAGCGAGAACATAACCTTTGGGTCTTGCTTTCATTCACACATAGACTATTCGCATTGAACCAGTCCGTAGCTTTCTGAATAACTCGCTCTTCTTATTCCGATGACTCTTCAAGATTTTTAATTCCTAATGAGGAAAAAAGTGTCATCGGCGAAATAACATTGTGAACATTGTCATTGAATTTGGTCATTGATATAAATCGAGGGAAGTAGTGGCCCAAGCACAATACGTTGTGGGAGACGATTCGATATTGTGTTCAAGCTACTGCTACTGCTCGATAAACATACCAATGTTGAAGTCATCAATGTCAGATATGTGATATCAGTACCTACAGAAATCACACAGTCAAATAATGGCAAGAGAAAGCAATGGCAGGACACGAAAGATAAAGGATAAACATACCAATGTTGCAGTCATCAAGGTCAGATATGTGATATCAATACCTACAGAAATCACACAGTCAAATGATGGCAAGAGAAAACAATGACAGGACACGAATTAATAGAGGATTTCCCTTTTATCATGCTGTCTGATGATACTTGCATCTCAATCAGTTCAATTGATATGAATCGCTACCATCCCTGATATGTCAAATGTCAGATTTTTTACAGAATTTCTAAGATGCCTAGGAAACCCTGGTGTATTCAATTCAATTCAATTTATTTGTCTATAATACATAGCATGGTTTCAATTACATAGTTTTTTTTAAATCAATAAGTATATAGTAATAACAGCCAGGCATCATGACAAATAGTGAGCTACTGCCCAAAAAAAGGTAAACCTTGAACATGGGCTTTTGATAGTCACTATCTGCTTATGACGGATAGTACGAAAGCAGGAACAAGTATATATAGGTAAACAAGTAAATTATTTGATTATGATCTACTTATACCTGAAAATTTTGGAATAAATTTGGCGAAAACCGATTGCTTGATTACTGAGATCGCAAAAGCTTCAGATCGCTATTGTAGATGGCGATCAGTCATATACCATATGCAGCTGAATTTCCACTAGAGAGGAATGTGCAACCGAATATTCTACAACTGTTTATTATTTGCCTACTGAGATTTTGACAGCCCTGACAGCCATTCAAATGCGTTTCAGAAAACGTGCATGTAACGTAGAAACCTACCGTTAACAATCTGTCAATACTGTCACTGTCACCTGCTACCTCTACAAGTTTTTAGTGTGTTTATATCAGTTTGTAAGACTGGACTTTGATTCCGAGAAAATTGACTTTGCCCATTCACCTGAGAATGTACGACAAAGTTCATGCTAGTGTATTGAAAGTGATAGACTGTCTTGGAATTGGGCATACACACATCAGTTATGCAACGGTTCAAAATACGCATCACATCGATATTTCATTTTTTTCAATATATCATTTATTAGAGAGATGTTTCCTCCTCGATATAAGACTTTCGCTCAAGCTCAAACGAATAAAATTACCTACAACGCTACATTCATGTTATTAATTTTGGGGCGATTTGTTTTGTACTCACCTTAGGTACTGAATAAAGAAGAATATTTGGATCCTTATATTTTGACTGACCACACCAAATTCGAAATCTTCTAGACATCGTGAAAAAGTACTTGTAATAACTTTGAAACTTATTCCACTTATATAGACTTTCAAACACTGTTGAATGCGAAAAAATAACTTCAGAGTTTTCATTGACAACAATAAACCTCAAAGTTACGTCAATCTGACAAAACCGACATTCGACAGATTTTCGAAAGTGCTCATATAGCTCCCCCTATTCAAAAATTAGAAAGGTTTTGTATTCGTCGATTGTTTTTCGCCAAGAAATTCTAAACAATATCTAATCACTAGATACACCAGGGTTTCCTAGGCATCTTCAGAATTTCCAAAACGAACCTAATAGAGGAATACCTGCATGTTTTGGAAACGAAAGTAAATTTGGTTCACGAAACGTTGACTACTATAAGTATTTTGATAAATTTTAGTTCTCGTGACAAAATGGTAAAGGCTTTCGCGGCCGAGGTTTTCAGTATTACTACTTCCCTTCGGGTTTGAAGGCCGTCGTTCTTTGGAGTTTCTTCCTGACGTTTCGCTAGTGCGAGTGGCTAGCTTCTTCAGAGGATCACTTATCTTGACTATTATTGAGTCATCGGAATAATAGTCAAGACTAGTGAGCCTCTGAAGGAGCTAGCCACACGCGCTAGCGAAACGTAATGAAGAAATTCCAGAGATCGACGGCCCTCAAACCCGAAGAACAGTAGTAATACATTAGTTGTCGTATTCATTCTGATAGGCAGATCTGAATTTGAAAAGTGTCTGACTGATAGAAGGTGTTACATTCAGAAGAAACTGTTTTTAAATGAACAGCAACTTTTTGAGATACACTAGAGATCTGCCCTTCTACACTGCTGAATATTCTGCTTCAATTCTTATTTTTTCAGAATGTGGTAGAAAAACTGCGAAGGAGTATAGAGTGGTATTAGGATATTGCTATGATTTCATTGTTCTTCTCAAAGCGTTAGAAACTCCACAGTATAGCTGCTGCACCAACGATGTCGAGATTCCTTGTCTAGGCGAAGTCTGAAACAATTACTCATCGGAGCCTGAAATCGCAATTATGTATAATTTCCCTGAAATTGCCCCGGTATCAATAGTAGGCGTACCAGAGCAGCGATCTTCTCGTCCAATGGTGCATCGTTTTGCGGAAGGAACTCGTCAATTTGAAGAGGAATCGTGATGCGCAATTTGCCACGTTCTCGATCCCACGATTCCAGTTGACGTGGTAATTGTGAGCCGATTTTTGACGTTCTTAGCGGAAGACCATAATTTGTGCAACGCCGTGTAGAATTTCCCTCACAATGGAATAATAATGCGGGGTTTTTACTCGTTACAGATCTTGATCTTGGATCTAGCACGGCATGCTTTTTATTTGGTCCTGAAACAACCGATATATAACCTTTTGAGTTCCTTTCCTGTGAAACCGATCGGACCAAACTATGATACACTATGTAGAATCTAATATGGCACTAATGGAACCTTTATAATATTTGTTCAATTTGATATTAGCCAACAATATCCCACGATAGTTGTAAAATAGCTAGGGTAAGTCCTGTATGAAAAAAAACGAGATTATGCGCTGATTTCAAATCATCACACTTGTACAGTATGTTGTTATCGAAGGATATCAACAATTCTTTCATTTATCTCTATAGGAATTACCACAAGGATCAAATATTATTTCCAACAATATTGAAAAATATGAAGACTATTTGAAAATACAAGATGACCACTGCAATTTCCAGCTGGTGCTCCACGAATTAGCTTCATTTGAATTTCTTAAAATGTTTTGTAGTTTCCTTCTCCAATACTCCTTGCTATCATTGGAGACGATTATAACATTGGGGCATCTACTGTAACAAGACGAATTGGAATGGTAGATCTCAGTGTTATCTTTGACTAAAGGCTAAGCTTTCTTCAACACAGGTGAGACAGGTTAGAGAATTAGAATAATGATTTCTCTATATTACTGTTGTATTCAAAATAAGCTCTTATATAAATAGTTCATTTGTACATGTAACCATGTTGAAAGTGTCCGGAAATATTTCTGAAATAAATTCATATCAAACCACTTAAAATTATCCTATGAGAAGAACTGATTATTTTCATCTTCCTGAATACTCGTCGTATTGAGCAATACATTTCTCGAAGCTTTGATACATGGTTCTATTATGGAGATCTATTCTACCAAATCAATTTTATAGTACTTTATTTCGATTCGCGATATAATCGTACATTCCACGAACAAATCAGGTTCATGAATTACAACAATTCATGCCAAAAAATTTGTTATATATTCTGTTCATTGATTAAAAATATCTACAGATAAATTTTGGGATTAACGTCCGATATGTTATACAATGAACATGATGTACTACTCTATTCGTGTCAACATGTATTTTTATAATCCAATACATTTTTTCTATCTCGATTATTAATGCCCAAGCTCAGTACACAATTCAACATTCCCTGCCAAATTCGGTGTATAATGAGTATGCTCTGTGAATTGCACTAATGAAGAACAGAGAAAATGTTACTTTTTGTAGAGGCCATAGACATTATAACTAATGGACTGGCATTCATGACAGTTTCTCACATAACGATACGGAATACAATTGAGAGAGAAAGGATATGCACATTGGAGTGATATTGGGAAGGACAGAATGATAATTATATACTTGAATTATTCTTAACCTCTCTTTATCTTTTTGTACGCTCAAAACTGGAATACGGATCCCTCATCTGGAGTCCTTATGAATTCTATGTAAACTATGTTGAATCAGTTCGAAGCAGATTCCTCAAATATTTATCTTTTCGCGAAGACAACGTTTATCCAGCAAGAGGACTGGACAATAATATGTTTTTGAGAAGATTTCGTATATTATCTCGGTCTCATAGGAGAATACTTGCCAGCATTACATTTCTCAACAATTTACTATATCATAAAATTGATTGTCCATATCTTCCCAACAAAATTAACTGGTTAGTGCCAAGATCTAGTTCAAGACATAATGTTTCTTTTTATAACTCTAGCTCACGAACTAATATCTCACATCAAAGTCCAATATTCTTTGTGTGTCAAAACTTCAATCGCATTTCTGAGCTCTGTGATGTTAATCACAGTTCTTCGACTTGTATAAAAAAAATCTTGATGGACAATCTGACAGATTAGGTGTTTCTTGCTTTCTCACTTTCTGCCTTATTTCTGAAGGATTATTCAGCCTGTCATAGATTTGATGTAATTATATGTTACATCTTTCAGTTCAATGCCATATTTCACTCAGTTCTCCTGCAGTAACTGTTTGCGCAGTAGAGTGTTTTTTTTTAATTATAACTACATTTGTTCGATTCATTCATATAGTATGAAAATGAAAGTTTTTTCACTTTGAATGCTATTGAGCGTTTTATTCGGTTATTCCTACGTAATATTGTTAGTCTATATTTTCCTGTAATTGGGTTTTTGTACCTGTTGGAAATGAACGGATTATTATCATTATTTATCTGTTACATTGAGAAAGTAATTTGCTCCGAGGTTATACTCAATAGTAAATTATGCAACGATCATGTAATGATGGTTATTGATACATGAGCATCAACCGGGATACGAAACGAGCCGAAGGTGGCGAGTGTATTATTAACCATTACATGAGAGTTGCATACGCTATTTTATCTACACCTGATAAATAGTGAAGGACTACAAATATTATATTCATATTTGTATTGCACACAATAATACTTATTGAGCTGATTTCTTTGAAAAATTCTACAAAATTGTAATTAATAGTATTACTTCGAGAAATGAAACGATGAGAAATGAAGAGAAGATCAAAAATTCCAAAAAAAATTCACCCGAGGGCGGAATCGAACCCATGTCTCTTCCAACTAGCTAATATATTCTCAGCGCCTTAGACCGCTCGCCTACGGAGAGCTCAGAAAACTACTGTATTTCTGCCGGTGAAGGTGTCCAAGGTGATTCTCCCATATCGCTGGTATCAGAAATTTTGTTATGATTATCGAAGTTTGGCTATATTCTTCAAAAATTCATTACATATACCAATTTTGACTTGACAAACGTCCATGCACATCGTGCTTGATTGAAAAATAATGGGTTTCTATAGGTTGAAAATCTGTATCGTAATGAAAAATTTGTATCGTAATGAATTTCATTATAAAAAGGGTTGTGGGCATATAAGTGTATTATTAGAGTACGGGTGTAGATAACGTATTTTATCTACACCCGTACTCTAATAATACACTTATATGCCCACAACCCGTTTTATAATGAAATCCATTACAAGACAGATCTTCATCACGATACAGATTTTCAACCAATAGAAACCCATTATTTTTCAATCAAGCATGATGTGCAAGATTTGCATTTTGACGTTTGTCAAGTCAAAATCAGTAGGTATTGATTGAATTTTCGATAATCGTATGAAAATGTTTTATAGCAGTGATATAAAAGAATTACCAGCGACCCTCCACAGATGTCTCAGACAAGAAAAAATACAATCGAAAGGATTATATTTTTCATTTGACAAATGCAACACATATGTTTTTATTTTCAACCAACTTATATGACCTGTCATGTCCGGAGTGGTCAATGGCGCCGGCAGTGGTCAGGTACGTCCGGGTTCGATTCATGACCTCGCCAGAATTTTTTTTTCATTTTCAATTGTCATTATTGTATTTTCCGTGGTTATACCATTGATTAAAATTTTGTAGAATTTTTCAAAAAAACACGATTGATTACCTACTATTATTGTGTTCAATATAAATACCTAATAATATAATATGTTTAGTTCTTCATTATTTATTGGGTGTAGATGAAATAGCGTATGCAACTTTCATGTAATGGTTATTGATACACTCGCATAAACCATACGAAACCCACCTTCGGCTCGTTTCATATCCCGGTTTATGCTAATGTATTAATAACCATCATTACACGATCGTTGCATAATATACTATTATATTGCTCCTTCCGCAGTCTTCTCTCTCTTAGGGTCAGTTCATTAGTTATAATGTCTATGTTAGAGTCCAATTTTCCTTAAACTCCCTCACACCAAACTGATATTATTTACACTCGACGCCCGTTAAACTAACAAAGTCATCTTCTTCAGAAAAATGATAGTCACATGTGATAGTGCCATTCAGTAACTGATGCTATAAGTTTTTTCTCCTGGAGATGCTTATCGCGCCAGCAAAACACTCATGAGTGCAAATAATATCAGATTGACTTTAGGGTAATTGATTTCTACAAAGTTTGAAGTTAATGTTGTTTTGGAATGTAACAGTAACTATATGCATGTCATGATATGATGTAGTTTTTCAGTTTTCAAATACCTTTCGTTTCCGAAACACTCTAATTTTCAATTTTTCCGCCCTCATTGAATTTTGATTTTAAATCAGTGTTACACGAAATTATTGAAGGTTCGTGTAGAAAATTTTTGCACAATATTGAATAATACAATGAGATTGTGCTATGAAATCGTGCACAATATTATATTGTTCATTGAAATGTTGCAAAATATTACATTTTCCAACAAAATCAAGTATTCAGGGATATTCTTGGCTGAAATTATTGAACTCACTTGGTCCCACCATATTTAACTTCAATGTCACACCAATTCCCACGGATACAACTCCCAAAAATCCAAATATCAAGCCGATGACTAATTGTAATCCAGCTAACACGCGTAAAAGACTCCCACTTTATCTTCTCCATCATTTGTTAACAAGAGAGCGAGGATGTTGAGCCATCCAGAGGCCATAAAGCAACGCGATATTAAAACGATATTTATTATCATTATCTCGGAGCATATTACGCTTGTCAACATGAGTAATAACAATCATAATTCCCAGCACGCGCCTGCCGGCACTGTAGGGATTGTACCCGCGGCCGATAACAGCCGTTTAGGCGTTTATTCGCGGGGGATGAAACGCCCTAGTACGGTCGGAGCATGAAATTTTACTGAATTATTCTCATTTAACGAAAAAAAAAAGTGATTTTCATTCACAATCATCGGGAAATTCGGTATAATTTATATAAAATCATCTTTCGAACAATTCGTTTAGACCAGTCTAAAATCTACCAACACAGTAGGTTTTGGCTGGCACCTGTTAGGAAACAGCTACTCCACTGGCTGATACCATGAAGGGCATTGAATTATATCCGACCGGTGCCAGTGCGGGTTTCTTCGCAGAAGAAAATCCTGCATTTGCTTTTGGCGATACAAATGAAGAAATTGATTTTCAATTATAGGAACCAAGGTGTCTATATACTGGTTTTTTCACTTCATATAAAAGATTGTCAGCAAAGGAGACGACCGATCTGGCCTACTCGATCAAGAATTGATGACGTAGACCGTAGTATTAACCCAAAAAATTCGCCAGGTATCGTCACTCTCGCAGTTGAGATGACAGTCATGAGCACGTCCTGTGTTGCCAAGTGGCTATGTCGTTGCGAATTCTGGTGTGCTAAAAAAAAATGTTGATAGTTGATTTTTTCATTTGAGCAATATAATATTGTGATCTCAATTCAAAAGATCGGTTTAGAAGTAGTATCACAATTCAGCCGAATATTATTCACGTTGATGCGTATGAGCGAATAGGAGTGAGAATTGTGATCAAATTTTATGGATATATGAAGGAGAAAAGGCCATTTTTTCTCTGGCGAGTGGAATCATTATTATTTTTCATAATGTCCTGGGTTGAATTGAAAATATCTAAAACACATATCATTGCGTTCATAAAATATTCAGAACGCGTGAATGTTGTTTCCAGCAAACTTATCTTCTGTTTTTTTATGATCACTATGAAATTTTTGAATGCTTATTGAATATACTAGAACGTGAGATTATTCCTGAGGGTAGGTCATTGAAGATGAAGTCTGTTTTCATCAAACATCAGATCGATCTCGCGTTCTATTCTCTGTTCTAACCAAAAGAGATCTGTATTGGCAACAACGTGTTCCATGGACGGAGTGATCTCGAAATTTTTTAAGAATTTCAACCAGAAGCACACCCTTGAGGCGTAATTTCGAACAACTACACCCTGTCTAAAGGTTTGTCTGAAACAATATCGCAACACTGAAAGCACCAGTATATAGCCATCTTAATAGGGACGGACACACTCGCAGACCGGTTTCAGGTTATTTGGCCACCAAATAACATTGTCATAGCGTCATCTACCCATGGACGAGGTTTTCCAAAAACAAACCGAATTCCATTCCTCCTGCGAGAAAAATGTAAAAACATTCGACATAGTCAATGGGCATACTTGGAGACTGGCGTTAATTGTTCAAAAGATGATTTGATTTAACACCAGTCTTCAAGTATGCCCATCGACAATGTCGAATGTTTTGAATATTTATATAGCTGATACAATTTTAAAACTGTGGCACGTCATCATGGTCGTGGTTGAATTTTAAAGTTCACTGTAATCAGATTGTTATAGAATTATGTAATTTTGGGTATGAATCAAAGTCTTGAATATTAAAGAAGAAAAATCGAAAATTTCCACAAACCTTCTTTGTTGATAGAATATAATTCATTGAATTATGGAAACTTATGGTCTCGGTAGTGTAGTGGTTAGCATATCTGCCTATCAAGCGGAAGGCCGGGGTTCGACTCCTTGCCGGGCCACCGTGCTGGGTAATCGCACGTTGAAAGCTAAGGCCTCGTTGATCCATTGCTCGCACAAGCTTCGACTTCTGAGGGTTGACGTTCGTCAGCTGGTTAAGGGAACGAACAATCTCGAAACAATTTTTTATCCTCACAATAGTTTTTCCCTAATTATATGCCCTAAGGAAGGTTCAAAATTCTGAATGGGTTCATTTCTCATATTCATAAAATGCAAATACTCACTACGTTCCTATATAGTATAAATATTGTTACGCATAACACCTATGTCCAGTACTGCATTATTTGTAAGCCTCTTGGTGGTTTGTGAGCTTTGTTATCTTTAATTTTCAGAGTAATCGCACTGACAGTATATATACTTGACTCCAAATCTGCTGTAAAACGATGAAAATGAATATCTGACTGTATATTATAAATATAATTCACTACGTTGTACTGAATCCAGCTCCCTATTAGCCGTTGAGGGAAGCGAAGGGACAATATTATCCCGCTCTCTTTCGAAAAAATTAAGCGATAGTTTTCAACTCAGGCATTTTCACGAAGATTCTGAGACTGCTACTTTATACAGAAAAAAACCTAAACACAAAATTGTTACATTCGAATGACATTTGTCACTTGGTAAATAACATGTACCTACACTCTAGCTGACATTCTCTTATTCGTCTGGCCTATATAATGCTGATCACAGTCTCCGCATATACTCCTTGGTTTTCGAGAAGATCCTTTCCCTTTGGTCTTGGAAAGCAAGACGAAATGGTCCTTTGTGGTTTGAAAACGGTTCGTATATTTTGTTTTCTCATTATTCTTTCGATTTTGTCAGTGAATCCTTCGATGATAGGTTTGTTTAGTCGGGGTCCTGTAAGTTCTGCTTGTCTGTTTGTTGTGTCCGTAAAACGGAAACATCGGGTCTCCAGTGATAAGGAAAGTAGTTGTGTGGGGTGGTGATGGTATTCGGCGTGTAGGTATTTGTTATTATTCCCAAAAGACACCAAATTGACTCAGTTTTGGAACTGAAATAATCGTTTGCATTAATCAATTCCCTACACTCATCTTCAGTTTTTTCAACAAGAAAAACCAAATGATAAATGGAGATTTTTACTGTGATTAAAAATTTCAACACTGCTATCTCGCTTTCATCAAAATGAAGTAACTCGCAGATGTTTGTAGTTATTCTGATTCTGGAATTATTTGTTTTCATCATCAGTATTATGATTATCGGGTTGATGTTCTCAACGTCGATTTTTCATAGAATGTTTACGTAACCATCAGGCGCATTCGCCAAATATTCCTTTAGAGAGAACTTTGAGCAAATATTTGATTGGTCTATTCGTTAAAATATGATTTTTGAAATTGATATCAATCGAGAGTCATGATTAATTCATTCTACTTGAGAAATTAATTTTTGCGTTTTTTTCTCTTGAAAAAAAACAAGAAGGATAGCTTTCTATTATTATTTCATCTGTTTTTGGGGCAAATTGCTATATTTGATTGAATTGAAAAAAAATATTTTCCGACGTTTCGGAAGCTGGTCTGCATTTTTTTCGAACTCTTCTGAAAATTTCATATATTTTTATATATTTTTATATATATATATATATATATATATATAAAATCATTCCAGACGCGGATCAACCGGAAGTTCCAGCCAGCACATTTCTAACCGCGGAAGCCTAGCCGATCAAATATATACATATATATATATTTATATGAATAAGTAGCAGTCTCTTCACTTCCGTCCAACAAAATTTTCTCGCATTCTGGTCTGTCATAAGTAAATTTATAATAATTCATTCAACCACAACCACGTGTACCATTTATTGATAATATGTGTTCAACTATTGTCAACTCATCTATTTCTCGTCTCCCCAAGTTGTTTTATGTTCAGCTGTTTTTATTCTCAATGGTCTTGATGTTTCACCAGTATCTGTGATATTAACCTCCTCGAAACCATTTGAACAATAGTCTAAGTATGCCTTGGAATATCTAACAAACGAATCTCCTTTCCGTCGACATCAAAAAAGGCGTCAGGCGCAACTCTAGCACTCGTACTAAAATGGCCGCTTCCAGGTTCATCCGCCAGGAATGGCATAATGTTATCTCTGTTTCTCGGCGCCCTCGTGAAATACGTTCATCAGGGATTATAATAACGAGATCACTTTGCATATCTCGACAACTATTATCCCGAACTTCCATCTTGTTTATGACGCCGACGGCGTTACGGCAACGAGCTTATTCTCCTGAATATTGGCTCGTCAAAGGCAGAGGAAGGACACCCACATCAGCAGTGCATCATTAAATAGAATATTATATTATAGACCCTCTGCTAGGAGTGATAAGACATATGTTGTATTCATTTTTCCCATTCCGAAAATAGCTATGTTCTTTCAATCGCGTTTCAAATGTTATTCACGATTTTCCTATATAGTACATCCACATGACATCACATATACCCCGGACCTACCCCAACCCAGACTTCTGTCTTGATTACTCCTGATTTGCTCACATAGGTTATTCTTAGTCTCGATTTCGATACTATACTTTTTTTGTCCGAGATAACTTGATTTTCACTTGGGTATATTTTTCGACAATATTCAGTTTGATAACTCATCATATCATCCATTGTTTTTCGCAATTATTATAATGTTCATTGTTATTCACGTCAGATAAGGGGACAATCATTAGTCTATGGATACTACTACCATTTTGTGTTGATGTGGATGATAATAATAATAATAAATGTATTCGCAGAAAACGGAAAGTAACATAAGTGAAAGTTTTTTGTGAGTAAATGAATACTCGATAAGTATATAACACTTGTTTCTAGAATGAATGAAATCAATACGAGAGTATTTAGTAAAAATATGAGTAAAAATGTCTACATATACAATTTAAATGTTTTGTCTACACATATAAAACATGGAAAACACATACTTACTTACACTCGCATAAAAACACATAATACAGAGACATAGAAACATTAATAATAAAAATAAATAAATAGATGTTTTTATAGTAAATTACCTAATTAAGGAAAACAAGAGGTTTGAATTGACTAGAAAACTTGTGAATAACAATGTGTTTGTGTGAGGGTTCTTCTTTTCATACTCTCTTTGAAATGAACAGATCAGAGTTTGGCAATCGTAAAAAACTATTCAAATTTTTTTTGCACGATCATGGTCATATGTGAAGGCGAACTAAAATGTGAAAAAAAATATATACATAATGTCCCTGATGACATTTCGCGCTGACATTGTTTGCTTGTGCATAATAGGCTATTTATTCTCCTCGTAACGTAATATACTGTTAAGTTGCAATTTCATAATGAGATTCATCAAGTCAGTGTTGTACCAATACCCATATTGAAATGTTGCTTTTTCAATGTCAATCCATATTAGCTCATCGAAATATTTCCTGGAAACTTTTTACATTCGACTCGCGTTTCGCTATCAAGGTAAGCATCTTCAGGAGAAGAAAATTAACAAGTACTGATTTTCTTCCCGAGAGCGAGTGATGTCACTTCGGTTTCAGGTTAATTAATCTAAATAAATAATTTTTTCTACTCACGATTAACTATATTGGCTCAAGTTCAAATTTATATCGGATGAATAATTCCTGATGTGAGCATGATGGTCCTTAAAACGAGTTTTTATAGCTATCGTACGTTGACTTATGTACCTTTCGATTCAGTCTTGACAATTGTGGTTGCTTATGATTTTTTCGCACTGAGAAAGGAGAATATGAACAATTACGATATTGATTGTTGAGAATTATCACACCATTATTTGCTTTCACTCCTTTACCTCCAGATATAGACTGGTGAGTTGAAAAAACGATTCTCAACTGCAAACTGACTATTCCGTTTTCCGTGAAGCCTAAATTCATCGTAAAGACATACAGGGTGGTCCAACGAAAAGTATGCACCTAGTTTTCTCTTTTGTTTGTAATTTTAAGCAAAAATGCTAGGATTCGTAGTTTGATTGTGAGGAGGACATATTTTGATATATTTTTCAACGAATGCATTCAATCCCTTAGCCAAGAGGTGTCACAATGGTAAAATTTCCAATGAAAAATGGGGATGAGTGATACATGAGGTCGAAAAGTACGATATGATCTTTCTAATGATGCCATATTCATTGAAAATTTGGTTGCAGAATCAATGCGAAAACGGCCTTGAGAAAATCAAACCAATTATTCTGGTACCTGTTGATGAAAAATCCTGAGTTTTATGTATTGAGAATCAAACTTTTCACAATTAGTGGAAGGTTCCAATGTTCGTTATTTGTAATGGTGCTTTGTGAAAAAAAGTTGAGAAGTTGTGGAACTGATTAATTAAAGATTATTTCAAAATAAGTTGAGAATGTGATCCATCTATATTCATACAACATTGAAGATTTTCTTGATATTCATTTCCAAATTTTTTTCTGATGAAATTCCGTGGTTGGTGTTTCACATTACTGGTGAATCAGGTATCCACAACAAAATTCTTAACTAATTTGGCAATATACGAATCACTTCATCAGATGAATATCCTTGAACAAACGAGCAGTAAGTCTAGCAAAATATTTTTTTTGGAAATGAAAGTTTACAAATTCAACTCGTTCTGGAATGGAATGAACCATGTTTTATGATGAAGTTGAAATGATTTTCAAAGACACTAAACTGAATCAGTGAGAAGACTGATATAAACGTTTACCGTTCTCATTTTCCTACAGTCATCTGCAGGTTTTTCCAATAGAAAAAAAGCAAACGCTAGATGAGGAATTTGATTGAAATTAAAAATTTCAACATTAAAATATTGCTTTGGTTAACATGAAGTTCCCAGTTCAAATTTGTAATTTTAGAGTTGTGGTACCCCCTCACTAGGGTTTTCGGAAAAGAGTTAGAGAAATATATGTGAAATGTGTCCCCTTCGAAAGCAAACTTTACGTTTCCGATCCCGTTTTGCTTCGAATTCCAGATGAAGAATTGAAGCTTGGTGTACAATTTTCGTTGGACAACCCTGTATGACGTGCTATATGAAATATACATCGAATTATCTCCTTTTACGGACTGGAACTGTTTCCCGCTAACAATATTGTATGAAATGAAAGATATAAAGCGACGTAATAAATACAAAACGATTACAGACTTCAGCATACTGTATTTGGTAGTGGGACAATTAACACTGCTTTAAAATTCTAGATGATACATCATAATACCTTACATATAAGTAATTAAAGTAACGTTCTCTCGACGTATACTTTGTCGGAAGCTTTACGACCGTTTCTCAATGAATACGGTTTTTATTGTTGGCTCGAACACCTGTCTCCATGTTTCATATCGGAGTTTATTATAAACATCTCGGTTTAACGATAGTTTCTATGAAAATGCCAGTTGCAAGTTGGTACACCGTTATGAATGACGTTCCACACAGTTATAGAGATATCAGGAAGTGTTGAAGTGATTTGAAAATGATATTTTCTACACACGGCAGTAAAAGTATAATTTTTGACGCATGCTGTCAGTGTCTGAAATGCTATTTTATGACACTGATGTTAAAAGTAAATCATTTTTAGCACAAGTGCTGAAAGTGATTTATTTGTAGAGAAAATATAAAAACATAATGCAAAATTGTTTTTGTTCTAAAATTGTTCGTTTTCGTTAACCAGCTGACGAACGTCAACCCTCAGAAGTCGAAACTTGTGCGAGCAATGGATCAACGAGGCCTTACCTTTTAACGTGCGATTACCCAGCACGGTGGCCCGGCGAGGATTCGAACCCCGGCCTTCCGCTTGATAGGCAGATATGCTAACCACTACACTACCGAGACCAAATGAAGTGTTTATTCAAATAAACGTACAATTATGATAAGAAACTCCATGCCCGCTTCAAAAAAGCCACAAGCTTGTAATATCTGATTATGTCATGATTATTTATGTTCATCATCGACTTCAACATAGAGTAATTCGACCAAAGCGTTGACGATTTCCATATTTCGGACTTTTCTTCAAAGTATGCAAGAAGCACTTTTTCACTGGCCTCCTTGCCACTGACATTTTTCTGATCACACCATTTCAAGAAACGATCGTATGAAAACTCGTACTGTCGCTTTGACTTACTAGGCAATAATTCGAAAGCAGCTTCATTGGCAGCTTCTTCAATTTCCGGCGGTAGAAATTCAATTTCTGGATCACTTTCCATCGAGGAACGAAGAAACGAGAAAGAATAATTCGTGATTTATTGACGTTAGTTGTCAACAAAGACAAATCAACAAGTTCTGTTTTTGATTACCATGGCAACTTGTTTCATGAATAGATTAGATGAATGTCATGTTCCGATATTCCTGAACAGTACTGTCCAGCTAATTCAGTCGTTCCGATTTTACTGACATTCACTGGCAATTATTTCGCGCCAATTTTTGAGGTACCCTGTTAGAGACTAAAAAGTTACTGGTGCTACTGCTGCAGAAGTGGTCCTGTAGTCCCAGTATTCCTCAAATTGAGTTAGGTTAGGTTGTGTTCGAATATAAGTCAAAGGATAACACATCAAATTTGTTGTCAGATCATTGCAATTGCAAAATTATCAAAAATGTTTCGAGTTGTACTGGAAGATATTTGCGTACAAGTTGATGCTGAATTGAAATGAATCCAGCAGATCGATAAAATCTGTGGGAACCCCATTTTTCGAGATTGCAAGCCTCACTCATACTTACCTGAAATATTGTTTGAAAATCTTAGGGGTGTAAAAAACTACTACAATTCAAGTGTACCCTTCTATTCTTGGTATTTTTTTATGCGACCTCTAATTTTGTCGAGGATTATGATTTGAGTCATTATATTCTCTGAAGACTCATTATCAGAGCTTGAGCTCTCTGAATTTTTTATTTCCGTATCCTTATTGCTCAATATTTCTTCCAATATTTAATTCATTTTGAAATAAGACAGGGTACGTCACACCTGTCACCGCTGACAGTTCCTTTGACGGATGTCCGATGGCAATCCGTTCTGATATCATCAAAGATTGAAGACTTTCACGGCCGGCAACTAATGAATTGTTAGGTGCTTCCGGGCTTCTGAGCCGTGGACAACAGGTTTTAAGGCCTGACGTTTCGTCTGCATCTGCGGCAGACATTTTCAAAGGCGATGCGGCAATGGTCGAAGTATCCTTCTCTGCTGCGAGGCTTTGATCTGATCATCAGATCAAAGCCTCGCAGCAGAGAAGGATACTTCGACCATTGCCGCATCGCCTTTGAAAATGTCTGCCGCAGATGCAGACGAAACGTCAGGCCTTAAAACCTGTTGTCCACGGCTCAGAAGCCCGGAAGCACCTAACAATTCATTCGTTCTGATATCATCAGCAGTATATTACTATCACTGCAAAAAGCGTTCCGAAAATGCTTACTGTGGCCAGTAATACCAGCAATATCGGAACGACAGAAATTGGATTCAAAACTGATAATCTCGAGGCTATTATTTTATCAATTAATCAATGTAATATAGGTATGCGTTAATTTTGACTTTTAATAGAGTTTGTAGAAAAAATCGTGTCTTGTCCCAAAGTTCTCTTCTCTTAAAATAAAATATCACTGTTAGCACTTATATCATGAATAACTAAAATATACAATCGTTTGAGATATGCTTATTTCTAACTCGATTACTAGTTGGGAATTGTCCAATTTTTCACTCAGAGGAAGACGAGGTAGAATAGATATTTGTATAATGAGAGATGAAAGTGCTGGGAGCCCTGCTTTTTATCCTATACATCAATGACTTATGTTTTTATATGATGACGAAGTGTCAGATTGTACTCTTTGCATATGATACGTCCTTCATTAGTTCTAATGCCAATATCCCACTTTTACTTGAACACGTAGGAATTGTCTCAAGATTGTCTGAATTGGACACAACACGTAGATCTACATTCCATGGGGCAGAACATTCCAAAAGTTTCTAGTCTGCATCATCACAACACATGCTCTGCAACTGCTGATGATCTAATTGTGCCACGTTACAGATTAGTAAAATCAGAAAAAAAATCGTTGAATTTGAAACTCTATAACAAACTGGCTTGCCAAATTAGATCGATGAATGACCAATGTTTTAAGACTAGTGAAAAAAAATCCTGATTGAACATTGTTTCTATTCCGGTATGGAGTATAATCAAAATTTAAGTTTGTAACAAAGTCACGTTTCTATGTTTCCCAGAAACTTGGATTTCTATTTCGTGCGAAAAAATACTTCACTTCTCGTCAGCTTTTGATGATCTATAAGGTTCAGATACGACCTGTTTTGGAATATAGTTCTCATGTGTGGAGTTCGGCACCAAAACATTCATTGAGACTTCTCAATTCTAATCAGAGAAAGGCAATCCGTCTAGTTGGTGATCCATCGCTAACAGACTCTCTCACTTCATTGGAACATCGTAGGAGGGTCGGAGACTTGTCTCTCTTCTATAGATACTTTCAAGGTCGATTCTCTTCCGAATTGTTATCAATCGTTCCCCCCTTCGCAATATCTACACGGATGACTCGACGAGTACAGAATTCCCACCCCTTCGTTGTGAATATGGAGAACTGTCGAACCTCTCTTGCTCAGGAATATTTTTTCAGTAGAACATCTGAGCTTTGGAACTCCTTGCCGAAAGGGGTTTTTCCTGAGGCTTACAAACTTCAGAAATTCAAAGTGGATGTTTGTTCGTATCTCCTGTCCCTTGATTCACGCGGTGTTCTTTGAACAAAGTTCCTGAATTACTCATAGTTTTTTTGTTCAAATTGGTTCTATAAAGGCATGCGATTGACTTTCATCTTGGGGGTTGGGCATGAATTCCACTCAAGGATGTACTGATAGGGACGTGATAAATAGAAATCGTTAACTTGTATTTAATACTTTGATACACATAAAAATATTTTCAAATATAGAAAGTTGTTATTAATTTATTCAAATCCGTTCAAACGAATACATGAATCGAGAGATGTTTCAACCTCAACTTCAATATTCTAAGACAGAAACACTCAGTATTTACAATTCCATATTTTTATACTCCAAGTTCATAGACATCAAATTGATACGATTACAGAATATAGAAATGTAAAACAATCTCCAAATTCGCAAACTTGCACGGATGCGTGCTAAGCATTTCACCTTAGTACGGTGACCGGAGCAAACTTGCAACCTCAGCATATGAATCTTTATAAATATTGAGGGAAGTCGAGATTCGGTATTCAGTATTCATTAAATCAGTCAGTATTCATTGATCACTCTTCAGAAACGGTTCAGAACATTTTTGAGAATGCAGCACATCTCCTTCTCGACAATCCTGCTGGTTAGCAGTATATCGTAAGTTTTTGGTGTTTTATTGAATTTCTTGTTATCTATTCAATGTCAGTTCATTTTTCGGGCATATTATGTTTATTATAAATTTTCAATTGAGTTTTCAAATGAGTTCTTTCATTATTTGGATGAATGAGAGTTGGGTGAAACAGCGAAAAATCCTCTCCTAATAAGCCAAGCGAGAACCGAGTTGAAACAATATCAATGTCTCATCTGATAAAATATTTTTCAATTTCTATGAAATCAAAACCGAAATAAATCAATGAGGTGTGAACTTTGAAGGCGTACTCCTCTACTTGTAAAACAATACAATTGTTCCTGTTTTTCGTGAAGAAAAAACTCCAATCCACTAATAACGGCTGTTTTCCTCAGGTCGATTTCAATTTTCGTGTCCTTTGACCTGTGACTCGAGCAAACACGAATCAACGTGTAAATTATCCATTATAAAATGTAATAAACGAATCATCGGCCGTTACATCCTGTGATTGATGATATGGTTGTTTTTAATTTTGATCGGGATCTAGAAATTAGCCATGCCTCAAGCGATAACTCTTTGAATGCCAGCAATTTGTTCTTTTTATGAGTGAGAGGTTCACACGCAATGGTTTTGTAGATCACACGTTGTAATTTGAGTTTTTCATTGTTTAATTATCATGGACTGAAAGATTACCTCGCTACATTGAAAACGGAAAAGAATCAAGTGCTTCATCACGGAACATATTTAGATGTTCTTCAAAAGCATTATTAGCGCAGATCTAAACTGGATGAAATGTAAGAAACTCCAAAGTTTTGGGGTAAATTCTTGGAACCTTCTACTCTGGCTTCGTAAAGGAACTCAACAGATATTGTGGTGGAAAGGGACTTTATTATCCTTCAAATCACCAGAGTCATATCAGACCTATATATAAAAGATAGAAAACGACAACGGTAAGATTGATTATTCTGTTTCATCTTTACTCTTATCGTAATTGAGATCACAGCAAATCCATATCGAATGTAAATGATGATGTATGACGATAGTTCAGGCAGGTAGATCTTAGGATGAATCCAGAACTGAAATAGAGACAGACATAAATGGAAAATGTGGTGGAAGGATCTCCAAAACGTTCAACTCAAGCTTCGGACAGGAACCTGACGGAAAATTTGTGGTAGAAAGAGACCTTGCCATCGTCCTTCAATCAACAGAGTCATATAAGACTTATTTATTGAGGACAGATCATCGAAAACGACAACAGTTTATGATATTCTGTTTCATCTTTACTTTAATCGGAATTGAGATCACAGCAAATCCATATCGAATGTAAATGATGATATATGACGATAGTTTAGGCAGATAGATCTTAGGATGAATCCAGAACTGAAATAGAGACACACATAAATGGAAAATGTGGTGGAAGGATCTCCAAAACGTTCAACTCAAGCTTCGGACAGGAACCTGACGGAAATTTTGTGGTAGAAAGAGACCTTACCATCGTCCTTCAATCAACAGAATCATATAAGACTTATTTATTGAGGACAGATCATCGAAAACGACAACAGTTTATGATATTCTGCTTCATCTTTACTTTAATCGAAATTGAGATCACAGCAAAGCCATATCGACTGCAAATGATGATATATGACGATAGTTTAGGCAGATAGGTCTTAAGATGAATCCAGAACTGAAACAGAGACAGGCATAAATGGAAAGTGTGGTGAAAAACTTACAGCGGTAATTGCATTGTATCAAGTCACCATAACAACACATTTGAAACCGTACCGCTAGACGTCAGTAAACAACACAAATAAATGTCATATAGACTTCAGAAATAGAAAAACATTTCGCGTTTAGGTGACTCCATACAATCTATAGGGGAAAGTATAAATGAACAAAAAATAACATTTTCTTGAGAATTCCTTTATTCCAGAAATATTCCAATGAATTACATTCCTGCATAAAAATGACCAGATAATTTTGCATTCAAGCGTGATATCTTATACAAATTGCATTCGGTTATTTTCATATTTTGTAAAAGAGCCCCCGTCCTTCGGACTCGGGCACTTTCGCCATAATATAAACTTGCAATTTTTAGATATCACGCTTTCTTGCAAAATTATCGCTAATTTTTATGCACTCGTGCAATTATAACCGAAAAGATACCATATTATCCTTTTCTGTGAAGAACTTCACGAAAAAAAAAAGTAAATAATTGAAAATCGGAAAGATGTGTCTTGCGGTAAAATATTCAATTGATATTAGCCAACGCCAAGTTGGAAGTTCTTCTTCATGACGGGAAACAAGCTTGTTTGGGTGTGAGGAATGATTTGGTTCTTCCAGGGTGGGTGGAATTTCGGTATATACGCCTTCATATTTCTTTTCTTGATATGCAAAAAGCATATTCAATTGAAATTATTCAGGAACTTGGGTATTCTCTGGAGAGAATGAAGTTTAACGAACTTTTTTTGAGCTTTCTCTTCGAACCAAGAAAATAAAAATCACAACATACATTAGAGAAGTGAAGTCAAAAAATTCACAAACCTGTTGATATGTACGTATATAAAAGACAAAGACGTGCGATTCATTCACGAAAAAGAAGGAAGAGTCCATCTTAAACAGCTACTCCCCTGCCTATAAGGCGCGACAGGCACTGGGTTACATAGAAATCACTTGTTCCTGCTCAATTTGTATACTAAGCATATGAAAATTGAATCAAGTAGATGAAATTGAATCGCACAGTGGGATTGAAGCTACGGATTCCGTGAGAAAACTGAAAGGAAAGTAGTGCCATTCAATTTGGTTGAATAACTCTATCTCTATAAACAATGCTATTGGTGGTACAGAAAGATTTTTATCATTGGGGCTGGTGTGAATATATTTTCGAAAAATTATTGACACTTATTGGTATTGGTATTGGTGAGTTGGATGGTGACAGATGCGCTGCGACCTGCTTAGATCTATTGTGCTCCATCTTCTTCTGCTATCTCAAGGTGTTCTCGTTTATAGCAGCCCCTCAACCCCAATTCCTTCAGGAATTCAATGATTTTGAGGGGATCTATTCGTGGTATTTCTCCTACAGTTAGCTGGAATGGTCCCAGTATATTCGATCTTTTGTGATGTACAGCAAAACACTCCATCAGGATGTGATGGGGTGTTTCTGGATGTTCTCCGCAGAACCTGCAGGTGCTGTCCTCCTCTAAGCCTAGCTTCCTTAGGTGTTCTTCGAGTCTGCAATGCCCCGTTAGAAATCCCGTGATTGCCTTTAGACTAGTTTTGCTGAGGTTAATCAGTGTCTTCGATCTTGCTCGGTTGAAGTTTCCGAGGAGGTCTTTGGCCTGCCGCAGCCCTGGAAGTCTTTCCCAGTGTGTTGCTCTCATTGCTTCTTCCGTTTTATTGAATTCTTCTTGGAACATAAACTTGACACTTAAAGTCACAATATATTACTAACCAGCAGGATTGTCGAGAAGCAGATGTGCTGCATCATTCTCGAAGATGTTCTGGAACCGTTTCTGAAGAATGATCAATGAATACTGACTGATTTACTGAACGGAATACCGAATATTGACCTCCCTCAATATTTATAAAAATTCATATGCTGAGGTTCCAAGTTTGCTCCGGTCACCGTACTAAGGTGAAATGCTTGGCACGCATCTGTGCAAGTTTGCGAATTTGAAGATTGTTTTATATTCCTATACCCTGTAATCGTATCAAATCAATGTCCATGAATTTGGAATATTGAAATATGGAATTGTAAATACTGAGTGTTTCTGATTTAGAATATTAAAGTTGAGGTTGAAACATCTCTCAATTCATGTTTTCACATACTTTATTGATTTATAATACCAAAAGCCACAAAATACATATTTTCCACTACTTCTGCTGCTCCCCCACGAGTAATTACAGAACAGTGTGGATTCCGGCGTCACCAGAACATCCAAAAGTCATTAGATAGACTTAATAGACGTTTGGCATTCAAAGCCGTGAAACGTTTAAGTTTTTAAGGAGGATGTGTGATTTTTACGAGTGAAACAAAGCGAATGGCGCTCTAAAACGCTCGTCAAACGAACGAGTGGAGTTGTTTTGATAATTTGTCGGTTTTACTACTCTGCTGGCTTGAAAGCTGCGAAAGACAAGTAGCTGTAAGCAGTTTGTTGACAATTTTACGCTCTCTGTTTTGATTAAAGGAGTGCGTTGTCTACCGTGTGAACCTAGTTGAGTAGATCGTCGGCTCAGGTAATGAAATTCGAATAAAAATGAGGAATGCACTGATAAGAGTGCATTCTATTAGAGCTTCAGCATTTAAATTATTCATTTCTTTCAGTGTACCTACTATGAGTGACTGAACTAAATCATTGCTTTTCTTTGCTGGTTCAAGCAAGAAAAAGGATAGCATCATCAGAATCATGATTGCTTTTGTGGATAGAAAAAAGTATTGAAAAACAATATTTTGTCTCTTTTTTATACGAGTATATGAAAAAGAGGAAGTAGAAATTCTTATGGAAGAAGTACAGTTGGTAAAATTCGAGGTAAAATTAATACACACTATCCATCTATTGATAGTCTTTTTCTTCATTTCCCCAAAAATACACCTGAAATAATTCTTTTTCTGCCTCAATAAAATAATTATTCCCGTATTTTGAATCAAATTTCTGATAAATACGATTTGAAAGTATCTATAACCAAATCGCAAAATTATCAGTAGATTATTCGCCCTATGAAAAAGTTAATTGTGGAATTATAGAGTTTTGTTAAATATTATTGCAACAGAGATGGAGTAGGAGTGGGGAGTACTTATACTTCTGCCTTTTTGCTTCTCAGAATATTTTTCCATATAGTCGATTTTATCGATTTTAACATTTGTTCTTTCCTATTTTTTTTTGAGTTCCACAATCTGAAAAATTAAAATTGATATTGGGATGGGTGTATACAAGGGTAGAAGGGCATTTTTTGAATAAAAAAACAGTTCCTTCTCAGTGAAACACGTTCTTTCAGTCAGCATGTTCTCGTATAAGTCAGATTTGCCTACCAAAAAAATACAAGAACTTATAATTATTAAATATTCACCGTTGTTTGTTAACGTTTCGGAATCAAATCTGCTTTCGTTGTCAAAACTTCTTCACGAATATTTCTCTTTCAGTTGGTTTTTGGAAATATGTCAAAGATTTGGTAATATTCGAAAACTCGACAGTCGAGGGACACAAGGTATAAGTTTGTTATAGAATGGTTAGTCTGTGCAGCTTGTATGTCTCCACTGTGGAAAAGATAAATCGGATAGGCAGCAGGTATTGAAAACAATGAATACTTTACGTTCAATACTAACACACTCTAAATCAACTAACATAACAGGAAATACAAATAATTGTATATATCGAATTCCTTGAAACTTTTCCTAGAGATCAATTACCCTAACACCAAACTGATATTTTCGCACTCGACGCGCGTTTCGCTAACAAGGTTAGCATCTTCAGGAGAAGAAAATTCAATTTCCTTCTCCTGAAGATGCTAACCTTGTTAGCGAAACGCGCGTCGAGTGCGAAAATATCAGTTTGGTGTTAGGGTAATTGATATCTAGGAAAAGTTTCAACTTTTACACCAAAAGTTCCAAAACTCATCGTTTATCAAATTCCTTGTTCGTGCGGTCAAAAATATATCGGTGAAACATCCATGCTCTGGAAGTGCGAAAGAGTGAACACAAGATATACATTAGGAACAGACAGATTAGTGTTACTGAATGATCAAAATACAATCTCACTGCCAATGGAGATCACATAACAGAATGCAATGACACTCAAATGATGATGACAAAGGAAAGCACTAGCAGGACACGACAGTTGAAGGAATCTGCTTTTATTATGCTGTTGGAGAATACTGTTTTGTTGATATGAGTCGGTCATGTCTTACCCTCTTGAATGATAGAATCATATGTCAAATATCAAATCTTTGACATATTTCCAGAAACGAACTGAGAAAGAAATATTAGTGAAGAAGTTTTGAAAACGGAAGCAAATTTGATACCGAAACGTTGACAAACAACGATAAGTATTTGATAATCATTAATTGTCGTATTTATTTGAAAAGCAAATTCGACTAATATTACGTGTTTCACTCAGAAGGAACTATCTTTTGATTAAGGCACTAATTTCTCAGATTGTGTTAGGTTGAGCATCCAAAAAAACTAGGAAAAAATAAATCACCCACCACAAAAAATGACTTTCAAAGAGTTATAACATTTATCTCCTGGGTTATCCGGCAAATACTTTTGAAAAAATCTTCTCTCATCCACGGTATCACAATGTCCTGCAATATAAGGGGTGGGCTTGTTTTGTATAGCTGCGTTGTTGTGTACACGTTTAGTGAGGATCTAAACACTTTGCGAATTTCAATGAGTACAACGACGTTTCGAATGAAAGAGGAAGAGGTTGGAAATTTATTCTCTACCCCGTCTTTTTCTGAGTGGATAATTGGTGTGGAGTAGGTAAGAAACAAAACAATTTTTATAATAATTTTGGATCAAATACTCCTTTTCTGGGCACAAACGTAATTCGGTATTTATAATTTTCGTGAATTTGATGTCGTTTTGTGGCCTCAGTAGATTTATTCAACTAGGAGATGGTCGAAACTAGGTCAAATAACTAAAACCGCTATTATTTCGTTATCGACGTTTCCAACCTTCTGCAGGGCAATCGATTTCCGGTTTTTCTGTCTATTGAAATTGACATAAAAGGACATTTATATTAAATATAAATTCCATATTGGGATATAAAGAACGTAGGTATATTTCTGGTGAAATGTTTACTTAATTTTTTTATATGCAGATCCACACGAAAGGAAATCTCTGTAATGTTCAAAGAACACCGCGTGAATCGAGATACAGGAAATGCGCATAAACATTAGTTGAACATTTTTCAAGTTTAAGCCTCAGAAAAAGTCTCTCTCGGCAAGGAGATCCAAAGTTCAATTATCACTCATACAGTGAACGTTTCAAGAGTAATTTTCTTTTATATATTTCAATATTCAAAACTTGAAACGAATTGCCCTGAGGATGACGTTATGTAAGTCGAGACGTCGACAACGAAATAACAGTGTTTCGAGTCATTCCGCCTAGTACCACCCATCTCCCAGCTAAACTCATAAATTTTAATGAAAATATCAATAACGAAGTAAATCATCACGTCTGAAAGCAATCCGAATTTTTTGTTCGACCCACCACTTTCGTTCTCCGTTCACATTTTCAGAAACCAGGAAGTGGCATCTTCTCGTATCTCTCCAGCATCACCAGCTGAGATCTCATCCCACCATATTCCGCCTAGGATGCAGCGTGACGTGTCTCAGTACTGCATCAGTTGTCAGTCAAAGATCGCAAGCATGTATCGTCGTCCGGTTTTTCGCTCATGTTTCTGGCGGTGGTCATGTCAAGATGGTGACGGCAGATTGCGCGATTGATGAGCCTGCATCATGGACCAACCGTCGATGTCAGGGTCAGGTCCGACTCAGCCATCCTGGACTGCAAGATACAGTCGTACAGCCTCTAGATGGGCATTATTTGATTTTCTCCTGAAGATGCCAATTTGGTTGGCAAAACTCCACTCGAGTGCACATGTTTTCAGTTTGGTGTTGGGATGTTTTAAACTCTCACCTTTGCAATTTAATGGTTGTTAACAACAACAGAAAACGTAACTGCAAAAACACCTTCATTGTGTGAGTTTTCCTAAACAGTTTACAAAACCGCTACAAGCCTTTCACTATACAAGAAATTAGCTTGATATTGTGTACATTGATCTTGATGTGATTTGATGTTTTCCATTATCAACAAGTTTCTACTTTGAACAAACAATAAAGCATAAATTACTTGACTTGACAGTGAGAGTAACCATAACCGAAAACGAAATGAAAATTGAGTATGTAAATGAATAACCATGGTTTGAACAATTTCATAATTCATTGGCTTTTGCTATTCTTCATTCGAATCTGCAGTGAGGAACAAGGAAGCAGATATAACAACCACGAATTCAAACAGTGCATATGATTGATTTGGTGTTATTTCTGAGGTAATGAGTTTGATTTCCATCTTGAAATGATTCCTAATTCATTCCAACATTTATTTAATTTTTTTAGTCGGATATGCAGAATTTACTAATAGACCGTCAGCCCGTGGTATAAAAAATTGAACGATCCTTGACCGTATGCCCTTTGAAGATTCGACTAGAATATATGTGTCAATCATGCTCAATTTGAAATGAAATTTGCATCCTGGTTCTATAGTTTGAAAATTCCGGAAAATGTTGTAACAGAAATATGATGAATTTTAACAATAGTTAACCGTATGCCAAGGTGATGAGAAGAAAGTTAACGAAAAAATAATCTAGCGGAAAAAGGTCGGCATACGTGTAGGGTGGTTCCTAAGGGATATAATGAACCCTTGAAATTGCAGACACTTGTTACCCTTCTTGATGAAAGCTGACCGTATGCCTCTAAGAGATTTGTTTTATTTGTGATGTAACATATACTTATACCAAACGGCATACCGATCAGCTGGTTCCAAGTGTTTCCTAACCTCTAAAACATCTGTCGAAAATTTATAGAATAGTAAGAAAAAAATGTCCATATCGGACCAAAAAATGTCAGGTTTATTGACAGCTATCCCTAGAATATTAGTATGGCGATAGAATAATTGATAGCTAATTCAGTATGTTGATGAGAAAGTATAGTTTGAAGAACATCATAAAACATTGGCTTTCACTACTCTGATTTGAATCTATAGTGAGGAACAAGGAGGCAGAAACACCAACCACAAATTGTTACATAAATATAGTTGATTTGGTAGTATTTCTGAGGTTACGTGTGTGATTTCTAGCTTAGAATAATTCTAAATTCATTCCATCATAGATTGTATTGCTGAAAATGAAGAGTCCACACATTCACAGATTTTTTGTATAAGACTCTGGTACACTACAATTATTGTTCATTCGTTTTCGTTAAGCAGCTGACGAACGTCAACCCTCAGGAGTCGAAACTTGTGCTAGCAATGGATCAACGAAGTTCTTTTACCTTCTAACGTGCGATTACACAGCATAATATATCCCAGTTCTATTTGTCATGAATTTGTGGCAATTTAAATGTCTTTCGCCTTTCAGTCAAATAAATGTATTGCTGGAATATCGCCGATTTATTTGTTTTTGAAGTCGTGATTGGAAATGATGAATAGATAGTCGTTTATTCAATAAGTGAATATCATGCCATAACGTTTCATTACATTTCACTCTTCTCCCACAATTTTAACGCATGAACACATCCTCTTTACGTACAGAAATTGAGTCTTATATTATTGATTTGTTCGTTCAACTTGTATCCGTGTTCTAATCCAAATCCATCACTCTGATAATATGTATAATAGATTATTTCAAGGGTACTGCCTTTGTGTAATACAATCGATGGCTCTTCACAAAACCGTGACCACTTAGTGTGTGTAGTGTGGGATAGTTAAAAAACGCAACCTCATCTATCTTATTTTATTTCAATCTTCAGTGAAATATGAAAGTGTTGATTGTAAATTTGAACGATTTTTTCAACCAACTGTGAACGATGTGCGTGCACCAGCGTAGATGAGGGGGAATACTGGGGAACAGTCCCTCCTGCAAACACAGAAAAAAAGTTTAAAAGTAAAAGATAATACACTTAATTACGTGAATGTAATGTTTGTTCCGTAGTTTTTTGGGTTTGTAATCTACCACAATCTGAAAAAATAAGAATTAATATTGAAATCTATACAAGTGTAGAGGGGAAGATTTTCAATCTACCCCGAAAAGTTGCTGCGTCTATTGAAAAACAGTTCTTTCTGGATAGAAAAAATCCAATTAGTCAGCAACTTTTCGTATAACTCAAATTTTGCCTATCAAAAAAATAATAAGAACTGATATATATGAAAATACTTATCTGTTAACGTTTCGGAAACTAAATCTGTTTCCGTTCTCAAAACTTCTAGGTGAATTCCTTTTCAAGTGCAAATACCTGGTAAAGATAGTTTTCGCGATTGACATTTGTCAATTTCGTGTTGATTATTGAAGTTCGTTTTTTATCGATTCGCTTACTATTTCTGATGAATTTGATATCAGAAATAACTTTTTCATGAAAAATGTTGTTCCGCATGTTGCAGCTCATGATTCCAATCCAGATTCGAAAAAAAGAGTATGCTTTATAAAGAAGGAACCTATTATTTCATTAATTAGATCTAATTAAGGGTTTCAAATGTTGAGTTACCTACTTTATTTTATCTCTAACTGAAAATAAAAGATTTTTTATATTATCTGAATCAAATATTGCATATGAAATGTGTTCTTGGATATTTTGTGTTTTATTGAAAATATCAATCTTGACTTGTCGATTTGAGTAACTGATTATTGTTATTTTTTTTAATTCACTATAAAATCATATGAATAAACTACTTTAATAAAAATTAAAGCTGATAAATCACAATTATGTGTTAATTTGAGTATGACATCTGGCACAAAAAATGCTATCGGTGCTGTACCTACTATTAGGCAACCCCCAAATTTTAATCCCATTTTCTTTCCCGATTCCCCCTCCTGGAAAAAATCATATCTACGCTTCTGCCTGCGTGTACCACAAAAAAACAGTGCTCATTGTTGGGTATACCAACATTATTCGTTCTAGTGCCTCCTCACACACATAATATAAAATATAATCACGGCCTTTTGTAGATATAATGTATTTCAGGGATATACCACAAAAACTTAATAACGATTTAAAATAAATGATTTATTCCTATATTAGATCACGCGCAAGTAATAATAACCTTCATTAAATTTATCTGATGAGATATTTTGTGAGTTCTGGGAACTGTTCACGCTTTGATACACAAGCCTGTATGCATATATCATTCAAATCCATTGAATTTTCCATGAATAGAATCGTTACCGTTTAATTTCTGGTTGAAAAATTGATAACTCAATTTCGGTTTTGTGACAGCTCACGGATTTTTTTTATTAATTGTTTGATACCTAGAAGAGTGACTGGTTGACGCTGGTAATAGTTAGCGTTACCAAGCTATTTCATGGTACAAATGGAATTATAGTCTTCTTCTTGAAGGCTCTTTCTAAGTTCTTGTTAGTTCACTCACGACTGTGGAATCATTCCAATGAACTGGTTGAAACTGAAAATTGAATCGCCATTTATTTCATTATTTCTTCCTGATAATTGAAACATCATGAGCTATTCGGAAATAGTTTGTTTGATAGATAATTGCACTTTCGTTGAGTGCAATTCTTCCAAAAAAATCTGATAAATATTACGTTACTCTTGAAAAATTCAATGCATTTCATTTTGTGCGGTGTTCTCACGATCTATCAAATTTGAATTCATTTTTTCGTAAATTGGTTGAAGGATATCATCATAGTTTGATTCACATGTAGGGGAGGATCCTGATATGTACAGGTGGTAGTCATACCAATAAAATAATGATAATAATCTTTATTCACACTTCAAGATCAAACACATGCTATTGGACAAGTCATAAAATGTATATACACATACATAAATAGGTACACATATACGGTAAACAAATGACTATATTACTGTAAACATATCATCCATACAAACAAGCAAACAACAGATTAAACGATGAGTTTCGGAACCTTTGGTGTAAAAGTTGAAACTTTTCTTAGAGATCATTCACCCTAACACCAAACTGATATTTTTGCACTCGACGCGCGTTTCGCTAACAAGGTTAGCATCTTCAGGAGAAGAAAATTGATACTAAATCTAGAGCTGGGGTTAGTTATTTATATACCTAAAGTTTTCCGGTCCGATATGGACTTCGTTTGTTACTGTTAATTATTCTAATTAATTTCTCGGTAATGAACTGACTACCTGCAAGTTCCGTCATCTGTTAGTATTGATTTCTGATTACTTCCTCAACAATAAATTGAAGAGCGGGCTAAAAGGGATAGGTCCCTTGTCACCATTCATGCTGTTTTTACATTTTGCTATTTCTAGACTCTCACATGCATCCAGTAGTCTTGTGTCATGCACATGCTTGATCAGTTTCAGATTGCTTTCACCAATTTTGTGGTCATTGCGTAGAGCGTGTTGGGCGACACTGGATCTTCCGTATTTTATATGTGCAAAATGCTCTTTGAAACGGGTTTTAATAGCTCGTCGGCTCTGGGCGATGTACTTGTTGTTGCAATCTTGACAACTGATCTCGTAAATTTCCGACTTCTCTGAGTTTTCTAGTTTATCTTTCAGGTTACCAAGAAGCTGCTGTAATTTGTAAGAAGTTTTATATGCAACTTTCATATTTACTTTGTCAAATATCTGTTGGAGTTCTCTAGTGTATTGAGGTTTATATGGGATTATTATAAACTTTTCGTTTATCTCATCTTTTTTAAGATTTTTTGTGGCGAACCTGTTCATGGGCAGGTTTGAGACGGATGCTAGGGAGGAACTCAGTTACTTCCCTAGGGTCTGGATTAGATATGTTGACGACATATTCGCTGTGATGGATACAAGGATTGCCAAAATTGAAAATGTCCTTTCGGCACTAAACAACAGATGTAATAGTATAAAATTCACGTTCGAAGTAGAAAAATAACTTTTTAGATGTATTGGTTATAAGGAACGAAAAGAATGAAATAGAATTTGACATTTACAGGAAAGACACGAACAACTTCAGATACATTCCAAATGACTCAAATCATTGTCCACAGCATAATATGGCGGCACTGGAGTTTCTTGTCCATAGGTTAATAACTTTTCCTTTGAAAAAAGATAAGTACGACAATGAAAGGAGAGTGATTAGGTACGTAGCTGAAGTGAACGGTTTTAACCCAGAGATAGTTGATGAGATAATTAGAAAATGTAAATTTAGGGAAACACTTCGTAAATCTTCGACTTTTAAAAAAGATGAGATAAACGAAAAGTTTATAGTAATCCCATATGAACCTCAATACACTAGAGAACTCCAACAGATATTGGACGAAGTAAATATGAAAGTTGCATATAAAACTTCTTACAAATTACAGCAGCTTCTTGGTAACCCAAAAGATAAACTAGAAAACTCAGAGAAGTCGGGAATTTACGAGATCAGTTGTCGAGATTGCAACAACAAGTACATCGGCCAGAGCCGACGAGCTATTAAAACCCGTTTCAAAGAGCTTGTTGCACATATAAAATACGGAAGGGTAGAAAAATCCAGTGTCGCCCAACACGCTCTACACAATGACCACAAAATTGGTGAAAGCAATCTGAAACTGATCAAGCATGTGCATGACACAAGACTACTCGATGCATGTCAGAGTCTAGAAATAGCAAAATGTAAAAACAGCATGAATGGTGACAAGGGACCTACCGCTTTCAGCCCGCTTTTCAATTTATTGTTGAGGAAGTAATCAGAAATCAATACTAACAGATGACGGAACTTGCAGGTAGTCAGTTCATTACCACGAAATTAATTAGAATAATTAACAGTAACAAACGAAGTCCATATCGGACCGGAAAACTTTAGGTATATAAATAACTAACCCCAGCTCTAGATTCAGTATCAATTTTCTTCTCCTGAAGATGCTAACCTTGTTAGCGAAACGCGCGTCGAGTGCAAAAATATCAGTTTGGTGTTAGGGTAATTGATCTCTAAGAAAAGTTTCAAACAACAGATTATCAAAAAACTATGAATAATTGGCAAAATATTGACTAGTGTCATAAAAGCAGGATTCCACCAAATATTTTTTGTTATTTTTTGTTTTGAATTCATTCACATTCTTTTTCGTTTTTGATATCACTGAGGAAATGTTTGAAAAATCGTATTCCAACTCTGCAAGCATTGGCCAAAGGTCAATGTTATGAGAAAAATGTCTTTGAGAATTATCAAGTAATTAATATCTGGGAAAAATTTGTTCTCCAGAGTTCGTTACCAGTGACATAAGGCAGGACTTATTGTTTCATAAAATTTTCAGCAATCATAGTAGGAGCCAAGAATTCTTGATGAGAATGAAACATTAATCAGAAAAAAGATTTTCTTTATTCGAGGTATTCCATCTGTGGAGTTTCAAATTCAGCCAGTATCTTGGTATCTACGTAATTTGAATATATGGATACGCAATGAGTTGCTGCCACAATTGGATACCTGGTGGGTTTCAGGTTGTGAAGTGTATGATTGTGCTTATGAGTCTCAAGAAGGATGGAATGAATATATAAAGTAGACAGTGGCATGATACCAAAATCCAAAGGGAGGGGCCTGCATAGAAAGAACTATGAAGTAGGCACCTGTTATTTAATGATAATGTTCCGTTTGACTGAGAGGAACTGCCACAAATAATATCGCAGTGGAACAGACAAAATAAAACGCCATTTGGTTGACCAAACTCCATAATATGAAGATAGTTGTCGTATGTATGCATATTGAGGCACTCTATTTTCATTTATTAAATGCCTTCCATTCTGTTGCTTTGGGAATCATAAGCGATAATGTGTTTCTTTTTAAGATGGAGAGAGATTTCCCTAAATGCTTGGAAAATATTTTTTCTTCACAGTTTTTGGTTTCTCAACCTACCACTGTAAAAATATAAATTACTATTGAAATATAAAAAAGTGTGGAAGGGCCTATTTGTAACCTACCCTGAAAATTTGCTATTCACGAAAACGAAAGAGTTTTGAGAACCAAGGCGGATTTGGTTTCCGAAATGTTAGCGATGGTTATTTTGATAAATATGAGTCCTTGTATTTTTTCATAGGTGAATTTGAGTCATACGAATAGTGACTAATTGGACCTGTTTTATTCAGAAGGAACTGTTTCTCAACCATCGAAGCAACTTGTCGGAGTAGATAGAAGTCTCTCCTACACTTGTATAGATTCCAATAATGATTTTATCTTCCTTTTCTGGATGACACCGAACTCTTTCGAAGACTTACTGTGAGATATCAATTTAGTGGTCTCCCATGTGTGCTTTTCCATTTCTTTCTTATAATAGACACACTTCTGAGGGAATATCAGCTTATTGACTGAATTTGATATTATGTTTGCGATAATTTTCTGTTCAGTGATATCAAAGAGTTTACCTATTGAGCATACGCAAACCCCCAAAGTCTCTATACAAAACAAAATGGGGCAACACAAGAACATGAGGGGTAATCAAATAATTACCAAGCTCAGAAACCAATTTTACAGACTAAGATGTCTAGGAAATCCCGGTGTATCTAGTGATTCGATATTGTTTAGAATTTCTTGGCGAAAAACAATCTACGATTACGAAAGCTTTCCAATTATTGTGTAGGGGGCGTTATTTGAGCATTTTCAAAAATCTGTCAAATGTCGGTTTTGTCAGATTGATGTAACTTTGAGGTTTATTGTTGTCAATGAAAACTGAAATCATTTCTTGGCATTCAACAGTGTTTGAAAGTCTATATAAGTAGAATGAGTTTTGAAGTTATTTCAAGTACTTTTTCATGCTGTGTAGAAGATTTTGTATTTTGTGTGGATAGTCACAAATCTGGGGATCCAGATACTCGTCTTTATTCAGAACCTAAGGAAAGTACAAAACAAATCGCCCCAAAAAAATAACACCGTAGCCAATTTTATTCGTAAAAGTCTTATATCGAGGAGGAAACATCTATATAGTTCTTATCAATGAGAGATTGAAAACAAAGTGTTATTCAAATAAAGGAAATATCGATGTGATACGTATTTTGAACCGTTGCTCAACTGATGTGTGTATACCCAATACCAAGACAGTCTATTACTTACATACAATATACACTAGCATGTTTTTTTAACAGAAGGCAACTTTGTCGTACATTCTCAGATGAATGGGCAAAGTATATTGTCTCGGTATTGAAATCTAGTCTTACAAACTGATATAAAAACACTAAAAACTTGTAGAGGTAGCAGGTGATAGGATTGACAGGTTGTTAAAGGCAGGTTTCCACGTTACATGCACGTTTTTTGTAAAGCATTTGATTGGCTGTTGGGGCTGTCAAAATCCCAGTAGGCAAATAATAAACGGTAGTAGAATATTCGGTTGCAAATTTCTCTCTAGTGAAAATTAAGCTTCATATGGTATATGATTGATTGCCATCTACAATAGCGATCTGAAGTTTCTATGATCTCAAAAATCAAGCAATCGGTTTTCGCCAAGTTTATCCCAAAATTATTCAGGTAAAAGTAGATACACCAGGGTTTCCTAGGCATCTTATTACAGACTCAAGGAAAAAACACTATTATCCCTTTTTATGAAAATGTATGCACGCCCATGCCTACTCGCCAGCAAACTGTCCCTTCTGAACCGTTTTCAGCTGGACGACACTAGTGATTCACATGCTACAAATGTATCAGATTGGATATAGTGCATTATTGATGAACAGGTACTTGAGTCCATGGCATACTAGAATTCTCTCGTTTCACAATGTCTACATTGAAAATGCGCTCCCTGAGGGGTCAGTATTACATATTGTGCGAAGGGGAGGCGATCGGGTGGGAAGAAGCACTTTAGCTTTTTACTATTTGCGACGAATTGAATATTTACGATACGGGAATTCGATAGATGGCTGTGAGGGATGCTGACATTGGTCGTGTATTGTTTGTAGTGTAGATCAAGAACAAAGAACTTGATTTCTGTTTCACAATGGAAATATAATATCTATGAAGTATTTTCTGACTGTCATCCATTGACGTTTGATTCGATCACAGTAAATGAAGAAAGTGTATTATCAAATAGGAAAATATAGCTTGAACACTGAAGAAATTGAACATGTGAGACGACATATTGATCCAAGAACACAAATTTATAGAACACGAAATAACAACAATATAAAACAACATGAAATTATTTACAGAGAAGAGCAATAAATATTAACAAACTATGATTCTAGTACTGCTTGAAAATATTCATTGGGTGATTAGAAAACATTTCCATAGGGAAGATTCTTGACTTAACTTTCGAAAGTTTCAATGTTCTCAACTTGTTCCGTAGTGTTTGTGGAAAAAATAAGAATTAATATTGGAATAAATACAAGATAGATTTTCAATCTACCCCAAAAAGAAGCTGCGTCTTCTGAAAAACAGTTCTTTCTGGATAGAACAAGTCAAACAGTATTTTTAACTTCGCTTTTGAAAGTCTCAATGTTCTCAACTTGCTTTTAAAACATCGAGAGCTTATTATATAATTTTATTGACAATATTTGAAGTCCATTTGATACTTAAGCCAATCGATGAACAAGAACATTGTGTTTTTGTCTTAGGTTATGTCCTGAGAGAAAACATATATCATCTTGATTTTGAAACTTTTGACAATGAGTGTTGACGTAGACGAGGGAGTTGAAAATGTACATCGACACACAGGAATTTAGACATTCTTTGAAATACATGGTACAAATAATTTCTTTGCAATACAAGAACCTCATGTCCTACTGCTATTTCCAAAACACAAAAGTCCATAGATGAGTGTGGAGTGAACATAGGCATAGAAATAGCTCAATAGTATTGTCAAATATGGAGAACCGTCATTAAATAATTCAAAATCCATTCAAGCAAACACATGAATTGAAAGATGTTTCAACCTGAACTTCAATATTTTAGAACAAAAACACCCAGCATTCACAATTCCATCTTTAATAATCCAGGTTCATAGACATCAAATTGATACCATTACAGGATATGGGAATATAAAACAATCTCGAAATTCGCAAACTTGCACGGATGCGCGCTAGGCATTTCACCTTAGTACGGTGTAAGATGCCTAGGAAACCCTTTTCTAGTGGTTCGATATTGTTCAGAATTTCTTGGCGAAAAACAATCGACGATTACAAAAGCTTTCTAATTTTTGTATAGGGGGCGTTATATGAGCATTTTCGAAAATCTGTCAAATGTCGGTTTTGAAAAATTGACGTAACTGAGGTTTACTGTTGTCAACGAAAACTCTGAAATTATTTCTTCGCATTCAACAGTGTTTGAGAGTCTATATAAGTAGAATAAGTTTTGAACTTATTAAAATTACTTTTTCACGATGTGTAGAAGATTTCGTATTTTGTGTGGTCAGTCAAAATCTGGGGATCCAAATATTCTTCTTTGTTCAGCACCTAAGGTGAGTACAAAACAAATCGCCCCAAAAAAATAACATGAATGTAGCGTTGTAGCTAATTTTATTCGTTTCAGCTTGAGCGAAAGTCTTATATCGAGGAGGAAACATCTGTAGCTCTTATCAATGAGATATTGAAAACAAAGTTTTGTTTAAATAAAGGAAATATCGATGTGATACGTATTTTGAACCATTGCATAACTGATGTGTGTATCCCTAATTCCAAGACAGTCTATCACTTTCAATACACTAGCATGAACCTTGTCGTAAATTCTCAGGTGAATGGGCAAAGTATATTTTCTCGGAATCAAAGTCTCTTACAAACTGATATAAACACACTGGAAACTTGTAGACTTGTTGAAGTTTATTCCAAAATTATTCAGGTATAAGTAGATACACCAGGGATCTTAGTACGGTGACCGGAGCAAACTTGCGACCTCAGCATATGAATCTCTATAAATATTGAGGAAAGTCAAGATTCGGTATCCATTATTCAGAAATTTGTCAGTACTCATTGATCACTCCTCAGAAACGGTCTCCAGAGCATTTCTCCGGAATGCAGCACATCTTCCTATAGACGATCCTGCTAGGAAGCAGTATAAGGTAAGTTTTAGTGTTCTATTTGATGTTTAAGTTATTCTCTCTTCATTTTTTTATAATAACTATTCAATTCGGTTCTCGAATGAGTCGTTTCATTATTTTGGATGAATGAAGGTTTGGTGAAACAGCGAAAAATCCTCTCAATGCAAGCCAAGCGAGTACTGAGTTGTGACATATGGTGGAGGCGCCGTTCTCGTTCTCAGAGGCTTTATTCTCCACAAAGGGCCTGTGAAATATTTTTTAAAAATAGAAAGTTAACATGTTGAGTGGAATCGAGTTGAAAGTTTTTTTTTCTCCATAACTTTTATACAACTTATGGTGGAAGCTTGGATCAGAGTTTCGAAGTTTATATATAACGAAGCAATGCCTTGACAGCTTTTTCAAAATAAGTTCAACCTGAGGGGTTTCAAGACATTTGAGAGTTGGGACTACCCCATTGTCTAATAACAGAATGCTATCTATGTTTTCGACAGATTTCCCAAAAACCTTTAAAGAAGAATAGTACTCGAGATAAGTTTCGAAAACGGAGGAAGCAAATTCAGTTTTTGAGATTTTAACAAGCATTGGGATTTTTATAAATATTGGTTCTTTTATATTTATGATAGTCAAATTTGAGTTGAACGACTAATAGGACGACTTTCATCCAGAAGAAACTGTTTTTCAATTGAAGCTGAAATTTTTCGGAAAAGATTCGAAATTTGGCGTTCTACCTTGTTTAGTTCCAAATAATAATAATAATAATAATAATAATAATAAACGTCTTTATTATCATATCCATAAACGAATACAAAAAAAATACGAAAAAAATAATTCAAATCGGACATAATAAAAGGCGAAGTTCAGTTTTTGCAGTTAGGTGAGTAACTGCTAAACTGTTCTTCCACTTAACCTAAAAAAATCTCTGCGTGAAAACGTAGACAACATACATAAAATGTCAAACTCGATACAATTACACGAGTAAAGACCAGCGACGGGCAGTAAATAGCACATGAAGAATCATCTGAAGTATACTTGAAGAGGAGGAGTGTGAATATGCGGATACAAAAACTGAATATAAAACATCAAATTCGTTATTGGGTTTGAAGTAAATATTCTTTGAATTTTTTTTGAATAAGAACAGCGACGAATTTTTGAAATTTCTAGGAATTGCGTTGTACAGTTTAGTGATTTGATAACTGAAGGAGCGCCTGAATAATTCGGTTCTGAAGACAGGTGGTGTTAAGGAACCCCTGAATCTAATGTTGAGGTTATGTACGTCCGTTCGAAATGTCACTCTTTTATGAAGATAAGAAGGAACTCTGCACAGAACAATTTTATGATAAAGGCACCCTGCATGCAGTTTTCTTCTATTTTCCATGTTGAGCCATCCAGTTTCTTTGAGTTTATGGGATATTTTATTTCTCCTTCTGATTCCGTAAATCAGCCTTAAGCAAGAATTTTGAACCTTTTGAATTTTTCGTTTGAACAATTCTGTCAGATTTGGCCCATATACGGTGTCGGCAAAATTCAGTTGTGATAATACTAAGCTTTCACATAATATTTTCTTCAATCCAGTTGGAATGCAATGCCTCGTACCATAAATAAGTTTGAGGGCGACATATGCCTTTTGTATGAGTTTATTTGTATGTTTCTCAAACCTTATGTTGGAATCGAACAGTACTCCAAGGCTCCTCGCTTCATCAACAACATCAAGAATATCTTCTTTTATACGAATTTCAACTGAGCTTGAGATTTTATTTCTATTGATTTTCGACCCAAATATGATCACCTTAGATTTACTTGCATTTATAAAAAGCGATTGCGCAGAAGCTAGTTCGACAAAGTTTTCAAGATCAGAATTTATGATTTCACAAGATTCTTCAACATATTCCGGTAAAAAAGCTGTGATATATTTGAGTATCATCTGCATATAAATGTACATTACAATTTTAAGATTCCTTAACAAGTTCGACGAGTAGGTAGTAAATAGCAATGGCCCCAGAATTGAACCTTGTGGTACCCCAGCCCTCAATTTCAGATCACTCGACACTTGAGAATCCGAACAAACTCTTTGCTTTCTATCTTCCAGGTAGTTGGCCATCAACTTGAGAGCGCTTTCGGATAAGCCCATATAATATAGAATGTTCACAACCAGTTTATGATTCAAAGTGTCGAATGCTCTGCTGAAGTCTAGGAGAACCAAAATCGTACACATACCTTGATCAGTTGCTCTGAGTATATCGTCACTAACGTTCAAAAGTGCCGTTGTGCAACTATGACCTTTTCTGAAACCAGACTGTATACTAGGAACCAACGAATTCTTCTCAAGATGTTCTCTCAGCTGCAATTCCATTGCTTTTTCTAAAACCTTCGATAATGTTGGAAGAATACTGATTCCTCGTAAGTCTTCAAACTCGGAAGGATTACTTTTTTTTGACAAGGGTTTGACAATTGCACTCTTCCACAAAGATGGGAAGACACTTTCAGACAGACAAAAATTTATTATATGGGTGAAATAGGTGATTATATGAGGACAGCATAATTTAATCATCTTCAGTTTGATCGCAACCCATAGCATTTGTACGAATATCCCAAATAGCTTTATATACAAATATATCATCCACATTCTGGAATTTGAAATCAGAATCATTTATTCTGTTGTTTCGGTAGTAGTCTAGGCATATATCAGAAGGTTCGGTGAGCGGAATAGAATTGACAAAGAAATTATTGATACTTTCGGGATCGTTCAAATGCACAGGGATATCTGATTATTTTTCCTTGACAATTTTATTAGATTTCAGTAAATTCCAAATTTCTTTCTTGTTGCAATATTCAAATTTATGACTGAAATATGCTTTTTTCTCACGTTTGACAGCACCATTGATATAGTTGCGCATATCTTTATAAAGTTGAAGATGTGCGTCTGATTTAGTTTTCCTATATTTTGTTAAAGCTTTTTCTCTCAATTTTAACATTTCTTGTAGGGTGTCATTTAGCCAAGGGGCTTTTGGCTTCGTTACTCTTGATGTTATGTAAGGTGCGTGCCTATCAAATAGAGCTGTAATGCAGTTGATTAGGAAATTAGTTTTTTCAATGACTGAATTTTGATCATAGATCATGAAGAATGGTGTGCTAAGTAAGTCAATTAGAAACAGATCAAAGTTAAAGTTCCTGAAATTTCTATAAGTGCACATCTTGGGACCCTCCTTTCCACCTCCCATTTCCAAAGTACACATTACGAGCATATGATCCGACATTCCATTGCTATCTACCACCTTCTTTTCTAAAACAGATTTAGATTCTTGAAGACAAACCAAATCTAACAGAGTTGCTGTATCTCCCAGAATTCTGGTTGGACTATCAACTATTTGTTTTAAACTGAATGACTCGAGAATGGTCATGAATTTTTTCACCTTTGAACATTCGTATGCCAGCAAATCAATGTTGAAATCATCTGTACATAGTATACAGTCTACCTTGGTGTAGACTGAAATCAAAGTATTTTCAAATTCATCATAGATCTCATTTATCTCCTAGAGAGGAGCCCTATATAACCCCAAATGCTCAAGTCTTTTTTTTAATGGTTGTTTTCATCCATAGTTGCTCAAATGATTTGCCATAACTCATAACTGATTCCTCTTTTAAAGTGTTACGCATGAAAATGCAAAGGCCACCGCCTCTACTTTTTCTATCTACCGTGAAATACCAAATATTAACTCTTATTTTTCCAGATTATCGTAGATTAACACCCCAAAAAATTACGAAAAGCATATTCACCCATCACGAACTAATGACCTCAAACAGTGATATAAATCAGTTTCATCAAAATGAACTCGAAAAGTGTGGGTATCTTTCCTCTTCCGCTCTCGGCAAAATTTCAATTTCAGCTACTGCCGTTGTATGAATCAAGCTGAACCCACCCTCACTTGAGGAATGAACGCCATCAAATCAGATTACGTTTTATCTTATTTCCAGTGTAATCTCTCTTCATACTTTCCATTATCATAATTCCTTGCATGTCGTCTCAAGAATTTCACAATGGAAGCTATCCATTGAATCTTCATTTAATTTTCCGACGGCGCTTGCAAATATTCGACATGATATTCTCGAGTGCTTCCTTCGTATGTTCGTCGTATTTATTCGCTTTGAAAATGACTGGAAGTCGGTTTGATATTCACCATCCTAGACCGGGGACAAGTGGGGGCAAGACAGGGTCCATTACACTTCTTTATAATAATGATATAATGAATTAAAAGTAAATTTCATACTGAAAAATATTCCGAATGAAGAACAACCACTAAATACTGTTTGAACGTCATTATTTTGTGGTGGATTAATATTTGTTCCGTAGTTTTCTGGGTTTATAACCTACCACAATCTGAAGAAATAAGGATTTATATTGGGAACTATCCAAGTTTAGAAGGGTAGATTTTTAATCTACCCCGAAAAGTTGCTGCGTCCATTGAAAAGCAGTTCTTCCTGGATAGAGCAGAAACAATAAAAACTGATATATATATATATATATATATATATATATATATATATATATATATATATATATATATATTTGTATATTTGATCGGCTAGGCTTCCGCGGTTAGAAATGTGCTGGCTGGAACTTCCGGTTGATCCGCGTCTGGAATGATTTACTTGTCTACGTTTCGGCTCCCATTTCGGAGCCATTTTCAAGACTTAGTGACCTTGCGTCTAGGTCTGAGTTTTCTTACTAGCTGGCTATCATCACTGGAGATCGAGGATCGAGAATCCTCGATCACCGTTAACATATGACAGATGAGCACCAATAAAAGAGGTGACTTCACAAATTGTATCTTTGCCACAGCAACCCTCGTGAGGAACTGACAATTCATTTTATATGACTGTCGTCAAACTAGAACAATGAACAATTCATGTATTCTCTTCCGGTTTTTATTAGTTTTGAAATTCAGTGAACAATCCCATTTCAGAAACGAAGACAGATTGGTTTGCAGAAGCAACTTCATCCTTTCGGATTGTGGTGAATTACAAAACTGAGAAAACTCCAAAATGCAGGAAAATGTCTCAGCTTTATACTATACGTGGCAACACTGCGTCAATATCTACCATATATCTACTAGCTTATAATAAATCCGTATAAAGTTCAATAATCATAAGAGGAACTATAAATATATACCAATAGGAATAATAAGTGAACCTATTTCTCCAAACAGGAAAACGTATTTTCGAATTTTCCTCAAAATCAGCATAAGAGTGAAAAGTGAGGTTAGGCAACATGAATAACAAATGTACAAAATGCTTGGAAATCATTTCAGAGGATAAGTTTATACTCTGCGATAGCTGTTTGGTGCCGTTTCACCAGAATGAAAAATGCCTTGGACTTGGAGCCTCTAAATTGAGAGCGGTGATCGTTCGTAACAGATCGTTGATTTTTTTCTGTGCGGCATGTCGTCAGGCTTTCAAAAGTGTACCCAAGTTAGTAGCTGATAAAAAGGTGATAAAGGAAGAACTAGATGAAATTAAAAAAGAGCTGAAGGGGGTGACTAGTGAGTTGCAAATGTTAAGCAAGCGAGTAACTGATCTTGAGGCGAATAAAACTACAGCTTCAAATCCTCTAAATATTGAGGAGGTATTAGCAGAAGTGAAGGAGAGAAAGTATCGATCAATGAATGTTATGATAGCAAATGTGAAGGAATCGTCCAAATCTAACCATAAAGAGAGATTAGATGAGGAAAAGGAAATCGTACTGAGTATACTGGAAAATGTCACTCTGTCTGATACCAACATAAAACTGCAAAGAATAGGCAAGTTCTCAAAAGATAAATGTAGACTCTTGAAAGTAACATTCAAGAACCCAGCTGATGCAAAGGAAACTCTCAAATTTAGTAAAACACTGAAAACAGTAAAGATTTTTGAGGACCAAACGGTAAACAAAGGGAACACTATAAATTAGTGAAGAAAAGGCTCCAAGAAATCATTGAGACAGGAGATGACTCAAAAACTATTAAATACATAAACTCCATTCCTACAATAGTAGAACGTGGCACCATAAGAGAAGAAAAAAACCTGTGATTCCTAATATACAATTTAACCAAGATATTGTTTATGTAAATGTTGGAAGCTTAGTAGCTCATAGGTATGATGTTATTCTGGATATTGCAAGTTATAACCCAGCACTGATAGTTCTGAGTGAAACGAGAACAACTCCAGATGTCAGCAATGCTGAATTACATATAAATAACTATGATGTCATTCGATGTGATAGTAGCAGCAGACACACTGGAGGGGTTGTCATATATATAAGGAATAATATAGAGTACAAGATAAGTAAATCTATAGCAAATGAACCGAACTACTGGATTCAGTTTGTTGAAATTAAAATAAATAGCAAAAAATGGTGAATTGGAGGTATTTACCATTCGCCTAATGAAAGCCATTCTGAGTTTCTGGACAGTCTGGAAAACTTACTTGAAGGTTATTTCTACAACAGAAAATGTACTTTAATAGGAGATTTCAATATTGACTTGAAAAAAATTTTTATAGTAAAAAAATCATTAATATATTCAACTCACTTGGAATTGATCAACTTGTTACTAATTACACACGAGTGACAAATAATAGCAAAACTCTAATCGATTATGTGATCTCTAATGAATCAAATATAAAAACTACTGTACATGATGTACCAAAGATTTCTGATCACTCTATAATATCAATAGACATTTTTGATTGTAGAAAAGAAATTTCAAATAAAGTCATTAGTGTAAGAACTATAAATGAGTATACATATAGGGAAAGCAATTTAGAACTCCTTTCAGTGAACTGGAACCTGGATACAATCAATGTTAATGAAATATTGAAAGAAATAGAAACAAACTGTACCATGATCATGAATAAAATAGCACCTGAAAAACAAATACTAGTTAAGTCTAATCAAGTACCATTTTATGATAATGAACTGAAAACCTTATCAAGAGAAAAAGATAAAGCATATAAAAATTTCAAAAAATGTGCAGCTCAAGAAAGAAAACAAAAGTGGCAACAATATAAATACTCACGAAATACCTATGTAAATACTTTGAAAGAAAAAGAAAAACTATATTTTGAGAACAAAATTGACAAAAATAGAAATGACCCAAAAAATATGTGGAAATATCTTAAACAACTTGTGAAACCAATTGATACTCTTAATATAAAGAGAATTATGTTTGAAAATAGAAATGGGAAAAAAGTCTGTGATAATCCAATAGAAATTGCCCATAATTTTAATGAATATTTTGTAAATAGCATAATCGAAATAGAAAATAGTATATATTGTGATGAGATATGGACACCAATTACCCATGAACCCATAAACAGTGAGTTGTGCCAATTCAAAGAGATAAACATGACAACTTTACGTAAAATAATCTTTTCTCTTGATAAGGTGAATAAAAGCGAAATTACTAATAGTAAATTCTTGAAAGAAACTTTCGATGTGTTTGGGTATGTAATATTGAATCTTGTAAATACTTCCTTGTCCACAGGACTGTTTCCTGATCAGTACAAAACTAGCACAGTCACTCCAATTCCAAAAATAAATAATACAATTGATGCTTGCAATTTCCGACCAATTAACAGTCTCCCAACGCTTGAAAAAGTACTGGAACTGGCAGTATATGAACAATTTGTTGAATACTTTAATGAAAATAAATTATTTAGTGATAATCAGTCTGGTTTCCGCAAGAATCATTCATGTGAAACGGCATTACAGATGACGGTTACAGAGTGGAAGGGAAGTATTGATAAGAAAGAATATGTTGCTGCTGTATTTTTAGATTTCAAACGTGCCTTTGAAACAATCAATAGAAAAACTTTAACAAATAAACTGAAGTAGTATGGTGTGAATGGAAAAGCTTTGAAGTGGTTAGAGAGCTATCTTAGCCAAAGAAGCCAAAGGACAAAAATCTGTGATATAACGTCTGATCCAATTATTAACGATATAGGTGTACCACAAGGCAGTGTTTTGGGTCCATTGCTATTCATTATTTATATAAATGATATCAATAATGTACCTGGATCACACCATATTAATCTATTTGCTGATGATACCCTTGTATATACAAAAAACTGTGATTTAGAAATAGCTGTAAAAAAAATCAATATTTCTTTAAAGAACATCGAAAAATACCTACAAATAAATAAACTCAAACTGAATATTAGCAAAACCAAGGCAATGATTGTTTCATCAAATTCGAATCAAAGAAAGATTGATAATAACCCAATTGATATCACCATATTCAATAGCCGACTCACAATTGTAAATGAAATTAAGTATCTTGGATTTATTATAGACCATCAGTTAACTTTGAATAAGCATGCCGAATATACTATTAGAAAGATTTGTAAAAAAATGTATTTTTTCTCTAGAATCTCAAAATCTTTATCAACATATGCCAGATTAACATGTTACAACTGCATAATACGGCCACACTTTGACTACTGTGCTACACTGATGTATCTTTTCAACCGGAATCAAATGGGACAATTGCAGAAATTACAAAATCGTGGTATGAGCATCATTCTGAGATGCAATCAATATACCCCCATTGAATCTATGTTGAACACCTTACAGTGGCAGCCGGTATATAAAAAACTATATTATTTGAGCATGATTTTTATTTACAAAATAACGAGTGGGTTACAACCAGCATATCTTAGCAGATATTTGGTCCGAAACAGTGAACTTCATTCATATAATACAAGAACATGTAATACATTCCATATATCCCGAACAAATTACAAAAGTGGAATGAATTCGCTGTTCTTTAGGGGTCTAGATAGTTTCAATAAGTTACCTGATGAAATAAAAAATGTAAGTTCCGTAAAAGTGTTCAAAAAGCTATTATTAGAATATGCCAGATAATTTTTTGACGTACTGTGAAATTATTTACATATATGAAACCATATTGTATATTAGGAAAATCCTAAAATAAAGTCTATCTATCTATCGATAGTCTTGAATAAATACCACATATTCACCAGACCCCAACTTCCTGCCGCCATTTTTAATAGAAAATAACAGCTCTTCGCACTGTCTGATAAGAAGAAAAATAAAACTCGCGAAATTTATAGCACCTTCTGCAGAGAAACATAATTTGTTTCCGTATAAATTGTAAACAAGGAAAGCATCCAGAACAGCGAGAAAGTATAATAAAAGCTACAGACGGAGAATGAAAAGCGATAGTCCAGATTATTAATGTGGAACATCCATTGCAGCAGCGCCGGGAAGTTTTCCTCCAGCATGGGTGTGACAGTGGCGTACAGAGGATTTCGTTCAGGGGAAATGAGGTGAGTTTTCACGAGCTCCCCCTCAAACGTCAACCTTCAGAAATCGAAACTTGACCTCACCTTCCACAGTGTGAATCCCAACACAGTCAGCAAAATATCACAACTATTGTTCAAGAAAACAAGTTATCTTTATTAATGTTCATGAGACGATATCTGTTTTTGTTCTGAACATATTATTGAGTGTTTGATTTTTTCAATCTCTCTAGAAAAAACTCTGTTGATATTATTATGATTGATAGAACGTGTTGCATTCAGGAGTACCTGTTTCAATTGTTCTACACTTGTTAAGTTGATACAATTTAAAAACTGTTGAGCGTCATCAAAGGCGTGGTTGAATTTTGAAGTACATTGCAGCCAGATTGTTATAGAATTTTGGATATAAATCAAAGTGACGTCTTGAATATGAAGTGAGAAAAATCGAAAATATTCACAAACCTCCATTTTTAATAGGTTCGTGTATATCATTCATTGAAATATGGAAGTTCATCCATGGAAAAGTCCTCTATAGTTTTCCAATAGGAAACTTAGAGTTATATCCCCTTCCGAAGGTTCAATTCATATATTTCAAATAGCTACATCCCAACTATTTGAGAAAATCGAAATTTTACTGCGTTCCTACATAATATAAATATTGTTTCGCATAACACCTATACCCAGTACTGCAGTATTTGTAGCCTAGTGGTGGTTTGTGAGCTTTGTTATCTTTAATCTTTCGGGAAATCGCACTGACAGTATACATAATTGACCTCAAATCTGCTGCAACTCGATAAAAATGAATATCTGACTACATATTTCTCTCGAGCGCAGAAGTTCGTTTTGTAAATCTAGCGAGTGAGGAATGAGTCATTTTCTCACGCATTGTACACTGTACTTTTTCTACGGGTGCATTGTTTTTAAGTATTGAAAATTAAAGTACATATATAGTAATACTTGTATGTCATTAGCTCGGTTTTATATTCACAAGATTCAATAACATTGCTGGATTTCCAACCACCATGGCGTTTTAAAGTTGAAAGATCTGCCCATGCATTAATTGAAATAGTCGCAGAAGACCTTCGGAAACAGTGGCCAGTATATAATTCAGGGTTCGGTAATTGCAAAAATTTCGCTATTCCTCTCGCCATGGTGCCAAATTAATTCATACCCACAGGCTGTTTCGTACATTTGCTATTTTTGTAATTTCATTTGTGCATGGTCGAAGCTTCACATATTTTTTGTAAATTCGGTAAAATTCTCCTGTGACTATGAAATTTCTAGGAACCTTGGTTTTGGTATCAGGTAATTTTATTGAAAGGACCGAATTAATATCTTCCATGTCATCAATTTTTAATTTTGAAGGCATGCCCCTGTAAGGCCAATGGCTAAAGCAGCCTGAAATCAAAACCAAACATTCATTATTCGATAACAATTTAAAAAATTTCATTTCATACCTTTATCAGCAAATACTTTTCATCAGGTGCATCTTTTAAAATTGTTGAATTTCTTCAGAAGTTAATGTTTTTTTGTTTTGGAGCATATTTTTCAGATTTGCGTTTCAAAAATGCACGTAGTATTACGTATTTTGATATATCAACACAGTTTTCAATAATTACGGTACTCCTCAGAATCGAGTACTGAGACCGTAATGTTGATGATTCCAATCTCCTTGACAACTCTTCAAAATAAACTAACAAGGTATTTTCGGAACAAGAATTTACCTTGGCTTTCATTCTCAAGTCCATAAAGCTTCTGTAAGCGATTCCATATTTTTCTCTTGATGTGCCTGGTAGCAAAACATTGCTTTCTAAACAATTTCTGGAGGTTTATTTCCCAACTCTGAATCTTCGTATTCCATTATATTCAATATTTAATAAATCTGAACTGTTTATAATATAACAATCAACAATGAAACTATTTTTGTTTTCGTTTTCGTTTCGTTTTGTTTATTGGGTAACTGATCCCAAGAAGCTAATGCTCATACAGGGATATACATATAGAAAAACATTAACAAGATACAAACACAGAATATATTAAACCGTTAGATCATAACATAACCATGACGGGAAAGGAATTTTATATACTTAGAAATTCTATTCTATTGTCTCAAGGAATATTTTTTTGATTTTGATTTGAATTTATTTATATTTTATATTTCTTTCAAGTTTTTTGGCAAGATATTGTAAGTAAGAACTCCTGAGTAACGCAGAGATTTTCTACCAAAATTACTTCTGATTTCAATCAAATCGAAATCATTTAACTGTCTTGTATTATAGTTATGAATACTCAAATTTTAGGATCGAATGTTTATTGTTGGATGATGTCAATTGAATAAATAAACAGGTCTTTAATTTATATAGCTTTTCTAAATTGAGTAAGTTTTTTGGTGTATACAAATTCACAGTGAATTCACGATAATGCAATTTGTAAATACACTTAATTGCTTTATTCCGTAGTGTTTTTAAAGGTTGCAATAAAGAACTAGATGCAATATTTTTGCAGTGCTCCGGTTTTGTTGTTATGGAAACGCCAACAATGGGCTACCTGGATATTGCACGCGAATCGTCGGCGTAGCGTTGTTAACATGGAGAACGTGACATATCAATCTGATATTTCTCACTGGGTGAGGAATCTTTCGTTTTGAACGTATGAAAGCGATGAGAGAAGTGGCACATTGTATAGCATCCGTAGAAAAATCCTTTTTTTCGTTAGAACGCCCTGTACAGACAAAGTTACTGCACATGAGTTTGGGGTCTTGCCCAAAGTCGCGCTGTAATCTCGATTTAAAATCCCAACTTTAATCAGTGTGATCCCTGGAATGGGGGGGGGGAAGTTCTCAACGTCCGCCACTGGTGCGCGAATATTTATAAGTCTCCTCCCCCGATTCACGCAGGACCGAAGAAAGAAATAGGTGATGCCGAGACTTATGGGATGTTCGATAAGATTCATTTTGGGTCCGTTTTCTCTACGCTCTCCCGCTTAAATGGCTGAAGAGGTGTTTTTATAACCGGTCCACCTCGGCCCTCTCGATTTATTACGGCCGATCAAGTGAAATAAAGTACTTCGCCAGATCAAAACGACGATTGTGCGAGTATTGCCAAACGATGGAATCAAGTGGAGACGAAATTCGATGAGATGTTTGGTGTCAGCAGTGGGACAATAGAGAGTTGGAGAGTTTCGTTACTTATTTCCATTTCATTAAAAAAAATCGGATCGTTCTATCGGATGTGTCTATTTTTTGTCATGTGTGTCGTAATAACTAATGAAACCAACATTGAACTGAAATTTTTTCTAACAGTTCTAACGACCATTCAAATTTTGTTATCTCGTGCCATGTGAAACAATGCCACTCAATCATGTCAACTGATAATGATTGCATTCAGTGCAATTATCAATCACTATGATAACACGATTGATTCTGACAACTTCATTCCAAATATTTTTGGATATGTCATGATTTGTCAATGCGGATGTTCAGAGTATAAAAGCGTTTATCAAAAAAATAATTCCCAGAAATACAACCTACATCTACAAATATATTTGGAGAATATTCATGGAATTTTGCTGTGAATGAGAATATGAATTATATGAACATGAAAGCTTAAAAAAACTCATGTTTTTTGTGCATGTCATAAATAAATCATTCAGTGACGACAAAGTAGAAAATTGGCGGAAATTGAGAAAGCTCGAGGAAAACTCCGTTCCTGCTAGTCCAGTAAGTTTGTTTTCAAGGTTTTTTTTCATGGAGTAACCTGAATTGTTTATGGCATCCACGATTATCCATTACATAAAACGCACATATTCACTACGACATCGATATAAAGCTTTTTCTCATCTCAACTTATAAAAAATCTCACCAACCAGTCACACCTCAGCTCTCCATCCGTTTGCTGAGAAAGAGTCTTTAATTTGGTGATATTGATTCTGATTTATTCAAAGGACACAGTCCAAGTCATATTGCCACTTCTGCGACCTACCAAATCGGTATTAGCATGGACACCATACGATCAAATGTAGGCTATACCGAAAAAATTCAACCCAAGGACGAGAAATTGCAGTGCCGCCATTTTATGTTGTGTTCGTGTCTTTTCTGTAAATGTCAAATTTTATTTTATTCTGTTCGTTCCTTATAACCAACACATCTGAAAATGGCAACTTATTTTTTTTCACTTCGTACATGAATTTCATACTCTTACAGCTGCTGTTCCGTACTGAAAGAAGATTCTCAATTTCTGATATTTTTGTATCAACTACAGCTATTATCTCATGAACATATCTGTTCCAGACCCTAGGGAAGTTACAGAATTATTTTAGCATCCGTCTCAAACCTAACTATAATTTCGCTAGACAATACAAATTTTAAGGTCTTGTGCTATCACTTTCGATGATATTTCAAGATTTGATGTATCTCATTCTGGAACGAGCCCCCACGAATATTGTCGGCTTCTTCTTGGACTGGTTATAAGTCTATTTCAAGATGCATATATTCTTGGTGCGATCTCCGATTCGATATTGTTTCGTCGAAAACGCTAGACAGGTTCAATCATATTAACGGAATTTACTGCGATTCACAGTAGATAAGATGCCTGGAAACCCTGGTGTGTTTACTTATACCTGTAGAAGTTTGGGATAAAAGTGGCGAAATCTGGATTGCTTGATTTTTGGTGGATAATTGAGCTTTTGGAGGTTTCCGTACAATATGTACAGATGTCGCCAACACGCTCTTGTCAGTCTTGTCTGAAGCTAAATTTGCAGTAAGGGAAAATAATGTGCAGTCGGGTTTTTATCTGATTGGCTAGCGAGAAGAGATCGCAACCTAAAGGATAATGGGTGGACAATGGGATACCAGTCACAACGTTTCGATATTTGAAAGCAATGAAATCAACAAATAAACACGATACAAACATCGTAAACATCAAAATTTCAAACTGACATGACAATATGACAATTAACTTGACACTTGTCATCAAATTTGAAAAATGGGAACATAACGCCATCTACCGAAAAAATAGGGGAAACCTTCAAAAGCGTCGATTGTTTTTTTCGCCACAAAAATCTAAACAAAATCTAATCAGTTGAGTCACCAGGACTTCTAGGTATCTTAACAGTAGATGATGCAAGAATAGAATTCTGTCATCTTTTGACATTTGCATTTCTATTCATTCGAATTTTGCTAGAAGTTTCTCTAATTTTACTGCTCCTTTCAACCAGCTATTTGTCGTTTCCAGATCAATTCTCTACCGTGGTTTTCTTAGTTATTTGTCGTTTATCAGCAGTTGCTTTCAATTAATAGTTGTTTTCCGTTTCTTGAGTAATCAAGTGCTGTTTTGAATAGTGTTTCATAATGGATATCAAACGCTGTTGTATTATTTGTGGACGAAATAATCAATCATCTATTCATCCATATCAAGTTCCGATGGTTAGTATAAAACATTCAGAACACATTTACTCAAGTTCAACTGGTCAATATAACGCGAGATTATTCTGACGCTGATAAAAACAATGTTCATCATGGTGAGTTTTTAATTTGGTAGAAGTTATTATTTGTGTTATTTGCTGATTGCTTTTCAGAATTTCCCATTTTAACATATTCATTCCAAGTTCCTGCATTATTTTTTTTCATTTCATTTATTGCTTAAAAAAATATACATGTTTTATAGCAAGGGTTTGGTTTGCAATACAATTATTAATCAATACAAAGTAGGTTGTGTCTTCAGAATACAAAGAAATGCTTGGTGATTATGAGTAATTACTCATACCTAATTAGGTAGAATATACACATAAACATATATACATAAATTTATACACATATATATGCACACACATATAATGGGCAATTCGCATACAGTTATTCATTGAAAATGAAAGACCTCAGTTTCAAAATATTCCAAATATTTCCAGATATTATTTTTGCTTTGGCAAATGACAGATTATCGAGAACAGAAATGAAAGATTCTAGATCGACTAAATAGTCAACTTCTGGTCTCATTACAGTGTATATTGGGCATTCAAAAATCATGTGGACAATACTTTCAGGTTGAAACGAGTTACATATCGTACATATCATGCCCGGATCAGTGCTATAATATGTTCCCTTCAGTGTGAATTTCAATTTATATACATTACATAGCCGGAGTTGGGCAATAGTACGTGTTATTTGTATAGGCAGTTTCAATAATAAGTAGTTTTTTGGGTTTCTTGAAGGAGCGAAATTGGGGTAGAAAGTGAGAGCAGGAGATCGAGTTATCATGTTTTCATCAAGTTCATTAAAATAGTTATAAAATTTTGAGAGAATATATTGTTTATTTTTCTGTAAAGTTTGATATGTCAAGTTTTGCCATAAATCACCGCCACCGGCCAATTCAAAAAGACGTTTTACTTGATTTGACCAATTGAATTTATCGTCACTTTCACTAAGCCGCAACTGTTGATTGAAACATAGTTTGGGATATCGGGTACCTTCCATCGATAATAATTTAGCTAACCAGTTCAGTGTCATTTTGAAGACATTATATGCATACTTCACCCTGCCCGTTTCCATTCTAATAGCAAAATCTGGGGTAGATGTGGGTAAGGATAGTAATTTTTTGAAAAATAACATTTGTACTCTCTCTAATATATCGAGGTACCTCAGTCCCCACACAGGTATACAATTCGACATAACACTAAGAGCCAATGATTCAAATAGTTTAACTCTCGGCTGACACGATTCAAGCTTGGTTTGCGCCATGATTGGAAATATAGCACCAACAGCTTGCTTGGCTCTATTCGTTATGGTATTGGTCATTCCCCTGAAAAGAGATGAGGAGCTGAACGTAACACCCGAGTAGACATATTCGTTAGTTAAGGAGACTATTCTTGAATTGAAATAGAATTAATGTTTAGGATATTTTCCACCCCTGTGAAATAACATAATTTTAGTTTTCTCTACACTGATTTGTAAATTAACGTGGGTGGTGTAATCTTCGAGTATTCTCAATTTTCTCCCCACATCAACCTCAGAGTCCGCCAGGATTACAAGGTCGTCAGCGTACAATAATAATAATAATTCATTTTTACCATCTATATTGAGACCATGAGCTCCTTTTCCATTGAAAAATTTCTCAATATCAGCAATAAACATGGAGAATAAAAGTGGGCTCATTGGCTCTCCTTGCAATACACCTTTCGTCACATTAAAGGGCTTAGTATGCCCCTCAGAAGCCTTAACTTGAACTGTTACATTATCATAGAGATTCTTCATAACCCTCAGTATTTTAGAGGAGACACCCATTCCGAATAATTTGAGCCACAGCTGCCGATGATCAACAGAATCGAAAGCCTTTTTGAAGTCGACGAATATAGTATATATTTTACGCCTCTTGAGCCGAATATGCAACTGTATAAAAGAGTGCTAAGTATAAACATTATCTATGCACCCACGCCCAGAACGGAATCCCGACTGACATTCAGGTAGGATGTTAGTGAAAATGATTGTCACATGACCAGTAAAAGGAAGCAATAACATACATTTTTTTAATCATGGAATAAATGTTTTTTTGGGAGAGTGTTTTCAAAAACGATCTTCTTGAACAGTGTCATAATAGCCTGCACAATGAATTGAAATTACTCAGGTTGATCTGTACTAGGTAGGGTTCAATTCATTTCGAATTGAACACTATAATGCTCAATAATATAAAATATGTATCGAGATGCATATCTGTATTTACGTCTGAACAGAAACAAAAAATTTTGCGAATTCTTAGGTGATTACTCGTGCAATTTTTGACAGAATTCGTGTATCTTTATCCTTCATTAGGTAGAGTGTTGAGAAAAAAAGTAACCCACTGACTCTGCACGGGTTGTTCTAGAGAATTCGTTAATAGAAATTTCGTCAAACTTCACAACGGCATGTGTCTAGAGTTACCGCTTGACGCCACCTGTAAAGAAATTTCAAGAATGTGAATATCCCTGGACGTCATTATCAAGTGAGCTGTAGGTCTAGCGTTTCTGACGAAAAAATTGACATTGTACTGGTATAGAAGTCATTTCACCAGGAATATATGCATCTTGATCTATTTGCAACCACTCAAAATGCTAATAATTCCTAATGACAGAATCGGAGACGGGCGTCTCGTCAAGCGGGGCGCATATCTTGTGAATTCCCCGGCCGACGCGGCTCCAAATTATTACCAAAGGGGGAGGGGGGGCTCCATAGCGGGCGGGACAGATTGAGCTGCTTCCCGGAACCCGACGTGATCGACAGGCCGATCAAATTGCCCATTGTGATGGACAGTTGACATACAGGGGGACAGGGGCGGACTCGAAACGCAGGTTATTCGTTTCCTTCGAAAACATTTTTAATAAAAAAAGCAATCCACTTGGCCAATTTACCCACTGAGATTGCAAAAATCATCACTAGAAAGATATTTTTTCCAATGGAAAGCAAGAGCAAGTGTTTAGTTTGCACGAAAAATCAAACAAAAACGTTTTCCTTGAAAAAATATCAAGGTTAAGATATTCGATTCTGTATCATTTGTCGGGCCTTGCTGTAAGTAATAGATTGCGTGCCTCCACATCTGAAGGTTTTCTCTTGAAGGAAAACAATTCGAATTTTGCATAATTCCCTATATTTTTATCGTTTTTTATATTTTATATCAATGTGATTTGAAATTTCATGATTTATTATTGTAGGTGTTTTGAATTCATCTTTCTATTGGATAAAAAAACTGCATTCTTGGCAAAAAAAATTATCACAATCTGATTTCCTGAGATCCCAGACTGGGGTTTCAAGAAAGGTTCTGCAGAAAGTTTACTGCAGGGCATAAACCCAAAGTTAGAGTCTCAGAATATTAAAAAACCTCATAAAAATATCCTACCCACATCCTACATTCAGACTCAAGTCATCTTTGCCATCATCATAATTATTATAGTGGTACCTTGTGGCAATTCTGCATATCCAATATTATTATACATGTCCACACTGTTCTTTGCCTCCTCCGTTTCTTAATCTTGATCACCACAGCATTGATCTGTAAGGCCCGTTTAATTATCGGTTATAATTGCACGAGTGCATGAAAATTATTGATAATTTTGCAAGAAAGCGTGATATCTAAAAATTGCAAGTTTATTTTCATATTTTGGCGAAAGTGATGAGTCCGAAAATAACCAAATGAAATTTGTATAAGATATCACGCTTGAATGCAAAATTATCTTGTCATTTTTATGCACAAATGTAATTCATTGGAATATTTCACGAATAAAGAAATTCTCAAGGAAATATTATTTTTTGTTCATTTATACTTTCCTCTATAGATTGTATGGAGCACTCACCAAAACGCGAAATGTTTTTCTATTTTTGAAGTCTATCTGACCTTTTTTTAGTGTTGTTTACTGACGTCTAGCGATACGTTTTCAAATGTGTTGTTATGACTTGATACAATGCAATTACCGTTGTAAGGTTCCGATAATTGCATTGCTCTCATGGGACATTTTATATATGAGGGAAAGATTCGGGAGTAATTACACAAGTGCTTCAAAATTACCGATAATTTTCCATGAAAGCATGTTGTCTAAAAACTGCATGAGTTTATTTTCATATTTTGTCGAAAAAAATATGAAAATAACCGAATGCAGTTTTTTTACTGACAACATGCATGAATGGAAAATTATCAGGTTTATTTTGATGCACGAGTGTAATTCGGTAGAATATTTCCGGAGTCAAAACAACGACCTTTAAAATTCAGTATTTATGCCTGTCAAGATGACAAATGTACATTTTAACTATAGATACACGGACCGAGCGGGTATTTTTCGATACCTACCGGGTATTTACCAGCCCGAAAATGTCCCGCCGGGAATTTATCGCTGTAATTGATCGAAAATGTCCCGCCTCATATGGGATTTTCAACATACGATGGAAATATTCATCACAATTTGATTGCTATACATTTTTAAACGTAGTTTATTGATGACTCAATATTTAATATTTTCTCTGTTTTGGATGATTTCGGCTTCAGTTTTCCATTACCCCCTCTGATTTTCCATTTCAACTTACTCTGGTTGATTTATATTTCGTTTTTCGATTCATTTCAATACTTCCTTCCATTTTTTTGAGAATTGAATGAGCCATCCCTGAGTCATCAGCAGTTCAATTTTTTTGAGTCACTTCATACACAAAATGATAACCCACGGAATATAAGGCTGGATGTGTTTTGATAAGGAGCTAGTAGAAGTGCTCATTTCTGTCTACGTTCGAAAATACTTGCAATTAGAGTCAGTGGTATATGATCTTTCATCACAGGAATTGACTGAGACGTCATTCTAATACCTGCGTGGCTTATGGCCAGGGTAGTATTTTTTTTTTCATAGCAGATATCTGTTCAATCTGCCACCTCTTTTTGTGGTGAGGTAACAAGGAAAGGACGGAAAAAACTTTATTTTCTCGTTATTTCCCTTGTGAAACCGCGCGCATTTTGCTTATATTTATAGTCTGATAAGGAATTAATTTTCTATAACCTAAAATTTAACCTAACCTAACCTAAATGAATATTCAAATTGAATATGATGTTTCACAATATTGTGACGTAAAACCAAATGAATATTGCACTCGACGCGTGTTTCACTAACAAGGTTAGAATTTTCAGGAGGAAATTGATACTAAATATATAGAGCAGGGTTAGCTATTTATATACTTTACAATCAAAGGTTGTGCATTAACTACCAACAAGTTTTTTTGGTCCGATAAGGACTGCGCTGTTACTACTTATTATAATGATTAGTTCCTCAACAATCGACAAAAAAGTGGACTGAAAGGGGTAGGTCCTTTGTCACTACTCACGCTATTTTTACAATTTGATACATCCAACCAATAATGACCCATAGATATTTTTTGTCGTAAAATGGGCCTACAAAATCGTGAGTACGGCCCTGCAAGTGTCATTCTCCTGGTGGGAACGGCCCGTGCGGGTCTTGTGACAGCGCCGTCTGTGCCGGCACCTGATTTATAGCCGAAAAAACTATTATAAACATTCCGCTGCTCCCGAAGAAATTTAATTAATTATTTCAAATATACCTCAATAAGAATCCGCGGAAAAAGTTCGGTATGGTACTTGGAACTGTTAAATTTTAGTAGGCAGTCTTTTTTAATTGCCGACTTCCTCGAACCGTTTGTTGGTGGATAATCGGACATGTCGTGGAGCCGAAGAGGCAGTTCAAATCGGCTCATTTTTGCATGTCGGATCATGTCGAAGACAAAAAAAAATGATCCTGGTTCAATGAAGTCATATTTTCTATGGCACTTGTTGAAGTGAGTTTCCTAAAAAGAGTAGGCTGAGCTGCACAACATGTGCAAGAGTAGATCAAGTACCATTGTATCCACAAGGGAAGATAATAGTATATTAAACAAATAATACACAGTTGCCTGTAAAATCTTCACGTATTAGGGTTTACTAAACCGTGACACGTGTTTCGCTATACAATAGTTTTCTCGAGCAGGAACTTTCAACTAATCTCAGCATTGTAAAATTTCAAATTTTCACAACCTCATATCCGACGGTCAATAAGAATATAGTCAGACAACTAATTAATAGAAATAATGAATAGTTCGACGTCATATCCCTGTTAATACAATTTACTGGAAAGAACATGTTCAACAGAAGCGAATTATTCTCCATCTGATCATTCATTAGGAACTGTGAATGTTTACACTTGATAATTGCCAAACTCTCCAAGAGATTGAGTTTCAAACCTTTCCCTTGGAAATGAAGGATTTCAAACTCGTGGTTGAACTCATTTTCCTCTGTAATGAGGTGAGATGCATACGTAGAATTTGTCTTACCATTTTGGAAACTACTTCTGTGTTCTTTTACGCGTGTAACAAATGTTCTTCCCGTTTGACCGACATAAAACCTAGGACAGGTAACACACAATAATTTATAAACTCCGGATCTATCTGATACTGATCTTCTATCTTTGTGTTTTTGATATAAGATCTCAAATTATTGTTTGTTTCATATGGAACCTTCAAATCCTTCTGTTTCAAAAAATTAGAATTTTCCAACTCGGTTGACCTAAATCAGTCAATGTTCTGTAATTCTCATCATAATTCGTTGTAGATAGATTTCTTTCAGGGCATGACTATACAGCTTTTTGGATAATGAAGTGTCTACTAAATCACTATTACAACCGTTGTTAATAGCGATTTTTTCATAATATTCAGTCCTTTTTCGAAATTTGTATCTGATAAGGAAACATTTACCAGTCTGTGAATTATACTGTTAAATGCTGCCGCTTTATGTTGGTAAGGATGTGAAGATGAATTGTGAATTACAATATCTGTATGCGAAGGTTTTCTGAAAATTGAGAACACATGTTTCTCCGCATATTTATCATAATTTCATTTTTATTATGTAATATCATTAAGTTATGAATAAGTTATTGGGTAACTGCTTTTCGTCTTCATATCTACGCGGGCTATGTACATTATGCCCCGCGAGGGCCACAAAATGTACTTCACGCCCACATGAACGAAAAGTACACTGTTAGGAAGTTGGTAACTAAGCGATCAATAAATAATAATGAACTAGCCTAACGACCTCTTTGACTTAATTCAAATCGTTTTCAATAAATACTCTCCTTCCGCACATAGCGCGTCAATCACTTTTTTTCCACGACTATCACATAAAATATACATAATGTATGTCTTTCTTGAAGAATTACAATATTCGCTGAATACAAGTGATTAATGAAATCATTATTCACCACTATCAATATAATGGTAGTGAATAGTAATTTCATTTTTCAATAGTGATTAATGGATATCGTAATTATTGAAGAATCACATGCATAATGAATATTTTTTATATAATCGTTGAATTTTTTGATATCAATGATATTTCTTAAGTATTCGAACAAACTGTTGTGAATTTTGATTTTTGTGAAGCATAACTCATACTTATGGTTCCTGCAGTATAATTCCATATATTATTTCCTTAGGGAATAATGGCGGGGATTAAAAGTTATATCCTTTATATATCCTCTTTTAGTCCTATCACAAAATATTTTGAATTGAAGAATTGAATATTACCGTGGAAACGATATAACCAAACTTCAAAGTGTCTTTGTTAAACTCGTAAGTAGTGTTTGTGTGTTTGTATTGAGAAGGAGAATCATTTATTCATCATTAATAAATCAGTTGTGAATAATGACTATTATTATTGACTCGTGGTATAATCTACTATTATTTACTGCCAAAAAATTAGGTATTCATCTGCCACATTTTCTATGAATGTTATTTATCGTTGACTTCTGTTTCACTTCCAATCTCTGAAAATGATCGTTCAACAATAGTTTAGTTTATTTAACCATGTCACATTTACAAGTACGTTTATGGCAGGTCAGAACAGAACGAACAATACACCGCGGGCATATCTGACAGACGACAGTAAATGACAGTTGTCAATCCAGCCTGTTGGACATACAAATCTGATTTAACTATGCTGAGTGTGTGTTTATGTCATATTTTAAAATCTTTTTTCTCAATAAAGGCTCAATTTTGTGCGATTGTGAAATGTGGAAGTTATAGCGGCAGACATAATGTTTCATTCCATCGATTCCCTTCTATTTTCGACAATAGAAAAAAGATCAATCCTCTTGCTGAAAAGAGATATGAATTGTGGATTCAGGCAACTAGAAGAGCAGATTTAACTTCTTATAAGTTGAAATGGGCAACGGTGTGTTCAAAACATTTTGTAAAAGATATTTTCAAAGAATCTAGGAAACATAATTTCATTTTATTTTTTCATTTCAGACAAGTTAAGTGCACTCAAAGATGTTGACAATATAGACCGGGTACCGAATCAATTACTTGGCTATAAAACAAATATCAATGCAGTTCAAAGCATTCAGAGATTGTATCGTAGGGAGCAGCGTGATAAAAATGACATCGCAAATATTCCAGTTGATATGGATAAAATTGATGATGATTCTTTGTGTGAATGATCCAGCTGTTCAAAACTTGAATATTATTGATGAGCAAAATCAAACTCTGAATGATATAAATTAACCAGTTGAAGAAGTGGAACATGCACAAAACTCTGGTGAACACCTATGTCCCGATATTGATTTCGAGTTGCAGAATTGTTATCGTGAAGTCCATCATCTCCGGAAAACTTTGCAGACTTAATCATTCTCACTGGGAAGTTTAAAGCATAACTCATTTAAATGCCTTCTTTATACAGGATTACCATATGAAAGGATGGTTGTGGTTTATAATTTTGTAGAGCCTTATATAACATATCCTAAACCTGTTCTTTAAAGTACATTTTCACAAGCTTCATTCCAATCCTTCTAATCTATTTAGATATAAACATATTGTATGAATCCAAACTTTTGTAGTCTTGAAGTATTCTGTGCATGCACTCTCATATACAAAATAGTTTATAATGTCGTACAACATGTCACTTTAGGAAAGTATTTCACAGCATTACTACAATCCCCAAATTTCAATAAATAAGGATCACATCCCTTACTTTCCTTCAGTTTTTCTAAATATCTCTTCTGGATATCCATAGACAAGGTAATATCGCAAGGTTTTCGGGCTTGAGGGCCGTGTATTGGAATTTTTAATTCCAATACACGGCCCTCAAGCCCGAAAACCTTGCGATATTACAACACCGGCCGTGAAAGCCTACATTCTTTCATAGACAAGGTGTTGAAATAATCATTTTTATCAGCCATTTCACATACAATTTCCTTGCAAGCATCAAGACTAATGAATATAGACCACCATGCCCCCCCCCGGGGTTGAGCGCCCAGGATGACGTGATGCCATATCCAGTTGCCTGGATACGAGACCTCGCCATCCTCCATTTTCCTTTCCACCCCCGCCCTCTCAGGAGCGGTCCTCAACCTGCTGATGGGCACTTCAGCAAGATTGATATCTAACCCTCTTCGGTTGGAAATCAGCCTTTAGGTGCTATTGCTTCCTCTCTATCTCTTACTTTGGTTGCTACCTGACTCTGCTTCGTTGCAGTTTTTGCATGGTGGTCCCCCCGACCTCTCCGGGACAGTTCTCGCCTGTCGCGGATCGGTTTTAATGAATATAGATTGCAAAATTTATACATTTATATATATCAGGTACACTAAGGATATACCCAAAAGTAGGGTAAACCCGTAATTTCCTCATAATTACGGTAATAATCTCATTAAATTACCATTGTTGCTTATGGAAGTAGGGTTTGTTTGTCCAGCAGGCCGATTGACAGTTGTCTTGTGACGTCACATGCCCGCGGTGTATTGGATGATAACACATTAAAGTGTCAAATATTTAACAAGTCAAAATATGTTGAAAATATCAATGATAATGGTAATTGAGAAGGACAAATATCTATAATATAACGAGAAATGACAAGTGTATATAAGTTTAAAAATAAAGAAATGTCACTAGTACCTATAATATGATACAATTGCGTCAATATTAAACGTAATAAAAAATTAGATTACATTAATAGTGATACATAAAATATTGTGAAGACAGGGAGAGATGTATAAAAAAGTGTGACGTAAGGGACAGAAAAGCAAACTTAAGTTCTGTATGCTACTCTAAGAGAGTTGGCTTTTTGGAGGTATTCCGATACACTATAGAAGCAGTTTTCGAAAAAAATCTTTTGATTGTAATTTTGAATTTTTTTGATTCCAAATAGTTTATTTGATTTATCGAGAGCATTATATAAATTGAGATTTGAAGAATTATGTTGGCTTACAGCTAGTCTGTGTCGTTGAAGATTCAACAAGTCTGCAGATCTGGTGTTGTAATCGTGTATATCCGAATGCTAGTAAATTCTTATAGCTTTTTTCTGTGACCTGAATACCCTTATCGCATTAAAAGAATTACCCCAAAGAAGGATGACATAGGATAACACAGAGTGGAAGAGAGAGAAGTACGTTATTTCCAATACATTCATATTAGTAACAGGTTTGAGCTGAATAGAACACTAGATAACTTGCTAAGCACATCTTCTACTTGGCTAGATCAGTTTAATCGAATATCAAATTTGATTCCCAGTGGTGAAATATTATGTCCCATTTGATACAGATGGTTTGAGGAGACGATAAAGTTCTGAGTTTTGTTCTCATCTAGTTTTAGTTTATTTCGCGTGAACCAGCTTTCAGCCACGTTCTTATTATGTTCGGCAACTTTAGGTAGGGCGTCATGAGACTTACCCGAGCTCCTAAGGGTGGTGTCGTCAGCAAATAAAACACATTTTATCGGTGCGATAGACTGACATAAGTCGTTAATATACGCTAGGAACAGAAACGGTCCAAGTACGGATCCTTGAGGTACTCCATGTTCAATTTGTTTGAGATCTGATTTTTTGTTATTCAAATCGACATACTGATATCTATTGTTCAGGTAGGAACTAATGAGATCTGAAATATTACTCTAATGAGTCTGGCATGTGAAACATAATCAAAGGCCTTGGTCAGGTCGCATAGTGTTAATGAAGTATGTCTGCCCTGATCCAGGCCCTCGACTATTTCGGTCACTATGGTGAAAGCTGCCTGAGTGATAGATTTATTCTTGCGAAAACCATATTGTGATTTGCTGAAGTAGAACCCCTATTTTCAAAATAAGAATGAAGACGATCCTTCAGGATTATTTCTACAATTTTTCCTATTATAGGAATTATGCCGATTGTGCGATAATTGTCTAAAGATGATTTGTCGCCCTTTTTGAAGATGGGTATAACTCTGGAAATTTTGCGAATATTTGGGAAAGTTCCCCGGCTAATATTTGTTGAAACCATCGATTGCGGTCAAACAGATTGAATCTTCTTTGAAAACTAATTACTTTCTGAAAGGAGAAATGAATTCCGTGACAAAATCTCGACCGAAATCGAGAAAAACCATTTTCGCTACGCTTCGTATTTATTATAAATGGTTATTATACAGCAGTTAGCAAAATTTACGGTAGGCTGGCCCTTCTGGGAAGCGAACAAACTCGGAATATTCCCCGACAATTTTTATTTGAACGTTTCTCAGTATGCGATATTAACTTTATTGAAAGATACAGTCGTAGCCAATCGCTTCAATGAAATATCATAAAAATAATGATTATGGATGACTATGCGGAATTGGCTTGCTGGAGTTGATCATCGACAAAAGAAATTTCAAATCATTTTGTCGTTATATGTACAGTGCGTTCGTCAGGAGTCCTACACTTATATGACGATCGACGATCGAATAATCCTATTCTGAATTTTCAAACGATTGTTTCCTTCAATGTGAAAAACTCATGAAAATGCTGAATTCTAGGCAACCATAACACATAATTACAGTTATAATTCGTTGCCTCCTTGAAGTGATAATTTTGACAAGTGACAACCCATAGTCATGGAATTAACACCCAGGTGTCATCATTCTTGAATTATACTTCACTAATTTGGAATTCAAACTGAGATCGCAGCGCCAACTTCAAGAAAACTTTAACTAATAAGTACCACTTTGACAACAGCTGCTGTTTAAGGTTAGGATTTTGACGTTCTTTGAAAATCTCAAACCGTGTAAATTGTGACTATTACAATTGTTAAGTGTTTTTTCAGTTTTTGTGTGAACGGTAACCATGAATTGGCCTCGATAAAAATTAGTGATAAATTTAGTCATATTCCAATAGCGATGAAGTTGGAGGTGTGGTTCCGCATCCACCTGTCGACCTACACTTTCCGGGTTCGATTCGCCAAGAGGGTAAAGATTTTTCTATATAAGAATTTCTCTTTCGTGTTGGCGATGACTACTGCTACGATTTATGGTTGGGTAATACTTCGGTCGCTATGTGCACCTTTTTTGAATTTGTTTTGCGGAACTTACGTAATTCGGTCTCCTGTATAAAAAATCTTAATTGAATTTTCGGCAGTCTCGTATATTTTCGTAGATACAGGTCCATTTTGTTGTAAAACTTCAGAAATTTTCACATCAAATTTCTGTTGTTTGAACACACAAAATTCGTCCTTTTTCTGATCAAACACCACTCACTCTCCTATTCACTCGTTTTCAACATTTTCAAGCAGAAAAACATTATTTTTTCAAAGAATCCAACTTTCATCAAAAGTCAACATTAATACACTCAGTTCTCTACAATAACAATGAGAGCGGCAACACTGCAAATAATAACACTGCATTTCTCGAAAAACTAGTGTTTTCTCTGCTTAAAAATGTTGAAAACGAGTAAATAAGAGAGTGAGTGGTGTTTGATCAGAAGGAAGAATTTTGTGTGTTCAAACAACAGAAATTTGATGTGAAATATTGTAAAGTTTTACAAAAAAATGGACTTGTTACTCCGAAAATATACGAGACCGCCAAAAATTCCATTGGGATTTTTTGTAGAGGAGATCGAATTGAGTAAGTTCCATGAAAAAAATTGATGTTTTTCATTTGTGGAATTGAAGAACTAACATCTACTCTCCACAGTAATAATTAACTACAATTATCCGGTTCAAATGGCGTGGTAACAGCATTAGCTTCCTGATGTGATCCACTTTGAAATCGTGGGTTCGAGTTTCACCAAAACCGACTTTTCTTTCATTTTGTTGATATGACATTATTTATTTAATTTTAATCGTTTGATATTGGATTTAATAAAGTTTTTTGAGTTTTTCATAGATATCGAAGGAATACTCTATATCCGAAATTGATTATCAATGTGATACTTGAGGGTTCTGAAATATTTACCTGGTCGAAGAAAAAATCAACTCTACAACTCGAATGAATATTTGCCGTAACCACTTTTGTACGAACTACTATTGAGAAACACTTTAATGATGTTTTGAGAAGATCCAGAATCTCTGGAAAAAATGTTATTCGAAACAGTGTCTAACTTCACAAAAATATGGTATTTTCATCAAGCAAAATTATCGAATATTATTTTATCTTGTAATGAAATGATAATAAAATCACTACATAGTATAAAACATAGTCGCTTCCCACTGTTGGTCTGTCCCCATGTATGCCTAGATCTTCATAACTACGCAGGGGAGTTTGATGCTTTTTTTTAATAGATAGAGTGACTCAAAAGTGAGGTTTATAGGTATAATACATGCATAATATAGAAGGAAAACACTGATAATTTGAGATGTCTCTCAAATTCTCATCTCAATCAAAGAACACGAATCGTGAAAATGGGCAGCCTCTCTGACGTTGGGTTAGTTAGGCATGGAGTTCCACAGGGATCCGTTCTTGGGCCCATCCTATTTTTACTGTATCTCAACGACCTTGGGAATATTACAACTGATGGTATATTTACTATTTTTGCTGATGATATAACCATTTTGTGGCATGATAAGAACCCACTTAACCTTCATGAAAAAATAGCTCTCGATGTTGCTGCTGTTAAAAAATGGTGCGATTCTAATCTACTCTCGTTTAATATATCTAAAACACATCTAATGTCATTTCAATGTGCTATACCAGACATTCCACTAGGAAGACATGTCATCTCGAGTACTCAATCCAATAAATTTTTGGAAATTTGTCTTGACGACAACCTGAACTTCCGTAACCATGTTGAAGCACTGAGCAAGAAGTTGTCCTCAGAGTGTTATGCTTTACGTGTGGTGTCGAATGAATTGGGTAGGGCAACGGCTAAAATAGTGTACCATGCGTTAATTGAATCACATATAAGATATGGCATCCCCTTCTGGGGAACCTGCAACAAGCAGGTGGGGCCTAGGGTCTCTTGTAGGGAACTTTTCAGAGAACAGAAACTCCTTACCCTTTCTTCTCTTTTTATACTGGAAACGGCATGTTTAGTTCATAGGAACCTACATATATATAATATCAATCTTGGATCCACACGCCAAAACAACAACATACGACTACCCACTCCTATTTCAAATCTAACAAAGAACTCGATCATTTACAATGCAACTAAAATATACAACCATCTTCCAGAACGAGTCAAAATCATTGAGTCAATAGTGTTGCTTAGGAGAACTGTTAAGATGTTTCTCTTAGAAGTAGTATTCTATGAAATCGATGAATACTTCAATAAAAGCTTTAACTAAATAAAACTTCATACCCGTTTTTATTTTTGTTGTCCTGACTTAAAAATTCTATTAATATTATTTTTTATTTCATTATATTTTATTGTATATCTTTTACTGAGTAGTTTTATGTTTTTGTAATGACCAAATCTTTCTCAGACTTTGTCAATGAGATGTTAATCTTCTGACAATAAAGCATATTTAGATTGATTGATTGATTGAATTTGATGTCGTAAATATTAGTATATTACACACCGAGGTGGGAAGTGATTCATTCCTGCCGTGAGATCAGTTAGTTAACTGAGACCCAAATCGTCGGGGTTAGCTATGATCTTGAGACAGGAATGAAACTTCCTACACAGGGTTGTATACTATTTTATTTACAACCATCATATTTCGATCAAAATTGATAAATCTCTGTTTTGTTCTGAACATATCTAAAATATTACATTCAACGACAAATTACCAAGAACGAGGTTTTCTCAGAATAATCAAGTAGATATATTGTTACCGTATATTGTATACAATTGTCACCAATATAAATAAATTTCAGATGAAGTCAATGATTGACAGATGAAGTCTAGAATAGATGAAATGAGGCGGGAAGTGAGGGCGGGAAGTAGAGGTATGTAATGTGACACCTCCCAACCTTCAATGAAGTTAGTAATGACAGCATTACATATATGATTGTAAATAAACAGATTTTTGCGCTTACATTGCAAACGCTCGCTAAACTCTACGAGATAGATCGAAATAATGTACTACAGTATTGTAGGTACACCTTAAAAGGTCTACAAAGATGGTATATGTCTATCTCTTTCCTCAAAGACAAAAGTACTTTCAGCTGAATATAAAACAACTCGAATCGAAAAATATTCAAAGTCCATACCAGAAACCACTCTCGAGGGGAGTTGTACTCGAACGTCAAACCAATTATCTCCTTTATCATCGACCAATTAACCAAGCAAAGTGCTTCGGAATCCCAATAGATACTCTGAATTGATAAGACGCGAGTCGTTCCTCAAAAAATGCCCTTCTATGAAACTCCTCAGTATACTAATTGTTTAATTAATCGCGCTCTCCTCGAATTTGGTATTCAAAGAGAATCCTCCATCGACAGAAATTCCTGCTCATGATCCGTCGTGGCAGTTTCCCTGTATTTTTTCGACCCGATAAACAATGGGTAACAGTCGGTATTGCGACTAACAAAAAATCCACCATCCAAGATGGCTGGCATCCGATTCTATGAAAAGGTGCAATTAATAAAGACAAGCGCATGACAAACAAATGAATTGTCGCATCAGCGATACTCTCCAGTCAAATCATGCGCAAAAGTTATAAAGTCCGGTAAACGAGACAGCCGTCCTGCTGTCCATGTTTGTCCGGCTATTTTTAATTTCCATCCTTCATTTCAACTTTACAATTGCATCGAGTTTTAATTAGGCGAATGGTCGTTTCGTTTTTCCCTGCGCGATCGTAAACATTCCGTACGTTTGATTCAATCTACGTGATTTTATGTCACGCAAATTTAATAAGTGGATAGCTGCGCGAGCATTGAAGTTGACATCGCTGAATTTTTTCTTGGATATCAGGATTTCTTCAAATGATCGTATTGTGTCCATAGATATTCCATGAGTATTCCTGAAATAATCTTCTATGAATATTGTATTATTCTGCGAATATGCCGGGGATATATATACATCCTCCATAGAATATTTCCTGAAAATGCTCCTGGCGCACCTTTGGGGCATTGTGAGAATAGTTTTCTATGAAACTGTGCTTATTCATAGTAAATTCGTGGTATATTGGATGGAGAATATCTCAAAAATATTATTCAGGAAATATTTATGGATTATTCTCAATATAAATACTTCACTTCTCGTCAGCTTCTGATGATCTACAAGGCTCAGATAAGAATTGTTTTGGAATATAATTCTGATGTATGGTGTTCAGCACCAAAACATTCATTGCAGCTTCTCGATTCTATTCAGAGAAAGGCAATTAGTCTTGTTGGTGATTCTTCGCTCACATCTTTGAAACATCGTAGAAGGGTCGGAGACTTGTCTCTCTTCTATAGATATTTTCACGGTCGGTGCTCTTCTGAATTTTTATCAATCGTTTCCCCCTTGGCAATATCTACACAGATGACTCGAGGAGTACAGAATTCCCACCCCTTTTGTGAATTTGGAGACCTGTCGAACCTCTCTTGAACAGGGACCTTTTTTCTATAGAACAGCTGAGCTTTGGAACTCGTTGCCGAAACAGGTTTTTCCTGAGGCTTACAAACTCCAAAAACTCAAAGTGAATGTTAATTCATATCTCCCATCCCTTGATTCATGTGGTGTTCTTTGAACATTACAGGGCTTCCCTTTCGTGTGAGTCTCCATATAAAAAAAATATTGAAAAAAGATACAACAAATTCTTCAGGTATATTCCAGAAATATTCAAAAGAGTTTTTCCTTAGAATAAATTAGAAATATTTCAGATATTCTTGGAATATACACGTAAAAATAAAATATATATATATATATATATATATATATATATATATATATATATATATATATATATATGTAGTAACGCTAATTAAAACACAATTTAACTTTAGGTAAGTTTTAATACCGTTCGACGTCTACCATTTTTACAATTGCAATACCGTTTCATGGGATCACGGAACAACCGTATTTCCGGAATCTGTCACGACTACTTAGGGCTAATTTACATTATCACTCTAAATATACTACAGTACCCCACTCACGAATTCAGACGTACAGGTGGTTGTATTCTACGTCTTGGTCTATCAAGGACATTCCAACGAACAGGAGTTTCCTGTGTAGCTGGTGTGACTCCAGTAGTGATGTGAACGGAATTTCTATAATGAAAAAGAAACCTACTAACAATTGTTTCAAGAGAGGCATCCCTATTGGCATCATCCCGCATAGCTTTATAAATTCCATTTTTGATATTTTTCACAAAATTTTCTGCAAAACCATTCGTCGACGGATGATAAGGTGGAGAAGTGATATGTTTAACCCCATTCATACTAAGAAACTTAGAAAATTCACTTGAGCAAAACTGTGTACCGTTATCTGTAACGCAAACATTTGGTAGCCCAAATATGGAAAAACGATCCCTAAATTTCTCCAATGTTGCATTCGCATTAATATTGTTCATTATATAAGCTTGCAGCCATTTTGAATACATATATATCATTATTAAAATCATCTTTCCTTTTATAGGACCCAAGAAGTCTGCGTGGACCCTTTCAAATGTCGAATAAGTCCTAACAGTCGGTACTAATACTGCTTTATTCGGTTCAGGTTTGAAACTAGCACATATTATATCACAAGAACTTACTACCCTTTCAATATCCAGATCAAGAGAAGGCCACCATAAATATGCTCTAGCATTGGCTTTCATTTTACTAATACCCTCGTGTGTACTATGAAGCTCAGTTAGTAACTGATGTCGCAGCTTCAGTGGTATAAGGGCTCGATACCCCCACATAATAACGTTTGGAAAGCCCAACCTTATGAAATTGAATATCAATCAATCAAATGGGTCGTTCTGTTCCTTCAGGCCAAACATGCAATAAGGCAGCACCAATGCTAATTGTTTGGCTAATTGGAAGTGTTTTCGGTATAGTTGATAAGGTAAACATGATAACCCAGCTCCCGTATCAATTTCCATATCAATGAGTATTTTATTGAGGAAAATCTAGGTACTAAGGGGTACAACATATTTGTTGCTTTCAATGTTGAAAATATCAACATTCAATTGTTCCACCTGATCATCTGTCGGAGCAGATTCAATGAAGTAATTGGTGTTAACCCTAGTTTTACAAGCGGCTGTAATGTGCCCCTTTGTTTTACAAATTGAACATACATAAGACCTGAATTTGCAACGTTTGAAATCATGATTAAACTTATTACAGTGAAAACATCGCACAGATTGGCTTACACTCACTTCGCTCACTTTTGTCTTCCTTTCATTACCCTGTTCAGAATGCTTCCCTCCTTGGCTTTTATTTTGTATCTGCTTACCTTGCATCCTGTGAAGCTTATTCACTTCCACACATCTTGACTCTCGTAATGCGGCCTCTTTAGCAAGAGCAACTTCCAACAATTCTTTCGTTGTTTTGTTAGGCTTTTCTTCACACAACCTATCCAATATTGGACCTGGCCTCAATCCAACAACAAACTTATCCTTAATCCTCTCATCCAACAAACTGCCAAAATCACAGTCTGCTGCTATCCTTCTCACTTTTACATACCATTCATTGATGGACTCGTTATCTTGTTTCAGAGAGTCAAAAATTACTCTTTTTCTGAAGATTGACACCTTCTGTTTGAACTGATCATTCAGTAAGGTACTCAGTTCATTATAGGATTTCTCATGAGGTTTCTGAGGATAACATAAATTCTTCAAAATTTTATAAGACTCCTCACTTATAGATGTGATCAAAATAGCAGCTTTTCGCTCTTCTTCAACCTTGTTTGCTTTCAAGTATTGATCGAGTCTTTCTGAGAAAATTTCCCAATCATCTCCGCTGTTGAAAACCTTGAGGTTAGCCAAATTTCTAGTATTGACCACTGTAACATTAACGTTTTCCCCCATTGTTTCCAAATTGACCATAAGCGAGTCTTATGAAGGCGTAGAATTCGAAAACTGGATCAGCACCACCACGTTCTATTTTAACCTGAATATCAGAACTTCTTCCGAAAAAAAAAAGTGAGTACTGGACAACTGATGGCTTGGTGATAAATTTTCATACCACTACTAATAATCTGCCGTTTTCCTCGTCGCCAATTTTGTAGTAACGCTAATTAAAACACAATTTAACTTTAGGTAAGTTTTAATACCGTTCGACGTCTACCATTTTTACAATTGCAATACCGTTTCATGGGATCACGGAACAACCGTATTTCCGCAATCTGTCACGACTACTTAGGGCTAATTTACATTATCACTCTAAATATACTACAATATATACATTTTTTTATTTGAGACTCAACTCTGATCGCTCACATTTTCAAAACTAATGGTAAAATTCAAAATATATATTTTCGATATACAACATTGCCATGATTCAGTATACTTCGTTCATTAATTAGCACTAACAATCACACTGGGCTGTTGAAATACTAAGAGATGCTACTGGAATTATGTGTAATCAATATCCTTATAGACAATGAAGTCATGAAGCCAAGCCATTGTCATTCTTTTATGATTTTTGTCTCTTCCAACCTTTCGATGAAAAATGGGCAATCCCCCCGATGTACACTATCGAGACGAGCAGTTTCCCAAATGAAGTATTGTGATAAATCAATTTTGTTTACCTGATTCCACTTATCACATAACGTTGAATAAATACATACAGTACTTCGACCTATAAGATCTGTTGTACATCACCCTTATCTTTATTTCACGTCAATATATTTTGTTTCGTTTCAGTAAATAGTTCCGGTGTTCAAACTCACTACTTCATAAGTTTCACATCCACATTTTTGTTCTTTTCTCATTCATTTGTGTTGTGAATGTCATTTTTTGATATGACTCACTTTTTCACACTGTACCTCCTCTGGATATAACTGAAATGAACATCAAAGAAATTGAAATAAACTTTCTGTTGATGTCTTATATCTTTCAAAGCCGCCCAATTCACTCATGAAGAGAGAGAGTTCATCTAAAACAACTACCCACTGAGTATATGGTACTACGAACGCTGAATTACATGGTTTATTGGTTCAATTTGTACACCAAGTACGAACTTCTAGTCGACACATGTTCCCAAACCAAATTGTCATCATCAGGAGTTGATTACAATCCAAAGTCATCTATGAATCTTCATTTTTTTATTTTCGTTGAAATGGGTCCTTTAAATTGATGGGCTTTTGTTTCTTCCCATCATTCTTATTTCCCGGAGCCCTAAATTACTCCAACTATTACGCCCAGTACTTTTTAATGCAACCCGGCCCAGGAAGCGGATCGCAAAACTGATCGCCGGCCTTAATCACATCGACAGCAGGATCCTGCGAAGCCAATATCCACCTCCTGCTGTGTTATCGCACTAAATCAGATGCAAACCCGGAAGAGGACTGCGTCTTTCCGACTGACAATTTCTATTAGCCCTAGCGGGACAAATTAGTGGATTATTAGTTCTGGTGATCAATGATACGGTGCGAATTGAAAGAACGAGACGGGGCTAAGGGGGCGGGGGGAGGGGGTTGATTCCGTCCACGGACACGTTCAATTTAGAGCGCCAATAAAACTGCCACGGTAAAGCTGTGACGATGTTAAGTGACATGAATTATCCGACGGGGCGCCCCCCCGTGGGGGCGAAGCTGAGCAGCATGAAATATTCCAGAGCGATCGACGAGGGCTTTGATTGTTTTCGATGTCGTCGATTCATTTGTCACAACAAAACATGGCCATGAAGAATATTGGAGACTCTAGATAGTAGGAGAGCCCACGATGCTTAATCGGGATTTACTCGAGCGTCATAGAGACCTATTAGGTTGCGGGGCTTGGATGATAAAAAGATAAAAATGTTATATAATGTATACCTTTTCACCGGTGGGGGGAGCGGCTATAGACTTTCAAAAATGTAAAAAAAACTGTTGCATGGACATACTCGAGCGCGTCAGATATTGATATCATCTACGTCTTACATATTTTTAAAAATGTACGTATGTTAATCTAATTGTTTCCATGATGGGGGTGGTCGTACGTAAGGGTTGAAAACGAAAAAAAAAATTCCCGATCGCGTCAGATTTTCTGAGGGGATGTCAAATGAACCTAAAAAAAGCTCTCAATAATCTGACGCTTTGGATGTAACGCAGACTCGCGGCCGTTATTAGAATGTGAAAAAAAATCGTCATTTTGAAATACACAAGCGCGTCAGATTAAGATATATATGGTTCATCTTTACGCCATTTTGAATTTTTTTTTTCATTGAACCTAATCAATTGAAAAGTTCAGGAAAAAGCATGCGAATAAAAAAATTGTATAATTTTTTTAGTAGAGTACCTACTTGTATTTATAAGAAAACAGTTAGCAAGTAAGCAGTTAAATTTTCAAAATTTTAAACATTGGATATTCGTTGTAAACAATATCATGCCACCAACGAGTCTGTGTGATCAACTGTCATGGCATCATGGCAACAGAAACCAGAGTGGGGACGGAGTGAGAGAGCAATAGATAGAGAAAGAGTGAGAGAGAAATAGAAACACGGAGAGGGGAATATAGGCATCACGTAGCTGCACGCATTAAACTTTACCGATGAATTTTCATTATTTCGGCTCGTGGAAATCGTAAGATTATATATTTTTTCGCAATTCTTGAATTATTTCCTTCAGAATGAAAATAAAATTAGCCACGCTCGAGAATGTCGAAATGACGGTTTTTTCACAACTTTGCAGCCCCTTCTCCTTCTTTAGGTCATTCTCGAATTGTCAGATTGGTGGAATATACACGTTTCAAAATGTAACTAGCTCACCCTACCTTAATTTGACGCGCTCGATAATTTCAGACGATCATTTTCTTTTTACTAATCTGATCCTTTATCCTTGAGGGGCCGCCATATATAAAGGGCTCATATATGGTGAAAGTACTTAACCGGGTTTAAGGTATCCCCCTGTATATTAATCTGCCGCGCTTTGTTAAATCCCGAAATCCCCGCTTGGGGTCCCCTATCGAGAGTAGGCGCTTTTTCAAGGATATTAGTTATTTCAGAGCTTGATCTAAAGTTGGCATCATCAGGGGATGATGGGCGATTTTCAGTGCAAATGCTATGGGTCGTACCAGATAGTGATTTTTGTGGAGGTAACAACGTTATTAACTCGAAATCCTCAACCTTAGTATTGCATCCTGAATTTTTTGATGTTCAAGTTTCATCTACAAGTTCAGTTTTGATAAAATCAGAATGTATTAGCGAGAAATGGAATTGCTGGAGGCAAGACTAGATAAAGATTTTCATAGAGGTAACAACACTACCTACTCTTATTTCATAACTTGAGTACTGTATAAAAAGTTATTTGATATTCAAGTTCAATTCATGAGTTCAGTTTGACGTAATCAGAATTTGTTAGAGATAAGCTGATCATAAAAAGTGCAGGTAGGTTTCATAGCTCACTTCAATCAATTATATTGAAACATCAAGTTGCCTGGAGTGTCGAAATGTATATTGGACAAACTGCGTGATGAAAGGGGTGAGGAGACATGGTATAAGTATATTACATTACTAGTGCGGGAAATGACATTTCTCACACGAGTGGGAGAAATCACTTTCGCACAAGTAATGTACACTATTTTTTCTATGACTACCTATTTTATTGAACAATATGTAGATATCAGATCGTGTATATTGAGTTGCCTGACTAATCTTGCGCTTTATTTGTGGTAGTCTATGTACAATGTACAATGACTTACTGTTAAGCTTTCGTTGCAAAATAGCTTGATTTTGTTTTGATAAAATGAAAATACAAGAAATAGCCTAATTAGGTTAATGTGAATCGATATGGATAGATATTGTTCGTTGTTTCTCACTTGTATCTCTGGTAACATCAAGATTATCAAGAATGTGGATTTGATTTTAATCGTCAACACTTTTTTCGTTTCTTCTTCTTTATAAATAATTAGATTTTAGTCTACTAAGTACTGACGGATTCTTGTTTTATTTAAAGGAGTCATATATGAGAATTACTATCCCACAAGTTCTTGACATAATTTTTTGGCATTGAAATTCACTAAATTTTCAATGTTTCAGTTTTTAATATCCGATTTTTTAACTGATAATCCATCATCAATATTGAGATCTCAGTGTGAAAAAGTTGTATCTCTATTAAAATTAAAATAACAATTATAGGTTGTGATTTGAAAATCACGATTTGTAGAAAAATTGAACAGAATAATCAGTAATAACAGACGAAAAAACGTTGCAAGTAGTGGCTGCACTAGTTTATTTTCGAAAAATTGATTACAAATTATCGACAATTACAAAAAAATACCAGAGCAGACCAAAAAACTCAAGATATATAAACAGCTAACCCAAGTTTTTAGATTCAGTATCAATTTTCTTCTCCTGAGGATGCTAACTTTGTTAGCGAAACGCGCATCGAGTGCAAAAATATCAGTTTGGTGTTAGGGTAATTGATTTCCAGAAACAGTTTCAACTTTTTCCAATTTCCTCGTTTATTGAATATTCTTAATCAATGGCGAATATAATGTCCATACAATGTCATATTGGCATATTCATATTTATATTGTCCCGAACAATATTGGACATAAATTGAAATTCTGATATTGAAATGGAGTTTTGGAAAGATATGCAAACAATATTGATATAAAGTATTTGTTATATTGGTAATGAGCTGTCAAACACATCTTTTATCGATATTACATCTTACAAAATGCAATCATTATAAATTCATTTTTATTCTTCATCGATATTGAGCCAATAATTATATTGAAATATCGTTTTTTCAATATTAATCCCTATCAGTTCAACATATATTTTTCCACTTACGAAAAATCTTTATCGGACCAATCTAAAGTCGAGGTTGAGTCAATATTACTAAAGGGAAGGAATCAAAGAAAAATATATACTAGAATACATAATATAATATAAAACATTCCGATTACCTCTTTATGACAGTCATTGTCCATACCGGCAGGTATTCATACGAGAGTTCAGAAGTCTAGAAATGCACTTGTTTTGTCGTTCTTGATTAACGGCTCGGTGAAAAAAACAAATGCCAATGAAGGAAAAGAAACTAATAGTCGAGAGCAATTAAAAATCTTTTTATAATCAAAGTGAATTTAAAAGAGCACCAAATGAGCAATATCTATTCACGACACACCGGCAAAGTCATGCATCAAAAGCCGACAGATTATCAGAAAACTCTATTATAATTTAAACGACTTGAATCGTCACAAGAAATGACAGCTCCGGTATAAAATATAGAGAATATAGGGATGCGTCAATGTATCTTGAATAATTTGTTCCTTAGTTTTCTGGGTGTGTATTCTACCACGATTTGAAAACAAAAGAATTAATATTGGAATCTCTACAAGTGCAGTAGGACAGATTTTCAATCCAACTATTTTGAGGATTTTTTCATAAATAATTATCCGAATGGTCCGAATGTGGTGGAAATATATTGATGATGTTTTTGCTATATGGAGTCATGGTCAAAATGTACTTGACACATTTTTGAAACATATTGACAAAAAAGAACCAACACTGAAATTCACATTATAAACAGAAAATAACAATAAACTTCTATTTCTTGATGTAATGATAAAGAAATCGACACGCCACGTAGATACAAGTGTATGTCGAATGGAAACGCATACCAACAGATATCTTCACTACACCTCAAACCACCACACAAGTGTCAAGAAAGGTATAGTAAAATGCCTTCATGATAGAACAAAAATTGTATGTAAGTCACAAGAAAGAATCAATGATGAGATAAACTTCATAAAATCAGTATTGAGAAAAAATAGATATCCAGAAAAATTCATAGAAAAAACTTTTACAGAATTTGAAAATCCGAACACAGTCCACAATGAAGACATACAACCTACACAAAATACACAACATGTATCAAACATCATACCTTATGTCCATCGTTTGTATGAAAAGATAAAACGGATCGGCAACAGGTATTATGTTAGAACAACATTCAAAACAACAAATACTTTAAGGTCAATACTGACACATACCAAACCAAATGACACAACGGAAAACACAAAAAATTATATTTATCAAATTCCTTGTTCGTGCGGTCAGAAATATATCGGTGAAACGTCTCGACCATTGGAAGTGCGAAAGAGTGAACACAAGATGTACGTCAGGAATAGACAGATAGGTGGTTCTAAATTATCAGAACACATTCTTACTGTCGATGGAGATCACACAGTAGAATGGAATGATACTAAAATTATGACGAAAGAGAGCAATGGCAGGAAACGAAAATTGAAGGAATCTGCTTTCATCATGCTGTCTGGTGAAGAATGCATATCTATGAGATCGCTTGGTATGGATCGCGGATGGCTACCCCTCCTGAAGGACAAAACGTTATGTCAAATTGGAAATATTTGACAAATGTCAATTACCAAGATTGCCTACAAGAGATATTTGGATCTGTACAGGAATTTGCGTATAAGTTTTGAGAATGGAAGCAGATTTAGTTTCCGAAACGTTAACGATAAGTAGTCAATAGTTGTTGAATTGAATGCTCAGTTGTGGAACTGAATGCTTTGTTGTGGAATTGAATGCTTTGTTGTGGAAATCCTGGCAGAACTGTTTTTTGAGAGAAGAAAAGAATTATGATAAAACGTGTTCGGACAAAAATAATTTTATTTCTCAAATTTCTCGTGAAGCGAGTGGAAATCCACCCAAATTATTATCCTGAATTAAAATCCCAATAATGATGTTCAAATATTTACCTCTCAAACGAATGGACTCTATATTCTTTCGTGTAGGTGAATCAAAATTATTTTACAGTTAACCCACACGAGTTCTTCTTAGAAACAGCAGAAATGGGCCCTTGAAGACTTCCGTCCTCTCCAAATTGAAATTCAGATTCAAAAACATAATTTCCGTTTCATTTCACGGTTACCAACTCGAACACGCTTCATTCGATTCAATTCCACAAAACAGTTATGTGCACCGAAAACACAATATGATATAAAAGCAGAATCACATAACGCAGAAACGACATTTGAGGTTTCGCTTCTGAAAACTCTATACTTTGGTCAATTAGTCGAAATTATGAGAATAAGAATTATTACTGTCAAGTGGTTTGCTGGATTCGACATATTTACATTACCATAACCAAATTTACCAATTAAAATTAAAACACAGACAAGTAGAGACCTTCATGAGCTGTGAAAATGAACATGATTACGTATTTCATCAGATGGTATGTCTTTAGGAAGTGTTCAAGTGACCAGTGTTTGTATTTATTTCCCTGCTTTTCTGAAGAAAATAACGATTACACAAATGTGAGCGTTACAATATATACAATAGTATTTTTTTTGATAGGCAAAATTTGAGTTATACGAGAAGTTGCTGACCAATTGTACTTGTTCTATCCAGAAAGAACTGTTTTTCAATAGACTTTTCGGGGTAGATCGAAAATCTGCCCTTCTACACTGGTAAAGATTCAAACAATAATTCTTATTTTTTCAGAGTGCGGTAAGTTACAATACCCAGAAAAATACGGAACAAATATCGATCCACCACAAAATAATGACGTTCAAACAGAAATCATGAATAAGTTCTAAAGAAATCTTATGCAAATAATGAATTTGAGTTACAGCTTATCCAATCCATCTTGGCATAGAACCAATAACATTCATGCCCATCAATCTCTGTGAAGTATACTAAGATAAAGAAAAACACCTAATATATGTGTTCACTGTGTTGAAATTCCTTCCTAGGTAGTTTTTTTTCTTCCGTCATGGTCTACACTACCAGTGTCCAACTAGAAAAGTATCTGAGGTTGTGCCAGGATGGTTTGGATAAGCTGTAACTTATTTTTAGCTTGAACTTACTCATGGCATAAACAATAAATCACGAAACATGGATACCAAAGTCAATATACATTCTGTTGAGGAAGATATTCATTCAGATTCTTATGGGATTCCACGATAGAAGTTTCTTGATTAGTAACTGTATCTGTTGCCAAAAGCGTGGGTAAGTAATTCACTTACTAAATTACTTACTGACGCCAGAACTACTAACCAACTGTTAATAGTTATTAATGTACCACGGTATTAGGTAGAAGTTTATGCCATGCATATATAATACATGCATTAAATATAGTTAAGAAACACTGATAATTTTGGAAGTTTGCAAACGCTGGCTGAATCCTACGAGATAGATCAAAATGATGTACCACATTATTGTACACCTTGAAAAGGTCTACAAAAAAGTCCTATATCTAACGGATAACCTACAACCATTTTTCATCTTCTAGTACATAAATATAATGACTCAACCCTATAGCTTTATATTACCCCACCGGGCAAGAAATGACTGAATGAATTAGTGACAGAGGCTGAAGGATATCGTTGTTATAAATATTGTATCATAGTTGACATATACCTCTTTGAAGACTACCACCCACGAAGAGTTGTTGGAAGGAAGACAGGAGATGACTCGGGACCAGACCCATTTGAAAAATAACTGACTGTTTTTGCCGAGTGGCGCAGTGCATATAGCTTGATGTATTGTCATTAGTCAGGTTGCAGCTCACACAATTCTTGACCGGAAACCTGATAATGATAGTGATACAGGGTGTTAACAGTCTCCATGTCCGGATTTCACAACCCTTCTCTGTGTACAGATTCACAGGAAAGGGAAACTCTGTAATGTTCAAAGAACACCGCGTGGATCAAGGGACAGGAGAGACGTATTAATATTTACTTTGAAGTTTGTGTGCCTCAGGAAAAACCTCTCTCGGTAAGGAGTTCCAAAGCTCAGCTGTTCTATTGAAAAAAGATCCCTGAGCATGAGAGGTCCAACAGGTCTCTGAATCTACAAAAATGGGGCGGGAATTCTGCCTTCGTTGGGACATCCGTGTTGATAGTGCCAAGGGTGGAACGTATGACGACAATTCACAAGAGCACCGACCGTGAAAATATCTATAGAAGACCCCTCTACAATGTTCCCAACGAGGTGAGCGTGTCAGTGAGCGAAGAATTACCAACAAGATGTATTGCTTTCTTCCAAATAGAATCGAAAAGTTTCAATGAATGTTTGGGTGCCAAGCCTTACACATGAGAACTATATTCCTTGTAGATCACCAGAAGCTGATGATAAGTGAAATATTTTTTCGCACGAAATAGAAATCGATGCTTCTGGGAAGCACCCTTAGCGATCGATCTCACATGGTTTTTTCGAAGAGATATTTTTAAACATCGTAATTCCTAGCATCGAAATATTTGACTTTTCAGGAATAGTTACTCCTGAAATCTGAATATTGGATGAAGAGAGCTGACTTTCTTTGATATCATAGGAAATCAAAAGATTTCAAAAGAATTTTTTATACGACGTGATCATTTCCTTGCAAAATTTGCCAGAGTTCTTCTTCGGCAAATATTACTCAGAGCAGCTGAAAAGACCGACGTTAGATGTGATTTCCTGTTACCAAAAACACAATTCCAATCAAATCATCTTTTGATTCGTTCAGGCCAGTCTCAAATTTACCTACACAGTAGGTTTTCGCTGACACCTGTCAGGAAACAAGTACTCCCCTGACTGATACCACGAAGGGCATTTGCTTCTGACGATACAAATGAAGGAATTGATTTCCAATTATAGGGACGGACACACTTGAAGACCGGTTTCAGGCTATTTGGCCACTCGTCAGTACAAGGCAGTGCCATTATCAATATAAAGTCGATGACTTCCCATAATTGAAAATCAAAAACTCCATAGCACGGATTTTTCGAAAGATGATTTCATTTAACGCCAGTCTTCAAGTATGTCCATCGGCTATTTCGAATGTTTTTACAATTTCAATTGTACTGTTGACTTCTGTTCGGGATCGACATGAATTTCATGATACAGAAGTTATTGGTAACATGACCTGGGAGTCAGGTATTAATCATGTCAGTAAGAAAGTTAACAGTGGGTACTACGCAATTAGACAATTAAAGTCCAATTTCAATAAAGCACAACTTTTGAACGTTTACTTTGCTGTTGTACATTCCCATATTTCTTATAATATTGCCATTTGGGGTTGCTCCACAAAACTGAATAAAATATTTGTCTCGCAAAAGCGGGTTATGCGGCTAATATATAGAATAGAATACAGAGAATCTTGTAGACAATACTTTATTGAAAATAAAGTCATGTGCGTACCTTGTATCTATATCTACAAATGTATCCTGCTTTTCAAAAAACAAATACAGAATTACAATCGTAACTGTGACTTTCATGCATATCCTACCAGGCATGGTGAATTAATAAGGCTCCAGAAACACTCAACATGTCTGTATGAAAACTGTCCATCTTATAAGGGGGCAAAATTTTATAATCACTTACCTGCCGATATAAAAAACATAAACAGGGAAATCATTTTCAGAATTAAACTCAAAGAATTCTTGATTAACGGTTGTTTTTACAATAATGATGAATATTTTAATCAATGATATGTATTTATATAATCATTTTGTGGTACTGTTATATTTTTATGTATTTCAATCAATTTATATATTTATTTTTTGGTACTGTTATATTTCCATGTATTTTAATCAATGATAAGAATTTATATATTCATTTTGTAGTACTGTTATATTTTCATGTATCTGTATGTGTTGAATGTATGTGAATTACTTGTCTGACGTATCCTATATCATTTTCTATGGTCGAAAAGGATTTAATGAATTTATTTATTTATTATTTATTCATTTAAAAAGTGTAACAGCCACTTTCTCAGTAAAAATTTGAAAGTTCAAGGTCAACGACCACCAAAGGCGCTGTTGACAGCAATTTTATCAAGTGAAGCCACTGAAAGCATTGGTATTACAACTAATGGACTGGTCCTAGAAGATAGAAGACTGAGGAATAAGCAAGATAGAATAATTCAAGTGATAATTGATTTAATTTCTTTCTCTATGTAACAGGTAGAGAGAGACTTCAAATAATATTATCAATGTCATTCAAAATCTTTCTTCAAGGTGTATATCTTCTCTTCGTGTTATGTGTTCTTCATCTTGCTATATGGAAAACTGTCAACAGGGCCAGTGCAATAGTTGAAAGTCAATGTCCGAAAGATAGACTTTTGTGATTGTGTCAATAGACATTGTGGTCTATCTGACATGCAATGCTATTTTGAATACTGTGAAGCATGAGCTTTACATTATGTATGTTGACATAATCTATTTTCAATTTGAAAACTGCGCGGGAGAGTCATCGTTTTTGCCAAAAATATCCCAGAGATTTCACGTACTCGGATTGAGTTGATGAAACGACCAAACTGTAGAAGTGAGAGTACTGGATACAATTTTTTTTCTACATGCAGATTCACACAAGAGGGATGCCCTGTAATGTTCAAAGAACACCGCGTGAATCAAGTGACAGGAGATACGAATTAACATTTACTTTGGATTTCTGAAGTGTGTTAGTCTCAAAAAACCCTTTTTTGGTAAGGAGTTTTCTGTGCGAAATACATTTTCTATTCAGAATTTGAAGTGCCACGTTTTAGAGGACTTATATAGTGCGAAATTGAGTTATAAAAATTCATGAATATTCATCTTAGGGTACTTGACGCTAAATATTCCGAAAAAAAAGTTCTTCTTGCAGAATACGTGTTGTTATTCTGGTGGAGAGAAAGATTTAAATTTTTTGTTGATTTGATCCGATTGATATAAGCATTGTTTATAGAGATATAGTTAGTCAACCATATGGAAATATCATTCGAAGGAATAGAAACTACGGGTAGATGGCAACAGTGATTTCGTTTCCAAGTCATGTCTTTTCTTTCGTTTTTCTTACAGATGTCGTAGCCCGAGTCACACATTTTCCTGATTAGTTATACATAATACCAAAAGATGGCACTCAATGTCGTACGTCCATCCATAATATGAGGATTATTTTAGAGTCTGAACTTTAATTTCCTCCATGAAATTATATCATCAACTCTATTTTGAAGCTTCATTATCTTTCCATCAACATTTCAGTCAAAGTGACTGATATAACTCTGCATAAACCCTGGTGTGTTCACTTATACCTGTAGAAGTTTGGGATAAAAGTGGCGAAATCTGGATTGCTTGATTTTTGGTGGATAATTGAGCTTTTGGAGGTTTCCGTACAATATGTACAGATGTCGCCAACACGCTCTCGTCAGTCTTGTCTGAAGCTAAATTTGCTTCAAAGTGAAAATAATGTGCAGTCGGGTTTTTCCACTTTTATTTGCTTGGCTAGCGAGAAGAGATCGCAACCTAAAGGATAATGGGTGGACAATGAAATACCAGTAACACTGTTTCGATATCTTAAAGCAATGAAATCAACAAATAAACACGCTAAAAACATCGTAAACATCAAAATTTCAAACTGACATGACAATATGACAATTAAATTTGAAAACAGGGAACATAACGCCCTCTACCGAAAAAATAGGGAAAACCTTCAAAAGCGTCGATTGTTTTTTTCGCCACAAAAATCTAACAAAATCTAATCAGTTGAATCACCAGGACTTCCAGGCATCTTAAGTGTTGCGATATGGTTTCAGACAAACCTGTAGACAGGGTTTAGTCGTTCAAAATTACGCCTCTAGGGTGCGCTTGTGGTTGAAATTCCTAAAAATTTTCGAGATCACTCGATCCATGGAACACGTTGTTGCCAATACAGATCACTTTTGGTTAGAACAAAGAATAGAACGCGAGATCAATCTGACGTTTGATGAAAACAAACTTCATCTTCAATGACCTAAACTCCAAGAATAATCCCACGTTCTAATATATTTAATAAACATTTAAAAATTTCGAAGTAATATTCTAGAGTGTGCACGCATTCTGAATATTCTATAAATGCAGTGTTAATGTGTTCTAGATATTTTCAGTTCAACCCAGAAGATTATAAAAAATAATGATGATTTCACTCACCAGAAAAAAGGCATTTTCTCACTTCACATATCTATAAAATTTGATAACAAGTGTCACTCCTATTCGCTCACACGCATCAACGTTAATAATATTCGGCTGAATTGTGATACTACTTCTAAACCGAGCTTTTGAATTGAGATCACAATATTATATTGCTCAAATGAAAATATCAACAATCAACCAATTTTTCCAGCATATAGACCAGAATTCGCAACGACAAAGCCACTTGGCAACATAGGACGTGCACATGACTGTGATCTCAACTGCGAGAGTGACGATACCTGGCAAATCTTTTGAGTTTTTACTACGGTCTTTGTCATCAATTCTTGATCAAGTAGGCCAGATCGGTCGTCTGACTTGCCGACAATCTTTTATATGGAGTGAAAACACCAGTACATAGCCACCTTACCTGCACCTATTTTTCCCTCAACAGTACGAAAGTTTGTCCTGCATTGTCTAGTTAACGGAAATATCGACATTATACTGTAGATGGCGTGATAAAAACGCTTCAAATCCTTTTTACACAGGCATTGACTAACTATATCTCTATAAAGAATGATACAAATACAGTTTTCTTTGATCCATCCAATTTTGTTGTAGTGTTGGGGTCAACAATGGCTACAATTATGTGGTGCAATTGTTCATCACATATGCAGGTATACTGTATTCTCAAAACTTGTTTTTGTGATCTGTGACATGAATTGTGTTTGAATTTTCTCAATACAACTCGATGAACTCAAGACTTGCCATCTTTAGTTCAGGAAATCAAGCATTTTGGCTCGCAATTTTTTCGTCCACCACGGATTCACCTGACATTTTCACAGAAGGTTAAGAATAACTCAAGGATCATTTTCTATATCATGACGCTGTACGCTAGAGCCTTGGGGTGGTTGCCACCCAATCACGGGGGTGGAATTTTTTTATTATATTTTAACTTTAGGAATCGACGGAAGAAGTAAATCTGAGAAAAAAAATATTCATACGTTTTTTTCGTGAAAATAATATTTTTCGGGTTATTCGATTTTAAAAGTAACAGTTTTTTGACGAAAAAGTCGACTTTTTCAAATGGTTTTGTGCAAATAACTCTAAAACTATGCATTTCATCAAAAAAAGTGTGGAGAGGCAAATTGTAGCTTTTGAAAACACAAAAACAATGCTTCCTTTTCAATTCTCTCACGAAATATACGAACTGAGATACAGCAAATTAATGCTTAGCTTTTTTCGTCGAATGTATAAATTGGATGATATAAAGCGAAATAACGAGAAAAATTTGGATTTTTCGAAAAAAGCTAATAGAATATTTTTTTAAGTATCCAATTAGAGCTTTCAAACAAATGAAAAAATGTCTTTCCAGCACGAAAATTGACCGACTTATGATCAAAATGAGATCGGTACCCGTTTTTTTCTACGAAAAAAATCTGTGAAAACAACCTCCAAAGTACTCCCTAACTAATATTATTATTAATATTTCGTTGATTTCTCACCAGTGTGTTCTAAAGTTCGAAGACATATTATAAAAATTTCAATGTTTTCAAGGGTAGTTCATAACAAGGTTGAAAGCATGAAACAATCATTGATTAACTATTTTTACCCATATTTAGGATTTTGTTGTTATTTTATAATTTTTGACAATTAGGGGTAGTTTTCACCCCTTAAAAACAAAAAGCGTACAACAGCACAATATAGAGAATCAACTAGAGGGTGTAATGAGCCTAATCCCAAATTTTTGTACAAGTCGGTGGTGGGCGAAAAAATTGCGAGGTCTTACCATTTTTTTAGATTCATTTTCTGAACTACTTCTTCCATTCAAAATATTGCAGTTACGTCTCGAGAAAAATATATCAATTTACTCTGACACTAGAAATTGAGTGTCTTTTATTTTCAGGGTGAGAGAAGCTAGAAATACACTTTACAATAAATAATTTTGTCATGTGTATGGTCTAATAAGGTGATAATTTGTACTATCACCAGGAATTTGATCTTTGTATGAAACCACAAATGAATAACTGAAGTCGATATACCTTCACTACGCCCTGAAATATCTCTTGCCACAATGTCACACGTGTTACGGGGGTGCTTTTTAATAACGTCGCTTTCATGGCCACAGTATAAACATTCGCTCGTCGAATACAAACTTGCAACCCCTTGGGATAATAAAAGTGTTAACTCAATTGCAAGCTGTGACAGTTATTAATATCACTCGTTGCTGTAATAAAGCACTGGAGAACAATTTGTGTGGTCCCTTGAATTGGAATATTATATATCTATGTCTGTGTATGTGATCTGATTTTCTAACTGGAATCGAGAAGTATATTAGTTAGGTGGCTAGCTGTAACTTATTTTTTCCCCCGAATAATATACCCCAGCCTCCGTTCCATATTTTCGAATTATTCATCATTTTTTTTCACTGTTCATGATCTGTTATCGGTTATAATTGCACGAGTGCATAAAAATCACCGTTAATTTAGCAAGAAAGCGTGATATCTGAAAATTGCAAGTTTATTTTCATATTTTGGTGAAAGTGCCCGAGTCCGAAGGACGAGGGCTCTTTTACAAAATATGAAAATAACCCAATGCAATTTGTATAAGATATCACGCTTGAATGCAAAATTATCTGGTCATTTTTATGCAGGAATATAATTGATTGGAATATTTCACGAATAAAGAAATTCTCAAGGAAATGTTATTTTTTGATCATTTATACTTTCCTCTATAGGGTGTATGGAGTACTCACCAAAACGCGAAATGTTTTTCTATTTTTGAATTCTATCTGACATTTATTTGTGTTGTTTACTGACGTCTAGCGATACGGTTTCAAATGTGTTGTTACCCACATAGCAAAATTATATACCAAGTATGTGCTAAACATATTCCTAAACGCATAAGAATATTGAGATTATATCCCTAGCATATGCACCTAATATGGTTACTATATGCTGAGAATATGCTAGGTATATTTTTTTGGCCACAAGTAGTATATGCTACGTATATGATTGAAATATATACCCTGAATATATTCAAATATCCTCAGAATGTACCTATATCACCAATATAGCATATGCTATATATATGCTCAATATACCCTATATGTGCAAACTGGATATGTCCAAGATGAATATCCCGACTCGCAAATGTGCCGTCGTCGTGAGTAGACGTTCTGTGTGTGGCTCTGACTAAATTTTACCAACTCATTGTTAAAATGCCTCCAACAAGCAATCTCACTATGAAAGAACTTAGTGCCCGAGTGGAAAAGTTGAGTGAACAATTTCATAATGGTTTGAAAGAGCTGAGAGACAATCTACAACCCAACGAAACCGCAAGTACACCTGATAATCATTCCAACAATGATAAACTGCTTGGCAAACTTAAAATATTCGAGGAATCTGTCAATGAATCGCTCAGTCAATTCAAAAGTGACCTTGAAACCCTAAAAACCGAGTGTAACACTCTGAGAACCGAAACGACATGTATATCCGATAAACTAACTAACATCGAAATGCAAAGAAATAATCATTACTTAGTACTACATGGTCTCAAAGAAGGAACGAATAATTTATTAGATGATACAGTCAATATTATAAATACCAAATTAGAGACTGACATCAACAAATCGGATATTAGTCACGTTTTTCGCTTGGGCAAAAAGTCTACGAAAATTAGACCCATTGTTGTTCACTTTGTCCGTCGATGGGTTCGAGACCTTGTTTTTTTCAACAAAAAAAAAACTTAAAGGTACTTCGCTCCTTTTTACTGAAATGCTGACTGACAATAATATGAAAATCTTCAGGAAGGCCAGAACACAATTCAACAATGCGGCCTGGACCTTCAATGGACTGACCTATGTGGCTACAGGTGGCGTCAAAAAAGTGATAAAATGTGAAACTGATCTCGATGCTCTGTTGAACAATTAAAATTACTCGCATTGTATGTTATTACGTATATGGTCTCTTCTCGATATGTATTTTTTATGGTATAATTAGTTTTCATTAGATGAGTGAATGGTAACTTCTCCTCATAGTTATAACTTTATTCAATTCTATTAATCATATTATAACTTGATGTTTTACATGGTTTATTTTTTGCATTTTCTCTGATAGGCAGTTTAACATAATTTAGTTAGATTTGTGAAATAAATAATTTCCATCGTTCTTGATTCAGCATTCACCTGAAAATAAGTCGGAGCGGCACCGATTTCGTTTAATTCTCCTTTTAGTTTCATTTTATTGCTATTGTTTATTTATCTCTCTATCACTGGTTATCTCTTTTGGATTATTCCTCCTTGCGAATAATAGGTAATTGACAAAATCAACATTTACATTAATTCCTTCTGCAACATTCTTTAACTTTTCTCTTATCATAATTTTTTATAAAAAGTGACGATATGTCACGTGGGTGATATTTTTATTTTTATTTGTATTTAAATCTCTAGCACTAGCAGATTTTATTGACAAACCTTGACATATCCTTTTCTTTGCCCTGTAAAAACCTGCATCATGAAAATTGCTCACTTGAATCTAAGGTCAATCTTCACGGGATTCAATGAATTTGTGGCCCTCATTGCAGAAAATGACTTTGATATTATTATGGTCTCTGAAACTTGGTTAACTGATGCTACCGACTCCAACTGGATATAGTCCAATACGAGAAGATAGAGTAGGCCGAGGAGGTGGCGTAGGTTTCTATGTGAGGGTCTCGTATAATGCCAAAAGGATAATATTTGATTTTCCGGTGAGTTATTCTCTAGAACATTTATTTTTGGAAATAAAAATTAAAACTAGGAAGTGTGCACTCGGCGTGTTTTATAGGCCACCTAGCAATAATATCAATAACCTAATCAATGATTTTGATAACATTTTCTCTTACGTTAGTCCTTTATACGATGACATAATCTGCATGGGAGATCTGAATTATGATTTTTTAAATATTTCAAACCCGAATCTAAATAATTGTTTTGAATCGTATGGGCTAACGCAAATATTATGCGAACCAACTCGAATTACTGCTACATCAGAAAAACTGATAGATCCCATCCATGTGCCTAACACGGAATTTGTCATTAAATCTGGTACTTTACCATCCAATGGCATATCCGATCATTTATTGGTATTTCTTGAATACAAATTAGACCGACCCAAAATGAAGCCGAAAAACGTAACATACCGGTGTTATGACAACTTTGACATAAACAACTTTTTGTCGGATCTCCGATCACTTCCCTGGTTTGACATAATTTCAGAAAATAATATAGACAAAAAGCTCGACATTCTTAATAAATTATTACTCAGCAGTTTCGATAAACATGCCCCTATAAGAGTAGCACGGGTTACCAAACCCCCTGCTCCGTGGCTGACTCCTAACCTGAAATTATTAATGAATGAACGAGACAGAGCTTTACAAAAATTTAAAAAATCAAAACTGCAACATGACCGGCTGAGATACAAAGAACTACGAAATTACACTATATCGATGGTGAGAGCTGAAAAAAAAGGCTATCTTAGGTCAGTGTGTGTTGAAAAAGATTCACGGAAAACATGGAATGCCCTCAGCAATCTTAATATTCGTGCCAACAATAAATTTGTAATCCCTGAAAGTTTATCAGATCCTGACGAAATTAATAATTACTTTGCAAAGTTCGTTCAGAATGTAACTAATAAGTGTGATGAAAATATAAAATTTTATAGTGAGAACCTTCATAACCCTGAAAACAAATTCCTGTTTCACCTTACAACTGTTGAGGAGGTTCGAGAGATCCTACGTAGCATAAAAACGCAAGCTCTTGGTTCTGATCAAATTTCAACTAAAATGATTATTTACTCTATTTCAGTAATTGATGTTTACATTACACATATAATTAACTGCTGTATCGAAACTTCATTTTTTCCTAAACAATGGAAAGTCGCGATTGGTAAGCCCTTTCCCAAAAAACATGATCCCACTAACTTTTCTGAACTCAGGATTATCAGTATCCTACCAACTATGTCCAAAATACTGGAAAGGATAATCTATAAACAAATATTTGAATATTTTTCACTTAATAAAATACTTCCTGATACACAGTGTGGCTTTAGAGAGGGGTACAGTACAGGCACTGCTTTAGCAACTGTTACGGCTGATATAATCGAAGCTTTCGACAAAGGTCTTGTTAGTTCACTAGTGCTTTTAGATTTTTCAAAAGCTTTCGATACTATTAACCACGAACTCATTTGCAGCAAACTTAGATATTACGGCTTTGACGATAATGCAGTTTTTCTTATTTGGTCTTTTTTGTTAGGTAGGTCCCAACGGGTTTTTGTCAACGATAAATATTCTGCATCCTTGGATATATTATCTGGTGTCCCACAGGGATCTATACTTGGCCCATTAATCTTTATTATCTACACTGCGGATATACTTTCATCTGTCAGACATTGTAAGATCCAAGCCTATGCGGATGATACTCAACTTTACACCCACTTTGACACTGAGAATTATTTAAATGCGCAAACTCTCATAAACGATGATCTCAATCAAATCAAAAAATTATCTCATCAACACGACTTACAGCTCAACACTAACAAAACAATCTTGATGTGCTTTGGTAATCCGGAAAAAAAGAAGTTTATCCAAGATAATCTGAAAATCAACATTGATGGTCTAACCTTGAAAACGGTTGACTCTGCTAGAAACTTGGGTGTGCATCTTGATAACGACCTAAGATTTTCAGAGCACATTAAGAAGCTGATGAAAAAAGCATATTTATCCTTGAAGTTTCTGTATTGTAATCGCCATATACTGAGTGTGAAATTAAACAAAAATGCTATGTGACTCACTTGTGCTCAGTCATTTCAACTATTGCGACTTTATATACGGCCCATGCCTTCTATCAACTGATGTGAATAGAATACAAAAGGTTCAAAATTCATGCTGTCGCTTGATATACGGTATCAGAAAGTTTGATTCCATCTCAGAAAAGTTCAAAGAAACGAAATGGCTGAATATGAAAAACCGGAGACAGCACCACCTCGGCAACTTTGTATTCAAACTAATACATTCACCCCACTCAACTACTTTGCAGAATAAGTTTATTCCACGTTGCAACGTACACTCCAGAAATATTAGGTTTAGGAATAAGTTTACAATGCCCCATCATCGCACTGCCATGTTTAAGAGATCGTTCACATTCAACTCAATAGTCTTTTTCAGCAATCTTCCTGAGCAATTGAGAATTCTCAATATTAACAAATTCAAATATGAATACAAACAAATTCTTTTTAATGAACAATAATGAATAAATAACTTTATCACCCACGCCAATGGAGGAGTTTTCCAAAGATAACCCTGACTACAATAGTGTTAATAATGATATCATGGATAAATGGGCAATATAATCAAATTAAATGTATATTTGTACTCTGACTATTTGTGAATCTATGGTCCAAGTTTGGTTGAGTTTGAGTAGCCATAGGCTAGACTTCGCCAAAATTATGGACCATCTTATGTCATTTGTTGATATTTTCCCCTCTCTTTTGTATTAATAAAGCCGATTTATTATTATTATTATTATTATTATTATTATTATTATATATATTTTGGTGAGGGACTTTAGGAGATGCAACATCATTATCCTTAGAGGTTCTAGTAGTTAGTTTCTTGGCATTTTCTGAAGCATGAATGCCATCCTTGATTATCTTCAAACAAAAGACATCAAATTCTTTTAAAACATTTATGAAAAACTAAGAAATTCTTATTCACATGTTATTGTTTTTTATCCTATTTCAGTGTCCTGGGAACGCTGCTGATTTTGGGACCTAAAAATATAATGGATAAGAACAATATACCAGGTGTCCCGGTATACATGTCACAATGGAATATTTCATTCATTTGAAAAAATAAAAATTTAAAATTCTGAATAATCAATATAGATAATTATACATATTGCTTCGAGCAATGTAAATATCGGAAATCACTTCTGGTTTATGAGATATTCCATTGGAACATGTAGGTATACTGGGACAGTGGTAGGGTCCAAAATTCAAAACTCACCTCATCTCAGTTTTCTTTAATTCATTTTCAACCCGTTCCTCAGCTTTAGCTAACCATCTCTTTATTTCTTGGAGAATTTCATCTTCACAGGCATTTTGTGTTCTCTTATTACATTGAACAGCATCTTAAATAGATATACAAGATATTATTCTATGAATGAAAAGAGCAGTGAAGAAAGCTTACCCTAACCTTACTTTTTTTTCGATAACTTCCCCACACTTCACTATCGGTATCGAATATGCAGAATCCACAATAGAGAACACTGAACACACACTGATAAAATGTCCTTTTTGAAAATAAACAATTCAACTGGTAAACTGATTGTAGATAACATTCAATTTCAACAAGAACAAAGAACAAGAAGCTTGGAAAATGGAAGCTTAGCCACGCACGCATGCATGCAGTGCTGCAAGGAAGATTTTAACGAAGTACCAACAGTTGGGATTTCAACCTAGCCAGTTTGTTCTAAATGTCAAGTTGAAAATGTATTAGAATGTAATATAATAGATTCTAAAAAGTAGGGTTACGGGGTTGATTTGAGTGGTTAGTTCACAAAAATGTAAATGTTGAATTGTTATGTACGTATTTTTTTAAACAAATATTCTTTGAAGTATTTACGGGAATGTGTCCCAAGATCCCTAGAATATGCTACAATATTCCTAGACAGATATGATGAAAAGAACATTCATAGCAGTAAAGTTCGAGTAAAGTACTTATGCTGGGAATATACTAGGGATATTATTTGGGGAATATGAGTTGAAACATATCCTCAGCCTGTGCTCGAGTTATGAATATGCTTTCGATTGCTATGTGGGTATGGTGACTTGATACAATGCAATTACTGCTGTAAGTTTTCGATAATTGCATTGCTCTTATGGGACATTTTATATATGAGGGAAATATTCATTATAAGAAGTTCGTGTTGAATGCGATTTTAAGTGTCATGTGGTCCTTGCTCATGTTCAGAACGAAATGGCTCTTCTTTGCAAAATTGTCGATAGGAAGATTTTTCTCAGTAATTGAATAGTCATATAATTTTTTGTACTTGGTAGATTTTTCCACATTTCGGTTCAATAACTATAGCAACAAAGAAATATCCTGAAGTAACTCACTATTTTTAGAAAATGGGTGAATATAAGATTATACTCGGGCGGTTAGGAACACTATTTTTTCATTGCACTATCATACCCAATAAGCATGTCTTTGGACCTTGTTGAGTTTGTTCATAGCAGATATTTCGTTTGTATTTGTCCATCATGCTAGAGATGCACCTGTCAAACATAGGCACACTGCAACTTTTTCGAGTTCAACCCCCCCATTTCTTTCCATAGGTGCGCCTGACTGTAATAGGTGTAGCCTCCGCCATATTTTCAAATCTGTACCCATTTCATTTTCCTTTGAAATGAACCACATTACATTTCTCTAGGCCTCTAGGCAACAGATGAAGCTCTGATTGAAAAAAATGTATGCAATACGATGCTTGAAAATTTCAGTTAGTTACGTTAATGAAGAAAGAATGCAAAACTTTTATAAAATCGGTAACATGAAATATTCAGCAAACATTTTTTGTAGATATGATAATTATTTAGAATATTGTTCTGTATGTCTATTGTATATACAATGAAGTAAAAAACTACTTTCGTGACGTGATGTATAGAGAAAGTCTACTTTTCGATCCAAGACAACTCTTCTGTGTCAGAATCCTACTCGGCAGTCACCAAAAAATTATATGAAAACTTCTTTACGACATACGAAGAGATATAAAATACACGATATCGTTAACAACAAATGAAAGTAATTCACTTTCATGAACGAAATGAGTTTGACTGTTCTCTGGATTTCATTTATTTGAGGCTACTCATTGTTATGTGATATTTATAAAATCAAAAATGTTTTGTTAACAGTTGTAACTTGATTTTTTTCAATTTCATTATATTTCATTCATTTTTTCCTTTAAGTTCAATGTTTCATAGCTATGTTTTATATTTGTCGAACTTTTACATTATCATATTCACGATTTTATCTGCTTTCTACATTGTCTTTTTATATGCAGATTCACACGAAAGGGAAGCCTTGTAATGTTCAAAGAACACCGCGTGAATCAAGGGACAGGAGATACGAATCAACATTCATTTTGAATTTTAGAAGTTTTTAAGCCCCAGGAAAAACCTCTCCAGGCAAGAAGTTCCAAAGCTCATCTGTTCTATTGAAAAAAAATTCCTGGAGCAGGAGAGGTTCGACAGGTCTTCAAATTCACAACAAAGGGATGTGAATTTTGTACTCGTCGAGTCATCCGTGTAGATATTGCCCAGGGTGGAACAATTCATAGCAACTCAGAAGAACAACGACCATGAAAGTATCTAAAGAACCGACCCTTTTAGGATGTTTCAATGAACTGAGCGAGTCTGTGAGCGAAGAATCACCAACAAGACGAATTGCCTTTCTCTGAATAGAATCGAGAAGCCGCAATGAATGTTTTGGTGCCGAACTCCACATATTAGAACTATATTCCAACACAGGTCGTATCTGAAACTTGTAGATCATTAGAAGCTGACGAGAAGTGTAACATTTCCTTATTAACACTTTTATTTATATTATAACGTACCGTTTATCTTATTCCTTACATCACGCACAAAGCTATTTTCAATACAGCTTCAATAATTACCCTGTTTATTTATCACAAATATTAGATGTCAAATTTGAGGAATGATGAATAAACATCATTATTATATTATTATTACTATGAAATAGATGATATCCACTGGGAGGGCACTCTCCAAGAGACATAGACCAAATCATAACTGTAAAAAAAAATTTTTGAACAAGAGTTTTGGAAATAGTTTAGAACCATATAACTAATCTTGATTTATTAAGTATTAATACAAGGTGAGATTGAAACCTTTGGAGTATAAGTTGAAATTTTTCCTAGAGATCGATTACCCTAACACCAAACTGATATTTTTGCACTAGACGCGCGTTTCGCTAACAAGGTTAGCATCTTCAGGAGCAGGAAATTGATACAGTATCCAGGAAATACTTCAATTCTTTCTAAAATTTGGTGAAATCTTTGTGGATTTTTTCAATTAAAACTTATCTTGATATGCCATTGAGAGAGCCTCCCATTACAACTCACAGCAATTAACACTTGAGAACAAAAACAATACTTATTTGAAGATGAAATTTCAATTCCTTATATTTTCCATGTTTTGTTGCGTTATATAACATTTGTTTCAATGTGTTAATCAATTTATTTTCCCACGTTTTCTTGCCAGCTAGACTAAGAAATATTTGTTTCGTAGTTTTTTTTGGGTTTGTAACCTACCACAATCTAGAAAAATCAGAATTGATATTGGAATCTATACAAGTGTAGAAGGGCAGATTTTTAATCTACCCCGAAATATGACGAAAGAGAGCAATGGCAGGAAACGAAGATTAAAGGAATCTGGTTTCATCATGCGGTCTGGTGAAGAATGCATATCTATGAGTTCGCTTGATATGGATCGCGGATGCTGCCCATCCTGAAGGACAAAATGTTGTGTCAAATTTGAAATGATTTGACGTATGTCAATTACGATGATTGTCTACGAGATTTATTTGCATTTGAACAGGAAATTGCCTATAAGTTTTGAGAACGGAAGCGGATTAAGTTTCCGAACCGTTAACGTTCTTGATACTCAAAATTTGAGTTTGATACGAGAAGTTGCTGACTAATTGGGATTGTTTTATCTGGAAACTGTTTTTCAATAGACGCAGCAACTTTTCGGGGTAGATTGTAAATCTGCCCCTCTACCCTTGTATAGATTCCAGTATTAATTCGTATTTTTTCAGATTGTGGTAGGTTACAAACCCAAAAAACTATGGAACAAATATTGATCCACTACAAAATAATGACGTTCTAACAGTAACTAAGAATAGTTATTTATGTATCAAGGGAATTAGGAGGGCCTTAATTACCGATGGCAAAATTTGCGTCCCGAGGGCCTCTGGCCCAAGGGACAGCAATTGCCTGAGGTTATTAAGGCTCATTGATTCCCGTGGTACATAGATAATTTTATTTCTGACCGATTTCAATAAAATTTTGTTCATTTTTGAAACGGAAAAATGTACCAATTCATTACCTTTCCGGTATATTTGAATCAGGTACCGTTGATTATAGTAGAGGTTTCTTGTTGCTAGGTTGTTGCTATGTTACTTGTTTATAAACAGAACTTTGTTATCAAGCTGTGTTTGCGGTAAAAACGTGTTTTCTGCCGCAAATATAATGAAGGATATTTTGAAAAAAGCTGAACAAGCAAGAGAATCATTAATTCCATCGAAAAGTGAAGCCGTATACCAAAAAGAATACAAGATATATCTGGACTGGCTGACACGGAAAAATGTTACTACTCACTATATATATATAATTTTATTTTTACTTGTGAAAGGTAGAGGGAATTATAAAATCTATAGTGTCCCAAGGGAGTTATGACCCCCTTTATTGATAGCGTAACTATGACGATATAAGCTTATAATATCCCGGTCAGAAATAAATATAATATTATGTTCGCCTGCTCTCGATGTATGAACAAATGAAGAAAAAGTTTAATCCGCAGGCCAATGTGATCGAAGGAGCCCATACAGCGTATGCACCCACTCTTAATTGGATGTTTCAATAGTGCAGAGCGAGTATCAGTCTCAGCCAGCCACGACCATCATCGAGATGAATAAATCAAAGCGGCGTGTTCTCGGAACGATGAGGAACAAGTGATACCCGTGCACCAGCAGCAAAGCTGGCGCTACCCCGCTCCCTTATCTCGCGATCTCATGCAAAGATGGGGCCATTTAAATTGGCTCTTTGTTTTCATTACGACATGTTCGATTATTCGCCAACGAACGCTCTTCGGGGAACTGGGCAATTAAAAAAGTTGGGATACTAAAATTAATAGTGCTGGACTTTTGCGCTGGGAAATCCGGTAGGATTGTATTCTCCGTGGCCCTTTTCTCGTGGGATGGATGTGTATCTATGTCCATGAGGAGTGACAAGTGACAGCCTCACTTCGATTATTGTGCAAGTCTATTGTCGTTATTTGGACTGAACAGCATTTCAGCACTTCAAAAATTACAAAATCAAGCCATGCGTATTATTTTAGAATGTAAAAAATAACACCTATTGAAACCATGCTTTCGGTACTTGACTGGTTATAGTATTTTTCACAGTAAATGGTATTGTCTTATTAACTGCAATAAACTACCCGATTTAATCCCATTGTGTAGAAAATCATCTGGTAAAAGATGCAAATGTGCTACAGGGTCGAACTTAAGAAATTTGGATTTTGCATAATGTAGGAGATATACAAGTAATTTATTTAAATGTTACATTTCTATTCTATATTCAGTTCAGTGTTGCTATCGCTATCCTCATCTTAATTGAATATAATTGGCGCAATTGATTTTACAGAAAGGTACGAGTTTTCAACATTTATAACATGACTAACAGAACTTTTTCAACTCTCGGTAGGAATGTCATTCATACAGTTCCTAATTAATTCTACCACACTACCACTTAAAGTCGGAGAAGTATTTTTTCCGCGCACGCTCGATTTGAGTTGGTGCTACATGAGCTCTATGGGATTGAACACGCAGTAGTAGGGAGGTAGTCGTAACACTGTATGTCCCAATTCTTCTGCAATTGTATCACAGACATACGTTTCTCTTAAAGAAAATGACTGCAGCACTTGTAAAATTTATTTTTTGTATAATTCTCCTCAAAATATATGTCATTTGCAGCTATGAAGTTTCGAATCTCCAATTTCGTATTCTTTGAGCCAGGAATTTTTTGCAATTGTCGACTATGATAGCTTGCGTTGTCCATTACTATAACGCTGTTTGGCGGAATGTTGGGTAACAGACAATTTTTAAACCAATCTTCAAAAAGCTCTGCTGTCGTATCTTCGTGATAATCAACACAAGAGTCCTTAATATTTTTGGCAGAAAGCCACATAGCGTTTGGGATCCAACCATTTTCTGATCCTGCGTGTAATATTGTGATTCTCTTCCATTTATTTGATGGTGCTTTTGTTTTACACTCATCGGAGGAATCAGACCATCCTTTGGAAGGGGTGTCATGCGTGTCAAATCACGACTCGTCGAGGTAGAGTATTGGCCGATTTTCAGACCGGTATTTCCTTATTGACGTTATATATTCAGAATGCCAGTTTATTAAACGTGTGGAATCCATTATTACTTGTCTCTTGTCAATTTTGCGATATTTAAAGCCCATTGCAGACAGAGCTCGCCAAGAGTTTCGTCATTGATGAGCCGCTGTTTCAGACTTTTGATTGTAGGGACACGCTGCTCATCGTACAAAGTGTAGATTTTTCGCCTCATCAAATCTTTTTCCCAGTCGTCTAGACTTTTTGTGACACCGGAATCTTTACGCTTTTTTCTTGAAGTAAGAGGCACCTTCGTCAAATTACTGGTTACTTTTGCTGCAGCACCCGCGTTATATCCTTGCTGAAGTAAGGAACTATACACATTCTTTATAATGATTTTCGCTTCACAAGATAAGTAATTCTTCTTTAACGAACCACTGGAAGAAGCACTATTACTTTTTATCCACGGACGCCACATACTGCCTATTCTGTACGTTGGGGTATAAAATCTTTGCTATTAATGTCTGTAATAAAAAATAAATGTTATAAAATTATTGCACGCCGTAACACAAGTGAACACTTCCAATAAAATAGAAAGACTAAAATGAACAAGAAGTGTAAGCTTTAATTCTGTATAATCCCTCTCTGAGAAACAAAATTACCTGAATCTGGCCCTTTTATATTTATGGTGTGCATCTCAGATTTTACAACTAAAGGGTCTAGTTAATAATCCTTCAGTCAATACCATTCATTGTGAAAACTACTATATCTATGTCCATGAGGAGTGACAGGTGACAGCCTCACTTCGATTATTGTGCAAGTCTATTGTCGTTATTTGGACTGAACAGCATTTCAGCACTTAAAAAATCACAAAATCGAGCCATGCGTATTATTTTAGAATGTAAAAAAATAACACCTATTGAAACCATGCTTTCGGTACTTGACTGGTTACCTCTGGACTCAAGATTGTACTACTTTTCAATGATTTTTCATTTATAAAATTCTTAGAGGACAACTTCCTTCCCATTTCAATTAATATTCAATTGCGTTATTACCACACTCGTAATAATACTAATTTTCATGTGACTCGTACCAACTATAAGAAAACTATGAATTCATTGTTTCATAAAGGTCTTGTCCAGTTTAATGAACTACCTTCAAATGTGAAGGAAAGTGCATCTTTGTATTTATTCAGAGCAAACCTCATGAAATTCATAAAAAGCTAGTTTCATCTGCCAACTTTCATATGTTCCTGCTCACGACTATGGTATTTATCCCGTCTATCATAGTATGTTTGTCACTTTTAGTGTGTGCCATTGTCAGATTGATAATTTATCATTGTCATGAATACCTACTGTTCTGTATATTATGTTATAAAGTATATTATTATTGTTCATTCCTAGTCTAAGTTTATATTCTAGTTCAAATAATTTCTTTTACTTCAATTACAAGTTTTTATTTATCACACTGATTGGAGGTAGTTTTCTATCATTTCAAATGCTCGCGCTTCCTAACAGTTGAGGTGACACGAACACCCTCTACCGGGGAGCAAGTGGAAAAGGACACATTCGCACCGACATTCAGTGTGTACGCTCAAAAATTCGCAATTTTTTGAAACGCTTTTTATTTACGCTATCGTTGTTTCTTGTTCGCTTATATAAAACCCGCAAACCATCCAAAGTGCTACAACGAAGGTCGTTCGAGTGGGATACCTGCAGCTGAAGAATCAACAGGTGAGTGTCTCTCTCAACTGCCGTTTTTTTATATTCGAAATCACGCACTCGACAACAATTATATTATATTATTATTATTGAATCTCTTTCATCTGAATTTGATATACTTCCAAATTTCCACAGGGTTGAATTTTTGGCCCTCTGCATCTGTATTGCGCGACACATGCAAAGATGGAGTCTTCTGATATGATTCTTTGTTTTCATTACATATTCTTCGGAGAACACGGCAATTGAAAAAGTTGGGATACTGAATTTAATAGTGCTGGTCTTTTGCGCTGGGAAATCCGGTAGGATTGTATTCTTCATGGCCTTTTCCTCATAGGAAGAATGTGTATCTATTTCCATGAGGATATTTTTTCTTGATTCTCTATCGTATGAATTTGATATACTCCAGGAGCTCCACGGGGTTTAATTTTAGGCCCTCTGCTTTTATTGCCGGATGACATGCAAAGATGGTGTTTTTCCATTGATCCATTGATTGATTGATTATCAATTTTCTTCTCCTGAAGATGTTAGCCGAAACCGAAAATATCAGTTTGGTGTTAGGGTAATTGATCTCTAAAAAAAGTTTCTTCTTCTTGATGAACAATTAACATTTAAATATTATTTCGGTTGATACCTTCGAGTTCTTCTCAATATAGACAATGGCCTTCAATTAATTTTAGAAAGAAATGTTCATATTCTTAATGAATCTTGAGGAATAGTTTTTAACGAATGTTATTTCGATTTGGTTAGTGCACGATAAAAACTAATATTCCTCACGAACTGTTGATTTCGGCTATGTTCAGATCAGTACCATGAGTTTTTACTCTGGCCAAATCACCGAACAGTTATAAATTTTCCATTTCGATGAATTACTTTCAGATATATAATAATAACGCAGATCTGCGGTTTCCTAAACAGCAATAAATTTCAAATTGTGGTTTCGATTGGAACATTGTCTTCAAAATATTACTTTATGCCTGAGTGACACTACCACAAACGATTCTTATTAGGAAAATATACAGAGCATACGAAGTTGGTGTCCAATTAACTACTAACTGTTTTTGCTCTTTGCTATCCCGAAAAATAACAAGGAATTTGTTGACCATACGGCATCAACGTATTTGGGAATACATACTTTTTCATACATACATGGTATTGATACAGGGATTCTCCCATGAGCTTTTCAAAATATTTTGCGAACTCGTATTCTGTTGTACGTCATCAGAAATGTATTCTAGATAGAGATATATAGTTAGCCAATCCTAAGGAAATATCATTTGAAGAGATGGATACTACTGTTAACTGGCACCAGTTAATTCGGTTATCAAGACATTTGTTTTCTTCTATTTGTTTCACAGATGTTGTAGCTTGGTTCCAACAATCTCTTGACTACCTAGAGATGAAGCAAAAAGATGGCAATCAGTCATCATTTATCAGATCACTCATATTTTGCGGATTCTTTCAATGCTTAAACCTGATTTTTCTGTATGATCTTCGATTTTCAACTCAATTTGAAAGCTTTATTAGCTTTCTTTCAACATTTCAGTCAAACTGACATACACAATACGCATTTATTTTACCCTTCAGAGAACAAAACTTGGTCGTGTATTGTCAAGTGAATGGGTAATAACAATAAAGCTTTATTTTCTTTTTGACAAATAGATGTTCGTATAGAATTAGTCACATTCACCTATACTAAACCTATATTACGCAAACAAACATAAAATAAAACAATAAAAGAAGTCAGATATTTGCATTCATAAACTCTTCCACTGAATAAAAGTAATGTGACAATAAAAAGTCTTTCAAAAATTTCTTGAAGCCATTTATAGTCGTGCACATTTTAAGATTATTTGGAAGTCTATTAAAAAGTCTCTGGCCAAATATAAGAGGAGACTTAAATCCAACGTTATTTTCAGAAAATGGTATATGGAGATCATTTTTATTTCTGGTATCTCTATTATGAACCTGGTTATTTGTTCTGAATGAACCCAAATTACAATACACGAAACAACACACTTCAAAAATATACAAAGATGGCAATGACAGTATTTTTAAACTTTTTAAAATATTCTTTACAACTTACTCTACGTGATACACCAGCAATACAACGAATCAATCGTTTTTGGGATATGAATACGTTACTGAAATTAGTGGATGTTCCCCAGAAGCTTATTCCGTATCTGAGCCGCGATTCAGCCTGTGCGTAATATAACATAATCAGTTGTTTTTCGGTTAAGATTGATCTAAGATTCCGGAGCAAATAGTTTACAGAGTTAATTTTTGAGATAACTGAATCAAACTGTTTTTTCCAGTCTAGAGATTCATCTATAAAAAGTCCCAGAAATTTTACATATGGAACAGTTTCTATTTTATTATTATTATTGTACTTCTGATAGCGTAACAAAATCGCTTCAATTCTTTTGGCAAGCTATCCTATCTATAAACAATGATAAATATACGTATTTATCAACAGAGAATGTTTGTATATTTTGATGACGTTCAACACTTTTTAAATTGTATGAACTATACTTGCCAAAAAGGTGTGAGCATAGAATAATCATCTTTGAACCGCAATTAACGAATGACAAGTTTCAACTGGAGCTAATATCAAAACATAGGAAATTTTGTTGAAAGTATACCAAAGATTAGTTCCGTAGTTTTCTGGGTTTGCAACCTACTACAATTCAAAAAAATAAGAATTAATACCGGAATCTATACCAGTGTAAAAGGGCAGATTTTGAATCTACCCCGAAAAGTTACTTCGTCTATTGAAAAACAGTTCTTTCTGGATAGAACAAGTCCAAGTGCTTGGACAATGACAGTAACGAATCAGTTATTATCTCTGATTCAAAATCAGTGCTGTAGAGCATCGAACATCTCTCACGAAATATGTACACAAATTTCAGTGTTTCTAGAATAGGGCATCTACTCTATAAGCTTTCGCTTATCGATGCCAAAGTTATATTTATCTGGGCAAAAGGTCACAGTGGTATTCTTGGAAATGAAATGGTAGACCAGGCAGCTAAAGAAGCAGGAACTTGTACTTACTTCGAACAAATTCCTTGTAACAATGACCTCATGAGTATCTACAGACAGAATGTAGATGAAGAATGGATGGGAATGTGGTCAGAAATGGTTAGTAAGTCCACCAACCCTTACTTTCTCATGCATAAGGAACTCCCCAAACGAGTACCCCAGATATTTCTATTTGATGTTCCAAAAAGATATTCTACTATTATAACACGACTCAAATCCAATCATGGTGCCTTCCGGCTCATTTATATAAAATTGGGATTCTTGAATCACCGTTATGCCAATATGATTATGAAATTGCTGATCTGAATCACCTATTCTTCAACTGTACAAACATTCCTGGAATTGATGCTTTCATTAACAAACTCTTACAATTAAACCGATTTACTACCAGCATTCAGAACCTACTAGCTATGGAAGAGTTACATATGAGTTGTAGAATTGTAGTTGTAGAATTGTAGAGTTGTAGAATTGGTGATTTCCTATCTATTTGGGTCTTACAGAATGAAAATGACTATAGAATTGTCGAGATGTTTGTGGCTGAAGGATTAAATCCAAAGCCAATAAAAAAAAATATCGGAGTCTATACAAGTGTAGAAGGGAAGATTTCTGAAAGTTACTGCATCTATTGAAAAACAGTTCTTTCTGGATAGAACGAGTCCAATTAGTCAGCAACTTCTTATAATAACGACGAAATTCAAAATCCAATATTGAAAACTGTAATAATTTTTTTCGAAGTATTTGAAACTTTGAAATGATAAAGAAAGAAAACTGATTTCCTGTTTACATCAGCTGAATTTCTGTAGGGGTAGCAGTTAGCCTCTCCTCAATCAAATTTCTGACACTATTGATTTAAAGACACATTTATTTTCATTTCTCCATCTTTCGAACTCTACTTTTTAGAAATAATGTCAAGTTTGGATCACTTTTTTATTCGTCAAAATTTTGTCAACAGCAACAAACTTTTCGTTCACATTCTGTATCTTCTAATACGCTTTCTCAATGAATATACCGGATTGACCAATCAGGGGCTGACAATGGCGGAGGGGGTTCATAAATGTGCTCAATTTGCATAAATTCACCCCGATGGTGGAGTACATCAGATTGGTGAATGATCCAGGTAACTGGACACGGTATTGGCATGTCCTCATAAACTACAGACTCAATTCTGCGCAATGTCCCCGTTACATAACTCATGTGAAATGGGTTTTGGGAGGGTTATCATGGTTGAGAATTCAGAGGGTATTGTGGAAGTTATCGTATAATTGATCCATTTATTTATTCGTTTGGAAGGATGACTGGAGGTCATATCTGATTGAAAAGGTAATATCTCATTAATTGCAAAATTTTGGAATTTTGATTCAAAACACTGTATTAAGTATTAAGAATAGTAGGCAAATTTTACAGATCGAAGACAATTGAGGAGCGTAGCGATGACTTCATTCCGTGTTCTGCTGTTTTGATCCTCTGAAGGATAATTGTTACAACGTTTCGGCAAAGTCTCATTTGCCATCTTCTAGGTGATGTCTAGACATAACCACTTTGGAGTCATTCTCAAGACTTCTTGACTTGATGGCGAGGCCTAAGTCTCCATAACCCTCAGCACTCATGTTGACAAAGTGAAGATTGTGTATAGAGGGATGGTATTCATAGTATGAGAATCCGACGTTGTTGAAACTGTCGGACCATATACAGGTCTGGTTTGAAAAGGATTAAGTAATGGATTTGTTCGAAGGGATAATAATGGTTTCCAGGAATTGGGGAGCCTTTGTGAGTCGTCTCGTTGGTTGAGGCATTAAGGGCGTTTTTCAATACTATTGCTACGCGAATGATTCTGGAGTGGAGTGTTTTTGCTGTGGCAATGGTCTTCGTGTTGTTGAAATCAATTTTGTGTCTGGTTTCGTGGTGGTGTGTGGGCTGGATGATGGTGGGAGTTGGCAGTAAGATATCTATTGGGGTGCGTCGGTTTTCGGTAGATAGTATGAGTGAAATAATCATTGGATTTTGTGATGTGGACATCTAAGAAAGGAATAGCGTTGTTCGTCTCCCTTTCCTTGGTGAATTTTAAATCGGGGTGAATATTGTTAATAATAATTGTTGATAATATATAAAAAAAATGGGCCTGAGATAGATTCTAGAGGGACTCCTTTTTCATAATTTGTATAATTGAAACAGCTATTTTCGAGTGTGTACATTTGAATAGTTGGTGTACATTTCCAACAACCAAGGCATGCCAACCAAGTTGATTTCCCATTCATCTCATTGAATTACCCGATATGTACCTCACGTTCCTTGTCGGTAAAAGAGGTCGCTTCATGCCATCACCAATCGATTCCGTATTCAAATCAGCCGTTTCATTCATATTTATATTACAAAGTGTGATTAATATGAACATGCTGGTATGCATCGGATCGAGACCGTGCGAAAATATGAATGACATATTTTGTTATGATATTTGCATATGACACTCCTACATATCGTTTCATTATGTAGTTTGGGGATAGCTTGTGCATTTCAATAGAACATACTACGTGGAATCGTATCTTTGTAATTGATGTACGGTGTACGGTACCTTCTTATTGTTTGTTTACTACGAATGTCAGGTCATGCACGGTCACTTATGCCATAATATTTGAAGAATGGACTGATGTATTGTAACAGCAATATTGTTCGTGGATAATGCACCTGCATAGTATCGATAAAAAATAAGGTGCAGCAGCGTCTTTGTATTTTTATTGTCAGATAGACGAATAGATATCTACTGGATCGTTTCATTTGAAAATATATTCACGTTTATAGCGGTCACAAAAATAAAGTCATTATACTAGAAGGAGTGCATGAATACTGAAAAATATATCGGAGATACATGTATCCAGATAGCAATAGATATTCCATGAATATTCCTGAGATAGTTTTTATGGATATCGTATTATTTTATATTTTATTATATTCAAAGTGAATGTAAATTTGTATCTCCTGTCCCTTGATTCACGCGGTGTTTTTTGAACATTACAGGGCTTTCCTTTCGTGTGAATCTGCGCATATTAAAAAAAAAAAAGTTGAACCCCTTTTCTAAATCAACGCCAGGAAAAAAATGCTCCCCCCATTATCTGGAATTCAACCTATGATTTTACAGATTTGTCAGATTGTTAACGATTGAGCTGTGCGGTTGGTGTTGAACCTTCTGGAAACTGTCACTTTTACTGACAAAAAAAATTATTTCAATGCGTGTGCCAGTAACAGTAGAACGTGCTAAGTTACTAATGTTTTCAATTAGATAGAAGAAGAACGCCAACTTTGATGTTTTTGTTGAGTGAAAAAACTTGATACCATACTTGACGTATGAAGAGAAATTACTTTCTTTCATATATATGTTAATGCGGAGATATAAATGAATACTTATCTGCTAATTCGATGGGAGAACTAGCCGCAGTAATGACATGAATTGTGCTAAAGAGTTTTCGATACTCAAAATATGTGAACTATAGAGGAGGCTTTTCAGAAAAATAAGTTCCTTGAAAAAGCAGAGTATTCTAGGAATGTTCGAATACGTAGCAAAACAGTCGTAGAATTATTTTTTGAACGTCATTTTTTTGTAGTGGATCAATAATTTGATAAATGTCAATCACGAAAACTATCTTTACCAGGTATTTGCACTTGAAAAGAAATTCGCCTAGAAGTTTTGAGAACGGAAACAGATTTAGTTTCCGAAACGTTAACAGATAAGTATTTTCAAATAAATCAGTTCTTATAATTTTTTGATAGGCAAATTTTGAGTTATACGAGAAGTTGCTGACTAATTGGACTTGCTCTATCCAGAAAGAACTGTTTTTCAATAGACGCAGCAACTTTTCGGGGTAGATTGAAAATCTGCCCTTCCACACTTGTATAGATTCCAATATTAATTCTTATTTTTTCAGATTGTGGTAGGTTACAAACCCAAAAAACTACGGAACAAAAGTTGTAGAAAAGGAAAAGGTTCTCCAACTTACTGTTACTAAGCTTTCTAACTAGTATCTTGGAATGAATCGAGATGAACCATATTTTGCTGCTCTTCTGTATTGGATTTATGCAAAATGCTGTATGAGTCGATTTTTCACGACTGTCATTTCAAAGCAAAGTACTCTTTGTTGAAGTCCATAACAAAAAAAACTTAGGTTAGGTGAGATTAGGTTAGGTTAGGTGATAATTGAATAACAGAAAGTTCTTGGTGAGTCAGAAAATAAAATAAAGTGATCGAGGATATCTGGATTGAGTTCTAAGAATTGAAATAAAAAGTATATTGGTCGAAGTCGAGAGGCTCTAGAAACACGTTTCGAAGAACATGCTTCATTATGGTGGTCCATTCAACATAATGCCTAAATAGGATACCAGATATTAGAAAATTTAGTGTCTACAAACGAATCAATTTGGAATTGATTAGAAATCTATCGTTCAATCGAACATTTGATGTGTTTGGAAAATGGCTGAATGTGGTAGTGCATGAATAGTGACACATGTCCGATTCCATTACTTTTTGCTTAATCCAAAAACCTTATTTTTTGAACGGAATTCTGAGAAACCGTTTTTAGAATTGAACACTTCTTTCAGAAAAGTAACATGTTTTTCCTTCCATGAAAGTCCTGAATTTCTATTTCTGCCAATGGCGGATCCACAGGGGGGGTTTTCGGGTCCACACCCCCCCCCCCATTGGGAAAATAAGACTTTTTTTTTCAATTTTTATCGGCTCCTCTTTTCCAAACTTTGTTTATAAGGGAACGAAAAAATGTCACATGAGCAAGACAAAAAATAAAATAGTATAAATCTTTTTGCTTTAAAATTGAAGAACTTTAATAATTATTATTACATTCCATTGAAAACTAAAGAGCAGGCTACATTTGAACATTGGTAAATTTTCATTTCTTAACAACCAATTTCATCAATTTATTCAATTCAATAATCCTCCAATTCCTAAAAAAATAATTCTCAAGAATTAAAAATAGTACAAACAAGATCTGGATTGAATGTTACCCAAACAAACAAACAAACAAACAAATTTCGCTTGAAATTTTTGGACTCACCGATTTTTCGTTCCTTTTTTTTTGGTTCAGTCGGTTCAGACGCTGGATCAAGCCGAGTAAAATATGAAAATAGAGTCCTCTTCATGTTGTAGGTTCAAAATAAAATGCTCAATTTTTTCAACTATAAAATTGCAGTTTTACTCGATAACACTTTAAAGAAAATTGACACTTGTCAGGCTTATCGAGGAAAAGTTTGAGAAATTGCTGACAGTGCTGCCATTGGATCGATCCTTTTTGACGCAGTATTTGAAAAATTAGACTTGTTACATTTGTGATGAGTATTGCGTATGCCGGTAACGATTTGAATATACTATGTATGAGTAGAATATGCTGTTGATTAGGTTAAATCAATTCGATTCGATTTAAAACAAGTAAAGTTTCGAACCTACTTTACCTCCTGGCTACACCTTCAAATTTTGCTCATGTCAATTTCTTTCACCTTTTTTTCTGGATCTTGATGACGAGTTGTTGCTATACGGTAGCTCATGATTTTCTGTTATATATATATATATATATATATATATATATATATATATATATATATATATATATATATATATATATATATATATATATAGAGGTTTTTTGTATTGGGCTTTGCACTCAAATGAAAATAGCAACCGTAAACACGTGTTTCTGGGTCATTGCCCTTCTTCAGCACGGTGTAGCCAAGTGCAAAGATGGACAACACTTGGAGAAACATCACAAATGACCCAGAAACACGTGTCTACGGTTGCTATTTTCATTTGAGTGCAAAGCCCAATACAAAAAACCTCTGTATCATCTATCCACTCGAAACTTCTATAAATTTTATATATATATATATATATATATATATATATATATATATATAAATTTTGAGTTATAGACCCCCCCTTGACCTGATCCTGGATCCGCCACTGATTTCTGCTCTAATTATAATAAGTTTCGAGGTATTTGTGTTCCTCTCCTCTGATACGAACATATCCGAACGTTCTCCCCATATAATCATTATATCGTTGAAATATTCAAAGCCTCGACTCCGAACACGGGAACTGCGGCCGGTAATTTCGTTTTCCATAGAAAAAAGCTTTTCTCTGTACGGCCTCGGCAAGATGGCATACCGAACGAGCATATGAATACTTAATGGCGTTATATAGGAATGATTTGAATGGTTTCTTAACAACGTTCGCGTCGCGATCTCCACAGCGCCGACGTTAATGTTTGATGAGATTAAGACGCAAACCATGTCTCATCATCATTTGCAGGAGGCTGTGTGCCTCGCCCGATTATTTTGCATGTATAACTTTGGTTTGCTGCCAGATAAGCGATCGTGCTGCGAAGTGTCGTCGCCGGAATATCATTGGGGGTGGCGGTGGCAGAGGAAGGGGCGGTTTTGCTTATTTGCAAGTCGGTACATTCAGGGATGATTCACTACATTTCCGTAGACAATATAAATAATCACAAAAAAAAGCTTTCGGAAGTATTTCGTATCAAAGTTGCAAGTAAATATCGTTTTTCTACAGTCACAATCCAAAACACGTTTCTCAAATATGAATATTTCCATCGTATGTTGAAAATCCCATATGAAGCGGGACATTTTCGATCAATTACAGCGATTCCCGGCGGGACATTTTCGGGCTGGTAAATACCCGGTAGGTATCGAAAAATACCAGCTCGGTCCGTGTATCTATAGTAACGATTGTTAAAATGTACATTTGTCATTTCGACAGGAATAAATACTGAATTTTAAACGTCGTTGTTTTAACTCCAGAAATATTCTACCGAATTACACTCGTGCATCAAAATAAACCTGATAATTTTCCATTCAAGCATGTTGTCAGTAAAAAAACTGCATTCGGTTATTTTCATATTTTGCTAAGAGAGCCCTCCTCCTTCGGAGTCGGGCTCTTTCGACAAAATATGAAAATAAACTCATGCAGTTTTCAGACAACGTGCTTTCATGGAAAATTATCGGTATCGATAATTTCTCACAATGATTGGAATTTCACATTAGTGTGGCACAAAGTGACATTTTTCGGACAAAATTCAGATACCCACATACACACTTCCCATTGCTAAGCAACGGAGAAACATCTATCGAATCATATGAATCTTAACAAACGTCAACCATAAAATATTTGAAAAATATTCTTGTCTCATAATTTTTCAAAAGAGATTGAACTAAAATGGATAGCTATAGTTATGAAATTGAGAATACTCCGCCAGAACCAAGAGAACAATTTAATTATTGTCATTGTGAATTGTCAGGTTTCGAAGTATCCTTCTCTGCTGCGAGGCTTTGATTTGATGTGGTTCAGATGATGAGTCACCCTTTTGTTCCTCCAACATAACCGCCTTGTTCAAGCACTGTCCTACTTCAACATATTTTCAGTGGGATGGAAAGTTTTTTGAACAGAAAGAAGGGGTTGCTAAGGGGAGCCCACTGAGCCCTGTGGGGGCAAACTTCTTCATGGAACAGTTCGAAAAACAAGTTCTAGAGCGTTGGCCGGTCCGACCGTCCTGTTGGCTGAGATATGTTGATATTGTATATACATCTCTAATCTAAGAGTTTTTATATATGTTGAAATATTTTTTTACAGAAGATGAAGATGCTGCTAAAGTTTGACGACGTTGTCCTGCAGCTTTGATATTTCTCGTGCAATCATCATAGTCATCAAACACGACAGTAAGTCTGGAACCAAAATGTCGACGTACATACTGAACGTATATTTTATATTTTGAGTATAAATTACAATCACCGATAGAAAAATATTTAAACATATATAACAACTCTAGTTAAGAGATGTATATACGTGGTGCACTCGTGCATATTATGACGATAACAACTTGAACAATTGTTTGAACGTCATTTTTTTGTGGTGGATCAATATTTGTTCCGTAGTTTTTTGGGTTTGTAACCAACCACAAAATACCAAAAAATAAAAAGAACTGATATATATGAAAATATTTATCTGTTAACGTTTCGGGAACTAAATCCGCTTCCGTTCTCAAAACTTCTAGGCAAATTCCTTTTCAAATGCAAATACCTCGTGAAGACAGTTCCCGTGATTGGCTGCCCCTCTTGAAGGACAAAATGTTATGTCAAATTTGAAATAATTTGACAAATGTCAATCACGAGAATTGTCTTCACGAGGTATTTGCATTTGAAAGGGAATTTCCCTATTAGTTTTGAAAACGGAAGCAGATTCAGTGTCCGAAAAGTTAACAGATGAGTATTTTCATATATATATATATATATATATATATATATATATATATATCAGTTCTTATTATTATTTTGATAGGCACTTTATATATATATATATATATATATATATATATATATATATATATTCTATATGTAGGCATGAAAATTCTTACGGACGAAGTATGATGCGTTTTTTTTCGGGTTTCATTCCGTGTTCTGTGGTTTTGATCCTCTGAAGGATAATTCTCAGTCGAGTTCGAAGATCGAAACTCTAGACATCACCTAGAAGATGGCAAATGAGATTTTGCCGAAACGTTGTGAGAATTATCCTTCAGAGGATCAAAACCACAGAACACGGAATGAAACCCAACCCGAAAAAACAACGCATCATATATATATATATATATATATATATATACTTCCGGTTGATTCGCGTCTGGAATGATTTACTTGTCTACGTTTCGGCTCCCATTTCGGAGCCATTTTTAAGACTTAGTGACCTTGCGTCTAGGTCTGAGTTTTCTTACTAGCTGGCTATCATCACTGGAGATCGAGGATTGAACCTTTTGTATTCATTAATAATGGCACTTATTACAAACAGATACTAGGAACTCCAATGGGAGCTACCATCTCACCTATTTTGGCACAATATGTAATGGATGATTTACTAGACGAATGTATCCCAAAATTATCTTTTCATCTTCCTTTTATAAGAAAATTCGTAGATGATATTATATGTGCTGTACCTATTGATGAGATCGAAAATATCGAAGATGTATTCAACAGTTATGATCCACTGATACAGTTCACTGTAGAAAGAGAAAAAAATAATGCCGTACCATTTTTAGATACTCTTTTAATAAGAAATGAAAACAACAAAATCGTATCAGATTACTACTTCAAACCAACCAATTCAGGAAGATACATGAGTTATCTATCAAGTCATCCACAAAAAATGAAAATTAATTTGGTACTTGCTCTAAAAAACAGAATTGAAAAGATTTCACATCCGTCACTCATCAATAAAAATTTGAAAATAATATACGATATGCTAATAAACTGTTCTTACCCTCCAACATTTCTAAAAAAACTTTTATATAATACAACTTCAAATATAATCGATACTACAGAAAACAATCGCAATGAAATTTCTACATACAAATACTGTTCTATTCCTTATATTCCAGAATTATCAAGCAAAATCATAAATGACAAAATGGTTGAGGCTTTCGCGGCCGAGGTTATTAGTATAACTACTGCTCTTCGGGCTTGAAGGCCGTCGTATTTTGGAATTTCTTCCTAAGGAAGAAATTCCAAAATACGACGGCCTTCAAGCCCGAAGAGCAGTAGTTATACTAAAATCATAAATGTATTTAAACAAGAAAACAATATCAAAATTTCACAAAGAAAAATAAAACCTTTGAACAAATTACATTCAAAATTGAAAGATGAAGATCCACTTTTTGAAAAATCTCACGTAGTGTACGAAATTCCTTGCAATGATTGTGACAAAAAATATTGGTCAAACAAAAAATAATTTGAAAACACGAATAGCTCTACACAAAAGTGATTGTAGAAATATGAGACAAAATTCATGTGCATTAACCAAACATTCTATTGAAAATGATCATACAATTGTTTATAATAACACAAAAATTCTTCATATTGAAAAAACTTGAACAAACGTCTCTTTTTGGAAATGACTGACATTAAAACGAGAAAAAACAACATGAACAAAAAATCAGATATTGAAAAGCTCAGTAAAATTTATTCGTTTCTATTAAACAAATAAATACATCTTGTATATAACTTTCATCAGTGAAAAGAACACTATGAATTTCCAAATCAATAACTTCACCTTTCATTGTCAAAATTTACACATCTCATGTTTTATCTTAACATTTCATTCACAAAAAAAAACTCAAATAGCACAAGTATGTACCTTCTATTTTTATATTCATACTTTTTGATGTCCATTTTATATTGTAGCCCTCGAAAAAGCTAATAAAAATTAGCGAAAGCTCGGGTAGCTAAAAAGAGTAATCTTTTTCTTCAGACCGAAGCCCTGATATAGAAAAAACAACTTTATATATATATATATATATATATATATATATATATATATATATATATATATATATATATATATATATATATATATATATATATATATATATATATATAAGAATAACGATTTCGTGACTGGTTCGAGTATAGGTCTTGCTGTAGTGAGGTTGCAGTCAATATATATATATATATATATATATATATATATATATATATATGTATATATGACTAATTGGACTTGTTCTATCCAGAAAGAACTGTTTTTCAATAGACGCAGCAACTTTTCGGGGTAGATTGAAAATCTGCCCTTCTACACTTATATAGATCCCAATATTAATTCTTATATCTTCAGATTGTGATAGGTTATAAACCCAAAAAACTACGGAACAAAAAACTTAAACAATTTTTTTAAACACGTTATATCTCAAAAACGGTGGCTTGTAGGAAAAAAAGTATTGATACATTTTTTGTAGATTATTTTATGCTCTACAATTTTTGTCTGGAACATTTTTATGATAAAACTTACCGTTTCGCTGAAAATCTTGAGAAACTCATTTTTTCGACTTTTGACCTTGAATAAAATTATTTCCATACAGGGGAAAGATGGGAAACTTTCAAATTTTATTTTCAATCATATTTTTAACAATCTTACTGATTTTCAGCTTGATAGGAATTTATGTACCTTCGCTCTCATTTTTAGGTCTAGATTGACCGGATTACTACTTTCCATAATTGAAACCATAAAACGTCATCTCGACGGACACCCTTCGACCAACCCTTATCATCTCCAGGACCTCCTCGTCCACGACGACGATAACGCGATGCTTATCAGCACCCCACTTCGTCCCTCGCCCCGTAGCAAGGAATCCCAGGTGAGGAGGTGAGGTGGCGCCTCCTTTGATTTACTGCTGACAGAAGAAGCGGAGAACCCGGAGCATGGTTTATGTGGCCGCAAAGGGGACATCCAGTCGCAGCGACAATGAGAACGTTTCTTTGCAGATTTATTCGCTACGGTGGTCTCTCGGCTGTCAATCTCTCTCCGAAAGTTTTTTGTCGAGATTCGCTTGTTTTCTACTGGAAGTATATCAGTGAGAGGAAGAAAACGTTTCCAGTTCACAAATATTGAGGTTTTATGTGATTCAATGTACGTCGAGGTAGAAGCTAGGCGAATAGTTACTGAATAGTTATTGTTCATCAATATTAGTAATGAAAAATGGTTTACAATTTTTTTTCGTTGACCAGCTGACGAAAAAAAACCCTAAAAAGTAAAAACTGCGAGCAATGGATTAACGAGGCCTTGCCATTTAACGTGCGAATCCCAGCACGGTGGCCTGGCTGGGAATAGAACCGACCTTCCTCATGGTAGATGGACGTCCTTACCCCTACACTACCGAGAACCACTTTTGGTAATCGATTTCATTTCAGACGATCATGAGGAATGAATATGTCCTCGAACCAGTGGCGGATCCAGGATCAGGTCAAGGGGGGTCTATAACTCAAGATTATATATGTATATATATATAACAGAAAATTATGAGCTACCGTATAGCAACAACTAGTCAAGATCCAAAAAAAAGGTGAAAGAGATTGACATGAGCAAAATTTGAAGGTGTAGCCAGGAGGTAAAGTAGGTTCGTTACTTTTTTTGAATCGGATCGAGTTGATTTAACCTAATTAACAGCATATTCCACTAATACATAGTATATTCAAATCGTTACCGGCATACACAATACTCATCACAAATGTAACAAGTCTAATTTTTCAAATACTGCGCCAAAAAGGATCCAATGGCAGCACTGTCAGAAATTTCTCGAACTTTTCCTCGATAAGCCTGACAAGTGTCAATTTTCTTTAAAGTGTCATCAAGAAAAATTGCAATTTGATAGTTACAAAAAAAGCATTTTAGTTTGAACCTACAACATGAAGAGGACTCTATTTTCATATTATACTCGGCTTGATCCAGCGTCTGAACCGACTGAACCAGAAAAAAAAAGAAAGAACAATCGGTGAGTCCAAAAATTCCAAGTGGAATTTGTTTGTTTGGGTAACATTCAACCCAGTAGAATTTTTCAAAAATACCTCGAAAATATACTAATGTTTAAATGTAGCCTGCTCTTCAGTTTTCAATGGAATTCAATAATAATCATTGAAGTTCTCCAATTTTAAAGCAAAAAAATGTATTCTATTTCAGTTTTTTGTCTTGCTCATGTGACATTTTCTCGTTCCCTAACAAAATTGGGAAATTAGGAGCCGATAAAAATTGAAAAAAAAAATCTCTTATTTTCACAATGGGGGGGGGGGGAGGTTCCGGACCCGAAACCCCCCTCGTGGATCCGCCACTGCCTCGAACTATTGATTGATTTTTAAGTATATTTGATATATCTAGAACATTTTTCATATATAATTCAAGGGATATACTGAAAGTATATACAGAAGAAACATATTTTCGATTCAAAAATGACTTTCATCTACAAGAATTCAGGATGACATGGACCTCTTTCGTCAATTCTGAGTAATATTTAGACGGAGTATTGTGAGAATCATTTTGTAGCAGTTAATGCAAATGGTCCAAAGGTTTGATGGAGTTATGTTGATGATGTTTTTGCGATATGGACTTATGGTCAAAATGAATTTAATATTTTTTGAAACATATTAAAGAGCGAAATTAAGAATTAAGTTCACATAAGAAACAAAAAATAACAAAGATTTTTTGTTTCTGGATTTTATGATGAAGAAATTGACAGTCATGGAAACACAAGTGTATGAAACAAACTAATATCAACAGATATCTGCACTATAACTCAAACTACCACACAAGTGTATCGTGAAATGTATTTGTATTATGTATTTATAGGATACAAAAAAAAGAGCATGGAATTATAAGACAATTTTATAGAAAAAACATTGACAGAAATTGAAATATATAACACACCATACGGTAAGTTTTCTGCAACATGATTCTAGACAATGGAAGTTCGAAGCAATACCACTGAAAATGAAAACATTTCTTGAGAGTAAAATTTTTGTTACAAACTTTTCTTTATTTTTATTCATCTTGTATAGAAACATCCTGTGCTTCTTTTCTATTTATTGAAAATTCGTGTTTCAAATCATCAAAAAGTTGCTTCTGTTCAACACTCGTCGCCCAACATAGCCAGGGAACTATCTCTTGAATGAATATTATTTCTTTCCTTTAATTAATGACTTTGTTCGTTCATCGAACACACAAATCGAAAATAAACGATAAAATTAGGTTATATTACACCTGATAAATCACGATCCAGTGAAAAGCGATAGTTGACTATTGAAAATAACATTGTTACGTGAACTGAATTTTCGAAATATTTCTATTTGTGTTACCACTAGTGCTTTAGATAATCCCGGATATTTTTCAAGAAAATTTCACAATCAAAATGATTCTAGTAGTGATCCCGATTCTACCTACAGTAAATGAAACCTCAAACTTCATTTAAAGTTCAACCGATTCGAAAAATAATGAATTCTCTGCAAACAGTGAGTGAAATGAGTATCAACGGAACATACCAACGCCCTGAAATGCCAGTTATAACATAATAATAGTGATAGTGAAGTGTCAAATGACTAGTGAACGGGGATGTAAATGAAATTGATTTTCTTTCTGATCATTCAAATCTTTTATTGAGATAAACGATTCATTGAAATTTGTCCTTTAGATTCAGTGCATGTCTATAAAATTCAGACCTTATTGACAGGTCTCAGTTACTTCTCCCATGATTTCTCAGATAATTCAGCAAATTCATTATCAGTCAACAAATCTATTTTTCTTCAGTATTGTATCGACTGAAACAAATTTTTCCAGTGGTGTGAATTAGCAGAAAATTTATGTGAAAATGAAAACTCATATCACGTTTCAATATAGTTTCCTTCAAGAAGGAAGTTTCAATTATTTTTAACATTCGGATTACTCAACGAAACTGTTTAGACACGTATATTAAGCATTTAATCTACCAATCGAAATAAATGCGTATATAAATGTTCTATTATCGTTCTGTTTAACGTCGAACTATTTTATAATGGATGAATAAACATTCAATTTCTTTATAACGCGTTCTGTTTTATTACACCAACGTAGGATTTTCGGAATAACAAAAGCCCACCTGGATTGTATTATAATCAATATAGAATTATTACGAAATGTTAGCTGGTGCTTATTTTCGGTTGAAGCTATTCGTTTCGAGATTTATTACAGCAATTCAGTATTGCAGATGAAGAATTGGCGGTCCACCAATTTTTTCCTTTGTTTACCGTTCAAATAAATGATGGGATTGGAACCTTCGGTGTAAAATTTGAAACTTTTCCTAGAGACCAATTACCCTAACACCAAAGTTTATAGTGATCCTATATAAACCTCAATACACTAGACTCACTAGAGGACTTCAACAGATACTCGATAAAGTGAATATGAAAGTTGCATATTGAACTTCTCACAAATCAAAACAGCTTCTTGGTAACCCAAAAGATGAATTAGGAAACTCAGAGAAGTCGGGAAATTACGAAATCAGTTGTCAAAATTGCATCAACAAATACATTGGCCAGAGCCGACGAGCTATTGAAACCCGTTCCAAAGAACATTTTACACACATGAAATACGGTAGGGGAGGAAAATCCAGTGTCGACAAACACGCTCTAGACAATGACCACAAAATTTGTGAAAGAAATCTTAAACTGATAAAGCATGTGCATGACAAAATACTACTCGATGCATGTGAGAATCTAGAAATAGCAGCCCGCTTTTCAATTTTTTGTTGAGAAAGTAATCAGAATAATCAATAATAACACATGCCGAACCAACAAACTTTGCAAGTAGTACTGCACTAGTTCATTATCGAGAAATGAATTTAAATAATTAGCAGTTACAAACAAAGTCCGTATCGGACCGGAAACTATAGGTATATATACAACTTAGTCTAGCCTTAGAGTTAGTATCAATTTTCTTCTCCTGAAGATGCTAAACTTGTTAGCGAAACTCGCGTCGAGTGCAAAAATATAAGTTTGGTGTTAGGGTAATTGATCTCTAGGAAAAGTTTTACTGTTCAAAACTGTTTGCGGAAAACAATGATAAAATGGCTGAAGGTTTAACATACATCATCAATTTTCCAATTACTTTAAGAACATTTTTGAAGATTAGCATTCGACATCTTTTACTAACCAATTCAGCATTTTCAATTTGATAATATTGCAATAATACCTGTATAATAGCTTCGAACTCACAATCAGAAATTCTCAAAACAATCTGCATGAGTTTACTTTTGGGGTACAAGGAATATTTTTACAAACAAAAATATGGTTTTCAGTATGATTCTCACAAACTAAGGGTGTACAAAACTTCAACCATTGTTTCGCTATAAAATATTCACAGAGCATGTGATAGGATCGATTGGGAAGCATTTCTTCAGAGTATTGAGAGAATTCCGGTAATATAACTAAGACTTCAGTTAGAGCTGATAATGTAAATACAACCACAAATGTAGACGCATTCTGATCGCCTCTATGACTTCCAACATTTATTCGTTATTAATTGGAATTTATAACATATCGAAACACTCATTGAAAGTCGGTAATTAATTAGGTAATTTTCAAAGAGCGTGGGTATTGGAAATGAATGTATGTTTTCAATTAAATTTTATGGCCTCGGTCATTAAATATTCTGTAGCGCTATCTCACAAAACGGATTGGCAGGTAGGTATATAGAATTATTCGAATCAGACAGTAATAACCATTTGGTGGCTCAGAAGTTTGATGTCTGGTGGAAATTTTCCTCAATTTTTGTTTGTTTTCATGATTGCTGAACTATATAGAATTAATGTCAATCCTCTTCCTGAAGGTGCCAACTTTTTTGGCGAAACAGGGAGTGTGGATATGAAAGCTGTTTTTCGAATGGAATAGCGTGAACATTTTTTTGTGTGAGACTAAAAATTTGGTCCGAACAAATCTGTAAAAATATGTTTATAACTGCCTTGATAGAAAGTTAACGGGGTTTGACTTGCCAATCATACATAATTCACATTCTAATAATGTGAATGAGGTAGACCTATTTTGATATGAGTTCTCAGATTGGCGACAAACTCCTTAGAGCCGCCTTGCAACATTGAAATATTACTCATCGCCACTAATATTTCCAAGAATGAGCAAATGTCAGGTTGCGTCAAGTTGGGTTGACTTTATCTTTCGATCTGGCATTGTGGTACGTAAAAATCTGATTTATAGACCATAACTTTTATGACAAAATGACAAGTGCCATTATTTTTGTGTTGGTGTCCAGACACTGAGCATGTTGACAGAAACACGCAGTATATTTATGGCGAAGTTTTAATTTTTAATCATTTTATGATCAGTTGGGTGCTCAACATTATTTCGGGTTCATATTTCCGTAGAAGGAGTGGTTTTTCATCTGTGGTTTGTTGCTTTCTGTTCCTCAACGAGAGTGTGGAATTTTTTCCTCAAAATTCTATGGTCAAAGGGTGAAAGTGAAGATCATACTATGAAATAATCTTCTTTTCAGGTGAAGCTATAGGTGTACTAGCTATTGCTGAGAAAATGAATAATATTGAGTTTCTACTCATGAGACACGTCGGAAAATTTCAGTATAAATTCAATATATTATCGTTGCATAATATACCTTGATAATATACCATTATATAATAGCATTTATCTCTTCTGGTATCGATGTGAAATTTTGGTGCATCATTATCATCTTGACTTGGATTGAATTCATCTTCCCGTTCACGACAACTTTGGAATTCCACAAGAAACAGCAATATATTTATACACTTTTGGACTCATTAAGTGTTCCGCCATTTTATAGTAGGTGAAGATATTGACTCAATATTCTAAGGGTACAGTATTCGTCAACAGCTTCAAAAGGATGTGTTACAAAACCCCACTTTCTATTTAATTTTTTTCCAGATGACGCATAGCCGCCATCTTAGGGCTTATTGGCTTGTATTTTTCTGAGGGTGTGGAATGAAAAGTTTCAAAAAATTCGACACCTCTCATTCTCCACAATGGACTCAATATCCCCTGGAGTGTAAGGCAATACCGGTGTCTTGTCTATTTCATATAGAAAATAGTATAGTACTCGTAAGGCCGCGTTATGGCAATGGATATAGGCCGAGACGGCATAAACTGCACAAGATGACAGCAACTGCATCAAAGTCTCGGGCGCCTGTCGGCAGGCCCTGCATCAGGGACCTCCATACCCATCACGCGGCTCCGGTAGACAAGGGTGTTGAAGATAACGTCTTGGCACGCCATGATGATCCCTTCAGTTTCCGACTTCAGCTCACCTGACCTGAGGAAGGCAAATGTCAGCTTAACTGACAAGCCATGGTCCTCGATGTTCTTAAAGAAGACTCCATGCATGGTCTTGTCTGTATGCAGCTGCAGCATTTTAGCATTCTCTGCAGCGTTGATGTGAGCTTTTCTCCGTGCGGGCTCCAACTCGGTGACAGAGAGACTATATCAAGTTCATCACCAGTGCGCCTTGCTGCCTTGAATAGAAAGGCTCCGATTCCTGCATGTTCATGGTCTCGGACCATGCAGTGTAGGCGATCCAAACTCCTGATGATTCTACAGGCTCCATCCAGTACTATTCTGTTGTGAAGACACTCCAAACTCAAAAGCCCACGGCTCCCTTGTTGTCGAAGGAGATATAACCGTGGAACGGACGATTTGGAAAGCATGCTTCTGTGCATGATCATCATTTTACGAGTCTTTACGTCAAGTTGCCGCAACTCTTCCTGAGTCCATTTGACTACTTCGAAGGAGTAGAGTAGGATCGGAATGGCAAGCATGTTGGTGGCAACAACTTTGTTTTTGCCCCACAGCTCTGAGGACCAGATCTGCCGCAGTTTCTGCCTATACTTGCCACAGAGAGCGTTTTCCACCAAGTCTACCTTTTGGGTGTGGCGTTGTTCCACACCCAAATAGATCTATGTCTCTCCGACATTCGAATGATGTAGAATGCTTCCTTCTACGAGTTGGGCATCTTTAGCGAAATCCTCGCATCGTCCTCTTTCGAGATGAACCAGTGCACATTTGTCAATCCCGTATTCCATACCGACCGCATGCGTGAACTCCTGCACCATCCTGAGGGATTGCTGTAGGTCCCTTTCTCCAGAGGCATAGAGCTTCAGGTTATCCATATAAAAAAGATGGGTGACCTTATTCCTCCGGTTTCCAGAGGTGCCGCAGTTATATCTCCGGGTTTTTCTGAGCGCAACGGACAATGGCATAAGTGAGATGCAGAAGAGAAGGGCTAAGGGAATATCCCTGAAATACACCTCTTCTTATAATGACCGGCTCTGTTTATTACACCGGCTATTATTATTATCATTTTCATTTATATCATTATCTCTGTGAAGGAAACAAGTACATTCAGATATGTCAGCCCTCCGGTGAGAACACCAGAAGTCGGGAGATCCCCATTAACCAGTCGACGAGAGCCAACCAGCCTCTGGCTATGTATAACTAATGAATTGGCACTACGCTGATGAAAACGTTAATTGATGATAAGGAGAGGCGACCATGTCAATCGTCCACGCACGCCGTAATTGTGACTTACGATGCAGAATATGAAGAAGACGCGATCGAGATAGTCATAGTTGGGTGACCGATGCGCCTGATATTGTTCGACAGAGTTGGTTTTCAACAGTTCTGTTCTCACGATATCCGACGTTGATTTGACATACATCTCACGTCTGGGTATTTCACTAATGGTTAATTTTTTTGAATAATGTTTATAGAAGGTGAATATGTCATAGGATACATTGTTTGGGCTTCCTCTTCGCTGGTATATTTTCAAGAATTTAGAGAATGAAATATATAAGAATATCAAGAAATTAAAATCAATGATATGAAGAACATAACAATAACAAATATAAATGAATAAAAATGATTATTTTGTGCAACTGTCATCAAAAGTGTCATTGATAATTGTTGTATTAAAAGTATTAAAATATGATGTTAACGAAGTAGCATGATGACAATATTCTTAATTGTTAAAATTATTTTTAACTCGATTGTTTTTCGGCCAAATAGCAATAAACAAAATATAACCATTCATTTCCCAAGGGGAGTATTAGATGCATATATTCCTGGTGAAATGACTTCTATATCAGTAGTTTTTATGTTTTCGTCAAAAACTCTAGACCTACGGCTCACTTGATGATGACATCCAGGGAAATTCACATTCTTGAAATTTCTTTACAGATGGCGTCAAGAGCTACTTTAGACACATGACATTATGAAGCCTGACGAAATTTCTCTAAACGATTTCTTTTGGAAGAACTCGTTCAGAGTCAGTGTATTACTTGATTTTTTCAACACTCTACATAATAAAGGATGAAGATACACGAGTTCTGTCGAAAATTACACAAGTTTTTTTTCTGTTTCTGTTTAGATGCATCTTGATACATATATTACAGAGAGATGCATTTACTTTATATTTTCGATATGTCATGAGAAATTGATATAAAAATTCATAGAAATTCTCACTATTCGGTGCTGAACGTTTTCAGATAATTTGATGCGATTTTCCAAAATATTGGTATCGACATGACAGGTAGTGGAGTTGGACTACATGGAAAAAATAGTACGTCAATATAGAGTTTATTGAGCATTATAGTGTTCAATTCGGAATGAATCGGACCTTTTCTAGTTCAGATCAAACTGAGTAATTTCAATTCATTAGGAAGAGTGCTGTAGTGCAGACTAGGCATGTGACAACCATTGTCACTAATGCTGGAATTCGGAAAAGCAATCAGCAAATAATACAAATATAACTTCTACCCCAGTAAAAACTGAGCAAGATATTTTTTTTCACCTCGCGTTATATTGACCAGTTGAACTTGAGTACACGTGTATTGAATGTTTTGTACCTACCATCGTAATAACTATGTTCGTCATTATGCAAGACATTGAATTCTAACAAGAATTTCAAATGTGATTTTCAATAAAACGAGTGAGCTGTAAAAAATACTATTAGTTGGTAATCAGGTGATTCGGCGTCACCTGACACGGCCACTTCACAGCAAATGCGATAACATGAAAATAGTTAACTGACTGGAGATGATAAAATGTATTTTCATAAAAATATTGAATTTTTCTATGTCATTATGAAAACAGGACAGCTGTACAAAAAAAATTGTATGATATTTATGTGTGTGTTATATCATAGCTTATTTTCCTCGATGCAGATTACTAATAAAAAAGTAGAAGGCTAGACTGCTTTTACAAAAATTAATTATTGAATGAGTTTGATGAGGAAGAAATGTTCTGGAATCCTTTTTTGGGTTCTCTCTCCCTTAATAAATTTTGAAAAAATCGCGAATAATTTCATTGACAAATGAAAGGTGCTTTGAAATTCGTGATAAAATTACTTGGACTTCTGTGGAAACGTATTGGGTTTGAATTGTCAAACTTGACGTTTATAAATTCAATTACTGGTATTCCCGAATGTAAAATTATAAGTGATGATGAAATTTCCATTCCTGGTTGAAGCAGTGAATACTGCTGCAAATGAACAATTTGTTTTCAATCATTTATGTAGAACACTGACAACTGAAGGAATATCATTTTCATACAGCAAGGAAATATCATTTCATTTCAATAAGGATATCATGACCTTTTTTTTTAGAAATTTTGTCAAAATTCCCTAACCTTTGTGAGTAGTGTTCAGAAATCTGATTCATAAATGTTTGAGATTGATTCAGTTTTTCTTGTGCTGAATATGTGTCTTTTCAGGTTATTTTTATACAACCGACATGTATATATTGATCTGCTCTGAATGAAAATCCCATAAAGTAACTTCATCATGGAAAAATTTGAATATTTTCATAACAGAATGTTTGTCCAGAACGCAAAATATACTCTACTACTACTACTAAATTAAACTGAAACCTTTTTTCAAAGAACATTGTCATTATTTTTTTTAAAGCAAATTCACTTGATTTTCTTTTTCTGCCACTACTTTACCTCGTCATGATTTGAGTTTCATTTCATTCTACTGTGTGATCTCCATCGGCAGTAAGGATGTGTTCTGATAATTTAGAACCAGCCATCTGTCTGTTCCTGATGTACATCTTGTGTTCACTCTTCCGCAATTCCAGGAGTCTTGATGTTTCACCGATATATTTTTGCCCTTCGGCACTTGAATATATATCAGCATTAATTTTTGTCATACTGTGGTAGGTTAAGAATCCAACAAACTAAAAAAAAATCCATCCACTACAGAATAATGTCTTTCAGGCAGTGATATTTTTTGTTTGTTAATAATTTTACTGCAAATTGAAAAATATTAATAAAACTTTCAAATGAGTACCAATATATGTGAGGTACGTGAAATGATATGAATGATACCGCTCTGTGATGATTTGAACACATTCTCAAATTTTTGATGGTATAATGAGGTTTACTTATTATTCAATTTGAACGATACATTCGCCAATATTAACCACCTACACTGAAGGTTGGTGGCCTAGCGTATGTTCGAAAACAACTACTTTCCTTGCAAATACCGCGAAGGGCATTGAATTATATCCGAAGAGAGATTCTTCACAGAAGAAACTACATGTTGAAAATCATGGGTTTTCCTGAATATCACCGCTATTTTGTCAGTTCTCACGATACGGCGATCACAAATATTTCACTTCTTCCACAAATATCCGTCGTTTACATTTTATCATTATCGCCAATTAGTCATTCAGAAGTGTGAACATACCATCATGAATAGTAAACATTAGGTGGGGCATAATCGAGTGTGAGCTACTAGATTCCGGTTCAAGGCCATTCTAGGCCATATCACTAGTGACTATTAATCACTTAGTTAAGTTATGATCACAATTTATATGGGGACGATTGTTTTTTGAATAACAAAATGTAATAACGGATGAATTTTGTTCACGTATTCGGAAAGCCCGCTTCACCCACATGAGAAATGAATAAAAATGCGTGGAGAGCGATTCTTTTGGAATACTGAGATTATGGTTATGAAAATATGTGAAATCTTGATAAAAATTATTCAATTTATACGCCAATTAAATTTTCAGACGTTGAATTATATGGGCATATTTCATATGGCGCCGTAACAATTTGACGAAGGTTGGACTTTTACATCTTTAACACCTTTTTAGTACCCAAATACATATTTGGAAGATTCCTATCTTGCCGCAAATTTATTGCTCTCAGACAAAAAAATTCCAGACATTCATCTGAGATACTCTAAATTTAGGATTTGTCGTGAAAATTATAATTTGTTGCCAAAAAAATTGATGTAAATTCATCTTTCGAACAATTCGTTCTGGCAAACCCCATATCTTCCTACACAGTAGGTTTTAGCTGACTCCTGTCAGAAAACAACTTCTCCCCTGGCTTGTACTGACGAGTGGCCAAATAGCCCGAAACCGGTCTGCAAGTGTGTCCGTCCCTATAATTGAAAATAAATTCCTTCATTTGTATCGCCAAAAGCAAACGCAGGATTTTTTTCTGTGAAGAAATCTGCACTCCCGACTAACATTTCCAGTTATAATTACGTTAATCTTACCTTCGATCAGGTCGGCGACCTTTCTGAAAGAAGACTAGATTACGTAATTTTTACCTTGTGATTACCAAGGTGGGGAAAAAATTCGAATGAATTTGGACGTCGAAAATTGGAATACTTTGACATTCAGTTTACTAGGTTGAGGGTAAAAATAAGTAATTTTGACATGAAATTGGTCAGAAATAAGTAAATATCAAGCTTAAATCAACCTTTCTGTTACCAATTATTCCCTTGGACGAATGAGTAAACAAAGAGAGGTTTCTTTATATGAATAGCATACATATATACAATACAATATACAATAAGTATGGGAATATAAAAATTATTGTCATACGGTAGCTACATGCTCTCTCCTCAATAATATTCTCCTTTTGGCGCGAAATTTTCTGTAAAATGATGGTTCTTACCTTCATAAAATTCACGGGCCTCTTTAAATTAGCGATTTGATGCAAAAATAATTTAGATTGATTGCACATGTTTGAATTTTTTCTCCAAAAAACACTCTTTTAACAAAGTTATGGTTATAAAATGTCATATGCAGCCATTATTCAGAAATGAATCGTCAGAATAAACTAAAATTCAATATATCATCGATATTTATTGATGGGTAAAACAGATATTCTAATTGAATATGGCGTAATTTTTGGAAAGTACCTATAAGTCAATATTCTTCTCCTTACGATATGAAATCAAGTTAATAATTGAACTATTAGACCAGTTAAATAATCTTTATATTCCCTGACCGTAACGGCTTATATCTAGTCACATTTAGGTAAATATTCATCAAGAGAGAATACCAAAACATTCATTGGGTTATGATGACATTTGCTTCGTAAATTATCCCCTAAATAATACCAGAATTCAAACCGCACCAATCCTTGCGACGGTTGGGTCATTTTTGAAGGAGAAAATAGGTAATTTCTCACATGTTTCTTGCTCTAAAGTGGCTTATGGAATTTGAAGGGGAATTACTGGTGATTACTTTCCTGTAATTAACCAAGGTTGCTACTTGACATGAAATTGGTCAGAAATAAGTAGATATCAAGCTTAAATCAACCTTTCTGTTACCAATTATTCCCTTGGACGAATGGGTAAACAAAGAGATGTTTCTTTATATGAATAGCATACATATATAAATATTATCTCTATCTCAACTTCTCATGATTTGGTTGCCACAACGAATCAGCTATGGTCTACATAAAATGCTGACAATAAGTATGGGAATATAAAAATTATTGTCATACGGTAGCTACATGCTCTCTCCTCAATAATAATCTCCTTGCGCGAAATTTTCTGTAAAATGATGGTTCTTACCTTCATAAAATTCACGTGCCTCCTTGAATATGCGATTTAATGCGAAAATAATTTAGATCGATTGCACATGTTTGAATTTTTTCTCCAAAAAACGCTCTTTTAACAAAGTTATGGTTTTAAAATGTCGTATGCAGCCATTATTAAGAAATAAATCGTCAGAATAAACTAAAATTCAATATATTATCGATATTTATTGATGGGTAAAACAGATATTCCAATTAAATATGGTATAATTTTTGAAATGTACCTATAAGTCAATATTCTTCTTCTTACGGTATGAAATCAAGTTAATAATTGAACTATTAGACCTGTTAAATAACCTTTATATTCCCTGACCGTAACGGCTTATATCTAGTCACATTTAGGTAAATATTCATCAAGAGAGAATACCAAAACATTCATTGGGTTATGATGACATTTGCTTCGTAAATTATACCCTAAATAATACCAGAATTCAAACCGCCCCAATCCTTGCGACGGTTGGGTCATTTCTGAAGGAGAAAATAGGTAATTTCTCACATGTTTCTTGCTCTAAAGTGGCTTATGAAATTTGAAGGGGAATTACTGGTGATTACTTTCCTGTAATCAACCAAGGTTGCTACTTATAAATTATTTATACTTCGAAGTTAAATATTCAAGGCCTGTACTACCAGTATTATCCTCTTTTTAGACATTTCTCCCCGGCATGTGGAATAACTGTCCTAAAATGTTAGTTGGGCTGACACTGGTCGGATATAATTCAATGCCCTTCGTGGTATTATCCAGGGGAGTAGTTGTTTTCTGACAGGTATCGGCCACTGTGTAGGTAGATTTGAGACTGGCCTGAACGAACTGTTCGAAAGATGATTTGATTTAACGCCAGTCTTCAAGTATGCACATCGACTTTGTCGAATGTTTTTACATATAGTAAAATAAAATTGGGCCTGAGACTTTCACATCTATAATTACACATGTTTTATTAGTTCAATGTCAATTTATAAATTTCGCAAATGTTTCTTCGTGTAACAAAAAACGTTATTACGGCGTATTGAATTTCATGCCGTTTTCTATCGCACTGATGAGCAGAAAATCCAGAGATTATATGATAAACTGAAAAACAAAAATGGTCCAATTTTCGTCTCAGGTAAGTCTGCAGATATCAATTCCTATATTATTTATGATTACTTTTCCTGAAAATATAATTTTCGATTTTCTGAATAAAAACCAATTTGCAAATATGTTTTGCTCGCTTTGTAAGATCTATCAAATCTAGAGTTGTGACAGATTTTCTAAAGCAAGCTGAACAGAAAATTATTTCCAAATCTGTTTTGAGAACGGTTGATCCAGATTTGGTTAAAGAAGAAAATTACAATCAATTCCATAATGTATCTACCAAAATTCAGACTAAGATGGCTATATACTGGTGATTCCAGTGTTGCGATATTGTTTCAGACAAACCTGTAGACAGGGTTTAGTTGTTCAAAATTACGCTTTGAGGGTGCGCTTGTGGTTGGAATTCCTAAAAATTTTCACGGATCACTCGATACATGGAACACGTTGTTGCAAATACAGATCACTTTTGGTTATAACAGGGAATAGAACGCGAGATCAATCTGACGTTTGATGAAAACAAACTTCATCTTCAATGACCTACCTCCAAGAATAATCTCACGTTCTAGTATATTCAATAACCATTTCAAAATTTCGTAGTGATCATAAGAACAACACAAGTAAAGTTTGCTGGCAACAACATTCTAGAGTGTACACGCGTTCTGACTATTCTATAAATGCAATGATATGTGTTTCAGATATTTTCAGTTCAACCCAGAAGATTATGAAAAATAATAATGATTTCACTCACCAAAAAAAAAAATGGCATTTTCTCACTTCACATATCCATGAAATTAGATCACAATTCTCACTCCTATTCGCTCACACGCTTTAACGTGAATAATATTTGGCTGAATTGCGATACTACTTCTAAACCGAGCTTTTTAATTGAGATCACAAAATTATATTGCTTAAATGAAAATATCAACAATCAACTATTTTTTTCAGCACATAGACCAGGATTCGCAACGACATAGCCACTTGGCAACACAGGACGTGCACATGACTGTTATCTCAACTACGAAAGTGACGATACCTGGCGAATTTTCTGAATTATCACTACAGTCTACGTCATCGATTCTTGATTGAGTAGGCCAGATCGGTCACCTGATTTGCTGACAATCTTTTAAGTGGGGTGAAAACATCAGTATATAGCCATCTCAGTTTGAAAAAATAGATCCTATACGTCAAATTGAATTAATGATGTTGAAGTGTTTGGGAATGAATCGCTTTGGCTAGACCAAAAACGAAGAAATAGATAGTGTGATCCAGTCTACAATCCCTCATAATATAGTAAGGAGTAAGAATAGCGTATGGAGTTACATACAAAAATTGTGTTTTCATGTTCAATCGATAATTCATAAAGCTGGTGCTATTTTTGGTATGGAGTGAAAACACCAGTATATAGCCACCTTAATCCTCAAACCGAGAAATTAATTAGAATAATTAACAGTAACAAACGAAGTCCATATCAGACCGGAAAACTTTAGGTATATAAATAACTAACCACAGCTCTAGACTTAGTGTCAATTTCTCCTGAAGATGCTAACCTTGTTAGCGAAACGCGCGTCGAGTGCACAAATATCAGTTTGGTGTTAGGGTAATTGATCTCTGGGAGGAGTTTCACCTTAATCCAGACAATAATTTTGAGAAATAATTTTTGTGGCCTCTGTCCTTCGGGACACCCTGTAACTTCCAAAACATAATCAAAAATATAATAATCCCATTATAACGAACATCAACAAAGCTAGTCAGGTTATTTCCTCTGAAATTGAACTGTTTTGTACTCAGAAGTGTCAAGGTTTGCCAGATATTGTTCCCTCCCGTAACAAATGAAGCCGAAACCGTTATTATGAATGAATTTCGATAGAAAATAAGCCGACTCACGCCTGCTGCGCTTCGATTCATACCGGTAGTTAATTCAGAATAAACTAATTTCATAAATCCTCAATGGATATGATGACTTTGCGTTTTCACAAATATTCTGTCACGCTGTATGAAGTTGCATCCTCCTGTGACTAAGCTCGTCGTGGAGGTTTTATCTCAATGGGAGACAGAAGTGATGATATTACGCTCTAGTTGTCACTTTTTGGATTTCATGGGTTGATTAAAATGATCATCTTCAACCTTTTTACATAATAATAATATGTTTTTATTCATACTGTCATTTTTCATTACAGGAAAATAAATTATAACTGAATAAATAAACATCGACAGTATGTCAGGGTGGAATTCAGTCGCCTATATCCGGAGATATTGGAAATTGCGATTATTTCATGGCATGCTAATTATGATCCAAATATTGAAATCTCTGAGTAGATATCTTTCATTCAATTAGGTAAGTATATATTTTTTCATGACGAAGATACTGTCTTCTGAATTCTTTACGACCAATTATTTTGACACCAGTTCTTTGCGAATTATTCAACCTTCATGTAACCTGGGGATTTTCCTATGTCCTGGAGGACAGCAAGAGTTCAGCCAGTTCCTGAAAAAGGGAAGAAGACTTAACCGTGTAATTACACACTAATTGCATTTCTTTCTATCATTTCCAAAGTCATGGAAAAATCAATCAATATGAAGCTCATCAAATATCTACAAGGCTCAGATACGATCTGTCATGGAATACAGTTCTCATGTGTTGAGTTCGGCACCAAAACATACATTGAGGCTTCTCGATTCTATTCAGAGAGAGGCAATTCGTCTTGTTGGTGACTCTTCGCTCACAGACTCGCTCACTTCATTGGAACATCGTAGAAGTGTCGGAGACTTGTCTCTCTTCTATAGATAGTTTCACGGTCGGTGCTCTTCTGAATTGTTATCAATCGTTCCACCCTTGGCAATATCTGCACGGACGACTCGACGAGTACAGAATTCCAATTCCTTTGTTGTGAATTGGAGACCTGTCGAACCTCTCTTGGGATCTTTTATCAAAAAAACAGCTAACCTTTGGAACTCCTTGCGAAAGAGGTCTTTCCTGAGGCTTAAAAACTTAAAAAATTCGAAGTGATTGTTGATTTGTATCTCCAGTCCCTTGATTCACGCGGTGTTCATTGAATATTACAGGGCTTTCCTCTCCTGTGAATCTGCATATGAGAAGAAATTCAAATACACAGAATTCCCACCCCTTTGTTGTGAATTTGGAAATCCTGTCGAACCTCTATTGCTAAGGCATCTCTCTTCAATAGAACAGCTGAGCTTTGGAACTCTTTGCACAAAGAGGTTCTTTCTGAGGCTTACAAACTTCAGAAATTCAAACTAAATGTTAATTCGTATCCCCTGTCTCTTGAATCACGTGGTGTTCTTCGAACATTACAGGGCTTCCCTTGTGTCTCCATTACTGAAAGAGTCAGAAAAGTAATCAAAAAATCATTTTCCCGAACATCGAATTGCCTTCTATATCGCACTCGAAATGATCTGTTCATATTCATACCCCTGAAATTTTATCCCACCTCTATTTTTTCAAAAGGCACCATTCATTTTCTTCCGCAAAAATATGATCATTACATCATTGTTTATCTGGTGACTAATACCTAATAGATTGTGAGCAAATTTTCTCGACTTTTCGCTATCTTGATTTTGATCAATTTTAACTGAAGAGATGCCTTCGAGAGTTTGCCAGCAGAGGCGCACCTTACGTGATTTGAATTTAATCTGTGATGCCATGATATCCGTCTGCTCCACGGCCATTCGATTACTTATAGATTTATGAGTTATGTTTATTTCATGGTCTCCTGTTTTGCATGCAATTCCTTGCTTTCCCGCGAAATGCTAGAAATTACGTAGTCATCCCATTTTGACTGATTATTAGGTATTACTTTTGCTTTCAATTTGATGAAAAATAAATCTTAAACTCAGTGATTGTTATGTGATTTCAAATCTTCCGAAACAATAGTAGTGAGTGAAACTGGAAAGAATTGGTATTTTATCTTTCTACTTTCTGGGGAACCGAAGATAGGTAAGTATTTTTTTCTTCATAGTGTAAAAAAATGCAATTTTAATGTGATTACGAGCCGATGATATGAGGGATGAGTAATACCTACACGTTACACGAGCGTTTTATTTTAGCTTTGTGAATCGGTTCATAATGAATCTATCACTATAAAATCTAACAAATACAAGAACAGCAAAGATAAACACTTCTTTAAAAGAATATAAACAAGAAAAACGTGAAAAGGAACAAGAACTAGGTAAAAGATTCTGCATATTAATGGAACTTTTAAATGCATTCAAATTCAAATCGAACTGTCAAACATTTCAAAAAAATTAATAGCTTTTCATTTGCCCAACTTGACCTAACGTATTTTGTTTACTGATAATTCTATTGGTGAGCGAAAGATCCCGCAAGAGTGTATCCAATAAGACCGCCGGTATCGAAAATCACTCGTAAGCTGTCGCCTTGATGAAAATGTACCCTTAGAAAATCGCATTTGAATCACCACCTCAACACCACCTACCGTCAAAAAATGTAAGTTTACTCTTCAATTTCTCAGGTCGAGAGGAATTGGCTAAACAAAAGCATATCGGTCAACGCACCAGGGTTTTTGTTCATCTTGGGTGACAATTTTATTTTCAACATTTATTAATCGCTCATTTAAAAAAAGTCGGTATTGCTTTATAGTTATCGATTGTAGAAAAAATGGTGTTTAGAAGGCACTCTTTGAAAAATGTTATTGATGATATCGCCAGATAAACAATGAGGTAACAATTATATTTCGATGCTCAGAAATAGTACATTGTTTACCGGGTTGAAAAAGCTTAACATTCCTGGGCGACTGTGAAGAGGTAAACATACTATTTTTCCGCAAATCGTTTAAAATTTGACAGATATTGATTGATTTAAAAAAAAAACGCGATAATTTTATTCCCAAATAAATGGTGCTTTGAAATTCCTAATAAAATTACTTGGGTTACTATGGAAACGTATTGAGGTTGAATTGTCAAAATTGACGCTCATAAATTTAATTGCTGGTGTTCTCGAAAGTAAAATGATAAGTGACAATGAAATTTCCATTCCTGGGACTCCTCCAGAGCTGGTTGAGGCAGTGAATACTGCTTCATTAGAATTATTGCCAAAGAAATCAAGAGAAAAGTACGAAAATGCATACAGACGTTTTATGGATTATCGCATGAGTGAAAATACGAGTTCTTTCTCAGAAAATGTTGTAATGGCATACTTCCTAGACCTTTGTTTAAAGATGAAATCTTCAATAATATGGGCCAATTATTCAATGCTGAAGTCAACCCTTGCAATTAAACACAATGTAGATATATCTACATACTCAAAACTTCGTTCTTTATTGAAACGGCAAGCTCAAGGTTATAGGGCAAAGAAATCTAAGATTTTAACGAAGGAAGAAATTGAAAAATTTATCCAGGAAGCTCCAGATAAAGAAAATTTAATGATTAAGGTAATTTACAAGGTTTTAATTCCTATTTAGATTATACCTTTATTTATTTTTTAGGTGGCTGTAATATTTGGTATTTCTGGGGCCTGTAGAATGGATGAGTTAGTCCGAATGACTGTACACGATATAGAAGACCTAGAATCTAAGCTTTTAATCAGCATACCTGATTCGAAAACCAACAAACCAAGATCATTTGTAATTAATCAGATCTACTTGAATGTTTATCGAAAGTATGTTTCGTTAAGACCATAAAATATGAACAGTGACCGATTTTTCCTTAAATATCAAAGCGGAAAGGGTTGTAGACAAGTGGTAGGAATTCATCAATTTAGAAAAATGCCCAAAATAGTTGCTACTTATTTGAACTTGGTAAATCCGACAGAATATACTGGTCACTGCTTTCGTCGGTCTTCAACAATATTGGTTGACTCTGGTGCCGACATGACTAGTTTGAAGATGCATGGCGGATGGAAGTCATCAAACGTTGCTGAAGGATATATCGAAGAATCGCTTAAAAATAAGGTTGAGGTGGCAAATAAAATTTTCACAGTACAAAATATTCAACAAAATAACCCTAACACCCCGCATGTTGTCCAAAATGTTTCTCATAGTTCTAACAGTGTTCCTCCAATGTTCAATAATTGTACTAACTGTCAAATTACTGTAAATATAACAAATTGATCTTAAAAATGTTTTCAGCAATGACTTGATGTTTTCAAAATATAAATTAATCCTTAAATGCAATGTGTTTTCAATCATTTATGTAGAACACTAACAACTGTACGGAAATATCATTTCCTTACAGTAAGGAAATGACACTTCCTTACAGTAAGGAAGTCCTGACTTTTTCTTAAAGAAATTTTGACAGGAATGTCAAAATTTCCTAGCGATTTGCGGAAAAATTATTTTTCGAATAATTTTCCAACTACCAGTAACGGAGATTAGTGGTCTCGGTAGTGTAGTGGTAAGCATATCTGCCTATCAAGCGGAAGGCCGGGGTTCGAATCCTCGCCGGGCCACCGTGCTGGGTAATGGCACGTTAAAAGGTAAGACCTCGTTGATCCATTGCTCGCACAAGTTTCGACTTCTGAGGGTTGACGTTCGTCAGCTGGTTAACAGAAAGAACAATTTTTGGAGATATCTCTCGTTCAGAAAATTCTGGGACAACCTGTATACCTCCCCACAGTTTTTCTTTCTTTTTTCGCAAACAGAACATTATTTTTCACAGCGTTGTTCCTAATTTGTCGGGTCATAACAGTTTCCTCGAGGTCAATAAATCATGAAAGAGGGTCGACACGTGAGCACAGCAGAGCCGAGGGGAGTGTCTTGCTTATTTACTGATAACTTCATGTCACGCTGATGAATGGAAATTTCATGCTAATTCCCAGCTTAGTTAGCTCCTTTAATAAATAAGGTTACGTTTAATACGGAAGGGAACAAAGCGACTGCTTTAGATATTCTAATTTTCCACTTATATTCGCTCATAACTTCGGGGAAACATCGCAGGGAATACGGTGTTATTGCTTTATCATGGCTTAGATAAATAAATGAGTTTCCCTGCCGTTTTATTGGCTGGCGGGGAAGGTTTGGGCGGCTCGGGTTGGGGAACGGCATAAATTATTATTATACTGCTTCGCTCCAAGTTTTACTGCCGTCATCAAAATATAGGATTCTGTTATCTCCTGCGGATGTGTGGAAGATTTCGGATGGAAACAATCGCATACGACTCCGGAATATAAATACCAATTTTGTATATCTACAGGAGGTATTTTTTTACTAGAGTGTTCCAACACTTAACTATGCAATCACGAATAACAGTATATAAGACAATTATAAAGCCACATTTCGAATATTGTCCGACTCTTCCATACACAACTGATTTAAACAAAATGATAACACTACAGAAACTACAGAATCGCGCAATGAGGATTATTTTGAGATGTGACAGGAGTACTCCAATATTTTTAATGTTAAATTAAAGAATGGTTATCTATAGAAAGCAGGCTCACATATTTGACGATATATATTTACAAAATGTTATATAACCTTCTACCATCATATCTTGATAAATTTGTAATTTTTAATAATCAAATCCACAAGTATAATACTAGAATAGGAAATAATTTGTAGGTATGTAAATAATCAAACAAAAACGTTTAACACTGAAACACTAATTTTTAAAGGATTTATTAAGTATAACAGTCTACCTGAGAGAAAGCCTTCTACTAGTCTTATTCTGTTCAAAAGGAATTCATTAAACCATTTAAGAGATCATTAAGGTGATACCAAAATCAATTTGTATCTTCTGTATTTTTTATTATTGTATGAAGTGTTTATCAACGAATTGGCAGATATTTTTTTAATTAATGTGTTTATATGTATATTGATGTTTAACATTATTATCTTTGTTGTATATTAGGATGCACCCCTATTTGAATAAAGTTATCATTATCATAATGCAAGTCGTACTTTCCTCCCTTGGTAGGACAAGTGAAAGTGACGTTTGATACGTCATCATTGAAATAACTTATATGACATTGCCGACCTGAACTGTATTCTATTATATAGTAGGTATAAATTTTACCGTTTATTTATAGAACACTCTGTATTTTGTAGAACGGTAGAAATCAGTAGAAAAGGTAAGATACTTTCAAGAAGTGAATATATTAAGAAAATGAAAGATAAATGTCGAATATTTTTTTATATGCTGATTCACACGAAAAGGTAGCCCTGTGATGTTCAAATTTCTGAAGTTTGTAAGCCTCAGGAAAAACCTCTCTTGGCAAGAAGTTCCAAACCTCAGCTGTTCTATTGAAAAAAGATCCCTGAGCAAGAGAGGTTCGACAGGTTTCCAAATTCACAACAAAGGGGTGGGAATTCTGTTCTCGTCGAGTCATCCGTGTAGATATTGCCAAGTGGGAAACGATTGATAACAATTCGGAAGAGCATCGACCGTAAAAGTATCTATAGAAGAGAGACAAATCTCTGACCCGTTTACGATGTTCCAATGAAGTGAGCGAGTCTGTGAGCGAAGAATCACCAACAAGGCGAATTGCCTGTCTCTGAATGGAATCGAGAAGCCCCATTGAATGTTTTGGTGCCGAACTCCACACATGAGAATTGTATTCCATGACAGGTCATATCTGAGCCATGTAGATCAGTAGAAGCTGACGAGAAGTGAAGTATTTCTTCGCACGAAATAGAAATTCAAGTTTCTGGGAATCACTTTTAGCGATCGATCTCACATGGTTTTTCCATGAGATATTATCATTGATCGTAATTCCTAACATCGATATACCTGATTTCGTAGGAATAGTTACTCCTGATATCTGAATATTTGATGATGATTGATCGGCTTTTCTTGAAAAGAGACATGCCTGGGTTTTCGTAGCATTGAATTCCACCAAGTTCATGTTATCCCATTCTATTATTTCTGCCAAGTCGTCGTCAATTTTATATAATAGAGCTACAGCAATACATGACACTATACGATAAAACACTATTTAATTTCTACAGAATTTATTGTCTTCGCGACATGATTCGATACACTCTATCATTTTCAAGCTAATGTAGTTTGACACCAAATTATCTACTTGAAATCTATTTGAAATCATAGTACTTTAAATCTCGGTTATCAATTTTTTTCAGTGTCGTATGAATTCTCTTCCTGAAGATGAAAACAGAGTGAGCGAAACACTCATCCAGATCAATTATTCTACTTTGGTGTTAGAGTAATCGAGTTCAGAATAGATTTATTTAAAACATTTTCGGTAATTGAATATTATATTACATGGAACCAGTACCTACAAGATATCTCAGAAACCCTGATGGTGCATCACAAATTTCCAGAATATATTATCTGTAGTATTCAACAACATCTACAGAAAAAATACAGCTTTCCAAATACTTCCAGAACTATGATGGGCATTTGGAACCTCATTCTCATATAGATTATTGAATTATTTCCAAAGTTTCATCTCAGACAATAAAAAATCAAACCATACAGCGGAAATTAATTCTTCCTTTGCCATTTTTCTTCTCATATCGTTGATCTCACATCTCAGTATCAGACAGAGTATTGATTTTTTCGAATTCCTAAAAAGGTAATATAAATGAGCTTGTTTCTATAGAAAATACCTATATCCACTTTTCCTTTATATTTATAGTAAGTAGGAGGGCATATTTTTCAATTCACTAAATGGTACTCCTTTTCCTAGAAAGCAACATCTCGTATAACGTGAATTTGCCTGTCACTTATCCTTTGAAGGAATTTGTGTTTTTTCAAGGAGATAAAACTGACCATAAATTTCTGAACAAAGTAGAAGTCACTGAATATTCACCGAGGTCATATTTATCATGAAAGAGGTACCGTTGAAAATCAATGAAGAAGTCACTAGTTACTGTTGTTAAAAACTCAATAATTGCACCCCCAGTCGAGGGTGGGTACTAAAAAATTCGCAACTGCACGCCCTTGACAATTCCTTGAATCCGACCTAACCAAACGATGATCGCTTTGTGATTATTCGCAAACCTCTTTTCGTAATAAAGATAAGAATGGTTTTTCGGCATTTTTTATGGTGTCTCTTTTTGCGTCAACCGTTATAAACGTCAGACACGGTCTGGGTAGTCGCTTTTTCACCAGTTTATTTACCTGTCATATCTGCTCTCAGTCACAAAATTCATCTCCAGGGTTAACGATATCGTAAATCAAAGAGGTAAGTGATTCAGAATTGTAATGTCATGCAGAGAAGGGTACAAAGTAATTCACTTCAGAATTTTGGCAATTCTGAAAAGAGTGCATAGAAGTGATTGTTAGTGCTTCTTTGGTCTTTTGTGGCCAAGAATGTAGGTATCGTTTCTATTTGGGGTGTTGTGGGTAAAAAAAATTAAAATGAAACTGAAAAGCGTGAAAGAGTTTTCAACCCGAATACACTGGGCTATTCGAATTGTAGTATCTGCCTGAGGATGAAGTGAACGACGAGAAATAAAGACTGCTCTTGAGTTCTTATCTTTGTTTGCAGATATATTGGATATCTCTCAGTTCTTTGACAGAAAACACTCTTCATGAACTATCAGAATATGTTGTTTCTTCACAGGGCTTTTTTTTCAATTCGGCTACTATATATTTTGAGCTGTCAAATAAATAAATATATATATATATATATATATATATATATATATATATATTGTCATTTCATTTTCGTAATTTCTTCATCGATGGTGTTCTTCCCATGTTCAGAAATTTTCGACAATATCTTCTCATGAAGAGAATGGCTAATCATTATAAAAATTCACAACAATGCAATTTGATTCTTTTTATTCAGGAACACCTCATGAAAGCTTACTAAATAATTTTTCCAAAGAATGAAAAGATTTTCTAACTGTTTGAAAACATAGAAGATACAGACGACTACTCAAACGACTAATAATACAGAATTTTTTCTTATTTACCATACATCTCTAGAGTAAAAAAGCTGGAATCGATTTTTTGTCATTCGAGAAGACTAATCGGAGTCTATCCCAAGATGTATGAGCCTCTGAAAAAGCTAGCCACTCGCTCCAGCGAAAAGTCAGGAAGAAATTCCAAAAAACGACGGCCTTCAAACCCGAACCATAGTAGTGATACTATACAAAAAGACTCTCACTCTAAATCAACCAATACACCCTTCCTAACCATTTTTGGGAATCATTAAGCAGCGAATATGGCAATTTCTGTAAATTTTCTTCCTCTAACAGTTTTCATGCATTTCTTAAATATTTCTGGAACATATTAATAGAAATGTTTCTATTCTGTGAGAGCTTGTATTCGTATCTCTGAATTTTATTCACTTTACGAATATAATCAGTATAACCAACCTTTCAAAAAATTACCAGGAGTAAATATCAAATACCAGAAAGTAATCCAATTTTTACTCGAATACTTTATCACAGTAAAAAAATATAGACGGATCACCTCATTCTGATAGGTTTACCTTCGTGATACAAAACTCTGTGGAGATATTTATCCGAGGGTGATTATATAAAATATCTAACTACTCTGGGAAACTTCTCCACAATCACCCAAGAACTCCAGGTCATTAGAATTTGAGCATTATTCACAAACTTCTTGAATAAGTGGTCAGACTACCTTTAACCCACACTTGCATAGTACGGAAAGTTCTGCGAACTACCGGGAAACTTTGCCATTCTCCTTGAAGTCCACACTTCTCCATCAAGTCCCCACTTGATATTCGACGCTTTAATTAATAGTGACGGGTTGTAGCAGGATTCTGATAGGAAAAGAAAAATTGTCTTGTTGCACACAATCAGTGAACAATAGTTCTACTAGGCAGCAAACTAGTTGATTGACTGCCGCTGCTGATAGTTCATAGCTTATTGTTTATAGGTAGGATATTGTATATGCAAATGATTACAATTTTCACAATTCTTTATTTTTCCTGGAGTGATGAATTAAAAAAAAATTATAGAAATCGCAAGTGTTGGAATGGTTGATTGCTATGGAAATGTATATGTTCACAGTAATAATAGTCTGACAGCATTATGGACAGTGATAGCGACCTAGGAGTACTTACTCTTAGACACATATCAATCAGCAGAGTATTACTTTTGCAGCCTCGAGAGGAAAGTCCTTAGTTTGCCGCTTAGGCAGGAAAAGTAATACTTTGCTGACTGATATGTGTCTGCAAAATTGATATTTGCTGTCAACCGCAGAAAAACTTTTTTTTATTACTAAGACATCACGGTGGGCAAAATTTACATTATTTCGAATTGAATATATGTATCACATCATCACCGAAAGGTAAGCAAGAGATATTTCATTGGTAAGAAATAATTACCAGTAATGTTTAATAATAATAATAATTGATTTTATTGGTAGGATTGAGTGAGGTTATAACAAGTTTACAAAAGAATAAGATAGTATACTGACCCAAAATCCTAACAAAAGGCAGAATTCAAATTCAGATCCAGCCACAAATGAGGTGACAAAATCTAAATTTGCTCTTCCATTCAACCTGAAAACAAACATGGAGATTCTGATTTCTGTGTAGGGTTGTAGCTTCCTCTGCAAGTAGATCGAAAACTGTAACTCTACTTGACACTTGATGTAGTAGGAGTTTGAGTCTTTGGCCGTCATTCAGCAGCTAGCGTTTCTTCTTGGAGATTTACACTATCTGCACCAGATTTCCAATTGTATCAATTTTCATCGATAAATATCAATCATATATTCAACTGTTTAGGAAGTGAGCTTTGACTTCATCTTTTCTATGTCAATGCCAAAAAAAATATCGAACTTCATCAAATCATTGGCAAACATAATAATTAATGATCGACAATACGGATTTCGCCATCAAAGATCAACCAGTGACTTATTGGCTTATTAGTATAACTACTGCTCTTCGGGCTTGAAGGCCGTCGTACTTTGGAATTTCTTCCTGACGTTTCGCTAGCGCGAGTGGCCAGCTTCTTCAGAGGCTTATTCATCTCCGATGACTAAACAGTTCGATTTCTCAAGGCGTATTTATATTGATGCAGGTAGTCTGGAGTGTTAATTACTTCTGTCGGGTTCGGGGAATAATCATCATTATTAGTTGCCGCACTACCTGCTGTGATTTCATTAGTTATTCTTGATTTCTTTAGAATCGGATTCCAAATTCTGTTTAGAGTCAACGTTTCTTCCTTTCTGTTAAAATTGTCCGCATGTTTTTGGATCTCTATTGCCTCCCGTACCAGTCGGCTATGGTAACCCTGGTTGGGGGCAATCAGTGTTGCATTTTCGAACAGAATCTTGTGGTCGCCCTCGCTCAATGCGTGTTCCGCCACCGCCGAGCGAGGGCGACCACAAGATTCTGTTCGAAAATGCAACACTGATTGCCCCCAACCAGGGTTACCATAGCCGACTGGTACGGGAGGCAATAGAGATCCAAAAACATGCGGACAATTTTAACAGAAAGGAAGAAACGTTGACTCTAAACAGAATTTGGAATCCGATTCTAAAGAAATCAAGAATAACTAATGAAATCACAGCAGGTAGTGCGGCAACTAATAATGATGATTATTCCCCGAACCCGACAGAAGTAATTAACACTCCAGACTACCTGCATCAATATAAATACGCCTTGAGAAATCGAACTGTTTAGTCATCGGAGATGAATAAGCCTCTGAAGAAGCTGGCCACTCGCGCTAGCGAAACGTCAGGAAGAAATTCCAAAGTACGACGGCCTTCAAGCCCGAAGAGCAGTAGTTATACTAATAACCTCGGCCGCGAAAGCCTCAACCATTTTGTCTTATTGGCTTATGTTTCCCATATGTGGCAGCATTCAATCGGAAAAATCGGAAAAACGATTGCTGTTGCACTCGATATCTCAAAAGCATTTTATCGAGTTTAGCATCGACGTCTCCTTTATAAACTGCCGTCTTATGGTTTGCCTCCTCAGTTGTGAGCTTTGTTGAAGAGTTTCTTCTCTGATAGATCTCTGTATGTGGTTGTTGATGGAGTATCATCTGATATTCTCCCAATAAATGCAGGTGTTCCACAGGGTTCAGTTCTTGCGCCCACTTTGTTTCTGCTTCATATCAATGATTTGCTCGAGAAAACATCTTGCTCTTGCGGATGACAGTACTCTTCATACTAGTTTCTCCCCCAAAGTTCCTACACCAGCACGAGAAACAACAATTCATTGAAAACATTCACATCAATAAATTAACGGTGACTTAGTAAAAATAATAGAATGGGGTAACATGAACTTGGTGGAATTTATTACTAGGAAAACCCAGGCATGTCTCTTCTCAAGGAAAGCCGATCTATCATCATCTCATATTCAGATGTCGGGAATAACTATTCCTACAAACTCAAGTATCTCGTTGCTAGGAATTACGATCAGTAATAATCTCTCATGTGAAATCGATCGCTAAAAGTGCTTCGTAGAAACTTCGATTAATATTTCATGCAGAAAAATACTTCACTTCTCGTCAACTTCTAATGATCAGCAAGGCTCAGATACGACCTGTCTATAAATTTCATGTATGGAATTCGGCACCAAAACATTCATTGAAGCTTTCAATTTTATTCAGAGAAGGGCAATTTGTCTTTCGCTACCTCAAAACGTCCTTCTCTTCACAAATAAAGTCAACTTTCTCAATATATTCAAGTCAAGTTTCTCGTATAGTATTTTTTGAAAAAAAAATGATGGAAGACAAAATTGTAATCCTTTCGTACTCCATCAAACAACCGCTATCATAAGAAATCACTAGACATCCCATTCACGAAACCGCTCACTTTTCCTTTCAAAACCCCGACGTTTCTGTAAGAGAAACGAACGGTTTAATAGCCAGGAACCGTCCAAAGCTTATAGATTCGAGTGATAATTAGATTCTACCACACCCCTGTCTTGAGTTATAAGCTAATAAGAGGCCAGGACATGCCTAATTTATAGTTAACCCGTTCATCGGAACATTATAGAGCCACACGGACCTACGCTGAGTTATAGATAAAGAACTTTATGAAAAAGGAAGGGTACAACAGCTCACCTTCTCCAAACACCTCATAATTAAATCGGATATTTTTTATGTGTGGATTTCTGAATTTTACCTTTTCATTCAGGTTTTCTGGCTGGTCATGAACGTAGGCGGATGGAGATGAGAAAGGATAACAGAGGTTGAGCATTTTTATAGAAGTGTATCCAGTAATGAAGTTTCATATTTTATCAATACGACCATTAAGAAGTTCAAGGAATAATTTTCTCAACAAGCTTGTCTGAGTTTTTGTATGAAATGTTATTCTGGCAAGTGAAATTGAATTCCAAGATACTCTCTTATTGTGTAGATTATCCTACTGATGTATTTCATTGATCAGAAAAACGTTACAGTTATATAGGAAGTTTCAAATATACTCTGTGTTTCTTTATGTAAATGAATCGAAAGACTATGGATGGTATTAATTTTTCATAAAATGTTCTTTGATGTTTTTATGTTATTTTTTCCATGGGAGTGGTGTATTCTCTTTTCATTTAATTATAATACCAGTTTAGTGCTAGAATCTTTGATCTCTACAAATAGTATCAACTTCTACACCAAAATAACGACCAGTCGAACATCTTGGAATATGCTTTATATATGCAGGAAACTATGAGAATGTGGTGATGACGAAAAAAAAATTTGCCGACGTTATTTGTACTTCTTCTCTTCTTACATTTGTTGGTATATCAAAGGGATCAAACAATGTTCCATTATTCTTCTCATTTTATAGACATCACGTAAGCACCCCTAAGAGTAATGTAGATATATTTTTTATCAATGCCTTCATCGATGAAGTTAATAATTGATTCACTTATTTATTTTAGTTGTTTTTCGAAAAATCATCCATTTTTAAGCATTAATTCCTGATGCTCAGAACTACAAACTAATATAATTATAACAGCAGTGTCTATCCTTAATCCACAGATATACAGAAATATATACACAGGAAAATGGTTAGGTATTTTGATACCTAAGTTGTGTTATTTTTTATATGCCTGATTTTTATTTGTGTTTCTTTATGAATTTCAATAGCTCTCATGAGTTGAGATTCCTAGGATCCTTTGGAATGTTTGTGTGACGATGCATATCTCATGTTGAATTATTATCATGGTTTGATTCGATTGAAAATTGTGATAACGATTCCAGATAACTTGGTATTTTAATATTATTCCACAGTTATGTAACATTTTTCTTGTTCTTCTGTTCTTTCAGCTTCAATATTGATGTTTCAGAAGCATCTTCCCAATAACTCCTGAGATACTTGAAAATGAATGCAATTTCGATTGCGAAAATTTCGTGACAGGAATATATAAATATAACTTGTGGCTTCTCTTTGATTTTTCTTGAAGAAGGTTCTGTTTTTCATCTGGTGATCCCACTCTATGTGCTCGGGAAATCTCTAACACCATCATTCTGGGAATGGAAACATTTATTCCAAATAGTACAAAGACGCCACAGTCTGAAAAACCTTGATTCAATGAAAGCTGTTCTTAGGCTGTCAGATTCGAACAAGCGGTATTCAAACGCTGGCATCATATTCCAAGTTCAGAATTGAGATCTGAGTATGTTAACATAGGGAAAAGGTGTAGTACAACAATTGAAGCTACTAAAGAAGCACATAATCATGAAATTCGTTCAAGACTTGTTGAATTTCCAAACCTCTCTCTTTCATTTTGGTCATTCGCTAAAAGTGTTGCCAAAAAGTCTTTTAGTTCGTTTCCCCTTTCAACCAAAGAGGATGGAACACAAGCCACAACTGCCCAATGAAAGGCGAATTTATTCAACTTTGGACTCATCTGGGAATATCACTCCTGTCGACAGTCATATGCCTGAAATAATTTTTAACCAATAGAATATAAGAAATATTTTAATGGACCTGAATACAAATAAGGCTTGCGGATCTGATGGAATCCCAGCAGTTGTCCTTAGAATGTGTTCCCCCGAATTGACACCAGTACTTTGTGAATTGTTCATCTTTTCGTATAATTTGAGTGTCCACGAGAACAGCAAGAGTTCAGTCAGCTCCTGAAAAAAAACAGAAAACTTCATCTTCTAATCATAGACCATTGACCAATTGTTTGCTATCATTTCATGGACAATTCCATGACCAAACTGCAATCTTATGGTTTGCTTCCTCAATCGTGTGCTTTGTTGAAGATTTTCTTGTCTAATAGGTATCTGTATGTGGTTGTGGATGGAGTATCGTTTGATATTCTATCAATAAATGCAGGTGTTCCACAGGGTTCACTTCTGGCGCCATCTTTGTTTCTGCTTCATATCAATGATTTGCTGCAGAAAACATCTTTTTCAGTGTATAGTTTTGCGGACGACAGCACTTTTCAAACTAGTTTACTTTCCAGAATCCCCATATCAGAACGAGAATAAAAACTCAGAGGAGTATTAACGTCAATGTAATCGACGATGACTTAGCAAAAATAACAAAATGGGGTAACATCAATTTGGTGGAATTTTATGCTGGGAAAACCCATACATGTCTCTCCTACTAGGAACGCGATATATCATTTTCTGGTATTCATATGTCAGGTGTAAGGAGACTTGTCGAACCTCTCTTGCCCAGGGATTTTTTTTCAATAGAACAGCTGAATTTTGGAACTCCTTGTCGGGATAGTTTTTCCTGATGCTTACAAACTCCAAAAACTCGAAGTGAATATCAAATCGTATTTCCTGTACTTTGATTCACGCGGTGTTCTATGAATACTACAGGTTTTCCGTTCCGTGTTAATCTATATATAAAAAGTATCAATAATATCGATAAAATCACATCCAGCTCACTTCTACGCACCTGGTCGTGGCATTTATACCTAGTGTGGGAATAAAACTGTGATTTATGTGGGTATTCCTCGTCACCAATTAAATAAGTCCCTTGTCGTTGTTAATCAATGTCATATTAAAACAATATATAAAAATATTTGTGTCGCAAAGGCGGTTTCCTCAAAAGGACTTCTTGAGATATCATATTACCATAAAAACAATAGAATCTCGATGATTCAATGTTCGAATGATATTTCATAACCACCAGGCCCACAAAAGAATTTTATTCAGATATTTCTATTATTAAGTACCCGTCCGTTGGGAACAAAGCAATATTGATTTTTTTGTGCCGACGCAAAATATTTATTGGAACGATGGGGAAGATAGGTTCCTGACGTTGAGCTATTTTTTGTGTTGTGGAAGAATACGTTGGCGATTTCATAATTTCGTTGGATGGATTCTGAATTCACGAAGTTGCGATTGTTGAATCAGCATTGTTGTATTGAAACAATTCAGAGGGATACAAGAAGCAGTGGCTTTGTTGAAATTTCATCTCTGGTTTATGAAAGTGATATTGCTCTTCTGTTTCGTGCCATGTATAGAAGTTTTATTACTGGTACTCCACAATAGAAATATTTGAGACGAAATCGACATATTGACAAAATAGATTTTCATTCCGTAGTTGTTATTTTCATTTGGAAGCTGTAGTTAGCAAAATATCATATCAGAACGTACCAGGAGATGGTTTTCTAGATGAGACACCTGGTGGTTTTAACCTGATTATTTTTTTCACTTGTCAAAATGTGACGTTTTTGGCCTTTCAACCAATAGTAGTGGGTTATTCTATGGTTATTCTAGCCAATCATTGGGTATTATACGGATAAAACTGCCTGGTCCTTTCGATTGTTTCGATAAAACGTTGTTTACCTTTGAACTGTCAAAACTATAAGGTTTACCGCGTCGATTCTATTAAACTGGCTCATATTTAAATAAATTATCATGAATGAAGAGTTACCTTATTATTAATAGTCATTCACTTTTCACTTTTTCAGAATAATAATAACATAACACATTTCAATGAACACTCAAACATGTAAATAGCTCATAACCCCAACTTCATGACAGATATAGCGAACGACCGATTCAAATATTTAATTAAGGTTTCCTTAACTCAAATGAAGATGGCGTACAATTAGTTTTTATTGAATACAATTCATTTTTTGTGGTATGAGAAGAAACCGTTGTATGGAGATTTTGATACAACGACATAACGAATGATTTTATGTTCGTTCTGGGGCGATTTTCATTTCATAAAAAATTTACAATTATCAACCTTGTACAATGAGAGGTGTGACGCCATCTCTTGGTATCGTCGGCAAGCATTATCATTTGCACTGCGTATTCATCATATCTCTTCTGGATCATAGAGGGCATACATCGTTGTTTGACATTTCAAATTTGTAAAATTTTCAGCTATTCTCCTTTCCTTCTTATGTAAATGGAATACTGATCAATTAAATTGTTCTTCCTTCTATTTGTTCAAAAAATATTATCTTCAAATACAACTCGTTCTTCAAATTTCATAAGATAAATTTTCATTTTCGAAACACTCAAACTTTTTTATTTTGAGGCAAAAGCATTCAAACAAACCGAATTAGATAAAATCACTTGTCCTACGGACTCGTGATTTTATCAATCGGTTTGTTTTTCATACTTTTGCCAAATAAAAAAGTTTTTGTGGAAAATGAAAATTTATCGATTAAATTTGAAGGACTCGTGGTATTGCCTTTGATTATTTTTTTTACATGTCAAAATGTGACGTTTTTGACGTTTCAACCAATAGTAGCGGGTTATTCTAGCCAATCATTCGGTTTTATACTGATAAAACTGCCTGGTCTTTGATGAAACGTTGTTTACTTTTGAACTGTCAAAACTATAAGGTTTACCGCGTCGAGTCTATTGAACTGGCTTATGTACAATTTTTGAAATGTAAATCGTCATTATTGAAAAGTTACCTAAATATTAACAGATTTCAATTAAAACGTAAATTTCACACACGTGAATAGCTTATGAACATAACCAAATTTATAACAGATGTTGCAAATTGTAAACGACGACCTATGACTTGGTAAAGTTTGTAGCCGTTTACAGGGCGGATTGTAACACGACAGGTTAATTGTGGTTCAAGTAAACCTAGGTCAGTTGCTAAGCATTAGCCAATGGAATCGTTTGTTGCTTGATAACTGAACTTGGTTTACTTGAACCACAGTTAACCTGTCGTGTTAAATTTTAAAAATTTTGCTTTCAAGTAAACGCTTTCGTGCATAGTAATTCAGGATAAAATCTCTCGACCTGTGGTCTTGTAATTTCATCAAATTATTATACACTTAGGTCAATAACTGGGCAAATTTTCGAAAATCATGGATATGCCCACATTTTAACCTATTAAAGTTGGTGCACTCGGTATATAACATTGAAGAAGACGTAATTCGAAGGGAAATTATTACATTGGTTCTAGGAATAGAGAAGGAAAAAACAGTCATCTTGATTCAGTAGTAGTCCTGAGAGAAGGTGAATAATTATTATTAATATTAACAATTTTTAGCAGTTTCAGCACTTGAAATTATTACTATAACACATCTACTGCATACCTACAGCAAATATTAGATAGATAATTCATGTTTCATGTGATGTTTTTGTTGTTAGATGTCATGTTTGTATTTATTATGTTACTAAGAAAAATCTCTTTTCATAGGGGGATAAACCATATCAAGCAATTAACTTGTATATGTACTGAGTTCTATTTTATTTGATAATTTAGTTTTATTTCCTGATATGAGAATGATTTGTAAACAATTTTTATGTATATTAGGTTTCCTATTTCAATGAACAATTCACAAAAGTTCTTTTCTTTGAACATTACAGGGCTTTCCTTCCGTGTTGATCTATATATAAAAAATATTGATAATATCGATAAAATCACATCCAAAAACAGTCTATCTTGATTTAGTTCTAGTCTTGAGAGAAATCAAATTATTATTATTATTAACAGTTTTTAGCAGTGTTGGTACTTGAAATTATAACTGTAACACATCTATTGCATACCTACAGCAAATATTTGTTTCTTTCATTTATTTATTTGCTTTTTGTTGTTAGATTATTCATGTTTCTTGTGATGTTTTTGTTGTTCGATGTCATGTTTGTATTTATTATGGTTACTAAGAAAAATCTCTGTTTATAGAGGAGTAAACCATATCAAACAATTTGCTTGTATATGTACTGAGTTCTAATTTATTTTATAATTTAGTTTCATTTTAAAATTTGAGCATGATTTGTAAACAATTTGTATGCATATTAGGTTTTCTATTTCGAAAAAACAACTTTCAAAAAATCCTGATGATGTTGGAAAAAGAATTAATATTGAAATCTATACAAGTGTAGAAGGGCAGATTTCCAATCTACCACAAATAGTTCCGACGTTAAATAATAATAGTTCATTCTAAATGAAACACCCCTATTAGTGGGTTGAAGATTAGAATATAAATTATTGATTTTTCCAGATTGTGGTAGGAAACCAACCCAAAAATACTACGGAGTAAAAGATCAAACTTGTATGCTGATATTCAACAAAAACTCTTCCTGACAAGAAACTTCCTGGCTGAGTTCTTTTTTTATATTTTGAGTTTCATTTTATAATTTGAGCACGATTCATAAACAATATGTATCTATATTAGGTTTCTCATTTTGATAAACAATTTACAAAAAATCCATATGATGTTTTCTCCAGTCAACCCTCTTACGTGAATCATCCCGACTCTGATAAAATCTGCTGATGAAATCGCCTATTCATTTTCCTGCAGGGGTATCATAACTGGAGATTAATATGGAAAGGACTTCTCACCAATCTCACCCCCGTCACTCCCATTATCCTATCATCCCTCTGTTATGTAACGATTTAACGGACCTTCGTAATACAGATCGAGATAAGAACTAGAGCACATAATAAGGCGTATAATAACCGGGCCTGATACGATGTGTAAACATGGAGATTGTATCATAACGATTATATACTAGTTTTGACTTATGAGATCGTTGGGCACGGTACGTTGCTTCATATAAGGAAAGGGTTGGGTGGAAGGGTTGGCGTATCGTGGAGACATGTTTTTTTTTTGAGATCAGGTTTCAAAACACAGGATTTATTTCTTAGATATTTACCTGATACCCCGCTTTTTTCCTATATCTCATAATTCCTCTCTCTATATCTCTTCCCCGCTCTCTCTCTCTCTCTCTCTCTCTCTCTCTCTCTATATATATATATATATATATATATATATATATATATTTATTATATATATATATATATATATATATATATATAAAAATAATAAATCTTGGAGTTGCAGTCTTGTACTGGTCTTAAAGTAAACTCTTTGTCATTTTGTCAAGCTTTCGGAAAATATTTATTTCCTTCCTCAGGACAAATAACTTGAGTAAATAGTGGAGATTAGCACCAAAAAAGGAATATAAAATAATGTAGAGATGTTGGACAGAAAATGTAAAGATAAAATTTGAAGTACAATTAGATCGATACTCCGTAATCCGAAGGACCAAATACCACTGGAGTCCCAGGAAGTTTACGAAGTACCATGTCGAGACTGCAACAAGTCCTACATCGGCCAGACCAACAGACGGATCAACGTACGCAAGGATGAACATGAGCTATCAGTGAAAGGGAAAGTCACCACATCCTCCATCTTCCAACACGTATTGGAGACAGGGCATAACATCAATTTCGAAAACACAAAAACATTAGCGAGCGATGAAAACTTCTACTCTCGAACAATCAGAGAGGCTATCGAAATTGAGAAACGACCGAGTAGTATGAATAAGAGAGATGATGCCCAAAGATTACCAAGAACGTGGAAATCCATCATATCACAAAACAAAAACAAGCCGATCACACCAGAGGAACAAGGTCGGACCTTATTAAGTAATTACCATACAGACATAATGAAAAATGCAGTCGGACCAACGAAGAAAGTGGGAGGGGCCCAGGTCAAAGATACCATCAATGAACATCCCTATATATTGAGAAGTAGAACTCGAAATAATTAGTCGAGTTCGGAGGACGAAACTCAATCATCACCTAGAAGATGGCAAATGAGACTTTGCCGAAACGTTGTGACAATTATCCTTCAGGGGATCAAAACCACAGAACACGGAATGAAACCAGAAAAAACAACTCATCATATATATATATATATATATATATATATATATAATTATCTTACGTCAAGGACGACCTACTGGATACCTATTGTATTGAATGTTTCACCGCCCTTCCGATTGTTCTTTTCATCAACAAAAAATTGAAATCTCTTTATGACTTATTAATCGATATGTCGTATCAACGTACACATTTCTGCATTGAAAAGGTATATTTCTATATCAAAAATTGAAAGCTCACATTTTTCTTAATTTAACCATACCACATACGTCATATCTGACATTTCAAGTTACAGTATACTGAGTATGAAAGAAACTAGTATTCATATTTCTCAATATTCATTTGAATATATTGATTGCAATAAAAATATCGAGGAAGTAGTGAAAATAAACGTTTAAAAAATCTACAGCAAATGCTCGAACTGAGCTCCTTGGGTTAGTTGACAATATCCAAGACTCTTGATGAATTCTTGGATATGGAAAAAGAATCATTTTTTCTTAATTGGGAAACTAAAATACAAAATCAACCTGTCCGAGATTTTCCTCCAAAAATGATAAACTCGTAAGATAATGAAGCGTTTCTACAGATTATAAACACACTATACATGAGATGTATTCTCGAAAATTTGTAAACGAAGTTCTTTTTTTTATATCAAGGATGTACTATTTTTTGTAATGGTGTGAACAATGAAGGAATATGAATATTTTTTATGAAAATTAATTTATTTTGCAGGAAATTCACAGAATACATATTCAGACCGGAGCCCAGGAAGTAAGTTTTTGTTTGATGATGAGGTTTGGATTTTACACTTTGTTTTATAGGAGCAATGTTTTCAACTGGTGATGTAGTGCATGATGTTTCATTTTTAACAACTAAATTTTCATCCATTAATTCATCAAGTTCACATAACAGGAGCCCTACTGAATATTTAATACCATCCAACACGTCTGTACCATGTGATAACCTTTTCAATAACCAATTTATTGATTCTCACTAGAAGTTGTTGAATATAGATCTATAACTTAAAATGTAATAGTCTTTTTCTGAAAAATATCTATATGTTACAACATACAAGCCGTTTTGCTTAGATGACTGCCATCTCGGAAACAGTAAGACCTCAAGGTCGGTTAAACTAGATGAAAGTTTCCTAAAATAATCTCTGTTGAGATCGAAAATTTCAGTCGTTGTTTTTTGAAATATGCGTCAAGAAATATAATTGTCGAATTATTATTTAGCTGTCACCTCCATCTCGAGTGATATAAAAAAGTCTGAGTAGCTTTCATTACTGTTTCATATGTAATTCAAATCATCTTTCGAACAGTTCATTCAGGCCAGTCTCGAACTACCTACACTGTAGGTTTTGGCTGGCGCCTGTCGGAAAACAACTACTTCTCTGGCTAATACCTCGGAGGGAATTGCATTAAATCCGACTGGTGCCAGTGCAGGTTTCTTCACGGCAGAAAATCCTGCATTTGCTTTTGGCGATACAAATGAAGGAATTTATTTTCAATCATTGGGACGGGCACACTTGCAGACCGGTTTCGAGCTATTCGGCCACTCATAAGTACAAGGTAGTGCCATCATCAACATTTCTAGTATCAAGCCTCGACCAAAGCTGATGCGAACAGACGAAGTCACTGCGTCATTTACCTATGGTATCCCAAAAACAAACCGAATTTGCCCATTCCTCCTGCGAGTAAAATGCAACATTGTCGATGGGCATACTTGAAGACTGGCGTTAAATCAAATCATCTTTTGAACAAACCGTTCAGGCCAGTCTCAAACTACTATCACAGTAGGTTTTGGCTGACACTTGTCGGAAAAAAATCGAACGGATATAATACAACTCCCTTCTTGGTATTAACCAGGGGAGTAGTTGTTTTCTCTGACAGGTGCCAGCCCAGAAACCTGCTGTGTAGGTAGTTCGAGACTGACCTGGAAGAATTGTTCAAAATATGTTTAAATTTAACGCAGTGGCGGATCCATGGGGCGGGGTTTCGGGTCCGGACCCCCCCATTGTGAAAATAGGAGATTTTTTTTCAATTTTTATCGGCTCCTAATTTTCAAATTTTGTCAGGGAACAAAAAAATGTCACATGAGCAAGACAAAAAAATAAAATAGAATGAATTTTTTTGCTTTGAAATTGAAGAACTTTAATAATTATTTTTACATTCCATTGAAAACTAAAGAGCAGGCTACATTTAAACATTAGTAAATTTTCATTTTTTAACAACCAATTTAATCATTTTATTCAATTCAATAATCCTTCAATTCTCAAAAAAATAATTCTCAAGAATTGAAAATAGTACAAACAAGATCTGGATCGAATGTTACCCAAACAAACAAACAAATTTCGCTTGAAATTTTTGGACTCACTGATTGTTCTTCCCTTTTTTTTTTGGTTCAGTCGGTTCAGACGCTGGATCAAGCCGAGTAAAATATGAGAATAGAGTCCTCTTCATGTTGTAGGTTCAAAATAAAATGCTTTTTTTTTAAATATCAATTTGCAGTTTTTCTCGATGACACTTCGAAGAAAATTGACACTTGTCAGGCTTATTGAGGAAAAGTTCGAGAAATTTTTGACAGTGCTGCCATTGGATCCTTTTTGGCGCAGTATTTGAAAAATTAGACTTGTTACATTTGTGATGAGTATTGTGTATGCCGGTAACGATTTGAATATACTATGAATGAGTAGAATATGCTGTTGATGAGGTTAAATCAACTCGATTCGATTTATAAAAAGTGAAGTTTCGAACCTACTTCACCTCCTGGCTACACCTTCAAATTTTGCTCATGTCAATCTCTTTCACCTTTTTTTTGGATCTTGACTAGTTGTTGCTATACGGTAGTTCATAATTTTCTGTTATATATATATATATATATATATATATATATATATATATATTTAAATTTTGAGTTATAGACCCCCCCGTGACCTGATCCTGGATCCGCCACTGATTTAACGCCAGTCAAATATGCCCATCGAATGTTTTTGTTCCATATTTGTTATAATCTGATATTAACCAATTTTCAATGCGACGTTTCAAGCTGTATTTCCCTCCCTTGGTATTTATATAGAAATTATATTTTGTGAACAAGACATTGTCTACTACCGAAATATCATGCTGTATATTTTCCTAAAGAAAGTAAACCTAGTGCCAACATTGAAGTTATGCACATGCTAAACAGAAGTCGTCAAATTACATCAACACACTTTTTTACCACGAAATCGTATATCTCGAGCTCTTTTTCCTTGATTATTTCTTCTGGAATGGGAGGAAGTTAAAACTAATATTAGTCAAAAAGTGGCAATTTCGAAAGAATTATTCGAGTTAAAATTACTCGCGGAACAAAAAAATAACTGAAGGGTGACATGAAATACGCTCAGTTGTCGGTTTATTTTTATCCGAATCGCTTCGAGAAGGGCGAAGGCAATGGAGGGGCGAGCTGAACGGGAAAATATTCAAAATAATGTAAAGATTGAGAAATAAGAAATGGCCGCAAGGAGCATGGAAAAGAGGAAGGTTCACATGATTCACGTTTAATCCTTGGAGGGAATCGAGACTGACAGTGCTGTTGTATTCGAAGAAAGTATTCAGTTACCAAATCCTTTCAAAATATGGCAGGATTGGCTCATTTCAAGATATTTTCATATCCTTCGAAGGAAGTCACCGAATAGAGATAAGCCTTTATAGCTCGAATCATTATATATGACGTCTTCCACTCATTTTCTCCATCGAACGAAAAAATATTGTAGTTTCCTGTACCTTTTAGAGAGCTATTGTATAGCGAAGAAAGTGTCGCTGTTTTAGTTTTTGTTAATATTGATACGATATTCCTGGATTCGTTTACTAAATAACAGTCCAAACAACACTAAACTACTTTCATTAACGTCAGTATAAAATACAACTACTGCTCTCGCTTATAAATCGCTTACGAACACTTAAGACTTCTCAGCTGACTTGAACATCCAACACTTTTACTAAAACACCATGCAACAACAATTTTTTTGGTGGATGAATGTTTTCATCGTATTTTTTTTTGGGTTAGTAACCTACCACAATCTGGAGAGAGAATTAATATTGAAATCTATACAAGTGTAGAAGGGCAGATTTACAGTCACCCCGAATAGTTCGAGCGTTAAATAATAATAATAGTTCATTCTGAATGAGACGCGTTCTATAAGTAAGTTAAAGATTCGAGTATTAATTATTGATTTTTCCAAAATGTGGTGGGCTACTAACCCAAAAATACTACGAAGTAAAAGATATCGAACTTATATGCTGATATTTAACAACTATTTGTTCAACTCTTTCGGCAAGAAGCTTCAGTTATCCCCAAAAACTATCTGAAATCGGAGCAAATAGCTAGGGAATAGAAATAGCTTCTCTCACTATGCATGCTTCATCTATATTGAACTTTTTAATACAATTGAAAACCTATCATCATTTAATTGCGTGACACAATTCCACCAGGGCGTGCTGGCTCCCCCACTCTGACCAATGAATTTTTTGCAGAAGTTCCTTCAACTCAGTACTGTTCGAACATTTGTGATGGATAAAGATTTTTTTCGTAGTTTTCTGATATAAATATGAAAAAAATGATAATTGTGATATTGGAATATAGAGATGAAAATTCTTATCGTTAACGTTTCAGGGACTTAATTCGCTTTCGTTCTCAAAACTTATTCCAAATTCTTTTCAGAATGTAAATATTTGTTATTGACAATATTCGTGATTGAGATTTGTCAAAGGTTTTATATCTAACATAACATTTCGTCCTTCAGGAGGGGCAGCCATCCGCGATCCATATCAAGCAAATCCATAAAGATACAATCTTCCGCCGACAGCATGATGAGAGCAGATTTCTTCAATTTTCGTTTCCTGCCATTGCTCTTTTTTCCATCATTTTAGTGTCATTCCATTCTACTCTGTCATCGGCAGAAAGAATATGCTCTGAAAATTTAGAACCACTTATCTGTCTGTTCCTGATGTACATCTTGTGTTCATTCTTTCGCACTTTCAAAGGTCGAGACGTTCCACCGATATATTTTTGACCGCACGAACAAGGAGTTTGATTAATACCTTGGTATGTGTTAGTATCAAACGTGAAGTATCTGTTGTTTCAAATGTTGTTCTAACATTATACACTCGTATATATTACAATATTATTTCAATTTTTTTCAGGTTGTAGTAGGTCAGAAACTACGAAGAAAATTCCTTCACCTCATTTTATAATTCACCAGTTTCCATTTTAACATTCCTTTTTATCGATTCGAATAACCCTAAATAATTATAATTGGCAGTCGTGAACTGAGTCACGAAAATCCCCTTCGCCCGTACTTCTTGATAAAAGATCGCACGGTTTCGTGTGACAGCTGGAGCGACGAAACTCAGACGCACAAATCTACCCGTCTTATTGTTTCCCAGTTTAAAACAACACCGATTTTGACATATTTACGAGACACGTCTGGACCGCGTCTTCACAAACTCCACTTTTGACATTCATTGCTAAAACTGGCACCAATTAATCCCCCCGGTGGGGAGCGTAATGCGGTTTTCGATAAAAGTAAATGTTTGTTGATGAATATGAATATTTTCTTGGGAACAAAAATTATTCGAATTAGTTTTTTTTTTTTCGTTTATTGGATTATAGTTATTATATACATAACAGTGTTGTTATAGTACGGAGTCTGAGTTTTTCGTCAGATCCAACAGATGGCGTTCTTCCTTATGGATTACACCATTTGTTACCGATTCCAAATTAGAAGCTTAAAACCCGAAAAAAAATTTCTTTATTATCCCTGTATGATAAATCAAATTTCAGATTGGTACGTATTGAAAGTAGCTACAACCAAATCACATTCGAATAATTTTCATAGAAATGAAACATACGCTTGGAATTCACAAACTTTATCTGCCTTTCTTTGTTTTATTGGGAGAGAACTACTTTATCTTGGTTGCAACGAAATTCAACATAACTCTAGAATTTCGCAATTAACCTTCTGAACAAGGCAAGTGATCTATTTATAATATTGTTGTTTATGTTCACCTTGTATTATTTGTCAAGAATTTGTTATTTTTTATTGAAAAAAAAAATTATTGAATTCGACTTGTAATTGTCATATAATGAAAGTTCGTTGAAGAAAAGATATATTCTTAGTTTGTTTAGACTTCGAACTAAGAAAAGGGCGAATTTAAAGTAAACTGACTAGTCTGTACAATTGTGATTCGGTTATAGTTACTTTTGATACGTACTAATCAAAAATTTGATTTATCATATGAAAAAAAATCGAGTTTCAGAGTGAGATTTCATTTTTGGGCAGACTGACATTTCTCAACAACTCTCAATATTTTTCAAAATGGGTATACTTCATTAGTGAACAAATTTGATATATTTTGTCCTGTTCTGAATACTGTTTTACAAGGAGCCAATCTCCCATTGGCGAAATTTTCGCAGTGACCTTTTTTTCATTACCTAATATTTATTAATTTTATGACGAATATTTACCAGTAATATTTTGATTAAATATCATTCATTGATTTTATAATTACTTCCATATCAAATGCATGAACAATTTGACATCTTTCACATTTATTATTGTATCATGATGTACATCAGACATTGTACCGTGTGTACAATTTTATTTAGTGAAATAAATATTATATTACTATTATTATTATTATTAAATGCATTTAAGTCACTCATCGAACATGCATGAATTTTCGGCGATATTGTCGCAACACAGTACTCGCTTGGCTTATTACGAGAGGATTTGTCGCTGTTCCTTCCACCCAACTGTCACTCATCCAAATTATGAAAGAACTCATTTGAGAACGTAATTGAATATTTATTTGAAAAAATGAGAAAATATGCTCGAAAATGAACAAACATTGAAAAAGCTGATGAGAAATTAAAAAAAAACACCAAAAACTTACAATATATTGTTAACCAGCTGGATTTTCGAGAAGGAGATATGCTTCATTCTCAAAAATGTTTTAAAACCGTTTCTGAAGAGTATCAATTTGATGTCTATGAACTTGAAGTATTAAAAAATGGAATTGTAAATACTGAGTGTTTCTGTTTTAGAGTATTGAAGTTGAGGTTGAAACATCTCTCAATTCATGTATTTGTTTGAATGGATTTGAATAAATTAAAGAAATATTTCCATATTTGACAATATCTATATTTTGGTGGTACAAATAATGAAAAAAAACTCATTCGTTGCACACTTCATGGACCTCACACATATATAATGATAGTAAAGTTGCCTTATATACTGAACTGAATTGATACTGAGTAGTATTTTGACTCATCTCTTTTAATTTTTTCTTTATTACTTAATGTAATATCCTGTTAGTAGTTGAGCTGAAATTTCTTTTCAATTACTTATTAGGATCACATTCTGACCAAAAACAATTTATATTCCTCCATTTATCAAAATGCCAAACCATCCGGTATAGATCCCACTCAATAAAGTTCCGATTCACCTCTTGTTTCAACTCCCACGAATTGATTAACACCAAAGCTTTATTCATTCAAAGTCCTGCTTGATAGTGCGGCTTCTTAAAAATATTTCTCTCCTTTAAATTCTCGGATAGCAGGTACATAAACTTGATGAATGTATACTGTCTTTTTATAAGCCGATGTAATCCTTTTTTTGTGGTTGTTGGTGATGTGATCCTTGATCTTGCTGATAGTGGTTGATGACTCCAGATTTGATCGATTCCACAACAACTTTTGGTTGAGGATTCGTGTAGGATATTTATACAGAAAAAGAATTGACTGTTTCATCCAACCGCAAACAGTCACTTATTTTATAGGATTTCTGAAATAGTATAGTGGAGTTCATGTTGGTACGATATTTGCAAAATTCATCCGGATAATAAGGGATGCAACTGAAAAATGTCCAATGATATTCCAGTGTTCGATCTTCATCTCATATTAATCGCAATTTTTTTATGAAAATCGTACCTATATGTACTATGTCTATGGGACAATATTTGGAAGCCAATTTGGAATTCTACAAACTCTTCTATGGAGATTAATTGTGAAAATTTCGAATTCATTAGAGTCCAACTCTAGAAATGATAAGATAATTAAAAAATGTAAATTTAGGGAAACCCTTCGTGAATCTTCGACTTTCCGAAAAGATGAGAGAAAAAAAAAAGTTTATAGTAGTCCCATATGAACTTCAATATACTAGAGGACTCCAACAGATATTTGACAAAGTAAATATGAAAGTTGCATATAAAACTTCTTACAAATCACAACCGCTTCTTGGTAACCCAAAAGATAAACTAGAAAACTCAGGGAAGTGGGGAATTTACGAGATCAGTTGTCGAGATTGCAACAACAAGTACATCGGCCAGAGCCGACGAGCTATTAAAACCCGTGACAAAGAACATTTTGCACATATAAAATACGGAAGGGTAGGAAAATCCAGAGTCGCTCAACACGCTCTAGAGAATGACCACAAAATTGGTGAAAGCAATCTGAAACTGATCAAGCATGTGCATGACACAAGACTAATTGATGCATTTGAGAGTCTCGAAACAGCAAAATGTAAAAACAGCATGGATGGCGACAAGGGACCTATCCCTTTCAGCCCGCTTTTCAACTTATTGTTGAAGATGTAATCAGAAAAATCAATACTAACAGATGACGGAACTTGCAGGTAGTGAGTTCATTATCGAGAAATTAATTAGAATAATTAACAGTAACAAACAAAGTCCATATCGGACCAAAAAACTTTAGGTATATTAACAACTAAACCTAGCTTTAGATTTATTATCAATTTTTTTCACCTGAAGATGCTAACCTTGTTAGCGACACGCGCGTCGAGTGCAAAAATATCAGTTTGGTGTTAGGGTAATTGATCTCTAGGAAAAGTTTCAACTTTTACACCAATGCAATGGTTCCAAACTCATCGCTTATTTAGAGTTGACAATCAATAGGATTACGAATTAACTGTCAGGAATAACTTTGAATACACTATACAGTGAACATTTCTCTATTTCCATCAAAATGATATCGACAAAGGAACAAGCATTAAAATTTTCGAAAATAAACAATGAATTTTCCACCACGAAATGTATGAAAATGGGAGGAACTAACTCAATTCTGCAGCAAACGGTGACCAAATTATAACAATTCACTGAAGAAACTGTGGAAGAATTAGCCTCAGAATCAAACAGTTCATTTTTCTTATATGACAGATTTTGTGATCCAATTGTATTCTTTCTTCTAGTTTTCTGGGCTCAACCTACCACGATCTGAAAAAATGAAAATTATTATTGGAATCTATAGAATAGAATAGTTTATTGGCTACGTGATACATTTTCACAAATATTTGTAGCAAGTCAGAACACAAAAGTTATAAAATATATCTTCATATATACCAATATAACAATAAATATCACAATGTTTGTTATAGAATTTCAAATTCAATGAATTCTTCTGTGAGGTGCTTAGTCTGAATCTCTCAGCTCTTATCAGATTTCCTGATCGTGTTGGATAATCATGTTGTTGCGCTTGTAAAATGTAGTTTGATCTATTTTTATGAATTTCAATCAATGTTTCGTATATAAAAGCTGAAGAAAGCGGCATAATTTTAAGTTGATTAAAAAGTGGGCGACAATGATCTCTAAAGTTGACATTAGATATTAGACGAATTGCTTTTTTTCGCGAAACAAAATTTTTTTGGAATGACAATAATCCCCCTACAACACTATGCCATATAGCACGTGAGTATGGAAGAGTCCGTAGTAGGAAGATTTAACTGCTCTGATGGGTTGAGCGAATTCTTTGATTCTATGAATCATAAATATTACGCTAGATAATTTCTTCGCCAGTTTGTGAACGTGACATGACCAGTTCATAAGGGCAGATTTTTTCGACCCGTTGATGGTGAATAATGAACTTATTGTTATTCAATCATTGTGTTATTTATACGCAAGAAACAAAGTCCTCAGTCACTGAAACTATTTTTCTATCCAAATGACTAGACGTGGTTTGAATCACACGGTAGTAACTTTTGCTCTTCCAAACTGTATACCGAACACAACTTTATGCGGTTATGTCGTTCATATTTCTGGAAAACAGATATGAAAATAAAATACCGTTTGAAGAAACAAAAAAATAATATGAAAAATTGAATTGAACTGGCCGATACTTGATGAAAATCCATATTAACAAAAAATATATTACAGTTTCCTGTATGATTTTCACTCACAATGGGTTTACAAAACCGCGACACGTGTTTCGCTATTACAATAGCTTCTTCAAGCAAGATAAATAAATCACTATTCTATAATACGCTATTTATATACAAGTAGGTCGAACGTCTCTTACAATAAAGGTCCGACTTAGGTCCGATATCCGACCCATAATTTGTCCAAATACTAATTAGTTACCTGCGAAGATTATTCCTAGAAATAGAATTATTGGTCGGGAACATATTCAACAATGGGGAGTTATTCAATTGAACCTGATCATTCAATAAATATTCTGAATTTTTCCCTCTATTGATTTCCAAGCTTTCTAGAAGGTTAAGTTTCCAACCTTTCTGCTCAAAATGCCTTATTTTGAACTCGTGGTTGAACTCATGACCTTCCAGAATGAGGTGACTTGCATAAGTAGAATTTGTTTTTCCATTCAAAAAACTAGCTCTGTGTTCTCCTAGGCGAGTGTTGAAAGATCTTCCCGTTTGGCCTACGTAGTAGGCCATGTCGGTCGGTCGGTCGGTCATGTCCGATGTACTACGTAGGCCAAACGGGAAGATCTTTCAACACTCGCCTAGGAGAACACAGAGCTAGTTTTTTGAATGGAAAAACAAATTCTACTTATGCAAGTCACCTCATTCTGGAAGGTCATGAGTTCAACCACGAGTTCAAAATAAGGCATTTTGAGCAGAAAGGTTGGAAACTTAACCTTCTAGAAAGCTTGGAAATCAATAGAGGGAAAAATTCAGAATATTTATTGAATGATCAGGTTCAATTGAATAACTCCCCATTGTTGAATATGTTCCCGACCAATAATTCTATTTCTAGGAATAATCTTCGCAGGTAACTAATTAGTATTTGGACAAATTATGGGTCGGATATCGGACCTAAGTCGGACCTTTATTGTAAGAGACGTTCGACCTACTTGTATATAAATAGCGTATTATAGAATAGTGATTTATTTATCTTGCTTGAAGAAGCTATTGTAATAGCGAAACACGTGTCGCGGTTTTGTAAACCCATTGTGAGTGAAAATCATACAGGAAACTGTAATATATTTTTTGTTAATATGAAAAATATAGCCTATCGAATTATGTGCCATATTAGAAACTGGGTAGTCATTTTCATCAGGTTGGGGCGAAATCTGATTTTTATTAAAAAAATCAAAACTCATTGATTTAAAAATATATCATGATTTATTGGATTTTTTTGATTTTTTAAATTTGAATATTAAATTTGAACATTTTGATTCTTTGAAATTATCGTTAATTATTTTAATGTATAAGTATAAAAATTTTAACACAATTTGCGGCTCAAAAAGTTGTGACAACGCATTTATCGCGCTTCTTGGAAGAAAATTCTTGTCGCGATTTATTTTCCTTCTGCCCTATATATACATATACACTCGCTATACAGTGCCGAGTGAGGCACGAATACGAACGCGTTTGTTGTGCTTTTTGCAAGAATATTCCTGTCGAGGCTTGTTTTCCTTCTCAACCTATGAATTGACGTTGCCCAACAATTTCACGCATTTCGCTAGTTGTACTCTCGGATATTGGAAACAGATTAGGCACAGAAAAAGGAGGAAAACTCGTGTTTTTGTTTAAATTGTATAACGAAAATGAATAGACTGAAAATATACAGTAATAAAATTTAGGTGTTACGTTTAGTTTAATAATTTGGAATTATGTACTTCTTTTTTGTTGTTTTTGCTAAAAGCAGATACTCATTTTGATCTTCGAGAAAACTTTTATATTATGTTGTCAAAATTGATTTAAATCATGATTTTAATTTAAAAAATCAAGCGATTTAAATTATGATTTTTATCGTGATTTTAATCACTTGATTTTATTCAGCCCAACCCTGATTTTAATAGACAGTAAGCACATAAAAAGTTGTCGGCTACTCATTTGTGGCACCTCGTATACATCGAAGGCCGTACCTTCGAGACATATTTCCATACCGATAACACTTTCAGCCCATCTGAGACAGAGAAATATTCCCCGACAATATTATAATCGCCCTTCTAATTGGGTCGGATCCCCCGAAATGCCTTCATTGCCATAATAAAATAATAAACAGGGCCCCGACAAAACATTTTCAGTTTATTAAACTGAATTCCAACAGGTTATCGTGCGGCCCGGCTCGGAGGTTTCCGATAAAAAAGAGTATAATGGTGGCAGCTGTAAATCTCCCTCGATTTCCGATACCTGTACCTGTCACAAGGACGCTCATATATTACCCGGTGGATGGACGTTGACGTAAACGCATGTCAAGCCAATGGGCCGCGACGTCTTTTGACGCTTCTCCAGGATCCAATACCTTCAATTAAATCGATTCGGTGTTTGTTCGTGGACTGGAAAGTAGTCAGATTCGGAACCGTTTCGATCATATTCAGTGAGCAGATGCTTTAGAAATGATTTATGACTTCTATGATAGTCGCGCTATTGGTATGAGGAAGGGGCAAAAAATTCGGGGTCCATTATCTTACTGAATGTAACCCTTACATTTTCTCCGTAGTTTTCTTGTTGCAATCTTGACAACTGATTTCGTAGATCCTGACTTCTCTGAGTTTTCTAATTTAGTTTTTGGGTTACCGAAACGAATACAACCACAAATACATTGGCCAGAGCCGACGAGATAATAAAACCCGTTTCAAAAAGCATTTAGCACACATGAAATACGGAAAGGTAGAAAAATCCAGTGTCGCTCATCACGCTCTAGACATTGACTAGAAAATTGGTGAAAGCAATATGAAACTGATCAAGCATGTGCATGACACAAGACAACTCGATGCATGTGAAAGTCTGGAAATAGCAAAATGTAAAAATAGCATGAATGGTAAGAAGGGATGTATCCCTTTCAGCCCGCTTTTCAATTTATTGTTGAGAAAGTAATCAGAATAATCAATAATAACAGATGACGGACCAATAAATGTGGCAGGTAGTCACTTCACTAGTTCATTATCGAGAAATTAATTACTCATACTTATAAGACTAAAGTCATTAAACTGAATATTTCCCTCATATATAAAATGTCCCAAAAGAGCAATGCAATTATCGAAAACTTACAGCGGTAATTGCATTGTATCAAGTCACCACAACAACACATTTGAAACCGTATCGCTAGACGTCAGTAAAGAACACAAATAAATGTCAGATAGACTTCAAAAATAGAAAAACATTCCGCGTTTAGGTGAGTATCCCATACAATCTATAGAGGAAAGTATAAATGAACAAAACATAACATTTCCTTGAGAATTTCTTTATTCGTGAAATATTCCAATGAGTTACATTCGTGCATAAAAATGACCAGATAATTTTGCATTCAAGCGTGATATCGTAAAAGAGCCCCCATCATTGGGACTCGGGCACTTCCGCCAAAATATGAAAATAAACTTGCAATTTTTAGATATCACGCTTTCTTGCAAAATTATCGGTAATTTTTATGCACTCGTGCAATTATAACCGAAAATTCCACACCTCTACTTTTCAACCAATAAGTTGCCTCAATTTCGACTAGTTACGAATGCCAACCAAAAAAAAATTCTAGAAATTTTTTGAGGAGCCACTATATTTGAGTGTGAATTTTTTGACAGTTCAGAAAATAAACATGATCTACAACTCTTGAATGATGTAGATAACAGTATTACTACTTTTCTTTGGGTTTGAAGGCCGTCGTTCTTTGAAATTTTTTCCTGACGTTTCGCTAGCGCGAGTGGCTAGCTTCTTCAGAGGCTCACTCATCTTGACTATTATTCCGATGACGGGCTACAAACCCGAAAAAAAAGTAGTAATAGTGAAAACCTCGGCCGTGGGATGAAATTTTCTTACCGAATACCACGCAAGCTCAAATTATTTTCTTTCGAAAACGAATATTTGAAAGATAATTTTCAAAATATTCGTGTCCTCTAGGAAATATCCGGAAATAATTCAGGCTCTTGTGATACTATGAGGTAAATTTTTTTGGTTGAAGAATCACAAGGCGTTGAATCCGGGTAGTGAGGAGACCATGCAAAGGACCCATTATTTTTGAAAAAACGCTGTCTATTCGACATGATGATAGTTTTCAAATAATTGTTGAAAATGCATTTTATATAAAGTGGACTTTTGGTATTTCTTCTGACGAGTTCTAGAAGCTGTTAAACGTAATGTACCAACTGAGATGGCTGTATACTGGTGCTTTCAGTGTTGCGATATTGTTTCAGACAAAGCTGTAGACAGGGTATAGTTGTTCAGAATTACGCCTCAAGGGTGCGCTTGTGGTTGATATTCCTGAGAATTTTCGAGATCACTCGATCCATGGAGAACGTTGTTGCCAATACAGATCACTTTTGGTTAGAACAGAGAATATAACGCGATATTTTTCTGAGGCTGATGAAAACAAACTTCATCTTCGATGACCTACCTCCAAGAATTATCTCACGTTCTAGTATATTCAATAACCCTTTAGAAATTTCGTAGTGATCCTAAAAAAACACAAGAGAAGTTTGCTGGCCACAACATTCTATAGTGTGCACGCGTTTGGAATATTCTATAAATGCAGTGATATGTGTTTTATATATTTTCAGTTCAACCCAGAAGATTATAAAAAATAATAATGATTTCGCTCACCAGAAAAAAATGGCTGTTTCTCTCTTCACACATCCATAAAATTTTATCACAATTCTCACTCCTATTCGCTCACACGCATTAACGTGAATGATCATCGGCTGAATTGCGATACTACTTCTAAATCGAGCTTTTGAATTGAGATCACAATATTATATTGCTCAAATGAAAATATCAACAATCAACTGATTTATTCAGCACATTGACCAGGATTCGCAACGACATAGCCACTTGGCAACACAGGACGTGCACACGATTGTCATCTCAACTGCGAGAGTGACGATACCTGGCGAAATTTTTGAGTTATTACTACGGTATACGTCATCAATTCTTGATCAAGTAGGCCAGATCGGTCGTCTAATTTGCTGACAATCTTTTGTATATAGCCACCTGAGTACCAACTTTGAAAACACCCTGTATATCAATGAAAACTATGGTTTATTCAACAGTCAATCCTAACAAGCGCCGGCTCTGGCTCCAGATTCGAACTGAAGTAACACCAAGGTTGGTGAACTTTTCCTCATCACCTTTATTCCCGAAGATTTGTCGTGATCCGATTCCGCGAAAAAATATGAAAAGTAACAAATACTAACACGACGCCGTCCCGACGAAAAATCATGTAATTTCCCGAAAAAACTTTGTAAACCGCCAACTCGATCTCGATTTATCTTCCAGCCGCGCAATAAGGAGGCCGCCATAACGCCTTTTAGAGCAAAATTATAAAAAATGGCCACACACGAGGCTGGCTGGCAGCTTCACCGGGCAATTGAAGTAAACATTTGAAAAATTGGCACGTAAGTCGGTACTTGTTTTCGATTTAAATCGCCCGATAATAAAACCACGAGCATGAGTTGCTGCGATGAGAGGTTGATGGATGGCCGAATGCGTTTTTGAGCTACATGACGGTGGTTAGTGAGGCCAAATTATGACTTTTGTAGCATGGTTTTGTAGTTTAAGGACAGGACAATCGGGTTCTGAAAAAAAATGACCCACTGACGTTGTTCAGATAATCGATTTTGCGGGTTCAACAAAAAAAAGATGTTTCCATCAGATTTCTATAACTTTCGTTTATCGATTGAATCGGAGAAACTAATACTGGTTCAGGCGTGAGGTTTTTTCCCGCAGCTTTCTAAGTTTCTAATGTACCACAATCGGAAAAAATAAGAATTAATATTGGAATCTATACAAGTGTAGAAGGGCAGATTTTTCGATCTACCCCGAAAATTGCTGCGACTATTGAAAAACAGTTCTTTCTGGATAGAACAAGTTAAACTAGTCAGCAACTTCTAGTAATATAATAATTTTTATGATTGGCAAAATTTGAGTTCTGCGAGAAAATGCTGACTAATTGGACTCTTTCTTTCCAGAAGGAACTGTTTTTCAATAGGCGCAGCAACTTTTCGGAGTAGTTTGAAAATCTGCTCTTCTACACTTGTATAGATTTCAATAATAATTCTTATTTTTTCAGATTGTGGTCGGTTTGAAACCCAGCAAACAACGGAGAAAATATTCATCCATCACAAAACAATGACGTTCAAACAGTACTTAGGTTTATCGTTTCGGAAATTCAAATAGAATGGAAAGTAAGTCATTTGACAGCAAGGGACAGCAATTTTAGCAAACGATAATTATAACATGTAGCTATCCATCTTGAAGGGCAAAATCTGAACATCTCAGATTTTCCACTAGAAGTATAGATAGAACAGAAAGAATCGTGGATAAATTTCGAAATCGGAGGTGGATTTTATTTGTGAAATGTTTACAAAAATAAGTAGTTTTTAAAAATATTAGTTAATGTATTTTTGTCATAGTCAATTTTGAAATATACAAGAAGTTGCTGACTAAAAGAAGTCAGTTCATTCAAAATAAACTATTTTCAGCAGTAACTTCTCGGGATAGATTAGATCTTTCACAAAAAAAATTCATCCACTACAAAAATGACTTTCGGGCAGTATTCCCAGAAGATATTATAATGGTCGTTTGATTTTGGACACATGAAAGAACAGATGAATAAATTCAGCTAGTACCAAAACGATAAAGCTATTGAAAACAGATACTTTCACAAGCAAAGAATAAAACTTGTGAAAGTATCAAAATGATTTGAAGGCATTGACAGACTTAATATCCATAAGAAAAAAACATTTTTTCTAACCCGTACTATATTAATACACTTGTATGCCAATAATATGTTTCATAATGAGGTCCATTATGAAACGGCTTGAGAATCTGTATCATAATGAAAAATCTGCATCACAATCTGCTCATTATGCTACAGATCTGTCAATACGATAACAGATTTTCAATAAATTGGAAATCCTATTAAGTGGCGGAAGAGATTAGCAATAATAAAATGAATGTTAATACCACTTCCAGATTAGTGGGACCCACAGTACCAATATAACATATGATGGTTACCAATACACTCGCATAAACCATACTGTCATCATTGCTGCAATCACTTCAGATTCAAAGGGTTGACAGTTTGAGTTATAGTGCACCAGTTATTCACACTATATCTCCATTGTAGTTGTGAAATTTCTGTATATTCTTTGTGTAGGGTGAATAAATATCATTATTATTGCTTCTAGCGACTGAGTGAGTTTATTATATAGTTTGAGAATGCTGAAAACTCTTTTTCGAATTCGTGCGATGAATGTTTTTGTTGAAAATGAGTTTTTAGTGGTCCCGAAAATCATAGTGAACATAAATAGCTCTCAAATTTGGAAACATTAGATCTGACGAGTGATACACAATTCAGCATGTACAGGAAAATAACGTGTTAGGGGCGAATTTTGAGAAAGAGCATGAGCAGTGAATGTGCATAAGATGATACCCGCCTCTAACTGTCCCAGCAGCTCAGTTGAGTATGGGTTCGACAACAAAATTAGGTTTCGTTATCAGTGAAACACTTTGGGTTAATTTTCTGGTGCGCCACGGATTTATTGCCAGTTTAAATCCGAAACCACCCTGATGGAAAGGGACAACCCACTGCACTAATTATAATAATAATAAAATATGAATTCAAATGTATATATAACAAAGATATTGGAATAATACCTGGTAGATATATGATTTCTTCAGTACCTGAATAACTTGGACCAGACTAAAGAAATAGACTTGTACCTTACTAATAAAATATATTATGGAATTACACCAGTGCCACACAGCTTTATATGGCTTATACCACCAGTAACAACTAGATGTGAAAATGTATAACCATATCAACTATGCAGACAGAAGACTGACTCAACTACCAGAAATCAGCATTCAAATAGATTTCTGTCACAACACCCCAAATGAGGATATTCAGGTGACTATATTTGGGTAAATTCAATTGATATTTTTAACTTAGATCTTAGCTATAGGGCTATTCATGTGACGTCACGTTGATAGCGTACATTATAGTTATCAATGAAATACTTGATGTGAATGAGCCTGATAGGCAGTCTCCGCTTAATATCTAAACTTATCTGATACTGGGATACTTCGTGATATTGCTTAACGCTGACTCTCTTGAACTAGCGGTGCCAATCTCTGTCTTCCTAGTCGACAGGTCAGTCTTTGTGTAGTGGCTGCATGAACACTGGGGGTCTGACACCACACAAAGGGGTGCAGAAGGTGGTAAATAGAGACCAAAAGTAGGGTCACTAAGATAGTCCTAAACGTTGGCCGATAAATAGGACGTGAGCTTGAAGAAGTGAGGCAGAAGGAGTGAGCCGGAAGGACCCTAAAACAAACATCACCAGTCTGACTTCTGTTTACACTTATATGGAATGATGGTGCCTTTGTGCCATTGTTGGGGCCACCAATAAGCCTACTAACCTCAATTCAGCGTGAGGGTAAATATACGACCTTGATGGCTTGTTCGGCCGTTCGATAATCAATCTCTTATTCCAGTGAGAGTGGCAACACAAGTCCTAAAATACATAACAAGAAAGGTATGAGCATCATCGAGAGATGTCCACACAGAGGCGTGCTTACCTAACCCAAATAAATCCTGCAGAGCAGACAAGAAGTTCTTCCTGAAATACACAGCGCAAACAATCGCAGACGAATGAAGAACTCTTGAGAAATGGAATATCCCAAATCCGTTATGTGATTGAATAAATATCAATGGATAATCCAAAAGAAATTGGTTAAGCAGAAACTTGGTAGACTCTCAAAAAAAAACTCAGCCTTCAACTCTCCTTTCTGAGAATATCAATATGTCAATATCAATGACTGCGGAAGCTGTCAGATGTCCTTCATGCCAACAGTGTCAAAATACAAGAAGGGGTTCCGCGATCCGCAGAACATCAGGAAGTTACAAAAACAATCATGGGATGCCTCAATAGTGAGAATACGAGTGTTACGATATTAAATCGTTATCTGATGTTTGGTTCCATGTAAAATCTGGACAATAAGAATTAGACCGATGGTATTTACATATTCATCTGACAACTTGTAAAATTCATTGTTGCCAACTGATCTCAGACTACACTATATGAGGACGCAACTTCCCAGTGTTCTGTCCTAGTCTCTTGTCGGAACCAAAACAACTGACAGGTGACAATTTCTGATATTATTGCACATAAATGACCGAATGTTACAAAAGGAGTAGTGTGATTAGGTTCTAGGAACATAATAACTTTAAGGAGTTTGCGATGGAGTAAACAGTAGAAGAGAGGAATAGATTACGGTCTTCTGTTCGGGTAACGGAACAGTAGTAACTACGAATAACGCTGAAGTCGTTGGACCATGCCTTAAATGTGTAGGATATTCATCGACTGACAGCACACGGTGTTGCCAAATCATTTAAACTGAAGCAATGTTTACGTTTAGGCAATTGAAGCGCTAACAAGTACTCTGAAACTCGAAAAAGTGTGATAAAGATATCATGTGGAAGTGAGGTAGTATATAGATGCGTATGCGGTCAATCGACGAGGCCTACTATGCGTATCTTCCCAAAACAAGAAAGAATGTGTTACGGTGCAAAATGAAACCGTAACAAATCCCCCCTCTACTCGGAGAGGCATTAAAGTTCCCAGAACTTTAATGACGATTAATCGTAAGGCTTCCTATTACAAATATACAATTTTAACATTCAAAGTGTAAGTCAGACTGGTGAAGCAATATGAAGCAGAATTACCAAGATCTATCCACCAACTGTTGCTTAACATACAATATTTACACAATTAAAATTGAGAAGAATCAAAAAAACTTCCCCTTTATAGAGATAAAACAGTCAACAACACTGTGTTAAACTGGTGTTGGTGAATTGTTGTTGGCTTCCTGCCCCCGAAGCAAGAGCTAAGAGTGGTTATCCACCACCGAACTCAGATCAGATGATCTTTTCGCTGCCAGATGAAAATGCTGCGCCATCGAAACATCCGATACCACTCGTCCCTGAGTCCAATGTTGAAGCACCACCCCAACCATCACAACAGTAAGAGAAACCCAACAAGAATTCCCAAGTGGAAACAAAAAAAGAAATGAAGTTAAAATAGATATAAACAAAGACAGAGATAGCCAATTGTCCACTTCAATTGGGGTGAGATATAGCTCTACCAGGCTAAAAGTGGCTAAACCACAAAAAAACCCTGACACAAAAATTCGGAGATCCTCCTGAATTTGATACCGCGAACAAGTCCTCAGTCTCGACGAATCCAAGGAGCTCAGGATCCCCCAGTAGTGCCGCACGACCGCTCTTAGGCGAGCTTCACACGTTGACCGGCCTAGGCCTCCACGCTAGCGCACACGACACCCCCCAAGTTCACCCTTCCATGGATTCTGCTTGACGAGACAAGCTGTCGGACTGAACTATGCTCGCGCCCATCACACCAGGTCTCCTACAGACAAAAAAAAAATGGGGGAGGCATTGAAATGCATGATACCAAACCGCCTTAAAATTTGGTACCCTAGCAGACACAACATTCAATACAAATGAATGGAAGGTTAAAACCCACATAGAAACCACCTCCAAGTTTGCTATCCAACTCATGTAAGTTGATGTCGAGTGGTCAAATGTTTTCGATATTATCAATATGTGTTTTACAATAATCAATGAGATAAATAAATTCGGGATATGCCTGGTGATCGTCATACTAATCAAAATTAAAAATCTTATAATACCCTGTAGTAATCAAAATATGTCTGTACAAAAATATTTAATCAAATAAATCCCTCAGCGGAGGATATCAGTACAAGTTTGACAAAATAGCTTTAATATGCAACACTGCAAAGCTCTACACCAAAACAAACCATGTACTGAAATAGGCTGCAAGAAAACAGATCCCGAAACTACGCAACATTTTACACGGATATACTACTAATTTCTTGACAGCAGATTAAATCAAGAAGACACATTACGGTATTAACTAATCAGATATCTCATTGAGAAAGAAAAACAACCTCTCGACTCAACACTATCATCTTGAAGTTTGATATATGAAGATAAAAAAATGAAACAAAATCAGGATAAGGCGAACTCACGGACATGAAATGAAACAGTTCAACAGGCCAATCGTCCACTGAAAATCAGCAGCGAAGCTCCATATCAAGGCATTTTTTTTTATATATATTTTTTTTTTATACAATGATAGGCCAGTCGTCCACTGAAAAGCAGCAGCGAAGCTCCATATCAAGGCATTTTTTTTTTTTTTAATATTTTTTTTTTAATACAATGATAGGCCAGTCGTCCACTGAAAATCAGCAGCGAAGCTCCATATCATGTTTGGAAGTTGAAGAACAATCCAGACACCAAGAAACAAAAGAACCGCTGACACAACTGATGGTTACCAAAAAGATCCGATTGTTCACCAATTTTTGTGGCATTATGAGCAAACATGAGAGAATATAGGATATCTCAAATACGCAAACAGTGATGTAACTGCCGTAGGTAATGGATGATGTTATGATCCACCTACTATCTGGGAACGTGCCAAGTTCAAGTAGCTTTTCACATAAGTGAGGGACAACCAGATTTTGCCCCAATTAAACCTATCGAAGGTAATTTGGCTCTTGGTGCTCGATTACAGATGATTCAGCCTCATCTATTGGGTGAGGTTTCAAATCTTTTCCATGCCAGACAGATGTCTTACCCTTATCATCTCTCAACTCATAAGTCCAAGGTGATAGTATTTTAGTGATCGTGAACGGGCCGAGGTATTTTGCAGCTAGTTTGGCGGTAAAGTTGTTGGATGCATTGGAGATCGCATAATTTCGTCTCCACACATTCTGTCCTACCGAAAATTTTACAGGACGTCGCCGGAGGTCATAATGTTGTTTACTTGTATTATGCGCTTTCAGTATTCGAGCTTGCACATCTTTATAAATGCGGGAAAATGCATTTTTCTTATCCTCAGCAGAACAAACAGGATAAGGTGACTCGCTAGGAACATATATTTCATTCTTCCCGTCAAGAGAGACCTCACGTCCAAAATTCACAAAATTAGGAGTCAGGGCAGTAGTCTCATGTTTGGAAGATCGTATTGCATATGCAATTTTCGGGAGATAGACATCCCATAATTTCTGGTTTTTTGAAACATAAGCCGTAAGCATGGTCTTAATGACACGGTTCACTCTCTCAGTAGGATTTGACTGAGGGTGATAGTTTGCTGTATATGCAATATCGAAATTGTAGGTCTTTGCAAGATTTTTAAAAAGATTGCTTTTGAATTGAACACCATTATCCACCACGATTTTCTTTGGTGCGCCGAACATGAGAACAACTTGCTCTTCTACAATTTTAACTATGCTACTTGCAGTAGCGGACCTCAACGGAAAGAGTAAAACAAATTTACTAAAAGAATCACACACCGCCAGAATATATGCAAAGCCCTTTGAACTTCTAGGCAAAGGTCCCATAAGGTCTGCGCTAATGAGTTGCCACGGTTTCTCAGCAGTGGGGGTTTTACTCAGCATGTATCCAGGCATAGGTTTTTGCTCCGATTTGATCGAATTACAAATTTGACAACGCCGAATGTACCTTGTAACATCAGACTTTAATTTCGGCCAGTAATACTTAGCTGAAATGCGCGCTACCGTTTTATATATACCTGTGTGACCGGATATTGGATCATCGTGATACTTTTCGAGTATTCCGGAGCGTCTCTCCTTGGGGACAACTAACCTCCACTGTTCAGACGGACTAGACAATTCGGGATATTGTGGACGAACAAATTTGAAAATTTGACTTTCGTCATTGAATCGGAAACAAGGATAGCGTGCGGGATTCTGTTTTATTTCGACTAACAATTTCTGGTACCATCGATCCGCCGTTTTGCTATAATCAAAATTCTCGAAATCCTGAATCACCAACCTATCAACATCAACATTTTCTAGAGAAACAGGAACAGACCTAGAAAGAAAATCTGGAACTACATTATCTGCTCCTTTTCTATGGATGATCTCATAATCGTAAGGTTGTAAACGTAAACTCCACCTGCCTAGTCTACCCTGGGGATCTTTCAAGTTGTGAAGCCATTGCAAGGAATGACAATCGGTGACAATCACGAAATGGTATCCATCGAGATAATGTCGAAGTTTTTCAACAGCCCATATAACAGCCAAACATTCTCGTTCTGTGGCACTATACTTCCTTTCCTGAGCTGTAAGAGAACGAGACAAATACGCTATCACTTTCTCACCATCTTCGAAGTTCTGACTCAAGACCGCGCCGACTCCATAGGCGGAGGAATCTGTCTGTACATAGAATGTCCTACTGAAATCAGGGCACGTGAGTATTGGTGCGCTTACCAAACACTCCTTTAAGTAACGGAATGAGGCTTCACATTCGTCCGACCAGAAAAACTTTACATTTTTCTTGGTGAGGTTACATAATGGTGCTACAATTGAGGAGAATTGAGGTACGAATCTTCTATACCAAGACGCTGTCCCAATGAACTGTCTTACCTGCTTGGCGGAAGTTGGGGGGCGGATATTCAGAATAGCTTCTACCTTTGATGCATCTGGACGCAAACCATACCGATCCACAACATAGCCTAAATATTTCAACTCAGCTCGGCAAAAATGGCATTTATCAAAGCTAACGGTCAACTTCGCGGAATATAACCTATCAAAGACTTCGCCTAAAGTTTTCATATGAGTTTCAAAGTCCTGTGAAATAATGATTATGTCGTCTAAGTAGACAAGAACTGACGGGGACAAATCTGGACCTAGTACTCTTTCAATTAACCGTTCCCAGGTAGCTGGAGCGTTAGTTAAACCGAACGGCATAACCTTAAAACGGTACAATCCTCCAGGTACAGTGAAAGCTGTATAGTCTCTGGAAGCTTCATCAATTGGTACTTGCCAGTACGCACTCTTTATGTCCAATGAACTCATATATTTGGCGTCACGGAGTTTATCTAATATTGAAGAAATGTACGGTAAAGGGTAAGCATCTTTAATAGTTACCGCATTTAGCTGTCGATAATCAACACAAAATCGGTAAGAATTATCCTTCTTTTTCACCATACACACAGGCGAAGCCCATGGACTTCTACAAGGTTCAATTATATCCTTTGCTAGCATATCCCGAATTTCTTTATCAATAGCTTGCTGTTTGATAGGAGAAACTTGATAATAGCGTTGCTTAATAGGTTTTGTATTGGGAAGTAGTTCAATACTATGTTTCACCAAATCAGTTCTACCTAGAGAAGTTCCCATCAATTTTTTCTTTTCCTCAACCAAGTGTCTGAGATGGTCTTGCTGCAAAGGAGAAAGCATCTCCTCACATTCTATTCCACACATCTCCACTGATTCTGGAATATTCTTGGAGAAATGCCAAACTCTTTGCCTCAAATCTGGAATTATATTCATGGACTTCCAAAAATCAACACCAAGAATAAGAGTCTGAGGCAACTCAGGGACAACTAAAATATCTATCACACAAATCTTGCCAACTAAGCATAAAGGGGAAGTCACATAACCAATACTTTTACATTTTTGACCATTCGCCACTCTACATTCATTGACAGAACTATGCAAACTCAAACCCAGTTGTCTCAGAATTTCATATCCCTTCTGCCCAACAATTGTTCTGGATGCTCCAGAATCCAATAGTCCAGTAATAGGACGCCCTAGAATAGAAACATCCAGGTATGGACGTTCATCACCAGAAACACTTGAAAATACATAATCGAGAATTATTTGCTTCTTAGATTCTAATACGGAAAAGGTCAAATTATTCGACTCGGGACAACCTTCCTGACCACCTAAGGTATCCCTGTAGAGTTTCCCTGTTGCGACGAAGAAGAGTTGTTAGAATGCCTGTGGTTATTTCGATTTCTATTTCCCCATCTGCTAGGTCTTTGAGAGCATCTTTGACAATCGCGTACGGTCACATTAGGAGCTCCACACTTGAAACAAAATTTTTTCCTTTCCTTTAAGCATCCTCTGAAGGTGTGGCTATCACTTCCACAATTAAAACAAACATTTGGAGATGAAACTTCTGCCAAATCTGGTACAGAGTCACTTCTCGAAGAAGTTGAAGCATATGCCAATTCAGGAATCAAAGACTTGCTTTTTGATGGAGGGGGAACGTAAGATTTCACCAACTCCCTTTTTTCGTCAAGTACACGGCAAACTTCAATAAGCTCAGTTATAGAACTGACTTGCTTGAAAGCTAAAAATGGATGATAATATGGATCAATCCGTTCCATCATCATTGAAAGTTGAACTTCATCCGAAACAGGGGTTTGCAATTTGTTAAACAAACTCTTCATACTAGCAACATACAAACCAATGGATTCTTTGGGGCCTTGTGTCCTACGTTTGATGTCTTCAAACAAATCCTTGTCAAAATTGGCAGGCAAAAATTGCTGTCGCATCAACCGAACTAAAGAATCCCAATCCGAAGACCAAGTTTTCACCAAGCTGTACCAAGTAGCAGCATCTCCTTCAAATAAGTCTGCAGCATCCCTAAACAATATCGATTTTGATATACCTCTAGATTTTCTCATTGACTCTATCTTTTCAACAAAGGTGGAAAACGAAATCATTCCAGGCTTCCCAGTAAATTTCATACCCCAATCACGAACTGGAACTGGCCTAATTTTTGCAGAATCCTCTTCATCACTAGAAGAATCACTGGAACAAACCGCTGAACTATGCGCATTTGGTGTTACCAAGGATTGCCTCAAAACTGAAATATCAATAATGGAGGGATCTTTGGGACCTTTACGAGCCTTCACTTGCAACTTATCTAACAACAATAACAATTGTACTCGATAGTCAGCCTTAAGTTTCTTCTCAGCTTCGTTCTGAGGGCTACACCTGTTAACACGACCTAACACATGAGCAAGTTTTGATGAAATACTTATAAAAGTTGTGTCTTTTTCTGTACCTGAAAAGTCATTAATGAGATTTTTCAATAATTCAATGTTCGTAGAAATGGCCGTAGAATCATCAGCAAACTTGAAAGGATATGCTGGATTTTTGATAGCAAGAGAAGTTTTTTCTAAAGCTAAAGCTTTCCGTAAAGCAGCTCTGATTTCATCAACTGTAAGGTTTGTTCCATCACCAAGACCTCGAACTATTATTTCATACGTTAATTCATCTCTAGTAAGACGGTTGACATCAAATTTGATTTTTGATGAACTCATGATCGAAACTATAGTAGGGACAGACAAAATTTTAAAGCGGCCAGAAAATGGAACAATTTACACTTATTGAAACTATATAAAAGTGTTTAAAAAGCCAAAATAAACCAGAAATAGGCACTTTTAGAAGAACGACGCCGGGCGTCGGTAGGCGTCGGTGCGCGTAATCGAGTTGAAATTATATGAAAGTATAAAAAAAGTCAAAATATACCAGAAATATTCACTTTTCAATAATCGACGCTGGGCGTCGGTAAGCGTAGCGACCTTGGAACTGTATGAAAGTGCAAACAAAATCAAAATATACCAGAAATAAGCACTTCCCAATAATCGACGCTGGGCGTCGGTAAGCGTCGCGACGGTAAATGAAAAGAAAAAAATAAATGTATACAAATGATTGATAATCAACACCCCACCACTCGACGAAAATATTTGAAAAATATGGCAAAATGGGAAATAGTGTCCGTTATCCAATTACGAGATCGAATAACTATCAGCACAACTATTCTTTATCCTGATCCAAGGTACTGAGAACGAAAAACACTTGTATTAATACAAAACAGAGAACGAAAAACACTTGTATTAATACAAAATATCAATTCAAGTTTGAATATCAAATGCACTTATATAAATGATCAATATTAAACCGAATACCTCTACCAGCCTATTCGCAAATTATGAAACCTGCAATTAAGTTATTTAATTGGGCGCCATTTTGTTAGGGGCGAATTTTGAGAAAGAGCATGAGCAGTGAATGTGCATAAGATGATACCCGCCTCTAACTGTCCCAGCAGCTCAGTTGAGTATGGGTTCGACAACAAAATTAGGTTTCGTTATCAGTGAAACACTTTGGGTTAATTTTCTGGTGCGCCACGGATTTATTGCCAGTTTAAATCCGAAACCACCCTGATGGAAAGGGACAACCCACTGCACTAATTATAATAATAATAAAATATGAATTCAAATGTATATATAACAAAGATATTGGAATAATACCTGGTAGACATATGATTTCTTCAGTACCTGAATAACTTGGACCAGACTAAAGAAATAGACTTGTACCTTACTAATAAAATATATTATGGAATTACACCAGTGCCACACAGCTTTATATGGCTTATACCACCAGTAACAACTAGATGTGAAAATGTATAACCATATCAACTATGCAGACAGAAGACTGACTCAACTACCAGAAATCAGCATTCAAATAGATTTCTGTCACAACACCCCAAATGAGGATATTCAGGTGACTATATTTGGGTAAATTCAATTGATATTTTTAACCTAGATCTTAGCTATAGGGCTATTCATGTGACGTCACGTTGATAGCGTACATTATAGTTATCAATGAAATACTTGATGTGAATGAGCCTGATAGGCAGTCTCCGCTTAATATCTAAACTTATCTGATACTGGGATACTTCGTGATATTGCTTAACGCTGACTCTCTTGAACTAGCGGTGCCAATCTCTGTCTTCCTAGTCGACAGGTCAGTCTTTGTGTAGTGGCTGCATGAACACTGGGGGTCTGACACCACACAAAGGGGTGCAGAAGGTGGTAAATAGAGACCAAAAGTAGGGTCACTAAGATAGTCCTAAACGTTGGCCGATAAATAGGACGTGAGCTTGAAGAAGTGAGGCAGAAGGAGTGAGCCGGAAGGACCCTAAAACAAACATCACCAGTCTGACTTCCGTTTACACTTATATGGAATGATGGTGCCTTTGTGCCATTGTTGGGGCCACCAATAAGCCTACTAACCTCAATTCAGCGTGAGGGTAAATATACGACCTTGATGGCTTGTTCGGCCGTTCGATAATCAATCTCTTATTCCAGTGAGAGTGGCAACACAAGTCCTAAAATACATAACAAGAAAGGTATGAGCATCATCGAGAGATGTCCACACAGAGGCGTGCTTACCTAACCCAAATAAATCCTGCAGAGCAGACAAGAAGTTCTTCCTGAAATACACAGCGCAAACAATCGCAGACGAATGAAGAACTCTTGAGAAATGGAATATCCCAAATCCGTTATGTGATTGAATGAATATCAATGGATAATCCGAAAGAAATTGGTTAAGCAGAAACTTGGTAGACTCTCAAAAAAAAAACTCAGCCTTCAACTCTCCTTTCTGAGAATATCAATATATCAATATCAATGACTGCGGAAGCTGTCAGATGTCCTTCATGCCAAGTGTCAAAATACAAGAAGGGGTTCTGAGATCCGCAGAACATCAGGAAGTTACAAAAACAATCATGGGATGCCTCAATAGTGAGAATACGAGTGTTACGATATTAAATCGTTATCTGATGTTTGGTTCCATGTAAAATCTGGACAATAAGAATTAGACCGATGGTATTTACACATTCATCTGACAACTTGTAAAATTCATTGTTACCAACTGATCTCAGACTACACTATATGAGGACGCAACTTCCCAGTGTTCTGTCCTAGTCTCTTGTCGGAACCAAAACAACTGACAGGTGACAATTTCTGATATTATTGCACATAAATGACCGAATGTTACAAAAGGAGTAGTGTGATTAGGTTCTAGGAACATAATAACTTTAAGGAGTTTGCGATGGAGTAAACAGTAGAAGAGAGGAATAGATTACGGTCTTCTGTTCGGGTAACGGAACAGTAGTAACTACGAATAACGCTGAAGTCGTTGGACCATGCCTTAAATGTGTAGGATATTCATCGACTGACAGCACACGGTGTTGCCAAATCATTTAAACTGAAGCAATGTTTACGTTTAGGCAATTGAAGCGCTAACAAGTACTCTGAAACTCGAAAAAGTGTGATAAAGATATCATGTGGAAGTGAGGTAGTATATAGATGCGTATGCGGTCAATCGACGAGGCCTACTATGCGTATCTTCCCAAAACAAGAAAGAATGTGTTACGGTGCAAAATGAAACCGTAACAAACGATAAGGTTTGTTTTTCCTCCGGGTTTTTCAGATTTTTAGCCCACCACAATCTACAATTATATAAAATGCACATCCCGTAAAAAACATTACACCTTATGTCCCTCGATTGTAATGTTAGAACAACAAAACTGACCAAAAAACGAAACGGAAAAGACAAAAATTCTATTTACCAAATTCCTTTCTCTTGCGGTGAAAAATATATTGGTGAAACGCCAAGACTTTTTGAAATGCGTAAGAGTGAACACAAAATGTACACCAAAAACAGACAAAAGGGTGGTAGAACACATTCTCACTGCCTATGGAGATCACAGAATGGAATGGAATGACAATTGAAGGACGGCAAGAGAAAGTTAGCACCCAGAGACAGGAGAAGATTTATAGTATCAAACGAGTGCCAAGTGATATTAGTTTGGTGTTACGCTATTTCATTATAAGAGAAGTTTCCACGCTTTCTTTGTTTTGATTTTTGTTGTCTTCATCCGAATTTCGTGGCATTATTTCCTTGACTTGACTAGAATTTTTGTTTTTCTTCTTCCTAATTCTCTCTGTCCTAATTCTCTCTGTTTCCCTTTGGTTTGATTTGTCTGACAATGGAATGTCATTTGAAATGTCTAGGCCGAATTTGTCTTATGGCTTTGAAAAATGTTTCGGAAAAAATAATGATAATAAATGGGATTCATACTTCGATAAACGAATTTAAAAAAAATATCGATCATAATCGAAGGTAATAAACGGGCTTCTTACATGGATAAATGAATGGAAATTCAGCACGTGCTGTTTTGCAACTCAACCCTCATAAAAAATAAAGAAGGACATGGCATCCTAGAAACATTATCGAAACTGAAAGTCTTCCTTAACGTCCCACAACGTTCATCGTACTCAATAACCGGGAAAACCCCCGAATTTCCTCCGCCGTCATTCCACACGTGCCAAGGAAAACAAAGGAAACCTGTACAACGGCCACCGCGATAAAAAAGACGCAAGTGTTTGGTCAACCGACGAACAGATGGCCGTGCCAGCACTTTTCCGTAAAAAAGGAAAGCCGAGTCGCCGATCAGATAGATGACCTAGTGCGGTTTCCCCGTTTGTAGAAAGAAGGGATGCCGTTCTCGCCCCCGATGAATGGATCAAAGGGTGATCTGCGGGAATCCAGGGTGATCATTTTTTGGGCCTTCGTGGGGTATTTCCTGGGCTTTGGCAGAAATTAGTCTTTTAAGTTGACTGTTTTTTGTCTTCATAAAACAATTTCTGGTTCAGATTGAAACAGAAGCGACGCTATGAAATTCAAATTAATCGAAAAAACAAATTGAAAATATTATAACGGGTTTCCCGGGTTAGAACTTACACAAACGGTAGCGCTTATAGTAGAGGAGCCTACGATGCTGAATCGGGATCAACTCGAGCGTCATAGAGACCTATTGGGTTGCGAAGATGATGAAAGGAAAAAATATCACATAATGTATACCTTTTCATCGGTGGGGGGAGCGGTTATAGATTTTCAAATATGTAATGAAAAACTATTGCATGGAGCACTCGAGCGCGTCAGATATTGAGAGAGAAAATCATTTATTTAGCTAAGAGCTAACATACAAATAAGGGAAATGGTATAAAAAATTGTCCATATAGATAATTTTGAAAGTTGTAAAAAAAAGTTCAACCTTCAGCTATTCAAAACAATGATCACTACAGAAACATTGAAAATATATATACACACATACACACACACATATATATATATATATATACATATATATATATATATATATATATATATATATATATATATATATATATATATATATATATATATACACATACACACACACACATGTCTCACAAAAAATAAGTGAAATAGCCCAGTTTTATCCTCAGTCATAATTTATAATGTCAACTATTTAAAAATAACAAAAAAAATGCTCCTTCAATCGGTTAATGAATATACGAATATTTTCTGAAGCTATAATTGATTCAGGTAAGTTGTTATATTCCGTCATTCCTTCATCATATATATTTCGTTTGGTTTTCATTAATGAGGTAGGAAATATTTGCACATGATTTTTTTGTCTGGTATTATAATGGTGAATATCTTTCCTGAACCGAATATTCTCACTCAGATAAGTCGGTAGCAAATTATTCAAAATCTCATATATGAAAACTAATGTGCGATATTGAATGTACTCCTTGACTGGAAGCCAATTTAATGTCCTTTGCATCAATAAAATATTAGTATATTTAGAACTTCTCAGAATAAATCTCATACAGCGATTTTGTAATATTTGAAGTTTTTTTACGTCTGTACTATTACACATATATAGAATTGTGGCACAATAATCAAAATGCGGTTTTATAATTGTGTTATATATAACTTGCCTAGCATATAAGGTTAAGTCCCTACTCACACGATACGCAAACCCAATCTTTTTTGAAATCTTTTTACATACATAATCAACGTGTGGAGAAAATGATAATTTTTGATCAAGAATGATCCCCAATTGATTGATATAATCTATGTCCTACATATTTTTAAAAATGTACGCAAGTTAATCTGATTGTTTCCATGATGGGGTGGTCATACGTAAGGGTTGAAAATGAAAAAAAATCTCGAGCGCGTCAGATTTTCTGAGGGGATGTTAAGTGAACCTAAAAAATGCTCTTTTATAATAATCTGACGGTTTGGATGTGACGCAGACTCGCGGCCGTTATTAGAATGTGAAAAAAAATCGTTATTTTGAAATACACAAGTGCGTCAGATTAAGATATATATGGTTCATCTTCACGCCCTAGACGTTGCAGTCTGATAATCTGACGATTATCTGGAGGGATTCGCCTATTCTATCAATTTTATTTTTTTAATATTTTCGAATCATTGAACTTGATTGATTGGAAATCTCAGGAAAAAGCGTGCAAATAAAAAAGTGAATGTTTTTTTGATAGAATACTTGTATTTATAAGAAAATAATTACAAGCAATTACATGTTTAAAATTTTAATACGTTGGATATTCGTTGTAAACAATATCATGCCACGAACGAGTCTGTGTGATCAACTGTCATGGCAACAGAAACCAGAGTGGGGACGAAGTGAGAGCGCAATAGATAGAGAAAGAGTGAGAGAGAAATAGAAAAGCGGAGAGGGGAATATAGGTATCACGTGGCTGCACGCATTGAACTTTATCGATGAATTTTCATTATTTCGGCTTGTGGAAGTCGTCGGATTATATATTTTTTGTAATTCTTGAATTATTCTCTTTGAACTTAAAAAAAAGGGGCCACGCTCGAGAATGTCGAGATGACGTTTTTTTACAACTTTGTAGCCCTCCCCCTTCTTTAGGTCACTCTCGAATTGTCCGATTATTGGAATATACACGTTTCAGGATGTAACTAACTCTCCCTACCTTAATCTGACGCGCTCGAGAATTTCAGATGATCAATTTTTCTTTACTAATCTGGTTCTTTATCCTTGAAGGTCAGCCATATATATAGTGCTCATATATTGATGAAAGTTCTTAACCGGGTACAAGGTATCCCGCTGTATATTAATCTGCCGCGCTTCAGCGAATCCCGAAATCTCCGCCCCCCTATTATTACGAGTAAGTTCACAAAACGTTTTATCGATCCAGCCTCGGGCACCGTTTTTTTCTTGGTATGTTCCATGTTTCTGACTAGCAATCAGAATGGTAGTTTGTACAACAAGCGTGGATATGGTGGAGGACGAAGTTCGAGCACGATGCCGTAGGCAGTATTGAAAGATTCAGATCAAATCAGTGATTTCAAATTGAAAAAGTACAGAAAATCGGTATTGGTGTGATTAGAACCAATGTCTAGAAAGTGGATTGTCTCAAAGGACGTACGCCTTGATCAGCTAGGCCATTTGGACTGTACAATTTCAGTTGCTTATTGGTGTGAAGAATAGATGTGAGTCCTGTAATTCCACAAAAAAATGCATCAATTGCGACAATTCAAACTTGACTCAATAAACTAGAGAATATTTCAGATATAAGTATATTAATTTATGCTTGAATAAAAAAACTTGGATTTCGTGTTTGTAGGTAGACGGATTAAAATTGTGATTCTTATTATTTTTTGATAGATGAAATTTGAGTTATACGAAAAGTCGCTGACTGATTGGACTTGTTCTATCCAGAAAGAACTGTTTTTTAATTGAGGCAGCAACTTTTCGGGGTGGATTGGCAATCTGCCTTTCTACACTTGTATAGATTCCAATATTAATTCTTATTTTTTCAGATTGTGGTAGGTTACAAACCCATAAAACTACGGAACAAATATTGATTCCCATAAAATAATGATGTTCGAAGAGTAAGTAATCAGAATAACGTATCTACGTGACCGTCAAAACGTTGACGAAGACCAGCTCAGCTTTTCAAAACGAAATCACAAATATTGTATCTGCAATCACGCATACAAAACAGATTCCCGGCTCCGGCTATCGTCAATAGGTAGCATCAGAGCCGGGATGAGCTGATTCAGCAAATTGTTCGCGATGTGCATGAAATAATGTTTGCAGTGCGACCTCTGCCTGTGTGCTAATGTACAAAGGGCCTAATCAGAGCAGCACATCGAGCAAACAGTCCGGCTCGTCAAAACATCATAGCAATCAGTTTTGATTAGATTTTGCACCTATTCCACCCCTTGCTGGAATGCTCTGGTATTATAGTGGGCTAGTTGTTCGGGAGCCCGGAATGACTACCCTTTGGTATGGGAAGAAGTGCAACCGTTTGGCATGGGAATATGGTGGTCAATTTTTTTATCGAAAATCAATGAAAACATTTATATCACATGTTGAAGAGAGTTTTTATCAACTCAAATAAGTAGTGTAAGTCAATAGGGAATTGGATAGATGGATAGATAGATGGAGTACTTTATTTTTCAAGTTTTACATTATACCACAATTCATATAGTGGAACACATTTTTTTTATATGCAGATTCACATTTCCAAAGCTTAGCTGTTCTGTCGGAAAAAGATCCCTGAACAAGAGAGGTTCGACAGCTTTCCAAATTCACGACAAAAGGGTGGAAATTCTATACTCGTCTAGTCATCCGTGAAGATATTGCCAAGGGGGAACGATTGATAACAAGTCGGAAGAGCATCGACCGTGAAAGTATCTATAGAAGAGAGACAAGTCTCCGACCCTTCTACGATGTTCCAATGAAGTGAGCGAGTCTGTGAGCGAAGAATCACCAACAAGACGAATTGCCTTTCTCTGAATAGAATCGAGAAGCCTCAATGAATGTTTTGGTGCCGAACTCCACACATGAAAACTTTATTCCATGACAGGTCGTATCTGAGCCCTGTAAATCAATACAAGCTGACGAGAAGTGAAGTGTTTCTTCGTACGAAATAGAAATCCAAGTTTCTGGGAAGCATTTTTAAAGATTGATCTCACCTAGTTTTCCCATGAGAGATCATTACTGATCGTGATTCCTAGCATCGAGATACTTGATTTTGAAGGAATAGTTACTCCGGACATCTGAATACTAGATGATGACAGATCGGCTTTCCTTGAGAAAAGACATGCCTGGGTTTTCGTAGCATTAAATTCCATCAAGTTCATGTTACCCCATTCTATTATTTTTGCCAAGTCGTCGTTAATTTTATTGACGTGAATGTTTCTTTGAATTTTTGTTCCTCGAGCTGGTATGAGGACTCTGGAAGAGAAACTGGTATGAAGAGTACTGTCGTCCGCAAAACTGTGTTGAACAAGCTGTTTTCTCGAGCAAATCATTGATATGAATATGTTATGGAATACTAAATTACATTTTTGAAATAAACAATTTGGATAAAACATTTTCGTACCCCTATTCTTGCTCTTTTCTATTTATAAAAATTATAATTTAAGAGTTAATATTAGCGGAAAAGTCAGAAGCTCCTACGACTTTCTTCCATGTATTGAAAACCTTACTTATATTCCCTTTTATAAAGTACTTTCGACTTTTGGGGCAGTAGTTTTGATACTGCCCCAGCTACTTCGATTTCTAATTCTGAAGACAGTTCCATTACTTGCTGGCACACCATCAATAACGTTTCAGACAGTATTTTGACGATATAAAATCAATTCCAAAGATGAATACATCTCGTAGCATAGACCATATTATTGAATCGATTCAGAAGGTGGTAGGGTATTAATGAATTATTGTTCTCAAGTTTTTCTACAAAATGTGTGCTATGGAAAAAAGATGAACCCGACGATTGAATGCTTCATCGTCTTGTATGAGAAATTACAATTGCAAAATTGCTGACGCATGTTCCTGTTCAAATGCAAAAATCTCTTGTTGGCAGTCTTCGTAGTTGACATTTGTCGAATATTTCAAATCTGACATAACATTTTGTCCTTCAGGATGGGCAGCCATCCGCGATCCCTATCAAGCGAACTTATGGATATGCATTCTCCAACAGACAGCATGATGAAAGCAGATTCCTTTAATTTTCGTTTCCTGCCATTGCTCTTCCGTCATAATTTTAGTGTCGTTCCATTCTGCTGTTTGATCTCCTTCGGCAGTAAGAATGTGTTCTGATGATTTAGAACCACCTATCTGTCTCTTCCTGAAAGTTATCCAAATGGTCCAAAGGTGTGGTGAAGATATTGAAACTGGTGCAGATGGTGTAAACCTCCAAGAGGCAACGCGCTCTGCTGGGAGATAACCAAAGTCTCAAACTCTCACTGTCCAAGACAGAGGAGAACTCATATAGCGGGCCATCGTACGACGAACGTGAAGATATGTTGAGGATCTAGATGTTACGATAAAGAAATCGACAGGCCATGTAGACACAAGTGTATATCGAAAGAAAACACATACCAACAGATATCTTCACTACATCACAAACCACCACATAAGTGTCAAGAAAAGTATAGTAAAATGTCATTATAATAGAACAAAAATTGTATGTAACTCACAAGAAAAAATCAATGAAGAGATAAACTTCATGAAATCAGTATTGAAAGAAAAATGATATCCAGAAAAATTCATAGAAAAAGCTTTTACAGAAATTGAAAATCCGAACACAGTTCACAATGAAGACATACAACCTAGACAAAATACACAACCTGTATCAAACATTATAATTTATGTCCCTCGTTTGTCTGGAAAGATAAGTTTTTACTATTTTTTTGATAGTCAAAATTTGAGTTATACGAGAAGTTGCTGACTTATTGGACTTGTTCTATCCGGAAAGAACTGTTTTTCAATAGACGTACCAACTTTTAGGGGTAGATTGAAAATCTGCCCTTCTACACTATATATATTCCAATAATAATTCTTATTTTTTCAGATTGTGATAGGTTACAAACCCAGAAAACTACGAACTAAATACCTATAACCAAATCAAAATATTATAAGCAGATCATTTGCCTTGTTGAAAAGGGTAATTTTGAAAGAAAAAAAAATCATGTGAATTTCAAGCAGGTTATAGACACTTTTGATACGTATTAATTAGAATTTTCATTAACCATACGGGGATTAATAAATATATATATATATATATATATATATATATATATATATATATATATATTTGGATCTGGCAAAGGCTTTTGATACCGTGGACCATAAGCAACTTTTAGAGGCCTTGGAAGGCATGGGATGCAGGGGGAATGTTCATAGGTTACTAGCCAGTTATTTATCAGATCGTAAGCAAGTGGTGAGAATTGGTGTTAAGGAGAGCAATGAGCGAACAGTCAAATGTGGCGTCCCTCAAAGTACGGTTCTTGGACCATTGTTTATCATTTATATAAATAACCTACTAACCATCGATTCTTCTGGAACTATCTTGAGCTTTGCCGACGATACCTCAGTATTTTACTCTGCAGATTCGTGGACTGACCTCAAAAAAAATGTTGAAACAGATTTGCTGAAAATTATACATTGGTTTAACCATAAACTATTGACAATAAATTTCACAAAAACAATGTTCCTTCCACTTACCAGTTACGTAAATGGACTACCCGATTTCACTACCTCAAAAGTAAATAATAATAATGAAACGATCACTATAGAAGCAACAGCCAAGTATCTTGGCATTACGATTGATTGTCATCTAAGGTGGGATCAACATATTTCTCAAATGATCAAAACACTGAGAACCATGCTTTACAAGTTCAGATATCTTACAAAAATTATGGATACGCCACAACTTAGAATGATCTATTTTGCTCTGATTGATTCTAGACTGAATTATGGCTTACTTGGATGGGGGGGGTGTTGCTAACACCCACCTAGAAAAATTGAGCACTCTGCAAAAGCGCTTCTTGAAGATTATATATAAAAAAAATCGAAGGTACTCCAGTGATCTCCTCTATGAAGAGACTGGAATATTTGACCTACGCCAAAAATACTTCTTCAAACTAGCACTCCATAGTTATAAAAACAAAAATCAATTCGAAATGATCTCACATCCATATATGACGAGAAATAAAACAAATAAGAACTTACCAATACCACTTATATTCAAAACTGTCGTACAAAGAAGTCATGTGTTCATGACTTCGAAAGCTTTCAATTTTTTACCACAAAAACTGAAAGATGTAAGTCAAATAAATCGTTTCAAAACCGATCTCAAAAAATTCGTCATCTCCGTTGGAAGACTCCGAATACATAATCTGGTGAATTGTGATAATAACTGAATCCAATTATATCCCTTACAATTCAATGATTTTTTCCTGTGTGTATGTGTGTGTGAATGTTCGAATGTCACTGCTTTATGTCTCCATGTGCACAAATGTCCTTTTGATTGTATTTTGTATAGCTATCCTACATTTATTAAGTACCATAATTACATTATTTTATTTGTATTATATTTCTTACACCGCGGACAGCCAATAGCTTTGCGGTTCCATCATGTTTATTTGTCTTTTTAAATTTTATATGTATCCTAGGTACTGTATACAAATAAACATTATTATTATTATTATTATAACAATTCATTTTTTCGAGTTCCATATTGAAACTTCTTGTTGGGTCAAAACTTTCAATTTTTGACATCTTTTCCTAATGAAATTATCCTTTATTTCCAAAAATTGGGTACTTCATTCCTGAACAAATTAAATTTATTTCGTCTCATTTCTTGTACACTTCATGTACCTCACTGTCAATGAACACCTGAAGAACTGATGATTGATTAGCAAGTTATTGATGAAAATCAACGTTTACGATCCATAAAAACCACGCAACATTCCTCTTTGACCATTTCCAGTGATGAATGGCCATTCAAAAACTGAATAGGCAGTTCAGATTTTGGGATGGTCATGTTTATCATTATGCAAGCCGTATTAGAATTACCCATCCCATATCCAACAAAGCAATTACATTATGTTTATTAAATCATTCAATGAAAACCCCGGATATCCACAACCGGAACTGTGAAATGTTTTGTTCCATATTGCTGCTTTTTGATCGAACACATTCATAAACAAGGACACTTTGTCAGGTGTACGGAAAATAATGGGTGTGCTGCCTATTACGTTCATTATCGTTTGATATGATAATTTGTTCAACAGGAGATACTTTTCCGCGAAGCGCAGTAGTTTCACGCCACTGGCTTTCTATAAAGGAATATTAATGATGATTTTAATTTTCAATAACGTCGGATTATTGTCATCGTCATATCGTGATTTATCTCGTGTGCGATCTTGAATATTCATCAACATTCTAGCTGCGAGTTATTGTATATGCTTTGAAAATGCAAATCGAGTTCCATACCGTTTCATGGTAGTGCTCTGAATGAATTGACATTTCTGAAAAACATATAATCAAATATGGAAGCAGTGAGGTTTGGCACTTCCTATTCCGTGTCAAAGCAAGAAAAAGTAGAAACTTTTCCTAGAGATCCATTACCCTAACACCAAACTGATATTTTTGCACTCCACACACGTTTCGCTAACAAGGTTTGCATCTTCAGTTGAAGAAAATTGATACTAAATCTAAAGCTAGGGTTAGTTGTTCATATACCTAAAGTTTTTTGGTCCGATATGGACTTTGTTACTGTTAATTATTCTAATTAATTTCTCCATAATGAACTAGTCACTACCTTCAGGGCCCGTCATCTGTTATTATTGATTATTCTAATTACTTTCTCAAGCAATAAATTGGAAAGCGGTCTGAAAGGAATGGATCCCTTGTCACCATTCATGCTTTTCTCACATTGTGCTATTTCTAGACTCTCACATGCATTGTGATTTTGTTGTCATTATCTATAGCGTGTTCGGTGACACTGGATTTTTCTACCCTTCCGTATTTCATGTGTGCAATATGTTCTTTGAAACGGGTTTTAATAGCTCGTCGGTTCTGGTCGATGTATTTGTTGTTGCAATCTTGACAACTGATTTCGTAAATTCTCGACTTCTTTAAGTTTTCCAATTTATCTTATGGGCTACCAAGAAGCTGATTTAATTTGTCAGAAGTTTTATATGCAACTTTCATATTTATATTTGTCAAGTGGCTGCTGAAGTCCTCTAGTGTATTGAGGTTCATATGGGATTATTATAAACTCTTCCTTTTTCTCATCTTTTTGAAAAGTTGAAGATTCACGAAGTGTTTTCCTAAATTTACATTTTCTTATTATCTTATCAACTATCTCTGGGTTGAAACCGTTCACTTCAGCTACGTACCAAATCACTGTCCTTTCATTGTCGTACTTATCTTTTTAACCTCAAACCCCCTTCATGAATGCTGTATATGTTTTTCTGCAAATGCTTCGATTTCCGAGCTACAAGGTGTTAAAATAATCAAAAATTTAATTCAAAGGAGTTGTTCAGAATTCAAATCAATATTCAAATTTGGAATCACATCCAGGGTAGTTTGCTTTTGATCAAAATTCTATTTTTCGTTCTCCCCTGTACATTGTTCGAAAGTTTGAAATTTTGACAACTCGTATGCAAGTATTCTGCAATACACCAATTTTAATGAGGAATAAATTTTTCTAACAAATCAATAATAAAAAAAGTTTTCCGTATGGTGGAAATTTTTGAATCTCACTGTATATAATCCGGACCAAAATTTGATAGGTAAGCCATTATAGGCGTATCCGTCGATTTATAAAACAAATCATCTTTCGAAGGAAGGGAAGTTTGGCTCTTCCTACTTCGAGTCGAAGCAAAAAAAATATAAACTTTTTCTAACACTAGCACTGGACGCGCGTTTCGCTAAAATGGTAAGCATCTCCAGGAGAGGAAAATTGATACTAAATCTAAAGCTAGGGTTAGTTGTTTATATACCTGAAGTTTTTTGGTCCGATATGGACTTTGTTTGTTACTATTAATTATTTTTGTTAATTTCTCGATAATGAAAAAGTGCAGTCACTACCTACAGGGCCCGTCATCTGTTTCTGATTACTTTCTCAACAATAAATTGAAAAGCGGGCTGAAAGGGATAGGTCCCTCGTCACCATTTATGCTGTTTTTACATTTTGCTATTTCTAGACTCTCACATGCATCGAGTGGCCTTGTGTCATGCACATACTTTATCAGTTTAAGATTGCTTTCACCAACTTTGTTGTCATTGTCTAGAGCGTGTTGGGCGACACTGGATATTTCTACCCTTCCGTATTTCATGTGTGCAATATGCTCTTTGAAACCGGTTGTAATGGCTCGTCGGCTCTGGCCGATGTATTTGTTGTTACAATCTTGACAATTGATTTCGTAAATTCTCGACACCTCTGAGTTTTTCAATTTATCTTATGGGTTGCCAAGAAGCTGATGTGATTTGTTAGAATTTCTATAAGAAACTTTCATATTTATATTTATCAAATGTCTGCTGAATTCCTCTGGTGTATTGAGGTTCAAATGGGACTACTATAAACTCTTAATTTTTCTCATCTTTTTGAGAAGTTTAAGGAGTGTTTTCCTCAATTTACATTTTCTAATTATCTTATCAACTATCTCTGGGTTGAAACCGTTCACTTCAGCTACGTACCTAATCACTCATCTCCTTTCATTGTCGAACTTGTCTTTTTTCAAAGGAAAATCTCATATGAACCTCAATCCCTTTGTATGAATGCTGTATATGTTTTTTCCGCAAATGCTTCGATTTTCGAGCTACAGGGTGTTGAAGTATTTTTAAAACGTGACTTATTTATGTATCGCTCTAAAAAATGGTCGGGATATGCAAATTTAATTTGATGGGTGTTGAAGGGTAGTTTTTGCGCATTTTGCCATACAATGTTCTCAATGATTTTGCAGATATGAATGGTACGCCACTGAGTCACTTCAAACCAAAAATCACTTTCAGATTGGTTGTTCAATTTGTGACAAACAATCTCTCTTGTCTAATTGTTGTATAGGGCGCCATTTTCATGCAAAAAATCAACCATCTCAACGGATGGAAATTCATCTATCCTGCTTGAGGAATCTATTGTATAGCAAAACACGTGTTGCGGTATTGTATACCTATTGTTAGTGAGAATCTGTGAATCAATTCAATTTTTGGAATATTTGTATTCAGAATGTTGACAACAGACTACTAGTGTAGATATTAGATAATGTTTTGAAGAAATAAAAACTACGCGTCAAGATGTTTGATTTTTTGCATCAAAACAAAATGAAAAAGATTGATTGCTTATCACACATTGAACGAACATTATTTTTTGTTTGAAATGACTCAGTGGCGTACCTTTTTTATCTTCAAAACATTGAGAACTTTACCCGTATGTACACCACTGATGATCACAAAAAAATAATTTGACTGTCAAAAAATGCCCAAAAACTACCACTTAACACCCATCAAATTTCATTTGCATGTCACGATTGGTGTCAGACCAATACACAAAAATTTATAAATTCAACACCCTGTATCTCAGAAAACGAAGCATTGTCGGATAAAAGTTATATAACAATCTGTCATTTTTTCATACAGAATCACTCCTTGAAGTATTGCACTCATTTACTAACACTCTGTATACATATCAAAAGAGAGTGTTTACTAATCATTTCATGTTACTCCTTTCATCGAAGTTTTGTAGTTTTGGATTAACTTTGGAGAAAAAGCCAATTATCACTTCCTTATTTCCACAAATATAATCTCATTCAGAAGTTTTGATATTGAAAGACTATGATTCAAAAATATCTTAGTCTGTAGGCAGGTATTATTGAAAAGACAAATAATACATTCATCGTTTCAAATTATAACTTCTCTCTCGAATAAAAAGACCAATCCACTCTGCCTTCCAGTCGAACAACCAAAACGAAACCAGCCCCAGAGATAATTCCGTAATTAAGATTTTAAATTTTGAAAACAAATGCCCTTATTACTACGAGTTTTAATTGGTTGAAAGGGTTGGGGACATTACGCGACCTGTTTCTCAGCATTTTAGGGTTGAAGTCGCTTTTATCCGAATGATGGCTTGTTTATTGAAGAGGGGTAGTCTCGAAACTTAAGAAATAATTTTTTTTGAGGACGATGAATATATTAATCAGATTCTGGAGTGGAAGATTCGTCTTAATGGATAACTAGATGCAGTCAGATTTGTTCATTTCGTACTGGTGAATTTTCTAGGTGAACGAGGAGACATTTACAGGAAAAACATGAACAAGTTCAGATACTTTTCAAATGACTCGAATCATTGTACATAACATCAAATGGCAGTACTGCAATTTCTTGGCTGTAGATTAATAACTTTTCCTTCAAAGAACGATAAGTACGACAATGAAAGGATAGTGATTAGGTACGTAGCTGAAGTGAACGTTTTTGACGAGAGATAGTTGATAAGATTATTAGAAAATGAAAATTTAAGGAAACGCTTCGTAAATCTTCGACTTTTCAAAAAGATGAGAGTAATAAAAGTTTCAAATCAATCCCATATGAAAGTCTGTACACAAAAAGACTCAAACAGATATTCGATAAATTAAATATGGAAGTTGCATATAAAACTTCTTATAAATTACAACAGGTCTTGGTAATTCATAATATAAATAAGAAAAAACAGAAAAGTCTGGAATTCACGAAATCAGTTGTCAAGATTGTAACAACAAATACATCGGACAGAGCCGACGAGCTATTATAACCCGATTCAAGGAGAATTTTGTATACATGAAATATGGGAGTGTAGAAAAATCCAATGTCGCCCAATACGCTCTAGGCAATGACCACAAAACTGGTGAAGGCAATACAAATGTGGAAGTAGCAATGTCCGTATACTACGCTTACTTTCACAGTCTCCTGTAATTTGGTATTGAATTTTGGGGTTCTTCTGTTGACTCGAATTCTACCTTCATTATACAAAAACGAGCAATACGAACAATATTTGGTTTATACCGCAGAGAATCATGTCGAGATTACTTCGTGAATCACAAAATATTTACACTTTTTAATTTATACATATTCAAAGTCTCACTCCTGATTCACAAGAATAGAGGCTGTATGTTGCGTCCTGCAGATATACATCCATATCCAACCAGAGATCAATCAATTATTCTTTCAAATTATAAATACAATAGAACTCGCATGGGGCCTCTGTATATGGGAATCAAAATCACCTTCCTTTGCCAATCAAATCTTTATCATTAACAAAATTTAAAGTCGAACTAAAAAAAAATATTACAACACAACAATCACTATAGTCTAAACGAGTTTATTTGATCGAATATGCGATATTAATTACTGTATTATTAAAAATATTTAGACAACTAGCTATCTTCCCTAAGCATCAGGCAGTAGATACGTATTATAGGTAAATGATGTATTTTTGTATCTTCTGGGAATTAAATAAAAAAAAATTGAAACTGATTAAGCATGTGCATAGGCTACTCGATGCATGTGTGAGTCTAGAAATAGTAAAATGTAAAAACAGCATGAATGGTGACAAGGGTCCTATCCCTTTCAGCTCGCTTCTTAATCTATTGCTGAGAAAATAATCAGAAAAATCATAACAACAGACCACAGTCCATATCGGACCAAAACTCTAGGTGTATGAAGAGATAACCCTAGTCAGAAAATTCTATTCATCATAAAAATTTTCAGAAAATTTTATTCATCACAAAAATTGGTGAATTGCAAAATACTTGCATATGAGATGTCAAAATTTCAAATTTCTGAACAGTGTTCAGGGGAGAACGAAAAATAGGAATTTTGATTAGGTGAAACCACATCTAATTTTTGACAATCGAAAATTTCATTCAAAGGAGCTGTTCAGAATTGAAATCAATTTTCAAATTTGTAATCACTTTCAGGGTAGTTTACTCTCGATCAAAATTCTATTTTTCGTTCTTCCCTGTACACTGTTCGGAAATTTGAAATTTTGACAACTCATGTGCAAGTATTCTGCAATACACCAATTTTAATGAGGAATAAAATTCTCTAACAAATCAATAATAAAAAAAGGTTTTCCGTATGGTGGAAATTTTTGAATCTCACTCTATATAGTCTGGACCACATATTGATAAGTAAGATTATAGGCGTTTCTTGCCAATTTATGAAACCCTACAAAAAGTATGTTTCATCCGGTAAACAGATAGGGAAGGTTGACCTCTCTTCCGTCTGTTAGACTAAAAGATGAGCTCGTTTGCTCTCATTTGTTTCACGCGTATTTTCGTCAAGTCGTCCAAATGAATAAAAGATGAGAGGTCGTTCAACTATAATTTCTGGATTCCATCACAAATGCAAACTCTCGACCTATTATTCTATGATTTGTCGAGATTATCGAGAAATTCATGAGTACTTTCAATTCAATACACACATAAATATGTATGCTCATCTCAAAACAAATAATTCATGGTGAACGTTGTCAGTAATAAATAGGCAGGAGATGATTTCAATATTAATTTATGAAAATATTACTTTGTTTATGGTCGGGTATGACGTGATTTAACATGCAAGCTTCGTTTAACAACTGAATGAGTAATTTCAAGAATGTGACATAAGCAATTTCTCAGATGATAGAGTGGTTACATAATGATGATCTTTGAAATTTTGACATTAATGTGAATCATAACAGTGATTTGATGAAACCAGGCCAACAAATCTGATGCAATTGAGATGTCGTAATAGAAAACAAAACAACTACACGCGTTTCACTTCACAAGCGCTCCTTCAGGCGTGTTTTGGACTTTATGGTACAACAATTACTCCTACCCTGTGCTTTTATATAAATGAATATTTCAATAGCGACAAGAAAACTGTTTTTCAAGCTTTCATAAAAAATAATGTACCCTCTGAAATGGAATACAATTCGGTTGATATTAACAAATATTGAAAAAATCGCGAAAAAATTCATTCACAAATGAATCGTGATTTGAAATTCGAAATAAAATCACATGGATTTCTGTGGAAACGTATTAAGTTTTAATTGTCAAACTTGACGTTTATAAATTCAATTGCTGGTGCTCTACAAAGCAAAATGATGAGTGATCATGTTTCAATTCCTGGGACTCCTCCTCCAGAACTGGTTGAAGCAGTTAATACTGCTCTATTAGAATTATTGCCAAAGAAATCAAGAGAAAAGTACATTCTGTGGACTCTCGCGAATGAAAATTTTGTTTTCGACCATTTCTGTAGATAGGAGATAGGAGTGGTAGTTTGTACAAGAGGGGATACCTGTGGTAGAAGTCCATCATGTCTCGAAGTGGAGTGTAGCAGATTTACGATGAAAAAAAGCTCAAAGTCGTCTCCACAATTTAATATACCATAAGGTGTTAGGATATTAGTTCAGTACATGTTTCTAACCTCTATAGGTTCATCATCAGCTGAATTTACATGATAATTATGGAAATGAAAATTGAAATGGGGAAAACGAATTTGTCGAATGTTAGTTCAAGGCTACATGGACATATACATAAGTGGTAAAAAAAGTTTTGAAAAATTGTTGAAATGGATAAGAGTATTAATGGAGACAAATTTGTTTTCCCCATTTCAATTTTCATCTCCACAATTTTCATGTAAATTCAGCTGATGATGAACCTATATATATATATATATATATATATATATATATATATATATATATATATATAAATAGATTATCAAATTCTCTGGTCTATCACAATTTGCATTCAATTCGAAATGCCCACCACAAGATAGCTAGCTATTTCTGGCTTTGGCCTTCATCAGCTGTGGGTTGGCATGGTCCTCGTATCGAAGACAAACTGTGATAGATATCCAGAGGATTTGAAATGAATCGTGCCTTTACGGCAAGCGACACATAAGTGGAACCACCTAGGGTGTAACACTATAAGAAAATGCTGTCAAGGTTGTGTCGCTTGCCGTAAAGGCACGATTCATTTCAAATCCTCTGGATATCTATCACAGTTTGTCTTCGATACGAGGACCATGCCAACCCACAGCTGATGAAGGCCAAAGCCAGAAATAGCTAGCTATCTTGTGGTGGGCATTTCGAATTGAATGCAAATTGTGATAGACCAGAGAATTTGATAATCTATTTATCAGTTTCCTGATTCATCTTGCTTCATAGCAAATAACACTTTCTCTTTATATATATATATATATATATATATATATATGCTGGCTGGAACTTCCGGTTGATCCGCGCCTGGAAAGATTTACTTGTCTACGTTTCAAAGATATATATATATATATATATATATATATATATATATATATATATATATATATGCTGGCTGGAACTTCCGGTTGATCCGCGCCTGGAAAGATTTACTTGTCTACGTTTCGGCTCCCATTTCGGAGCCATTTTCGAGACTGAGTGACCTTGCGTCTAGGTCTGAGTTGTCTCACTAGATGGCTATCATCACTCCAGTGATGATAGCCAGCTAGTGGGACAACTCACCGATGAGTGTCCTGACACAAACTCAGCATTATTCCAACATCATTTAGAAACAGGCCACAAAATCGATTTCAAAAACACCAAAACCGTTGCCACAGCCAAAACCCTCCAAACCAGAATTACCCGTGAAGCCATTGAAATCGAAAAACGTCCCAACTGTCTCAATAAACGCGACGATTCTCAAAGATTCCCCAATACCTGGAAACCACTCTAGGTCCGACATACTTCTATTTACTCCGACTTGGGAACTAATCCGTTCGAACCTCCCATCGACCGTCCGATACCTGATCCTGCCATAATTACTAATGAACCCTTAAATCCCACCAACCTTCAATCCTCGATCTCCAGTGATGATAGCCAGCTAGTAAGACAACTCAGATCTAGACGCAAGGTCACTCAGTTTTGAAAATGGCTCCGAAATGGGAGCCGAAACGTAGACGAGTAAATCTTTCCAGACGCGGATCAACCGGAAGTTCCAGCCAGCATATATAGTTCGATCTAAGGAGTAGGCAGATTGAGACCTTAGAAAGAACTCGTGACGAGACCTGGGGAGTAGGCAGATTGAGGCCCCGGCGTCAAGTCACAAATCCTTGCCCCCTGTGACAACACCCGAGGAGTAGGCAGATTGAGACCTCAGCGTGAAGTCACATTTACTCTTGAAAATGGCTCCAAAATCGGAGCCGAAACGTCGAGAACAGACGCGGTTCAACCCGAACTCAACAACAGCACACAACTGACCGCGGAAACCTATCCGATATATATATATATATATATATATATATATATATATATATATATATATATATATATATATGTATATATATATATAACAGTGGATGTAGGTGGATGTAGTGGCTATATCGGACGAAGACGAAGTTTGAGCACGATGCCGTAGTCCTGTTAATTACTCCAGAACTCTCTTTCAAGTATCAAATTGATGATCAATTTTAGATAGAGTATATTTCTTCGATATTTATGAATAACTCAAAGGGAAAAATACTTTATTGGATTCAATATCGAACGATACAAATCAAATCAGTAATGTCAAATTAAAAAAGTAAAAAAAAAACAGTTTCGGTGAGACCTTACAGCAGTTAGGAAATTTCAAAATCTCCTAGAATTCTCCTATTTGCGGAAAATGTCATTTAATTCAATAACCCCAACCTAACCTGTTCAGAAGTTCATTTTTTTTATGGTAACATAACCCTAACTCAACCCAACCTAACCTGTTGAGAAGTTCTTTTTTTATGGTTTCATATTGAAACCGCCCTCTTAACTCCATCATGAAAACGTGAAATTTTTTTCGACTATAAATTCCTATCATTCAACTCACAATCAAGTGAAGAAGTTTGAGATTCTGTGAACTACGAAGATTGTTGACATAAATCAACTTTTCGACAAAAAATCATAAAGAAGGGATAAGTTTTCTATACCTTCCCCGTTCTATAATCTGGCATCATATATTTCTAATTCCTTTCGAAGGAAGCACGGATTTTTATTCCCTCTAAAACCCACTTGTCTCGGACGAAATCCCTGCGAGGGCGGCAAAATCGAAATGAATTTATCTCCTTTGTAGAAGTTAAAGGGTTGCAGTATTCGAAATCAATTTGAATAACTCTGGCTAATATTTTCTACACGCACATCTCCATTGAAGTGCACAAAGGGCTTTCTAGTGTAAAATGGGGAATTTCGCCGAATTACATGATAAATTAAGTAATCTCTCTCCGTCGGCTTTCAATTTTAAACAATGCAAACTAATGGAATTAAGTTTGGGAACGGGTTGAATCGTAATAAATTTATATGTACGTGTCCCGGGCGACAATTTGAAAGGACCGGCGTGATGCTCTGCAAACATCACCAGGGAATTGAGTGAAGAAGAATAGGATGATATTTCTTTGAATGTAGGTTTATAGGTAGGTGATTTATGAGTGATATACGGCCAAACCATCGGGAATAGTATGGGCGGAATAAGATATTCTATAGTATGCTCTTTGAAACGAGTTTCAACAGTCAGCTGACTTTGACCAATGTAATTCAGTTCACCTAAAATTGCGGAAAACAATGAATTAATAACTCCATCTGAAATTTTCAATATATAAACAACACAGGATATACATTTTTTTATATGCAGATTCCGAAGAAAGGGAAGCCCTGTAATGTTTAAAGAAAACCGCATGAATCAATGGACAGGAGATTCGAATTAACATCCACTTTGGATTTTCGAAGTTTGTAAGCCTCAGGAAAGACCTCTTTCGGCAAGTAGTTCCAAAGCTCAGCTGTTCTATTGGAAAAAAATCCCTGAGCAAGAGAGGTTTGTCAGGTCTTCGAATTCACAACAAAGGGTGGGAATTCTGTATTCTTCGGGTCATCCGAACAGATAGAATTCGTACATAGTCGAAAAAATACTCTATACCCAAATTTGATAATCAATATGATACTTGAAGGAGAGTTTTGAAATATTCACTTGGTGGAAGAAAAAATCAACAGTACAACTCGAATGGGTATTGGCCATATCCACACTTGTAATAACTACTATTGTGAAATTTTTTTAATATAATGGGATATCTAATCTCACAGTTTCTGATATAGTGGCCATATAATGACAGACGGATTTTATTTTTATTGAGAGCATATAAATTGATGGTAACGTTATAGAAATACAATTGTCTGAGGCCCATTATCTGCCATTCTTCAAACATTATTATTTTTAGGATCCTTCTCTGTAGATTCATAAGTGGTCGATGTTTTCAACGCCCACTGATGTAAATCAAGTGAGTGGTTTGAATTCTCAACTACGAAATAAGACAACTGCTGAATTAGAGTGTGGTCATTGTAAAAGTAATCATATCAATATTATGACCTCTCCTTGAAAAAAGACGATTTCCAGAAAATTAAAAAAATACCAATGTTAAATCTATTTTCAACACTGGCAAGAAAGACCACATGAATAACTACATTCCTATATTTTTCAATTCTTTCAGAACTAATTCAAGAATACCTTATTGGATTTTATAACAGATATACAAACGAAACTAGATTGTAATCAAAACTTCGAACATTCCTCTCTGGATTTGTTTGAAGCTCTTGATACAGTTGATCATTCAATTCTTGTATAATATAATGCTCACTATTGGTTCGAGGGGTAATGGTTTGTCAATACGACAGATTGGTTCACTTTGAAAAAAGAAACGAAATGTGGTGTACCACAAGGATCACTTCTTGGACTAGCATTATCTCTCTTCAACATAAACTCGATATCTTCCAACCGTTTCCCCACCATGAAACCTTGGTTTCATTTTATTAGTTTCTGCAATAATTTCGAAACCAAGAGTACATTTAAGAGAATCATATGCAGGTAGGAAAGGCTCAGGTAACCGTTTGGGAATTCATTTTCATTTTCAACAAAAAATATCTGAGTTGATTTTCTGTAGGATTGATAGTTTGACAGATAATACTTGAAAACATTTTGCATCATTTTTTTTGTTGGTGGCCGCGGGCCAAGGGTGGCGACCCCACAAACTTGAAGTTGAGCTTTCCCTAACCTCCCCTACAAAGCGAAAATATGAAATTGGGTCCTCTGAAAATCGCCACCCCAAATGTTACTCTTCAAGGGACTTTCAGGTCTATTCCGTAACTCATAGCGATGTCGTTATCCAACTACTATCGTCAAATTTACGATATTTGTGTCGAATCTTATTCCGTAAAAATATGAAATCCTTGCAAGTCGGTAGTGAACGATATAATATAATTCGTTATGGGAATAGAATTGGCTCAGTTAATAATAATAATAATAATAATAATAATAATAATGATAATAACAAGTTAGTGGTTCTGATTATAGGTGTTCTCGGTGGTTCCAGACCAACGCTACTCTCGGAGCTCAAGATCATACCGGCATGCCGTAATGCGGCAGAGATCTTGGCCGGCCGCATGCAGAAGGCCGTTATTCTCGGTTCGTTGCGTCTGCTCAGGACTCACGATTCTCGGAGCCAGTGACCACTTACCCCGCGGTGCGGGGAGTGGTCATTGGCTAATTATACTAGCGCGTCCGCCCACTGGGTCGGAGCAGTGGGGAGTACGGACCCGACTAGGCTTGTTTAGACGACAGATACAATGATAATAATATATAGTTCATTGAAAAAGGTACAGTTTGTATGAAATTCAATACGATTTTAAAATATAGTTTCAATAAACCGCAAAAACTCACTAAGGCAGATTGCCTGTTCGTGAGTTGTTAAGATTTATTTAATTAACATAGCTTAGTCTTACTAATTCTATTTGTATTCCAATGTATAGATAAAACGTAGTTAAAAATGTATAAATACTGTTAATAAAATAAAATGCACAGATAAAACATCAGATAAATAAAATACATATATTGACAGAGTGTTTATAGTTAAAGTGTGTTAAAATCAAAGGTGTATTGACGAAGGTATATAAATAATTAATGTTATTAGTGTCACGAGTTTTTTATCTTCGCATGTCTATCATTTTGATGAGCTCAATTCTCGGGTATTTTGAAATAAATTCATTTCACTTTTTCTTGAATTGTTATGCCTAAATATTTGATATAGTCCGTTCTTTTAATCACATGATTCTCATCAATTTTCAGAGTTTCATAGTCTGGTAAGTTTCTATTGATGCATGTGAATGTAATATACTTAGTTTTTTCGAAGTTAATTGTCAATAGATTATGATCCATCCAATCTTTGATATATTTCAAGTCATTTTCAGCTTGGTCATTGAGTTCTCTCCAGCTATCAGCTTGGTATAGAATGGCTGTATCGTCTGCGAAACAAATTATCTTTCCACGGCTATCCAATTTGAGTAGATTATTTATATAAATAGTGGTTAATATAGGTCCCAATACGGTTCCTTGTGGAACACCAAACCTAACTTCGAAAGCGTCACTTATATAGTTCCCTATTTTGACGTATTGCTGTCTGTTAGAAATATAGCTTCCAATCAGATTGAGCACAATACCCCTTAAACCAATGTCTTCCGAAGACTGCAATAGTTGTGGGTGGCTCACAGTATCGAACGCTTTTGCTAAGTCCAAAAAAACACAGAGACTTGGCTTACTTCTACCTAATGCCTCATAAATGTTGGAAACAAGCAGAGAAATCGCATCTTCAGTGGACTTGTTTGGCTGAAATCCAAACTGTCTATTCGAGATAATATTTTTATGTAACCCAGAGGTTAGAGAAATACCTCTGTCTTATCCCCGCTTTTAAATAGGGACTCTATCATGGCTTCTTTGAGACTTTTGGGCCATTCTCCCTTCGAGATTGTTCGATTGATGAGATAAGCGAGTGGTTCAGAGATGTATCCAGAGATATATTTTAAGGTTTCTGCCCTCAACCCATCCAATCCAGGTGTTTTATTTTTTAATGTTTTTATAACTTCCTCTACTTCGTGTTCGTTAGTTGGTTCCATGAACATTGTATTTTGATTTATATGCCGTAGTGGTTGCGTTGAGGGTTTTGTTATTTTGTTAGCGAGTTTCTCTCCTACATTTCCGTAATAGTTGGCTAACGACTTGAAGTAGTTTTGTGGTATTTTTGACACATTGTTCACACGGACCGTTGAGAGCTTGCTACCGACAGTCGTTTCATAACGGATCGTTCATTAACAGCGTTTTACGGAATAGACCTGAAAAAAATTATTGATAGTTTCGATGACCGTAGTGGCAGCAACGGACGAGAGTGAGAACAGAAAGTGAACAAACAAAACGTCGGACAAACGGACCTGCCACAAGAGCTACGATGCCGTCGCAAGCGACAATGAGACAAGCACAGGTCGGCAGACAATGCCCACTACAAGCGCAGCCTCCTACGATTCTCTTGGTATGAATATATTAGCGGCGAGTTGCCATAACTCTCGGCACAGATCCACAATATCTGATAGTGCGTTATTATACATAACGTCACTTAATACATTAACACCACCCAACAATGCGGTTTCGTCAAGGAAATAAATTCTCGCCGCAGGAATATTCATAAATCGAAGATTGTGCAGGGGGGCATTCGGCCCTGGTACAAATTTGTGTACAGGTACGGATTGTTTCAGGAAATATTTTTTTCTACAATCACACTCCAAAACATGCTTTTCTACCTAGTTTTGAGTTCGAAAACATGATAATCTCCAACAATAATTAAGATTTGACATAAGTGTGCCGCATAGTGACATTTCTGTGCCACATAGACATTACACATATGGACTGGCTATTATGACAGTTTTCCATATAACACCATGCGGAATACATCGGAGAGAGAAGAAATCCATATTTCTAAGTGAATAGGAGAAGGATGATTTCAGTTCAGACTTGAAATAGTCCATCCTTCACAAGCTATCTTTCTTCGATTCATATACAGGAGGGAATTCTGAAAGGCCGAATAGAGGTTTGTCATCAGTATTTATTTGTGTATGGACTCATGTATTCAAATCATATCTGAAAGTCTGTTTGCTATTGATATAAATTCATGAAATAAAAATGACCATCCTTCAGCCATCGGTCCCTTTTTTCATATCTTTCCTAATGAAGAACCAGGAAAATCGAAAATCGATGGGGCAGCATTATTTTTCAGAACTTTAGTTCCAAAAGGATTAACAAAATAGTCCTCTTCACTGAAATGTTCGCTACATATCACTGCGATTTTAGAGGGATAATTACTTCTTTTGAGAGCCACCACCCATTTCTCTTTCAATTCTTGGTTTGTTGGTTTGTTGGAAAAATAATATGAGAAATAATATTACACCTATGGAATTTTAAGTTAAGTTCTTTTTCATATCTGCTGAAGCAGTTAAACACTGCACAAAATGAGGGCATTATGAATGTTTATGGATTGAGTTACCCACAGTTCAAAAGCAGTAACCAAATTCGAAGTAATTTGAAGAGCAAACGTTTCAAATTTGACAAAAATTCAAATAATGTCACATTTCTCTCAGCTGCAACCAATCAATCAATCAATCAAGATATACTTTATTGTCGAAGAATATCATTCTCATTGACAAAGCTTAGTTGATACAAGTATATAAAGGCTAAAGGATAAAAATATCTAACATGCAGTAGAAACATCTTAAATATGAAATTCCATACATAAAAGAATTTATATAGTTGTCAAAGCATAAAAAATATCTAAGATGTTGTATATAATTCTGGGTTAAAATTTTTTTTTTTTTTTTTTGAGTCATAACAATTAGTAGAACAATACATATATATATATCATATATATATACATATACAATACACATACATACACACAAAATACAATAATGGCTAACCATAAACTGTAAAAATAAAGCTATAAAGTAGTGGTAAAGTAATCTTCGATATCGTAGAAAGCTTGCTGAATCAATATATTTTTTAGATTTTTCCTGAACTGTCGGATACATGTTAAATCCCTTATGTTGGTTGGCAGGTGATTGTACATTTTAATACCATTGTAAATTATAGAATCCTTCACAGCTGTGTTGCTTGGTATTGGTAGTTTGAGGGAGTTGTTCTGACGCGTATTGTATTGTGAGTCGACCCTATCTAAAGTAGTTTTATTTTTGTGGATCAGACTGACAGATTCAAGAATGTGTAAAGAGATAACAGTTAGAATTCTGTGTACTTTGAATAGCTCTCTACAAGAGTCTCTAGGTCTTATTTTACAGATATATCTCAAAGCTCTTTTTTGTAATATAAATACATTTTGTAACAAATATGTACTACATACTCCCCAAAATGCAATTCCATATCTCAGATGTGATTCGATTAGGGCGAAGTACGCAGTCCTTGCCGCCGAATAACCCAGCTCATTTGATATTACCCGTATTGCGTAGCAACCTGATGCTAATTTATTGCAAAGATTTCTAATGTGTGAATCAAACTTCAATTTATTGTCTATATCTAAACCGAGAAATGTTGTTGTTGTTTTATTGATTATATACTGATTAGCCAATGGTATGTCAGGAAGATCACAGCGGAATGTTATTATGTTGGTTTTGTTCAAATTGATTACTAGTGAGTTGGAGTCACACCACTGTTTGATTGTTACTATCTCTTTTCCAATTTTTTCTTCAAGCTTATGACCTGTTTTGTCATGCCACAGTATGGTAGTGTCATCTGCGAAAAGGGTTATCTTTGCCGAGATATTCAAATTGGTGATGTCGTTAATATAAAGAAGGAATAGAACCGGTCCTAAAACTGAGCCTTGGGGTACTCCGAAATCTATACTCGATATACTGGAGTATGAGCTGCTGTGCACTAGTTGACTTCGGTTGCTTAAATAGGTTTTGAACCATTTTAAAGTAATGTTCCGAAATCCGTAACGCTGGAGTTTCTGCAGTAATATTTCGTGATCCACGCAGTCGAATGCTTTGGATAAGTCACAAAATACCGCCGCAGCGCACTCGCCAATATTTATTTTCTCATATGTCTTGAACATAAAGGAGAATAAGGCATCATTGGTTCCTTTGTTTGGTTGAAATCCAAATTGTTCGGTGCTCAATATGTTGTTCGTTAGAAGAAAAATATGCATACGTTTTTTCACTAACTTTTCAATTATTTTTGCGAGACTAGGTATAAGAGAGATAGGACGATAATTTGTAGGATCGCTTTCACTACCCCCTTTGTGAATGGGAATAACCATAGAAGTTTTTAGAAAATGGGGAAAGTTGCCAGCTCTAAACGAAATACTAATAAGTTCTACTAAGGACATTAGTGCTGAGTCAGGAAGGTTTTCAATTATATTAACTGATATTTCATCAATACCAGAAGAGTTTGTATTTTTTATTTCATTTAAGATTTCTTTGAGTTCAGTAAGGTTAGTATCGCTGAGATGAAACTCATTAATAATCTCGATATCGCCCATGTACTCTAAGGGTGAATTGGGGGCTGATATGTTTTCTGTAAGTTTACGCGCCATACTGCAATAGTAAGAGTTCAATTCATTAGGTTCTATTAAGATGTGTTGCGGTATTTTAGTTTTTCCTCTCATTTCATTAATTAACTTCCAGCATTCTTTACTCTTGTTAGACGCCCCATCAAGTCGTCTTCTGTAGAATATATCTTTTGCTGCTTTTATAACTCTACGATATATACTCCTATATTTGAGATAGTAGCTTTGGAAAAATGGCTCGTTTGTGAATTTACGAATGCTATGCAAAGCTCTCATGTTTTCTGCCGATATTTTTATTCCCATTGTTAGCCAAGGTTTTTTATTTTTCTTTATTTTAATTTTTTGCAACGGAAATGCTTTCTCAAAATTAACTTTGAGCTTAATGTAGAATTCTGAAAATGCTATCTCAGATGTTGCATTAATGTCCCAATTTGTTTCAAGGGATAGTACACGGAATTTTTGGTAGTTTTTACTACTGTATAGCCTTCCATACTTATGTTTATTATTATTTTGTTTATTTGTGTCAAAAGGGACAGAGCACATTACAGCTTCGTGGTCGGAGAGACCCGAGGGTACTACCGAACATATTACATTTTCAAGGTTCATTCTTTTTTATTGGTGGAGTGGAAAAAGTTCACCAACTCGGGTAACCAATCAGACACAGCAAGGAGAGTAGAGAATCTGGCAGCGAGAGATTTTCATGCAAAGGAACCATCAATTAGACTTGAAGTATTCCATCTTGCTCATTCAGCAGTCCTCTCTCTCTCTCAGGAACAGTCCATTGTTATAATGTCAATGCATACACACTATCCATTGCTAGGCAACAAAGCAACATATATCGATTCATTTGATGTCAACAAACGTCAAGCATAAAATGTGAAATATTCTTGTCCCATAATTTGATGAATGCGATTGAACTAGAATATAAAGCGACAGTTCTGAAATTGAAAATATTCCACCGGAACTAAGAGAACAATTAAATTTATTGTCATTGAATTTACTACCTTCAACTTCAAGAGAAAAATATGAAACTGCATTCAATCAGTTTATGGATTGGAAGAGAGAATACAAAACTAAGTGTTTCTGAAAATATATTTTTGGCGAAATATCCAGATCAAGAAAAGCCTATACTATATTATTAATATATCCAATGCTGAAATTGACTATTTGTTTCTTTTGGGCACCATAAAGCTAAGGGTGAGTCACTGACATTCAATGCCGTTTTATAGTATAGTATTATTTTCAGCAAAAAGTGTGTTGTAGAAAAAGTTTAGAGTGTATCACGAGCAAAAATGCAATTTCTCACTTGTTTGAATTGCAGCACTCTCTGGTGCTCGTGCCGCAACTTTTTCAAACTCGTGAGATATTAGCACTTTTCTGCACGATATACTATTATTCACAATCATTCGACAATGTTTGGTGGTTTTGTGAATCTTATTTTTGAAAATATTCAATTTCACAACTTTTGAACGTAGCACAAGAAAGGCATTGGCATAAAACTATTGGATTTCAATAGTAACAAACTATAACCACTTACTACTCATACTTTCAACTTGAACCTGCAATATAAGTATGAATGACCGCAGCGTTCAAAGCAGGTAAACAACTGCTGTGAAATGCCTGTATTTCGTTTATCAAGGGTACTGACGTCACAGAGCGTTTCTGATTTCAGACGAATGCTAAGACTTCTACTTGAAATTTCATAAGAGAAGACTTTTTTCAGTTTTTTGATCTTTTGGACATTCATTGGGAAAATCAATTTCTATCTAAGCAAGATTTTTTTTGTGAACATCCCTATTCTCTTCCTCCTGAAATCAACGAGGTACGGCGGGCCAACACCGAACCATCGTGCGAAAACATCACGCTGGTCCGACATAAAAACGGAAGAAACAGCCTCTACTTATTGCGTTTGTTTCGATAATCGAGGCAGCCAATAAAGCTCTCTCCGTAACCAATAATTACTTTCCACTGCTCTCCTATCGTGGGGGCCCATCAAACAATCTTTGAAATTAGCAGGCAGTCAGGTGGAGAAACTGCTGGGCAATTGCTCTAGAACAAAGAGATTGGTGCATTATTGTTTTGCACGATGATTTATCTCCGGTATATTTTCACACAGGTAGTGGAACTTTTTTTAGAGATCAATTACCCTAACACCAAAACTGATATTTTCGCACTAAATCTACAGAATAGGGTTAGCTGTTTATATACCTGGAGTTGTTCGATCCCATAGTATTCTAACTGAATTCTAGATGATAAAATACAGAAGAAAATTTACGAAATCGGTTGTCAAGATTGCAACAACAAATACATCGGCCAGAGACGATGAGCTATCAAAACTTGTTTCAAGGAGCATTTTGCAAACATGTAATACGAAAGTTGAAAAATCTAGTGTCGCTCAACATGCTCTAGACAATGATCACATGGCAGCCGACTAGTGCAGTTGTCGCCTTTGAACATATTGCTGTCGACAAACCTCTTGGGGCTTGGGTTTTACCTTGATGAAATGATAGCTGGTTGATTAGTCAATGATATTCTCAGTTATATCCAGGAAGATACACTGGAGGAAGCATGATATCCTAATGCGACCTAGGTGTGGAGGAAGTATGAGCTCCTTTTCTTTTCTCAGGTGTAGACACATACTATATATAATATACACAGCATCACGATCATGTAATAACCATTACATGAGAGTTGCTTTCGCTATTTTCTCTCTACCCGATAAATAATGAAAAATTATAAATATTATATTTATTTTTATTTATTTATCATATTAATTTTCATGTTTTGAACACAATAATAGTAATTGATCATATTTCTATGAAAAATGCTGAAGAATTGTATCTGAGAAAAACAAGAATGAGGATTGAAAAAGAAGCAGATGCCCGAGACTAGTTTCTATTGGTTGCAAATCTGTATTGTAATTATAAATCTTTATTATAATTGATCTCATTATGAAAAAAATTATGGGTGTAAAGAAAATAATTGTATAACCCATTCTGCCAAAGCAATCAAACTCACAGGTGACAGCCAATGTGACTTCTGAAATTAATACCAAATACTATGTAACCAAATCACAATTCACTACACGAATATAATCAACCCTACTGGATTGACACCATTTAGAATATACACCCTCCCAAATGAGGACCAACGTTTCCCCTCGAACACATTTACTACGAATTCACGTTTTACTATAAAACGCGTAACTAAATTTCAGGTCCGTGATTTTAAATTTTCTCCCATCATTCAATGGAATTGTAAACCAGGTCACTGTCTCATGTAACTTGCCTTCCTATTCGCAGATCTCCGTGCAAAAACTCAAATATATAGGTATGCATTGTAGAATGAAGACTTATATCACAAAAATGATAACTTCAAAATTGACAAAAATCGAAATTCAAAGTATACCCCGCACTCGAGGACTCGAAAATATATTGGTGAAACATCAAGAGCTCCAGAGGTGAGAGTGAGTGAACATCAGGAACAGACAATGTGAAGGTTTCCATTATTATTCGTAACACATTATCCTATCAGTACATTATTATGGAATGTACCTCAAATGAGAGCAAGAAAGAGCTATGACAGAAGACGAAAATTGAGGTACTCCGATTTCGTCATGTTTTCTGAGGAAAGTTTATATTATGAACCCGACTAATATGAAACTCAACTGGCTACCGCTTTCGAAAGACAAATTATCAGAACGATCAAAGAAGGCTAATATTGAAATAATTTTGAGGACAGAAGCAGATTGGGTGTACGACACGTTAGAACAAAGATGTTTATATGATTATTTGTTTTTAGACAATTTTGAGTTATAGCCGGGAAAAATTGTCTGATCGTCGAAAGAAAATGATCAAGATTCAATTGAAAAACAGTTTTTGTGACAAACGAAAATACTTGTATTGACTTCAATGTATACAGGATGGACCCGAAAACATTCAAATCATTTCCAAACAGATCCTACGATTGTCCGTAGGTACGATATAGAAATAAACTTTTTACTACTGTTTCAAATAAAAATGAGTTTGATAAATCATGCTGGTTGCTCTCTTGGTAGCTAAATAACAAGGTTTTCGGTAAAAATGAAAATTTATGGTTAAAACTTTGAGGTCCTGGGGTATTACTTTCGATTAAACAATATGTTTTTTTCCTGTGTTGAAAACAACTATTCTTAGAGAAGAGATCTCATTGACAATAAATACATTAATCCATTACAGATTTTACTCTGCAGAGTCCTTGAGATATTACAATAAAGAAAGCTGAACAATCCTCACGAATGCCAAGGCAAAAACCACTTCTCGTGTTCAATTCTCAACTATCGAATAACTCATCTCATTTTCTGTTATTCCCTTACTTTCCTTGAATAATTCATCGCTTGTATTCAAATGGCAAACAAATAAATCTGTTCGGAAATCGAATATGGAAATGATTTGTACATGAGTACCGATTTATTGCCTTATTATATTGTTTATTATTTAACCTCATTATCCTATTGCGGCTTCTACTGAACATGCGATTTCTTTAAGTACGCCATTAGATATATTTCATATTTATTTATGTTGATGTATGATGGTAGCTAGTTGTTGGGACAATGTGAATGCGTGGTTGATGTTGAAATGGAGGAAAATTGGTGTTTTACTTTGCAGTAATGTTGTATAGTCCGTTGAATGTCGAGATAAAAACCTTTCAACATTTTCAAAAGGGGCTGGATTGTGCCCTAACGATCTTATACTTGATTTTATCTGTACATTTCATTTTTTGGGATTCTGATTCTTACGAATGGAACGAGAACAATCACACTAGGAAATTAAATGTCCAATTTCATCTCATCATGGATTTATATATTATTGTCCTTTGATAACCAACTGATATACGTACAAGCAACTTTCAGACCGATGACATTTCCATCATTCATTGAGAGTCTTTATCTAGCATATATTTCAATGTGCAATGTCCATAAAAAGTTGAAAAATAATGGTTGATTTATATTTATAATATTTGATTTATATTTCACTTCAAATTTCTGTGAGCTTTTTTGGGTTGGAGAAAGTCATGAACAATACGAACATACAATGACTTCACATACGCCTGTAGAACTGGCAACTTTCATAAGAATATTATCAACGAAAACTTTCGTTTTTTTTTGGATTGAGGTGGCCTTTACTTGATGGAAATCCATAGTTATAACGCTATAAGGTAGACACGATTAAATTTCCACAAAATTTATTGTCTTCGCAACATGTTTCGATACACTGTATCTTTATCAAGCGAATGTTTTTAAACACTAAATCATTCTTTGTTAAAAGCTCCTTAAATACATCAGGGTCTACTCTAATTATCTCTGATTCCTAGAATAACACAACTGACAATGATGATGATTCCTAAACTTATTACCTGATGCTAATAACTGATACTGATTCCTAGAATTACACTGATAATGATATGATATCGGACCATAGTTACTTATTAATTCAATAAGTTCAACAAAGGGGAACTATTGGCATCCAATTGATCATTTAGCAAACAATTTGAATTTTTTAATTTATTGATTTCCAAAAATTCTAAATAATTAAGTCTAATGCCTTTATTTTCAACATGCAGAATTTCGAAATTTTTATGGAAGTCATGGCCTTCCTCCAAAATGTGATTGGCATATGATGAATGAAATGTTTTTTTTTCATAATTCATACGATGTTCACGTATGCGGCTTTTGAATGGTCTACCTGTCTGGCCAATATATACTTTGGAGCAAGATCCACAATTCAATTTATAAACTCCCGATTTTTCATCTTTTATTGTTTTATCTTTGTTATTCTTGATGAACCTTCCCAACGTGTTATCTGTTCTATATGCTACTTTCAAATTTCGTTTATGCAAAAATGAAGCTACTTTTTCCGTAGCAGGTCCTGAATAAGTTAAGATTCTATAATTATTGTCCTGGGTCCTCAAAGTGGGTTACACTTCTTGGATAGTTTTTCTATGTAGTTTTTTAGCAAGAATATTTTCTATTAATTTGACTTGATATCCATTGTTAACTGCTATTTGTTTTATGATATTTAATTCTTTGTCTTTCTGTGGACAATTTCAACAAAGAATTGAATATCATAAAACAAATAGCGGTTAACAATGGATATCAAGTCAAATTAATAGAAAATATTCTTGCTAAAAAACTACATAGAGAAGCTATCCAAGAAGTGTACCCCACTTTGAGGACCCAGGACAATAATTATAGAATCTTAACTTATTCAGGACCTGCTACGGAAAAAGTAGCTTCATTTTTGCATGAACGAAATTTAAAAGTAGCTTATAGAACAGTTAACACGTTGGGAAGGTTCATCAAGAATAACAAAGATAAAACAATAAAAGATGAAAAATCGGGTGTTTATAAATTGAATCGTGAATCTTGCTCCAAAGTATATATTGGCCAGACATTCAAAAGCCGCATCCGTGAACATCGTATGAATTATGAAGAGAAAACATTTAATTCATCATATGCCAATCACATTTTGGAGGAAGGCCATGAAAATTTTGAAATTCTGCATGTTGAAAATAAAGGCATTAGACTTAATCATTTAGAATTTTTGGAAATCAATAAATCAACAAATTCAAATTGTTTGCTAAATGATCAATTGGATCTCAATAGTTCCCCTTTGTTGAACTTATTCAATTAATAAGTAACTATGGTCCGATATCATATCATTATCAGTGTAATTCTAGGAATCAGTATCAGTTATTAGCATCAGGGCCATCAGGTAATGAGTTTAGGAATCATCATCAGTCTCAGTTGTATTATTCTAGGAATCAGAGATAATTAGAGTAGACCCTGATGTACTTAAGGAGCTTTTAACAAAGAATAATTTAGTGTTCAAAAACATTCGCTTGATAAAGATACAGTGTATCGAAACATGTTGCGAAGACAATAAATTTTGTGGAAATTTAATCGTGTCTACCTTATAGCGTGAAAACTTTCGGGATTATCATGCTCTTCATATTTGTATACGATGAGATAACATTTTTCTAGATACTACTCAAATGTCTCATTTTTTTTTTTCGAAGACTACTAGTATTTGATACGACATTGTTATCAAATGTATCCATATCTGTATTAGAAGTATTGACTAAAGTAAGACATACACGGCTAACGATAAGTAATAAATAGGTACTAGACTGTGACAGCATTATACCACTAACAAATGTGCTTTCTTCGATAACATAGCCAGCCAATCTAAACGCGAGGACTAACTGTCTACGTGCTGATCACGCTAGATGCACTGTTTACACGCACTCTATCTTTAACGTGAATGGACTAAAAAAAGAGTTGTTTGAAAGTCAGTTTTTCTGATGGATGGATTTTCTTTCCGCGCTTTTTATGGGCCGATAACCTACCACAATCTGAGAAAAAAATTAATGTTGAACAAGTGAGCAGGGCAGACTTCTCAAAGTCGCTGCTCATTCAAGCCATATCAAGTTCACAGTTTTCATTTTTTATCAAACTCATTTATATTTGGGTCCGTATGTTATGGACAATCGCAAGATCTGTTTGAAAGTATACGAATGTTTTATACATATTATTTATTAATTAATTATTTGGTACTGTTTGAATATCATTATTTTGTGGTGGATCAATATTTGTTCCGTAGTTTTCTGGGTTTGTACTTACCACATTCTGAAAACATAAGAATTATTATCGGAATCTATATAAGTGTAGAAGGGCAGATTTTTAATCTACCCCGAAAAGCTGCTGCGTCTATTGAAAAACGGTTTTTTTTGGATAGCAGAAGTCCAATTAGTCGGTAACTTCTCGTTATCTCAAATTTTGCCTATCAAAAAAATAATAAGAACTAATATATATGTGAATACTTATCGTTAACGTTTCGGAAACTAAATTCGTTTTCGTTCTCAAAACGTATATGCAAATTCCTGTTTGAATGCAAATATCTCTTGTTGGCAATCTTCGTAATTGTCATTTGTCAAGTATTTCAAATCTGACATGTCCGAAACATTAACGATAAGTATTTTCATATATATTAGTTATTATTTTTTTGATAGGCGAAATTTGAGATAACGAGAAGTTGCTGACTAATTGGACTTCAATAGACGCAGCAACTTTTCAGGGCAAATTGAAAATCTGCCCTTCTACACTTGTATAGATTCCGATATCAATTCTTATTTCTCCAGATTGTGGTAGGTTACAAACCCAAAAATAAATAAATGATATTGAAACCTATACGAGTGTAAGAAGACAGATTCTCACTGAATCTTCATAGAAGAGAAGTACATGTGAAAAGTTTTGGAAACGGAAGCACATTTTTTTACGGAATGTTATCAAAACTTACTTCAAAGCAAAACATCCAGCCACCACAAAATAAGGACTTTGGAACTGTACCTATTCGAAAGCGTTTTTGTGTGTCTTGCATACGAAAGTATTTTCTTTTCTGACATAAATTGATATCCAATCAGAAATTGATTATTTTCTATTGAATATAAGAACTTTTTTTCGACTGAAATGATCTCATCAGCTCCAAATATTCTCTGATTCAATGATGACCTACAGAACATTTAATTTTTCCGATAGTTTCCTTTCTGTTTTCAGTTCTCAAAACAGTTGACTGTATTTGGTAATGATTTTGATCGATGTATTTAATTCTATATTATATTATTCGATGCTCAGCACTGTTTTTGAACTGAATATGAATGGAGATAACTGAAGAGAACATCTGTTCCTAGCTCGTTATCTAATTTATTAAGACCGTAATTCAAGTAAATGCATCATTAATATTTGAAATGTATTCATATCCAGAACATCCAGTGTAGCTGATGAAAAATAATTACCATTTTCGTCACGGTTCCACCAAAACAGCTTCTTCAATGAAAGATGCTGTTTACATTCAGATCACTCCAAGATATCGTCTAATTCAAAAACAAACCATCTCTTAATCACTAATAAATTCCGTCCTTACCAAAATAATCACTTGGGCGTGGGAGCCATTATCAAATTCCAATAATCATCACTGGACCATCTCCTTTATGTCCCCAGAATGTAGAGGCATTAATATTTTGAGCCGGAATCGCCATTAAAATTATTGAGGTGGAACACAAAAGTGCCGGTTTCAGTCGAAATAATAAAGAAAAACCAACAACAAACCCGATATTACCATAGGCATATAAATAGCCATAAAACGCTGGATGAAACAAAACCCGATTCCCACAAAATTTAAATTGAATGCTGCATATTATATAGAATATTCCCCGCATTCTGAGGTGTCGTTTAAGATATATGCGCTACTCTGAAATTCCTACGCTTCCACTTATCTTTCTGGCCATTAACGAAAACGAGAGTCAACCTGAAATACAATGACAGTTCTCGTCCTTTTTCAAAACATAACACGTTAAAATAATACCTCAATAAATAATAATGTAGACATATTTTTTGTCTCCGCCGTAGCCTTCTTGTTTCTCCTCTATTTATTATTATTGCTGATTCGTGTTCCTTTATACAGGTAGGTATGAATGAAGAATTTCGGCTTTGGCGAGTTTTTGTTCCTGATTGTCACTACCTTTTCCACGAGTTTAATATTCGGCTGACTTCTTGAAATTTTTGAGGATTCGGATTTTTTGGTTGGGATTTTGTGTGAATACTTTCTCAGGGCAGAAAAACTAACGACTGTTGAGTCTCAAAGTTATATTGATGAAGTTATGATAGCACAAGAATAATTTTCTCTTCGTAGTTTGTTAGATTGTCGATCTATAGTAGGAGAGCCCACGATGCTAAATCGGGATTTACTCGAGCGTCATAAAGACCTATTGGGTTGCGAAGCTTAGATGATGAAAAGAAAAATATTTTCTATAATGTATATCTTTTCATCGGTGGGGGGAGCGACTATGGACTTTCAAAAATGTAAAAAAAACTGTTGCATGGACATTGCTGTCATCTATGTCCTACGTATGTTAATCTGATTGTTTCCATGATGGGGGTGGTCGTACGTTGTGTAGGGTTGAAAATGAAAAAAAAAAAAATTTCTCGAGCGCGTCAGATTTTCTGAGGGGATGTCAAGTGTACCTAAAAAAAGCTGTTATATATTATTAGAATGTGAAAGAAAATTCGTCATTTGGAAATACACAAGCGCGTCAAATTAAGATATATATGGTTCATCTTTACGCCCTAGACGTTGCAGTCTCATGATCTGACGATTATCAGGAGGGATTCGGCTATTCTACCAATTTGAAACTTTTTTATTTTTTTTAATCATTGAACTCAATTAATTGGAAATCTCAAGAAAAAGCATGCGAATAAAAAAAGTGAATGCTTTTTGTAGTAGAATTAAATTTTTAAAATTTTAAAACGTTGGATATTCGTTGTAAACAATATCATGCCACCAACAAGTCTGTGTGATCAACTGTCATGGCATCATGGCAACAGAAACCAGAGTGGGGACGGAGTGAGAGAGCAATAGATAGAGAGAGAGTTAGAAAGAAATAGAAACGTGGAGAGGTGAATACAGACATCACGTAGCTGCACGCATTAAACTTTATCGACGAATTTTTTTACTTCGGCTTGTGGAAATCGTCAGATTATATATTTCTTGTAATTCTTGAATTATTCCCTTCAAAATGAAAATAAAATCAGCCACGCTCAAAAATGTCGAACTGACGTTTTTTCACAACTTTGTAGCCTCCACCTTCTTTAGGTCACTCTCGAATTGTCAGATTAGTGGAATATACACGCTCGAGAATTTCAGATGATAATTTTTTTTAATAATCTGATTCTTTATCCTTGAAGGGCGGCCATATACACATGACTCATATATGGTGGAAGTATCCCCCTGTATTTTAATCTACAGCGCTTGAGTAAATCCCCAAATCCCCGCTTGGGCTCCCCTATATCTGAGGAAAAATGAAAAATAATCTTGGAATATATACAACTGTAGAAGAGCAGATTCCTAATCTACCCATAAAGTTGCTGCGTCAATCGAAAACAGTTCCTTCTATTAGTCGTAATTCGTATAGCGTAAATTTCCACAAAAATGCAAGAAACAATTCACATACAGGGTTTTATTCGGTTTTATTCAAGTACGTTGCCAAACTCAAAGAGGTGACTCTCTGAGTAATTCTAAGAAAAAAAATTCTTGTAAACATAGGTCCGGTAATGCTTCTTTTTCAAGGATATTGAAGGGCTGACTTGGCCATGACTCGATTGGAATCATTTCATCCAGTGGCATCCCGAAAGGTCCTCAAACAATATTTTTGAGCAAAAAATGTGCTCTACTGATTTTTTCCAATCTTTGTTTTTTTTCGCATTGAGCTTTTTTTTCCTTTTTTATTCTTTTTTTCTTATATCTTGCTCTGTTTCAGAGAAAAAAATAAAAATCACTTTATATCATGTCCTTAGAAAAATAAATTTGTTTTGGATGTTGATATAATAATCTTGAAGAACAAGATGAAATGAAATGTAATAATTGTTTGAATAATTGGTTTTCCTTTCATGGCACCCTAATTTCACTTCCAAAACACTGCATTAGTAAATAACGTTTTGTTTCATCGGAAACAGCTAATGTAAAAATTCTAAAAATGACTTTCGTATTATTTGTTCAATCACAATTGAGAATCTCGTTATTGCATGTGCATACAAGTACACCCCAGTTGTTGATAGTTTGCTAGTTTTATTTTGTTGTTCCAAGGGCATGCAATGAAATGACTTTTATTTGTTTTTCTCAAAAACAGCGCAAGATACAAGAAAAAAGATACAAAAAATCATTGGTTCTATTTTTTGACACCCTGTATCAAGAAAACTAAGCAATACCGGATCTATATTTATAAAAACTGTTTATCCGAAATTCACTCAAAGAATCACCACCTTTGAGTTGGCCACGTACTCACTTAACACTCATATATATATATATATATATATATATATATATATATATATATATATATATATATATATATATATATATATATATATATATATATATATATATATATATATATATATGTAGAAATTGATGTTTTCACGGATCTTCGATATGCAAGATGAATTTTTCTGGGTTTTTATCCGTTAGGTGTCTTCTGATCTGTTCGACGTTTCGAATTCCATTTTGAATTCATTCTCAAGAACTGTGAGACGAATATCTGTCCATACCGTCCTGGTCAATCACTCCCCTTACGAAGCAACCAAGCAAGAGCAAGCAAAGACTTCAATTGTCTGTTCTCCACGGAAACTGGTATTTATAATGACTCTCCTCAGTCATTATCCGACTGAGTCCGATATTGAGGTGCATCCTGCCCATCCAGGTATTATGTAGAAATTGATGTTTTCACGGATCTTCGATATGCAAGATGAATTTTTCTGGGTTTCGTAAGGGGAGTGATTGACCAGGACGGTATGGACAGATATTCGTCTCACAGTTCTTGAGAATGAATTCAAAATGGAATTCGAAACGTCGAACAGATCAGAAGACACCTAACGGATAAAAACCCAGAAAAATTCATCTTGCATATCGAAGATCCGTGAAAACATCAATTTCTACATAATACCTGGATGGGCAGGATGCACCTCAATATCGGACTCAGTCGGATAATGACTGAGGAGAGTCATTATAAATACCAGTTTCCGTGGAGAACAGACAATTGAAGTCTTTGCTTGCTCTTGCTTGGTTGCTTCGTAAGGGGAGTGATTGACCAGGACGGTATGGACAGATATTCGTCTCACAGTTCTTGAGAATGAATTCAAAATGGAATTCGAAACGTCGAACAGATCAGAAGACACCTAACGGATAAAAACCCAGAAAAATTCATCTTGCATATATATATATATATATATATATATATATATATATATATATATATATATAAAGGTAGAGATTTGAATCGACTGAACAGATTATGAAATGAGAGATTGTGTCGGGTTTCGCAGTCTGAGGAATAAAGTGTACTCTTTATCTCAGTTCGAGCTTTCGAGTCTATTTGGCTCTTCTTCAGGAACGCTATTCAATCAAAAATCAATTCTTAAATATCTAAAATACAGTATAAGGGAATTAACTTACGAAATGTGAGATTAAAATAAGAAGCTGCAAATTCTATATTTATCCATCACACTTGTATATCTTGTAATATTGTATAAAACTAATCATTGCCAATGTCACTTATATCAGTATATTTTAACGATTGAGAACTCTAAACCCCTTCTACCCAATTTTATATATATATTTCACTAGTTTTATACAAAATTACAATATATATAAGTGTGATGGATAAATATAGAATTTGCAGCTTCTTATTTTAATCTCACATTTCGTAAGTTAATTCCCTTATACTGTATTTTAGATATTTAAGAATTGATTTTTGATTGTATAGCGTTCCTGAAGAAGAGCCAAATAGACTCGAAAGCTCGAACTGAAATAAAGAGTAGGTACACTTCATTTCTCAGACCGCGAAACCCGACACAATCTCTCATTTTATATATATATATATATATATATATATATATATATATATTTGTGATTATTTTGAGGCTTCCCAGCCGTGGTCTTCAGACTCTTGGGAGTTGTAATTTCACCTCTTCTGGAAGATCAATTATTGAATATTGCTTATAGAAATAATAACATTCCAGTAGCTATTTCGAGGATAACGAATACAACATTCCAGTTGTTGATATCGTTGGTGTTTCTGAATTGTTTTGTTGATCGTTATTACGTTGGTCAAACAAATAATTCTCAACACGTAGAAAGGAACATATAAACTAGTCAATAGCGAATGTATTTCCGAAAATCTCCACAACTGCAGGAGTCCACCGAAACACGTAACCCAATCAACTCTTGTTGGGTATAGATCCGTCCTAAATGTACAACAGCTAATCAAAGACCCAGCGGAGGTGATCGAGTGAAGTTATGAGGGTTTGCGGCAATTACATAACCCATAAACAGCGGGCAGCCATTCCCCGCGCTGAGTAAAGACCCCCTGGGGTGATAACCGTGGTCCACGACAAATCTCATGGTGCTTTCGCCGCATGGGTAGCTCGGGAGGATGCGGTGATGGTGTTTGAATTGATAGAAGATCTGTTTTTGATTGTTAGCGGTGCATCTTCGATATTACAACTGGACATGATAATGGAGACGACAAACTCGTTAGAGAAACTAGCGTCATGTGTGAGTGATATCAAATTGGTGTTATGGTAATTGACCTCTGAAAAAAAATATGATTCAGCAATCAAACTTCGAAACTCCAATTGGAATGTTATTTTCAGAAACTGAAGCCCCAATTTTTTTTATCAAGGTGAAAACTCAAATTTCCCAGCACGTTTACTTGATCTATCAAATCTCCAATTACACATGATTTGTGAGAATCGTTGACATGTATTCGGTAGTGATTGCACGAGTGCATAAAAATTATCGATAATTTTGCAAGAAAGCGTGATATCTAAAAATTGCAAGAGTTTATTTTCATATTTTGGCGAAAGTTTCCGAGTCCGAAGGACGATGCTCTTCTACAAAATATGGAAATAACCGATTGCAATTTGTATAAGATGTCACGCTTGAATGCAAAATTATCTGCTCATTTTTATGCACGAATGTAATTCATTGGAATATTTCACGAAGAAAGAAATTCTCAAGGAAATGTAATTTTTTGTTCATTTATACTTTCCTCTATAGATTGTATGAAGCACTCACCACAACGCGAAATGTTTTTCTATTTTTGAAGTCTATCTGACATTAATTTGTGTTGTTTTCTGACGTCTAGCGATACGGTTTCAAATGTGTTGTTATGGTGACTTGATACAATGCAATTACCGCTGTAAGTTTTCGATAATTGCATTGCTCTTATGGGACATTTTATATATGAGGGAAATATTCAAAGGTAATACCACGAGTCCTTCAAATTTAATCGATAAATTTTCATTTTCCACAAAAACTTTTTTATTTGGCAAAAGTATGAAAACAAACCGATTGATAAAATCACGAGTCCGTAGGACGAGTGATTTTATCTAATTCGGTTTGTTTGAATGCTTTTGCCTCAAAATAAAAAAGTTTGAGTGTTTCGAAAATGAAAATTTATCTTATTGAATTTGAAGAACGGATTGTATTTGGAGAGATTATTTTTTGAACAAATAGAAGGAAGAACAATTTAATTGATTAGTATTTCATTAACATAAGAAGGGAAAGAGAATAGGTGAAAATTTCACAAATTTGAAATGTCAAACAACGATGTATGTCCTCTATGATCCAGAAGAGATATGATGCTTACGTAGTGAATATGATAATGCTTGCTGACGATACCAAGAGATGGCGTCGCACCTCTCATTGTACAAGGTTGATAATTGAAAATTTCTTATGAAATGAAAATTGCTCCAGTATAGTATAGGCAGGTGTAGATATATGCCTACAAATGCTAAACGTCGTAACAGAACGTCGCTCCGTAAGCAATATATATGTAAATTACATTTATTTAAAATTTTTATTACTTTTTTATCATTATGAACTTTCAGATTTGTACGGCATTAACTTTTTATAAATCATTGCATTAAGTACAAATAAACTATCTAAATGCCGTATGAAAAAATATCGTCATGAATTTCATCTTAGATTTCGTTATATGGATTTTTCTTACTTTTCGTTCTATGGATTTTTCTTTCAGTTTTTTTTCCCTACAAACCTTTGGACCAACGATAATGTACGGCATGTAAAAAAAAATTATATATGCATAAAATACTTTCAAAATAAATTAATTTCATGTTGTTTCAAATCACCCCCCCGGACCACGGAAAGAGAGGGGGTTGCAACCCTCGATTTTTTCCCCTTGTCGCATGATTTTTGCACGGCGTTGCGGAATAATGGATTAGAAGCTGTATTGAAACAGTATGAAACTGATGCCGTACATAATAAAATGTTCAAATTAACCTTGAAATTGTCAAAAAATCCAAAAAATTTACCGACTTTGTGGCGCACCATTTTTTTACGGCTCTACGCGCTTTGTTATTATTTATTATGGATCTTCAGAGGGTAAAAATGCCGTACAAAAATATATGACCAAAATATACTCACTCTACCTGCACTTTTGAATTCTCACCAGCACTCAGTTGGACAGCTTACAAGTGACGGCATAGTGCTGAATCTTATTATTTTATGCTCTTATATCGTCCTACATACGTCACCTGGTGGTTCATATGACCCATCCATTTTTTGGATGGGCCTGTAGTCTATATCGTACTAAGGTGGGTTAAAGGGCACGACAGGAGCAAAGGTAACCGGTAACCGCATTGCTGCCTCTTTGGCCAGGATGGCGGCTGGACTGAAAATTTTGGGACCAGGTGACACCCATGGCTTGACGACTTCGACAATTGCGGAACTAGCCAAACGTTACACCCATAGTCAATCCCTTAAGAGATGGGATGAAACCAAAGCATGCAGTTTTGCCAGGATCACCCTGGGCGACCCTGGGAAGCTGAATCGATACGGTTTCAAATGTGTTGTTATGGTGACTTGATACAATGCAATTACCGCTGTAAGTTTTCGATAATTGCATTGCTCTTATGGGATATTTTATATATGAGGGAAATATTCAAAGGTAATACCACGAGTCCTTCAAATTCAATCGATAAATTTTCATTTTCCACAAAAACTTTTTCATTTGGCAAAAGTATGAAAACAAACCGATTGATAAAATCACGAGTCCGTAGGACGAGAGATTTCATCTAATTCGGTTTGATTGAATGCTTTTGCCTCTAAATAAAAAAGTTTGAGTGTTTCAAAAATGAAAATTTATCTTATTATTCTTTGAACAAATAGAAGGAGGAACAATTTAATTGATTAGTATTTCATTAACATAAGAAGGGAAAGAGAATAGGTGAAAATTTCACAAATTTGAAATGTCAAACAACGATGTATGTCCTCTATGATCCAGAAGAGATATGATGCTTACGTAGTGAATATGATAATGCTTGCTGACGATACCAAGAGATGGCGTCGCACCTCTCATTGTACAAGGTTGATAATTGAAAATTTCTTATGAAATGAAAATTGCTCCAGAAGGAACATAAAATCATTATTTCTGTCGTTGTATCAAAATCTTCATACAACAGTTTCTTCTCATACAACAAAAAATGAATTGCATTCAATAAAAACTAATTGTACGCCATCTTCATTTGAGTTAAGGAAACCTTAATATTTGAATCGGTCGTTCGCTATATCTGTCATAAAGTTGTGGTTATGAGCTATTTACGTGTTTAAGTGTTCATTGAAATGTGTTATGTTATTATTATGCTGAAAAAGTGAAAAGTGAATGACTATTAATAATAATGTAATTCTTCATTCATGATAATTTATATAAATATGAGCCAGTTCAATAGAATCGACGCGGTAAACCGTATAGTTTTGACAGTTCAAAGGTAAACAACGTTTTATAGAAAGGACCAGGCAGTTTACTCAGTATAATACCCAATGATTGGCTAGAATAACCATGGAATAACCCGAGGTTCGAGGTTGTAAAGTTTCATATCCACCGAGACCGATTTTTGCTTTATTTGCAACCACGTATACAAACTTCAGTAATTATCTCAATACGTGTGTGTACTGGACATGGCGGCGTTGAGGAAACAAGTTTAATAAATATATATTCCGTTTCTCAGACATTTTTGGAAATGTAACTATGCTGAACATTTTTTCATCCACTTATGTATTTCGCAGAACTTTTGTGATTTTTTTAAACAAATTGCAATGGGAAAATTTAACAAACGAGACAAACATAAGGTTCCGTAAGTGTAACAAGGTTGCAAACTCAATGCATTTTGTAAAACAATATCGCTAGCGGTATTCCTAGTTTGCAGAACTTTTGCAATTTTCTGTGCGAAAATAAAGCATTAAAACGTTTTTTCTATTTGAAAAATGTTCCGTTCATCGCAGGCTTATGCAGAATTTTATAGTTTGTTTCTATTCACGCACTAAAATACTGGTGAAGTTTGAAAACTTTTGGAATTATTGTGAATTGATTGTCTATATCTACTGGCCTAGTGGCTCTATCGAGATGAGCCCGCCGTATCGATCAACGAATTTATAACGACGTGAAGTCTCGCATTAGCATTGCGGAAGCAGGAATTTATAGAGGCGTCCTGCTGCTAAATCGAGTTTGAATTCGATATGAATAGCGGACCGTACGAGGCCGAACCGTCCGGTACGCTAATGACAATTGGCTAACGTGAAAGGGTTGTTCTCCGGCCATAATGGAACGAGGCATTTACATTTACTGCTGCCGGATAGATTCGGACCGATTTAAATCATTGTCTTCCGTCAGCCCGAATCATTTGGCGAATTAATAGGACATTGTGTCCTGTCGATGGCGTGGACCTTTTTGCTCCGGAGGAATTGACCAGCTGGTACTGTGCAGGGCGTTACAATCAGTCAATCGAATGTACTTTATTGTTGAAACTTTTCCTAGAGACCAAGTACCCTAACACCAAACTAATATTGCTGCACTCGACACGCGTTTCGCTAACAAGCTTAGCATCTTCAGGAGAAGAAATTTAATACTAAATTAGCAGCAATGAATTCGCCCTCATATAATATTACTAAATGATTGACGAAAGAAATTGAAAATCTCCACATCGGCCCAACTGATGCGAGTGTTGAAAATTCACAAGAATTATCAGAAAAAATTAAAGATATTAAATTGGGAGAGGGCGAAACACTGGTTTCATTCCATGCAAGTTCTTTATTCCCAAGCGTCCCAATACCCCAACTCTAGAATATTTGAAAGATCTTCTCAAATCGAATAACTTGGCAAATGACACACTGTTGAAGAGACAGCGTATTATCTCAGGGTTAGTACTAGAGGGCCACCAAGATTTAGCTAACGCCTCGGTAGATAACAATATCGTACTAAAGTGGGTTGAAGGGCACGACAGGAGCAAAGGTAGCCGCATTGCTGCCTCTTTGGCCAGGATGGCGGCTGGACTAAAAATTTTGGGACCAGGTGACACCCATGGCTTGACGACTTCGACAATTGCGGAACTAGCCAAACATTACACCCATACTCAATCCCTTGAGAGATGGGATGAAACCAAAGGATGCAGTTTTGCCAGGATCACCCTGGGCGACCCTGGGAAGCTGAATCCGAATAAATATTTGGCGATGACCAGGAAGAACCTACGTTTAACAATGGGATTCCTGACTGGACACTGTCAACAAAGGAAAAGCCTCCATATTATTGGGCTAGTGGACACACCTCTATGCAGGATGTGTGAACAGGAAGATGAAACTGTCAGGCATGTCTTATGTGAATGTCTGGAGCTATCGTCGATAAGAGAGTGTGTGTTCGGTGAGTCTTGACCTACACCTGCCGATATTAAGGAGATGTCCCCTGGTGACCTGTCCTCTTTCCTGGATAAGGCAGGATGGACAATATCCTAGGAGGGCGACTCCTTGGGAGGATGTACATTGGGTCATATTGTGGCCTAAGTGCTGTGGGTCTACACTCACCCTCCCTACTCTACAGATACAGAGATACAGAGACACTGTTGAAGAATATAACCAATTCACCAAGCTTTGTATGGATCAGAATTGTTTCCAATATAATGGCTCATATTATGCACAGCAGGAAGGGACAGCCATGGGTAACCCATTGTCTCCATTTGTGGCGAACCTGTTCATGGGCAGACTTTGAGACGGATGCTAGGGAGGTACTCAGTTAGGGTCTGGATCAGATATGTTGACGAAATATTCGCTGTGGTGGATAGAAAAGTTACCGAAACAGAAAATGTCCTTTCTGCACTAAACAGCAGATGTAAGTGTATAAAATTCACGTACGAAGTTGAAAAAGAACGAAAGTTGCCACTTTTAGATGTATTGGTAATAAGGAACGAACAGAATGAAATATAATTTGGCACTCACAGGAAAGACACAAACACGTTCAGATAAATTCTAAATGACTCGAATCATTGTCCATAACATAAAATGGCGGCCATGCAATTCCTTGTCCATAGGTTAATAACTTGTCCTTTGAAAAAAAAGTACGACAATGAAAGGAGAGTGATTAAGTACGTAGCTGAAGTGAACGGTTTTAACCCAGATATAGTTGATAAGATAATTAGAATATGTAAATTTAAGGAAACACTTCGTGAATCATCCACTTGTCGAAAAGATGAGAGAAATGAAGAGTTCATAATATTCCCATATGAACCTCAATACACTGGAGGACTTCAACAGATATTCGATAAAGTGAATATGGAAGTTGCATATAAAAAATCTCACAAATTACAGCAGCGTCTTGGAAACTCGAAAGATGAATAAGAAACAACAGAGAAGTCGAGATTTCACGAAATCAGTTGTCAAGATTGCAACAACAAATACATCGGCCAGAGCTGGCCAGCTGTCAAATCTCGTTTCAAGGAGCATTTGGCACACATGAAATACGGAAGAGTAGGAAAATCCAGTATTGCCCAACACGCTCTAGGCAGTGACCACGAAATTGGTGAAAGCAATCTTAAACCGATCAAGCATGTCAGGCTACTCGATGCATGTGAGAGTCTAGAAATAGCAAAATGTAAAAACACCATGAATGGAGACAAGGGACCTATCTCTCTCAGCCCGCTTTTCAATCTATTGTTGAAAAAATAATCAGAATAATCAATACTAACAGATGAATAACCAAGAAACTAGTGACTGCAATAGTTCATCAGCGAGAAATAAATCAGAATGATTAGCAGTAACAAAGTCCATATCGGAACGGAAAACGTTAGGTATATGAACCACTAAGCCTAGTCTTTAGATTTAATATCAATTTCCTTCTCCTGAAGATGCTAACCTTGTTAGCGAAACACGCGTCGATTCCAAAAATATCAGTTTGTTGTTAGGGTTATTTATCTCTAGGAAGAGTCTCAATTTTCACACCAAAGGTTCCAATCTCATCGTATTATATTTTGAAGACGTCGATAAAGTGAATTACTTACTGAAACATTTGTCCTACCAACCAATAAAAAATATTCTCATTGACAAATCTTTCTATAATCAGTATCACTACTTTTATTCGGGTTTGAAGGCCGTCGTTTTTTGGAATTTCTTCCTGACGTTTCGCTGGCTCGAGTGGCTAGCTTCTTCAGAGGTTCATTCATCTTGGAATTCACTCCGATGACTGGAGATTGTTTCTTCGCAAGTTGTATTTATGCCGATTCAGGTAGTTTGCGGTGCTAATTATTCCATTCGGATTCGGGGAATTGTCATTGATATTGATTATAATCATCATTATTATCTGAAGGACTACCTGCAGTTATTATCGATTTTCTTAAAATGGGATTCCATATTCGGTTGAGGTTGACAGCTTCTTCTTTTCTGTTGAAATTATCGGTGTGTTTGTGGATTTCTATTGCCTCCCGTACCAGTCGGCTATGGTATCCCTGGTTGGGTGCAATCAGTTTTGCATTTCCAAACAGAATCCTGTGGTTTCCCTCACTAAGTGCGTGTTCCGCCACAGCCGACTTGTCAATTTGCCCTAGTCTGCAGTTTCTCTCATGTTCCTTTAGCCTAGTTCCCATGGATCTTTTGGTGGTACCGATGTATACCTTCCCACAGGTGCACGGTATGCGATAAACCCCTGCTGCAGACAGTGGATCTCTTTTGTCTTTAGCCGATCTGAGGCTCTGTTGAATCTTCTTTGTGGGTTTGAATACAGTTTTTATGTTGTATTTACTCAGGAGTTTTCCAATTCTGTCTGTGACCCTCGGGATGTATGGCAAATATGCATGTGCAACTATCTGAACGTCCTCCTTGTTTCGAACAGTGGAATTCTTCAGTTTCATGGCCCTGTTGATCTCGGGTATACTGTATCCATTCGACCTCAAGGTCACTTGAAGATGTTCCAGTTCTTCCCCCAGATGTTCTGGTTCGCATATTCTTCGAGCACGTTCCGTTAGAGTAGAAATAACTCCTCTCTTTTGGCTGGGATGGTGATTCGATAGCGCGTGTAGGTACCTATCCGTGTGTTTGTGGATTTCTATTGCCTCCCGTACCAGTCGGCTATGGTATCCCTGGTTGGGTGCAATCAGTTTTGCATTTCCAAACAGAATCCTGTGGTTTCCCTCACTAAGTGCGTGTTCCGCCACAGCCGACTTGTCAATTTGCCCTAGTCTGCAGTTTCTCTCATGTTCCTTTAGCCTAGTTCCCATGGATCTTTTGGTGGTACCGATGTATACCTTCCCACAGGTGCACGGTATGCGATAAACCCCTGCTGCAGACAGTGGATCTCTTTTGTCTTTAGCCGATCTGAGGCTCTGTTGAATCTTCTTTGTGGGTTTGAATACAGTTTTTATGTTGTATTTACTCAGGAGTTTTCCAATTCTGTCTGTGACCCTCGGGATGTATGGCAAATATGCATGTGCAACTATCTGAACGTCCTCCTTGTTTCGAACAGTGGAATTCTTCAGTTTCATGGCCCTGTTGATCTCGGGTATACTGTATCCATTCGACCTCAAGGTCACTTGAAGATGTTCCAGTTCTTCCCCCAGATGTTCTGGTTCGCATATTCTTCGAGCACGTTCCGTTAGAGTAGAAATAACTCCTCTCTTTTGGCTGGGATGGTGATTCGATAGCGCGTGTAGGTACCTATCCGTGTGTGTGGGTTTTCGGTACACTTTGTGGGTTAGTCTAGCCCCACATCGTTCGATCAGAACATCCAGGAATGCTATTCGTTGGTCCTGTTCAGTCTCCATGGTGAACTTAATATTGGGGAGTTGAGCGTTCAAGGGGTCGAGAAAGAGTTTTAGAGCGTCCCTACCATGTTTCCAGATGACGAATGTGTCATCCACGTAGCGTAGCCACAAGGTCGGCTTCAATTCGAAGGCGTCGATTGCTTTCCCCTCAAACCGTTCCATGAAGAAGTTGGCTACTACTGGGCTAAGTGGACTTCCCATTGCCACGCCATCCAATTGCTCATAGAAGTTTCCCCTCCATTGAAAGTAACTTCCCGTGAGACATGCTCGGAAAAGTCCAACGATATCATTGGGGAACAAGTAGGCTAACTCCTTCAGGGAGTCTTCCAGTGGGACGTTGGTAAACAAGGACACAATATCGAAGCTGACCATAATATCTGTCGGTTCCAAAGTTAAGCCTCTAATTTTACCCACGAAGTCTGTCGAATTCTTGACGTAGGAGTTTGTTCTTCCTACATGAGGCTGTAGGAGCGAGGCCAGATGTTTTGCCAAGTGATATGTAGGTGAGTCTGGGGCACTGACTTTGGAACCGACAGATATTATGGTCAGCTTCGATGTTGTGTCCTTGTTTACCAACGTCCCACTGGAAGACTCCCTGAAGGAGTTAGCCTACTTGTTCCCTAATAATATCGTTGGACTTTTCCGAGCATGTCTCACGGATCAATCGGAAAAAAAAGTTTATGAAAACATTCGATGGGATTCCATATTTAAGAAAATCGATAATAACTGGAAGCAGTTCTTCAGATAATAACAAAGGTAATCAATATTAATGACAATTCCCCGAATCCGAATGGAATAATTAGCACCGCAAACTACCTGAATCGGCATAAATACAACTTGCGAAGAAACAATCTCCAGTCATCGGAGTGAATTCCAACATGAATGAACCTCTGAAGAAGCTAGCCACTCGAGCCAGCGAAACGTCAGGAAGAAATTCCAAAAAACGACGGCCTTCAAACCCGAATAAAAGTAGTGATACTGAAAACCTCGGCCGCGAAAGCCTCAACTATTTCGTCTTTCCATAATCTTTTTTTAATATATGAGGATTCACACGAAAGGGAAGCCCTGTAATGTTCAAAGAATACCGCGTGAATCAAGTGACAGAAGAATCGAATTTTGTAAGCCTCAGGAAAATCCTCTTTTCGCAATGAGTTCCAAAACTCAGCTGTTCTATTGAAAAAAGATCCCTTTGCAAGAGAGGTTCGACAGGTCTCCAAATTCACAACAAAGGGGTTGGAATTCTGTACTCGTCGTGTCATCCGTGTAAATATTGCTAGGGTGGCAATTCCACCAAGCTTATGTTAGCCCATTCTATTATTTTTACCAAGTTGTCGTTAATTTTATTGACGTGAATGTTCCTTTGAATTTTTGTTTCTCGAGCTGGTAGGAGACTCTACAAGAGAAACTGGTATGGAGGGTACTGTCGTTCGCAAAACTATGTATTGAAAAAGATGTTTTCTCGAGCAAACAATTGGTATGAATCAGAAACAAAGTGGGCGCCAGAACTGAACCCTGTGGAACACCTGCATTTATTGGGAGAATATCAGATGATACTCCATCAACCCAAAAAAACTACGACGAAACTATATCAGGATCTCCCGATAACTCAATATCTTTCCCCATATCCCCAGAGAAAGGGTTGAGCCTTACGAAACGAGCTAAACAGCCAGAAGCATCTCACTTTGTGGAGCCCCGCAAAGTTGTAATAACAAGGCGAGAAAGCGTGAGAAATGAAGCCGTAGAACGCATGCAATTCAACAATAAACACATCAGAGTTATGGGAACTGCGTGTTTGAAGATGAAACACGTTCCGTTGGCTTCTACATCGATATTAATAATGCTCTATGATTGCAGAAAAGGGAGGGTGTCGGTGAGAATAACGACTCTGACAAGCAGGAGTGGAAAGGTACATAAACAATCAGTTGTAGGACGGTAAATCGATATGAAATGAGGTTGGTTGTTAATAACATTTCATAATGTTGGTTATGAGCGTCAACAAGTTGGGAAAAGTGAAACTACGGATGTAACACAAGCCCTCGTAGAGATCGAGAATGGATGAATTGTATGAAGTGAGGTTTGATGTTCTCCTTGAAATCCGAGTTTACAGAATAGGGAAATGATTTTTTTTTATGTCTCAAACTATTCATTCAGATCTCCATAATGCAGAGAAATATAATTGTCTATATTATTAACTCTATTGAAACCTGTTGCTAACAACGAAAGGATAAAAATAAAAATCAACTAAAAAAATCAAATCCCAAACGAAAGGTTGAAATGATTTTTTTTGGTCAATAATGAAATTAAGAATCGATTGATCAGAGAAAACAATGTTGTTACAAAAAATCATTAGTCAAAAAATTTTTTCAATAAAGAAATCAATGAAATAATATTGTGACAAGAAAATTGAGATATCGAATGTGAAATACTAGTCAAAAAATGTGAATTAAAAAAAAATTAAAAATTATGAATAAATATTGAAACCAAGTTTCAAGTTGAGTGTACTCACGACGTTTCGACTGCTGGTATCTGCAAGCGTTTTCGGGTGATGACTGACAATATTTCGAAGAGTGGTCGGTTATAAAGCCCCGATTTTCCTATGGTGGGGGAAGGAAGGGTACTAACAATGAGGCGATCGGGTACTACTTCTAGAAGTGTGCTGATCGATTTTCAGCGAGAAATGGAGTATTGGCGCGAGATTCTCCCTCATCAAACCGAAGTCGGTCCATGCCTCGTATAAGCGGCCTCCACACATTCCGGATCTCCACGCTGGGGTGACTGAATGCGTCTTGTTTGAGGATCTAGGCGATTTCCTTGAATTTTCTCTTGAACCAGTGCTTCTTCTTGTGTATGACTTCGGCTTCAGACCATTCAATACTGTGATGGTTTGTCCAAACATGCTCCGCTATTCCTGATTTCGTTATTTCTTCACGTTGAGTGTTTTTCTTGTGTTCTCCTGTTCTTACTTTCAATGGTCTTTTGGTTTTTCCGATGTAAGGATTGCCGCACTCGCATGGAATCCGGTAAACGCAGTTGTTGGTGTCACTGATTTTCTTCGGTGGTCGAATTTTTGTGAGCTGGCTGCGTATTGTGTTCCCTGATCGAAAACAGACCCTGACGTTATATTTTCCTCCTATTCTCTTGATCCTCTCTGGAGGTCTTCTCATGTAAAGGATGGTAAGAATTTGTTATTTCAGCATCTCCTTGGTGTTTCTTCGATTCGTCCGGGCCAATGACTGATCCACCAGCTTCTTCGAGTATCCATTCTTCTGGAGATCCTTCCTCATGTTGTTCAGCACCTTGTCGAAAGCTCGAAAGGAAAGGAAGAAAGTCTCGACAAGGAACTGAACAACATGAGGAAGGATCTTCAGAAAAATGGCTACTCGAAGAAGCTGGTGGATCAAACATTGGCCCGGACGAATCAAAGGAACACCAAAGAAATACTGGAACAACAAATTCCAAATATCATATGATAGGATCTGGTGCTCGATTTTTTTAAGGTCTTCGTTATGATAACGCATACGCCATTGCTAAAGCGCAGCCAATCAAATCAGTCCTACCTTAGTGGTGGTGTATTCGCTAAATAACGAAAGTGGTAAAAATTGGACCACTGAAGAGTAGCAATGCTTTTGAGGTTTTCCTTTCTATTCATAAAAATCTGACGAAGATTGTATATTAGGCACGACATTTTTTCTTTCTTCAGAATCGCTATTCACTTTCGATCCATATCAACTGAACTTGTAAAGATACAACCATCTACAGTGAATGTGATGAAGGCAGCTCTCTTCAGTTTCATGTTTTTCATATTAGAACCAATTTTATTGCCATAACATTTTGAAACTCCGCGCAAAATTCTATTCCGACTGCCAAAAAACTCTTAAAGGTTTCATCGGCCAAACAGGATTGATCATTCTGGTCTCTCGTCACTCTCATAAAAACTGCCCGTTCAAATGTGATGTTGAAATGGATATTCACACAGGCGCTTTGATTTTTTTTATTGTTGTTGTTTAAAATTGTTCGTTCCGTTAACCAGCTGACGAACATCAACCCTCAGAAGTCGAAACTTGTGCGAGGAATGGATCAACGAGGCCTCATCTTTTAACTTGCGATTACCTAGCACGGTGGTCCGGCGAGGATTCGAACCCCGGCCTTCCGCTTGATAGGCAGATTTGCTAACCACTACACTACACTATCAATGACTCGAAAGGAACATGCGGTCAAAGTGAATGTTGTACTTTGATTGGTCGAATCGTCATATATGTCTGCTTAACCGGAATATTATTGACAGATCATTTATGGATGATGTCTCCGCTTTGGAGGTCGAAACGTCGAACACCAGAACATCTCGCCCATCGAATGATTCTTAAAAAAACAAATTTTCATATAGTTCTAACTACTGAATATTTTTTGAGTGTTTATTGGCAAGGTAGAATTGTTCTGGAATCCAGTTTTTGGGTTTTTCCACCTAGAAATGAAAAGGAATGAGTTTTAAGTTCTTAATTCATCTGCTTTTTGGCAAATTGGTATATTTGCCTTGATACGTTACTGCATATTGAAAACATGCAAATTTAAGTGACTATTTTGTCAGTCACGTTTCGTGTTTTTATGAATTTTGAGATTTAATAAATGAATTTATTTAAAAAAATGCGTGTACTTCTTCTTTAGCGAATTTTGTAAGCTAGTCTGCCTCCTTTTTCAGGCCTACTTTTCCTTTTCATTTTCAGGGGAGAGAAAATCCAAAAAATTTATTCCAGAATAATTGTAGCTACTGTTTGAAAGTAATTTTTTGTGGTGGATGAATTATTCACCCTCAGTTTTTTGTTTTCTTAATCTACCACAATCTGAAAAAATTTGAATTAATATTGGAATTCATACAAGTGTTAAAGGGCAGATTTGAGAATCGTAACACACCCCCAGTGAAGACTTTCAACCTGCAAAATCTACACATCCTGTAACAAACATTATACCTTATGTCCCTTGGCTGTCTGCAAAGATAAAGCGGATAGGCAGCAGGTATAATATTAGAACAACATTCAAAACAACAAATACTTTACGCTCAAAACTAACACACACTAAACTAACTAACATTAAAAAACACAAATAACTGTATCTATCAAATTCTTTGTTTGTGCGGTCAAAAGAATATCGGTAAAACATCCAGACCTTTGAAAGTGTGAAAGAGTAAACACAAGATGTACAACAAGAACATAAAGATTGATGGTTCTGGATAAATATAACAAGTTCTCACTACCGATGGAGATAATACAGTAGACTGGAATGGCACTCAAACGATGATAAGGAAAAGCAATAGTAGAACACGAAAGTTGAAGGAATCTATCTTCCTTGATTATACTGTCTTAGTATACTTCATCTCAGCGAGTTCAGTTTATGTGAGTCGGACATGGCAAACCCCTTGAAAGACGAAATGATATATCAAATCTTAGATTTTTGACAGATTTCCGAAAACGAAGCAAGTATTTGTAAATAAGTTCTTAAAACGAGAGCAGATTTGAATCGGAAATGTTACCAACGATAAGTATTTGTTTGCCATTGGTTCTCATATTTTCAGATTAGAAATCTGCCTTTTTACAACTATATAGGTTCTAATATTTAGTCTCATTGATTCATATAGTGGTAGGCTGAGAACCCAAAGAAACTAAGAATAAATGATTCTAACCCATCGAGAATCCCCCTGGAAATCATGTTATGGAACAAATAAGAATCGTGGTGAATAAGGACACACGCATCGGAACAAAGCTCTTATCAGTACACAATTATGTTTCATGTCGGATTATAACATGTGGTGGAAAGCCAATTAGTGATGAGCCCAGTCATACGGAACAGCATAAGCTCCTGCAGCAAATTGCTCGCGTCGCAAACGAAACCTAACCTTATCCGCACGCGAAACAAACTCGTTTAATTATTTCGCATCCACAGAAATTACACATGTGTTATCCAATGATGTAGCTACATTGCTGAGCGTGAAATTACACCTTACCATTTCTACGGCGGGCTTGGATTTCAACAAAGTTCCACATTAATTTTAAGCCGATATGGGTTGTGTTATACAAGGATGGTGGGGTGAAGCTTTGAAATAATCCGAGAATAATAGGGAACGCTGTGTTCAATTTGTCCTGCACGAAAATGATTATAGAACTATCAGTTGAGAGTAGTGAAGTGGCTTCAGTTTTTTTTTGTTTTGTTTTAGCCAGGGGAGTAGTTGTTTTCTGACAGGTGCCAGCGAAACCTACTGTGTAGGTAATTTGAGACTGGCCTGAACAGATTGTTCGAAAGATGATTTGATTTAACGCCAGTCAGTATGCCCACTGACTATGTCAAATGTTTTTACATTTTCCTCGCAATAGGAATGGGCGAATCCGGTTGCTTTTGGAATACCTCGTCCTTTGGTAGATGGCGCAATTACTTCGTTGTTCGCATCAGCTTTGGTCGGGACTTGATCCTCTGAAGGATATTGATTTTAAATTATGGAAAGTCATCGACTTTATGTTGATGATGGCACTGCCTTGCAATGACGAGTGGCCAAATAGCCCGAAACCGGTCTGCAAGTGTGTCCGTTCCTATAATTGAGAATCAATTCCTTCATTTGTATCGACGAAAGCAAATGCAGGATTCACTTCTGTGAAGAAACCTGCACTGGCACCGGTCGGATATAATTCAATGCCCTTCGTGGTATTAGCCAGGGGAGTAGTTGTTTTCTGACAGGTGCCAGCCAAAATCTACTGTGTAGGTAATTTGAGACTGGCCTGAACAGATTGTTCGAAAGATGATTTGGTATGGGTTGTGTTATACAAGGGCAGTGAAGTGAAGCTCTGAAATAATCCGAGTACCTATAATAGGAGCACTGGGTTCAATTTACTCACGAAAATGATCATAGAACTATCAACTGAGAGTAGAAGAGTGACCCCAGTTTTTCCTTGTTCTGATGTGATATCATGAATAATTTCCCAAAGAGATCTCAAGTAATATGTGTCGAAGACCAATGAAAATGGGTTCCTCAAGGATCAATGATAGCTTCTGCTCATGTGTATCAAATAAACTACACATGTGTTATCCAATGATGTAGCTTGATGAGTTTTTTTTATATGCAGATTCACACGAGAGGGAAGCCCTGTAAAGTTCAAAGAACACCGCGTGAATCAAGGAATAGGAGATACGACTTAACATCAACTTTGAATTTCTGGAGGTTGTGAGCCTTAGGGACAACCCCTCTCGGCAAAGAGTTCCAAAGCTCAGCTGTTCTATTGAAAAAAGTCCCTGTGCAAGAGAGGTTCAACAGGTCTCCAAGTTCACAACAAAGGGGTGGGAATTCTGTACTCGTCGAGGCGTCAGTGTGAATATTGCCAAGGGTGGAATGATTGATAACAATTAAGTTAGGTCTTATCTGAGCCTTCATCATCTGAAGCTGACGAGAAGTGAAGTATAGCTTCGCACGAAATAGAAATCCAAGTTTCTGGGAAACACCTTGAGCTATCGATCTCACATGGTTTTCCCATTAGAGATTATTACTGATCGTAATTCATAGCATCGAGATACTTGACTTTGTAGGAATAGTAACTCCTGACATCTCAATACTAGATGATGATAAATCGGCTTTCCTTGAGAAGAGACATGTTTGGGTTTTCCTAGCATTGAATTCCATTAAGTTCATGTTACCCCATTACATCATTCTTCTCCTCCGAGATTACCTCGTTTATGTCCCGAACTAACAAACAACAAGAAGTTAAATATACGCTCGCAATAATTGAAAAGCAGCAAATCTTCTGATGATTTCACAGGAATATTTCCAAACTTCTCGAAAATTTCACAATCGCTTTCAAAGCTCAAATACACACAAAAATCTTGAAAATCTAAAATTAGTGAAGAGTCAACACAACAGGCCCATAAATCACAACGAAAGTCATAAGGGAATATCTCTCATTTTCTATCGTGAATAACACCAAATCTTTATATTTTTGTTCAGTCCAATATAATATTGTCAATATCAAACGTGACGTTTCCGTAATATTGTGTCAATATCAGTCTCATATATATGTACTTAAGATGTCTAGAAGGATATGGTGCTGGAACTGATGCGATATTGTTTAGAATTTTATGGCGACACTTTTCAGTCATTAGTGTCATTTTTACCTATCGTGGTGTGTTTCTCAATTTCATCGCTAGTTGACGCTAATTGGAAGTGCATAGTCAACCGATCGATCGACAAACTATATTCTTTGATTCGAGCAGTCAACAAAATGAGCCAAATCTAATGTCATACTCATAAAAAACAAAAGCGAATGGAAGGAACACAATTATAGGGAATTTGGCCAGTATTCTGAACGAATAATATAGGTTGTTGATCAGTCAGCGTCCAAAAGTAAAAGTATAGCCAGCCGTCAGGTCGGCCGTTTATACATTTCCTAGGAAATTTGTTACTCTTCTCGTTGCAAACGCCATCTGATATGATTTGATGTCAAAAAGCCATGATGCTTATTATCATGGTAGGCATGTGTCGCCAAGTATACCCCAAACATGCCCAGGTATAACTCGGTACACCATCCTTCTAGACATCCATATATGTACTACTTGGAATCAGTCATATCAGACTCATAATATTCTGTCAGTTATCACATATCTAGAATTTACGATCAGTGATAGTCTCTCATGGGAAAACCATGTGAGATCGATCGCTAATAGTGATTCCCATAAACTTGGATTTCTATTTCGTGCGAAGAAATACTTCACTTCTCGTCAGCTCCTAATGATCTACAAGGCTCAGATACGACCATGTCTTGGAATATAGTTCTCATGTGTGGAGTTCGGCACCCAAACATTCATTGAGGCTTCTCCATTCTATTTAGAGAAAGGCAATCCGTTTTGTTGGTGATTCTTCGCTCACAGACTCGCTCACTTCATTGGAACATCGTAGAAGGGTCGGAGACTTGTCTCTCTTCTATAGATGTATTCACGGTCGGTGCTCTTCTGAATTGTTATCAATCGTTTCACCCTTGGCAATATCTACACGGACGACTCGACGAGTACAGAATTCCCACCCCTTTGTTTTGAATTTGGAGACCTGTCGAACCTCTCTTGCTCAGGGATCTTTTTTCAATAGAACAGCTGAGCTTTGGAGCTCCGTACCGAAAGAGGTTTTTGCCTGAGGCTTACAAACTTCAAAAATTCAAAGTGAATGTTAATTCGTACCTCCTGTCCCTTGATTTAGGCGGTGTTCTTTGACCATAACAGGACTTTCCTTCGTGTGAATCTTCATATAAAAAGATGACACTTTGTACTGAAAATTATCTCTTTCAAGTGGATGTTTCTGAACTAATGGTTTTCACTTCAATAAACAAATACCCAAGACATGATATTTTTCAATCCAGCAAAAGAGCCGCAGTTCAGTTCTCACCTACGTGAGTGTACCTATAAACGTATATTGTTTGGAAATCCATTGTCTCTGCTCACTGCTGGATTTCTTTCGCTATGCTCCGTTTACTCGATCTAGATAGCTGGTTGTAGTTCGATTGTTCTCAGATCTTAGATATGATTTATAGACGTTATTTGGTTGGATTACACGAGTTTATATTATGTGGACACGCAAGTTTATCGTTAACAACGTTGCACCTACAAATTCCTAATTTGTTATAATAATGAGAGTTGCGATGGGGAATGGATAGATTTCATTCATTCTTCTTGGTATGTTCTATGCATATGCTGTAAACGTACGTCTAGGGATATCCATTTGAGAATATTCCATGCATAACCGAATAATATCCTCTCCAGAACATTCAACAAAGACATGCTCGGCATATACATTGAAGACTATTGAAAAAAGATTTTGCTCAACTTATACCCCAAGCAAAATTTTCAGAATATTCTAGGAATATTGTTCCAAGAACATATATCGTTAAATATTGAAGGAAGTACATGTTCAGTATTTAATTTTCAGTATATTATAAGACGGTGGATTTGTGTAACATCAAATTTCACTTTAACTTCCACTTCCACTTTCAATATGAAAAATTTCATTTCATTTTCAGTAGACCAACTGTAGAAAATCACATTTTCGAGAGTAAAGGTGTCGTTTACTTTTTTCCATACGATAACTTTTGGAGGTAATAGACAGATACAAGTCCAATCTGAGACTTTTTGTAGAGATCAATAATCCTAAGTTGCATTCGTTGGGCGTTTCGCTACCAAGGTCGACATCTTCAGGTGAACTTTCACACCAAATGTTCCAATCTTATCGTTTACTGAATCCAAAGAAAGGGGTAACTTATCTGTACATTTTATAATCTAAAGTAGTGATAAAACTACCTGAAAAGTTTTTTATTGGCCCGATATGGACTTCGACTCTCAACTTCTATATATCTGATTGATTTCTTAACAAAAAACTGAGAAGCAGGCTGACAGGGATGGGCCCTTTGTCACCATTCATGCTATATCTAGACTCTAGAATGCATCGAGTAACTTTGTGTCATACACAACCTCAATCAGTCTCAGATTGCTTCCACCAATTCTGCGATCACTGTTAGAACAAGTGTGAATAATGCTCTCGAAAACTGGTCTTTATATCTCGCCGGCTCTGGCCAATATATTTATTGTTGCAATTTTGACAACTGATTACGTGAAGTCACGAGTTTTTGTGTCCTCTAATTTATCTTCTGGATTGCCAAGAAGCTGTTGTGATTCATCAAAAGTTTTATATGCAACCTTTATATTTACTTCATTAAATATCTGTTCAAGCCTTTAGTGAACTGAGGTTCATAAGGGATCACTATAAACTGTTCACCTACGAAAATTTACGGAGTGTTTCCTACTTTTTTCTTGACGGAAATATCATTGATCTATGACGATAAATTACAGTGCTGCCTTTTTATGTTGTGGACAATGATTCAACGTTAGGTTAGGTTAAGGTAGGTTAAGTTAGCTAATGTTAGGTCCCTTTAAATGTCAAACTCTACTACATTCTGTTCGTTCCATCTCCCATTTCAAAATGTATTGATAAACTTTAATATCCTAACGAATTACATCTCACAAATATTTCTTTGACTTTGAAGAACTGTAAATGATCCCATTACAGCAAACTTTTATATTATATTATATTATATTATATTATATTATATTATATTATATTATATTATATTATATTATATTATATTATATTATATTATATTATATTATATTATATTATATTATATTATATTATGTTATATTATATTATATTATATTATATTATATTATATTATATTATATAATATTAAATATTTCGATCCTGATATTTTGTCCTGTTCTGATCTTGGGACAAAAGGGGTAATATTTATGTCCGGTATGAATATCGATTGGTCTCCCTTCTTTCTTGACTGGTTGAGTTCTTCTCTTTTTCTGTGTTGTGAATATCAAGCGTGATATGAGAATAATAATGATCGTAGCTGCGAAAGCCTTATTGCACGATCGTAGAAGTATGTATAACATTTCCAGTCATTTAAGAGCTATTTCCTGCCTTTATGATCAATGACCCTGTATAACTGCACACCCTTAAAAGTGTATGTATGTGACGATTACTCAAGAATGGTGGCAAAGACAATTACGCGAAGAAGCCGACTAATACAGGAAATTGTGTGAGACGATATCGTGTGAATTGTGGAAACGGAAGGAAAACGTATCATATTCACGACAAAGACAAAAGTATGCATTGTGGGAACTTATGAACGAGTTAACCATTCACATTTGACTGTAACGGCCGTGAAAAAGTTGTTGGTGAGATTGACTGCTATTTCCAGGAAAAATGAATGATTAAAAAAAAATTTTATCGATTTTGTCATTTTTCGTCGTTACTTGGAAAAATACAGTCTGGACAAAAATAACCATTCACACGTTTGTTGGTCATGAAATTCTCTGATCAGTACAAAAACAGACGGTTAAGAGGGCGGATTCACAAAATTCCGTAAACATACCTCTATTGCTTAATGAGTTTCTGCCGAACGGTAAGTCCGATAGCAAAAACTATGATATTTTCGTGAAGACGAAAGTTGAATTAAGGTACTAACACCAGTTTGGATTTGAAATTCGTTTGTTAAAGAAAGCTGTTGACGATCAAAAAATGTCCTTAGATCGATCTAAGGAGTAGGCAGATTGAGACCTTAGACAGAACTCGTGACGAGACCTGGATAGTAGGCAGATTGAGACCCCGGCGTCAAGTCACAAACCCTTGCCCCCTGTGACAACACCTGAGGAGTAGGCAGATTGAGACCTCAGCGTGAAGTCACATTTACTCTTGAAAATGGCTCCAAAATCGGAGCCGAAACGTCGAGAACAAAACTCCAGACGCGGTTCAACCCGAACTCAACAACAACAACATATATATATATATATATATATATATATATATATATATATATATATATATATATATATATATATATATATATATATATATATATATATATATATATATATATATATATATACATATATATATATATATATATTTATGAAAAATATGTTAAAAGAAAGAACAGGAATAATTGTGTCTAGTAATTCATCCATAACTAAGTAGCTAAAATAGGTGAAATGGAAGATCCCATTGGATTTCCAAAAGTTTGTCTGTAAAATTTTTTTTTCAAAAGAAAAATAGTTATTATCGAAGAGGAATCTTACGAAGGCGTTGAAGGGCCACCACTTTTTATTTTTTTATTTTCGCTAATTCCGACTTACTAAGTCGGAATTCCGACTTGGTATCTCGGAATTAGCTAATTCCGACTTATTAAGTCGGAATTCTGACTTAGCATCTCGGAATTAGCAAATTCCGACTTATTAAGTCGGAATTCCGACTAAGTATCTCGGAATTAGCTAATCCTTGAATTAGCTAATTCCGACTTATTGAGTCGGAATTCCGACTTGGTACCTCGGAATTAGCTAATTCCGACTTATTGAGTCGGAATTCTGACTTGGCATCTCGTAATTAGCAAATTCCGACTTATTTAGTCGGAATTCCGACTAAGTATCTCGGAATTAGCTAATTCTTGAATTAGCTAATTCCGACTTATTAAGTCGGAATTCCGACTTGGTATCTCGGAATTAGCTGATTCCGACTTATTAAGTCGGAATTCTGACTTGGCATCTCGGAATTAGCAAATTCCGACTTATTAAGTCGGAATTCCGACTTAGTATCTCGGAATTAGCTGATTCCGACGTCAGAATTCCGACTTAATAAGTCGGAATTAGCTAATTCCGAGATACCAAGTCGGAATTCCGACTTAATAAGTCGTAATTTGCTAATCTCGAGATGCTGAGTCGGAATTCCGACTTAATAAGTCGGAAATAGCTAATTCCGAGATAATAAGTCGGAATTCCGACTTAGTAAGTCGGAATTAGCGAAAATAAAAAAATAAAAAGTGGTTGCCCTTCTACGCCTTCGTACTTCTACGCCTTCGTAGAATCTTATTGAATTCATGAAATAATCTTTTTTGATAGTGCAGTGATTGCTGATATGATACCAATTTTTATCAATTGCTCTTAGGCAAATATCTAGATAGACGTTACTAAAAAGTGAGACAACATCCAAACTAGCAAGGACATAATTATCTGGTAATTTAATTTTGTTAAATTTTTCTGAAAATTCAAAGGAATCTTTGATTGAATATATGTTATCTGAATCATAAGCATTATACAAAATTTTTGTTAAAAAAGAAGCTATTTTTTCTGTTGGAGAACCAATGCAAGCTATAATTGGCCTCATCGATAAATTAGGTTTATGAATTTTTGGTAAGGAATAAAATATTGGAGAAATGCCATTATAAACAGTGAGTTCTTTTTTAACATTGTCATCAAGTTGGTGAGTATCATTGAAAGATTTGATCAAATTATTGCATTTTCTTTGTATTTGAAAAGTTGGATCATTATTCAGTTGAACATATGAAGTACTGTTATTAATAATATCATTGGATAAATCTAAGTATTGCTGTTTTTCCATGATGACAGTGACATGACCTTTGTCTGATTGAATAAGAACCAAATTTTGATTATCATTCAAAAATTGTTTCGATTTGTTATAAAGATTTCGAAAAATATCATGTTTTTTGATATTAGAATTAAGTACATGATTTGTAATGATATTGGTAGCTCTAGCTATGGTGATGTTTCTTTTGTTTGTATCAGTGATAAATGAAGTAATATAATCTACATCTGCTAGAATGTTTTTTATAGGCATGTCTTTTTTCATTATTGGATCAAGACTGAATTTTGGACCTATATATATACCTGTTTCAATTGCATATCACAGCCATTTCTAAAGTAAAAAATTTGAAAATCCTGCCATACTACTACAAACTAATGAGTGATATATGGCAGGACCAGAAGCGTTCCGTCAGGATGAATGTAAATATTCTAACGTTTGACTGTGATTTTCCAGTTTTGAAATTCAAATGATGCATTACGAAATACATTTTATATTTTTGGAAATACAAATGTCTATTTTGGAATTTGAAATGTTAGTTTTTGAAATTAATTCGATACTATTGTATTACAAACATTGATATTTTTTTGAATTAAAATAGAATTTCTCAACAAGGCCCGATATATTTTTCTAATAATTTAGTAACAATGCCTAAACACTTTCTATAATAGTCTATAGTTGCACCAATTACCCACATAACACATGGACATCCAGTGGATATCTAATGGATATCTATTAAGGATATTTTGGACATCCGATGGACGTAAAGCTTTTATCCAAAGAATATTCAGCGGACGTCCAGCCTGACTGTTTTGGATGGTGTGGTATATATTTTCAAAAATAAATTAAACGATACAAATAATAAATAATAATATACAGCAGATCAGCAGAATTCCAAAAATGTAGAAAATATATCGGGCTAATTTGACACCCCTTATATAAAATAATAATTCAGACTTCATATTATTGTACAAACCTATCAGAGAACGCATCTGCTTCCCATTTAGAGCTGTAATAATAATAAATATAACGTTTATTCATTTAATAATGAGAAGTATATACAGTGTGTCCACGTTAAGGACTTACCACCCCTGTAATTGTTATTATTTGATCGATTTCGGAAGGTAATTAAAATGCCTATCTTACAATAGAGTGGCTATATTTTCGAGCTGTTGTCGTTTTATTACATATATTTCGATAAATACTGTTAGGGATTGAAAAAAATGATAATTGATTCTGTGTACCGAATTTCATCATCATATAACACAGGATGTCCGGAACAATTTTTTTCCCAATATTTCATCAAAAAAATTTATTATTGTGGTATTTTTGGTAATAATTCATTACAGATTATTAGTGAGGATTACTTCAAATATTTCGGTAACGATTTTCATTAAAAAAATTATGTGTATCTAGAAGAAAGAGAAAGAAGGTATTGAACAACAATCGTCGACGTATTGAAAAGTGTATAGGTGAGAGAATTAGGTGGATTATCCTCAATAATAATTTGTAATCATTTCTTTCCAAAAAAACCTCAATAGTAAATTTTTTTCGATGAAATATTAGAAAAATAATGATTCGTTTTTGCGGACACACTGTATTCAATGATGATTAAAATCGGTACAGGTATGTTTCAAGTGATCCTGATTCAGAATTCATTATTTTTCGTGAAAAAATCCCCAATAAGTAGTATACTATTTGAAATATGGGTAAATGAAATTGGTCACAGTTGGCTACGATAACAGCCCAAAAATATAATCACTCTATTGTTGAATAGACATTTCGAATACCTATCCAACAAAAAAGTTTTTCAAAAAAATCCCGAATAATAACGATTTTACGGGGGTGGTGGTAAGCCCTTAGGGTAAACACACTGTATATCATATACAATAACTTCCTATACGAACCATTCTGGTGATTCATTCACATTTGGATGAAGATGTGAATCAGCCAACGGGCTAAAATCAATATTATCTTCATTTCCAGAATTTTCAGGAACAGCGACTTTGGATTGACGTCTAAAACAATTTCAAAAGATTTTAAATACCTAAATAATGCTATGTATTTCTCTCTATCTGAGGTATTCTACAAGCATTGTCAATTCTATTTCAAGGAATGGAAAATTTGATTTCACCATAAATATTCTATAAAAAAATTAAAGGAAATTTTAAGAAATCCTAATAATGGTCAATTTCTTCACAACAATAACCTATCTATATTATCGAGCGAGTTCAAGAAAATTCATAGAATTCCAAATATTGTTTGTAGAGAGGAGAAGCCACAAGCCATAGGAGCCGAGATGAGAGCTCTTCTGAAATCAAAATCGAAATTTCCGAAATGATCACAAACCCTGTTTATCAACTTGATGTCTTTTCAAATAGTGATAATAAACATAAATGTTGACACATTTTGGTGATCAGGGTGTTGCTTCTAAAACATTTTTGAAGTGTAGGAATTCGAATTAGGTAGGTATTTGAAATAGTTATGTCCAAAAAGATTCCATGTGCACCTAATTATCAAGTTCCGCTGAACAGAATTCCTATACAAGGGGAAGCCCGTGCTATATATTTACCGTAATCAGAACTTGACGAAATTGACAGGCGTTGGCAATGGCAATCTATTTCAGTTCGAAAAAGCTGAACTATTTGTACTTATACCTCATTTGTATCTTTCTTACCGTCTGAATTCTTCCTACTGAAGCTTCGTTGCTCTGGACTGTTTATTCCGTTTCCTAGTTTTCCCTGAGATTCTTGGCATGTTCACTTCCTAAGTATTTAGTCTATCGTAGGAATTATATGCAAACTTACGTAAATAATAAATGCACTTTATTATCCACTATAATTTATACACAATCGGTATAAACCGAAAACACAAAGATTTCGTGGTCACACAAGTGCTCCAAGTTCCAACAGACAACAAGTGAAAAGTACAATTACCAAATGAATAACAGAAAAAGAGGAAAAACTTTTGAGAACATAAAATTACCCGCGCCGTCCTAGCGATATTGATGTTGCCAGATGCACTCCTTGATCCCAATATCATGATCAAGGTAAAACTGTTGCATATTGTTAATCTCTTATTTTTTTATTTTTTTTTTCGTATAAAACCAATTGAAAATATTTCCATAAATTAGCGTTGTAGGAAAGAATTACCATTTTGGGCCTAAGAAAAAAACCTAGTGACAAATTATTTTTTTGCAACCCACAAATGAAGTCAGCATTTATGATAGATAGGTATAGGTATTTCAGCAATTCGAAGTCCTTGAAATGGAAGTGTCGTTCAATAGGAACTCAAGTTCATTTTTTTGCAGTGAGTGAAATGCAAAATATAATCCATTTTCAAAGTGTCCACCATGTCCTCCGTGGCTTAGTTCACATTCCAACCTACCTTCATATTATATACTCACTTTATTTATGCCCAGCAAACATATTTGATATGTCGCTTCTATGTCTCAGCTTTGACCATCAGGGATATATCGCCATCATATTGCCGTTACCTCACATAAACTCAGTTTTTTCACAGTCACAATCAACTTTTTTGGCGATGTCTATGCGATGTACATCTGAGAATCTACTTGGGAAATATTTATGCGATAACACAAAATAAAATTTGTTGCAAGTGAAATAAAAAAATACTGAATACGGAAAAGTAAGGTTCGGAGAAACTTTGTATCATATGAGAAAAAGTAAAAAAACACGTTATTACAATGCATCATCTGTTTCGATGCAATCTAGGTTCAATTTTATTATAAAATACTATAAATTCAATCAAATACTGTATTGACTAGATAGAATAAAAATTATAAATAAATTATATATGAAATCACAGTAAGTACCTATGTAAAAAAGCAGCTTTGGCAACGATGCGCAAATGCTTAGTGAGGTTTCGGTGTTTTCGACATCAAAGCCGGCCCACGACCCTTTGGCCCGGAGTTGCAATTTCTATAGCGCATGCTCTTTTTTGAATACACCTTTATAAAGTCTCTTTTAAATTTTGATACGTCAGATGAAAATAAATACATTCAGTCCAAAGAAATAAAGATGAAGAATATACAAGGAGGAAATCTGAAGAACACAAATTTGAAAATAAAAGTTTCTTTCCTATCCTGAAAACCCCCTGGGCATGGCAAGTTCGTCTGTTATAAATTAAATAAGATATCGATTTAATTTAGATATACGGTGACTATTGCAGTGGAACTCCATTGCGAAACTGAGTTTGTAATAACACAAAAAAATATTCAATATTTGCGATTTCAACAATTCTTCCCTGCATGTTTTGTCCACCTTGCTTACTCTTCGTAGAGAAATCAAATTACATATTTAAATTGAATGAAGAAATTGAAATGTTTTATCAGGCTCTATTCAGTAATTGAAAATCACAAAAATCATAAAACAATGTGTTTTAAATTGAATAATCAATAGAATTGATAACAAAAAATCAAAATTTCTCGTAACAAAATTCAATGCGAAGCTCCAAAACATATTCAGTTTTCATATTCAGTTTTCCCTATGCAGACATTTCGGGACACAATCCGCACCCAGGCCGACCCTGTACTTTATACTAATATGCATTTTACGAACATAGTGGAAAAAATATCGCGTTATGGAATAATCTAGATTTGTCTTCTTTCGAGCGACACCTGTTGAAACATGATGTGACTAGCGAATAGCGAGAACTACTGGCTAGGTTGACTTCTACGATGTCTTTTCGATCTCTGAATTTTTATTACGATAAGTTCACAGTATGGACATCTATCGGAAAATTCAGCAGCACTGCTGAATCCGCGCTCTTAACTGATAATTTTGTTGAAACATGAGTACGAGAGAAAAAATAATAATCTTCAACAACCTCATATTTTTTACAAAACATTATCTGAGAGAGAGAGAGTGTGTGTTATTGCTCAGGACCAGTGTAATAGTTCACGGTTTTTCTATAGCAAGCTTAAAAACTCGCGTTTCAATTGACGGTGATTTTTATTACCTCCTCTGATCCCCATTTACCATCATCAAGAAACGATTCACGCAGTGAGGTTTTTTCTATAGTGAGTTCAATCAAAGCATTTGCCAAGGTGAATAAGGAACTTTTGTCGGAAGATTCATCCGATATTCAAATGTTAATACAGCCTCCCTGAAAAGTCAAATCCAAATATTCGCTCCTCGTTTCATCAGTTATACCCAGGAAGATTCTCATTCTTACGTTGTCTATTAGGAGGTCCACATGAAGACGTTGATAGAGTAACTCAGAAGCCGAAACTCATTATGAGACAGATTGATGAGATATTGAGTGATGATGAGAAGGCTCAAGAGTCTTGGTCGAGATACTTGGGGACAAACAATTCCAAATCTGTTGATATCTCTGAAATCTGCATTGGAATGTTCTTTTTGTGGTTACTGTTCAGTCTCTTTTGATCCATTCTGAGACCTTTTCCTATCAATGAATATCACAAGGAACAGTCCAACTGAGTTTATCACAATGTTTAGATTCATTCGAAAAGAAAGAAATATTGGACATGCGCAAAGTGCAAAAAGAGAAGGAAGTGCAAGAAATCCTTACACAGCTTACAATGTGAGCACTTGGCATGAATATAATGATTCAGTTGTGACCCCAATTTCATCAAAATCCCTTGTGAGCGAAGATGCCTATATTCTCCTTTACAAGAAAGAATGCAGTAAATCGAACTTTTGGGATCATATCTAGTTTTGGTATTATTTGTTTTTATATTCACTATTTACACCCCATTTTTTGACGTTACTAATTTAATTCCTTTCTTTAAATATTCAATCTCATAAAGTAACTGTATAACTTGACGATATGGCCACCATATCCACTCTTGTTTTACAAACTACTATTTTTCACCCCCGTATTATAATAATACACTTCTATTTCCAAAATCCGTTTGATATTAATATCCATTATTATTGGACTTTTCATTACGATACAGATTTTTAATCAATAATTTATCAATTGGAATTTCAATTCAGTGAAGGGAGGCTACATAGAAAATTAGGTCCAGAATAAAATCGGCATTTCCAAAAAAATACTGAATTCTATTGAGCTAATTCTATGAGATGAATGTAAATATTCCTTTGACTCACAGTTATTCGTCATTTATCGGTTGTAGAAAAGATAGCTTATGCAACTCTCATGTCATGGTTATTAATATTCTTTTCAACGCCATCAACAGAAGGTTTCTGACAAGGATGTCCTCCTTCTCAACGAACAGCTTTCGACAAACTGCTTGATACTTGAAATCCGATTTTCTTGATGAAACGCAGTCAAAAGTTTCTGTTATCTACACCTTTTCCAATTGTGATTCAGAAAATATAAAATGTTATTCAGAAATTACCAATTGTTTTTCAGATTAGTCAAATGTAATTCAGAAAATATCGTTTGTAATTCAGAATAGTCAACAACAATTCAAATATTATCATGTGTAATTCAGATTAGTCAATTGTGATTCAGAAAGTATTGATTGTAATTCAAATCTTGTCAAGTGTAACTCAGAATTCGTCAATTATAATCCAGAAAATAGTTGATAGTTTGCAAGATATTATAATATTAAGTCAGATTCAATCGAATGTGCGGGAGAAATGTCACTGAGATGTACGGTTTTGTACTTTGCAGGTCTGCGAATTATTTTCATAGTAATTTGTGAATTCGACGACTCCCTTCTCGGTATATGAGTCAAACATGTACTCGAACAAATACATCAATGAAAACCCCAAACCATTGACACAGGAAAAATGCAGATATTGTAAAACCTCGTTACGTCTAGAAAAATCAAAACAGAAAAATCTCCCAGGTTTGCATGAATCCCTGCAAGTAGGGGTATTGCTGAAATGAAATTCGATAGAATCAGTGATTTTTGCCAAATAAATCTACCTGAATGATAAGGGTCCTTTTGTACAATATTTGTCCATACGTCGTTTGTGTCTATTAACCATATAATCTGAATTACAATTGAAATTTTCTGAATTACAATTGACTATTCTGAATTTCAATTGACATTTTCTGAAGTACAGTTCACTAATCTGGATTACCATTGATAATTTCTGAATTACAATCAGAAAAGTTGTAGTTATTTACTCAATAAGTTTCTTAGTTACTTATATCCAAACAGATAAAACGAACCAGAATGGGTCTGATGGTCCAAGATGTGGTGAAGAGAAGCTGCCCTCTTCTCATTTACAGATTTTTTAAATAATGATAATGATAATTTCATATTTTGGGGCAACCTATTTTAGTCAATTTCAGATTCATTTCTGACAAAAAACACAGTTTCTTCGATTGCGGAAGTCGATATTTTCGTTATGCACATCAATAGAAAGCCAATTCCACTGATAACTCTTCAAACATGAGGGAATCGACCGTTCTACGTCTCAAGAAGTATAAAGTGACCGACAACGATACAAAAAACTATATTTATAGTTTATAGACAGCAATAAAAAGTATGGGCACCACGGTATTTATGATGGAAAGGAAAAGACCAAGGATATTATCATTTCATAGATTTATGTTTTCAATGACGAATGAAATATGAAACATGAAGTGATATTTATAGGATTTGATGGTAGATCATATGAATCGATAAAACCTTTATGAGGTTTAATAATAGTTTATTTGTAGTCTGGGTGGGAAAACAGAAATAAACGGAGAGAAAGGATAGTTTTATTGACGATATTACATACATATTCGTTCGATACAGCTCAAGTTCACAACTAACAGGACAATTTTTTTTGTCAAAAATCAAAGATCATACAAATTTTCTGAAAATGCAAGAAAAGCTGTTGAACAGACCATCCATAGTCTCGAAGACAGTCACACAGGGAATGATTCAGAAGGTAAGGTAATATCCTTTTTTTGCAAATCGCTGGGAAATTTCGACATCATAGGCCAAATTTCTTAGAGGAAAAGTCAAGATTTCCTTACTGCAAGGAAATGATATTTTCTCGCAGTTGATAGTGTTCTAAAACTCTTTCTCAGCGGTGCAGTTCCTCTGGATTGTAGAGCAGTTTCTTGATGTCATAAAATGTATTCTGTAGAAAGAACCAATTAAAATATTTTTAGAACCAAATCTGTTACTAACTTTATTCAAATTAAATACCTTTTGTCAAATATTTTCAATAATTTCAATATATGGGAACTTTGATCATATAGTTTCTTATACTTGATGTCCCTGTACTAGGAGAAATCCAAACTTATGAATGATTATCTAATTTAATAACAGAAATCGTAAAATGCTGATAAATATCTGCTCCGTGCAGCTAGAACACGCTCTCAGTGTAAACTAAATGAGCTACTCGAAATATAAACGAAACTATCTTAAATTGTCTTTACGCGGAAATGAGTCTTTTTGGGGTTATATTGTGATGAAAATAGCAAATAAAAGTTCAGGAAGATGAAACTTGCATCAAACACATCGATTTGAATGCTTCTTTGGGATTGAATCGGCAGGAAAATGATTCAGATATTGGTACCTTGGATTTTGCAGCTATGGACCATATCTCAGGAACTTTGAACTTGTTGTCTCAGGTTAGTTTTCGGCTTCTGCTTATTACAGTAATAACTCTTTACTTTATTTTCGATATTTCAGTACATATAAAATTTTCAATTTTCTTGAAAACTTTTCACACCTTCGCGTCTCTTCTCGTTCTTGTTGATCCCTCTGTTGCCATCCCAACACTTTCAGTTCACAAAATTCTTTTTTCCACAAGCCACTCTTTATGAACTAATTTTACCTAATATTAATTACAATTGAGCTTTATATATTGAAATTTTATTTGAAAAAGGTTCTTAAAGTTATTTGATTTTATTTTAGTGACATTTTCAATCCAGATTTTCATCAGATTCCTTTTAAATTACATGTCTTGTCTCAGTCTTTCCCAAGCTGTCATTGTGCTTGTTTTGTTTTGTAGTCTGTTAGTGAATTTCAAAGTACAATGTGTTTCTTATATGTCTTGAGTTTGATCTAGGTATTTCGAAATGTTTTTGTCAGTTCGTAGTATGATTCGTATGTAATGTTTCTTTGTATTTTAGGCTGTACCTGCCTTGTCTTCTGCCCTGTTCAGAAATCCAACACAACTGAGAAGTTTATCATTGGATGTTCATTTTTATGGTGGTTACTTTTGGTAAGCCGAAGTGAGGTCGACAAATAGTTGGTAACGTAGAATACTCAACATATTTACTCTCTCCATAGTTCAAACTCACAATTTTACATTTCTCCGTTTCTTTTATATATATATATATATATATATATATATATATATATATATATATATATATATATATATATATATATATATATTTATAAATAATATTATAAATAATGTGTTGAAAGAGGATAATAACCTCACCGAAACAGATTTAGAAACGGCAGAGACATTCGCAAATTTTTTTACCAAAGTTGGACCAGATCTCGCAAAAAATATAAAAACCCCATTGTCACCACCTCCATCCGTAAAAATCAATCCCAACTCCATGTTCTTGACACCTACCACGGAAAAAGAAATATTTGATATAATAAACACTCTAAAAAACCATAAGGCGCCTGGAATTGACGGCATTTCATCCGAAATCCTAAAAGAAATATCAAGGGAAATTTCAGCCCCAATGTCATTTATCATCAACTTGTGTTTTGAAAAAGGTATTTGTCCTCCCGAACATAAAATCTCCGTAATTAAACCACTTCATAAATCGGGTGATAAACAAATGATATCAAACTACAGGCCACTATCTTTGATTAATAACTTTGCAAAAGTTTTCGAAAAAGCCATAAAATCACGCCTGGAGTCATTTATGATGCAATTTGGATTGTTGAACGAAAATCAATTTGGATTTCAAAAAAAACGATCAACGGAGGATGCAATTTTAGCCTTGACTTCTAGAATGTATGAAGCCCTCGATAACACCAAACCTGCATTATGTATCTTTCTTGACCTTGCTAAGGCATTTGACACCGTAGATCATGCACAGTTATTGGGGGCCCTGCAAAATGTGGGTTGTGGAGGGCGTGTTCACGAACTTTTTGCAAGTTATATCTCGAACCGCCAACAAATTGTGAAAATCAATGATACTATCAGTAATACTAAGGAAGTTGAATGTGGAGTACCACAAGGTACCGTTTTAGGTCCACTATTATTTATAATCTACATAAATAGCTTACTTAATATCAACACCAGTGGAAAAATCTTTAGTTTTGCTGACGATACTGCAGTACTTTATACCGCCGACACATGGAATGATCTGAAACGGAAAGCTGAAAATGACTTCACTAAATTCATAGACTGGTTCAATCACAAGTTGTTGAAAATCAATTTCAAAAAAACCATGGCACTTCCACTCTCAAGTTACGTGAATGGATTACCTGACTTTGATATTCTAGATATTGCATATGACAACCAAATTATCAAAATCAAACTAACAGATAAAATGAAATGTTTAGGTGTCACAATAGATCGCCACTTGAGATGGAATATCCATATTGAACAAGTCAGTAATACTCTTCGGACAATGATATATAAATTCAAATGTCTTGCTCAAGTAATGAAATTACCGCAATTGAAAATGATCTATTTTGCCCTTGTGGACTCTAGGATAAGTTATGGTATATTAGGATGGGGGGGACTCGCTACAAAAAACCTGGAAAGAATCAACATACTGCAGAATTTTTTTCTGAAAATAATTCTGAAAAAGGACCGTAACTTTTCAAGTGATGCTCTCTATGAAGAAATCAGAATACTGGATCCACGCCAGATTTATTTTTATAAAATAGCATTGCATTGTCAAAAAAACAAGAATAAGTTCTTGCTTGTTTCCCACTCTCATGAGACCAGAAATAAAACCAATAAAAATTTTTTTCTCCCAACTTCTAATAAAACTGTTGGTCAAAAATGTTACACCTTTCTTGCCCCTAGAGTATTTAATCACCTTCCCCAGTACTTGAAAGATATAGCTCATTATAATTTATTCAAATCGAAGCTTAAGCAATTCATTTCGAAAGAAGATAGAAGAAAAATACATTATATAATAGAGAATAAATTTGAAGGTATAGCGTAGCACTCAAAATTTCATATCTAACTTTCTGATTGAGCTCATTTATTAGTCACGTCTTAATTGAAACTGAAAATTGGAACTTGATGTTGGTATTATACCCTAAGTGGAATCCGTACTAGTACATTTTTTTTAAACTGTAGGCTTTGTTAATTTGTTACTGATAGATACACTTACTGTTAGTTGGTAAAGCATAATTCACTATGGCGAATATGGCGTTGCCAAATTTTGAACAATATTCCGCATAGTTCGCAAAAATCTTATGCAGACAGCCCCTTGGCTTTGCGATTTTGCGAATTTGTGCTGGACACTCTTTTCTCAAAAATTGTATGATGTTTGTAAAAACTTTATTGTATACACTAGCCGCAGACAGCCAATTAGGCTTTGCGGTTTCCTTCTGTTTATTTGCCCTATTATTTATGTAATTATTTTTTTTTGTATTGTACAAATAAACATTATTATTATTATTATATATACATATATATATATATATATATATATATATATATATATATATATATATATATATATATATATATATATATATATATATATATATATATATATATATATATATATATATATATATATAATCGAAGTTTATCTATATATTTCATTGAATTTCATTTTATAATGTAAAGGGAAGATTCTATGAATATCTGGGCACCGATCCCCCCTTGTTCCACCCCCACAAACAGATCTCGCACACCTCACCAAGAGAAAAAACAAAACGACAACGAAATCAGCAATTCCGAGTTCATTGGCCCTCACGTGTCGAAGTATCTACGCCGTTCGGAGCGGTAAATAAACAATTACCACAATTTTTTGTTAATTGGATTCATTAATGAAGCGTTTTCCAGATGAAATCTATACATAGATTGGCTGTACACAGCTTGTAATTGAAATACAATTCCACCGTCAGTTTATTTTAGGTAATTCGAATGGAAATCTCCCTCTCGCAAATGAAATACAGCGTTATCGAGATGGTAGAATCGATATGTAGCGTTGTTGTCTGATCGAGACTCGATGGGAATTAGATATTCAAAACGAAATCTAGTATGTGAGAGGAAAGGTAGGTATCCAGATGCATATATTCCTGGTGAAATTATTTCTATACCAGTACAATGTCATTTTTTTCGTCAAAAACGCTAAACCTACGGCTCACTTGATAATGACATCTAGGGAAATTCACATTCTTGAAATTTCTTTGCAGATGGCGTCGAGCGGTAACTCTAGACACATGATGAAGTCTGACTGTGAGTCTGACGAAATTTCTATACACCGCGGGCATATCTGACAGACGACAGTGAATGACAGTTGTCAATCCAGCCTGCTGGACATACAAATCTGATTTACCTATGCTGAGTGTGTGTTTATGTCATATTCTAAAATCTTTTTCCTCAATAAAGGCTCAATTTTGTGCGATTGTGAAATGTGGAAGTATTAGCGGCAGACACAATGTTTCATTCCATCGATTCCCTTCTATTTTCGACAATAGAAAAAAGATCAATCCTCTTGCTGAAAAGAGATGTGAATTGTGGATTCAGGCAACTAGAAGAGCAGATTTAACTTCTCATAAGTTGAAATGGGCAACGGTGTGTTGAAAACATTTTGTAAGAGATATTTTCAAAGAATCTAGGAAACATGATTTTGTTTTTTTATTTCAGACAAGCCAAGTGCGCTCACAGATGTTGACAATATAGACTGGGTACCGAATCAACTACTTGGCTACAAAACAAATATCGATGCAGTTCAAAGCATTCAAAGATTGTATCGTAGGGAGCAGAGTGATAAAAATGACATCGCAAATATTCCAGTTGATATGGATAAAATTGATGATGATTCTTTGTGTGAATGATCCAGCTGTTCAAAACTTAAATACCTATTATTGATGAGCAAAATCAAACTCTGAATGATATAAATTAACCAGTTGAAGAAGTGGAACATGCACAAAACTCTGGTGAACACCTATGTCCCGTTATTGATTTCGAGTTGCAGAATTGTTATCGTGAAATCCATCATCTCCGGGAAACTTTGCAGACTTAATCATTACCATTGGGAAGTTTAAAGCATAACTCATCTAAATGCCTTTTTTATACAGGATTACCATATGAGAGGATGGTTGTGGTTTATAATTTTGTAGAGCCTTATATAACATATCCTAAATCTGTTCTTTCAAAATTATTATTTATTAAAGTACATTTTCAGTATTTTTTTCACAAGCTTCATTCCAAACCTTCTAATCCATTTAGATATAAACATATTGTATAAATCCAAACTTTTATAGTCTTGAAGTCTTCTGTGCATGCACTCTCATATACAAAATAGTTTATAATGTCGTACAACATGTCACTTCAGGAAACTATTTCACAGCATTACTACAATCCCCAAATTTCAATAAATAAGGATCACATCCCTTACTTTCCTTCAGTTTTTCTGAATATCTCTTCTGGATATCCATAGACAAGGTGTTGAAATAATCAATCACTTTTATCAGCCATTTCACATACAATTTCCTTGCAAGCAGCAAGAATAATGGATATAGATTGCAAAATTTATACATTTATATATGTCAGGTACACTAAGGGTATACCCAAAATTAGGGTAAACCCGTAATTTCTTCATAATTACGATAATAATCTCATTAAATTACCATTGTTGCTTATGGACGTAGGGTTTGTTTGTCCAGCAGGCTGATTGACAGTTGTCTTGTGACGTCACATGCCCGCGGTGTATTAGCGAATTCCCTAGAAGAATTCGTGCAGAGTCAGTGTGTTATTTTTTTTTTCAACACTCTACCTGATGTAGGATGAAGATACACGAATTCTGTCAAAATTTGCACGAGTTTGTCTGTTTCTGTTTAGACAGTTTAGTAAATACAGATATTCACCTTGATACATATATAACAGATAGATGCATTTGCTTAATATTACCGATATGTTATGAGAAATTGATATAAAATTTCATAGAAATTCTTACTATTCGGTGCTGCTTCAGATAATTTGATGAGTTTCTTTGAAATATCGGTATCGACGTGAGAGGTAGTGGAGTTGGAATACAACGAAGAAATAGTGCGTCAATAAACAGTTTATTGAGCATTATATTGTTTAATTCGAAATGAATTGGACCCCCCATAGTCCAGATTAATCTGAGTAATTTCAATTCATAAGGAAGATTGCTATCTATAGTGCAGGCTATTATGGCGCTGAATGAGAAGACCGTGTTTGAAAACATTCTCCCGAAAGAACTTTTATTCCGTGATTTGAAATTTTTGTTACTGCATCTTTTTACTGAGCATGTAACAACCATTGTCACTAATGCTGGATCTTGAAATAAATGTGTAAAACTGGGAAATTCTGGAAAGCAGTCAGCAAATAACACAAATATAACTTCTACCAATGTGAAAACTGAGCAAGATGAACTTTGTTTTCATCATGTGTTTTGAATGTTTTGTATCAAACATCGGAACTTGATATAGATGAATAGATGATTGATTATTTCGTTTACGAATACCACAGCGTTTGATATCCATTATGAAGCACTATTTGAAACAACACTTGATTCAAATACTAAAAAATCGGAAAACTAATAATTGAAAGCAACGGCAGATGAACGACAAATAACTAAGAAAACTGCGGCAGAGAATTGATCTGGAAACGACAAATAGCTGTTTGAAAGGAACAGTAAAATTATAGAACATTTCAAGCGAAATTCCAATGAATTGGAATGCAAATGTAAAAAGCTGTCAGAATTCGATTTTCTTACCATCTACTGGAAATCGCAGTAAATTCCGTGGATATAATTGATCGTGTTTAGAGTTCTTGACGAAACAATATCGAATCGGAGATCGCATCACGAATAAATACAACTTGGTAGGTATGATCGTTAAAATCGGAATTAGCGGTTTATCATTCATCGAGAAACATGCAATGCATTACATTCATAGTCATTCACAAATATGTTCATATATTCAGCAGCATTCTATCGAAAAATTCGGAGAAAAGTTAGCTGTTGCACCCGATATTTCCCAAGTGATTGATGAAGTTTGCCATAGGGTTTGATGAATTATTTTTTGACTTCTCAATTCCCCGAATAAAAAAATTTAAATTACAACTTCTATGAAAGGAGTAAAATCAAAAAAAATTATAAACACTCTCTGTTGATAGGTACAGGTATATCAGTCGAACACGTTTGATTCGTTCACGAGAAGGAAGAAAAAGTTCATCTAAATCAGCTACCCCCCCGTCCTGGGTTACATAAAAATCACTTTTTTTTGCTCAATTTGTATACCAAGCATATAAAAATTGAGTCACATAGATTTTCATATGCTTGGTATACAAGATGAGCAAGAAAACGTGATTTGTATGTAACCCAGTATCCGTCGTCGCCATATAGGCAGGGGAGTAGCTGTTTTAGATGGAATTTCTTTCCCTTTTTGTGAATGAATCAAACGTCTTTGAATGATGTTCACGTGTTGATATTTTTTTAATTTAACTTCTTTCATAGAAGTTGTGATTTCTATTTTTCCATTCGGAGAAGTAAAAAGAAATATAATTCATCAGTTTCCTTTCTAAACTGCTGTCTTATGGTTCATCTTCTCAATTATGTGCTTTGTTGAAGGGTTTCTGGTCTGATAGGTCTCTCTATGCTGTTGTTGGAGTATAGCCTGATATTTTCTCGATAAATGCAGGTGTGTAGAGTTCAGTTCTGGCGCCCACTTTGTAATTGCTTCATATCAATGATTTGCTGCTCAAAACATCTTGTTCAGTACAAAGTTTTGCGGAAAACAGTACTTTTCAAACTAGTTTCTCTGCCAGAGTTTCCATATCAGCACGAGGAACAAAAATCCAGAAAGGCATTAGAGTCAATACTATTACCGATGAATGAGTAAAAATGATATGGAGGAATAACATCAACTTGGTGGAATATAATGCTGGGAAAACCCAAGCATGCCTCTTTTCGAACAAAGCCGATCTATCTTTATCTAATATTCAGATGTCATTAGTCCTACAAAGTATCTCATTGCTAGGAATTACGAACAGTAATAATCTCTTATGGGAAAACCATGTGAGATCGATCTCTGTAGGTGCTCCTCACAAGCTTTCATTTCTATTTTCATTCATTAAAATTTCTTGATTCTATTTATGTTGGTTCTTGCCAATGTCCAATTTCGCTGTCTGAGCACTCCTGTAAAATAATATTTTGTATCATTCCACAAATAATTGAACATAGATCTGCTAATTTTCTAGTTGTTCATTGTTGAAAATGACATTGACATTGTGATATTCACTGAAATTGAGATGAACAAATAAATCTGGGATGTCGTCACATTGCAAATTTGATGATTGCCGGAGATTCCCATTGTATGGTCTGTTGTAGTCACTGAAGAAGCAGCTCCGATTAGTTTTTAACCCTGAGGTTAGTTAGAGGTAAGGGTTGTATAGTTTTGAATCATCAGTTGTTGATGTCACCCTTGTCTTCTTACAATTTCTATCCTCAAGTCTATCTTCTTGGCATTTTCAATACTGAATTTTCATGAAACATTTCCCGTAGCTCGTCAATTGTTGAATAATAATGAAGGGCTAGTGGGTCTTATGTCCATACTCACAGGAATTTCATTTCACAACCAATGTAACAATGGTGACCAATCTCCCATATGGCCCTCATTTTATTGAGCAAGAATGAACATCAGTTTTCAGTATGAAGCTATTTCTGCTGATTGGAGATAGCTAGGACTTTGACCATTTTTCTACGTAAACATTGAAATGTCTCAAGTACAGCTTATCCAATCCATCTTGGCAAATAACTGATGCAAAGAGCAATCTCTGTGAAATACAGTAAGTTAAAAAAACACCTAGTAGCCTTCATAGTATGTTTTTTCTTTCGTCATGGTCTGCGCTATCAGTGTGCAACTGGAGAAGTAGTTGAGTTTGTGCCAGAATGGATTGGATAGGTTGTTTATAGGGCCAGATAACTCAATTTGGAAAATTGTGGACATGGACCCTTTCTCTTCCAAGGAACAGATATATAAACTTACAATTGACATTAACCAAAATATTTCCATTTTCCACAGGAATCAACAAAACAACTTTTTGTTTGAAAATGGTTGTTTTTCTACCATTTCGCTGCCCATCTCTAGTGTACTCAGTGCAGAAACTCTCTTGATAAATCACTCTCAGACTTTGTCCACTTTTTTAAGTGAAATTTGAAAGTTTTCAAGTACAGCTTATCCAATACATCTTGGCAAGAACTAGTGACGTATAAGCCCAGCAATCTCTGTGAAATACAGTGAGATAAAAACACTCATTATAAGTGTTCACTGTGTTGAAATTGATTCCTAGAAGGTGTTTTTTCTTTCGTCATGGTGTGCAACTGGAAAAGTAGCTGAGTTTTTGCCAGGATGGATATAGGGCCATATAACTCAATTTGGAAAAATGTGGACATTGGCCCTATTACTTCCAATTGAAAATAACCAAAACATTTCCATTTTCCACGGGAATCAACAAAACAACTTTTTGTTTGAAAATGGTTGTTTTTCTACCATTTCGCTGCCCAACTCGAGTGTACTGAGTGCAGAAACTCTCTTGATAAATCACTCTTATAGAAATGAAAAGCGGGATGATATCCGGAAACATGGAAGTGCTTTATGGGAGGCTAGTAAGGCTCTTCATTTTCCTTTCAATTAACAAAGTGGTTCACTTGGCAAACTACTTGAATTCAAAATAGGAAGGGTCCTATATTTACTGATCATCTTCAGTAGCCTGGTTACTTATTTTTGAAATATTCAAAGTTTGTTTACTCATTTTGAATGTTTTATTCCATCAACGTTTTGTCACTGCTTTTTATCGCAATCAACTGGAAAAAATATGGTAAGACATCTATCTTACCTGACCTTGACGTTGAATAATAATGAATGGCTAGTGGGGCCTATGACCCTACACACAAGAAATTTATTTCACAACCAATGTAACAATGGTGGCCAATCTCCCACATTGGCCCTTATTTTATTGAGCAAAAATGAACATCAACCTTCATTATACAGCTATTTTTGCTCATTAGAGATATCTAAGACTTTGTCCACTTTTCTACGTGAAATTTTAAATTTTTCAAGTACAGCTTATCCAATACATCTTGGCAAGAACTAGTGACGTATAAGCCCAGCAATCTCTGTAAAATACAGTTAGATAAAAACACCCATTATAAGTGTTCACTGTGTTGAAATTGATTCCTAGAAGGTGTTTTTTCTTTCGTCATGGTGTGCAACTGGAAAAGTAGCTGAGTTTGTGCCAGGGTGGATATAGGGCCATATAACTCAATTTGGAAAAATGTGGACATTGGCCCTATTACTTCCAATTGAAAATAACCAAAACATTTCCATTTTACACAGGAATCAACAAAACAACTTTTTGCTTGGAAACGGAAGTTTTTCTGCCATTCCGCTGCCCAACTCGAGTGTACTGAGTGCAGAAACTCTCTTGATAAATCACTCTTATAGAAATGAAAAGCGGGATGATATCCGGAAACATGGAAGTGCTTTATGGAAGGCTAGTAAACGGACGTGTCCGGCCTGGATTAATGAGGACGTATCTCCAGGAGAAATGGGAATTTATCACCATATATCCACGGGTTTATTAAGATTTATACAGGGCACACTTTCCGTTCGGTGATCGATGCGGCAGACGCTGTTGCCGGTTTGGCATCAATATTCATATCGTACTGGGTGTTCTGGAAGCGCAGTTACGAAGACAACTGAGCGATGCATTTGAATTTCGTGCATTTTTTCCACTTATACTTACACGAGAGCTTTTTTTTGTCGAAGTAAACTTGACATTACGATGAGAATTTTGTTGCCTGGCAACTCAACGAAAAAAACTGTCTCTGAAAAAATCACGAGTCCGTAAGAAGAGTAATTTTTTCTGGCAGTTTTTTCAGTTGATTTGCCGGAAGGCAACTGAACTGGATTCACAAATGTCAAGTTTTCTTCGACAAAAAAAGCTCGAGCGTAATTCGGTACGACAATTTAATGAATACAGTTTAGTTCATTCAATTCAACGGAAAAGTACAATTCTTAAAAACACAATTCTTATATTTCATTTTCACAGATCAGATATAATCTTTCGACAACGCAACTGAAAAATTGACAAAGACGCCGTCAAAGATTTGTTAACAATTCTGGTTGCCATGCTTTAAAGAGGTAGGTTCCGTTTTGTCGCTGAAAAACTTAGGGCAAAGTTTTATCACTGTCATAATGACAAAATCACGGCGGCTTATGGGATATTTTATACATGAGTTAAATCGTCAAGGTAATTTTCTTCGTAGTTCTTCTGGGTTAGTTACCTACCACAATGAAAAATCAAGATCTGATATCGAAATCTACAAGTGTGGAATGGCATGTTTTTTGGAAAATCTGTCAATGATGTGAAATTTCTCTCATTCAAGAGAGATGCCAGGTTTGGCTTATATCAAATGAAATCGTTGAGATGCAAATATCTCTAGATATCATGATGAAAACAGAAACCTTCGATTTTCGTAGCCTGCCATTGCTCTCTCTAGCTATCAATCCAGTTCATATCGTACTGGGTGTTCTGGAAGCGCAGTTACGAAGCCAACTGAACGACGTATTGGAATTTTGGGCTTTTTTTCAAGGTAATTTTCCTCGTAGTTTTTTTGTGTTAGTTATCTACCACAATAAAAATTCAAGATTTGATATCGAAATCTGTAGAAGGGCAGGTTCTTTGGATTTTTTTTATATGCAGATTCACACGAGAGGGAAGCCCTGTAATGTTCAAAGAACACCGCGTGAATCAAGGGACAGGAGATACGAATTAACATCCACTTTGAATTTTTGAAATTTGTAAGCCTCAGGAAAATCGTCTTTCGGCAAGGAGTTCCAAAGCTCAGCTGTTCTATTGAAAAATGAACTCTAAGCAAGAGAGGTTCGATAGGTCTCCAAATTCACAACAAAGGGGTGGGAGTCCTGTACTCGTCGAGTCATCCGTGTAGATATTGCCAAGGAGGGAATGATTGAGAACAATTCAGATGAGTACCGACCGTGAAAATATCTAGATAAGAGAGGCAAGTCTGCGACCCTTCTGCGATGTTCCAAATGAAGTGAGCGAGTCTGTAAGCGAAGAGTCACCAACAAGACGGATTGAATTGAATAGAATCGAGAAGCCTCAATGAATGTTTCGGTTCCGAACTCCTCACATGATCGTAATTCCTAGCATCGAGATACTTGACTTCGTAGAAATAGTTACTCCTTACATTTGAATACCAGATGATGATAGATCGGCTTTCCTTGAGAAGAGACATGCCTGGGTTTACTTAGCTTTAAATTCCACCAAGTATATGTTACCCCATTCTATTATATTTAATAAGTCATCGTTGTCATGTCAATTATGTGAGAAGTATCCCTAGATATCATGCTGAAAATAGAATCCTTTGATTTTCATTGCCTGACATTGTTTCTTCTTGCTACCAATCCTGTGTTATTTCCATCGGAAGTGAAAATGTGTTCTGAAAACTTTGAACCACCAATCTGTTTCTTTTTGATATACATCTTGTGTAAACGATGAGATTGTTACCTTTGGTGCAAAAGTTGAAACTTTTTCTAGAAATCAATTACCCTAACACAAAACTGATTGTTTTTTCACTCGGCGCGCGTTTCGCTAACAAGGTTAGCATTTCCAGAAGAAAATTGATCAAAAACCTAGGGTGAGCTGTTGATATACTTGAAATTTGTTGGTCCGATAACGACATCTTCTATTATTACTGATTATTCTGAAAAATTTCTCAACACTAGATTGAAAAGAGGGCTTGTCACTATTCATGCTGTTTTTACATTTTGCTATTTCTAGAGTCTCACTGCATCGAGTAGCTTTGTGTCATGCACATGCATAATCAGTTTCGAATTGCCTCCCACCAATTTTGTGGTCAGTATCTAGAGCGTGTTGGGATATAGTGGATCGCTCTACCCTTCCATATTTCATGGGTGTAAAATTCTCCTTGAAACGGGTTTTAATAGCTCGTCGTCTTTGGCCGATGTATTTGATGTTGCATTCTTGACAACTTACTTCGTAAATTCCCCACATTTCGGTGTTATTTGATTAATCTTTTGGATTACCAAGAAGCTTTTGTAATTTATTAGAAGTTTTATATGCAACTTTCATATTTGCTTTATCGTATATCTATTGTCCTGTGTGTGTAAAGTGTATTGAGATTCATATGACATTACTATAAACTTTCTATTACTCTCATCCAAAACTCGAAGATTCGCGAAGTGTTTTCCTGAATTTACATTTTCTAGTCATCTTATCATCTGTCTCTGGGTTGAAACAGTTCACCCCAGCTACGTACCTAATCAATCTCCTTTCATTGTCGTACTTATCTTTCTTTGAAAGAAAATGCATTAATCTACATACAAGAAATTGCAATACTGCCATTTTATGTTGTGGACAATGATTAGAGTCGTTGGGAATGTATCTGAACGTGTTCGTGTCTTTCCTGTAAATGTCAAATTCTACAACTATTGTTCCTTTCCGATTCGTACGTGAATTTTATGCTCCTACACGAACTGTTTAGTGCTGAAAGGACATTCTCTGTCCTTGTATCCACCACAGCGAATATGTCATCAACATATCTAATCCAGACCCTAAAGAAGTTACTAAGTTCTTTCCTAGCATTCTTCTCAAACCTACACATGAACAAGTTCGCTATAAATGGGGACAATGGGTTACCCATGGCTTTTCTTTCGCGCTGTGCAATTTGAAACTGATGAATCATTTGCATGACACAACGCTACTCGAAGCACGTGAGAGTCTGGAAATAGCAAAATGTAAAAACAGCATGAATGGTGACAAGGGACCTTCTCTTCCGTCTCTAACGCGTTTCGCTAACATTCTTAGCGAAACGCGCGTCGAGTGCAAAAATATCAGTTTGGTGTTAGAGTAATTGATCTCTAGGAAAAATGAATACATCTTGTGTTCACTCTTTCGCACTTCAAGTGGTCTTGACATTTCACCGATATATGTTTTCCTTCACACTCAGTATACTGACTGAACTCGAAATGTTACATATGACATACCTAGTGGTTGGACTCAGAAAAAAAGTTTCAATATTCGATGTGAAAACATTATTTCCAGTGAACGAAATGTCTATGACGTCAAAACGTGTAAGGTGGTAGAGGAAAAATATTTTCCTTCGAAAAACACGAGGAAAACGACCTGTTCGAAAATAAAAAATAATTAACTGCTTAGATAACAGAGCGGTTCCACACATTATGAACTTTGTGTTTGTTAAAAATAATACCAAGAATCACATTGGATAATTCTAGTACTGTTATTTCCTATCTCACCATTTTTGTCATTTTTGTACCAGCTTCCAAGCTGTCTTACGTATGGTGACTGTTTTGAATTATGATCCATTTCAACGTTATTTCCTGAAAATGAAAACGTCCACAAAGACAGATCAACAATTTTTTGCCCCAATGGACAAAACGATCTCAAATTCCTTTCTGCAACTGATTGTCTTTTTTCGATGTTCAAGTGACTGTTAATTGAAGCAGAAATCATTTGACTTGTGATTGGAAACCTTCAATCGGCATTTCTGTGAACTGCACTGGAATGTCAGATTTCATTCTTGCCTATCCAGTACATAATCAGCCACCAACCACGAAATTAAAGCTTCCGGGCATCGAACCATGGGAATAGCAATGGCAAGAGTTTACATAAGCATATATCCGTAAATTACCGTTTTTGCAATTTCCAAGATCAATGCACTTCGGAGGTATTAAAATAGCATTTAATTGTTGGCATTAGAATAAAAGTAGTAATTACTTCCTTTGATTGTATATGTCACTTGAGTTACATAAAGTGAAGGAATCACTGTTCCGTGAGCATGACCATTTTAGCGTAAGAAGGAACGCAAATGAAGTAACTCTTGATTCATTTTGCTAACGGACTAGGAAGTTTGTGGTGATATTGTATATCGGTGGATTTCAGACGTATAAGTTTCAAAACTCAACGTAATATCATGTGCATTTCAATCTGAGGAGCAAGTTAAAGATCAATTCACAGATCTCATTTGATTCATAGATAGATAAAGGATAGAGATATTGAAAATATCACGCCATCTTTGAGAAACTATAGTCGCATGAGGTCAAGACTCTATCTAGCAATGTAGCCTTTTTGCAGTTACATTAAGTAATTTAGATGAAATCAGAACATGGGCATCAAAATATATAATCGTCATTGAGATTCTGTTTCATGATTGACGATTAACCAATCCTGGACATTGAAGAAAAATACTCAGCATCTAATAAAATGGAAAAATTCCTGTATTCATCTCGTTTTTGAACAGAAGCAGAATCGTGTAATCTTTTCAGCAGATTTTGCAATGTTTCTGTTTATTTTAGTTTCCTTTCATCAGTCATTTTCCAGTTATTTTCAATAACTGGTTCCAGTATTTATGATTATGAATGTTAATTTGTATCTATCATATCTTTTTTAACAGTTGTTACATTCATTCATTCATAGATAGAGGATGTAAATGGATTGTTTTTGTTAAAAATCTTGATGTACTGAAAATTTCAAATTATTCCAAAACCAAACATCCTTATTTTTCAGCAATACCAATCGAACATTCTGAAAGAACTGGAGACAAATGTTGTTGACGAGAACACAGAGGAATTTGAAATTTTACAGCGACTGGAAAACGATGACGAAGAAGAAGAAAACTGAAACTAAAACTTGTAGTTCTTATTGTTAGTATCATTTTTTTTCAATATCAACGTCCATAAATGTATGAAGTGGCATTATTCAATAAAAACAATTATAAAAATTCCATTATTTTTCATTCAGTCAGGAAGTATTTCGTTCAACTAAGATTATAAAAAAAAATATTCCCCTTAATAAATGCATAATTATACGAGAAGGTGAGTATTATTGAACGCATATGTACTGAATTATTAAAAAAAGTATCAATTATGACGTGAAAGCTGATAAAAAAGCAAATCATGTAGAATTATATATTTATCAATGATTTATAAACTTAATGAGGCGTGTTTTTGATCAGGGCTATAGGTTGACCTCAAATGCCACAAATGCCACTCTAAATAGTTGAACACTGCGCACAGTCTGTCTTCTATCTTCAAAATGATTCAAGATATGAAAAAAATGTTTACACAAGAGATGTAGAGAATTTAAAACCCATAGGAAACTAGATATTTGCAATGAATGTGTAAAAAATCGATCTTTGATCTTGAAATATCTGTAGTCGCGAACACCCTACGATATGTAGGTTTTGAATAAGTTTTAGGTTGTCAAAACGATGGTTTATACAAGTTTATAGCTGACCACCTCTCATTAAAGAAAAGTCTGCGACAAAGAATATCGAACATTATTGAACTGGATGTGTTAGGATTTTGAAAGGTCCTCATTTCATCCAGGAACTAAAGGCAATAAGTAGCCATGAACAAAGTAATAACAACTAATATTGATTTAATCTTCCTTTCCATCGTAGACCGACCAAATCACCCGGAAAATTAAAATCCGCCTTTTATAAAACCCCATTCCACGGCACATCATAATTTCATTTCTTTATGAGAAGTTATACTCATCACGGGTCTGAAATAATGGGTATGAAATTAAAAAACTCAAACAAAAAAAATTGGCTACTCATTGCTACTGTGTAGATGGATCTTCATGCTACGAATATGACAGTCATCATCTATATTTGTGTCGGTTCTTGTTGAGGAAAGGCCTTTCGAAATTTTTTGCCGGCGTTATGTTGATACTTTTTCGTAATATGATGACTTGCAAGTTGTCTGTTTGATGTAAGGTGCGAAAGGGATACAAATACCTGCGTGACTTTATACAGTGGGTGAATGAATGTAATGACCAGTTTTCCATTTATTATAGATAATAATAATAATCAATAGACACAGCAAATTTTCGGGGTCCATTTGTATAGATTCCAATATTATTTCTAATTTTTTTAACTTGTGGTAGGCTACAAACCCAGACAAGTACGAACGAATTAAACATATTATTTCTTTCAATGTTATTCTACTGGGTTATTCAAAAAGGGAGATTCGATCTTTCAGTTTTGTAGAGTTTTACTAATTTAGACTTCCCCTTCTGACAGTATTTTTTTCTCCTATTGGTTATTGGAATACAATATTTCTTGGAATTCTGAACATCTTGAGGTGCTAGACACGAGGCGGATATCTAGAAGGGTCGATTGCCATCCGTGGAATATACAGGGCGATCCACAACTACCAATCTACAGGGTGCTACAAAGTATCGGACCGAACAGTTCCTGTGCCTTTACTATGACAATATCCTTGTCAACCATCATACATTCTAAAGCACGGAGGGACTTGTGATTTGATTTCATCATTGATTCGAAATGAAAAACCACTCCAAAACATCCACAATAATTTTTGTAGAGTTCAATTAGGATTGGGATCAGTGTACATCAAAGAAAAACCGGTTGTTTTCTTGTCAAAGTTTCGAATTTGAGTAAATTCAACCTCAGGGCTCTGTAACAATGGTTTATCATATCATAAACTAGTTTATTGTTACAGAGCCCTGAGGATAAATTTCAATGAATTCGAAACATTAACAAAAATCAATAGTGCTTTTCTATGGATGCTATACAATGTGGCACTTCTTTCATCGCTTCCATACGTTCAAAACGAAAGATTTCTCACGCAGTGAGAAATATCCGCCATTACAGTGAGAAATAATTTCTCACTGTTATCACGATAACCCAAGCCATTCATGAACTGTTACATGTCAGATTGATATGACACGTTCTCCATGTTGACAACGCTACGCCGATGATTCGCGTGCAATATCTAAGTAGAACATTGTTGACGTTTCCATAACAACAGAACTGAAGCACTGCATAATTATTGCTGTCAACTTACCCAACGAAACAGTTTTACTATTGATTGTTATAGTATAAACAGTTCAGATTTATTAAATATCGAATATAATGGAATACGAAGATTTAGAGTTGGAAAATATACCTCCAGAAATTGTTCAGGAAGCAATAGATGTTTGCAATAATTTTCTACCAAGCAAATCAAGAGAAAAATATGAAATCGCTTACAGAAACTTTATGGACTGGAAAATGAAAGCCAAAGTAAGTTCTTGTTCCGAAAATACCTTGTCAGTTTATTTTGAAGAGTTGTCAAGAAGATTGAAATCATCAACATTACGGTCTCAGTACTCGATGCTGAGGGGTACATTAATTATTGAAATATCAAAATTCGTGCATTTTTGAAACGCAAATATGAATAATATGCTTCAAAACAGTCAAGAACATTAACTTCTGGAGAAATTCAACAAATTTCGAAAGATGCACCTGATGAAAAGTATTTGCTGATAAAGGTATGAATTGAAAATTTTCAAATTGTTATCGAAAAATGAATGTTTGGTTTTGCCGTTGTGATGAACTTCAAAATTTAAAAATTGATGACATTGGAAGATCCTAATTCGGCCCTTTTAATAAAATTACCTGATACTGAAACCAAGGTTCCTAGGTATTTTACAGTCACAGGAGAATTCCACCAAAAAAAAAAATAAGTGAAGCTTCGACCATACACAAATGAAACACGTTTTTTTAAATTACGAAAATAGCAAATGTACAAAACAGCTTGTGGGGATAAATAAATTTGGCACCATGGCGAAAGAAATAGCGGAATTTTTGCAATTACCGAACCCTGAATTATATACTGGCCACTGTTTCCGAAGGCCATCTGCGAATCTTTTAGTAAATGCAGGGGCAGATTTCTCAACTTTGAAACGCCATAGGGGTTGGAAATCCAGCAATGTTGCTGAATCTTATATCGACAACCCCAAAGCTAACATAATGGAAATTTTAAAAAATATAGTAGAATCTATTCAGCCTCCAACGCCATTAGAACCTGAACACAACAACGCTGTGGAAGCTCAGTACGTTTCACCCAATCAACTTCAACTTCTACCGCAGCTAATATTTCAATTACCGAAAACATGTTGAAACAAAACAACCTACCAGGAATAACTTTACAAAATTGTTCAAATATAACTGTCAATTACTATTTTGAATAAAATATAAAAATGAGTTATTAGTAGTATTATACAGTGTGGTCCACTAAGTCTGCAACAAATGGGAAACTTTTTTATTATCGATTTCTCAGAAAATTTTATTCTTGACAAAAGTTGGTGTATGTTCCAAAACTATACCAAGTGTACCTGAAATGACTTTATGACAATCACCATACAGGATAGGCCAAAAAATATAAATTTCGTTCAGGAGTAAAGTACCCTTATTTCAGAAAATAGATAAATATGTTGAGGAGAAAAGTTGCTTAGAATTAAAAGTTATGTTCAGATACGAAGTCATGGCCTGCTATTCGAATTTATTTTTTCTTTTGGAAAATTTTGAATTACCCCCGTATGATACATATTTTTACTATGATTCAATATGTATTTGAAGTAGGTCCAATCAAATCGGTTTGGAGTATTTCTTATCAAATTAAAGTGAATTTGTATAATTTACATGGATTTGTATTTTTTTAGGTGACCGTCAACTTCTTGTTTGTTGCAACAATATTTAACAGAACGCTAAAATAACACAAATATTTTTATGTAGTTAGTAAAGTATTTGCCTCGTTAAAAAAAGTATTTGTGTTATTTCAGAGTTCTGTTAAATATCGTTGCAACAAACAAGAAGTTGACGGTTACCTAAAAAAAATACAAGTCCATGTAAATTATACAAATTCACTTTAATTTGATAAGAAATACTCCAGACCGATTCGATTATAGCTACTTTAAATACATATTGAATCAAAATAGTAAAAATATGTATCATACGGGGGTAATTCAAAATTTTCCAATAGAAAAAAAAATTTGAATAGCAGGCCATGACTTCGTATCTGAACATAACATTTAATTCTAAGCAACTTTTTTCCTCAACATATTTCTATTTTTTCTGAAATAAGGGTACTTTACTCTTGAACGAAATTTATATTTTTTGGCCTATCCTGTATGGTGATTGTCATAAAGTCATTTCAGGTACACTTGGTATAGTTTTGGAACATACACCAACTTTTGTCAAGAATAAAATTTTCTGAGAAATCGATAATAAAAAAGTTTCCCATGTGTTGCAGACTTAGTGGACCACACTGTATATGTATTTCAATTGTCAAAACTTGAAAACAACGCAACCGTGGAAAAAGTACAATGTACAATGCGTGAGAAAATGATATATTTCTCACTTGCTTGGTTTGCGCTCGTGAGAAATATGTTGTTTTTCTCACTTGTTGTAGAATATACTATTTCTTCGAATCACACTGATTCCAATCCCAACTAAAATCGACAAAAATTGATACTGGACCACTAATTTATCAGATCTACAATGATTTCCACCACCGTTCATATCCGTTACAAAATCAGAACGTCCCGTCAAATTCCTGAGCTCACGCAATAAATCTTCCACCGATTCGCACAGCGAAGATCGCGAGACAAATGATATAAGTCACCAGAAAGGAAAATTAAGAAGAGCCAAGATTGAATTATTATAGAATTTTAAGTACCATACAAGAGAGAAACGTCACCGTATCTTAACGGACGTCTCGGCAATAATAAATATGCCAAACGAAACATGATACCGTCGCATTAAAAGTAATTATAATAATAATTTAGCCGGATTGACATCCGTTGTAAGTTAGCTATGATATAGGTGCATTGCAAACTCGTTTTCTCTCTCATAATGCTAGATATGCGTTTTGCTTCAGGATCGGCACATTGTCGGATTTATCATATTATTGCAGCATCTCACTCAATCGGTGAACATATCTATAAATGAACGCATTTGACGTGTAAATTGTTTGAATTATTCTTGGATATATAACGAATGATGGTATCGACACGAATTGTTTATTAATGTTGTTTGAATGTTATGTAAAGAGGTGAAGTATTGAAAACCGTGATTTGAATATAACACAAAAATATCAGCTATTGTGAAAGACATCTCGAAATATACCAAAATCACCAAAAATCCCACAAGATGAATGAAAAAGAAAAGTGAGAGACATTTCTCAACTACAGAAAAGCAAATTTTCCTACTACCACCTAGGAGAGTAACACATTTCGCACTCTCTACTACCATGTAAAGTGACCTTCATTTTCACTAGTACGGGAAGTTACTTTCAATAAGCCGTCAAACCCGTGAATCCTGTAAGACAACAGATGTAATTATAAATTGCTCTTCCCTATCGATATTACTAACACAAAGACTGGACTCTTAACAATTCAGAAGGGCACCGACCGTGAAAATATCTACAGAAGAGAGACAAGTCTCCGACCCTTCTACGATGAAGTGAGCGAGTCTGTGAGCGAAGAATCACCAACAAGACAGATTGCCCTTCTCTGAATATAATCGAGAAGCCGCAATAAATGTTTCAGTGCCGAACTCCACACATGAGAACTGTATTCCAAGACCGGTCGTAACTGAGCCTTATAATAATAATAATAATATTGTTTTTATTGGTAGGAAAAAAAATATACAGAAAAATCATAATATAAGCTCCTATCAAACGGCAGGATTCAATTTCTGACTATGCCACGAATAAAATCACGGCATGGGCAGACCTTGCTCTTCCATCCAACCGGAAAACGTGTGCGCTTGTGTAAAGACACACAAGTGCACACGAGCAAACATTTCACCAATAAAACACAGATAAAAGATGCTACATAAAATGGTATGCGAGACATATTGTGAGATGCGATAATTGAAAGACAACAACACAGTACAAAGAAAACAAACAAAGAAAAAACAATTAGCATTTGAAATTTAACACATTAGGAATGTCATTCAAAAGCAAAAGATGTTCAATTTTCTTTTTGAACATAATACAGTTAGAATTCTTCAGTTCGTTAGGTAATTTGTTAAAGAGCCAGGTTATGTAATAAGAAAACGATCCACGAAAATGAGAAGTTTTGTGGAGGGGGGGAGTGAGCAAATTCTTAAACCTCAGATTAAGATTATGTACATCATTCCTGAACCTAAGTTTGTTGTAGAGATAGGCAGGCTTCATTCGAACTATTATCCTATGAAATAGAGTACATGCATGTAAAATACGCCGATTTTCCATATTCTGCCAACCCAGATTTGGTAGGTGATGTGTCACATGATCCCGTCTCCGTAAACCAGTGATTATTCTGACGCATGAATTCTGTAATACTTGCAGTCTTCTCTTATAAGTTTGTAACAGAAAAGGACCGTACACCACATCAGCGAAGTTCGCATGAGATGAAAGTGCTTCCCAAAGAATTTGTTTAGATTGGCAGTTCAGTAATTCACGGTTGCGGTAGATTGTTTTGCGGTTCCAATACCCTCGTTTCAGAATCAGCGAGACATGTGATGAAAAACTCAGCGACGGATTTATCAGCAAACCAAGGTTTTTTATATTATCATCATCGCCTTTTATTGGTATAGATACATTATCGATAGTGATGCTTTTATTATTTAAGCATTTCTTCCTAGCTGCTGACCTCCCGAAAAGCATGACAAACGATTTGATGACATTCACAGACAGACAAATTTTTTTCGAAAGGTCAGTCAGACATTTCAAATCTTCATTAATTTTTCGGCAACTATCAGCTAGAGAAGACTCCTCGAAATGCATGTATATCTGCGTATCATCCGCATAACTATGTATATTTGTATAGCGAAGGCAATGGGGAAATTGGGAGGTATATATTACAAACAAAAGTGGCCCTAGGATGGACCCTTGCGGGACACCACTCCGAGTAGCAAGAAAATCTGATTTAATTTTGTTTAATATCATGATATTTTTCCAGGGTTTTTGAGATTTTACAGAGGATGCTAATTGGGCGTAGGTCATTGATATTCTGGGGATTTGCAATTTTTGGTAACGGGATAATTTGAGATTTTTTCCATAATGAGGGATAAACTGATTGTTGGATGCATATATTGAATATATGTGTGACATGAGGAATGATAAAAGGGCAACAGAGCAATAACATTTTAATACTGATATTGTCGGCACCAACCGCATTGGATTTTATTGAGAGAAGTGTTGTATACACCTCATTCTCCGTTGTTTCATGATTATCAAAGGAATAGTTATTAGAAAGAAATGATATGATATCATTGCCTGGATTCGAGATATGTGAGGAGTTATTACAAAATAAAGTATTGAGATCATTGGCATTAGTGAGCTGTTCAGTAATGGTTCTGTTGGATTCTTATGTATGTCCAAGTAAGCTAAATCTTTCCAAAATTTATTTTTATTACCTTTTAGACGAAACTCCAAGTAAGCCTTTTTTCCAACCTAATCGTGCGGTTTGTTAGGTTTCTCATTTGCTTGTAATAATCCCAGTGAGAGGGTAGCTTCCTTTTTTTGAATCTGGTGAGAGCTCTAGAACGCAGTTTCATCATGAACTTCAAATTTTCTGTTAACCATGGAGCTCTTTCTTCAGATATTCGAACGGTCCTGAAAGGAGCATGAGAATCAAAAATTTTCAGACGAATAGTATTGAGTGTAAAAATATTTTCATCTATATTTTCCAATTGATAAATTGAATCGATGATTGATTGTCGAAATTTTTGAAATCCCTGTATGTATGCATGAAGGCAGGAATTTTGGATTACCCGGTACAATTTACAGACAATGATCGGGAAAAGTGGAACAATCTACTACAGTACGGTCGGTGATATTTAAAACTTCGGAACATATTATGAGATCAATCAAAGACCGTCGTGTCGCACTGTAACGAGTAGGTTCATCAACAACAGGAGACAATCCATAGGATTCTATGATCCCATTAAGGTTCTCATAACTGAGATAATGGATCAAGGAGATCGATGTTGAGGTCTCCCCCGAACAGAATGTATTCATGGGTAGGAACTAGTGCTGATAGCACCTCTTCCTGATCAGCGAAAAAATCATGTGTAGGGAAACTTGGGGCCCTGTAGAGGGAACTAATAACATATTTTTGTTTGTTGAATATGAACGTTATCCAGAACTGCTCAGAGCCGAAAGCAATTTTAAGGTTCAATACATTTGCGTTGAGGAATTGCTTCTCAAAAATAGCAACTCCTCCACCGCGGGTATCTTCTTGATCTTGTAGATCATCAGAAGCTGACGAGAAGTGAAGTATTTATTCGCATGAAATATAAATTCAAGTTTCTGGGAAGCACCTTTAGCGATCGATCTCACATGGTTTTTCCATGAGAGATTATCACTGGTCGTAATTCCTAACATCGAGAAACTTGACTTTGTAGGAATAGTTACTCCTGACATCTGAATACTAGATGATGATAGATCGGCTTTTCTAGAGATGAAACATACCTGGGTTTTCGTAGCATTAAATTCCACCAAGTTCTTGTAACCCCATTCTATTATTTTAACCAAGTCATCGTTAATTTTATTGACGTGAATGTTTCTTCGAATTCAGTTTCTCGAGCTGGTATGGTGACTCTGGAAGAGGAACAATTGAATAAATCAAAAAGTTACTTTTTTGCTGACATATTATTAACAACATTGTACCAATATATGCATTATGATATATATCCATATTGTTTTCGAAGATTGAACCAATATCGCCGAATTTTCACAGTTTTGATGGGCAATATATTCACAATATATAGCCAATTTTTCCATACGACGGAGTATTTAGGGTCACTGCAAAAATAGCAAATATCTCCATTGACAGATAAAAATTTTTCAATGACAGATTGAAATTTGTTAATGACAGATTTTAATCTGTAAATGATGTATTGACAGATTTTACTCTTTCATCAACAGATTATAATCCGTCAGTGAGAGATTATGATCTGTCAATGGTGTATTGACAGATTTTACTCTTTCATTAACAGATTATAATCTGCCAGTGAGAGATTAAGCTCTGTCTATGGTGTATTGACAGATTTTACTCTTTCATCAACAGATTATAATCTGCCAGTGAGAGATTATTATCTGTAAATGGTGTATTGACAGATTCTACTCTTTCATTAACAGATTATAATCTGCCAGTGAGAGATTATGATCTGTCAATGGTGTATTGACAGATTTTACTCTTTAATTAACAGATTATAATCTGTCAGTGAGAGATTATAATCTGTCAATACACCATTGACAGATTATAATCTCTCACTGACAGATTATAATCTGGTATTGACAGATTATAATCTGTCAATGGAGATTGTTTTTTATTTTTACAGTGACCATAATACGCCGTTGTTTTTCTGCAGTATTGAACCAATATCAGTCTAATATATGTGTGCTACTTGCGATCGTCTCGCACACATCCTTCTACCCAAATCGGAATCAGCCGCTGCTGCTTCCATTCAAATGTTTCCATAGCGATCTTCGATAAGGTAAACTCACAGCAATTTATGATTATTATCGTCGCCGGCTAACTGGACCTTATCTCACTTATTTTATGGGCTTTTATGAATTCCGCGAATAATAAAAAGTAACGAGAGCGTGCTCGGATCATCTCTTCCTGTCTCTTGCTAGACGTCGTAAACAACGTAATACTGTTTCCATATCTAAAAACGGATTGCGGCTCGGCTGGATGCTGGGCTGGCTCATGTAACGGCGGACACGTATATGGATTCCATCATTAAAGGCCGATCGGGGACATAACTCAATCTTTCAGTGACACCCGGTGAAGACGATTGCTGTTCTAGAACTTTCTATGACACCTTGTATTAGCTATTTTTAGTACGCATTTTTTGACTCACCCTGTATATTGCCAATTCTTAAATGGAGAATAAATTACCATTATTATTATTATTATTGTCATCTAAATAAGCATAGTAGGGTCCGTACTGACCCAGTGGGCGAACGCGCTAGTATTATTAACCAATGACCACTCCCCGCACCGCGAGGTAAGTGATCACTGGCATCGAGAATCGTAAGCCCTGAGCAGGCGCAACGATTCAAGAATAATGGTCACCTGCATGCTACATTTTTAGAGGTGATAATCAAATGCAAAATAGGTGTTTTCAGGAGTTAACCTATCTATAATTCAATAGTCTCCGTTCGAAATATCGATCTGTCGAATTTGAGCGATAACAGTTAGGGTGTATTAATGAAAAAAAAAACTAACATTAAGCATTCAACATTTATCACCTCAAGAATTATAGCAGGGTAGTGGACTCAGTTATAAAAAATCTAAGATTTAAGAGATAAGTTCAATTCAATTCAATTCTCTTTATTTCCAATCAGACTTATACATACATAAGTGTAGGATATTGTCAAGTAAATTAAAATACTCTGTTGAAAAAACGAGCATTACAGTATACAAATAGATAATAATGTGATATATAATAATATATATAAAGAATAGTATATAGATACAGAGAAAAAAAAACTATACAAAAGTGTTTATAAAATAGTGTATGAAAATGTACATGTGGAAGTGGTTATACCTAGTTACAACATAAATATTCCGGAACTGAATAAAAAACCCCGTTAACTAAAAGTTTTCTAACTTCGTATTTGAATATATTCACACTTGATAATATTTTGAGCCTAGTTGGTAAGTGGTTATATAATTTGATCGGCAGAACCAATGGACTGTTAGCCACAGTTGATAATCGATGGGATGGTATATTGATATTAAAATTTTGCCTTAAGTTGTATACAACATCTTCACGAGACTGATTGAGAATAACTGGGTTATTTTTCACATATAGTATGCAATTATAAATGAAAAGAGAAGGGAACGTTAAAAGCTCAAGTTGTTTAAACAATTGGCGACAGGAAAATGTCCTGGGTTTGAACATCATGTTACGTACAATCTTTTTTTGTTGAATAAAAACTTCATTAGACCTAGAACTGTTGCCCCAGGCTACAATCCCATTTTTCATAGTTGAATAAACGTATGAATAATAGTACAATTTCAAGAGATTGTGATCAATTCTTGATCTGAGTTGCCAGATTACAAAAGAATGCCTCGCTAATTTTTTTAAAACGTTATCGATTTGATACGTCCATGAAAGTTTCGAGTATATCAAGACTCCCAAGTATTTTACTATTTGCTTTTGTTCGATCGATTCATCATGTAATTTTATTATAAAGCTTTTATTCAAATCCTTCAAGGATAACATGATTAATTCAGTCTTGCTTTGATATAAGGTTGTTCTTTCGGCAATAATTATTGATATAATTTGCAGCCTCAGTACATGTGTTGTTCAAATTTGCTTATGATTCACCAGAGCAGGCAACAGAAGTGTCATCTGCGTATAACGATATGTGAGTTCCAGACATGTTTTTGTATGTTATGTCATTAACAAAAATTATAAATAACAGAGGCCCCAGCAAACTCCCTTGAGGGACGCCACTGTTTACCGCTTCTACTTCAGAGTAATACGGAATATCGTTAAGTAGTAATCTTACACGTTGCGTACGATTTGATAGAAATCCCCCAAGCCACCGAAAAGCATTTCCTCGTATCCCATAGTTTTCTAACTTTTTGAGTAGGAGTTCGATGTTGATTACTTCGAATGCTCTCTGCAAGTCGAAAAAAATACAGGCTGTAAACCTACTTTTATCTATGTTTCGAAGAATTTCATTATACAATGCTATGATTGCTTGATCGGTAGACATTCCCCTTCTAAAACCGAATTGAAATGGACTGAAAAAAGAATTATTGTCAAGAAATGTCACCAGCCTCTGATAGAATGCTTTTTCAAAAATTTTGGAAAATACTGATAACAAGGCCACCCCCCTATAATTCGAAATATCGTGAACGTCCCCTTTTTTATGAATTGGTTGAATGATAGCCATTTTTAAAATATCAGGAAAACTTCCTTCCGAAAAAGAATCATTAATTAGCTGAGTGAGAGGACTAGCGATATAAGATGCCACATGTTTTAATAAAGAACATGGTATATTATCAAAACCGGATGAATTTTTTCTCGATGCTGATATTATGATGTGATATACCTCCTGCTCTGTGTATGGTGCTAAAAAAAGTGATTGAACATTTGTTCTAGAATTGGAAATTTCAGGTAAAGGCATATTTTTCATTAGATTTTTTATCGAGTTGATTGAAAAATTATTAAAACTTTCGGCAATCTCATTCGGGTTGCTAAGTTGTTTGTTTTTATCATCAATAAAAAACTCTGGTAGTTTGGGGGCCTTGTTTGTATTTATTTCATTTTTTATTAATTGCCACGACGTTTTTGATTTATTATTCGATCTCGTAAACAAACTGTTGTTATAGGCTTTTTTTGATTCAGAAATTCTTTTAACATGTTCTCGTTTCCGATTCTTATAATCCTGATGAATATTTTCATTTTGGGAGATTTTATATTCTTTAAACATACTTCTCAATAATCGTCCTTCATTAATTATTTCTGGAGATAACCAAGGTTTCCCTCTCTTATTCTTATTTGCTGAATATTTTTCTAATGGAAAACAGTATAGAAAGTTTCCCATAAAAGTATTGAGAAAACTGTTGAATTTATTTTGAAAAGAGTCATCAAACCGTAAACAAGGCCATTCGATGTTTGAAAGTTCATTTTTGAATTTATTGATATTTTCCTGTTTGTTGAAAAAACGTTTATATACGATTGTCTCATTTTGTTCCTTAACTTCTAAATATAGAGAAATAATCTGCATGAAATGGTCTGAAATATCACTATAGATAACATCTGCATCGATTGCGTTGGGGTCTACACTGCTGAAAATATTATCAATTGTGGATTTATGGTTATTTTGAATACGTGTATATTCATGGATTGTTTTATGAAGCCCAAATGATAGGAATACATTTTCCAGAGAGTTTGCCTCCTGACAATTGGGATCGTCAAATTTAACATTGAAGTCTCCACAAAAAAATTTTAAGACATTTGATTTGGAATCTAATGTTTTTGTCATCAATTCCGTCAATGATTCAGTGAATACATCAAATATTCCCGTAGGTGATCGGTACATACAACCCACTAGAATAGAAACATTTGATAATTTTACTTCACACATGGCAAATTCAAAATTCCTCTCAGAATTTAAAGAGGTCAGCTTCTTAATACTCTTAAAATTATAATTATTTCGTACAAAAATTGCGACACCACCACCGATATAGGTGTCTCTGCAAAAATAGTCAGCTAACTTATACTCTTTTACATTTATGACCGAAATTTCATCGTTTTTGCACCATGTTTCCGAGACACAGATGATGTCAGGAAAGTTCAATGATTCCACTAAAAGTTCTAATTGGTCCGTTTTATTCCTCAGGCTCCTAATATTGATATGGCAAACCGAATATGATTTACCGAGGTTTGAACTCGATTTCAATTTATTGTGTCCATTTTTATCTTCTTGCGGTATAAAAAACGGCTCACATAAGATCCATGAGGCCATATTTTTGGTTCCATGGCTTTTTTGAAGTTAGATGCTAATATTCTAACTTTAAAAGGAGAATATATCGATGGATGGATTGATGTAAGTTGTCATCTAGCTGTCAATACTGACATCTGAACATTGACAATAACAATGAAAAAGGCTCATTTCGAATTTCAGATTTCGACGTTTTTTCATGAGAGAATAGATACCAACCGCAGATATCATGAATATACTTGAATAGGTAATGATTCTCAAGGTTTGAAAATATGTTATTACATAACATTACCTCTCAATTCTCATCAACATTTGTAAACAAAATAGGTACATTTCTTGCGCCCATCCTATTTCATTTACCAAACAATTTTCAAGTAGGAAGTTGACCATCTTCTTGAATCTCAAATGTAAAATTTCAAGGCATAAGTGTTTTAATAACAGTTTTTATGTCTACCCTATGTTCCATCTCTCTTAAGTGATAAGTCTCAAATGATAAGTCATAAATCTTAGGTCTTAAAGTTTTTTATAAATCCACCCTTACACTGAGCTGTTGAGGTACTGTGAGATGCTTCTGGAAACCAACTTCATAGTTCTTCGAGATGTCCAGAGAACAAAGACAAACCTTTCTTTTTTGCCTTTTTCCTCTTCCAACCTACCATTAAAAATTAGGCAACCCCCCACATGTACAATATCGGTAGGAGCAAATTTCACAATTCATTATTCAATGGTGTCCTCCTCATTTCACTCATACGATACCAACTGGTGCCAACCCAAATTCCCAGTGATATACCACGGAGAATATTCTATGAATATACCGTGAAGAATGTCCTAAAAATATGCCGTGAAGAATATTCTGAAATCTTGAATATATATAATATAAGACAACAGACAAAGCGGATTTACTTTTTTTTTGTGGGAAATGGATTTTTGTGTTAGAAATGGTAATCCTCACAGTTGTGCGTCCAATGCAATGCCCCTTCATCTATTTCCTGAATCATCCACATTACTAGAAACGATATGTCTGGCATTCGCTAGCCCTTTATAGAAATCCCTACAGCCATTGAGCTTCTTCAGAAATGAGCAGTCCTGCATCGTTTGTTTCCTGATCAGCAAACGGGAGGATATAGACGGGTACAAAATTCAAGATTTGGCATGTTTTCATTTTTATACAAAAGATTCAGTATGAGAACGATATCCAGAACAGAGGACACGATCAGATCCATGTTGAATCGGAAGAAACCTTTGAACAGGAACACAATTGAAACAAATGTGTTTATAGTATTCCATATGTATGTGGTACTGGTGAAACATTAAGATCATTTGGAATATGAACATCTGAACATAAAAATAAGTAGGGAAGACGCCGAATAGATAAATTAGAATTACCTGAACTGAAATGGTACACACATGTTGGAATGGAAAAATATCAATTCACTTATTACGCAAGAGAATGGAACAGAAAAAAACGCGAAAAGGCTACTTGTTTTTTGTCACACTAGGGAGATTGCTTATCGTCTACTGTTAGACGACTCTTCTAAAGAGGTAATTGAACTGCGAAGTATCAGTTAGAAGTGTGTGTGTCAAAATCAACATCTGGAACTATTGATGAAAACATATAATTTCTGATATATCTTTGAATCAACATATTTAACGTTATTCAGATCGATGGTTTTGACTTGCATTTATCTGAATGCTTTCTTTAAACTTCTCCTGCCAAAATCATGTTCTAAAGAAATCTGACACAAAATTCAATTAGAAGAAATGGAAGAATAGGGCACTGATAAAATACAATGAAAAATATTCAAATTGAGGAAATATTAGGAAATATGTTTAAATTTGAAGTGAGGTTGAAGATTGTATTAACAATTTTGAATAAACTGTTTCATTCGTGAAATATCCGAAAGAAGGCGAATGAAAATCAATAAAAAACTCAAAAATTCTGAAAATGTCGAACAGTAATCAGAAGCTGGGAAAATATTCGAAATCTTAACGGTTTAATTCAAAATACAAAATGAAACTAGCTTAAAGTGATGGAATGGGGTTTCAAAATAAGCCTACTGAACGTTTCTGTACAATTTCACAATTTTTTCAGTGATACTGTAATTTTTACAGGGTTGGACTGATTAAAATCAAGTGATTAAAATCACGATCAAAATTATGATTTAGATCGCTTGATTTTTAAAATTAAAATCATTATTAAAATCAGTTTTTGCTTTTTTTAATCAGAACCAGATAACAACATAATATGAAAGTTTTCCCGAAGATCAAAATGAGTATCTGCTTTTAGCAAAAACAACAAAAAAGAAGTACAAAATTCCAAATTCTTGAACTAAACGTAACACCTAAATTTTATTACTGTATATTTTCAGTCTATTCATTTCCGTTATCCACTTTAAACAAAAATACGAGTTTTCCTCCTTTTTCTATGCCTAATCTGTTTCTAATATCCGAGTATACGACTAGCGAAATGCGTGAAATTGTTGGGCAACGTCAATTTATAGGTTGAGAAGAAAAACAAGCCTCGACAGGAATGTTCTTGCAAAAAGCACAACAAACGCGTTCGTGTTCGTGCCTCACTCGGCACTGTATAGCGAGTGTATAGGACAGAAGGAAAACAAATCGCAACATTAATTTTCTTGCAAGAAGCGCGACAAATGCGTTGTCACAAGTTTTTGAGCCGCAAATTAAGTATATTAAAATTTTTAGACTTATACATTAAAATAACAATGATTTCAAAGAATCAAAATGTTCAAATTTTATATTCAAATTTAAAAAATCAAATGAATCGTGATTTTTTTTTTTTTAAATCAATGATTATTTATTTTTTTAATAAAAATCAGATTTTGCCCCACCCTGAATGTTTATCAAAGAGATCTTGCACAACACTGATTTTTTCACTTCTATTTACCGGGTATGTGCGTGACGGTCTATGAAATGAGATATCCTAGTTGCTTTCCTACCAAGAATATCATAGACCTCTCCCTGTGGGTCTGGAAAAACCCATTTATTTCTGGACATTAACTGGGATTCATTTATCTCCCCGTCTATCAAGCAGCAACAGAGCAACGTAAAGGGTGTCCCCTCTGCCCTTTGGTCTCTGCGACCGGCCAGATGGACTCATTAGGAGTGCAATCGATGACGTGACCAGCTGCCCGGTCTCGCACACTCCTCCACAAGGAAATCAAGACGCTCTCTCGCAGGGTGTCAGTTATACCCATAATTAAAAACGCGCACATGCTGCTTTTGGCTTCAGGGTATCCGGCACTCGAAACACGCTTCAACAGGTGAATAAATACCAATTTATAATTTGTACAATTGATGTGGGGCTATTTTGCATATAGGGTGTGTCAGGAAGGTTGCCTCCTGAACTTTACCCAAAGTAGTAGTATTTTTGGTAATTCTTCATTTTTATCAGATGAACATACTGTATATAATATATAATTCTCTTCACAAAAACATTCCACGAAAGATTGTGATATATCTGTTACATTGCAATCTAACATTATGGGAATATAAAACTTTAACATGCATTTTACAAGAATGTTATAATACAACGTCCGGGTAGGTACATATTAAAGTAGTAGTATTTTTGATAATTATCAATTATCATCAGCTGAACATACTATATATAATATATAATTCAGTTCACAAAAACATTTCACGAAAGATTGTGATATATCCGTTACATTGCAATGTAACTTTATGGTAATATGTAACTTTAACATGCATGTCACAAGAATGTAATAGTACAACGTCCAGGTAGGATACATAACAAAGTAGTAGTATTTTTGGTAATTATTAATTTTTATCAGCTGAACATACTATATATAATATATAATTCAGTTCAGAAAAGCAATCTACTGAAGATTGTGATATATCCGTTACATTGCAGTCTATCATTATGGTGATATGTAACTTTAACATGCATTTTACAAGAATGTTATAACACAACGTCCGGGTAGGTACATATTAAAGTAGTAGTATTTTTGATAATTATCAATTTTCATCAGCTGAACATACTATATCTAATATATAATTCAGTTCACAAAAACATTCCACGAAAGATTGTGATATATCCGTTACATTGCAATGTAACTTTATGGTAATATGTAACTTTAACATGCATGTCACAAGAATGTAATAGTACAACGTCCAGGTAGGATACATAACAAAGTAGTGGTATTTTTGATAATTATCAATTTTCATCAGCTGAACATACTATATATAATATATAATTCAGTTCACAAAAACATTCCACGAAATATTGTGAAATATCCGTTACATTGCAATGTAACATAATGGTAATATGTAACTTATACATGCATGTTACAGAACAAAGTCTGAGTAGGATACATATCAATACATAATCTTTGTGAAAAGGTTATGTGGAGGCAATGTATCTGCAAGATATCAAATTCATGATTTACATATTATTTGATTATTGTGCTGTAACATTATCGAAACACTTACCAACAACGTATATAAACCTATAATAATAGTTATACCTCATTTAATAAATACGTTATATTTAAATATGTATATGCTAACTTTATTGAAAACTTCATATTGTTGAACTGATATGTCAATATAACCTGATATAGCGATTCCCGATATTGGTAATGAAGATTCAAAAACACATAATATTATCTATATTGAACCGATCTGAAATCGGGGTTCAACCAATAAGAGGTGCTAATGGGAAAAAAATTGAGGTTGAATTCAACATATAACATGTTATATATTGCCTTTCATGTGGAGATATAAAAATATTTGAGTTTTTCTGTTGTTATCGAATGAGAGCTAATCTCAATGAAATGAATTGTTTGCTTTCATTTTGTTGAGTGAATAGGGATATAACAAACTTGTTTGCAGTTTAGAATGAAAACCATCCAATTGATGTATGAAGTTTGATAGATATTCATTTTGATTCTACTTTATTAGTTTTGATCATCATTATCTGAAAAGGAACCAAAGCACTCAGTATCATTTCGAGATCACATACATATCATCCAGAAACGTGAATTCAGTGAGAACATGGTTTAAACAAGGAACCAAGTCATATAAGGAAACAACCATGAGCTATATTTTCAAATTCATTGTTTTTGGATAAGGAACCACAGAATGAAATATTTAGTTGAGATTCTCAACTTTAAACATTTATCACAATCGTGCCTGAAGCGGAAAGGTGTTTTCCACCAGATTTGATATTCATTTTTCCCTGGTTGATATTTTCCACTGATATGATTATATAATATGTTGATAGCACACATTGAAGAAAGGTAGCAGGTACCCACAGCAGCTTTAAAAATGGGTATTTGTTAAATTTGTGCAACGACGATGGGTTTTTCGTCAATAGATAGCGAAGCATGTACTGGATGAGATTGAAAATTTTGACGATGGTTCAAATTGGAATTTTAAAAACCTGAGCCCAAAATATCTGGATTTTACAAGGATGTACAATGTTATCTTTTTTTTATCTATATGCATATTTTCAAGGAAGGGAAGCCCTATAATGTTCAAAGAACACCGCGTGAATCAAGGGACAGGAGATATGAATTAACATTCACTTTGAATTTTTGAAGTTTGAAAGCCTCAAGAATAACCTCTCTCGCGAGGAGTTGAAAACCTCAGCTATTCTATTGAAAAAAGATCCCTGATCAAGAGAGGTTCGACAGGTTTCCAAATTTACTACAAAGGGGTGGAAATTCTGTACTCGTCGAGTCATCCGTGTGAATATTGCCAAGGGTGGAATGATTGATAACAATTCAGAAGAGCACGGACCGTAAAAATATCAGTGGAAGAGAGACAAGTCACCGACCCTTCTACGATGTTCCAATGAAGTAAGCGAGTCTGTGAGCGAAGAATCACCAACAAAACTAATTTTTTTTCTCTGATTAGAATCGAGAAGCCTCAATGAATGTTTTGGTGCCGAACTCCACACATGAGAACTGTATTCCAAGACAGGTCGTATCTGAGCCTTGTTGATCATTAGAAGCTAAAGAGAATGGAAGTATTTCTTCGCACGAAATAGAAATCCAAGTTTCTGGAAAGCATCTTTAGCGATCGATCTCACATGGTTTTCACATGAGAGATTATCACTGACCGTAATTCCTAGCATCGAGATACTTGACTTTATAGGAATAGTTACTCCTGACATCTGAATACTAGATGCTGATAGATCGGCTCTCCTTGAAAAGAGACATGCCTGGGTTTCCTAGCATTAAATTCCAAGTTCATGTTACCCCATTCTATTATTTTCACCAAGACATTGATGAGTTTTCTATGTTGACTAGTGATTATCATCGTAGCAATATTAGTATATTGAATATCACGAAAGGTGAACACATTTTATCAATCAAGACAATTTTCTGAGAACGGTGGTGCTCAACATACGTGAAAGTTATGCGATTTTTTGGACGATTCCAACATTTTTGCCTTACTAGAAAATTAATTTCCATCTAATGAGTGGAAAACCTGAAATGACATTAATATATATTCGTGCCACAATTTTCGGTGTCCATCATCTAGCTCTATTGACACACATAATCAGTTATTGTATGACGACAGAGCTTATAAACCAGAAACAAGAGTCACCGTTTTGACAACAGATACCATAAGTAATCAAGAAAGCTGGGTCTTGCAGAAATTCATTTAGTTTCAGCAAAACCATCATTTCCGTGTTTCTAATTCTGATGACGTACCATAATTTAAATCAGATAGAGAGTGTGTTATTGTTGAAACACCTTCCACCTAGTCCGAATTACATGACAATAATTTTGATTCATTTCGACGATCTCGACAAGACATGACTCAGAGGGGAAGTGACATTTCACTTTACCAGTAACTGAAAAACTGAAAGCTTAGTACTGTTACTTCGCAATAATAACAATCACCTAGAGTGCCCTGCCCTCCCACGACACGCCTTTTGATTTTACAGTTTTCAAAGAAAAGTGCTTTATTAGCGGCCATAAAAAGCGCGATTAGGAAATTGAAATTAATGCAAATAAAATGTAAAACATGCGAAGCTCATTACTAGGAAATTGTTTCCATCACTGATCTAATATTCAGAACGCCATACGCAAAGTGCTTTTGCTTTGTTATAACACAAAAGCGATTACCCGTCCTGTTATATTGTGATGTTAATGACTTAATGTGAATGAAAATGCAGTCACCGTTTTGGTTATTGTTCTTTTATTGGCCATTGTGCTACGAGTACCCTCTTCGAGCAAGTTTATTACCTGCATGAAAAATCGGTTATTGGATCAGGACTGAATCTCTAGTTAAAGTTTGAATACGACAATTGATGCCATAATTCACAAGTCAAAGTGTTCTAGATCTACATGTGATTTGTTTATATTCATATACAAAATAATATTCTACACTCTATTTCTATGTCCGTTTTATCAACTAAGTAGCAATCTTTAGAATTTTACCAACTTAATTGGATATTAAAGGGCAAATATCAGAATATGTTTTAAATGGTGTTTCTATCAGATACAAATCCTAAATAAACACACCGAATGCTGGAGATCTGTTATAACAGGCAGATCATACAGCAAATCGGAAACAATGAATTCAGATGTCAGGAGTGACTATTCCTACAAAGTCAAGTATTTTGATGCTAGGAATTACGGTCAGTAATAATCTTTCGTAGGAGAACCATCTGCGATCGATCGTTCAAGGTGCTTCACAGAACCTTAGATTTCTTTTTCGTGCGAAGAAATATTCAAATCATCTTTCGAACAATCTGTTCAGGCCAGTCTCAAATTACCCACACAGTAGGTTTCGGCTGGCACCTGTCAGAAAACAACTACTCCCCTGGCTAATACCACGAAGGGCATTGAATTATATCCGACCGGTGCCAGTGCAGGTTTCTTCACAGAAGTAAATCCTGCATTTGCTTTCGTCGATACAAATGAAGGAATTGATTTTCAATTATAGGGACGGACACACTTGCAGACAGGTTTCGGGCTATTTGGCCACTATTCAGTGCAAGGCAGTGTCATCATCAACATAAAGTCGATGACTTCCCATAATTGAAAATCAAAATCCTTCAGAGGATCAAGCCCCGACCAAAGCTGATGCGAACAACGAAGTTATTGCGTCATCTACCAATGGGCGAGGTATTCCAAAAGCAAACCGAATTCGCCCATTTCTCCTGCGAGGAAAATGTAAAACATTTGACATAGTCAGTGGGCATACTTGAAGACTGGCGTTAAATCAAATCATCCTTCGAACAATCTGTTCAGGCCAGTCTCAAATTACCCACACAGTAGGTTTCGGCTAGCACCTGTCAGAAAACAACTACTCCCCTGGCTAATACCACGAAGGGCATTGAATTATATCCGACCAGGTGCCAGTGCAGGTTTCTTCACGGAAGTGAATCCTGCATTTGCTTTCGTCGATACAAATGAAGGAATTGATTTTCAATTATAGGGACGGACACAATTCAATGCCCTTCATGGTATTAGCCAGGGGAGTAGTTGTTTTCTTACAGGTGCCAGCCGAAACCTACTGTGTGGGTAATTTGAGACTGGCCTGAACAGATTGTTCGAAAGATGATATGATTTAACGCCAGTCTTCAAGTATGCCCACTGACTATGTCGAATGAAGAAATATTTCACTTATCGTCAGCTTCTGATGAGGTACAATTGAAAAAAGTTCTCATGTATGGACCTCGGCACCAAGACATTCATTAAAACTTCTTGGTTCTATTCAGAGGAAAGCCATCCGTTTCTTTGGTGATTCTTCGCTCACGGACTAGTTCACTCAGTTAGAGCATCGTAGAAGGGTCAGAGACATGTCTATCTTCTATAGATATTTTCACGGTCAATGCTCTTCTGAACTGTCGTCAATAGTTTCACCATCGGTAGTATCAACACGAATGACCTGAATTCCCTTTGTTGTAAGCTTGGAGACCTGTCGAACATCTCTTGCTCAGGGACCTCTCTTCAATAGAATAGCTGAATTTTGAAACTTCTCACCGAGGGAGGTTTTTCCTGAGGATAACAAACTTCAAAAATTCAACCTCACAGGACTTGAAAACACAATACATTTCGAACCGTCTGTTCCCTTAAAAAATTTGAATTTAATGCAAATGGTATGTATATATCTCAGAGGCATCAAATGGCTTTTCAACCTCAGAGATTCAAATTTCTTTGCTACAGTATGAGTTGATATTACTGATTGAAAAAAAGGCATTATCTTGGTGAATGAAACGCAAGATTGGTTCTAACTCTGAGAAAGCTATGAAGTCGTTGAAAGTTTAGAAATGCTTTACAGCTTTAAGCAATAGAAAAATCCCTGATCATCAAGTCATTAGTAGGCGTGATATTATTCATGAGCTGACTTTCATTTTCTTTATTTCCATATCGACTTTATAACATATATAACAGATAACAGAAATCAAGGTTGGTATGGAATCATGATGCTTAACTTTTGCTAGAGATTAAGGAGAAATAAATCGCAACTTAACTGCGAGGAAGAAAAGATGAATAAGAGTTTCAAAGGAAGTACAGAGAAATAACATGATTATTTTTTATTTATAAAGTCTTTTTTGTCTTGAAACCAATATTTTTGGTAGTGCAACTGAGACAAATGGCCCTGAACAAGTGAGAGAAATCTCTATTTCGATCTCTTTAACCTATCTTCCCAGTAAATCCATACACTTCGGGTATAATGAGGCATATTTTTATTAGGAAACAACTACTCTCTTGACATATACCACGTCTGGCATTGTATGATTTATGACAGGTATCTAGGCAAGAATGTGTAAAAACCATTGTTTGAAGAAGTTTCACCCCAGACCAGAAGATTATGTATACTTCATCGCAGAAAATTGAGACTTACAATCGAATAGTAATTTCAAAATATCTTCGAAAAGAAATGTTTCCAAAAATAGGACCGAGTCGAATAAATATATGGATTTAAAAAAAGGATGAAAATAATTGCTTTGAAAATGTAAATTTGATTTTTTCATGTATGTAGATTAAGAGAAACATGTTTTTATGTATTTTTAACGTGATAATTTTGTTATGACATTACTTTTTTGTTATTTTCCAAAGGCTTTTTATACTCGTGAAGAAACAACGGCGAACGTCATTATAATTTTCTTCAAGGATGACATGATTTTTTTTAAATGCAGATTCACACGAAAGGACAGCCTCATAATGTTCAAAAAACACCGCGTGAATCAAGTGACAGGAGATACGAATTATTATTCACTTTGAATTTCTGAAGTTTGTAGGCCTTAGGAAAAACCCCTTTTGGCAATGAGTTCCAAAGCTCAGCTGTTCTATTGAAAAAAGATCCCTGAGTAAGAGAGGTTCGACAGGTTTCCAAATTCACAACGAAGGGATGGAAATTCTGTACTCGTCGAGTCATCTGTGGAGATATAGCCAAGGGGAGGACGATTGATAACAATTCGAAAGAGCATCGACCGGAAAAATATCTATAGAAGAGAGACAAGTCTCTGACCCTTCTACGATGTTCCAATGAAGTCAGCGAGTCTGTGAGCGAAGAATCACCAACAAGACGAATTTCCTTTCTCTGAATGGAATCGAGAAGCATCAGTGAATGTTTTGGTGCCGAACTCCACACATGAGAAATGTATTTTATGACAGGTCGTATCAGAGCCTCGTAGATCATTAGAAACTGACGAGAAGTGAAATTTTTCTTCGCGCGAAATAGAAATTCAAGTTTCTGTAAAGCACCTTCAGCAATCGATCTCACATGGTTTCCCCATGAGAAATTATTACTGATCGTATTTCCTAGCATCGAGATACTTGACTTTGTAGGAATAGTTACTCCTGACATCTGAATACAATATGATGATAGATCAGCTTTCCTTGAGAAGAGACATGTCTGGGTTTTCCTAGCATCAAATTCCACCAAGTTCATGTTACAACATCCTTTTTTTTCCAAGTCATCGTTAGTTTTATTGACGGGAATGTTTCTTTGAATTTTTATTTCTCGAGCTGGTATGGGGACTCTGGAAGAGAAACTGTTATGAAGACTAACTATGTATTGAACCGGATGTTTTCTTGAGCAAATCATTGATATGGAGAAGAAACAAAGTGGGCCCTAGAACTGAACGCTGTGGAACACCTGCATTTATTGGGAGAATATCAGGTACTCCATCAACAACCACATACAGAGTCCTATCAGACAAGAAACTCTTCAACGAAGCACACAACTGAGGAAGCAAACCATAAAACGGCAGTTTAGAAAAGGAGTCCCCGATCACAAGTTCGTCTTATAATCGAACATCAGTGACTCCCATACGCAGTTTCGGAACGATTGCTTTCCGTCGTTACGAGACAGGTTCTCCCCCATTCATAACAAGCTGATCACTGGAGTTCGAACACCAAAAAACTCGAAGGGTATCTCAGTTTCTCGATGACCTTTGCACATGACGTAAACTAATATCTGGCCTGGTATTGCCCAGAGAAGTAGAAACTGTATCATTGTTTTTTTTTTCGATGCGAGAAGTCGTTATATCATCGACCTACCCCTATGAATGTGCCTCTTGAAGCCGTAACTCACCGCACCTTGCCTTATCAATATTACCAAAACGTATGTATCTATATTTCAGTGGGTTTTGACTTGCCCCGCCGATATCTGAGACGGATGGCCCTAATCACGTAAGAGGTAATCCCCATCCGGTTGAGTTATGATATGGCCGGCCAGTCGATATAGCCGTAAAAGCCGATTCAATAACCCATATACCTAGAACGCATGCAGTCGACTAGCCCGTATGGGTCATTTGTCAAGAATCTCTTGCGCTATCATAAACTTATTACGAAAATTGGATTTTCCCTTTTCCGATATGAAGATGGTTTTCGCTGATAGGGGTTTTTCAGCGGGGGTTGTTTGGGTATTTTATGAACGCTTTCAGAAATATGAACAGAAAACTGTGCCGAAAAGCGGTGTATGTCGTATTAGTTCATAATTGTTTTTTCACTTATAATTACACGAGAGCTTTTTTGTAGAAGTTAACTTGACATTTCGATAAGAATTTTGTTGCCTGGCAACTCAACGAAAAAAACTGCCTCTGAAAAAAATACGAGTCCGTAGGAAAATGAAAGATGACAAAACTCACAAATCATCAAGATGCTCACAAATACTGCGCAGTACTAAATAAGGATGTTATGCGTAACAATATTGATTATACAGCGTGACTCACGGTCGATGGTTGCTTAGACATTTCTGGAAAACGCAAAGCATGATTCTTCTGAAAATTCCACCTCTCACATTTCCTCACCTCTTCTATCGATCTAAATATTTTCAGCATTGCGGCGTTGCCACTTCCATCAAAAAGTCTTAGCAACTTTATTTTTTCAAATGGAACACCCCGTATATTGATACATTTTTGGATCAGCTCTAGTGTTTTAATACTTTTTTTTTAAATGTTCCATACCTATCTTTATCTGTTCTCGAGATGAAAAATAAATTATGATAAATACGGTCCAAAACATAGCCTTTATTGAACTTAAGTACAGCTCATCCAATCCATCTTGGCACAGAACTAATAACGTATATGCCCAGCAATCTCTGTGAAGTATACTAAGTGTTTGAGACTGCCCTGTAGAGGAACTTTTAATATTGTTACTATGCAACAAAAAATCTATTGATAAAAAATGTGATGATAACTGTCATTATAAAATAGAAAGAGAATTGTCAGTGTATTGAATATATAATAGCTTTCGTATCGAATTGAATTGAATTATTATAATATATACAGTCCATTACAATAATACAACAAATAAATTAAGGAGATCAGCTGAACACTAAGATGAAAAAACACCTATTATATGTGTTCAGTGGGTTGAAGTTTATTCCTAGAAGGTGTTCTTTTTTTCGTTGTGGTCTACACCACCAGTGTGCAACTGGAAAAGTATGTGAGTTTGTGCCAAGATGGATTGGACAAGCTGTACATCATTACTCTCAGATCATCAAAAGTTGATATTTTGATGATAGTTTGGACAAATATTCGAAATATTCAAATAAAACCAAGAAATCGACTCCATATCATACAGGGCGTGCTAAAACTACAAGTATTTTCATTGTACATGAAAGTGGTCAAAAATCATTTTTTCAAATGGAACCACTTGTATATTACTCGATGAATTGAAAGATGGTGAAAAATGCTTCAAGATGATATATCATGTCCCTATACCTAAATCGTCAAGTTTTCCCAATAAAGCTGTTTTTGTAGAAGAATAGTTATTCATGTTTCACCTACAAGTGTTGAAAGTGGCATTTTATTTTGTGAGTGGGGATTATTGCAAAACGAGCGTCAGCAAGTGGAGCAAATTCACTATTTATTTGGAACAACGGAAGGGCATAAAAATTCCTCATTGGAAAATTATGAAAAAAACTATTTCATAGATGAGCTCCCATATTTCAATGAATGATATACACGTATTCATTAACAAAGAAGGTTGGTGGAAATTTTCGATTTTCCTTCTTCCATATTAAAGACGTCACCTCGATTCATATCAAAAACTCCACAAATCTCTAACAATCTGGCTACAGTGTACTTAAAAATTCAACCACGTCAATGATAACGTGCTACAGTTTTTGAATTGTATCAGCTACAGGTTAACAACCTGAAAAGCTAGGAGGAAAGAATTTCACCTACTACAAAATAATGGCTCTAGAACCATATCCATAATTGTGTTTCAATTACTCAATTACCAATAAGATAGTGAGGAACAATTTTTTTGGCTGTTCTTTCGAATATATCAAGGAAATACAAAACATCTATGAATGAAGTCGAATAACTTTACAAAGACTCTCGGTTTATTTTTATATACAGATGCACACGAAAGGGAAGCCTTGTAATGTCCAGAGAACACCGCTTGAATCAAGGAACAGGAGATACGATTTAATATTCACTTTGAATTTCTGAAGTTTATAAGTCGCAGGAAAAACCTCCCTCGGCAAGGAGTTCCAAAGCTCAGCTGTTCTATTGAAGAAAGATATTGCCAAGTGTTGAACGATTGAAAATTACTCAAAAGAACACTGACCGTGAAAATATCTATAGAAGAGACACAAGTCTCCGACCCTTCTACGATGTTCCAATGAAGTGTGCGAGTTTGTGAGCGAAGAATCACCAACAAGATGGATTGCCTTTCACTGAAAAGAATCGAGGAGCTTCAATGAATGTTTTGGTGTTGAACTCTACACATGAGAACTATTTTCCATGACAAGTCATATTTGAGCCTTGTAGATAATCAGAAGCTGACGAGAAGTATAGTATTTCTTCGCAAGAAATAGAAATCCAAGTTTCTGGGAAGCACCTTCAGCGATCAATCTCACATGATTTTTCCATAAGAAATTATCACTGATCGTGATTCCTAGCATCGAGATACTTGATTTTGTAGGAATAGTTACTCCTGACATCTGAATACTAGATGATGACAGATCGGCTTGTCTTGAGAAGAGACATGCCTGAGTTTTCATAGCATTTAATTCCACCAAGTTCATGTTACCGCATTCTATTATTTTTAACAAGTCGTCGTTAATTTTATTCACGTGAATCTTTCTTTGAATTTTTGTTTCTCGAGCTGGTATGGGAACTCTGGAAGAGAAACTAGAAAAAAAGCTGTATAATAATATTGATTTGTTATCCTACATGGTTGCCGCAAAAATAGTACACACAACACGCCCTACAACAGTGTGTTTGGTCTCGCAGACTTCCAGGTCTCGCCTACGGCTCGTCCCAAAATTTTGTGACTTATTGCTTCTCACGAGAATTACTATTCTTCAGTCCATGTATTTTTTAAGTATCAGGCAGACGATAAGTCGAATTCCCACCACACGACTTCCCTTCTGATACGATTTATCAGATGAATTTGACTTCCTTATAAATTGTCACCTTCTTCAAACGCCCTCTGTCGGCTTGAGCGATGATACAAGTGTCCAGCCAGTTTATTAATGATGAAACAGAGCGCACGCACTGGCCTGCCAGATGATAAATTGTCCTGGGTCCCTGTCGCCATATGAGGCCAAATATCCCGCCATTATTTTCGAATTAATCAACACGTTTTATGTGTTTTGTAACGCCTCACCAGCAGCGAGCTGGAGGACTGTGAACGTTGTCCTATGAGAAGAGTGAGATGGTGATGAAAGGTCTGTAATATCTTCATTACTTAATTGGATTACTGTTTTATCAGTGAATCATCGAAACGGTAGCTATGTCTCCGTGGAGAAATTTAATGATAGCATATATGATTTGAACGTCATTATTTTGTGGTGGATCAATATTTTTTCCGTAGTTTTCCGGGTTTGTAACCTACCACAATCTGAAAAAATAACAATTAATATTGGAATCTATACAAGTGTAGAAGGGCAGACTTTAAATCTACACATTAACACACAAGAACCAACAATAAATTTCCCATTAGAAACAGAAAATAACAATTCACTCCCATTTCTAGATGTTATGATAAAGAAATCGACATACCATGTAGATACAAGTGTATATCGAAAGAAAAAAAAATGTAAAATTGACGTGTATAATTCTTTGTAGTTCCTGAAGATGTAAATAAAATTTACGAAAGCTTGGAATAACCTCTATAAATGGGTATCTTTTTTACTTGCCGCTGTGCCCAATATTAACTGGTTTTATCCTAACTAGTCAGACCATCCGTTTTTTCTATATATATATATATATATATATATATATATATATATATATATATATATATATATATATATATATATATATATATATATATATATATATATATATATATATATATATATATATATATTATATTAGCATGAAGATTCTCACGGACGAAGTATGATGCGTTGTTTTCGAACTCGACTTCGAAGTCGAGTTCGGAGATCGAAACTCAAGACATCACCTAGAAGATGGCAAATGAGACTTTGCCGAAACGTTGTGAGAATTATCCTTCAGAGGATCAAAACCACAGAACACGGAATGAAACCCGAAAAAACAACGCATCATATATATATATATATATATATATATATATATATATATATATATATATATATATATATATAGTTATATATATGATATATAGATTTCAATAAAAAAAATATTTTCCAGATTGTTTCAGGTTGAAAACTCAAAACAACTGTGAGGACAGAAAATATTGTTTTTCTCCGATTGACAGCGAATATTAATTTTGCATAGACATACCAATCAGCAGAGTATGACTTTTCTGACTAGGAGGAAAAGTAAGGACTTACCTCTCTCGACTTGCGATTTCTATATAATTTTGTTTTCATTTATAACTACAGTAAAAATAAAACGATTGTGAGGATTGTAATGATTTGCAAATACAACATCCCACATATATCATTATAAACAATCGGGGAAAAGATTACATGTTCAACTCGGTGGCAAAGTAGATTGACTACCTTACTTGAATTCCTATCTAATCATCAGCCGTGGCAGTCAATTCACTACTTTGCTGCCTAGTGAAACAAATAACTATTCCCATGAACCATTCACAAGTAACAAGTTTGGATCGTTGACGTTTCTACGTATAACTTCATAAAGCGCCCAATATCGCTCCACACACACGCGACACATATCTCCAGATCCACCCCTAGAGACTTTCCATACATTTCCCAGCAACCCCATCCCCAATTCACAAACCTCGGCGTTTCTTTAAATATTTGTACGTCAAACCATTCCAAACCGCGTCCTCATAAATAATTCCTCTCACAACAGGATATTCTCTACATAAAAAGGATATCGATATCGGATCTGAATAGACAGGAATATTCAATAACTTGTCCTGTAAGGGTATAAACTCCCTAGGGGCGGGATTGCACTCAGCTACTGTCCAAATCCGAGCTTTTCCCGAGAGCTTCAAACTTGATAAAACGGGAAATATTCGCAGCGACAGCTTTCCATATACTTCGCTTTATTTGCGAGCCGCAAAAAACTTTTGACTGATGGGTTTTGAAGTGTTGGCCGGAGTGTCGTCATAGTTGTGGGTCGAATATTACGGGAAACCTCTGGGGTGGTATCAATAAGTCGGCCAGAAATGGATTTTTCATCCGCGGAGACAAATGGCCCTTCGGACTTGTTGCCCTTTAGGGCGAAGTATGAGCGAAGGTGCGATCGACTGTAGTCGAATCACTGAAAATTGATCGGTTGTTTTTTTTTCATTATTTTTTTTATATGCAGATTCACAGGAAAGGGAAGCTCTGTAATGTTCAAAGAGCACCGCGTGATTAAAGTGACAGGAGATACGAATTAACACTCACTTTGAATTCCGAAGTTTGTAAGCCTCAGGAAAACCTCTCTCGGTAAATAGTTCCAAAGCTCAGCTGTTCTATTGAAAAAAGATCCCTGAGCAAGAGAGGTTCGACAGGTTTTCAAATTTACAAGAAGGGCTGGGAATTCTGTACTCCGTGTCATCCGTGTAGATATTGCCAAGGGGGTAATGATTGATAACAATTCGGAAGAGTATCGACCGTGAAAGTATCTATAGAAGAGAGACAAGTCTCCGACGCTTCTACGATGTTCCAATGAAGTAAGCCAGTCTGTGAGCGAAGAATCACCAACAAGACGAATTGCCTTTTTCTGATGAATAGAATCGAGAAGCCTCATTGAATGTTTTGGTGCCGAACTCCAGACATGAGAACTATATTACAAGGCAGGTCGTATCTGAGCCTTGTAGATCATTAGAAGCAAACGAGAAGTGAAGTATTTCTCCGCACGAATCAGAAATCCAAGTTTCTGGGAAGCACTTTTGGCGATCGATCTCACACGGTTTTCCCATGAGAGATTATCACTGATCGTAATTCCTAGCATCGAGATACCTGATTTTGTTCAGATTGGAGATTCAGTATGGAATTAAGGCTCGTAGTATGGGTTTCACCAAAAGTAATATAATTCAAGTTTACGTAATCTGAATGAAGAGGATTCAATTTCGATTATCATCAAAGCTGTTTTCAAATAAATGTTTTCACAACTTCTAGTTGAATTGGTATATCATCAACGAGAGTAATAATGTTTAAAAAATGAGTTGGATATGACTTGATAATTTTATAAACTAATATCACTGTAATCATTATCATAGTTTGTTCAAGACTGAGCATTCACGTTTTTTTCTACATTCGTTTAATATGAGTATATCTAACACAGTCGAGAATTATTCTCGATGCACGATTTTATTTTTTTTTGAAAACATTTTATGTGTCTCTTCGAGTAAAAATGAAAATGAGAAACAACAATTGAAATGGTAATGAATCGTAGTTTCATATATCAATAAATTTTGAAGTGAATCTTAATGAATTCGACATGGATATTATTATTTCAACAATATGGAGCACTACTACATAATTCCAGACAAGTAAGAAACTAGTTGGATATTGCTTTTCATAGTCGTTAGATTGGCCATCGAAGGTCCTACGGAATGGCCAGGTCCCTTGCCATATTTGACACTTTTAGACTTTGTTATGGGGTTATTTGAAGCAAGAGGTGCACGAAAGTGAACATGCTTCATTATTGAATATAAGGCAGAGAATAATAAAATTTTTTGTGAAAATATCTACGTTGCTGTGTTCGAAGAAGTTTTACGGGAAATATCGGATAGGCTGTTCAAGGCAACCATTTCGAGCATCTTCTGAACTGAACTCAGCTTAGTTCCTCAAAGTATGAAGGTAAACGTAGATGTATTTTGGCAATTATTAAATGTTTCGCCATTTTGTAGTAGGTGAAGATATTGACATATTCTAGGGTTGTAAAATATTCAACAGGAGCTTCAAAAGATGCATGACAAGACCCCCTTTCCATTAATTTTTATTTTTCAGATGGCGTCTAGTCGCCATCTTGAAACTTTCATTCGTCAATTCTACTCCAAGATATGGTATCTATTCATCAATTCAATTATCCCAAGTTTACATTTTTTGAGTTTACCCGTTCAAAAAACCCTAACACCAAACTGATATTTTTGCTCTCGACGAACGTTTTCCTACCAAGGTTAGCATCTTCAGAAGAAGATGATTGATACAGTATCAATTTTCTTCTTCTGGAGATGCTAACCTTGATCTCTAAGAAAAGTTTAAAGGAATAATATACGACATTTCACTGCAGGAACCATAAGCATAATACTTACATGTATTATGTATTAGTCGTGGATAAATCTTCTTTACGAATTCTTTCAAGAAGTTTGTTTCTAATTTTGTTTGTAGGGGGTGTTCTTCGGAAATACTTATCCGATCATGAACATTCTTTTACTAACAGAAAGCTACACTATTGAGATATAGGCTACATTTCATTATAATCCAAAAACAAAATCAGTGAAAAATAATAATATTTATAATTAATTCGGAAAAAAGATGTGATGCTTAAACGGTGTGCGCTGACTGAGCGGTTCGGTATAGACGAACATAATGTTCACCAAAAAGTTGGCCTCTATCAATTCTACAGAAGTGTCCGTGTCACTATTTAGCTTGCTTTGATATTCGAAACACAACAAAGGTTTATTTTTTAATCTATACATACACATGCTTTGTCCTGAATAACTGACTGACGAATCCACGCACTGCCTAAACAACTGATATTAGAGACTTGAAAATGGAGGGTGTGTTCTTTGAATGAAGTAGATATAGGATGAGAAAGGGTTTTTCGAAATTCCACCCCCAAAGGGGTGGCAAATAGGAGCAAAGTTCGTCTTGGACAACATCTACTTCAAATTTTGCATAAACCTGATTCAACACAATAGATGGAAGATGTATTCGTATCTTAATGCAATTCATCACCCAACGTTGTGAAAAAAGGGGTTTTTCTACAAATGCTATACAATGTGCCACTTCTCTCATCGCTTTCATACGTTCAAAACGAAATAATTCTCACGCAGTGAGAAATATCCGTCATTATACCAAAAAATAATTTCTCACTGTTATCACGATAACCCAAGTCAGTCATGAAGTGTTACATGTCAGATTGATATAACACGTTCTCCATGTTGACAACGCTACGCCGACGATTCGCGTGCAATATCCAAGTAGAACATTATTGACGTTTCTATAACAACAAAACTGAAGCACTGCATAATTATTGCTGTCAACTTACCCAACGAAAATACTTTCATTGTTGAATGTTATAGTATGAACAGTTCAGATTTATTAAATATTGAATATAATGGAAGACGACGATTAAGAGAAAATACACCTCCAGAAATTGTTCAGAAAGCAACAGATTGCAATAATTTGCTACCTAGCACATCAAGAGAAAAACATGAAATAACTCACGGGAACTTTATGGACTGGAAAATGAAAGCCAAGGCAAATTCTTGTCCCGAAAATACCTTGTTAGTTTATTTTGAAGAGTTGTCAAGAAGATTGAAATCATCAACATTATGGTCAAAGTACTCGATGCTGAGGAGTACCTTAATTATTAAAAACTGTGTTGATATGTCAAAATAAAACTACGTGCATATTTGAAACGCAAATCTGAAAAATATACCCCAAAGCAGTCAAAAACATTAATTTCCGAAGAAATTCAACAATTTTCGAAAGATGCACCGGATGAAAAGTATTTGCTGATAAAGGTATAAATTGAAAATTTTTGAATTGTTATCGAAAAATGAATGATTGGTTTTGATTTCAGGCTGCTTCAGCTATTGGCCTTACAAGGGCATGCCGTTGTGATGAACTTCGAAAATTGAAAAATGATGACACGGAAGATTTTAATTCGGCCATTTTAATAAAATTACCCGATACTAAAACCAAGGTACCTAGAAATTCCACAGTCACAGGAGAATTGTACCAAATTTGCAAAAAATATGTGAAGCTTCGACCATGAACAAATGGAACACTTTTTTTTATTCCAAAAATAGCAAATGTGCGAAACAGCCTGTGGTAAATTTGGCACTACGGCGAATGAAATAGCGAAATTTTTGCAATGTCATCTGCGACTATTTTAGTAAATGCAGGGGCAGATCTTTCAGCTTTTAAACGCCAAAGGGTTGGTGATCCAACAATGTTGCTGAATCTTATATCGACAACTCCATAGCTAAAAAAAAAATGAAAATTCCAAGAAATATAGTAGAATCCATTCAGCCTCCAGCGCTATTAAAACCTGAATACAACAATGCTGTGTAAGCTCAGTATGTTTTCCCATCAACTTCGACCGCAGATAATATTTCAATTATCGAAAACATGTTGAAACAAAACAACCTACCAGAAATACTCTTCAAACTTGTTCAAATATAACTGTCAAATACTATTTTGAATAAAATATAAAATTGAGTTAATGTAATCAGATACAACTCATTTGTATTTAGAACTACACAATATAAATGCATCTCAATAATATATTACTTTATGAGGCGGAGAAGCATGACTTTTCTTGACGCGCCCGATATTACGCGCCGAACGAAGTGAGGCGCGTAATAGAGGGCAAGTCAAGAAAAGTCGCTTCTTTGCCGAATGAAGTATACTATTTTTTCTTCAAACGTAGCAATTTTCAACCATAAATAGTACAATTCATACGCTATTTTCACTCGAAATTAACTGTGACAACTATCAAAATCGTCTAGATGTTAGAAATTAAAATAATTAAGTCGTCGGTGGGATTTGCGTCTCCCTGGTTACAGTTGTTTGACAGTTATTTTATGTTATCAAAGACAGTTTGTTATTGTTGCAACCGCAAGCGCAAATTCAGTGCGAAAATAGAAAACCTAAACGAAATTGAGTCCGCGGCTAATGATGCACGTTTGGGGCCCTCCAAGTCCGGAATAAAGTATCGGTTAGCGTACAAGCACTTCCAAGAGTGGTGCGATACAAGAGGAGTACGGCAAGTTACCGAAAACGTTTTACTGGCATATTTTAATATAATGGAAAATGGAAATCTTCTCCAATGTGGTCACGATTACTCTATGATAAAATCCGAGTTAGTTATTAGAAAAAATTTGGATATAAGCAAATTTTTAAAGTTACGTGCCTTTCTGAAAAAGACAAGCGAAGGATATACTGCAAAGAAGTCTGAAGTTTTCACTAAAGACGAGTTTGATAAATTTTTGTTTGAAGCGCCAGATAAGTTGTATTTAGGATTGAAGGTGAAAAAAAATATATTGCAAAGCATGTAGTATACTCTACTAAATTATAAAAATATTTCAGATTGTTCTGTTAATTGGGGTTACCGGCGCCTGTCGATGCGACGGATTGGTAAAAATGAAGATTGTGGACATTGAGGATAAAGAAAATGTAATAATGATCAAAATCCCAGACAGTACAACACGACAAATTAGATCTTTTACGATAATTGGTCAAAACTACATTAAACTGTATAAAAAGTATGCATCACTGCGGCCTGAAAATTTCACAGAAAACCGATTTTTTATAAAGTACCAAAATGGAAAATGTCACCGAAGCATCATGGGAATACATTCGATCAGCGCAGTAGCCCAAAAAGTAGCTAGTTATTTAAATTTGAACGATGCAAGCGCATACACGGGTCTCTGTTCACGACGAACTTCAGCAACACTTTTAATTGATGGAGGCGGAAATCTAGAATGCCTCAAACGACATGGGGGCTGGAAATCAAGCACGGTTGCCGAAGGATATATAGAGGATTCAATAAGAAATAAGAACGATAATGCTCAAAAAATTTTAAACCCTCATGATTCGCCAACATCGGAAATGATTGCTGGAAGTTGTGCTCGACCATCAGTATCATCAACAATTACCAATGCGTATCAAGAGTCGGGAACATTTTTGCACGGTTTCAATTTTGAAAATGCTTCATTAACTAATAGTACTTTTGATATTACTATAAATAAAAATGATGTTCAATTGTTGTTAATGACATTCGTATTGTTGCTTTGTGACATGTTTCATATTGTTGCCATGACAACATTTTTCCCTCCGCCGTAATGGAATGGGAAAAAAAAACTGCTGCCGGCGGAGACATCAAACTTTGACAGGATCAAGTTAGATAAGTAATGTCATCATTATTTGACGTTTGAAGAAAAACATAATTACCGCCCAACGAATTGGGCACAGGTCGGCTAGTATAAAATAAACTGTTTCAAGGAGTCAAAATGAGTAGCTCACTTTCTAGCAAACACAACTCGATATCTGTTAGAGAATAGACTCTGCGATCCGGGAGGCGAAATAAAACAACAAATCCCTGAAAGGGGCCTAATTTAGGGCTCCCCATTCGCACGGTGTACCGTCACCGTGCACCCTAAATCTTGGTATGAATTCAGTTTGCTTTTAACATTCCGGACAAGTCTCTCCCGCGTTCGGTTATATTGTTTTCCTTTATTGTATATGCCTTCGCTGTTAACGTGTATAAATGGCCTCCGAATAAAATTATGAGACACGAATATTTAATTGAAACTCAAAAAGAAATTTATCTTCGTTTTACATTTCCCGCTTTATTGGATTTCCATGCTGTCATTAATCTCAATGGAGCATCGCAAATAAAAATTTGCTCTGGGGAATTTTAAATTGAACGCAGATGGCATTTGAACATGGATTCGAGCATCATCGATGTTTGAAATCCAATTGATGTTGAATTGGCATACCAGGAATGTTCCAGATATGTCCACATGATTGAAGGAAAATTCAGTTTTTTGCAGAAAATTAACAGATGGTCTGAGTTCCATTATTGACGAAACCTTCTCGGCAAATTCAAAGAAATTGAGTTTCAGAACCTTCAGATTTAGGAGCAGTAACTTCTACTTATTGTTGGCTAGTCGGTTTTGCCGAGTTTTATCGAATATTATCAAATATGGAAAGTTTTCATTGATTTATTACAATCCATTCAAACGAATACATGAATTGAGAGATGTTTCAATCTCAACTTCAATATTCTAAAACAGAAACACTCAGTATTTACAATTCCATATTCCGATAATCCAAGTTCATAGACATCACATTGATACGATTACAGGATATAGGAATATGAAACAATCTCCAAATTCGCAAACTTGCACGGATACGTGCTAAGCATTTGACCTTAGTACGGTGACCGGAGCAAACTTGCAACCTCAGTATATGAATCTTTATAAATATTGAGGGAGGTCAAGATTCGGTATTCAGTATTCAGTAAATCAGTTAGTATTCACTGATAATTCTTCAGAAACGATTCCAGAACATTTTTGAGAATACAGCACATCTCCTTCTCGACAATCCTGCTGGTTAGCAATATATTGTAAGTTTTTTTTGTATTTCTCATTAGCTATTCAATGTCAATCCATTTTCGAACATATTCTCCAATTTTTCTATAATAAATATTCAATCAAGTTTCCAAATGAGTTCTTTCATTATTTGGATGAATGAATGTTGGGCAAAACAGCGAAAAATTCTCTCGTACCAAGCGAGTACTGAGTTGCGACAATATTTCTGGACAGATTAGATTATACTGTTAGGAAACTAGCCCATGGCCTGATTCACTGCATCATTTCCAGATCTATTGTGATACACCTTGGTTATTAGAACCCATTGTCTAGCTTGATCTCTTTGATGGGACTCCATAGCCTTGATATTGACCCCTTTATGTAGCTATCGGCCTCTGGTGTCTCTTTCCCCCATATGGCATGTTTCAGCTATCGCTTTGCATTTACAGAGCGTATGTAGTGTGGTTTCTTCCTGTTCTTGCCAGAACATGCATTGGGTTTCTTTTGTCAGACCCATGTTGCTCAAATGTTTCTTGATCCGGCTATGCCCCGTCAGTGGACCTTCCACTACCCCTACGACCTCAGGGTTGTGGTTCAGCAGGTCTTTCGTGAATCTGAGCGATGGTTCCTTCATGAACTTTTTTGTCTGCCTTATTCCTGGGAGCTTGTTGTTTATTCTGGACCGATCATAGCCTTAGATTCACCTCCACCAACTAGGGCATCGACCTTCTCGTTTCCCTCGCCACTCTCAAGTCCGGGCCAAGCTAGAGTGACACTATTTTGGGTACCTAGTTCCTGAGTACGCTCATACAACTTCAGTCGTCAGAAAATTTGAGATGAGCTGAGCGCATAAATTGCCGCCTGGCTGTTGTAGAAATTGGCAATGGTTCTGATTGCGACCTTCTGCCTGTTCAGTTCTTCTCTGTGTTCGATGGCCGCTACTTCTGTCTAGAACACTGTTGTTTCATTATGACCAAGGCTGAGTGCGATTTTCGCCTTTGCTCTGCCTCCGTTTAACCAGCTTCCACTCCTTGATTTGAGGTCAAGTAGCTTTAATCGTGTTTATGGTCTTGATAATTGAATGGTCTTACTTCGACATACTTCTTATCTTTGCTCGTTCCAAGAATTATACATTGAAAGGTGAGATCTCGTTAAATCCATTGAACAGCACAGAGCCGCGATATCCCTTGAAAATATCATGCATCAATAGTTTCCTACTAGGGAGAGAACGTATCTGTCCACTTAAACCTGAAAACATTCTCCTCGGGGACCCTTCACTTTCCAACTCTTTCAGTACACGACAAAGAACAGCTGGTTCGTCTATATTTTCCTTCAAATAATATAGGTGAACATCAAGCAACACGAGTTGACATTTGATGATTTTCTTTCCATTGCATATCGGAAATGTTTGCATGTTATAAAATAAAAGTTCGCTGTATCAAGGGACTCTTCCTCTTCTTCTGCTAGTTCATTTCTCTCCAGCAGAATATTTATCTGAACATTCTTGCTGAATTGGTATTGGTTGGGACTTTCATTGTCCGCTCAGCAAGGAATATTGTCAACCACATCCAGCAGCGGGAGGTATTTTCTTTTTGTGTTGGACTAGCCCCTTCACTTTTCTGATGGCTCGTTCTGTTCTCCCATAGACTCCACTTGAACCTGAGTGAATAATACTCGGTTTCCCAAGTTTTCATAAGATTTCTACCGTACAATTTTCCTCAAAAAATTCTTTGGCACTCTATTGAACTGTAGGAAAAAACTTGGAACTCTCTGATGGAATCTTTTGTTCTGCCTTCCACTTCTAGCGCAATTTTCTAGACTTTTTCACTTCTTTGAGTTGAATGAATGTGTTATCCCATATTTCAGATCATTCAGAGTAGATAGAACTTCTTGGAAATTTCAATACATATATTCATTAATGATAGTTAAGTATATGTACCTGATATGATGTGTTTCTGATCATTATTTTAGTCATCAAATCCAGTGATTCGAAACAGAAAAATAGTTACCATGAAAAATATATATGCTTATTCTGAATTTGTTGATAAAGCCTTTCAAATGTTTGGAAAGGGTTTTTTTTTTAATTCTTTATTTAACGTCGGCCTATTTCCGCTACCAAGGCCAATCACCGACGCCGGTGAGCACACTTCCCCCAACCGGAATTTTTGCCGAACCCTCTGGTATTCCAACCAGAGGTAGGGATCTTTAACGAGCCCAACATCCATGGACTCGGGACCGACGGCTTTACGTTCCTCTGAAGGACGGCATATCCTCAATATATCTTGTGCTCATTGATATATTGTCTGCGAGCTATGATATGCTATTCCGCTGCAGCTGTACGGGCTTTCGACACGGTATTTCCCTGTATGGTCACCCATCCAAGTACTAACCGCGCTTGGCGTTGCTTAACTTCAGATATCGAATGACTGTCAGTCAACCTGAAGAGCTGGGCCATGCCCCAAAGGGGTTCTTATAGGTCAAACAGCAAAATTCAACAGAACAGCTAAACATGAAAAATAACTGAGAAGGATAAGTCGAAATTAGCTTAACCCATATTATCAACAAATTGTAGTACAAACATGGTCTAGTGGAATGATATCCATTTACTTATTACAGAACAGAATGAAAGAAATAGAAAACCTAAAGTGGTTACTTGCATTTTTTTAATCGGAAATGAAGAAAATGCTACTTGTTCCATAGAACAGCTGAGCTTTGGAACTCCTTGCCGAAAAAGGTTTTTCCTGAGGCTTGCAAACTTCAAAAATTTGTACCTCCTGTCCTTCATTGGATGCCTCTTCTGAAGGAGGAAGTTGAACTGGGTATATCCCTCAAAAGTTATTCTTCACCTCAATAAATATATGGAGGATTTCATATGTGATTTCATCGTTTAACTTTCCGTAAATGAGCAAAAAAAGTTATCAATTATGAAATTGAGCCTGAAAAGTGAGACGCTTTAAAAATTCCATAGATTTCGAAATGTCCACTTTATGTGTCAAAATTAAAAAAATAGATATTTTTTCATCGAACGAACCCTATATGAATATCTCTTCCCAGTGCTGGCGAAATCTAGGATGATAAGCTAACAAGCGAACATCTATTATTATAATCTGAGTGGCCATGAGCAAGGCCAACTATATGCCGCGCATGTCCCTCATACCGTACTTGTAACTGGATTATTGTCGCCAGGAATTTTTGAGCTAGATCGTGTTTGGAAACAATAATAGCACTCGTGATATCTGCAGACTTCTTCTCGTGTGTTGGTAGACATCTCGATGGTGTTTGATGTCAGAAAACGTGATCGTCTTCAATGAGAGACAAAAAGAAACTTGATTTTTCCAGGTGTGAATGATCTGAGATCGTCAATTTCTTTAAAGTTTCGAACAATCATCATCAGAGAATAGGTTTAAACCACAAACTAAATTTATTTTTCTGTTTATTTGTTTGATTCATTCATGTGTACCTACTACGTGGAAGAAAAGAAAGTAAAAGCACAATATTCTATGAATATGCTAGAATTATATACATTCTTTCCGAAATAATACCTGAATATGCTCCTGGGAGCATTTGATACATTCTTGAACTATTTTTCGAAGAATATTCTTTGAATATTTCGCACTTGGAGCTTGGTTTCAACATTTATGCATAATATTTCATTAATTTATTTCTTTATTTACATTGTTTGACACGTATTTCAGATTCGATACCTCAATTTTCTTGTCACGATATTATTTCATTTAGTTCTTTATTTGAAAATAAATTGACTAATATTTCATATTCGATATCTCGATTTTTTTATATCAACATAATTTTTTTCGATCAATCAATCAATAATTTCATAAATGACCAAAACAATCAATTTCAACCTTTCGTTTGTTATTTGATTTTCTAACTCGATTTGTATTTGTATCCTTTCGTTCTCAGCAACAAAATAGCATGCATGGAATATTTTTATTAGTTGTACAACCAAAACTTAGAGACCAAAAGTCGCTGCATGTTAAATAATAGATTTATATGCATTCAGACTGGCTTCTGTTCGAAAACTATACAGGACAGGACAAAAAATGTTGAGAAATGAAAGAAAAAGTTTTGCAGAAATATGAAGTCTTAGCCTGAAGCTCAAAAAAATATTTTGTTACCATTCCCTTGTTCAAAATTCTGATTAGCATGTGTTGGAAGTAGATGTTACCACATTAAAGTAACAGTAGTAGATCTCCAGTAGCTTTTGCCTTGTTAAAAACGTTATTTACGAAATTGTAGAGTTATGTTACAGATCGTTGCAACAAAGTTGAATTGAAACTTTTCCTAGAGATCAATTACCCAAACACAAAACTGATATGTTTGCACTCGACGCGCGTTTGTTAACAAGGTTACCATCTTAAGGAGAAGAAAACGGATTCTATCAATTGAAAGTATCAATTTTTTTGATCTCCAGATAAAGTTCCCACTTTTATACAAAGGGTCCAACCTCATTGTTTATCAACAAATATGAAGTTGGAAGTAAACAGACGAATGAAAAAGAAAAAGCAAGTGAATATCTAGAGTGTGCTTCAATTTGATGGAACTCATTCGAAAGAGATTTGGTAACAGCTACTTATGATAGGTCGATTTTAAATAATATTAATTTTCAGGTAAGGAAATTGATCTTTGGAAAACAGCACTTCCACGCCAAAAGATTCATTTTATTCCATTTTTTACAAAAACAAATATACTTGAATCAACTCTCCACATTGAACACTTGATGAAGTCGTAGAAAAAGCATTGTATTCTGCTCCCCAACTACTTGTTCGAAAAATCCACAAACTCATTCTCATTCTAGCCGATATTATGGATATCTCTTGCTCTTTCCTTCATTGTTATTTTTATCATAATCGTTTTTGTATTTCAACACCTGCTCAGCAGACTGCTTCTGCTTGCACAATTAGCCAATTTGAAAGGTCCAATTTGCGAAAAGATTATCTCGGGACAAAGTGATCGATAGTAGTGAATCATATTAATGAATTAACTCACTTAAAAGCAGTGTGAGCCTAATTGGATCAAGATGATGAATTGTCTTGGCATTATAGTCTTTCCACTCCCACCCGTAAATATGCTCTTCTCTTTATAGTTCACTAAATGGATATGTAGGCGATTGCAGTCAACTGAATCGTTATGATTTCATCACAACGAAGGATATGAAATCCACCAATTATAGAAAACAAGACACTTGGTTACCAGTAAGGTGGCTATATACTGGTGTGTTTACTCCATATAAGAGATTGTCAGCAAATCAGACGACCGATATGGCCAACTTGATGAAAAATTTGATGATGTAGGCGTGGTAGTACTGCAAAAAATCCGCCAGGTACCGGCACTCTTGCAGTGGAGATGACAGTCCTGTGTTGCCAAGTGGCCATGTCGTTGCGAATTCTGGCCCAGATCAGTAGTAACACAATGCAAATTTATTCCAACTGAGAAATTATTTTCAAACTACATGGAATAAATAACGCATAAAGTTAAACACAAATTTGGCGCGTTTCGGTGTTTTCAATAACCTCACATATCCAGTCCCGATAAATTCTCTATCCTTTTACAAAAACATCAGAATTGACAACAGCGTGTTCCATGGATCGTGTGATCACGAAAATTAATAGAAAATTTTGATAACCAGCGCTCCCTCATGGCCACTGATGATCTACCACGCCTTGTCCACAGGTTTGTCTGAAACAATATCGCAACATTAGAAACACCAGTATATAGACATGTTAGTTACCAGGGACAACATTATGGAAACGTCAAAATCCTGATCTATCTACCTACAAACACGAAATCCAAGTTGTTCTATTTAAGCATGAATAAATGTTCTTATATCTGAAATATTCTCTAGTTTAGGGAAGTCCAGGTTGAATTGTCACAATTGATGTTTTGTGTGGACTTGAAGGACTCACATCTATTCTTCAAACCAATAATAAACTGAAATTGTACAGTCCAAACGGTCTAGTTGGTTGAAGCGTTTGACCTCTGAGATGGTCCACTTTATAGTTGTTGGTTGGAGTCTCACCAATCCCGACTTTTTTTTTAATTTGACATTACTAATTGAATTGGTGTCGTTCAATATTAACGATGAGTTTCGGAACCTTTGTTGTGAAAGTTGAAACTTTTCCTAGAGATCAATTATTACCCTAACACCAAACTGATATTTTCGCACTCGACGCACGTTTCGCTAACAAGGTTATCATTTTCAGGGGAAGAAAATTGAAACTAAATCTAGAGCTGGGGCTAGTTGTTTATATACCTAAAGTTTTTCGGTCCGATGTAGACTTCGTTTGTTACTGTTAATTATTCTAATTAATTTCTTGGTAATGACCTGACTACCTGCAAGTTCCGTCATCTGTTAGTATTGATTTCTGATTACTTTCTCAACAATAAATTGAAAAGCGGGCTGAAAGGGACAGGTCCCTTGTCACCATTCATGCTGTTTCTACATTTTGCTATTTCGAGACTCTCACATGCATCGAGTAGTCTTGTGTCATGCACATGCTTGATCAGTTTCAGATTGCTTTCACCAATTTTGTGATCATTGTGTAGAGCGTGTTGGGCGACACTGGATTTCTCTACCCTTCCGTATTTTATATGTGCAGAATTCTCTTTGAAACGGGTTTTAATAGCTCGTCGGCTCTGGCCGATGTACTCGTTTTTACAACTGAACTCGTAAATTCCCGACTTCTCTGAGTTTTCTAGTTTATCTTCTGGGTTACCAAGAAGCTGCTGGAATCTGTAAGAAGTTTTATATGCAACTTTCATATTTACTTTGTCAAATATCTGTTGGAGTCCTCTAGTGTATTGAGGTTCATATGGGAATACTATAAACTTTACATTTCTCTCATCTTTTTTTTCAAAAGTCGAAGATTTACGAAGTGTTTCAATATTGAATTTATGAAAGTTTATTTTCTCTGAGTTTTTCATGAATATCGAAGAAATATTCTCTATCATTTTTTTCACATACAGATTCACAGGATAGGGATGCCCTGTAATGTTCAAAGAACACCCCGTGAATCAAGGGACAGGAGATACGAATCACTTTGAATTTTCAAAGTTTCTAAGGCTCAGGAAAAACATCTTTCGGCAAGGAGTTCCAAAGCTCACCTGTTCTATTGAAAAAAGATCCCTGAGCGATAGAGGTTCGACAGGTCTCCAAATTCACAACAAAGGGGTAGGAATTTTGTACTCGTCGAGTCATCCGTGTAGATATTGCCAAGGGTGGAACGATTGATAACAGTTCAGAAGAGCACCGACCGTGAAAATATCTATAGAAGCTAGACAAGTCCTTCTACGATGTTCCAATGAAGTGAGCGAGTCTGTGAGCGAAGAATCACCAACAAGACGAATTGCCTTCCTCTGAATAGAATCGAGAAGCCTCAATGAATATTTTGGTGCCAAACCCTACACATGAGAACTGTATTCCAAGACAGGTCGTATCTGAGCCTTGTAGATCATTGGAAGCTGACGAAAAGTGAAGTATTTCTTCGCACGGAATAGAAATCCAAGTTTCTGGGAAGCAACTTAAGCGATCGAACTCACATGGTTTTCCCACTGATCGTAATTCCTAGCATCGAGATACTTGACTTTGTAGGAATAGTTACTCCTGACATCTGAATACTGGAGAGTTCTGAAGTATTTACATGGTTGAAAAACAAATCAACTGTACAACTCGAATGGATATTGACCGTATAGATTCTTGTTGTACAAACTACTTACTTTTGTGAATTCAGCGAGACTTATGGAAAGATGGAGTTACTGTGAAAATATTACAGACAGTATCTCTGGTCTTCTCCCAATAACAGAAGTTTCTATTAGTAATAGAACGTGTATAAGTGATTCACACTTATCAACAGAGGATGCTGTTTCAGGAGGCAGATAAGTAATGAAGTCCATTTTTTTGTTTTCTCTCCCTTGAAAATGAAAAAACTTAAATTCTCATAATGAGATAAGACGTTTATTTGTTTCAAATAGAAATATCCTAATATACAAACCATAGCTAAGTAAAGCATATCTATAAATTTACATGAACAATTGTCAAAACAATACCTAGAATTGTATAATATAAAAATATTATAAAGACACAATAAATGAACCCAATCTAATTGCAATGACTATTTTAATGAGTCTTCTAATGTTAGAATGTTATGAAAACTACGGAAGAGATCTTATGTGAGTTATGAGTTTTTTTTTGAATTGATGAACACTAGTGCACTCTTTTAAAAATACTGGAAGTTAATCAATATCAATATGTGGGACAAATTGGTATATTTGCAGTTACGTATCGGGAAAAATATATCAATATACCCAATGACCAGATAATAAAAGATTCAAAGCTGTTTCACTTTCAAGGTAAAGAAAACCCAAACAGAAAATTTTCGAAAATATTAGATGTTACTAGACTGAAACACAGACAGATCAATTCCTGAAACGACTTTTTTCAAAGAATGATAATAAAACAACTTTATTCAGAACATGAGTAAATGACATACTTGAAAAAAAAATAATAAAGCAAAACGGAACGATAAGTCAGATGCACTTGATTCGTTTAGAGTATATAAGTCATTATAATAAGAAATATACAATTTGATGTAGACATTATGAAATTGATATGAGTTCGCAAAGAAGTGAAAGTGTTAAAAATGTATAACAATAGAACGTTAAATGAAAGTTTCAGAAAAGATTCATACATTATTGATGTTAGTATAAATAAAATTGTGAGATGCCAAAATGCATTACAAGAAATATAACTTTTGGATCTCAAAGTACTTTTTTAAAAATCAAAATTTATTAAATAAAATACAACTGACTTGTTCAACGGTTACAATATGAATGAATTCTTAACTAAATGTTCCCACAAAGAAGGAAAACCTGACACATCAGTTTCCAGGAACCGGCGGAGACTGCATCAGCATGGTCAGCGATTCACATGGGAACGGCCGACATAATTCCTCCCCCTGAAGATTCAGCGTAGGAGGGTTAGCGAGGAAGCTGAACCCTGGACATCTCGAATTCCTCTGGTGGTTGGTCTGGCTTCGAAGTTTTGGAGGTTCTGCAACTCATCTTTTTGTAGGCGAAGTAGAGACATGTTGCTATCAGGATGGCATAGATGAAAATCGTCCAAAAACTTGGAATATGTGCTACGTGTTGAAATGAAATTTTGGGTTCGTTTTCGATAAAGGCTGCTTTCATGGAATGGAGTTCATCCAAGTCTATTTCTTGAAGGTGGAGTCCTATACTGGTCTCAGGTAGTTCTGAGATTTTTCCATCAAGATCTGGCAGCATGATTGGTTGGCTGTCAGTGATTTGATTTTTGTTGTTTATGATTTGATCATTGCAGGATAGTTGGCACCCGACTGGAATGTCGAAGAGATAACTCCCGGTGGCCAAATTTTCAATTTCGTTTTGGTTATGGCATCGAAGTTTGATCGTCTCTCGATGTGGTAAGAGAACAATCCATTTGTTGGAGTTGTCTAGTTGCTTGATGGTTGGTCCCGAGAGGTGAATAGGTGTTCGGCAGCAAGTGGAGGTGTTTTGGATATTCAGCAACTGGATTTCGCAAGGATTCTCCTTCGAAAGCTCTCTGATGTTGGTAGTCGGACAGATATAGCTTTTAAGATGCAGAAAAACTCAAAGTCGTCTCCACAATTTAATATCCGAAAGATGTCAGTACGGTGATTCAGTACATGTTTCGAACCTACATAGGTTCATCATCAGCTGAATTTACATTAAATTCTACAATAAAGGAAGAGTAATATAATATTAGTTGATAAATGAAGTATAAGATTTACTTACATGGAGAAGAAAAAATAGCAAAATCACATGGTGAAGTTCAGGACATAAAAAATTATTGTAATGACAATTAGGACTGAATTGATATTAGGGGGAATTTAAGACATCCCTAACACCATAAAAAACATTAAAGATTGGGGGGCTTAGAGCCCTTATGCCCAATATGCAATATTTGAAATATCCACATTAAAAGATTCTTGGATATTTCAAATATTGCATATTGGGCATAAGGGCTCTAAGCCCCCCAATCTTTAATGTTTTTTATGGTGTTAGGGATGTCTTAAATTCCCCCTAATATCAATTCAGTCCTAATTGTCATTACAATAATTTTTTATGTCCTGAACTTCACCATGTGATTTTGCTATTTTTTCTTCTCCATGTAAGTAAATCTTATACTTCATTTATCAACTAATATTATATTACTCTTCCTTTATTGTAGAATTTAATGTAAATTCAGCTGATGATGAACCTATGTAGGTTCGAAACATGTACTGAATCACCGTACTGACATCTTTCGGATATTAAATTGTGGAGACGACTTTGAGTTTTTCTGCATCTTAAATCTACTACACTCCACTTTGAGATACAATGGACTTCTACCACAGGTTAAGATATAGCTTTGTTGGGTAATCTCCAGACAAGGAGTGCTCAGAAACGCATACGATTTTTCGTTCTTTGCCAAAAACTTATTTCGGGGTATCACTGCCTTAAACTGACCCTTGATTAAGATTGGAACAGGAAATAAATGAAGATATTCATAATTCGCTGGATATGTAATCGGTATTTGTAAAATGTACGTTATTCTCAAATTTGATATATAGCTATCTACCTTTATGATTTTCTCAAATAATAAAGTATTCTCAAAGCTTACTTCGATTGGTAATTGATCTTTGCTTATGAATTTTTCCAATTTCTGTAGTTCAATGAATAGATCTCTTGTTCTTATTATACTAGGATGAAGAACGTTCAATCTAGAAAATTGTATCGAATTCTCCACATCTTGCAATATTGAATCTATAATCTCATATGTATTGATTATTTGATTCATGACGTCTTTGATGACCATAGCATTCTCTCTGTATGTTTGGTTTTCGACAATCGATTCGATTTGTTTGAGTTTTGATGCTAGTAGAAGCTCGTTATGCCTTACTTTTTGAACTGTGTTATTGAATTGCTCGATCAATGAAATAGATAAGGAATTTTGTTTTCTAATGCTCGAAGCCAAATTGTTTTGATTATTTTGTAATTCTGTGATCAGTTGGTCGTACCTTTCACCGTCATTGGAGTCTAAATTTCCTGTGACCGATTTGAAGATTGATCCTAATCCGTTTATCAAACCACGTTTCGTTCTCGAAGGATGAGGTAAAATTTCAGAAAGTTTGTCGGATATTCTTTCTTCAGAGAATTGAAGTATTTTTAAATAATTTGATGTTTCGATTGAATAATCCTTATGATTTCCGACGAGCGTTCTCAGTGTTTTTGAATGGAGTTTCAATTTATTGATTTCGATGATGATTGATTTCAGATCGTAGTAATGGATCAACGAATAGGTGTATGATTCTACCTTGGCTGTCCCAAGTTTGAGAGGAATAAGTCCTGGGTTATTTTGTAAGCTTTGTTTAGAAATCTTTTCCTGGATTCCGAGAGTTCCAGATAATCTGAAAAATGATTATTTGTTTTATTTCTTAACAGGGGATGGATATTTTTTCAGGGGACGCTTCAAATTATTCATATGAATTTTTTGTTGATGGGAAGTTGACACTGTCTTCATGTCACGGTTGACTTTTGTTATTTGCGTTGGTTTTTGGAATTTATTGGCATCTTTTTGTCTGACATGTTTTTTCAAATACGTTTTCTGTTTTGTTTTGAATATTATTGGATCGTCGCGATTTTTATTTTCTCTTTCAATAACTTTTTCTTTATGCTTGATTAAATCAGTATTAATCTTTGCATAGAGAATTTTTGACCTTTCTTTATGTTCATTGGTGTAATCATTCAATAGTTTTCTATCGATTTCTATATTGAAAGGGTCGTTAGCTGAAATATGTCCACTTATGATGTCAATTGGTTTGAATTTTGTCACAGAGTGTATTGAGTGATTGTATGCCAAAACTGCGTATAACATTTTCATTTTTGGAGAGGTTTTCAGAAACCCTCTCGTGTTGAGTAGGCGAATATGTTCTAAAATGGTGGAATGGAATCTTTCTATCATTCCATTCGACTGAGGATGATGGGGTGACACGAAATGCACTTCAATTTTATGTAACGCAAGAAGTTCTGATATGAGAAAATTGTTGAATTCTGTGCCATTGTCAACGATGATGCGATTAGGTATACCGTGATGAGAAAAGAATTGAATGAGGTTGTCAGCAATTTCCGTTCCTGTTAAAGAGTTCACGAGATACGCCTGTGCATATTTGGAGAAACTATCAATGATAGTTAGAAATTTTGTGTTTTCGATCGTAAATGTATCTAAATGAATAATTTCAAAAGGTTTTGTGGCTGTGGGAGTAATATTAAGCTTCATATTGATAGGTTTCCGCTCATATTTACTTTGTTGACAAGTTATACATTGATTTATATAAGTTTGGATCGATTCTTTGATGTTCGGCCAATAGTATTTTTCTTTTACTCTTGCGAAAGTTTCTTCAACACCACGATGGTTTGCTTTGCCTTCGTGATGGTTTTGAATAACTTCCTGAATGTCTTGTTTAGTGGTGACATCTAATAATTTTTTGGTACATCTTTTGAATTTAATAGAGGGCCATTTGAAATATTTTTGGATTACTACTGAAAATGGTTCATATAATGCGGGGTCTTCAAAGTAAACATGATATTGTACTCCAGGAGCGATATATTCTCTAATAAAATTCAGAATATCACTCTCCATATTATTTTTGGAAATTTGTACATGAATTCGCATTTTTTTCTCAAACAATATTGTTCTTTTTGGTGTAGCTGGTGAGTGCAGCACTGAACTTATGATCAACTGATTTAAGCCAAGGTTTACGGCACATTCTGCGATAGAGATGGCAACTACAGGATTTTGTTCAGCATTTGAATGAATGGTGTCATCATTTTGAAATTCGAGGTTTGGCTCGATTTCTGTTTGTTTGCTATGAGCGTTCTGAACTTCGAGTTCAGGTTCGGTTTCGCCATCTGTACGTTCGGTATCGGGTTGCACTTGTAATGAGAGATTGTCGTTCTCTTCGTTACCGACACGGTTTATCAGGGTGTTTTTTATTTCGTTATTAGATTGATTTAGATTTTCGTTAATGGGATTTTTTGGACTTTGGTGGGGTTCTCCGATGGTCTGAATATCAGAGGATGGTTGATACTCTGGAGTTTCCAGACTAGGATTAAGTGGAATTTGTTGGGTTCCGAAAGTAATGTTTGGGTGTGTTAAACGTGAAGCTTCATCGATGATGTCATCGAGTTCTCTCCAGAACGTGTTTGCTTCATTACTTCTAGAACATTCCCCATAGGTTTGGGTGTCTTTTGTGTGGATTTCGACTCTAGATAGGGCATCAGCGTTGGTGTTCAGCTTTCCCTTTTTAAAGATGATATTATAATCATATTCGTCGAGTTTAATCCGCCAACGTAGGAGTTTCGAATTCGGGTCTTTCAAGGAGAATAACCACTGGAGTGGCTTGTGATCGGTTATTATGTTAAATCTCCGGCCGAAAATATAAGGGCGGAAGTATTTGGTGGCCCAAACAATCGCAAGCAACTCTTTCTCAATGACTGAGTAGTTCAGTTCCGAATCGTTTAAAGTCCTCGACGCATACGCGATAGGAAGGTCTTGGCCAATTGGACCCTGGGACAAAACGGCACCCAAAGCGAATTTGGACGCATCAGTGGTGAGGTTAAAGGTCTTAGAAAAATCGGGATATTGTAAAATAGGGTCGTTAATCAATAGATTCTTACAAGTATTGAAACATTCTAAGAATTCTGCATTATGCTCGATTTTAGCACCTTTTTTCAGGCATTTGGTTAACGGTTTAGTCAATTTGGCAAAGTTATTTATAAATCGACGGTAATATCCTAACAGACCTAGGAAACCTTTGATCTGTTTGGTTGTTTTAGGAACAGGGAAATTTTTTATTGCTCTGATTTTGTCAGGATTTGGTTTAACACCCTCAGGGGTCACTACGTGGCCCAAGTAGGCAACTTCTTTCCGAAGAAACTCTGACTTGTCGAGCTGAATTTTGAAATTGGAGCTTCTCAATCGATCAAAAACCGATTTAAGGCGCTCGAGGTGCTCTTGCAGGGATGTCGAGAAAATAATTATATCATCGAGGTATACCAGACATTTTTCATTCTGAATACCGCGTAATATATTATCCATAACGCGCTGAAATGACGCTGGAGCGTTCTTCAGCCCGAACGGCATCCTCAGGTACTCATAATGACCTTGTTCTGTGTTAAAAGCTGTTTTCTCGATATCGCGTTCCTCCATTTCAATCTGGTGGAAACCGCTGGCCAAGTCTAAGGTAGTGAAATATTGGCATTTTCCCAGTTTATCCAACAGATCTGTAATGTTGGGCAAGGGATATTTGTCATCTATCGTTTTCTCATTGAGCTTACGATAGTCGACAACCACCCTCCATTTTTGCTTTCCAGAGGCATCGGCCTTTTTTGGGACGACCTAAATAGGTGATGACCAAGGAGAGCTGCTTGGCCTGATTATTTTCTGCTCAAGCATTTTATTGATTTGATTTTCTACTTCCTGTTTATGAATAAATGGATACCGGTAAGATTTCGTATAAACTGGCACCTCATCGGATGTTTTGATTTGGTGTTTAACGCGACTTGTAAAAGTTAGCGGTGTATTCTCACAGTAAAAAATATCTGAATATTCTTTGCATAGTGAAAGTATCTTAGTTCTTTCCTCGTCATTCATGTGGTCACAACGAATTTTTGAGAAATCTAGTATTTGTTTTGGGGTCTCGTCAAAATTTTGTAGATCAAATTCTTGAATTTTATCTTTTTCAAAAGTTTCAACTACAAAAGGTTCTGAAAAGTTTAACGTCACAGGTTCAGTTGTGTTATTCGAGATGGTAGTAATTGCCTTGCCTTTTTTTGCAAGTGTCAAACATTCCGGTATTTCACAATTATGAAAACGTTGGTAAGGTATTATAATTTCGCCATTTTGAACGGAAGTTTTAACTTGAATAACCTGTTCTGATCTAGGAGCTATAGTTATTAGATTCAGATAACTTTTCGTCTTTTGGAATTGAAGTTTAATTTTTGCAAAAGGAGTAATGAGATAACCTTTACCAAAATCTAAATTGGCTTGTAAAAGTTTGAGGTTATCGAGACCAATTAAACCTTTGAAAATGTTGTGAAATTTGAAAAGGAAGAATTTCAAATATTTTTGTTCTGGCAAATTGAATACTTTTGAGGCTGGTATAGATGCACTAAATTTGTGTGCGGATTTCTGGAAAACAGTCGAAACAATGAATGGATCATATTTTATCAAATTTGGAAATAGTACCTGAGCGATATCTGGATCAATAAAAGATTTTGTAGAACCCGAATCGATTAAAAATTTTGCATTATACTCTGGGAAAATTATATATGACAATTCACTAGAGTTAGCACTATTAAAAGATATTATTTCAGGGCCTAAGTTACATTGTTGGTATCTGAAACGTCCTGAAAATTTTCTTCAGTATCGTTCAAATATGTATCCTGATTTTCGTCAACATTATAGTACTGTGGATTTTCATCCAAATTTTCCTCATAATAATATTCTTGCTCTGGATTGAAATTATTTTCAGTACATGAATCGCTCACTACTGTATTAAATAATTCTTCTGAAATGAAATTTTTCTGAGGTTGTTGTTGAAATGAATTTGAAGGTCCCTGTCTATTTGCTGGGAAATTTCTGTTCGAATTGCTCATAGGGGTTGGTTTCTGAAATGTATTGCGAGTCGATACACTCATAGGCGTGGGTTTGGAGAAATTTTGAGTCTGATTGGGTCTGAAAACGTTTCTATTTTGCATTGGTTGTTTAAAAACTTGCGAGTTTGTGAAAAACCTTTGTGGTTGATTAGGTGGTCTAGGTTGTATGGGTATTGGTTGACTAGGAAATGAATTTTGCGGTCTAAAGAAATTATTAGGTGTATTAAAATTGTTTGAAAAAGGTTGAGTTTGCCTGTTTTGTATTTGTGCCCTTGGTTGCGGTAAATTTGTTCTAATCGGAGCTCTATTTGAAAAATTCTGGAAGTACTGAACATTATCTTCTTTTAAAACAAATTGCAGAGCTTCACTCAAAGACGTAGGTCGCATACATCTAATAGTGGTTCCTAGTGGTTCTTTAAGTCCCGAAAGGAAGGTTCTAAGAGCTAAGTTACTGTATAACTCTCTCTTCAGTACCTTGGAAGCATTTGTCGTTTCATGTACATCAATATAATTACATAAAAGATTCAATATATTTAAACATCTATCGTAAAATTGTTGAGGCTTTTCATTTTGTGACTGTCTGAGCATATCTAAATCCCTATTCAAGCAAGATTCATCTCTTTGATCGGCAAAGTTATTAGTCAATGTAGTTTTCAATTCTTGCCAATTTGAAACATTCTGTATATTTGCTACTACTTTAGCGTTGCCTGATAATTTCGAAATAAGACAGTTCAATAAGTAAATATTTTGAAAATTATTGACGTTAGTTGCATCATAAAAATTTGTTATAATAGAGTCACATACAGAAAGATATCTATTTAGGTCATTGGGATTGCCGTCAAACTCTGGCACACACTTCAAATATTCCGGCTTGAATTGATTTGCCATATTTATCGTTAAATTCTGAAAATTATTTACTAAAGCACTCACTGGGTCAGTTGAAGGGTTTTCCGCGTTCAAATTTGGATTTTTGAAAATATCTAATGGTGTTTCAAATGACATTAAATATCAAAATAACTTACAGTAAAATCGTAAAGACTTTGAGCATCCTTTTATAAGGTAGGCCACTGGTTCCTTGATTTTGAATTCCCCAGAAAGACTGCCTTGCGAGATCGGACGATTCTGTTCCAATCCCCGATGATCTGCTTGTCGAGGGTAGCTTCAGGTCCACGATGGACTGGGTTTCTTGAGTTTTGAAGAGCCGCTCCTTCGCAAACACCTCCACAGCACAAACCAACAATTTCGATACTCGATTAATTGTTGAAACAAAAATTGCTCGTTCGATACGTTCAATTTCGAGTATCCTACTGACTGCGCCAAATATAACTTTTGGATCTCAAAGTACTTTTTTAAAAATCAAAATTTATTAAATAAAATACAACTGACTTGTTCAACGGTTACAATATGAATGAATTCTTAACTAAATGTTCCCACAAAGAAGGAAAACCTGACACATCAGTTTCCAGAAACCGGCGGAGACTGCATCAGCATGGTCAGCGATTCACATGGGAACGGCCGACATAATTCAAGTACTATATTCGAAAAAGATAAAAAAAAAACAGAGTTGTGAATATGAAAATAGATTTTGTTTGAACGTGATTATTTTGTGGTAGATCAATATTTGTTCTGTAGTTTTATGGGTTTCTAACCTACCACAATCTGAAAAAATTAGTATTGATACTGGAATTTATACAAGTGTAGAAGGGCAGATTTTTAATCTACTTCTAAAAGTTGCTGCGTCTATTGAAAAACACTTCTTTGTGTGCTATAGTAAGAGAGAGAGAATTCAATTTCACCGAAGGATGGAATATTTGACAAATGTCAATTACGAAGATTGCCAACAAGAGATATTTGCATTTGAACAGGAATTTGCGTATAAGTTTTCAAAACGGTAGTGGATTTAGTTTCCGAAACGTAACGATAAATATTTACGGGTGGAAGGACTAATAATTTCACTATATAACTTTGTATTCATTCGACATTTCTTGGAAATATGGAAGAAGCATATCTCTACCTGTTGGTAATAATTATTTCAAATCTAATCACAGGTAGAAATATATATTATTCTGTGAAATGAAGAGAATATTGGTAATATTCTAGATTTCACAAAAAATCCTATAAATTCATTGAGTTTCTACGAAATTTCGTAATAAACTCAATTAGTCATTGTTATGATATTGTGGAAAATAAATGATTCATCGAACACTAAAAACTGTTTTGTTAAAATAATATATCTGCCACTTTTATGTTATCAATAACGTGAAAGAATAAAAAAATCCAGCAATTATTTGATGAAATGAAATAAGATTTACCTGTGCGAAATAGTGAAAATCAGCTGAATACACCTACCTTATTCTAGGGTTCAAATTTCTGAATATTGTACTGATTCGGTAGGTACTTTATAATCATAAATTACTTTAAGTACAGGAGGAGAATAGTCAAACATTCTCCAATCTCAAAAAGAGTCTCGACAGGTCTTCATTGAAGGATGTTACTACTGAGTACATCACTGAAAAAGTAAAGAAACAAAATCCCGTTGAATTGCCCTAGAACTAAGACAAAACGTTTTTCTCAGTTATTTCAAAACGGAAAACAGATAATCACTTTTTCAGAAGAAATAGGTACTGACTTATGCACATAAGTGAGAATAGATTAGAGAAAACTCGGAATCAGACATTTTTAACTTCATATTATTGAAAATAACCACTAAGCAACTACTAATTTCGCAATTTTCAAATCAAATCACAAGTTGATAGATATTAATTCACTTTTGTGGTTTCCTTGGGAACCCAATTCTATTTATCGGGAGTAATTACACAAGTGCTTCAAAATTACCGATAATTTTCCATGAAAGCATGTTGTCTAAAAACTGCATGAGTTTGTTTTCATATATTGTCGAAAGAGCCCGACTCCGAAGAAGGAGGGCTCTTTTAGCAAAATATGAAAATAACCGAATGCAGTTTTTTTAATGACAACATGCTTGAATGGAAAACTATCAGGTTTATTTTGATGCACGAGGGTAATTCGGTAGAATATTTCCGGAGGTAAAACAACGACGTTTGAAATTCAGTATTTATGCCTGTCAAGATGACAAATGTACATTTTAACAATCGTTACTATAGATACACGGACCGAGCGGGTATTTTTCGATACCTACCAGGTATTTACCAGCCCGAAAATGTCCCGCCGGGAATTTATCCCTGAAATTGATCGGAAATGTCCCGCTTTATATGGGATGTTCAACATATTCGGGGGTTATATCCCGAGTGCACCAAGTTTATTCGGTTAAAATGTGTGCTGCACTTCCATGATTCTCGAAATTTTGCTTAGCGAATGACTTGAGTGTATGATAATTTGATAAAATTATTTTAAATTATTATACACGAAAGCATTTGCTTGAAAGCAAAATTTTGAAAATCATGGAAATGCACGCATTTTGGTCGATTGAACTTGGTGGAGGAGGGATATATGTTTAGATTATTTCCAGAAAACATGTAAACTCAGGAAACATCAAAATCGAACACAGGAACAATATAGTACCAGAGATAGTACCTGAAAAGTGATCCAAACGCCCGGTTCATTTCGAAAATTTTAAACGGTTAAAAGGTCTAGTGCATTTAATCGCTGTAAAACTCTGTAAAAGCAGTCTAGTCTTCAACTGTTTCATCGTTTATTCGCATCGAGGGAAATAATCGCTGTAATTGATCGAAAATGTCCCGCTTCATATGAGATTTTTAACAAACAATGGAAATATTCGCTATCAGTTCAATAGCCTGAAAACATCAAAATGAAACTGATCAAAATAAACCTGGAGTCTGGATCACTTTTCAGATACTATATTATTCCTATGTTCAATTTTGAAGTTTTCTGAGTTGATTTTTTATGGAAATAATCTCAAAAAGCAAAATTTCGAAAAAGATGGATGTGCACACATTGTGACAGATTGAACTTGTTGCACCCCGAAAATTTTGGGAAATGATATTTGAGAAATTTGATATCGTTTGTGAATCATTAGGAATGATGTAATACTTTCAATTATATGTTCACATCGTGATTTCTCGTAATTCAGGTAATAAATAGTTACAATTTCATAATTGATATTTCGTTCTTAGATCGATGCAATCTGCTATATTTCAAAAAATAATCTTAATGAATACCACTCGATATAGAAATTTTATCAGACAAATTTTCATTTTTTCGAATTGAAACTAATCTGATATATTCGAACAATATCAATAGAGGAACCAGAAATGAATAAAACCACTCGTCCTACAGTGGTTGCCAAATGAAGTTTTCGTCAAAAAAAATGAAATTCATAGATAAAATTCTGGGGTCTCTTGGTATTATTTTCGATCATTTCCTTCAATGCGGATGTGGAGTTTTATAAGTTTACATTTTTTTTGAGTTATTCTCAACATCTATCATTCCTTCACCAAGCTCAATAGACCAATCGTTTCCATAATTTAAAAAAATTTGCGTTCAAGCGAACGCTTTCGTGTATAATAATTCGAGATTATATATACCGCAGGTCGAGGGATTTTATGAAATTGTCACAGACTCAAGTCATTTGCCAAGCAAAATTTCGAAAATCATGGAACATTTTAACTGATTAAACTTAGTACATCGGGATATAACCCCTGATAATTTTCCGACTTTGATATATCGTAATAATATATCTCAATATTGAATCGTTGCTTTTTGCGTCATAGAATGAAATTGTGTATTATACATCACCACATATATCATATATAATGTACAAATAATTTTGAAATATTCCACTGTCTCAAAACTTTGGTATATCCCAGAATGATCCGAAAATGTGCGATGTATGAAATTTTCTGAATAGCATTTTATTGATCACATAAATACGAATTAGTTCAACTGTCTTCATATCACATTTATTCTCGTGATATTGTCGTGTTCGTATTACCCGGGAGATTTTATTAAAGTTGGTCAATGTTATGAAAAAAAAAAACAAACAGTAAAAATCGTAAAATATATTTGCAATGCAATGAATAATCAAATAACAAAGTTTATATTATGTGATATAACAATGGTACAAAAGTAGTTCAACTGTCATCATTCTATCACTTTTCTGAATATCCTGTCCAAACCATCCAGAAACAAATTGGTAATATATTTTTTTACAACAACTTTCTAAAAAACGCTTTTCTGTATAGTTTTACGCTAGCAAACATGATTATTTCTTGGGAGTAATTACACAAGTGCTTCAGAATTACCGATAATTTTCCATGTTGCCTAAAAACTGCATGAGTTTATTTTCATATTTTGTCGAAAGAGCCCGACTCCGAAGGAGGAGGGCTCTTTTAGCACAATATGAAAATAACCGAATGCAATTTTTTTACTGACAACATGCTTTAATGGAAAATTATCAGATTTATTTTGATGCACGAGTGTAATTCGGTAGAATATTTCCGGAGTTAAAACATCGACGTTTAAAATTCAGTATTTATGCCTGTCAAGATGACATTTTAACAATCGTTACTATAGATACACGGACCGCGCGGGTATTTTTTGGGGTGTGTGCTCAAGAGAGCTCTTGGAAACCGTTTTTGTTTTACAGAAGAGAGCTGTGTGGTATATCTGTAAAGCAGGGTACAGGGATAGCTGCAAACCTCTTTTCAAATCCCAGGGTATTCTCACTGTTATATCCCTGTTCATACTAGAATCTGTTTGCTTGATAAAGAAACATAAGACTCCTTCATTGAACCTTGTTCATAACACACGTCGTCCTACCAATAACATAGAACTTCCAATACCTCACACTTCCACTGTGAGGGACTCAATCATTTTCAACGGTATCAAAATGTATAATCACCTACCAGTCAATTTTAAAAACATTGGAGATCTCAAGAAATTCAGAAGACTAGTGAAAAATGTACTTGCTGACAAGCCCTTTTACTCTCTGCGAGAATATTTCAATGACAATTTGTCTAGCTAAGACATGGAGATTTATTTATAAAATGACATAGTTTTTATTTATACTTTTCTATACAATTGTATTTTAACGTGTTGCACTTGTTTTCTACAATGTTCTTTTTATAAAATTGAAATTGAACTTACCTCCATATACTGCAGGTATATATGTGTGTGTATGTTTATGTGTATGTATATATAATACTCCTAGATGTATTTGATGCTTTGTCTATGAGAATTCCTATTCTTCAGACAATAAAGTATATTTTGACTTTGACTTTGATACCTACCGGGTATTTACCAGCCCGAAAATGTCCCGCCGGGAATTTATCGCTGTAATTGATCGAAAATGTCCCGCTTCATATGGGATTTTTAACATACGATGGAAATATTCACAATCATTGAAATTTGATATTGATGTGCCGCAAAGTGACATTTTTGTGCCAAAATTTGAAGTATGTGTTATCCACTGCTAGGCAACGGAGCAACATCTATTGAATCATTTGAATGTCAATAGACGTCAAGCATAAAATATCTGCAAAATATTCTTGTTCCATAATTTCAGAAATGAAATTGAACTAAAATGTATAGCGACAGTTCTGAAATTGAAAATATTCAGCCAGAAACCGAGAGAACAAGTTAACTCATTGTCATTGAATTTACTAACTCAATCTTCAATAGAAAAATATGGAATTGCATACACACAGTTTATGGATTGGAAGAAAGAATGCAAAACTTAATGTTTCTGAAAATATAATTTTGACATATTTTGAATGAATATCCAAATGTATGGTCAACATTCTCTTGGGCATCATTAAGCTAAAAATGAGTCACTAGCATTCAATTCCATTTGATAGTATACCATTATTTTCATCAAAAAGTATTTTGTAGAAACAGTATAGAGTATAACACGAGCAGAAATGCAATTTCTAACTCGTTTGAACTCGTGAGAAATTAGCACTTTTCTGCACTTTTTGAACAATACACTATTTTCGGTCTGTTTCTTCAGTGTGATCCCCGACCCAGATTGCATTTGCAACAAGTTCCACAAGCTGCTTTTTTACTCTCAATTTTGGCTCCCACTCCTTCATTCAAATGAAAGCGGATCTGAAATCTTCCAAATTCAGAATTTTCAATCAAATTCCTCTTCACCCAGAATTCCTAGCGCAAATATGTATACTTCTGCCAATGCCAACTCTCCGGAAAACTCGGCAATGAAATCTTGTGATAAATTTAATGACAAAGAGAGAATAGCCCAGAAATGTAATGTTATGGAGCGCCTGACACCTTCGTCTTGCAATAATGCCCTCAAGAAATACTCTGGGATCATATTGTAGAGGACAAACAGATCCCAATCATATTTATTCTTGAATTCCCAGAGGAAATCCTCAGAGAACGTATTCGATCTCATAGAAACTGTAGACCAGACTAGATGATTCTGAAAATCTCTGACGAAATCTTCCGTTAGCCTTTTATGGTTGGAAATATGTACCCAAAACACATTATCACCGGTCAAATTTTTCTTCGCTATATAGCGAAACTCTTTACAAGTTTCATACCAAGATATGATAGTTCCAGTACACTCCCGGTATTTTTGGTCCATACCAGGCTCCTTCAGATCTTCTGGTGGTTTGAGGTGATGAAATATTATCTTCAATACCTCGTAGGCTCCAATGTTGACAAGCTTTTGTAAGTCTACCATTTTCTGATATCGTTTTTCTTTTACTCACAGTACAATTTCGTTGAAATCTTGTTCTCCTCCTAGAGTTGACTGAATGATACATCTCAGATTTCAATATTCAATACTGGTAAACCTACTTATAATTTCATTGGGGGATATAACAAAAATCATACCATACAATTTTGTGGATAATCGGACTCCTTGGTATTACAAATTGATATTATATATACCTGTTGGTGATAACAATTATATACCGGGTGTTTTGAACGGAGTTGATAGCAAAATTTTATTCCATAAGTAATGAATATATCCTTATAGGGATGAATTGGTGATAGAAATTGTTTCTTACAATTTGTTTCAAGATATTCCATCAAACGAAGTTGAAAAATAGGAACACTGTCTAAAGGAGTCAGATTAACCTAAATATGTCAGAAAATGTTCAAAATTCTGATACTTTCGCATTTTTTTTCCTACATTTATCATTATCATTTATTACTACAATAGTAGACCACCGCATTTTTATGATTAACAAGAAATAACAGAAATTGGTCGAATATTGATATTCTTTACATAAAAACGACCAAAAACGAATTGTTTATGAAAAATGAAGGACAGAAAAAAAGGACTTGAAATTTTTAAATAACTTGAATCCAACATTAACGTTTCACTTAGCGAAAGCCCAATACAACCGAGCATTCGTGAGCTACTTAGATCTCCGCTATTGTAATTGATAATACGAACGCATAATAAGTTGCAAATGGCGGCCGGAAGTGCCCTGCGGGGGTGTGTGGGTGTACGTCACCGCGGACCATAACTTAGATAGTTATCTCCAGAAAGCATAGCCTCGTTCCTCGAACGGAAAATTTCAGCAGCTGTTGCCTTCACGTTGAGGCGCTATCTCTAATTGCTGACGTCTACTTAATAATAGCGACTTTTAATAAAGCCGAGTTGGCCATGGATCGCGCATAATCGTTTGTTTTGACAGGTCAGATGTACGGGAATGGTAGTAGGCCGGGCGTATTTTAATTAGGCGGCGGTTTCGTGACTTTTCACGCATTTTATCTTTTTGTTGACTTGATTTCGAGAATTTTCAAAGGGAGGGGACAATCCATATTGTTGAAAAAAAGGGTCAACGGTTTTATCACTGCATTCGTTTCTTCTACGTTCATGTGAATGAAACTTTCAAACCAATCTTTCGTCAATAATGTTAATGTTAATGTAATAGTTTTTATTAATATCATTCGTTTATTTTTCAACAGAGAATTTTGGTCCAAATTTCAAAAACTCTGTATTGCCGAACAGATGAGAAAAAGGGAGTAATATTTTCATACTGTGAATTGTCAAATTGACGACATTGATCAACCTGTTTCAGGTTTTTCAACGGATACATGATTCATTGTGTCAATATTTTCAAATTTTAATAACACATTTTCTTCGTTTTGGTTGCACCAAATATGAAACACTCAGTATTAGAACAGATAATAAAAATCCGTTTCGAACAAGATGCCACACGACCATCTTCTCATCAAAATTTTTTGAGGGGGTGCACATAATTGAGAGGGGGTGCAAGAAGGAGGTAATATTGTCATACTGTGCATTTTTACATTGAAAAGTTTGTTGCCTCTTGGAGGAACAATCCTAATTTCTATAATTTTTTTCTATTCACTGGTGATTTTGGAAGGTGGAAAGGTCTCGCCAAGATAGTAACATCTCTTCAAATTTCATTCCTGACCAAAATTTTCTTGAAAATGTACATCACTTACACGGGTAAAACCGTAGAAAAATGCATTAAGTTCGGGTTATATTGCCATTTTTACGAATTGATGATTTTTTCAATTTTTTTTCCGTTATATAGTCTTTCAGAACACCATAAACGAGACAATTTATTCAAAATATCTGTTTTTTAATGATGCATTCCTCCAGCCATCAACTTATGGGGCGTTCCACAAGGATCAGTTCTGGGCCCAATTCTTTTTCTTATATATTTAAATGACCTAGTTTCTCTCTCACTTCAAGGGGTTTTCACGATATTTGCCGATGATACTACGCTCCTTTGGCATGGAAAAAATTCTTCCCATATGGAAGAACCAATTTCGAGTGATTTGGAAGTTGTAAAAAAATGGTGTGGCGCATACTACTTGTATCTCTGTATCTGTAGAGTAGGGAGGGTGAGTATAGACCCACAGCACTTAGGCCACAATATGGCCCATTGTACATCCTCCCAAGGAGTCGCCCTCCTGGGACATTGTCCAACCTGCCTCATCCAGGAAGGAGGACAGGTCTCCAGGGGACATCTCCTTAATATCGGCAGGTGTAGGCCAAGACTCACCGAACACACACTCTCTTATCGACGATAGCTCCAGACATTCACATAAAACATGCCTGACAGTTTCATCTTCCTGTTCACACATCCTGCATAGAGGTGTGTCCACTAGCCCCATAATATGGAGGTGTTTTCTTAGTTGAGAGTGTCCAGTCAGAAATCCCACAGTTAAACGGAGGTTCTTCCTGGTCATCGCCAGATATTTATTCGGATCCAGCTTCTCAGGGTCGCCCAAGGTGATCCTGGCAAAACTGCATCCGTTGGTTTCATCCCATCTCTTGAGGGATTGAGTATGGGCGTAACGTTTGGCTGGTTCCGCAATTGTCGAAGTCGTCAGGCCATGGGTGTCACCTGGTCCCAAAATTTTCAGTCCAGCCGCCATCCTGGCCAAAGAATCAGCAATGCGGTTACCTTTGCTCCTTTCGTGCCCTTTCACCCACCTTAGTACGATATTATTATCTACCGAGGCGCAAACTACTTGTGTTTTAATATAAAAAAATACTTACTCACTTTCAGCTCTAATATCAACAATTTAAACTTGAATGGACATATTCTTGAGAATAAAAACCAGGCCAAATTCCTAGAAATCTTCATGGACAACAAATCAAAATTTAACCAACATATTTCCGCTTTAATAAAGTAATTGGCATCAGGTTATGCACTTCGCATAGTATCAAATGAACTGAGTTCATCCACAACAAGGATGGTATATCATTCACTGATTGAGTCCCACTTGAGATATGGTGTTGCTTTCTGGGGGTTTTGCAGTCAACAACTTTTTCACTCAGTGTTCGTTTTGCAAAAGCGAGCGGTTAGATTCTTATGTAAGGTGGGAGTGCGTGAGTCATGCCGTTCATTATTTGTGAGAGAAAAAATTCTCACTCTTTCCTGTATTTTCACTCAGGAACAGGCAAATTACAAAACTCGACAAGTAACAGAAAATAAACTACATCTCCCTGTTCCAACAACAAGTCAGACAAAGTACTTATGAGAGTAAAAAGCTGTATAACCATATACCCTATGAAATTAGGAAGGAGAAGAGCTATAGAAGGTTCAGAACTCTTGTTAAAGAAGCTCTTATAACAAAAGCGTACTACAACCTTGAGGAATATTACAATGGAACTTTGCTGTGAATGAGATTTTTTTTATGTTTATATTGACACCTATAGGTTGAAACTTATTTTAAAGTGTAGAAGGTATATTATATTTTAATTCCATGACATTTGAAACCATGTTCAGGATGTGTGGCCTTGTGTTTTTTACAATTTTTTTCGTAAGGACTATACAGAACTGTTCTTCAACAAACTGTCGAACATATATTTTGAATCTTATTTTATATTGTTATATTTTTTATACTTGACATGTGAACTCCTTTTATGCAAATTGTGTTTGTGAATATTTGTTCTTTTACATTTTTTATCTCATATTTTTAAGTACTATATACAACATTTTTTTAACAAGCTTTGTCAACGAGGAATTATTTTTCTTAGACAATAAAGTATCTCTCTCTCGCTCTCTCTCTATTCGGTGGAAATAGACCTCACGCCCGTTGATCTAATGATTTCATCTCCTGGTCGAGATGAAATCCAGAATTCCATATGTTTTTGTGTGTTTATAAAACATTTCAGTATTTAAACAGGCCCGTGTTTGTGTTAATATATTCTTCCAGAGTCTATTTATCCAGTTCATAACAGAGATTATAATCGTATCTTTGAATAAATACACTTTTCGATATAAAATTAATCGCCGCGCACTACAATTTATAAATTTATGCCGTTTCTCAAGATTTACTAATGGAATCCGGCGTCGAAATAGTCGAGGCTTTGATGTTCGAGACGCAGGTGAAAAGTAGGCTGCGGCTGTTGCATTTGTTTAGTTTCGGTATCGATACGAATCATGGCCTGCTTCGTCTGGCAGGAATTCACCTTACAAATAGCGTGGGGAACATGTGGTTTACTATAATTTGAAGGACCTGGTATACTGTAGAAATGGTCTGGAATCCATTTTTTAGTTTTTCTCTCCCTGGAAATGAAAAAGGGAAGGCGTTATTTTCATAAAAATAAATAATAATAATAATAAAAATGCGATGCAGACTTCACTTAAGCTTTTACCTTTTCATTTCCTCATCAAACATTCAAACAATATTTAGTGTTGCAATGAATGACAAATTAATTTTTTTATTCACGATGACCCAACGTATAGTCCAGTAACTGAAAATCCGAAACTAGGGAAAGCTGTGAACAAGTCTATGCGTTCTTCACTTGTGGCTCAATTTGTAGGTCGTCACAGATGTTTTCAAAGGACCCAAAACTTAACACGATTGCGTTCATGGCAATGGCCGAAAATGGCCCCCCAAACCCAGAATAATGGGTTTCCCGCCAATATCTGGCTAAATATACGAATTAGAGAATTTTCGTTCATATAAAAATAAAAGATCGTTTCATTATCTACAAAAATGACCCTCAATATTTTTTCCGAAAACTCAACAGTTTTCGAGATAAAGGGACCCAAAACTCTCCTCATTCCAGTTGCCGCTTTCTCTATAGGAATTCTGTTGTCTATGCATTCGCTTGGAGGCGGGCCGACGGATTGTTTCATAACTCAGGCAAAAACTGACATTTTCCAATGATTCAAAGTTCAAGATAATGAGGTAGCCCGTAGCTATCATTCCATGTATTTCGAAATCCTTTCTTATTTGGCAAACAGGTTTAATAAGCTGTGAAAGTTTTTTTCCGTACCATTTCGACATTGTTTCATTAATTTGTTTACGTTTTTTCAAAAATAGTCTTTTATCGGAAATTTTTCTTTATAATGGGTCTTTGGGGGGTCTTGAATGATCTGTGCATTTTTTTTTGTACTTTTCCCGCGTTCTAATAAATGATCCATTTGTTTATTTACATTTTTCATGTGATTTCGGAGTTATGTGGAATCTGCGGAACAACCGCGAATTAAAAAATTATTAGCCATAAAAATATATATGTAATCGGAAAGTAGAGCATCTTGGCTTCAAAACGATGTGCATGGCAAGTCGATAAAATGGCTAGTAATTTTTCAATTCGCGGTTGTTCCGCAGATTCTACATAGTTGATCCTTGAGTCTCCACCGTTGCCGGTTCTCTCTTACCTCCGTCCATCAGCTGGTTATTATTTTGTTTTCCGATTCAATATGTCAGATACCTGCCAGTGCTGTACCCTCCGGATAACTACTCAGCAGTTGAAAATATCATGTGATACGTGCTCTAAAAAATTTCACGCCTCATGCATGAACGTTTCACCATCAGAGGTTCATAAATTATCCGACTCCAATGAGAAATGGTTCTGTAATGGCTGTTTTTGCAACCCGAAGAGATCAAGAGATGAGAAATCGCCTTATCATTCCACTAAGGTTCCCCGTGTTGAACCCCCAGCATCCAGCAACGATGAACCTCTCACCACGAAACATTTTGCCCAGCTCATGTCCGAGATCAAAAAAATGTCACAGGCTCAAAGTTCTCTTGTTCAGGCTCAAAAGTCCTTGGCTGCTGACGTCTGCACTATTAAGGAATATCAAAAAGCTTTGAATGAAGATATAATCCAAACCTCAGTCTAACTCAGACTACTCCCATGATTGTGAAGAAGTTAGTAATGAAACAATCGTCATTCCACCTATTACTCCTGATCAAGTTATTCAAGCGTGCAGAAAACTTAAAAATAAACTCACTTCAGGTGTCGATCAAATTCCGAGTTTTTTTGCGAAAGATTGCCGTTTAGTTTTAGCAGAACCCCTATCTTATTTGTTCAATCTAGTCCTTTCTTCCAGTATTTTCCCGAACCTATGGAAAATTGCTCGTATCTGTCCGGTTCTAAAAAAAGGAGATCCCTCCATGTTGAATAACTATCGTCCTATATCTATACTGTGTTCATTTGCTAAAATCTTGGAAATTATAATCTATGATGCAATTTATACCCCAACTAGGAGCTTGATATCGAAAAATCAGCACGGTTTCATGAGCAACCGATCATGTGTCACTAATTTAGCATGTTTCACTCACTTCGTAACAAATTCCCTCGACAAACGGAATCAGGTCGATGTTATATATAACGACTTTCAGAAAGCCTTCGACCAAATTGACCACTCAATTCTACTAAAGAAATTGCGAAGTTTTGGTTTCTCATCTAATCTCATTTTATTATTCAAATCGTATTTAAATAATCGCAGACAATTCGTTGAATATGAAAACTTCAATTCTCGTTTCATCGCTCCCACGTCAGGTATACCACAGGGGTCCAATCTTGGACCACTTCTGTTTCTCTATTATATCAACGATCTGATCACCTCATTAACTTGTCAAAAGCTTGCTTTTGCAGATGACCTGAAAATCTATTCACTAATAACTTCCTCTCATGACTGCTTTTTATTACAGTCTGATTTGGATAAAATTATATTGTGGTGTGATAAAAACAAATTGAGCCTCAATATTAGTAAATGTTTCGTGATGAGTTATTCAAGATGCAAAAACCCGGTAACTTTCAATTATTCCATCGATCGAAACGTATTAGAACGTCGCTCAGAGATTAGAGACCTGGGAGTTATATTTGATCATAAACTTTCATTTATTCAACATATAAACCAAACGGTATCGAATGCTCTTAAAGTTATCGGCTTCGTTATCAGAAATTCTCATGGTTTTGAAAACACAAAAACATTGAAAATATTATACTTTGCATTTGTTCGCTCAAAATTAGAATACGGGTCATTGATTTGGAACCCTATTTACGAATGTCATTCTAAAGAAATTGAATCAGTTCAGAGAAGATTCCTCAAATTTCTGGTATTTCGAGAAGATAATAATTATCCTATGAGACGGCTGCATAATGATATTTATTTGAATAGATTTGATGTCACCTCTTTATCGAACAGGCGAATCATCGCTGCCATTTCGTTTCTTCATAAATTGATTCATAACAACATAGATTGCCCGTATCTCTTGCATGAAATCAATTGGTTTGTGCCTCGCCTAGAGTCCAGACATACTGTTACATTCCATATCAGTATCTCGCGTACCAACATTTCACTTCAGAGCCCTATTAGTAATATGTGTCAAAACTTTAACCGTTTTTCTAGAATATGCGACATCAATTTCGACTCACTAAAATCTATTAGTTCCTTGATATTGAGTGAATTGTCAAATAATTGACTTTTGTGTCTTTTGATACTTATATACTTATATTATTCACCTAAGGTTTGTGAGGTCAAAGTTTGGATATTCAGAGCCTGTGTTGAGAGTATACTGGGGTGGTGGCTGGAATCAGATGTCGCCCCTTTGTCTACCACCTTGTTCTCTGACTTGTCGGTGTATGCTATACTTTTTTTTACCCCCCCCCCTCTGTGACAAATATTTTAACACATATTTATGTATTTATTTATTTTCATCTAATTCCTTTGTAAAATTGATAAAAATTGTGCTGCTATCGATAATTATTTAATACTTTGTATTTTTGTATTTTCCTATTTTTGTACCTGTTGGAAATAAATGGCTTATTATTATTATTATTATTATTATTATTATATAACTCCGAAATCGCATGAAAAATGTAAATAAACAAATGGATCATTTATTACACGGGGAAAGTACAAAAAAAATTCAGAGATCATTCAAGACCCCCCAAGGACCCATTATAAAGAAAAAATTCCGATAAAAGACTATTTTTGAAAAAAATGTAAACAAATTAATGGAACAGTGTCGAAATGGTGCGGAAAAACTTTCACAGCTCAGTAAATCTTTTTGACGAATAAGAAAGAACTTTGAAATACTTGAAATGATAGCTACGGGCTTCCTCATTATCTTGAACTTTGAATCATTGAAAAATATCAGTTTTTGCCTGAGTTATGAAACAATTCGTCCGCCCGCCTCCAAGCGAATGCATAGACAACAGAATTCCTATAGAGAAAGCGGCAGCTGAAATGAGAGTTTTGGGTCCCTTTATTTCGAAAACTGTTGAGTTTTCGGAAAAAATGATGATTGTCATTTTTGTAGATAATGATACTATCTTTAATTTTTGTATGAACGAAAATTATCTATATTTAGCCAGATATTGGCGGGAAACCCATTTTTCTGGGTTTGGGGGGCCATTTTCGGCCATTTCCATGAACGCAATCGTGCTAAGTTCTGGGTCCTTTGAAAACATCTTTGACGACCTACAAATTGAGCCACAAGTGAAGAACTCATAGAGTTATTCACAGGTTCGTCCCTTCATTTACTGGACTAGTTGATAGGTTAGTGTGTAGCATCCATCCGAGTTTGATTCTTTCAGATATAGTCTGTACCACATTCTGATAGGCAAGCCATTATAGGCGTATTCCTCAAGTTATGAAACTCTATGAAAAGTATATTTCATCCGGTAAACAGATAGGTGAAGGTCGACGTTTATTTTGTCTCTTGGACTATTGGTTTGTATTGATTGATAAAAGTATGGAAAATCCGCTCTCAGACTGACGATAATACAGTATTCTCATTTGCAGTTTCTACAGTTTTCCTCAATCCATCCAAGTTTTGTGACTTCGGTGGTTGCCATCTATATATTTTTTTTGAACTAACCGGAAGGTGAACAACAAATATTAATCCTATGGAGTCTAATGAGTGTTAGATTTAAAATTATTATTTTGGAAATATTCATAACTCAATACAGTACAGAAGTGCGAAGGGTGAAATAGATATGAAGTGTTGTTGTGGTTTACAAACCAAAATGCAGCAAATTCATTGAAGTATTCCTACAAAATCGAGAAAAATGTGCTCGGTGTCTCAGTGCTCATTATATATTTTTTTTTTGTTCTAAAATTGTTCGTTTCCGTTAACCAGCTGACGAACGTCAACCCTCAGAAGTCGAAACTTGTGCGAGCAATGGAACAACGAGGCCTTACCTTTCAACGTGCGATTACCCAGCACGGTGGCCCGGCGATGATTCGAACCCCGGCCTTCCGCTTGATAGGCAGATATGCTAACCACTACACTACCGAGACCACAATAATACTAGTACTATTTCACTACATAAATTCCCCATTAACGACACAAAGCTTTGTCTCAGGAGGAAAAATATATTGAAAATTAGTAAAACAATAACTGAAAATTTGAAAAAATGGTTAAGGGTTTCGCGGCCGAGGTTATTAGTATAACTACTTTTCTTCGAGCTTCAAGGCCTGCGTTCTTTGAAATTTCTTCCTGACGTTTCACTAGCGCAAGTGTCCAGCTTCTTCAGAGGCTTACACATTTCCGATGACTAGTCATCGGAATAAATGAAAATACTACGTAGCTCCAATTCTATAATAGACATTTTGATCTGGAATGTAGGTAGGTGAAGTAGTTCAAATTATAAAACTCACGAGTAAAATGAGGCTGTAATACTAGCCAAACATGTAACTACCAGAGCACACAAAGCAACTGAAGACGTTTAAACAGTAATTATTACTGAAAAAGTCCCCAAGAATTTAAAAACATGAAATAATAGTACCATTACTTCAAATGGCCAAAATTTGTTGTTCATTCTTAAGTGCAGCCGTCTTGGATTTAGCAACGCCATCTAGCGGTTGACGATTTTCGACTATAGTCGAGAGCTGCCACAGAAATATGGCGCAACACTTTCACAAGAACGCCGTTGCCTATACTTGTTTCTGTAATCGCTGGATTTTTTTTGGGAAATGCAGATTCATACGAAAGGGCTTGAAGAGGCTTGTAATGTTCAAAGAACACCTCGTGAATTGAGGGACAGAAGATCCGAATTAACATTCACTTTTAATTTTCGAAGTTTGTAAGCCTCAGGAAAAATCTCTCTCGAAAAGGAGTTCCAAGGCCCAGGTGTTCTATTGTGAAAATATCCATAAACAAGAGAGTTTCGATAGGCCTGTCTCCAAGTTCACAATAAAGGGGTGGGAATTCTGTACTCGACAAGGATCGAACGATTGATAACAATTTGGAAGATCACCGACCGTGAAAATATCTATAGAAGAGAGACAAGTCTCCGACCCTTCTACGATGTTCTAATGAAGTGAGCGAGTCTGTGAGCGAAGATCCACCAACAAGACGGATTGCCTTTCTCTGAATAGAATGGAGAAGCCTTGATCAATATTATGGGACCGAACTCCACACATGAGAACTATATTCCAAGACAGTTCGTATCTCTTGAGCCTTGTAGATCCTTAGAAGCTGACGAGAAGTGAAGTATTTCTTAGCACGAAATAGAAATCCAAGTTTCTGAGAAGCACCTTTAGCGATCGATCTCACATGGTTCTCCCATGAGAGATCATTACTGATCGTTATTCCTAGCATCGAGCTTCTTGACTTTGTAGGAATAGTAACTACTTTTTGGCGGAACCTGAAAATTCAAGTAGCTCTGATTGAATCCTATAAGCATAAACTTGTTATTGTCTTCACATCACCCGATGATGTAGAAACGTAACCAACACCTCGTTGTTTCCAACTTCCAAACCGGATTCATCTCAGTGAAAACACGAAGAACCCGCGAGTTAATGGAATAGTAAAAGTGTATAATATGTCGGGAGTTTTTGGGAGATAATACGGCTTATCTGGAGCTTCTTTGGGAATGTGTGAATCGTGTAGTGAGAGCTTTGCCATTTGTAGCCGCTAATGGGCACACACGAAAGCGGACTTCCTGTGCGCAAATCCTATTTATTTACCGGCCGCAGCTGGAAAATGAGGGAAAAATATCTAGAGACTGTGGCTACTCTAATGGCGATACTGAGGTCTTCGAAATATTTACATCCACTGAAACTGAATGAAAGTGATCGAAATCTATATTAAACAAATAATATACAGTTACCTGTAAGATCTTTCCATATTAGGGTTTAATTAACCGCGACACGTGTTTCGCTATACAATAGCTTCCTCAAATTTAAAAGTAATCTTAACCCTTGAGTAGTCGGGTGGGGTCTGTGAGACCAGCGACAATTTCTTTCTAATGTCCCAACCTTGTTTTATGTCGGAGCGCGTCGCGATCGTCAGTACCTTCCTGTCCAAAGGTCTAGTGTCAGTGAACAACGGCGTGTGTGTTAGTGTCTAATAGATCGCTAGATATTTGCACTTTTGGACTGTCAGACCCTACCCGACTATTCGAGTAACTTTTTAAAAATCGACAAGTACATTTATTTTCCCATTTTTTGTGAAAATAAGTATTTTTCATACCTAATAGCGATATATATATATATATATATGCCTATATAAAGTATAGAGTTTCAGATTTGAGTGATGGATCCTTACCTGAAAGAAATTGAAAGATTACAGCAGCTCTATGATGAAGTAGAAGAAGAGAATTCCATTGATATGGAAAGCGAGCCAGAATCAGACCAGTGCGAAGAAAGTGACCACAAAACAGACACAGAGGAAGAATTGGGAGAAGAAGTGGAAGAAGAAATGGAGGAAGAACCTGCAACTCCAGAGTATTTCGAAGCTACTACGGAAACCCAGCGGCTCTTTTATCAAGCAAAAGATGGGTTATCTTGGAGAAAACATGCGCCCCCAAACATGTTCGAACATGAAGTTGTAAAAAGGGCTATGTTTAGAGCATGTCAAACCGATTTGCAGAGAATGCAATGAGAATTGAAATGAGTATTAGAGTGTTTTTTTTTCTGAATGTTAGAGAAATACAGTTTTGTTAACTTTTTTCGTATTTTCTTCAAAATGTTTTATTTTTATTTTAGAATTGGTTTATTTTACTTGAAATGTGTTGAGAATAAAATAAAAAAGATTTTCATGTATCAAATAGTTTTATTTTATTTTTTTTTGTAATGTAATCTGTGAATTAAAAACTGGGTCTCAGAGACCCCACCCGACTCTTCACGTGATTTGCAAGCACCCGATTACTCAAGGGTTAACATTGTAACATTTCGAATGTATACAACCTCACATCCGACGGTCAATAAGACTATAGTCCGACAACTAATTAATAGATTAATTAACGGTCCGACGTCAAATCCTTATTACTACAATTTCCTAGAAAGAACATGTTCAACAGAGCCGAATTTTTCAACTCTGTCTGATCATTCATCAGGAATTGTGAATGTTTACACTTATTAATTTCCAAACTCTCCAAGAGATTGAGTTTCAAACCATTCCCTTGGAAATGAATGATTTCAAATTCGTGGTTGGAGTCATATCCCTCTGTAATGAGGTGAGATGCATACATTGAAATTTGTCTTACCATTGGAAACTACTTTTGTGTTCTTTCACGCGTATATCAGATGTTCTTCCCGTTTGACCGACATGACAACATAGGACATGTACTACACAATAATTTATAAACTCCTGATCTATCTGATACTGAACTTCTATCTTTGTTGTTTTCGATATAAGAGCTCAAATAATTTTTTGTTTTATATGCAACCTTCAAACCTTTCTGTTTCAAAATTGAAATTTTCTTACTCATTATTCGTTGTTACTGGGTAGATTTCTTTCAGGACTTGACTTTACAGCTTTTTGGACAATAAAGTCTAGATTCGATATTGTTTCGTCAAAAAATTCTACACATCATCAATCAGATTGTTTCATTTTTCAACATTACAATACTCATTTTGACTATTTGATTTCACAATTATTTTGATTGTTCCCTAATACCAGTTATTCGTAGTTTCTCGTTTGATTGTAGTATTTGAATCTTCTCCAGTGTTTTCTCAGTTATATATCGTTTCTCATCATGTTTTTGGTAGGTAATTTATCTCCGGTTGTGGTTATTCTGATCAATTATCTATACGTCTATGTAGAGTTAAGATAGTATAATACATACTCACATACTTTAATGTTCTCAAAACGCCGTAAGAACACACAATCAGAAACTAAGGGATAATAATCTTTTCTTAAGCGATCGTGACCACATTCTCAGGGCACCAATTTCTCAAAGATCTCCATAATAGTTCAACCAAACTGATATTAATCTCTCGTTTCGCTAGCAAGCTGAAGTTTGTGAGCCTCAGGAAAAACCTTTTTCGGCAAGGAGTTCCAAAGCTCAGCTCTTCTCTTAAAAAGAGATCACTCAGCAGGAGAGGTTTTACAGGTCTCCAAATTCACAACAAAGGGGTGGGAAGTCTGTACTCGTCGAGTCATCCGTGTAGATATTGCCAATGATGGAACGATTGATAACAATTCAGAAGAGCACCGAACGTGGAAATATCTATAGAAGAGAGACAAGTATCCGACCCTTCTACGATGTTCCAATGAAGTGAGCGAGTCTGTGAGCGAAGAATCACCAACAAGATGGTTTGCCCTTCTGCTAATGCGGAACTTACAGCTGACTGATTCACACTAAACTGTATACAAATATAGCACACTAACATATATTAAAATGGTATTCAAAACAATCTGAAGACGATATCTTACAAACTCGTATCGCTTGGAATACGAAGGAACACTTTTTTCATGATATATGGTGCAATTAAAACTGAGAATATGTTAGAATAAATGACATGCTTAGAGTATACAAACACGGGACATGCCCTGTGGTGCCTTCCGAGCTACGGGGTGGCGTTCAAATAGTTCAAATTCATTCAGTGATTTACATTCCACTTCGAACAATTGAAGTTTGAATATTTTTATGAATATTCATATATTTCTTCTGGGTTCTAAAGATGTATTTGAGTATTTTGAGACATAAAAAAAGATCATGGATATTCCCCATTTCCAAAATGACTTGAAAAAACCACCAGATTTATTTATTTATAATTTATTAATCTCAGGAAACATAAATTTATACAGGGAATAAAAGCAGAAAACAAATTGTCACATACAATCTCTATAAAACTATATGGAACAGAGGCTAGTGTAACGAAATCAAAGAAAAACAAAAAAAATCAGATTACTTATCTTTAATTGATATAAAGTATATTTATCTGATGGCATGTCATAACGACAACGTTATGTCACTCAATTTTGATGACATAAGGAAGCTCATTATGGGACTAAGTACCATAATGGAATTTTATAAGGAAAACATGTAATGGTTTGATCAAAAAAGTTTATTCAAATGTATTGATATAAATGCCATCAGATAAAATTTTGTATGTAATACGAATCATAAACAATCATTATGGCACACGCCGTGTTATCGGACTCGGCTACGCCTCGCCCGATAACATTCACGACTTGTACCATAATGATCGTCTTTATGATCCTCATTACATAAATAACTATCATCTACACCCGTACTCTAATAATACACTTATGTGCCCCCAACCCGAAATACATTACGATACAGATTTTTCATTACGATACAGATTTTCAACCAATAGAAACCCATTATTCTTCAATGAAGCATGATGTGCAGCTTTGCATTTTGACGTTTGTCAAGGCAAAATCAGTAGGTATTGAAGTTTTGGAAAATTTAGTCAATTTTCGATAATAGTATGAAAATGTCTTATAGCAGTGATTTAAAAGAATTACCAGTGACTCCTCCACAGATGTCTCAGACAAGAAAAAATATACAATCGAAAGGATTATATTTTTCATTTGACAATTACAACATATATGTTTTTATTTCCACAACACTAAATGAGCTCTCATGGCTGACGCCAGCAGTGATCAGGAACGACCGGGTTCAATTCCTGACCTCGGAAGAGGTTTTTTCCATTTTTTTTTCTTCTCTTCATTCCTCATTGTTGTATTTTCCGTGGTAATACCATTAATTATAATTTTGTAGAATTTTTCAAAGAAATACCTACTATTATTGTGTTCAATATAAATACCTAATAATATTAATATTTAAAGTTCATCATACTCTCAGGTAATGGTGTTTGATGCACTCGCATAAACCATACGAAACTCACCTTCCGTTCGTTTCGTGTCCCGGTTTATGCTCATGTATTAATAACCATCATTACACGATCATTGCATAATATACCATTATAGTCTTGTTTCGTGAAGATTTCAATGGTCTTATTGCTGATTTCGATACAGTGCCCCAAACATATATTGAATATTGTAGTTTCGAATAAATCAAGCTGTAGTAGATAATTTTCAAATATTTCAGTGACGAAAAAACTCTTTATCTATACTCAATACAAATAATTGGTGATATTTTTTTTCTGATTAGCTTCCGAATCGTCGCCAAAGAGAAGTATATTAATTTTCAATATATTTTTTCATTTCATTCTCCAAATTCATGGAGAATACGATAGGTACAGCTTATTCAATCCATACTGGTACAAGCTCAGCTACTTGTCCACTTGCACACTAGTAGTGCAGACAATGACGGAAAAAAAACACCTAGTAGTAATAAATTTCAACACAGTAAACACATATAATACGTGTTTTTCTGTCTTACTATACTTCACAGAGATTGCTGGGTATAAACGTCATCAGTTCTTTCCCAAGATGGATTGGATAACCTGTAATCAGGGTAATGCTGATTAAAATTAAGTGATTTAAATCACGATTAAAATCATGATTTAAATCGCTTGATTTTTAAAATTAAAATCATGATTTAAATAAATTTTTGTTTTTTTTATTCAGAACCAGATAACAACATAATGTAAAAGTTTTCTCGAAGTTCAAAAGGAGTATCTGCTTCCAGTAAAAACAACAAAAAAGAAGTACATAATTCCAAATTCTCAAACTAAACGTAACACCTGTATTTTATTACTGTATATTTTCAGTCTATTCATTTTCGTTATTCAATTTAATGCGTGAAATTGTTGGGCAACGTCAATTTATAGGTTGAGAAGGAAAACAAGCCTCGACAGGAATATTCTTGCAAAAAGCACAACAAACGCGTTCGTGTTCGTGCCTCACTCGGCACTGTATAGCGAGTGTATAGGACAGAAGGAAAACAAATCGCGACAAGAATTTTCTTGCAAGAAGCGCGACAAATGCGTTGTCACAAGTTTTTGAGCCACAAATTGTATTAAAATTTTTAGACTCATACATTACAATAGTCAACAATAATTTCAAAGAATAAAAATGTTCAAATTTTATATTCATATTTAAAAAATCAAATAAATCGTGATTTTGAAAAAAAAATCGATGATTTTTGATTTTTTTATTGAAAATCAGATTCTGCCCCACCCTGGCTGTAACTGACAAAATATTCACTTGATTTTGCATCTTTTTAACAATGCAGTTACGTATCGAGGTAAATATACCAATTTTTCCATAATACCAATAATATAATTTTATGCTCTTTATTATTCACCTCCAAGGCAGAAATAATCCAAAAAGGCATTCAACATTCCGATTATGCTACTAATGAGCGCTTAAAAAAAATATTCCACTCCTTTTATTTTCTCCGACCTCTCATGTATCATGATTTACCGACCCACCCCCGTCGCTCAGGGCAACGCATTTCCGGCCCCCGTCTTCGCCGACCGGATGCCGGCCGCAAGAAATCTTAATCGCAGGAGGCCGTAAACGCCGCGAGAGGATTTACGGCCGCATTTGCATGCGCGGCCCGATTAACATAAGTCATAACGCGAGCTCGCGCAGCGGCAAGACACCTGCCCTTCGGGTGGGTGGAGGGCCTCGGGGCACAGGTGGCGCGGCCACGACGAAATTAGCACTTCATCATTTCGGGCCAACAGCAGCTTACTCTGCCTACGCCCGTTAGTGCGTAGTGTATGGTAATCGGTGAAGATAAGAACTGCCCGCGAGGTTTTTCTTGGTCCGACGTGAACTTCGTCTATTAATTATTTTAATTGATAACTCAACATTCAACTGGAGAGCTGGCTGAGAGGGATAGGCCCTCTCATCATTCATGCTGATATCAACACCGCTAGGCGATGATTTTCAATAAAATACGAAACACGTCTTCCATCAATTATGTTAAAACATGTTCATGCAGAATTTGAAGTGAATTGGACCAAGGCATTTTGACCCATACAAACTTTACGCCCGTTTTTGCCCCCCTTATGGGCTGTAATTTCGGAAAATCATTTTCTATCGAATGCCTTTTAGCGTTTTAGGCTATGCATTTATCCGTCAGTCAGGACAAAGCATTTCATATGTACAGATTACCGAATAAACCTCCAAATATAAAAGCTAACTATAAAGTTCTACAGAATTTTTTGTATAACTGATGGAGACCAACATTTTTGGTGAAAATTATGTTCGTCTTTGCCCAACCGATTAGTCAGCGCACCCGATTTACATATACTATTATTTCTCACTGAATTTTTTGTTCAATCATAATCAAATATAGCCTATATCACTGTTGAATAAATAGTGTAGCTTTCTGTTAGTGAAAAAATTATCATGATCGGATCTGTAATTACGAATATTTCCGTCATATATAATATGTCTCATAAGAGCAATGCAATTATCGAAAACTCACAACAATAATTACATTGTATCGAAAGCGGTAATTGCATTGTATCAAGTCACCATAACAAAACATTCGAAACCGTATCGCTAGACGTCAGTAAACAACACAAATAAATGTCAGATAGACTTCAAAAATAGAAAAACCTTTCGCGTTTTGGTGAGTGCTCCATACAATCTATAGGGGAAAGTATAAATGAACAAAAAATAACATTTCCTTGAGAATTTCTTTATTCATGGAATATTCCAATGAATTACATTCGTGCATACAAATTACCGATAATTTTGCATTCAAGCGTGATATCTTATACAATTTGCATTCGGCTATTTTCATATTTTGTAAAAGAGCCCTCGTCCTTCGGCTCAGGGCACTTTCGCCAAAATATGAAAATAAACTTGCAATTTTTAGATATCACGCTTTCTTGCAAAATTATCGGTATTTTTATGCACTCGTGCAATTATATCCGAAGATTACCCCCTACAAATAAAGTCTGGTTTTAATAAATGTGTCCAAGATACTAAATTTCAACTTCTACGTAGGCAAGTAACATTTACAAAGAATGATACTATCGACATTTGTGGAAGCGTCCGAAAATATGTTTATGTGTAATAATAATATTATTAAAAATTGATTTATTCACACAATAAAAAACGGTATAACATTGAAAGAATAAGTAGAATTTAATATGAATAGAATGCTTGGTAGAGATTCAACACTTGGTGTGAGATTGAAAAGCATGTCATGAATTCTAAATAGTCCGAGTATAGTAATAAAATAACATATAAGTTACAAAGTATTAAAACAAATGTAGTGATCAGTATTACTACTTTTATTCGGGTTTGACGGCCGTCGTTCTTTGGAATTTCTTCCTATTATTCCGATGACTGAGTCATAATAGTCAAGATGAGTGAGCCTCTGAAGAAGCTAGCCACTCGCGCTAGCGAAACGTCAGGAAGAAATTCAAAAGAACAAATATTCAGTATAATTTTGTTCTGATTGGTTGTGTTCGATCAGATGACTTCAAAGTAAATGATTTCATTGGATTTCTACTTAAGCAAAAAATTTTCTACGAAAGAATCCTCATAAAGTATGCCCTGTATTCAAGTCTGGAAAGGTAACAAATGTTGAAAATTACAGGCCAATTACTTTAATATCAGTTTTTTCCAAAATACTGGAAATTATTCTATCAGACATGATTTATAACCATGTCCGTTCTTCACTGTCAATTTTTCAACATGGCTTTATCAGGGCTCGTAGTACAGCAACTAATCTCTGTATATTCACACAATTTGTCTCAGATGTACTTGATAATAAGCGACAAGTTGACGTCATCTACACGGACTTCAGCAAGGCGTTTGATCGAGTATCACATCAACAGCTGCTAAAGAAACTGTCAAATTTTGGCATATCATATAATATTCAGTTGCTCCTGAAATCATATTTATCCAACCGACGCAGTTATGTTGAATGTGATGGTATAAAATCCTCCTGCTTTGTAGCGAGTTCGGGTGTCCCACAAGGGTCCAATCTTGGGCCATTATTATTTTTACTATTTATAAATGACATAGCCGATAACATCACTTCTCATAAATTGCTATTTGCAGATGACATGAAAATATATTGTGAAATCCAAGATGAAGCAGACTGTTTTACATTGCAGGAGGACTTGAATTCTTTGAGTAATTGGGGTATTCGTAATAAATTGTACTTAAACACAAATAAATGTAAAATAATGACATTCACACGTAAAATCCTACCAGTAACATTCAACTATGTACTAGATGGTGAAAGTTTAACGCGGATCACGGAATCAAAGGATCTGGGGGTTTTGTTTGATCAAAAACTCACATTTTCCAACCACATTCAGAATGTGATATCAACTTCAATGAGAAGTTTGGGTTTCTTGATACGCAACTGCAAGGAATTTAAGACCTTTGATTCTTTGAAAACCATTTACCTAACACTGATCAGGAGTAAATTAGAGTACTGCAGTGTCGTTTGGAATCCGTCACATATGAAACATATATCTAGTTTAGAAAATGTTCAAAAAAAATTTTTGAAGTATGCATATTTCAAGAAACATGGAGCTTATCCCGAAAGAGGTTATAGCTATGACTCATTGTTGGACGAGTTCCAAATGATATCTCTGAAAAAATTCAGGGTAAGCCGAGATATGTGTTTTGCATATAAAATAATACATGGACAAATAGATTGTTCGCCTCTATTGTCTCAAATGTTATTCAGTGTACCGCGTATTTCATCTAGATTCTGTAGCACATTTCATATCCCGGTGGCCAATACAATGCATCATTTTCATTCTCCCATAACTACTATATCTAGAAGTGTTAATAATGTTCCTTGTGTAGATATATTTTTTCTAACGTTCAAACAATTCAAAAAAGAGATTCTCCGTTTCATTCGAAATTGATTTACCATATGTATAATTAGTTATAATTTTAATTGTATACACCTGTAAATGGGCTTTTGGGCCTGCTGGATGTATTGAATAAATAAATAAATAAATAAATAAATAATACTCCATACAGAAATTACGTCAACGATAAGTATTTTGATGATGAATATTAGTTCATGTATTTTTTTGATAGGCAAATTTGAGATATTCAAAAAATTGTTGACTAATTTAAGGTGTTCCATTCAGAAGGATCTATTTTTGAATTATTGCAGCAATTTTTCTGGGTAGATCGAAAATCTCCCCTTCTACACTTGTAGAAGTATTAATTCTATTTTTTTTTTAATTTTAGTAGATCAAGAACTCAAAAAAAAATGAAGAAAGAATCCATCCACCACGAAATAATGACATTCAAAGAGCGTAATACATTTTCCCAGCCGTCCAATCGTAAGATATACAACATACCATTTTGAATAACGCAGTCAGCGGAGTGTAATCAAAATTTTGAATTAATTGGGTTTCCGCGTGTACACAGCCAACCACGATTAGCATACAATATGAGAGCGTAGGCGGAAATGTTGTTGCCCCGTCGTGATGATGATAAATTGAGGCTTTCATTTCTAACAAATTATAAACGAACCAACCGCATTTGGCGGCGTAAATACTATTATAGGCCAGTAGACTTGAACATACAATACAATACAATACTTTATTTCCTGAGACTTTTTTACAAGCATGGAAATCGTAACATGTACAAGTAATGATTGGTGTTGAAATAGAAAAAAATATTAATATCAGGTGAAAATATACATATATATTGGAATTACATGAATTTTTCAACAGAAGATAGTCATTTAAACAATTACACAGAATGGAGTATGAACAATAAAATAGTAATCAAGCAAGTAAAGCAATGGTGATGTCAAGACTTTTTTCAAACTATCTTTTATAAAATGGATTTTATTCTATTTATAAACGTTTAACATTTAAAATTGTCAGCTTTATATCTTATCATTTAACATTGGAGCTATTGGAATTTTATTTTTTCTTTACAAGTTTATTCTTTCATCATTACATCAAGTATATAAGGAATTTATACAACATATTTACCATTGTCAGCTTTTAGATTTTATCTCAACAATTTTATTATTTTATTTTTAAATAAACTATATTCAACTGTTTTTGATTAGTCTGATGAAATGTTATATATTATGTGTGTAATATTTTTGATTACGAATAAATTCTATTCTATTCAACCAGTTAGATCAGTTTGAAAATATTCATCAAGTGAGTAGTAGGCATTTTTGTACATAATATTTTTAAGGCTATTTTTTTAACTTTATGGGATTAGACATTTTCTTAAGGAATATGGGAAGTTTATTGTAAATTTTTATAGACATGATGATGATGAGGCCCGTTTGATACAGATTGTAACTTATGTAAAGGAACTATCAGATTACAATTTTGTATTAGAGTATAACCGGCGGCTGTGCGGATAGTATCTCGATGCTGAAACTCATGGTAATGATTCTTAACGCAAGTGACACAATTTGAAATATACATGGATATCACAGTTAAAATTTGCAATTCAGTGAATAACTGCTTACAAGAAAACATGAGTTCTATTCAACAGCCATGCCATATCGCCAATTTTTTTGTAGGTAATTTGAACCTTGAAGAATATAGTGTGAATTTTGAGGGTTCGCGAAATAACTACTTTTGGCCGAAAAAAATATTCAAATAAACAAATGTCACTATTTATATTTTATTATCTTTGGAATGAGAAAATCACGTAGAATTATAAGTTTGGCGGTAAATCACCGTTAAAAAACAAAAAAAAATATTATTGTATTTATGTGGTTAATTCATCAAGAACTGTTCTGAAATTCATCCACCACTAAAAAAAAAATGTCCTGAAGAGATATCGGTAGTTTTATCCAGCCATTTTATATACCCTAGCAATAATGACCGATTTTCGTACATCCGGCGTGACGATATAGCACTTGTTCCACAAGGCCGAGAAGGTGCAAAAAAATCAGGGTGGTTCTTTTAGTATGTATATTCAGGATTCAACTGAAAAAAACAGTATTAAAAAAAACATGTTTTTTGAGGATATAAAATTCCAACTTATAAACAAATATAAGTTACGCCTCAACTATTTAAGATATTCAAAATGTTCTTCAAGATTCTTATAGGTATTTACGAGATGCGTGATGAAATAAGGCTCTATATATTTATTAGAAGCCAAGATACAACCAATCAAATTAAAATATACTTTATTGTCTGAAAATTTACATCTCAGTGACATAGTCAAGAAATACAAATTTAGATAAAATAAAATAAAAAAAGTATTAAAAATGTATATATAGAACATTATAATGTAAAATAACAGTCACAACTAAAATTTATAATAGGGTCTATCAACAGGTAAGTTGTTTTACCGCCTTATTGAAATGGATGTTGCTCAGATTTGCAGATCTTATTTCCGATGGTAAATGATTAAAGAAATTTACCACCATTATAGTTATATAGAATCTTTAATTAGATTCGAAGTCGGGATGGGGAGTCTAAAAGTATAAATGCTATATGGAGTGCATATGGAGTAGAAACAAAGTTGAATTTAGATTTCCGTTTATAGGTAAGGCAAACCATCTCAAGGCAAAAAAGCGCGATGACTGTCAAAATTTTATTGGTAGTAAACAAATTTCTGCCTGATACTCTGGGTTTGACTTTACGAAGACACCATAGTACCCTCTTCTGTAATATCAACACAGAAGAGAGAAGGGATGAGTTGCATGCTCCCCAAAACGGTATTCCATATCGTAGCTGAGATTCGATAGAAGCATGGTAAACGGTTTTTGCGATATGGAAACCCAACTCATTGGAAACAACTCTCACTGCATAACACCCGGAGGAAATCTTACTCCTAAATTATTTACGGAGTTCATCAAATTTCAGCCTGTTATCAATGAATACGCTAGAAAAATAAATTTATTTTGCAATGTGGAATCTAATGGAATTTCTTCAAGCAAACATTTGAATGATATTATATTCGTTTCCGATGCATTTGAAGATAGTAAATTGGCATCGCACCAGCCTCACACCTTCTCCAAGTCGGATGATATTATCTTATGTAGCTCCACTGAGCTTTTTCCTTCCACAATATCGTTGTATCATCCACGAATAGAGTGAAACTACCAGATATGTCGATCATCGATAAGTGATTTATATATAACAAAAACCAGAATAGGACCCAACACAGAACCCTGTGGCACACCAGATTCAATGGCCCTGTTCTCCGAGAGTTCTGCTGTCCTCACCATTTGACTCCGCCCTGAAATGTACGATTCAAACCAAGTGTTCGTCACACCTCTATATCCATATTCTTAGGTCTTTACGTGATTTTTGCACAGGACCTATTTTGTAGATTTCATTACGGCGCACATTTTTCCTAAGGAAAATCTTTCGATAAATCTCATTCCAAAGATAATAACTTCAAAATAGTGACATTAGTTTTTTTTTTAATTTTTTCGGACGAAAATCGTCATTTCGCGATATTTTTTGAGGTCCAAACTACCTACCTCCAAAAAAAATTATGATTTGGCACGGTTGTTGAAAAGAACTCTTGTTCAAGTCTACTGGCCTAGTGTAATTTGGAAGTGGGGCGAATTTTCAAGAAAGACGCTCACGGAAAGGTAATAAATAACATCAAAATAGTGGCATTACTTAATTTAAAATTTTATTTCGGACGAAAGTCGTCATTTCGCGATCCCACAACTTCCACATTATATTCTTTGAGGTCAAAACTAATTCCAAAAAAATTGGCGATATGGCACGGCTGTAACCAAAAATTGATAAATATATTCATACAATATATAAGGCTACTTAATAGTCTACATATAGTGAGTTGATTCATTGAATCAAGAAAGAATATATAAAAATAATAAAATATTGAAAATTGACCTAAAATAACAATGTATAAAATAACAATAACTACAAAATATGAACAAACAGTTCATATTATATGCCTTCCTGTTCATAAAATAAAATATACGCTTCGCCACTCACAAGTGATTTGGAGGAGATTGGTGACACACAAGAATCGTTGAATTCATGCCAAGTTCCCACATAAGGATGCCGGCAGTAAGCTGTGTAGTGGCCACTGTATCTAGTGCCGCTGTGATTAGAGAGTGCGTAGAGATTGTAGCGACAAGGGGCTACATCGGCTGCCGCATAGTTCTTCATGTCCAGACCTTCTAACGGGAAATCTACCATGACATTAAGTTTACCCCTAGAACTATCGGATGGAGAGAATCGTTTGAGATGGATCACCAGCACATTGGGGAACTTGTGGATCGACAACGATTTTGAGCACTTCCGCCTTTCTTTACACTGTGAACATCTCGGTTTCTCGTCACCATCCAACATCTCTTCCTCGGTAAAAGCGTCTAAGCAATGATATAATCCGAGATGACCTGTAATTTGTGGGATAGGCAGTGAAAGTTCCCAAAATGGATCGAAGGTCACGGAACAGTAACCACAATATGTGCATTTCAGAGTCGATTTTAGTTGGCCGACGAAGTTTTTTAGTACGTTGGAATTGCCTATCCATGACACTTGCGATTCATTGCCGTCACTAAATTTGTCGTCTGATCCTGTTGAAATTGGCTTTTGTTTATCTGTGATTTGATTGATATCTTCGTGCAGTCCTTCGAGTAGGTATATCAAAAATTCCTGGGCATCTTGTTGTGCATGACCCATGAAGCGAGGTGCATGAAGTTCGATTTGGCTCTTTAGGAAAAGTGTATTCACCACTTTGTTAGACGAATCTTCCGACCACAATTCTTTGATGACTTCGGCAAAAGCTTTCATCAGAGTATCTTTCATACTCGAAATACTATTATTAATGTCCTGTTGAACAAAAGTCGTCCAAATTCTTGTACATTCTGACTGGACTATTATATTACGGGCCGCGTATCAAGATCTCATGATCATTTCGGATAATAACACGGACTCGCGTTCCACCATGGTTTTCCTCTACGCAACGAATTGTGAGGGGAAATTAGCATCGGGCAAAAATTATATAGCGTTGCAAGAGTTATGAGCGGCGGTTATAAAATGGCGTTCGTGGGTACTTGTTTTATTATTTTGTTCGTAAAATGGCGCACCAGAGAGATATCGATGTTTGAATATATTTTTTCACGTTATGAAGAATTTGATTCTGGAAGATGTGAAATTGTCTCTGAAATGAGTTGAAGATTATTTCAATTTCAACATATTTAGTGGCTTTTTTCAAACTTGACAGAAATGTACATAAAAACGCCTCGCTATGTAGTCCAAGAACCAGGTACTTTTTTTCTGCAATCTTCTACAGAATTGATATTCTTGTTGGAAAATGTTCGGGGGTGTCCCCTGAATGTAAATTCAAGTTGGCGGGACAGGGGGGTTGAGCTTCAGCCGCCATCTTGGAAAACACGTTTTATCGAAATCTCGTGAACCGTGCATCGTACGATAAAAACAGTGAGGATCGTTTTTGTAGATAATGAAATTCTCTGCAACTTTTATTTGAAACTTTTTTTTGTATAAACCATAGGTTTTTATTTATGGCGCGCCAAAATACTGCCATTTATACTGTTTCATCAACCGTTCACTATATATTTAGCAATAACCATGCTGGGAACACTTTGGCGCGCTATAAATGAAAACCTATGCACTATACGGAAAAAAGTTTCGAATAAAAGTTGAAGAGAATTTTATTATCTACGAAAAGGATCCCCACTGTTTTTGTCGTACGATGCACGGTTCACGAGATATTTGATAAAACGTGTTTTCCAAGATGGCGGCTGAAGCTCAACCCCCCCCTGTCCCGCCAACTTGAATTTATATCCAGGGGACCCCCCAAACATTTTCCAACAAGAAAATCAATTCTGTAGAAGATTGCATTATGAACCTACTTTTTTTGCTCTGGCTCTTGGCGTAATGCTACTTTTAACGTTCAAATAATGGATTACTTTATATCACTCAATATGGAAAGCAAACAGAAGTATTCATTTGTACAGTCTAAGTATCAAAGTATAGTATTATACAAATCTCACAATCATAACAAAATCTAGACCTTCAATATCCTGACTATTATGATGATTGTGAACACACGTAATGTCTTTGTGTAATAGTATTTTCCATGGTATCTTTATATGTTCCTTCCTGTATAATATCTTGAAGTGAAAAGGGGTCTTTTCAGTCTTTTCACAAGCACTATAAATAATCATTGCATCATGAAAATATTACAATTTCGAAATGTTCTAAAGTTCACAGAAAAGACTCTTGAAACATAATCTTTAACTTGTCACTCACTTGTTATCTTCCAAAACGCCTTCAAAAATTGTTCTGAGGTTAAAATATTTGTGAAGTCTGCAATCTCAAAAGACTTATTTTCCAAACCCTGAATCGACCAGCCTTTATCATATAGTTCTGTAGATTCCTGAGATATAATATATAATGTGTAGAATTTCTATCGTCTTTTCCATATCATTCAATAAACCAAGACTCTCTTCAGCCACAGTTACGTATCATTTTTTTCAGAAAACATATGAAGGATGGCAAGGGACGGGAAGAAACCCAAACTTCACTCCTAACAGAATTATCGACGGCAATTCCAGAAGACTTTTCATTTTTCATCTAAAACTTTGTTATATACAATATGGCCGTATCTATGGCTGGTTGTCATGTAGTTTATGGATCAAATGATATCGGTGAAAAATATTTCGGAAGAATTCCCAGCCAAATACATCTATTCAAAAATATCAATCCTCAAATTGTTTCCATTTTATTATCTGAATTAGCTGACCCGTGCCTACTTCGTTGGGCGTTTATCATTTTTGTGATGCAATTATATTGAATATTTCCCTCATATATAAAATGTCCCATGAGAGCAATGCAATTATCGAAAACTTAGAGCGGTAATTGCATTGTATCAAGTCACCATAACAACACATTTGAAACCGTATCGCTAGACGTCAGTGAACAACAAAAATAAATGTCAGATAGACTTCAAAAATAACATTTCGCGTTTTGGTGAGTGCTCTTTACAATCATTAGAGGAAAGTATAAATGAACAAAAAATAACATTTCCTTGAGAATTTCTTTATTCGTGAAATATTCCAATGAATTAAATTCGTGCATAAAAATGACCAGATAATTTTGCATTCAAGCGTGATATCTTATACAAATTGCATTCGGTTATTTTCATATTTTGTAAAAGAGCCCTCGTCGTTCGGACTGGAGCACTTTCGACAAAATATGAAAATAAACTTGCAATTTTCAGATATCACGCTTTCTTGCAAAATTATCGGTCATTTTTATGCACTCGTGCAATTATAACCCAGTAGTTTTTAGTACTAAGTTTTATCAGATCCATTACACCTCTGCCTAATGGGCGCACTTGAAAATGTTATAAATCCCTTTTTTGCCCCTATAAGAAAATACGATATCTTCTACCAATTCTGTTAAAGAATATTCATGCACAATTTGATGTAGATTGGACCAAGAATTCACGTTTTACAAACTTTGACCCCGGTTTTTTTCCTTTCAAGGATCGTATTTCGAAAAACACTTTCTTATATCCTGATGTGATTCACATATAATTATTTTTCACTGAATTTTTATCCAATCATAATAATATATAGCCTATAGCTTTTTGTCAGTGAAAGAATTTTCATAATCGAAACAGTATTTCCAAATATTTTCTTCTACAAACAAACGTATTCAGAAACGAAACTCTTCATGATATTAATATAGATATAGATAACAAGAAATTCCAAACATGAACCTTTAGTTAATAGTACAATTATTTCGGGGTAGATGAAAAATCTGTCCTCCTACACTTGTATAGATTCCAATATCAATTTTAATTTTTTCAGATTTCATTAGGTTATGAACCCAAAAAAAATAAGGAGGAATAATTCATTCACCACAAAAAAATGACATTCAACCAGTACTTATAGATTATAATCCAACGACGTTCGTTGTATTATCCAGGGAAGTAGTCGTTTTCTGATAGGTGTGAGTCTGTTAACCAATTTTTCATTAGGAATATAATCATAGTGTTTTTTGCAGTGTGTGCAAACACAGATGAATTTCTTTTGTCCCTCACTGCAGATTTTTTTTTATTAATCAACGTCCTTTTTGGTAGGAATGAATTTGTTTTCTGTCAGGTGTTAGTAAACAAATAACGTGTTTGAAACATTTCAAATATCTTGCGATAGTTCCTCCAGTGATGCCCTTGTTTATTAATTCAGCTTTTAAGTACTACTCACATGATCATTTTGTTCTCAAGGTTGTGAATTTTGATTAATAAATATTATTATTATTGTTACATGATGAAATGTTTGAAACATTAGAAATTGGGGTTTCAAAAATATACCAGAAACGTGTCATAATCAAAGCATTGAAGCAATGTCTCCGACATATTTCAAAAATAGACGATATAATGTGCTATCGAATAACATAGTATGCCAGGAATACTTCATTAGCGTATATAGTTGTCAGGACGAACAAAAGGGCATGCGCACAAATTCTCGATCCGTACAGTTTGCCTTAGAGCTAGAGCGCCCATCCATCTTGTCTCGTCACTTTTTCATGTTTTCTTGTTTTTCAATGCGGTGAAAGGCTATTTTGTGGTATTCACATTAGAGCATTGTGCAAGAAGATTGTTTAGTTAGTTTAGAAATCAGAACAAAACTTTTTCAAAATATTACTGTTTGGAGTGTATAGGATATGTGCACGAAAAATGGAGTATTTCACAATCCCTTAACGATCTCCAAGTGATTTCTACTTCAAGAGGTGAGTCAATTTCTTATCAGCTTTCAAGCCTCATAATACATTGTTATAGTGATGGACAGCGATTCCATGAAGTTCACAAGAGAATGAATAAATGATCATAGGTGGTTGTTCTAAGAACACTTCTGAGAAGGTATGGATTTGTATTTTCAGAATGAGTAATGATGAAATGTATAATATTTTGTAGATTATGTCTGAAACGATTTTCTCCGATGACAGAGACTCTGAAAGGTTCACGTCGACATGGTTTCACCAATAGCCTTCATAAGAGGGAAACAAAATGATGAGCTGTCATTTCGTACATACATTCCAATCATATGATTAATAAAGAATGATAAAAAATATCTGTTTCATGTATTCCACAATACCTTCTCATCATACAAGGGATATTTTCTGAATTTCCCATGTTTCAAAAAAGTGTCTGACTATACACATCGAATGATAATTTTGATTCAAGAAATGTTTCAGATACGTGTTCTCATGTATTCATATGCTGTTATGTTATGTATCAAGAATGTTTCACATGAAACATTGCCTTGATACATTTCATACCTAGGTCTTTTCTGGTTTCTGCCATGTTTCAGGAACGTGTCTGAGTCAAAAGGTGAAACGTTACAAATGGAAAATGATCGATCTCAGAAATATTTCAGAGACATATTTTGGCTTACTGGCAGTTAGCCCATCAACCTATTGTGTAGGCAATTGAAACCGGCCTTTCTTAAACGATTTGACCAGAAAATAAAATCGCTCTTCCCCGCTATACCGAGTGTCACTTCGAGCATGATCGACGAAAATTCATCCCACCTGCTGCATTGGCCTGCTGGATCTCGAAGGCGAATATCAGAATCCCGAACCGAGATTTATAGTCGGTGTCGCGCTGCTATAAGCCGTCGCAATCTCGGATAATGGCCCTCCTCGCTCCCGCTGCTACACAACCAACATGGCGGACGGGAATTAATTAATTGGCTGGCGAAATAAAGACCATAAATTCGCATAGCGTCACAAATTATGGGCCAGATACGGCGTGTCGCGAAATAAAATAACCATATCTGCCCTCCCCGGTCGCAGGAGGCTGAGACACGGTCTGGATCTTGTCTCGAATTCAAATCGGGTCGACCGGAGAAAAAAACTACGACCGGCCCTGTTGTTAGTTTTAATGAGGACTGGGAATATTGCTGGGGCTTTGATCGTGTAATACTTACCTACAGCATTCACCACCAGGAGATGAAAGTATAAGGTTTGTTCGGTTTCTTGCTATAACCGTTTAAGAACCGTCAGGAGCATGCGCAATAACAAAACGGGTTCGGGTTATAATCAAAGTGGTTTCCCACTGAACATTGTTGTGATATAACCTCAATAAACCTGACCTTCAATGAAAAGCATAAGATTTTATCGGATAAACAGCATGGGTTCCAGGGTGGCAAATCAACATCAACTGCTATATTATCTTTCTTCAACCAAATAATTGAACATATTGCTGCTGATGAATGTCCAGCAGCAATCCTCTGCGATATCTAAGCCGTGCGTCTGATTGCGTAAACCACAAAAAACTATTAGAATTGTTGGAACTATGTGGTTTGAGGGGTCTCCCACTGAAATGGGTTGAATCATTACTGGCGGATAGGAAACAATACATATAAATTCCAATAATACAAAATATAATGAAAAATCAGAATGTCGGAATGTTGATATGGGTGTCCCAGAAGGGTCCGTTTTGAGACCGGTGTTGTTTATTTTGTATATCAATCAGATTGATTGCATTTTAGAAAGTTATCATCACTCTGCATACGCAGATGATTTATCACTGGTGTTGTCTTCACAGGACACTGATTTACTAAATGTTAAATGTAGTGATGTGATGAATAATATATCAAACTTTTCCTATGAGCGTTCTTTATTTTTCGATACGGAAAAAACTGAGGTGAGACGTTTCCATAATCGTCAGAAGGTGGTACGAAATTTAAATATTAGAGTGAATGAGACAATTTTGACAAACACTCAAGAAACTCTCAGATTTCTTGGAGTATATTTGGACGAATTTTTCAGTTGGAAATCGCATAGTGATACACTAATTGGCAAATTGATTTCCCTGAATTTTCTTCTTTTGAATCTCCGAAACTTTCTCAAGGAGATTCGAAACTTGCAATTTACCACACACAAATTGATTCAAGGCTCAGGTATGATATATGTCTCTGGGTTAATTCCACCTCAGTATCGGATGTTTTTATCAGTCAAAAACGTATATTGCGTACCTTGGCACATATTCAATTTAGGGACTCATGTAAACCTATTTTCAGAATGTATCAATCCATGTATGTTCCATTTGCGAAGGTGAATACTGCATATTTTGCACCCAATTACATAGGGCCAAGAATTTTTAACAAGCTCTCAGATATAAAGATGAGAATCATTTCAAAAAAGACTTAAAACATTTTTTATTGGAGAAATGTTTTTATTCGCTTTCCAAATTATTTTATTGAAAATTATTGTATGTGACTGTCCTATTTATATTTATATTTCATTTTTCTTATTAATATTTTGAATTTCCCTGAGAAATAGGCTTGACAATTCTCATACATGTCACTGTCAACGGGAAACAAAGATTTATTATTATTATTAAAACATGTGTAATGAAATATCGGTTACAACAAAAATAAATATATATATATATGAATTCTAGAAATGAAAACTAGGGTTTTTTCATGAAGAGACACTTAGGTTAATGTTTCTTTATTTTTACATCTGGTTTTTTCTCTGCTTAGAAATGTTCCACCACTATTTTCTGAAACGTTCTTCGAGGGCCTGTTCCATAAAAGTACAAGTCTTCTAGCTACAAGAGAAACACAATGTAGGTACAGGTAAAAAACGAGTAAATGACAATTATTTAGCATCGTGTTTCTTTGTGTTTCCATTGTAGCTACAAGACTTGTACTTTTATGAAACAGGCCCCTGGTGGGGTCCGGAAATCAGTGCTGGGCTCCATCTGATAATTATCAATAAAAATATATATATGGTGTCATATGCTTCATTTTCCAGCGTAAAATAAAAATCCATTGTCAAAACGCGAGGTTCTCTCAAATCATCTTTCGAAAAATTTCAGAACACAACTCTGCTAGGTTTTGGAATCCTCTCCTAATTTGCAATTACTTTGGTGTTCACTGGATTGGAACAATTGCAATACGATACCTTACTTCAGTGGAATATTACAGTTGTTTGTTCAATTTTTCCAGAAAACAGGAACCTTCACGTTGAACTTGAAAGTAATTTTGTAACGGAACATTATTTCTGTTTAAAATTTGGAAAAGTTCAACGCAAAATTGCGATGGTTACCTTAAGTCAACTGATGATTGCCTGACGAGTCCAGAAGACATCTCTGAAACTCATTCAGTATCTGAAGCATGCACTGAGATGCAATATCATCAGCAATTGATTCATCATGGAAAAACAGTCATTCTTCATGAGCTTGTTCGTTTTATTAACCGTACACTTTGAGCAAACCCAAATAGCTGTATCATCTTCCAATCACATCATTCGGCTGAATCCAATACTTTCTATTTAAATTTTGGTTGAATGGGAAAACAAAGGTGGAGAAGTGTCACACAAACTTCAATGAAGTCAAAACCTTACGGTACATATGGTCTATTAATCCATTTGAACTTTCATGAATGAACCGTTGCGGAAAATGACCTCCCCCAAAAATGCTGGGTTTGTCCACAACACGAACTGCAGTCGATTCTATTATCTCTACCACCTAATTTTAATTTTGTGTAATGTGGTGAGCAATATGCGTATGAACAAAAGAAGGTATCTGATACTGCTTCTGATTTATATAATTGATCAGTAATTTTCTGGTCTTCACAAGGTTTGAACCAAGGAACGACGTCCACAATATTCCAACACAAATTGTGGTGGTGCTATCTATCAAACTATTGAGCTATCAAGGGGCCTGTTTCATAAAAGTACAAGTCTTGTAGCTACAAGAGAAGCACAATGTAGGTACAGGTAGAAAAACGAGTAAAAAACAATTATTTCGCATTGTCTTACTTTGTGTTTCTCTTGTAGCTACAAGACTTGTACTTTCATGAAACAGGCCCCACACTATCAAGATGTTGAACTATCCTATCATACGAACCTGCTAATTGGATCAATATATTGATGACAAATAACTTCCGAAAGCTCGGATTTTTGCGGAAAAACAACACTACCCTGTACTATCAGCTACCTCCAACTGCAATTATGCGAAATCACAGACCTGTGATTCCTATACTACCCGATAGCAAATGTGTATATCGTGTTGTAGTAAACGACACGTCTTGGTTCGTTGGTTCGAATATGGACAATCGTAATAACTGCTACAGTATGCAAAACGTTACATGGGAAACGTATTTAATGTTTATAATTTCTCAAGAAATCAGCCACTCTCTAATTGGAATTGAGTGCCTTGAGCGCTAGTTGAATATTGTATCCTTCCGAGTTCAATACTGGAAACGAAAGCAAGTATGTTGCATTTGAAAGTATTCATAGCTTGAAGAGATTTAGGTTTACTGAGTTTTTGATTATATATTTGAATATAATGGAGGATAATAATGAAGATGAAATCACTATCACTACATAGTATGAAACAAAGTCACTTTCCGCTGTTTGTTTGTAGCTATGTATGCTTAAATCTTCAAAACTACGCAACAGATTCTGATGCAGTGTTTTCAATAGATGAAGTGATTCAAGAGAAAGGTTGAAATGTATAATGAATGCATAAAAATGGGAAAACACTGATGATTTCGAAGGTTTATAATGTGATGTGAATAAACACATTTTTTGCGCTTACATTTTGAAAGGAGAGTTTAAACAGCAAATAAAATCAGATGAGAATAAAATGAAAAACTATTTAAAATACATTAAGAATAAGGACAGAAAACGTGTGTTTATACAGATGACTGAAGTAAAATAAGAATGAACCAATCAAGTTGCAGCTTTTTTGACAATGACTTTTGTGTTCTGTGAATATCACAATTTTGTTTTGACAGTGGCTACAGTAACTAACCTCATAATTGTTGATATTTTGAATTTTGATTCTATTATATATAGCAAATATTATCAGTAAATAATATTTTTAAATTGTTATTGTAAGGAAAGAAGGTAAAATAATTTCAAATATGGAACGTTGAGTACAGAAAATATTTCGGTCATGCGCATTATCAGTTTAAAAATAAAATATTGAAAGATAGCACCTTTTAATGTTATTCTTATTTCTTATTTTATATTATTTTTTGTATGAAAGCTTCCATAAAGCTCCATATGTTCAACCTTATTATTTTGTTTTTTTTTGTTTCTTATTTTTTTTGCTGTTTAAACTCCCCTTAAACGTTGGCTGAACTCTACGTGATGAATCAAAGTGATATATTATAGTATTGCACACCTCAAAGAGGTCTGCAAAAAAAAGTCCGCGCGTTATTGACGTGAATGTTTATTTGAATTTTAGTTTCACGAGCTGGTATAGGGACTCTGGAAGAGAAGCTGGTATGAAGAGTACTGTTGTCCGCAAAACTATGACCTCAACAAGATGTTTTGTCGAGCAAATCATTGATATGAGGCAGAACTGAACCCTGTGGAATACCTGCATTTATTGGGAGATTATCAGATGATACTCCATCAACAAACACATACAGAGACCTATCAGGCAAGAAACTCTTCAACAAAGCATTAAGTTAGGAGGCAAACCATAAGACGGCAGATTAGAAAGGAGACCCCGATGCCAAACTCGTTCAAACGCTTATGAAATGTCGAGTGCAACAGCTTACGTTTCTCTGAATTTTTCGATTGAATGCTGCCAAATATGAAAAACATAGGCCAATAAGTGACTGGTTGATTTTTGGTGACGGAATCCGTATTGTCGATCATTAATTATTCCTGATTCCTCTAGATATTTGATGAGTTTCATATTGATTGCTTTTTCCATTACTTTGAAAATGATAGAAAGCAATGCAATAATTGGTCTATAATTACAAGTTAAAGTTTTCTTTCGTTTTTTAGGAACTGGCTGAACTCATGCTCCAGGACTTAGGAAACCCCCCCAAGTTATATGAAAGGTTGAATAATACGCAAAGTACTGGTGTCAATTCGGGGGCACATGCTTTCAGAACGATTGATGGAATTCCATCAGGTCCGCAAGCCTCATTCGTCTTCAGTGCCATTAAAATATTTCTTATATTTTGTTGGTGAAAAATTATCTCAGGCATGTGACTGTACACAGATCATAATTTGTCGAAGACAGATTAAAGTCTATCAATGTCATATCGACAGAATGAAATTTGTCATCGAAATATTGAAAGAATAATAAAAATATAATAATAATAATCTCTCAATGACATCTTGACAGATTTCTATCGGGTCGGACAGATTATGATCTGTCATTAAAAAAATATAATCTCCCATTGACAGATCAAAATCAGTCAATTGAGATATGTTTCATTTTAACAGTGACACTTATATGATGTTGTACTCAATAATAATAAAAGTAGCCTTCATTACCCAACAGTTAAAATTCCAGGGTTAACTATGTATGTTGAAAATGCAAAACAGTTGCTTTAACTACAAAGTCACAACTTGAAGAAATGAAGAAAAGAAAAGAAACAATCGAAAGAGTATATAAACATATATAATAAAACTACACGAAGATCAAAAATTCTTCATGGAAAACTGAGATGCAGTTTCAACAATATCTTCTAGGAAATCGAAATTGATATAACACTATTTAGAAATTAAATTGAAATTATTGGAAACGCTTGAGATAGGTGACTTGAGGTGCCTACAAATTGGTTGTGGCCAGTCGGCAATAAAAAGTTTTTGTACTTCTAGTTCTAAACTGAGGCACACAGGAATCTATAAAAGACTAATTTATTTGATATGAATTTATAAGAAATCTAGTGCATCCTTCAATTCAACCCGTATGTGTACACCGAGGGCGAACGCCGATAAGTAGGTTAGACCTCCCAAGGGGGATCTCATACCGAAAACTCGAACGTTCTTTCACTTATCTCGGCAAATACAGAAAACCGGAGTGGATCTGAAATTTTAAAATCCCGGGAAACCGCGCTTGAATATTCCAGTCGGCAGTTTTCCTCGGCGGTCGAATTTACGAGATGGAAATATTGGCCGGCGATTCTCAGATGTTCCTGATAGTCCGGGAAAATTAGGCACGAAACCATTTATACATGATGTAGAAAATGGAGTACTGAAAATGGCTTGAATGTTATATATATATATATATATATATATAAAAAGATAGAATCGGTAGGGAGAATTTGTGCTATTTGCAGAAAAAAATTTACTGTTTGAACGACATTATTTTGTGGTGGATCAATATTTGTTCCGTAGTTTTCTGGGTTTGTAACCTACCACAATCTGAGAAAATAAGAATAAACATTGGAATCTATACAAGTGTAGAAGGGCAGATTTTCAATCTACCCCGAAAAGTTGCTGCGTCTATTGAAAAACTGTTCTTTCTGAATAGAACAAGTCTAATCAGTCAGCAACTCCTCGTATAACTCTAATTTTGCATTAAAAAAAATAATAAGAACTAAAATATATGTGGGAATACTTATCACTAACGTTTCGGAAACTAAATCCGCTACCGTTCTCAAAACTTATACGCAGATTCCTGTTCAAATACAAATATCCCTTGTTGGCAATCTTCGTGATTGACATTTGTCAATTATTTCGAATCTGACATAACATTTTGTTCTTCAGGAGGGGCAGCCATCCGTGATCCATATCAAGCGAACTCATAGATATGCATTCTTCATCAGACAGCATGATTCCTTCAATTTTCGTTTCCCGCCATTGCTCTCTTTCGTCATAATTTTAGTATCGTTCCATTCTACTGAGTGATCTCCATCGGCAGTAAGAATGTGTTCTGATAATTCAGAATCACCTATCTGTTTGTTTCTGATGTACATCTTGTGTTCACTCTTTCGCACTTTCAATGGTCGAGACGTTTCACCGATATATTTTTAACCGCACGAACAAGGAACTTGATAAATACAATTTTTTGTGATTTCTGTTGTGTTATTTGGTTTGGCATGTGTCAGTATTGACCTTGAAGTATTTGTTGTTTTGAATGTTGTTCTAACATTATACCTGATGCCGATCCGTTTCATCTTTTCAGACAAACGAGGGACATAAGGTATAATGTTTGATACAGGTTGTGTATTTTGTGTAGGTTGTATGACCTGTTCTATCAGAAATAATTGTTTCTCAGTAGTCGCAGCAACATTTCGGGGTAGATTGAAAATCTGACCTTCTACACTTGTATAGATTCCAATATAAATTCTTATTTTTTTCAGATTGTGGTAGGTTACAAACCCAAAAAACTACGGATCAAAAATGTAATTGTGGATTATTACAATACAATTTTTTCGGACAGTTTCGAAAGAAACGTCACGGTAATGTAAGGAAAATCTCCGTGGAAGATCAAAACGCAACTGACATATGAATACATTAGAATGATCAACATTTTATATATCAAATAATGTATTAATGGGTATTTGAAAACATAAACGATATATAAATACTAGCTCAAACCCAAATTGAGTGACTATTTTGTCAGTTACGCATATTTTTTTGATGAATTTGCAGATTTATATAACAAATTCATAAAAAAAATGGGTATACTTCTTCTTGACGACGTTTCGGAAACTATTCTGTCGCCTTTTCCAAGTCTATTTTGGAAAATTTAAAATGTACTTGTAATTTGTGTTACATAGTGTCAAAATGTGACAATGTCATGACTTATAAGAACTTTAATCAAAACATGGATTCCAGAACACCGAAACTTTTTTTTGTTCTTTGTTCTAGACTTACTTATCTACTTCCCTGTGATGTTCAAACAACACCGCTTGAATCAAGGGACAGGAGACACTATAACATTCACTTTCAATTTTTTTAATTGGCAAGCCTCAGCAAAAAACTCCCTTGGTAAGGAGTTCCAGATTTCAGCTGTTCTATTGAAAAAGTTAATTGAGCAAGAATCACCAACAAGACGAGAGATTGCCTTCCTCTGAATAGAATCAAAAAGCCTCACTACATGTTATGGTGCCAAGCTCCATACATGAGAATTATATTCTAAGACAGGTCGTATCTGAGCCTTGTAGATCATTAGAGGCTGAAAAAAGAAATCCAAGCGTTCGGGAAGCACCTTAAGCGATCGATCAACATAGTTTTCCCATGAGAGATCATTACTGATCATAACTCCTAGCATCGAGATGCTTGACTTTGTAGGAATAGTTACTCCTGACATCTGAATACTAGATGATAATAGATCAGCTTTTCTTGAGAAGAGACATGCCTGGGTTTTCGTAGCATTAAATTCCACCAAGTTCATGTTACCCCATTCTATTAACTTTACCAAGTCATCGTTAATTTCATTGACGTGAATGTTTCTTTGAATTTTTGTTTCTCGAGCTGGTATGGGGACTCTGAAAGAGAAACTAGAATGGAGAGTACTGTCGGCCGAGTACTGAACAAGTTGTTTTCTCGAGCAAATCATTGATATGAAGCAGAAACAAAGTGGGCGCCAGAACTGAAACCTGTGGAACACCTGCGTTTATTTAGAGAATATCAGATGATACTCCATCAACGATCACATACAGAAACCTAGGAATAGTAGTAGGTAGGAATAGTTACTCCATATAAGTTATAATAATATTTGAATGATTTTGTGTCTATTTTCCCTGTGCTAAGGCGAAAATATTGGCCGGCGCTCCTCAGATATTCATAAATAAATGAAATGAAGCAGAGGCAACGCTAGCAGGCCTTGGCTGTATGTGATGCATCGAGCTCTATATCAAACCTGAAGGGATTTGGCGTGGAAGAGGCTCATCGAGGAGAGGAGCAACTATTTATTCATGTCGGATCTGATGGGATCTTTGATCTTTTAATTTATATTATTATGAATGGGTGAGAGGATTTAATTTACGCCACTTTCCAGTGATTAACGGGTTAGCAAGCACGCTCGGCTGGGTTTTAATCGCAGCGTTTCATCGCTTGCCATATTTCTGGGAGATTCCTGGTTAACTGTTGGTTCGAATGGGTACTCAAAGTACTGTATAGGAAATTCAAGATAGGGTAAGATTGGGTAAATGTGAACGTGTTTTTCATGAGTGAATCATATGAGCAATTTTTTTGTTGATTCTAGCTGTTAAAAATATATAAGCCTACAAATTTTTTTCGATTCTGAAAATTTCATATTTCGTCATTGGTGAAGAAGAACTACTGAAAGGTCGAAAATAAAAATCAACCAAAATTTATTGTGAATTAAATTTTCCTCTTCTGTATATAGAGATTTTTAACAATATCTTGATTTCTGGCCATCAGAATTTATTTTTGCCATATTTCAGAATTATTCTGCTCATTATCTGCTCGGTAATGACTGATCGTACCTCATTTTTGTCTACTGCATTGTCTAGGTCTGTTTGGGAATAATTTGAGGCCCTTAATGTTTTTCAGCGATAATTTCGAACCATTCTACATCTGGAATACCAATTTGCCCGAAAACAGATATTATAAGAATATGAAACTATCTCTTTTTCTTTTCTAGAGGGTGGAAAACCTAAGAATTAAAATTCGGGACATTACTACCAACAGAAAAAACATTTTTGGATGGATCTTCATAAAAGCTATTGTTCGAAGCTAAAAAGCAGACAATGTGCGATCTTGATTACAAAAATTTTCAACAATTAACGGGAAAATGAGGACAAGGAAAGAATATGTTTGAAGGTTTATACCGAATATATAGTATTTGGACTCCACTCCTTTCATTTCTTGGACTGGTGAACTCAAAAATTGAATAATGAAATAACATATGAATACCATATTTAATATTGATTATCATAGGTTGAGTTGTAAAACAGCGTAAGCTGAACTTCGCCTTTCATCGATTTCTACTGATAATATGTTACTTATACTCATACTATGTATGCCATGTCAATCGATGAATAAAGACCATTTATTATTATTATTATATTTTGGAGTGGAATTGACAAATGAAAATTCCAAGATGGCACTGTGCATCATCTGGGAAAATATCAAATGGAAAGGGGGAGTCTTGTGATACATCCTTCTGAAGCTGCTGACGAATACTACGCTAGAATATTGAGACAATATCTTCACCTACTAAAAAATAGTGAAACATTCAATAATTGCCGGAATATATCTACCTCTGAAATAATGAAATTAGAAGAAGAAATATCAGATGAAATCATTTATTCTCCTCAAAATGACAAAATCTTCAATTTGTTTAGGAGTAGTTACCACGTATACTTAACTCACAGCTAGTCTTGAAAAACAAATAAGGAGATATACATCTGGACAGTATCACACAAGTACAATAAATCACAGTTATATATATATATATATATATATATAAACTCATCGAGGGTATAAAAACAATTAATCAATAAAAACAACTTCAAACTTTTTTTGAACAACGTTATATTTTCTGCTCTCTTGATTATATCTGGAAAATGATTGAAGATTTTAGGTCCAATGCATTTAGGAGCGTTCTGAGTTAGTCTATATTTGGCAGCCTCAATATGTATCATGTATCCTATCGACGTTCCTGTGTTCGAAAATATACGTTGTGAAATATCATAAAGGTTTACCATGTCGAGCATGTCCTGAACTGAACCATTGAATTGATATTGTACAGTAATATTTTTTTCCGCAAATCGCTAGGAAATTTTGACATTCCTGTCGAAATTTCTTGAAGAAAAAGTCAGGACTTCCTTACTGTAAGGAAATGATATTTCCGTACAATTGTTAGTGTTCTACATAAATGATTGAAAACACATTGCTTATAAGGAATTGATTTATATTTTGAAAAAATCAAGTCATTGCTGAATACATTTTTAAGATCAATTTGTTATATTTACAGTAATTTGACAGTTAGTACAATTATTGAACATTGGAGGAACACTGTTAGAACTATGAGAAACATTTTGGACAACATGCGGGGTGGTAGGGTTATTTTGTTGAATATTTTGTACTGTGAAAATTTTATTTGCCACCTCAACCTTATTGTTAAGCGATTCTTCGATATATCCTTCAGCAACGTTTGATGACTTCCATCCGCCATGCCTTTTTAAACCAGTTATGTCGGCACCAGAGTCAATATTGTTGCAGAAGACCGACGAAAGCAGTGACCAGTATATTCTCTCGGATTTACCAAGTTCAAATAAGTAGCAACTATTTTGGGCATTTTTTTAAATTGATGAATTCCTACCACTTGTCTACAACCCTTTCCGCTTTGATATTTAAAGAAAAATCGGTCACTGTTCATATTTTCTGGTCTTAACGAAACATACTTTCGATAAACATTCAAGTACATCTGATCAATTACAAATGATCTTGGTTTGTTGGTTTTCGAATCAGGTATGCTGATTAAAAGCTTAGATTCTAGGTCTTCTATATCGTGTACAGTCATTCGGACTAACTCATTCATTCTACAGGCCCCAGAAATACCAAATATTACAGCCACCTAAAAAATAAATAAAGGTATAATCTAAATAGAAATTAAAACCTTGTAAATTACCTTAATCATTAAATTTTCTTTATCTGGAGCTTCCTGGATAAATTTTTCAATTTCTTCCTTCGTTAAAATCTTAGATTTCTTTGCCCTATAACCTTGAGCTTGCCGTTTCAATAAAGAACGAAGTTTTGATTATGTAGATATATCTACATTGTGTTTAATTGCAAGGGTTGACTTCAGCATTGAATAATTGGCCCATAATGTTGAAGATTTCATCTTTAAACAAAGGTCTAGGAAGTATGCCATTACAACATTTCCTGAGAAAGAACTCGTATTTTTACTCATGCGATAATCCATAAAACGTCTGTATGCATTTTCGTACTTTTCTCTTGATTTCTTTGGCAATAATTCTAATGAAGCAGTATTCACTGCCTCAACCAGCTCTGGAGGAGTCCCAGGAATGGAAATTTCATCATCACTTATCATTTTACTTTCGAGAACACCAGCAATTAAATTTATAAGCGTCAATTTTGACAATTCAACCTCAATACGTTTCCATAGTAACCCAAGTAATTTTATTAGGAATTTCAAAGCACCATTTATTTGGGAATAAAATTATCGCCTTTTTTTATAAATCAATCAACATCTGTCGAATTTTAAACGATTCGCGGAAAAATGATATGTTTACCTCGTAGGAAAAGCCACATTCCTGGACTCTGTGTTGCTAAGTCTCGGCTTGCGCCTCGACTTAGCAATCTTCACAGTCGCCCAGGAATGTTAAGCTTTTCCAACCCTGTAAACAATGTACTATTTTGCTGTCATTCATTTTTTCTGCGATAAATGAACGAATTGATATTGAAGTTATTATGCAAATATCATTTCTTAGATATAATTCTTTGCTTGAAACATTTTTTTTCTTGTCCGTCTCATATTTTTAGTGAATTGTCAAACGGTAAGATTGGAACTTTTGGTGTAGAAGTTGAAACTTCTCTTAGAGATCAATTACCTTAACACCAAAACTGATATTTATCGCACTTGACGGGTCAGGGGAAGAAAATTGATACTAGTATAAATTTTCTTCTCCTGAAGATGCTAACTTTGTTAGCGAAAGGCGCGTCGAGTCGGAATATCAATATTGGTGTTAGGGCAATTGATCTCTAAGAAAAGTTAGTGGATTGTTGTTGAAAATTGTTGTAATCAGGATCATATATTTTTCGTTTTTTTCACTTCTTCATTTGAGCTTTCAACAATGCAGTCCAACAGTTTTCATAAAGATTCATCGACCTGCCCTAGATTTCGAGATTTTACAATATTTACACCTTACGGCACTACACTACTAGTATCATTGCCAGTAGGTTCTAAAAAATAATTGTTCTAAAATTGTTCGTTTCCGTTAACCAGCTGACGAACGTCAACCCCAACCCTCGGAAGTCGAAACTTGTGCGAGCAATGGATCAACGAGGCCTTACCTTTTAACGTGCGATTACCCTGCACGGTGGCCCGGCGGGAAATCGAACCCCGATCTTCCGCTTGAAAGGCGAATATGCTACCTATGATGGCTATGAGCTTTGGTGAGTGCGTGCTTTCAGAGTGTGCGCTGTATTTGAAATGGGTGTCATTGGGATGTCATCACAGGACAAAATTATAGGAACGAGGAAAAATGTACTCATAGGTGAGGAAAAAGTGATAATCATAAAACAACCGCATTTCTTACGAACAGACAGGAACAGAATGAATTCCAAAATCAAAACCCTCTATTCGCAATCATCTCCGGCATCCATCAAACCAAATCCAAATTGAACTTAGCCCGACTTCGTCAGTTACCCACTTTTCTCGATCCATGCGCTCCGCACAACCAACTTTAAATTATTCACAAAGTTCCGTATTCATCCGCGAGACTAATACATCGCTTGATTAATATGAAGAGGCTGCCGATCAATTATGCATTTACACATCTCGCATTCGCCGCAGTACAGAAATATCTCGCAGGCATCCGTCCTGCTGAATGAAATAATCTGCAGGAATCGTTCCTGCTGAATATGCCCCTAATGATTGCCAGGCGGAAACGATGTTCATTTGCAAATGACTTCATCTGCAAGAGCTGTTTAGGGCCCATCAATTCGAGCAATCTTCATATTAAAGCTGGCCTTTTGCCCCTCCATCGACACAATATGAACTTTGGGATAAGTTTGACAAACGGGGAGGGGTTCGGTTCAGCAGTGGCGGGCTGGGGTTTCAGAAGGGGCTATGGGTTTACCTTGAAGGTGATTTTAACAAGGAGGAAGGAACTTATTGGAAAGAGAAGCGATGAGGCCAAAAAAAATGGAATTTTGGCTACGGACATGTATTCTTTTCATCTTGTTTCCTACACCTGCAGTTAATATGAAATACCTGTATCAATTTTTATTTGTTTCAAAAACATTGAAGTCTTCTTGAGTAAACATTGGATATTTTGAAAATTCAGATGTGTTTAGTAGATCGTAGAAAAGGATTCTTTTCCCGAGTTTCATTATTAAACACGGTACAAAAGATATGAAGGAGGTAATGAGGTGTTGGGGGCACTTGACGAAGCCGTGAGTTTTCGATAGCTTTCTGGTAAAAAAAGCTGAAAATGCCCTTCTGAACTTTAACGGATCATGAATCACACTGAGGGCGCCGCGTTCTGACTTCGGATTTGTATTCAGAGGCACAAAATAATGAGTTGGTACCAGATTTTTTCGTAACTAGGTGCTGCCAGATAAACGAAAAAATATATTGTTGATAATGAAAAGTATTTGCGATACAGTTTCTTTATTCAACTGGACAAATATTTGAAATAAATGGTAAGCAGAAATGATACTTTCAGTAAACAATCTGGTACACTTTTGAATCTCTCACCTAATTTATAAAAACTTCATAGTCCTCTTCAATGGAGCGATCGGGTAGAGTGTTCGTTAGCGAGGTATTCCAGTTGATTTCTCCATTTAACTCGGGAGCAATTATGGAACTACTTACCAACCTCTTAGGTCCATCGTCCATCCTTTCCATGGAGGTGGACAGGTCATTAGGAGACACCTTCTTTATATCGGCAGGTGTAGACTCACCGAACACAAACTCTCTTATTGACGATAACTCCGGACACTCGCATAAGACATGCCTTGCAGTTCCATCTTCCTGTTAAAACATCCTGCATAGAGGTGTGTCCACTAGCCCCATTGTGAGGAGTCGTTTCCTTGGTTGACAGGAGCAAGTCAGAAAGCCTACTGTTGAAGTTAGCTTCTTTCTGGTCATCGCCAAATATTATTTTGGCTCAAGCTTCCTAGGGTCGCTCAGAGTGATCCTGGCATCCTTTGATTTCATGCCATCTCTTTAGGGATTGAGCATGGGTGTAACGTTTGGCTAGTTCCGCAATAATTGTCGAAGTTGTCAAGCTGTGGGTGTCACTGGGTCCTAAAGTTTTTGGTCCAGCCGCATCCCTGACTGACGAACCTTTGCTCCTGTCGTGCCCTTCAACCCAACCCAGGATAATATTGTTATCTAAATCTTGGTGGCTCTCTAGTACTAAGGTAACACGTTGTCTAATCAAGGATAATAAAGCTTGTCTACTATCAGTGCAGATTGTTATGTTTTTCTCTGAATGTTCCAACCAGGTGTGGCATAAGAATATATATTCCCCATTGAAGTAGGGCTGGTCATAAACTATTAGGTCCTGGTGACCTGAAGGGAAGAAAGCCCTATATGGTCAATCTCATTTCACCAATAACTGCACTAGCGAATTGCCAGGGTGTTGTTGGCACGTCCGTCCAGTTTGTCGTTCCAGGAAAGACAGAACCTGGGAAGTGAGTTTCGATAAGAGTCTCAGCGCTCTCTTGAAGGTTGGCGGCATTATCGCCTCTTTCCCTTGTCAGGATGCCGATGCTCTTATGGTGGTCCTCTAGAGTACCTTTTGTAATTTAGAAACTCATGGGGAGTCTTCAACTGCCTCACAATAGTCTTTCCAGGCTTCTCTTTGCTCTTGTCTGCAGACTTTTTTGATTTTTGAACTCTTTGGAATATTTCCCAGACCTCTTTGAGTTTTGTTCGTTTTGCTTCGTTGAAGGCCATTCTCGCTCCCTTTCTGAGGTGTTCCAGTTCAGTCACACAAATTTCAGAAAGTCAAAACGTCAAGGTTCCCGAATATACACGATATATTTTATGGTCGTATTCATTCCAACTTTCATGCCTGAAGCTTTTTCTAAAATGACGGACCCAAAAAATGCTCCCAATAGTAACCAAAAAAGGTGTACATCTACTTACAAGAGAAATAAGTAAGCACTTTTCAGAATTTTTATTTATCATACAGAGATAATTAAAAAAAACGTTTTTTTGAGTCTTTGGCCAAAACTTAATATTTGAGCAAAACTTTCATTTCTCAACAACTTTTCCTATGGAATTATCCTTCATTTCCCAGAATGGAAGTACCTCATTCTTGAACAAATTCATTGTTTTTTGCTCTACCCTGTATACTTTTGTCAGTATTTGAATTTCGGTTTCACAACTGATAAAAAAAAATGATTTGTTGAACAATTCATGGAACCCACTGTATAATATTTACAATTTGAGATCAATCTTGAAAATCAAGTTACTGATGAGTTTACTAGAAACGTGAGATGATGGTCAATAATAATTTGATTTCATTTTGTTCACGGAAATCTGCTATATTCTCAGTATGATGTTCCAACAGCCCCCCAGCCTCCGCCCCTGCCGGCACAAAAACTTTCCAGTCTTTCCGGAAAATTAAACGAGGCGTTCCGTAATCTACATAGAACGGTCAGTCGTATGGTAATCGGGCAGTTTCTGAGGCGGCCTCGCATAAAAACACGATGCCAATTCTTGCTGGCAAGACGATTTTTTTAATTAGGCTGCGCCAGTAAATCAGGGCTGTACCGCTTCCTAGGGGAATTTTTTGTGGAATCATAAAATGAGTGGCTGGGTGTTGTATAATATTGCCATTGCAGAACAACTACTTAAAGCTGATATCGAATGAAGTCTAGTGATACCAACTTTAGATTTTTAAATGGAACATTTCAAAAATCTGCAAAATATTCCAATAGTACGGCATAAGAGACATTCCAACCATGTTTTTTATATGGCCTCAAACAAGAAAAAAGAAATAGGTGTCAAATCAGGTGACCTTGGAGGCCATCGCACAAGAGCTTTCGCCGAAATCACGTTCTCTTCGAATGTCTGTTGCAGGTAATCAGTTACTATACTTGAAATATGAAAAGGAGCTCTATCTTGTTGAAAACACACTCCCTGTCATAAATGGACAGTTGAGCTGTCCCCAAATTCATTTTGCAGAAATCCTGAGCTTCTAGCTCCAGTTAAGGGTCCCTCAAACATTATTGGACGAATGATTCTGCAAGTATTCCAAGCCAATATTGAAACCGAACCGCCCTTAAAAGTTACCCTCCCGCAATACATTTCGACTTTATTGTAACCAATACCTTGAAACTTTTCCTAGAGATCAATTACCCTAAAAAACTGATATCAGTTTCAACTTTCACATCAAGTGTTCCAATATCATCATTTACAAATACCTTGTATTTCGCCGTTTTTTACATGCAGATTCAAGGGGATCCCTGTAATGTTCAAAGAACACCGCGTGAATCAAAGGACAGGAGATACGAATTAACATTCACTTTGAATTTTTGAAGTTTCCAAACCTCAGGAAAGACCTCTTTCGGCAAAGAAGGTCTCCAAATTCACAACAAGGGGGTGGGAATTTTGTATTCGTCGAGTCATCCGCGTAGATATTGCCAAGGGTGGAACGATTGATAACAATTCAGAAGAACACTGACCGTGACAATATCTATAGAAGTCTCCGACACTTCTACAATGTTCCAGTAAAGTGAGCGAGTCTGTAAGCGGAGAATCACAAACAAGACGGATTGCTTTCCTCTGAATAGAATCGAGAAGCCTCAACGAATGTTTTGGTGTCGAACTCCACACATGAGAAATATATTCCAAGAAAGGTCGTATCTGAGCCTTGTAGATCATTAGAAACTGACGAGAAGTGAAGTATTTCATTGCACGAAATAGAAGCGATCGATCTCATATGATTTTTCCCATGAGAGATTATCACTGATCGTAATTCATAGCATCGAGATACTTGACTTTGTAGGAGTAGTTACTCCTGACATCTGAATACTAGATGATGATAGATCGGTTTTCCTTGAGAAGAGACTTGCCTGGGTTCTCCTACCATTAAATTCCACCAAGTTCATGTTACCCTATTCTATGAGTTTTACCAAGTCATTGTTAATTTTATTGACGTAATTCTTTCTTTAAATTTTTGTTTCTCGAGCTGGTATGGGGACTCTGGCTAGTATGAAGAGTACTGTCATCCCCAAAACTATGTACTGAACAAGATGTTTTCTCGAGCAAATTATTGATATGAAGCAGAAACAAAGTGGGCGCCAAAACTGAACCCTGTGGAACACCTGCATTTATTGGAAGAATATCAGGTGATACTCTATCAACAACCAAATACAGGGACCTATCAAACAAGAAACTCCTCAACAAAGCACACAACTGAAGAGGCAAACCATAATAGAGCAGTTTAGAAAGGAGACCCCGATGCCCAACTCGATCAAACGCTTTTGAAATATCGAGTGCAACAACTATCATTTCTCCGAATTTTTCGATGGAAAACTAAAAATTAAATTTGAACGAAATATTACCGGACCTATGTTTGTATCAACTTTTTGTCTTAGAATTACTCAAAGATTCACCCTTTAGTGTTTGGCTACTTGAATAACACGCTCTATACTATTCCTGTTTCTTTTGAGGGACATGCTCCTTCCAATGGATTTCACCCAACAATTTCTTTCCACGGTCTCACCCAGTTACATCGTTCCCCTGCGATATCACGGCCACCGCTGTTCCCAAGTTGGAGGAGCTCTTCTAATGTTTCACGAATCTGAGCGACAAGTCGTGACCCTTTCAAGGTAGGTGGTTCCTCCTGCAAAACACCGCAGCCCAAACTAATTAAAGTTCTGGCCCGCTCGTGGTGCATAACCGAGGAGCAAGGAGCAAACATATAAATTACTTTTAATTACAACAATTTTATAATTTGTACTTGGCGAGTCTTGATAAATTAACCTAGGAGATTAATGGCCATGTAAATTATAATCTACATACCGGAAGAGAAATATGTTCGGTATATTTTCGGTGGAAGTTTGAATTGATTAAAGTTGGTGGCAGGATTCGTTGGCTTGTTAGTGAATTTTCATGCTCATCCCAATATATTTTTTCGGGTATGGAGTCTGTGAAGGTGTAGAGGTCTTATAAATACCAGAAAAATACAATTCAATCCGCGAGGACTATTCATATCGACTTAGAACAAGAGTCTCAAAATGTATTTTAACGTAGAAAAAATGAACTGTACATCTCGAGTAAATTGGCTGTATCTCGGGAGACTAAACACTTTTCTTTGACGTTGTGATGATTATTTTCTTCATGAGATATGTCTATCAAATCAACTCCTTTCACACATGTTTCACCTAGTATCCAGATGACATCAAAGTACTTAACATTTTCTATGCTCAAGATATTTCCTTTTTGGAATATCTCTAGCATAATCCACCAATATCCTTGCTGGAAGATTATTTCAGAGTTGAACGTGGGTATTTGTTGTTTTGAATGTTCTCCTAACATTATACCTGTTTCCGATCCGTTTTACCTTTTCAGGCAGTCGAGAAACATAAACATATAATGTTTGTTTCAGGATGTGTTGTATAGTATGTCATCATTGTGGGATGTATTACGATTTTCAATTTCCATCAATGTTTTTCCTATAAAATCCTCTGGATACCCATTTTTTCTCAATATTGATTTTATGGAGTCATTTTTTCATCGATTTTTTCCAATGAATTGCATACTCATGTTTCATCATAAAGACATTTTAATGCACGTTCTTGACACCTGTGTAGTGGTTCGAGTTATAGTGTAGATAACTGTTGGTATCTGTTTTTTTTTTTCGATATAAACTTGTGTCTTCGTGAAGTGTTGGTATCTTCATCATCTAGAAAAAAAAACTGGTTCTTGTTTGTTAATGTTTTCCAAAAAAATGTCGAGTCTACTATTTCGACCATGACTCCATATAATAAAAACATCATCATCATATCTCTTCTGGTCTTCTTGGATAACTTTCCACGAAAACTGAAAAGCACATGATAACTGTACGGGAGAAGGTCATCCTTAGTATTTACATGCATATACCCCAGCACATTCTGAGCACATACATAGGAAGACATGTAAATTGTATTCGGTAACACCTGCATATTATATTTCAATCAATTTTCTTTTCAACTTCGATTTTTCCATAAATTAATTTCCAAAACCCATATATATTCAAATACTTATATAAATATAATGTAAGTGCAACGGCATATTGATGTCATCATGAAGATTATATTCTACGAAACACAAAATCTTAACAAAGTTGTACATTCAACTCATCCTCACTGCATGGGGATGCATACTGTAACCATCTCAATCTAGGTCATTAGAATTCAGTTGACGTTTTACCAGCATTGGGGTTTCAAAATTCACATCCCTCAAATCATAACTCACCTGTTGTAATAACCAGAACAATAGAAATTTACATTTCATTTCCGGATGTAAACTCCACTTTAATCTGACAATTATGTTTTTATAATACAGAAACGTGGTTAGAATTCCTTGAAAAACTGACCAGCTCATTTGAAATTCTCTATTAGCCGTTCAAAACATTCAAATATGAATGGGGCTCGTATCATTCGACTACTTACACATTTGTAATTCTCATTCACAGACCCCCCTTGAAGAAATACTGTCGTTTCGATTACATATCATCAGATTTACAATCTGAAAAATCACAACTGTGAGGAAATATAATTTTTTTACAGTAAGGAAATATTGAATTTTTCTTCAAGAAATTCAAGGACTGTCAAAAATTCCTAGCAATTTGCGAAAAATATATTAATATCAGTCAATAATCACAATTTTCATCCATTTTTATCTAGGATAAGTCAGCTATTGTTTTCAAGTATCCTCATGGAATCAACACCTTGTATTATTCAATGTCCATAAATAATAATGTGTCAATTAGCCGGAAACAAAACTATGAGAGCAACTCTGCTGAATCATTCAAAGCCTCCGTCTTTCTACTTCAAATTTTCATTAGGATCTCGTCTCTAATTTATGTTTTTATATGCCGTCACCGGAACTGTCATCGGCTCAAATAAACTTTACAAATGAACCTTTTCAACTACCCCAACCTCTGGGTAGCTGCCCGACCCCACAGTTATTTCTATTTAATATTTCAACGCGAGGAAATATGCAGAGTTGGCTGTGACGGGGTTTTGACTAATAGTGTTGGCGATGCGAGACAAATGAATTCTCTAGAGGAAAGAATCGATTTTGTGAAAAAAATTGGAAGTAAGGAGTGGGTATAAAAATGTATGAGTTATGTTGGAATAAAAAAATATGAAAAATATTTGGGTAAATCGAATGAAACTGGCCTATACTTCATGGAAATTCATACTGGAAAAATAGTCTCACAGGTGTTTTTTTATAATATCAGTTTTCATCTAGTATAAAAGAGTTTTATCTACACCCGTACTCTAATAATACACTTATATGCCCACAACCCATTTTATAATGAAATCCATTACGATACAGATTTTCCATCACGATACAGATTTTCAACCAAAAGAAACCCATTATTTTTCAATCAAGCATGATGTGCATGCTCTGCATTTGATGTTTGTCAAGTCACAAAAGGTATAGATATTGAATTTTCGAAGAATATAGCCAAACTTCGATAATCATAACAAAGTGTCTGATACCAGCGATATGGGAGAATCACCTTCGACACCTCCACCGGCAAAAATACAGTTAGAATGATTTAATTTTTCATTTGACAAATGCATGATTTATTCTTTATTTTTTTAAATAATTTCCCTGTGCTCTCCATAGGCGAGCGATCTAAGGCGCTGAGATTATATAAGCTAGTTGAATTAGTAGGAGGAGACATGGGTTCGATTCCGGCCTCGAGTATTTTTTTTTATTTTTGATCTTCTCTTCATTTCTCATCGTTCTATTTCTCGAAGTAATACCATTAACTACAATTTTGTAGAATTTTTCAAAGAAATTCGTTCAATTAGTATAATTGTGTACAATACAATATTTGTAGTTCTTCACTATTTAACGGGTGTAGATAAAATAGCGTATGCAGCTCTCATATAATGGTTATTAATACTCTCGCATCAACCCAATGAAACTCACCTTCGGCTCGTTTCGTATCCCGGTTGATGCTTGTGTATTAATAACCATCATTACATGATCGTTGCATAATATACTATTATTCAACTTTTGCATGATATCTGAAAAATACTTTCAAAACTTCATTTCGACAACTATTTGAGAAGAGAATTCTTCTGCAAAGAGAAAGAACTTTCTTTCCATTCCTTGCTCGCACAAGCTTTCGAATGAGCTTCTGAGTGTTTCCCTAAAAACCTGGAATATTCGCTGAAAATTTTTTTTCAAGAAAAAAAATCTTTATTCATTACATTTGAGATCTTGTAGTAAATTTCATCATTCTCACTGTGTCAAAGTTTATTATCACAACCTGGAGTTCGCTTCATTAAGCAATTTGGGAAAGCTATCAGGTATGTATAGAGTGGAGCACGTTGTTATAGTAAATATCTCACAAGAAACTAATGTATAGCTGATTCAGTTCAAAAAATGCTGCATGTCATCATGTGCGTAGTTGATCTTTGAAGTACACTGTAGCCAGATAGTTATAGAATCATGTAATTTCGGATATAAATCAAAGTTACGTCTTAACAATAAAAGAAGGAAAATGGAAAATTTTTACAATTTTTTTTTTTTATTAATAGGTATGTGTATATCATTCATTGGGAAATGAAAGCTCATTCATAAAAAAGTTCTTCCTTCTGTAGTTTTCCAATAGGGAACATTTGTCTTTCAAAGTGTTTGAAAAAAATCGAGATTTTCCCATATTTATGGACTGCAAATTCTTACTGGGTTCCTACATAGTAAAGGTATTGTTGTTACGCCCTACCTATCTACAGTACTATATCCAGTACTGCAGTATTTGTTAGACTTTTGGTGGTTTGTGTGCTTTACTGTCGAGAACACCAGCAAATGAATTCATAAACGTTAAGTTTGACAATTCAACCTTAATACGTTTCCACAGTAACCCAAGTACATTTCATTTCGAATTTCAAAGCACCATTCATTCGTGAATGAAATCATTAGCGATTTTTTTTAAATTAATCAAGATCTGTGAAATTTCAAATTTATTTGAAAAAATAATGTTTTTTTCTGCTTACAAAATGTTGAAAACGAATAAGAGAGTGAATGGTGTTTGATCAGAAGAAGGACGAATTTTGTGTGTTCAAACAACAGAAATTTGATCTGAAAAATTATGAAGTTCTACAACAAAATGGACCTGTATATCCGAAAATATACGGGACCGCCGAAAATTTCCTTTGTATTTTTTGTAGAGGAGACAGAATTACGTGTTCCACAAAAAAAAATTAAAAAAAGTGCTCATAGCGACCAAAGTATTACCCTTAATTTTTTTCTTTGAAGAAAATCAATCCACCTTCCGCAAAATCACCCTTCATCACTCCCTCTCACTCCCAACTTCCTCTCAAGAGAACCCACTGACACACAACTCATGATTGACGTGTATACGCACAGCCTCCGGAAATCTCCAATATCTTCATGAGTAATCAATATGTCTAAAGCTTTTATGATTGGAATCAACCATGTAGGGGAGCAAGCATAACGTTGATACATCGGTAAGTCATTTGATGGGCGCCCCATATTACTTTATGGACAAGTTGATATATTATCGGGGAGTTCAAGAAATATTGGACAGACGATGATATAAGGACATTATTTTCTGATCGTAATCAAGCAGGGCAGTAAAAGGTACATCGGGAGCTGGGCTTTGGGAATACGGTTTTGATTTATAGCATAGAGGAATTATCATGGGTAGAGAGGAATTGTTACAAATTCTCAAAAGAAAGTGGAAACTATAGCGCGAGGAAAGCAGGGTTGGACATTTTTGTTGATTGAATTCATTTTCAATTAATTCAATTTGATGAGTGAGTTCCATATATTTCTCCAAATGGAAATGTGCATGATTTTTTATATCTCGTAAATAAATCATTCATATCTTTCTGATGTAGGAAAAAAACATATAATTTAAAATATTCAAATTATTTTTCAAAATAAAAGTACGAAAACAATGGTGTGAAATTATGAGAAGGGATAACGTTTCTCCAAAATCGTATTTATAGTGTTGCAACGATCATTTCAACATAAGTATGCTATAATAATAATAATAAATATACTTTTTTGTCTGAAGATTGAATCTTGTTGACAAAGGATCAAATTATATATATATATATATATATATATATGTATATATATATATATATATATATATGCAACGGTTGATGCATAACCTCAATTTATGTGTTTATTTCAATATGCATGTGATTGCTTACATGTTTTAAATTTGAATTTTTATATTTTTTTTTGTACTCATTATAATATTACTTCTACGTGATTTTTTTTCTTTGTACATATATTTTATATTTTATTCTTATGTCATTTCCTAATTCTAGCATCAGGCCTTTGCTGTAACATGACTTGCTACAGATGTATGTGTTTATATAACGTAGTCAAATAAACGCTATCTATCTATCTATCTATATATATATATATATATATATATATATATATATATATATATATATATATATATATATATATATATATATATATACATAGGAAAGTAACTCGTGACTGATTATTGAATATGTAGTGAATCTTTTGGGGTTGCAGTCAGTTGTGTTGGGCTATATCACAAAGAAAACTGTTTGTTATTCGTCAAGCTTTCGGCAATCTTTATTGCCTTCCTCAGGACGTCTATAATATATAACAATTTATCATATGATAATAAAATGGAATGGGTACTTACTAACGTGAGATTGAATAATAAAAGAGGCAAAAATTGAACATGAAAATATGAAGGTGACGTTTGAATGAATTAAGACATATGATATAATTTCACTTCTAGATTACGGTGGAAAAGTCGAAATAGCGGGTGATTTTTTCTTATCCTTCTCATACTTTATCAAAAAGGTGTACATTTTGCTAAGACCATTTAAATCTGTTTTTTTGTTCATGGAATGGTCATTATTATTTATATGTATAATTTCAAAAAATACACGCTTAGAAAGATTTATTTCACTATCCAAAATTTCAGCTTGTCCGTAATTCATACGGTGATCTCTGTTATTGACATGTTCTGATAGAGCACAAGAATTTACATTTCTTCTACAGTCACTTTTATGAATAATGATACGACTGTTGAGTGTTCTAGATGTTTGGCCAATGTATGATTCAGGACAATCCATACAAGGAATCTTATAAATGACATTTGATCTATTTTTAATCGAAATTGGAGTCTTTATTCTACTATGTAATTTGAAAATTGTTACGATATTTTTCTTTGCTATTTTAATATCGTCTTTTTGAAAAATATTTATCAATTTTGGGGTTAATTCTTGTATGTAAGGTAAATATTTGTAAATTGTTATGCTATTTCCACCTTGTTCATTATTTTCAATGGGTATTATTGGAATTGATATTATTCTTTCAGAAAATAGTATTTGGTTAACTAGATGTCTTGGATAAGAATTTTCAATCAGGATCTCTCGTAATTAATTACTGAATGGTTCAGAAAATCGATATCCAGCAACAGATTCATAAACTATCATTCCTACCATCCATACAAAATCAAAATTAATCTTATCCAAATTACGAGACATCCCAATTTCGATTAAAAATAGATCAAATGTCATTTATAAGATTCCTTGTATAGATTGTTCTGAATCATACATTGGCCAAACATCTAGAACACTCAACAGTCGTATCATTTCTCATAAAAGTGACTGTAGAAGAAATGTAAATTCTTGTGCTCTATCAGAACATGTCAATAACAGAGATCACCGTATGAATTACGGACAAGCTGAAATTTTGGATAGTGAAATAAATCTTTCTAAGCGTATATTTTTAGAAATGATACATATAAATAATAATGACCATTCCATGAACAAAAAAAACAGATTTAAATTTACACCTTTTTGATAAAGTATGAGAAGGATAAGAAAAAATCACCCTCTATTTCGACTTTTCCACCGTAATCTAGAAGTGAAATTATATCATATGTCTAAATTCATTTAAACGTGACCTTCATATTTTCATGTTCAATTTTTGCCTCTTTTATTATTCAATCTCACGTTAGTAAGTACCCATTCCATTATATTATCATATGATAAATTGTTATATATTATAGACGTCCTGAGGAAGGCAATAAAGATTGCCGAAAGCTTGACGAATAACAAAGAGTTTTCTTTGTGATATAGCCCAACACAACTGACTGCAACCACAAAAGATTCACTATATATATATATATATATATATATATATATATATATATATATATATATATATATATATATATGTATATACATGTATATACAAAACACAGACATCGTTTATAAACAGATATACGTGGTATACAGGTTCCATACAGTAACACTTTAAAATTGACTTTATAAACATATAGACAAAATAACATATATACAACATAAAATATATACAAGATAAAATACTTCACTTCAGAAGCGATTCTCGTAAAATTCATGCAAACTATAATAGGGTCTGCTCATCAATAAATGTTTTATGTTTTTTCTGAAGTAGTCAATGTTCTGATTTGTTTCCTTGATATTCTCTGGTGAGTGACTATACATTGTTGATGTTTATAATTGGGATTTCCTCAAATTAGTAGATATTTTTATGAATAACTTTATTGACAATTCTCTTATTTTATATTTGACAATGTCAGAATATCTTTTATTACAACAACTACATACAAGGTGCTATGTAACTAAACATCTCTCCCTTCAGGAGATACCAAAACATGTTACATCTTTCCTTTCAGGAGAAATTAGAAATTGGTTTGAAACATTTTCCGGATCTAGTTTTACTTAAATTTTCATTCATATGATTTCTTAGTGGAGCTGCATCCGAACCATTGGGTAAATTGAAGTTATAATTGCGATGATTCATTGAATAACCCCCATAATTTGTTTTTATATACACCGAATTTCATCTTAGTATCTTTTTGTTTTTATCTTCAACTAAGTAAGATCTTGGGGTCGATAATTTTTTAATTATCACTGCTGGCTCCCATAATTTAGTATAAATGTTTTGTAATAAAACTTTTTCATTATTTTTGAATTCACATTCAAGTTTACATTTTCTATCATAATATTCTTTTTGAGAATTTTTGTTCTGAAGCATCAGTTGATACTGGTTTTCCGGTACCAGTTGAGGCTTCAGACTACTATAAGTTAGTGGCAACTTAGATCTGAGCACTCTGCTTTGTAATAATTGAGCTGGAGAGTAATTGAGACCAGCTACGGGAGAATTTCTGTAATTTAACAAAAAGAGACTGAAATCTTGCCCTGAGTCATGAGATTTTTTCAACATCACTTTCACAATTCCAACCGCTTTCTCTGCTAGTCCATTCGATTGATGATGATGAGGACTGCTAGTCTGAATCATGAAATTCCATTCTTTAGAAACACATTTCATTTCAAAACTACCGAATGGAACATTATCAGCTATTACTCCACGTGGAATTCCTAGTCTACTGAAAACTTCCTTGAACTTGGAAATTATAGCTGCAGTCGTTTTATTCTGTAATTTGAATACTTCAATCCATCTTGAATAATAGTCGATTATAACCAAATAACTATCACCAGCCCACTCTGCTATATCAGCAGCAATTTTATAAAATGGAATATTTGGAATTTCATGACTCTTCAGCTCCTCTCGTGTATTAGACTTTCAATTTGAAAACATTCATTATTTCATTCTTTTTGGGTAAACAATAATTTTCCAACTCTTCCAGAATTGATGGAACCGTTTCGTTTTGTTCGGGTGTTTTAGTTATTGATTTATATGACTTGAGAGCATTTGACCCGAGTAGGTTCTTCAGTCTGGCCACTTGGACTTCTCTCGGTTTCTTACTGGTTTCTGTTGCAGTAATATATATATTCACTTCTTCTTTGAAAACTCGGAAATTTTCTGCAATATTTTCGTGAACATCAAGTTCTTTGGGTTTATTGAATTCCATATTCATTCAACTTCTCTTGAATCAATAACTTCAGTGCAATTCAGACTGCGCCATGTTTATAATTGGGATTTCCTCAAATTAGTAGATATTTTTATGAATAACTTTATTGACAATTCTCTTATTTTATATTTGACAATGTCAGAATATCTTTTATTACAACAACTACATACAAGGTGCTATGTATCTAAACAGTTGAGATATATTAATAAACACCTCAGTATGAGTAGGTCAGAGGTAAGATTTGCATCAGCTATTCAAAAGTGGAAAATTCGGTCTGAAACAAACATAACCTAGTTTACAAACGGGTCGGATTATTGATTTATAATATACGTCTCTGTTGTGGGCATTCATTAATAGCAATCAATGCTATCGACTCAAATACATCATATTACATAATAATTACCTTGCAGCTTTCCTTTTCTTGATTTCTGCGTGCGTAAAATCGAGATTTGATGCAAAATATGCTGTCATCATGAAAGTATATATTTTTGGTGAATTGTCCGATTGTTCTTGCATAAAATCAGTTCCAGTCATAGATTCACTCCAAATTAATATTCACTATGTTGTGTCGTCTGATGTCACATTTAGTTTCGACCAATGGTGATGCGTTTTGTTAATTTGAATTTTTCTCCCTGATTCTTCACTGTCGTTATGATATTGTTGCAACTCGGTACTCGCTTGGCTTATTACGAGAAGATTTTTCGATGTTTCACCCTCCTTTCATTCATCCAAATAATGAAAGGACTCATTTGAAACCTAAGTTGAACTGACATTGAACAGCTAACGAGAAATACATAAAAACACCAAAACTTACAATATATTGCTAGCCAGCAGGATTGTCAAGAAGGAGATGTGTTGCATTCTCAAAAATGTTCTGGAACCTTTCTGAAGAGTGATCAATGAATCCTGACTGATTTACTGAATACTGAATACCGAATCTCGACCTCCTTCAATATTTATGAAGATTCATATGCTGAGGTTGCAAGTTTGCTCCGGTCATCGGACTAAGGTGAAATGCTCAGAACGCATCCGTGCAAGTTTGCGAATTTAGGGATTGTTTTATATTCCTATATCCTGTAATAGTATCATTTTGTCTATGTCTATGAACTTGGAGTACTAAAATATGGAATTGAAAATACTTCATGTATCTCTTTGGATGGATTTGAATAAATTAATGACAACTTTCCATATTCGATAATATTTTATGCTCTTGAATAATATCTGAATAAAAACATACCTCTGGTAATGATGTGACCAAAAATAAGGTTCGAGAAAAAAGTATATGAGAAAAATTTAAATATTACGCATATTTCTTACTGCGAGTTTTCATCTTTCTGAATAATTCTGAAGTCGCTTTAGTGGAATGGATTGTGCTTGAATTTCAATAGCCTCGTTTCATTTCCTTACAAAGTTGAAGGCACTTCAGATTCATGATTCTCAATTGGGTTCAAAGTTGTGAAACTGTCTGTACTGTACTCTTTCTCCAACTTTTCCATCGTGATATTTCCATTTGCTCTATCGAAATAAATACTGTTAATAAAAACAGTATATGCTGTTTCGTTGACTTCTCCATTCGAAATCGTACATCAGCGATTGCTGTTATTTCAAAAAAGCAAATACCGAATCCATAACTCGACCATCAAGATTAACTCAACTGCCAATTATCGAAGTTTTATACCGCGCCCGCAGAAGAAAACTCAAAAGTGTTACTATTGTCTTCGCCCATGAGAATTCCGATCTGTATGATGAATAGCCGATAAAAAATCGCCACATATGATATACTAATAAATAAACCGGCGCAAAAAGAGATAACGAGAAAGCGGTAAACGTAAAAACACCTGTTGTTTGTTGTTGCAAGGCATGCCGCGCATCGCAATCGCAGGCGGCTTGTTACGGCCAAAGTTACCTACAACCCCGATGTTCTTCTGTCAGCAGATTTAATAGAACTAGATCTACACTCACAAGGAATTTGTTAACGGCCGTGTATCATGATGATCGGACATCGGGATCGTATATTTTTATTGGTACGACTGAAGAACAGATTCTCCGTGCAAGAAATCGATATTTTGTTTGACAACGCGACACCTTTGTTTTTGTCCTGTCATACTTTTGACGCGGACTTCGATAAGCGATGGTCGAGAAGTTTTTGCTGGCGAGGTGTGACAGAATTCACAAACAGGTGTTCGTGAAGATGTCGATTCTTCTTTCATCTCTGGTGGTATTTCAGCAGTCTTATTATATTAATTTGTAGCCGGCTATGATGACACCGAGTGTGTTCTTTCAAGCGTATGTCAAATGTTCTTCCCATTTGACCGACGCAAAACGTAGGACATGAACCAAACAATAATCTATAATTCCTGACCTATGTGACACTGGATTTTCATTTTTATTGCTTTTGAAATATGACCTTGAATTATTCTTTGTTCTATATGCAATTCCCCAAGCTTTTTGTTTCAACTGGGTGTATCTCTTTAACAGTAAATTACGAAGTCTGTCAACAATACGATTTCCTATATATATATATATATATATATATATATATATATATATATATATATATATATATATATATATATATATATATATGTATATATATGTATATATATATATATATATATATATATATATATATATATATATATATATATATATTGAGACATAAGAGAAGTTGTTGACTAATTGGACTTGTTCTATTCAGAAAGAACTGTTTTTCGATAGAGGTAGCAACTTTTCGGGGTAGATCGAAAATCTGCCCTTCTATACTTGTATATATTCCAATATTGATTTTTATTTTTTCAGATTGTGGTAGTTTAGAAACCAGAAAACTACGGAACAAATATTCATTCACCACAAAATAATGAGCTTCAAACAGTCCTTATAAGAAATTGTAGGTATTAAGAAATACAGATCCATAATTGAAAAAAATAAGAGCGGCCCAAATGAACGAAACGTCGTATTGAAAATATAATTGGTTTATTTTGGAGCTTTCATGAAGTTTGATCGAACACCTTTCTACACTTTTTTCACATTTTGTATAATTGAGATACCAGAGCATTAGAATATGAATCAACGATTAAACACGGCTAATGATAGTCTGGATTTCGTGATATGAATTTTTTCTATAATAGAAAATACGAGTTCTTCCTATATAATCAACATTGTATCTTTTACAGTCGCTGATACAGCAACAGTGTACAATTACATCTTTGCTACGCTGTATCTTATTTGGGTCAATCTGAAATCAGTGTTCAGGCAATATGATGATCTTAAAAAAAAATTGTTGTAAAATTGTTCGTTCCGTTAACCAGCTGACGAACGTCAACCCTCAGAAGTCGAAACTTGTGCGAGCAATGGATCAGCGAGGCCTTACCTTTTAACGTGCGATTACCCAGCACGGTGGCCCGGCGAGGATTCGAACCCCGGCCTTCCGCTTGATAGGCAGATATGCTAACCACTAAACTACCGACACTATACTACATACCATAATTGATTTTTCGATAAAGAACTAGTGCAGTGACTACCTGCCAAATTGATTGGTCCGTCATCTGTTATTATTGATTATTCCGATTACTTTCTCAACAATGAATTGAAAAGCGGACTGAAAGGGATAGGTCCCTTGTCACCATTCATGCTGTTTTCACATTTTGCTATTTCTAGACTCTCACATGCATCGAGTAGTCTTGTGTCGTGCACATACTTGATCAGTTTAAGATTGCTTTCACCAATTTTGTGGTCATTGCCTAGAGCGTGTTGGGCGACACTGGATTTTTCTTCCCTTCCGTATTTCATGTGTGCCAAATTCTCTTTGAAACGGGTTTAAATAGCTCGTCGGCTCTGACCAATGCATTTGTTGTTGCAATCTTGACAACTGATTTCGTCAATTCCCGACTTCTCTGAGTTTTCTAGTTTATCTTTTGGGCTACAAAGAAGCTGTTGTGATATGTAGGATGCTTTATATGCAACTTTCATATTCACTTTATCAAATATCTGTTGAAGTCCTCTAGTGTATTGAGGGTCATATGGGATTACTATAAACTTTTCATTTTTCTCATCTTTTTGAAAAGTCGAAGATTTACGGAGTGTGTCCCTAAATTTACATTTTCTAATAATTTTATCAACTATCTCTGAGTTAAAACCATTCCTGTTGTTTTCAAAACCAATTCCAAATTGATACTGGAATTCGTTCAAAATCTGATTGTTGTTGGTTACTGAACAGCTTAAAACCATCAGAAATTATATTTCAGAGTTGACTACAACTGTTTCACTTATCTGACGCGTCTGCTACCAGAATCAACATCCAGACCACCACAAAAAATCATAAGAACCCCGGGTCCCGAATGAAATATCTCCCAGACATCTGGTCCACCTGCCTCCTTTCCATATCTCCGGAATCGTGCTCCCCCATCTTCCTGATTTATAAAGTAAACACGGAAACACAACAAGAGTACGTGCGCATCATGTTGACGTCTTCCGAAAATTATGGAATACCGGGTAAACAAACCCCGGCAGTTAATCAAAGTGGCGGGGAACACGTGCCCTTGTAGTGTTCCCGAAATAGCCGAGACAAAACTCTGGCTGAAAAAGCACGCATATGTGTAAAAAGGTGACAACTCACTTATAGTCCGCAGGGGAGAGAAATGACACCGGGAAATTGAAAAAGGTCTGTTCGCTATTAAAACTGGAATTAAATCTCCCTCTTCTGGGAAGAATCGTTGTTTGAAGCACACCGTTTTTAATGTTTCACAAAAAAGTTATTGGGGAAAAGTCACTGGGTACAAATTTCATGCAATATTTTTTCTACGATCCTAATAAATGAAACATCATTTATATTATATTTATTGTTTTTATTGTATTTATACAAGTTCAATTATTGTACTAATATCAAATGGCAAAATAGAAATGATTATACCTTCAAATAATTTATAAACATTTTACTTCATTATGGTTATGTTGAAAATACATTTCTTTGAATTATTCATATCAAGCCTTTATTAAATTGTAGTAGTTTTTGAGTTTCGTGTTACATATATGCCATGCTCATTGAGTTCATCCAGATCCATTTCTTTGGTAATAGTAGCTTTCAAATATGATTGTGAATTATCGTCAAGTTCACAATAAAGGGGTGGGAAATCTGTACTTAACATCTGTACATAAAAGATTATTACTGATCGTGATTCCTAGCATCCAGATACTCGACATTGTAGGAATGGTTACTTCTGACGTCTGAATAGTAGATGATGATAGATCGGCTTTCCTTGAGAAGAGACATGCCTGGGTTTTCTTATCCTTGAATTCCACCAAGTTCATGTTACCCCATTTTATTATTTTCACCAAATCATCATTAATTTTATTGACGTGAATTTTTCTATGAATTTTTGTTTCTCGAGCTGTTATGGCGACTCTGGAAGAGAAACTAGTATGAATAGTACTGTCTTCCGCAAAACAATATACTGAACAAGATATTTTCTCGAAAAAATCATATTATATTTTTTCAACGTGTTCAATAAACAAGAACTTCATCAAGTAATAGGAGGTTTTCGAGAGTTCAGTTTCTACAACGATCGTAGAATAATTTGTTATATAATTCAAAAAGATTTCATTTTTTCGAAGTTGTCCAAAAAGGACATTACAAAATGAATATTCAACTATTGTGTTTGCTGAATGAGGGATCTTATTATTCGTAAAGAAACAATTTGCTTTATCTGAATGGACTCTATAAATAATATAACTATACAAGGAAACAGCATACCTGCCAATTATTGCCAGACAAACATCTTGATTTAAACTCCTTCAGAAATTGTTATTTGTTTGAAATGTTTGTAGTTCTCTTCAGATGACTTCCTCTCCAAACACCGAATATACACTAGCGTTGAGAATTCTTGTAATTTTATTCATTGAAAAAGCATATTTTATTCTTGTCCCATTCCACAGTTCCGTATCTTTCTTGGTTTATGCTTTGTGTGAACTTGAAGAAAAAGAAACTGTTATGTTTTTCAAGGCGATGCTGGACAATACTGGATGTTCACGTTGTGTGAGATGTTTTTATGTAATTCTCTTCAAACGACTTTTCATTGCTCGCCAACTTTGACCAATGTACTTTTTCAGTTATTACAACTAATTCCAATTTTGCCGACATCAACTTTTCAACTCATCTAGTGGATTACTCGAGAGTTGTTGCGATTTATTGAAGAATTTGGTTACAACTTCCTATGTTCTTTCTCGAATTTCTTTTATTGTGCTGAGGTACATGCAGTGTTACTAAAAACCTTGCAGGGCTCTCGTCTTTCACGAAAGTCGAAAATTCATGAATATTTCCTGTGGATTTCCAACTCTTGATCAGATTATTTACCAACTAGGGACAGGTCTCTGGGAAATCTGGGATATAAAAAGTAAATGTTGGGACTGCAACAAAAAGTACATACGCACTGATCAGAAATGTATATAATGAGGATAAAGGTCATTACAAAAGGAATTTGGATGTATTCTGAAGTCAGGAAATTGAACATAATTTACTAATATATCAGCCTTTCCTATCATCACAGAACTTCTTACTCATAATAGCAGAAAACAAATCAAAAACCACACTGTACACTCATTAGAAAAATGTATCAAATGGTTCAAGACATTTTTCAGACGATATCCAGACGGAACCCTGACTTTGTCCCTTTTGTTTCCACTTTCCCAGATATTGGGAAATATTATATAATCCTCCGCAGATATGGAAGAATATAGGAGGTCAACGAGTAACCCCAGTTGGTGACAGTTTATATTGAAATGTATGGCCGCCTTGGGCATCGGAGCTCTTTCGCAAAGACAACTGATATTACTTGATGTATCACGGTCACTCTGTCAAGGGACCGGCTGACCCTCCGTAAAAAACTAATGTAATAGTTTTATTACAGTAAAAAATGCCCGAAGAACACTCACCGGAGGTGGAAGCTCCCCTATGACAGGATTTGAAAGATCGGTTAGTCAGGGGGCTGACTATACGATAGCGCTGAACGGACACGCAGGAAAAAATATTATATATATTTTTTTTTATTGACGTGGCCGTTATTTGATGGAAATCCATAGCTATGACACTATAAGTAAAAACATGATTAAATTTCCATAGAATTCATTGTCACTTTATATAAGTGGTATGGTTCTAGGAATTAGGGTTAATTATAGTAGCCCCTCTTCATCTTCATGGATAAGAAATGTATTTGAGGATCTTTCAGTGAAAAATTATTTAGTGTCATACTACATACGCTTGAAAAAGATACAGTGTCTCGAAACATGTCGCGAGGACAATAAATTACCAGTTATCAGTTTGAACTATCGCCAGTTCAAACTGACAATTACTTATAATTGCCAATCATAAATAATTGCCAGTTGGAATCGACAATTATATTTATTATAATTGCCCGTACAATTATATGTATAAACGCCAGTTCAAACTCACAATTATATATGTATATAATTGCCACTACAAACTGACAATTATATAGCAGTTTGAACTGCTAATTAGGTATTATTGTCAGTCTGAACTAGTAAATATAACATTTTTTCTTGGAAGTCCGTCAAGCGCTTTTGTAGACTATAGTTTCACTTAATGGAATTTCATTTTCTAGAAAACTACGATATGTTTCGCCGTATGAACAAAACAGTTTGAAATATTTTTGAGCAATGATACATTTCCAATGATGATTCAAATTTTTTTGGAATAGAGGAATCTCGATTCGGTCGAAGAAAAACCTACCTGTTTTCAGTTCAAATCAAATTTTCATCCAATCTCAAAATGAGCAACTCTTTTACTAGTTGAACAAATTACTATTCCATATCCAATAAGTATTTTTATTTAACAACGAATAAAAATAACCAAACCCGATGAAATAAAGTCTTGTATATACCTATGAAGTTTTGGTTTGATTCTGTGTTGTTTTTCCTATCAGTATATTCATGTAAAATGTAAGGTCGATTATTAGTACAGTGTTTATTTTGGGTCAGGTTAGGCTGCTTGCACACACACCGATCTTGGACGGCCGATTTTATACCGGTCGTCCAAATTCCAATAGTGAACCACATGTGGGAACGGGACCTGGCACACACGCCGACCGCTGATCGGTGCCGGTAAAATATCGATTAGCAGCCATCCACTGCCACTGCATGGCCGGTATTACCAGGAAGTAGTGGCGTACGTAACTTAATACACGCTTGCACACTCACCGATTGTTTACCGACCATTATACATTATTTTTCAATTATCTCGTGTCACGACAACAAAGCAACTGATTGTTTGACTGGTAAAAATCCGGTGAGTGTGCAAGCCCCCGCTACCGATAAAATATCGGCCGATTTAATACCGGCCGTCCAAAATCGGTGTGTGTGCAAGTAGCCTTAGGTTAGCTTCTACAAATAGTATGAGTTTTTTTTCTGCTCTATTTTCTTCCGACACAATGTCGACATATTATTCCCTGTTTTGAAATTCATTATTTTGAGGTGGAAAAAAAAAAAATTTAATATAAAAATCTACAGTGTGGTCCACTGAGTCTGCAACAAATGGGAAACTTTTTTATTATCGATTTCTCAGAGAATTTTATTCTTGACAAAAGTTGGTGCATGTTCCAAAACTATACCAAGTGTACCTGAAATGGCTTTATGACAATCACCATACAGGATAGGCCAAAAAATATAAATTTCGTTCAAGAGTGAAGTACCCGTATCTCAGAAAATATAGAAATATGATGAGGAGAAACGTTGCTTAGAATTAAAAGTTATGTTCAGATACGAAGTCATGGCCTGCTATTCGAATTTTTTTTTCTTTTGGAAAATTTTGAATTACCCCCGTATGATACATATTTTTACTATTTTGATTCAATATGTATCTGAAGTAGCTACAATCAAATCGGTTTGGAGTATTTCTTATCAAATTAAAGTGAATTTGTATAATTTACATGGATTTGTATTTTTTTAGGTGACCGTCAACTTCTTGTTTGTTGCAACGATATTTAACAGAACTCTGAAATAACACAAATATTTTTATGTAGTTAGTAAAGTATTTGCCTCGTTAAAAATAGTATTTGTGTCATTCTAGAGTTCTGTTAAATATCGTTGCAACAAACAAGAAGTTGACGGTCACCTAAAAAAATACAAATCCATGTAAAGTATACAAATTCACTTTAATTTGATAAGAAATACTCCAAACCGATTTGATTGTAGCTACTTCAAATACATATTGAATCAAAATAGTAAAAATGTGTATCATACGGGGGTAATTCAAAATTTTCCAAAAGAAAAAAAATCGAAGAGCAGGCCATGACTTCGTATCTGAACATAACTTTTAATTCTAAGCAACTTTTCTCCTCAACATATTTCTATATTTTCTGAAATAATGGTACTTTAGTCTTGAACGAAATTTATATTTTTTGGCCTATCCTGTATGGTGATTGTCATAAAGCCATTTCAGGTACACTTGGTATAGTTTTGGAACATGCACCAACTTTTGTCAAGAATAAAATTTTCTGAAAAATCGATAATAAAAAAGTTTCCCATTTGTTGCAGACTTAGTGGACCACACTGTATACAGATTTCTTATCGACCCTGAAATATTGTACTGAACGGTATTGTGTATTTCAAAGATCCAATCGTTGTGGAAGTATCTCCGGAGTCTTGGATGCCTTGAATACGGCTAGGTTATTTCTTATTCGATACTAGATAACAAATATAGTTCCCCTGTAGGGATGAACTGAACAATTTTTTGAGTATCGTTCGGAATTTCTCACCAAAGTGGGAGAGTTTCATGTGTGAAATGGTCTGTTGAATCTAAGAATGTATGAATATACTGGATGTTCCACCAAAGCTGGGCCATTTCCTGAGAAGCTAGGAATACTAAAAGAACTAAATTTGAACCAATCATTTCAAAACGTGATACTATATGAACCAGTTAAATTTCGTAATGATGCATGAAGTTATTATGACGAGTTTTCATTGGTAGATGAATGAAAATTGATAGGTGGAGAAAAAAGTTTGTACTCAATATGTAATCGCAAATTGTACATGTACCTTTTCAACTTCTCACGAGAGTGATATATAACCCCAGCTGTTCTAAAATCACTGCAATGTCTACACTAATTTCATAAGCTGTCATCACATCCACGCCTTAACAAAACACTGGAAGTCGAAATCAATTTCCATCAAATTCCAAACTCAATTTGGCCTTCGATAATAGCCCCGATTAGATCATTAAAGTGGCAGGAGATGATTGATTGACACAACAGCGAGCTGGATGGACTAAATAAAATTTTATTATCGGCTTAGAGCGCGCGTTAGCGAAACACCTAGTACGTTGGGGTGCCGAAGCTGCCTGGCGTGCGGATCCAGGGGCGGTCCGGTAGGGGAGGGCTGTGGAGTCGTATAAAAAGCAGAACAGGTATTGAGCAGAGTTGGACAGAAATAAAAATTGAATTCATCTACAATAAATTTACTTGGTGGATACAATGATAAGTGACATCAAGAAGGTCCTTTTAGCACTAAACAGCAGATGTAGGGGTATATATTTCAAATAAGAAGGGGAAAAGCAATAAAAGTTGGCTTTTTTTGGATGTATTAGTCATTCGAAACAAACATTCAGGTACATTCCTAACAACTAGAATCGGTGTCCACAGCATAAATTGTACTTAAACACAAATAACTGTCAAATAATGACATTCACACGTAAAATCCCACCAGTAACATTCAACTATGAACTAGATGGTGAAAGTTTAACGAGAATCATAGAATCAAAGGATCTGGGGGTTTTGTTTGATCAAAAACTCACATTTTCCAACCACTTTCAGAATGTGATATCAACTTCAAAGAGAAGTTAGGGTTTCTTGATACGCAACTGCAAGGAATTTAAGACCTTTGATTCTTTGAAAACCACTGATCAGGAGTAAATTAGAGTTCTGTAGTTTCGTTTGGAATCCGTCCCATATGAAACATATATCTAGTTTAGAAAATGTTCAAATGAAATTTTTGAAGTATGCATATTTCAAGAAACATGGAGCTTATCCCGAAAGAGGTTATAGCTATGACTCATTGTTGGACGAGTTCCAAATGATATCTTTGAAAAAATTCGGGGTAAGCCGAGATATGTGTTTTGCATATAAAATAATACATGAACAAATAAATTGTTCGCCTCTATTGTCTCAAATGATATTCAGTGTACCGCGTATTTCATCTAGATTCTGTAGCACATTTCATATCCCGGTGGCCAATAGAATGAATCATTTTCATTCTCCCATAACTACTATATCTAGAAGTGTTGACAATGTTCCTTGTGTAGATATTTTTTCTAACGTTCAAACAATTCAAAAAAGAGATTATCCGTTTCATTCGAAATTGATTTACTATATGTATAATTAGTTATAATTTTAATTGTATACACCTGTAAATGGGCTTTTGGGTCTGCTGGATGTATTGAATAAATAAATAAATAAATAGATAAATAAATAAAATTGCCGCACTGCAATAGGTTCCCAGGTTGATAAAATTTTGTTTGAAGTAAGATAAGTGAGACAATTAATAGAGAGTGACTGAAAAGTTATAAATATCTAGAATCGAATGTATATCATAAAAACACTATTCCTTAACATTAAATGCACTTCAAATATAGGTTTTTATCACTCTGGCAATAAATCCGACTATTTCGTTTTCGTGAATTGTAAATTATTTAGAGTGCGATTCACATGCTAGCTTCTGGCTTCAATTAATTTTTTTCTTCAATTAATTTTAATATACAGATACACAAGAAAGGAAAGTTTGTTACCTCAGTCTATTATTTTCCCAAGTCATCGTTGATTCTATTGACCCTGATTACTCTCTGAATTTTTGTTTCTCGTGATAGTATGGGGACTCTGGAAAAAAAATAGTATGGAGAGTACTGTCGTCCACGAAACTATGTACTGAACAAGATGTTTTCTCGAGCAAATCATTGATATGGAGCAGAAACAAAGTGGGCGCCTGAACTGTACCCTGTGGAACACCTGCATTTATTGGGAGAATATCAGATGATACTCTATCAACAACCACAGAGACCTATCAGACAAGAAACTCCTCAACAAAGCACACAACTGAGGAGGCAAACCATAAGACGGTTGTTTAGAAAGGAGACCCCGAGCCAAACTCGATCAAACGCTTTTGAAATATCGAGTGCAGCAACTGAAGTTTCTTTTAATTTTTCGATGGAATGCTGCAAAAAAACTGAAACATACCACAATAAGTCATTAATTATTCCTGATTTCTCCAGATATTTGTTAAAGTTCATATTGATTGATTTTTCCATAACTTTAAAAATTCTAAAAAGCAATACAATTGGCTCATAATTACTAGGTAGAGTTTTCTCCCATGCTTTCAGGAACTGGCTGAACTTTAGTTGTTCTCTAGAACCTAGGAAAAACCCCCAAGTTATACAAGAAGTTGAATAATTCACAAAGTACTGCTATCAAATCGAGAGCACACCCTTCAAAACAATTGCTGGGAATCCATCAGATCCGCAAGCCGTGTTTATTTTTAGGTCTATCAAAATATTTCTCATAATCTGTTGGTGAAAGATTATTTCAGGCATATGACTGTCTTCAGGCGTGATATTCGGAGGATCTTTTCCCGATGAGTCTAAAGGATTCAGGAACTTCTACCTTTTAGTTCACTTTCGAATGAGAGCCCCCTGGGAAAAAAACTTGTTTATTGTTCAGGATACATCTCAAAAACATGGATTGAGAAAGTGAAATAAATATAACTTTTGATCTGCCGGGGAATATAACCATCATGTGTTTCCATTATTCTGTGGTGCATGAATTTTATCTTCGTAGTTTTCCGGTTGATAATTTACCACATTCTGGAAAAATTGCAACCTAAAAACCACCAAAACAAATATTTCTTGAATTGCCGGTCCAAGTTGACAATCTGAAATGTCAGTGAAAATGTCTAACATCAGGAAAATGAAATTTTGCCGTATTTTGTATTCGAATGGGTTTTTTTGATAACCCTTGACTCTAAACTCAACTCGCTTCTGGAAAACCATTATTTTCAGAGAAATACCTATATTTCTTGAAATTGATATCTAATTTGCTGAAAATCACGCTATACCCAACCATACAGTAACGAAAGAACCAGAACAAAATATAAGAGCGCATGCGCTAACCAGCAGTACTATATCAAAACTCACGTGCTTTTGACCAACCAGTTACAGGAAAAATAGATATATTTCTGGAAATAATGATTTTGAAGAAGCGAGCAGATTTTTTTAGTTATTTTTGATCAAACACTATTTATTGCAAAATTTAATTTTCCTGATAAAATACTTCACTTCTCTTCAGCTTCTAATGATCTACAAGGCTCAGATACGACCTGTCTTGTAATATAGTTCTCATGTATGGAGTAGGGCAACAAAACATTCATTGCGGCTTCTCGATTTTATTCAGAAAAAGGCAATTCGTCTTGATGGTGATTCTTCGCTCACAGACTAGCACACTTCATTGGAACATCGCAGAAGGGTCGGAGACTTGTCTCTCTTCTATATATATTCTCACGGTCGGTGCTCTTCTGAATTGTTATCAATCGTTCCACAATATGTGGCAATATCTACACAGATGACTCGACGAGTACAGAATTCCCACCCCTCTGTTGTGAATTTGGAGACCTGTCGAACCTCTCTTGCTCAGGGATCTTTTTTCAATAGAACAGCTGAGCTTTGGAACTTCTTGCCGAAAGAGGTTTTCCTGAGGCTTACAAACTTCAAAAATTCAAAGTGAATGTTAATTCGTATCTCCTGTCTCTTGATTCACGCGGTGTTCTCTGAACATTACAGGACTTTCCTTCGTGTGAATCTCTATAAGAAAAATAACGAATATTTAAGATTGGCAAATCCGTATTTTTCCATACCCAAATGAGAAGAGCTCGGCACGCCCCTGCACATACCCTACGAAGGGTGCCCAAATCCTGCTGCCAGCCGCGTCGAATTCCATATACAGATTTATATTTTATAAGGGCGGATTACCAGATATTTGCAACTGACGGATTTCATTTGCTTATTACGGCCGGCAAATTGATTCTGTTCGCTTTTAAAGTTGGACGGATGGAGCGCGTGAAATATTGAAATGATGAAAAATCCGCGATGGACGCGCCGAATTCATTACGGACCCTTTTATTATGGAATGACACTTGGAATTTATAGGGATTAAACGGATACAGTTTGAAATATATGCCGTGATGGTGGACAATTCCAATTGGAGTCACATTCGATGCATTTTCGATAATTTGAATATTTTTCGAAAGGATTTCTAGTACAGTGTGTCACATCGAACCGCCACTAGAACTTGGTGGCGGTGGAGGGATTTCATTATCGAAGAATGCTTTGTTCCGTAGTTTTCTGAAAAAATAAGAATTATCATTGGAATCTATACAAATGTAGAAGGGCAGATTCTCAATCTACCCCGAAGAGTTGCTGCGTCTTCTGAAAAACAGTTCTTTCTGGATAGAACAAGTCTAATTGTTCAGCGACTTCTCGTATATCTCAAATTCTGTCTTAAAAAAATAACTAATATATGTACGAAAATACTTATCGTTCAAGTTTTGGAAACTAAATCCCTTTCCGTACTAAAAATGTTTTGTCTTGAATTTTCAAATATCAATTGCTTTCAATATTTGGATTCTTCTGAAGAAGAACTTCTGAAGAATATTAGGTTGTATATACCGAGCGATTTAGAGTTTCAATTTTCAACAAAATCTCTGTTGGTAAGTTCATTTTTCATTCGCCACTCTGGTATATTGATAGTCGTAGAAAAAGTATAGTATGCAACTCGCCCGAAATACTCATTCCTCACGTGTATGACTTTTGCAAAAATCATACTTACCTACGGCACGTGTTTTAAAGTCATACTCGTGGGAACTGAGTAAAAATCCGTGCTCCTCTCACATTATATGATATTATTTTCTATTGTCTAAACTTCAAAACAGAGTACTCTCTAAAAATGTGTTGTTGCCAAGGGACACAAGGTATAATGTTTGTTACAGACAGTGTAGTTTGTGTATGTCTTCATTATGAGGTGTGTAAGGATTCTCAAATTCAGTCGATGTACTTTCTACGAAGATCTCAGGATATTCATTTCTTCTTAATATTGATTTTATGAAGTGATGAAGTTTTTCTAAGAAATTTGCATACCATTTTTGTCCTACCTTAGAAACATTTTACTAACCTTTTCTGACAGTTGTATTGTGGTTTGAGAAGTGTTTTCTTTCGATATACACTTTTATGTCTATATGAAGTGTTGATTTCTTTACCATTAGATTTAGAAAAAAATGTCGAATTCATTTCGACCACGACTCGATATAGCAAAAACATCTTCACCATATCTTTGCTCCATTTGAATAACTTTAACTTTCTACGAAAGACTCCTCAGAATACTCTATCAAAATATTATACAGTATTGAAGAAAGAGGTGAACCCATAGGTATCCCGAATTATTGTCGATAGATGTCATTTGTGAATTGAAAATATGTCTTTTCTCTACATACATCAAGGATCTTCATTAAAGCATCCACATTCAAATTCGTTTTATCGATCAGTGATGTAACATTCTGTTATTTGGACTAGACAGTTCCTGAAGTTTTGAGAGGTACGTTGGTGAACAGACTTTCTACGTCGAAACTCACAAACATTTCTTCAGCTTGTATTTTTATTTGATGTGATTTCTCAAATAGATGTGGAGTATTCTCCATGAAGCTTTATAGGTTTCAATATTTGCTGTACGTTTGTACAACAATTGGGTCAATTTATTTCAATATTCGTCTGTGTTCATGATAACTGTGGCGTTACCTTCATCAGCTGGAAGAATTCTGATACTTTCATCATATCGTAAATATTTCATTGAAACAAGGGTGCGATTTTTTCAAATAGTGGTAGATAAATAACCTAAAAATATTACGAGGAAAAAATTGAATCAACATTGATCTAATATATGTACGCTATTTGGAAAGAGCTCTTTTAGCTTATTCACGAACATCCCTCTGTTTCAATCGTGTAAAAATTATGGTGTATTGAAGGCATGTATAGCTATTCTTTATGCTGTGATCTTGCCGAATGCCGCTATTTAAATATATATATATGAGAAAATAATATCGAAGAGGATGGAATCAAATGTAAAAGCGGCCTGACCATCAAAATCACAGCCCTACCGATTGTACTTTCGATCCGAATATGTACAAGAAAGTAGGTAGAATGTATTAGTTATGTGGACTGTTAATGGCCAACAACTTCCGAAAGAAAGGAGAACCTCGCATTTTGACTTTTAGATTTGTTTTTCACACTGGAGAATGAAGCATATGACATCTTATACATATTTTATTAATTGTTTTCAGATCCAGTTGAATGCTAATTTCCGTAACTTACCGGAAGAACATTTCAGGAAACTGAGGCAAAGGTTTTCTGAGCAGATATAAAAATAACGAAATATTAACCTAGGCTTCTCTTCATATATTGATCATAATCATTTCCGTTTCTGGAATTTCTATATATTCATTTTTGTTATATTCGTTACCTCAATATACATTTCTTCATGTTTCTTATCTATATTTCAAAACCATTTCTGAAATTATGGTGTGATTTTGCCAAAAATCATAACCACTCAACGTCATCATACATCACTGATCAATTCAACTCAGTTGTCAAATGAGGTCTAGCTGGTATGTGGAAAAATATAATATTATGGTATCATATACGTTGTTTGTTCGATAATGGTATAGCACAACAGTTATATAATACATGAATAATGAATCTGATACATTGCATCGACATAAACTTTTTGATATTGTAACATTGTTATGTTTACTACCCGGACATTTCACTATAACATCTCTATTACATACATTTTAAAGTAAAATTTTACGATAATATAACAAATAATATTGTAATGTAACTGGTACATTGAGGTTATATAACAAGTTAAGTGGGCTACCAACTGTGGTCTGTGTAGTTTCCGAAGAAAATGACCACAATATGTATTTCACTGTAATCATCACTTCCTCTCCCGTTCATCGAGATCTCCGGAAAAGATAACAGAATCCATAAGGTATCTCGTTCGGGCCTCGTTCCATCCAAGACCTGGCATCCGAAGATATCCGCTGCCCTGTGGGGGGGATTAAGAGGCAGCGCTCGCAGCAGCTACAGATAACACAACACTAATCCGAATAACAACATTAAATACGACTCCAATTTGCCGCACTGTGGATTCGTAGCGATTCCACTTTGCCGCAAAACCCGACGACCACCTAAGAAATCCTTCACGAACTCGCGGAACCCTCAGGATGTCCTGCGGTGGGGAGGGACAAATCGGGCGATTATAACGGATGCCGGGATTGTTTACAAAATCGAAGTCTGCGGGGCAGAGTCAGGTTAGAGCATTGTTTAAAGATGTATAGTTGATTAATGCTTGTGCAACAACAAGATTTATATATTCCTGGTGATGACTTCTATACCAGTACAATGTTAATGTTTTTGTCAAAAACGCTAGACCTACGGCTCACTTGATAATGACATCCAGGGAAATTCACGTTCTTGAAATTTCTTCACAGATGACGTCAAGCAACAACTTTGGATACATGATATTATAAAGTTTGACGAAATTTCTATTAGCGAATTCTCCAGAACAAATCGTGCAGAGTCAATGTGTTACTTTCTTTTTTCAACACTCTACCTAATACAGGAGAAAGATACACGAATTCTGTCAAAAATTGCACGAGTTCTTACCTAAGAATTCGCTAAATATTTCATGTTCGTTTCTGTTTAGACGTAAATACAGATATGCATCTCAATACTTATATTATAGATAGATGCATTCGCTTTATATTTTTGGAATATGTTATGAGGAATTATAATCAGAATTCATAGAAATTCTTACTATTCGGTGCTGCTGCAGATAATTTGATGAGATTCTTCGAAATATCGGTATCGACTTGAGAGGTATTGGAGTTGGATTACATGAACAAAATAGTACGTTAATATACAGTTTATTGAGCATTATTGTGTTTAATTCGAAATGAATTGGACCCTCCATAGTCCAGATCAACCTGAGTAATTTCAATTCATTAGGAAGATTGCTATAGTGCAGGCTCTTAGGACGCTGTACAAGAAGATCGTATTTGAAAACACTCTCTCGAAAGAACTCATTCCACGATTTTAAATTTTTGTTATCGCATCCTTTTGATGGGCATGTAACAACTACTGCTACTTATTCTAAAACTTGGAATAACTATGTTAAACTGGGAAAATTCTAAAAAGTACTCAGCAAATAAAAAGAATAATAACTTCTGCCAAAGTGAAAACTGAGCAAGATGAACTTTGTTTTTATCAGCGTCAGAATAATCTCGCGTTATATTGACCAGTTGAACTTGAGTATATGTATTTTGAATGTTTTGTACTAACCATCAGAACTTGATATAGATGAATAGATGATTGATTATTCCGTCCACAAATAATACAAGAGCGTTTGATATCTATTATGTAACACTGTTTGAAACAGCAATTAAATATTCAACAAACGGAAAACAACGGAAAACAACTAATAACGGAAAACAACGGCGGATAAACGACAATTTCCTAAGAAAACTACGGTAGAGAATTGATCCGGAAACAACAAATAGCTGAAGAAAAACACTTCACTTCTCGTCAGCCTCCAATGATCTACAAGGCTCAGATATGACCTGTCTTGGAATATAGTTCTCATGTGTGGAGTTTGGCACCAAAACATTCATTGAGGCTTCTCGATTCTATTCAGAGAAAGGCAATCTGTCTTGTTGGTGATTCTTCACTCACAGACTCACTCACTTCATTGGAACATCGTAGAAGGGTCGGAGAATTGTCTCTCTTCTATAGATATTTCCCTGGTCGATGCTCTTCTGAATTGTTATCAATCGTTCCACCCTTGGCAATATCTACACGGATGACTCGACGAGTACAGAATTCCCACCCCTCTGTTGTGAATTTGGAGACCTGCCAAACCTCTCTTGCTCAGGGATATTTTTTCAATAGAACAGCTGAGCTTTGGAACTTCTTGCCGAAAGAGGTTTTTCTGAGGCTTATACAAACTTGAAAAAATCAAAGTGAATGTTAATTCGTATCTCCTTTCCTTCGATTCACGCGGTGTTCTTTGCATATTACAGGGCCTCCCTTTCGTGTGAATCTGCATATTTAAAAAAATGAAACATTATGTAATATTATGAATTATGCTTGGTAACATCGTACACGGCTTACAAAATTTGCGTACTTTCGAGTAATATCCTGATGTTCCCCTTTCTGGCTAGATACGGCACTTTTGTTGTTATTATCATTATGATCGATTGAAGAAACAATCAAACATTTGTTTCAGAGCAGTCTCAACTCACCTGAACAGTAGAATAATGAGCTCACACCTGTCAGAAAACAACCACTCCCCTGGCTGACACCACGTCGAGTTATGGAATATACCCGACAGTTGCCCAAAGACTATATAAAGTGCGCAGGCGCTACTACGCAATTTCATAATCGCCAAAACCGTCAGTAATAAAGGGCGTCGGGCGTGAAATGACGCCGCCGGACGCCGCCACGACGCTCTATTAACGGCTTAGGCCGCGAGCGCAATCCGATCTCCATACGGCTAAGCCGACTCATACGCACGACACAAAAACAGACAGAATTGCCTTTCGTGCCCCGTTGCTTGGAGACACGGGATTATGGCACCTCCCTATGGCTCGTCGTCGATAAAATAATTAATAGACTTCTCGGGGGACCTTTATAATTCGGCTTCGGCATCGTTTATATTCAAATTTCGAAAGTAGTCAACACATAGCAAGGATTTCCGCGCCTAACTGGATTATTCGGGGATTTAGTATCAGGGAGCTATATGAAGCGATTTGTCCGTTGATGTAATGAGGATGAAGATATCCTGGTTGGAGAGCTATGAGCTGAACGGATTGCTTTCACTCAGAAATATTGAAGTGGAAACTTGTCCTGATTGAGTTCATCGGATGAAAATTCTCAAAGAATCCTAGATCAAAGATTGGAAACTTTCACGACCGGTAACTGAAGGATTGCTGGGTGTTTCTGGGCTTCTAAGCAGTGGTCTTAGGGTTTTGGACCTAACGTTTCGTCTGCACCTGCGGGGACTCTGACAGAGAAACTAGTATAAAGAGTACTGTCGTTCGCAAAGCTTTGCACTGAACAAGATGTTTTCTCCAGCAAATCATTGATATGAAGCAGAAACAAAGTGGGCGCCAGAACTAAACCTTGTGGAACACCTGCAATTATTGAGAGATTGCCAATCAAACAATAAACTCTTCAACAAACCACACAGTTAATGAGGTGAATCATGGTTTAGAAAGAAGACAAATATTTTCTCAAGCATTCAGTAGCGTCGTTATCTTAGAATATTATTATTTATTTATTTATCAGAAACATACAGGTTGCCCTAATTACATGTTTCTGTTTCTTACATATATATATATATATATATATAACATAATACAACATAGCACTATTAGGTACTAATAATTAGGGGTTAGGTGCAAAGACAATATTGCTTGGAATAATGTGGGCTTTCAAGGCCGATATTGATACATCGCAAGTGTTACAAGTGCTTACAATCTAACTGGGTTTGAGTCTCAATACAATGACAGTACTGGGCTCCGTCATAGAATTTTATTCCTCTTGAGCTAACTACGCATCTAACCAGTTCAAATGTCTGTTTTTTGTGTTCTGAGCCAAGAATTACCTAGATTGTATGTATAATATTTTTTTGAAGTTTCCTGTATCTGCTGAACTCCCTTTCTCTCAGAAGTAATGTCAGCTTTCATCCAGATTAGGGCAAGTCTTTTTTTATATATGTAGATTCTAACGAAAGGAAAACCCTTCAATGTTCGAAGAACATCGCGTGAATCAAGAAACAGAAGATAGAAATTAACATTCACTTTACATTTTTGAGGTTGGTGTCTTGTAGATCATCATGGAAGTAAAGTATTTTTTTGCACGGAATAGAGTTCCAAGCTTCTAGAAGCATCCTCAGCGATCGATCTGACAGAGTACTAGCGTCGGTAAACCTATGTACTGAACTACAGCAAATCATCAATATGAAGCAGAATCAAAGTGGGCGTCAGATCTGAACCCTTTGGAACATCTCCATTTATTGAGAGAATATCAGTAGATACTCCATTGATAACCACGTATAGAAACTCATCAGGCAAGAAACTCTTCAACAAATCACACAGTTAAGGAGTTCAATCATAAGAAGATAGTTTGGAAAGGAAACAATTTTTTCTCAATCAATCATTAGCCTCGTTATTTTAGGATCTCATTATGTCCACTGTCCTGATGAAAGTTTCATTTTACCCAGCTTCTTCTTGATTCTCCAATATCATTTCTGCATCTTTTAGTTTATATTGTGGTCAAATCTTCATCCGATCCAGTTATTCTACGAACGCTACCAGCTTTGTCAGACTCAAGTTCCTGCCCGTCCAGCCTTGAAGTTGAGGACCTCCGACATGCATAGTCTCGATGCTATCTTCTTCGGCACCTCGAGTACCGTTCACTCAACCTCCAGTTACTCATATTAATAACCGATGCACCTTGGCGTCTACTGTGTCTTCCTTCTCACACATTTGTTCATTTGTCTCTATCATATCGCAATGAAATTTTGCAGAAAACTGCACTAGTATATTCAATATGAATTCTCATTGGAGAGATGAATCTGACGATATCCTTAAGGAAATTGGAGAATCTAGAAACATTTCATGAATATTTCTTTCATCATCAAAGTAAAAAATATCAACTTCCTTCCGACTTGTGACTTCATATTTTTTCGTAAAAAAGCCAATAACGGTTTTGTAGATTCATCTGTATCTTTTTCATCAACTATTCTCAAAATGGCTTGTAAACTTCTTTGTATTTTTTCTACAAAATAGTGGATAATTGATGAAGATTGATATGACGTTTAGTGTTCTTCATGATTTGAACATAAGGGCGAAATCTCAGGAAGCAAAGAAGGCTTACAGATCTAACTGGGTTTTAGTCTCATTACAATGACAGTACTGGGCTCCGTCATAGAATTTTATTCCTCTTGAGCTAACTACGCATCTAACCAGTTCAAATGTCTGTTTCTTGTGTTCTGGCAATTATTTCTTCAAGCAATCATTAGCGTCGTTATCTTAGGATCTTATCATGTCTAGTGGTCTCATTGAAGTTTCATTTCAACTAGCGCCTAATTGATTGTCCAGAATTATTTTAACATCTTTTAGTTTATGTTGTGCGCAAATCTTCATCCGATTCAGTTATTCCACGAACGCTACCAGCTCTGTCAGACTCAAGTTCCTGCCCGTCCAGCCTTGACGTTGAGGACCCCCGACATAGTCCCGATGCTATCACTTCTTCGGCACCTCGAGTACCGTTAACTCAACGTCCAGTTACTCATATTAATAACCGATGCACCTTGCCGTCTACCGCGTCTTTCTTCTCACACATTTCTTCATTTGTATTTACCGCCAGCCCTCTCGATTATATCGCCGTATAACTGTTTGTTATGCCAGTATTGCCAGTCAATGTATTCTTGGAGAGTGTAAATTCGTGGTTTGTTTCTGATACTGCTAACGCTGCGGAGGTGAATATGGTTGGGCTGTTGATTGATGCGATCGTCGGTAGTTGTTCGCAGAATTGCAGCTCGTGATTTATTTAATGAACGGACGAGAAGCAGCTATTGTTGACTTGATGAGAAGGTCAGGAGGATATCGCGAATGGCAGATTTTTATATGAGCTGTGAAAGCATTAACAATTCATCTACAGTGGATTTTAAATACAACCATTCGAAATAGTATATTGTACATCAAGTGAGAAAAACGATAAATTTCTCACAAGCGCAGAAGTTTATTGCAAATCAAACGAGTGAGAAATATGTCATTTTTACACGCATTGTACACTGTACTTTTTCTTCGGTTGCGTTGTTTTCAAGAATGGAAAATTGAAATACATATATTATAATACTTTCATGTCATCAACTCATTTTTATATTTTATTCAAAATAGTAATTAACAGTTATATTTGAACAATTTTGTAAAGTAATTGCTGGTAGGTTGTTTTGTTTCAACATGTTTTCGGTAATTGAAATATTAGCTACTCAGCATTGTTGTGTTCAGGTTCTAATGGCGCTCCTAGGCTGAATGCTAATATACTGATATACTTTTTGAAATTTTCATTTCGTTAGCTATGGAGTTGTCGATATAAGATTCACAAACATTGCTGGATTCCCAACCCCCATGGCATTGTAAAGTTGAAAAATCTGCCCCTGCATTAACTAAAATAGTCGCAGACGACCTTCGGAAACGGTGGCCAGTATATAATTCAGGGTTCGGTAACTGCAGAAGTTTCGCCATTTCTTTCGCCATGGTGCCAAATTTATTCATTCCCTCAGGCTGTTTCGTACATTTGCTATTTTTGTAATTTAAAAAAATAACGTGTTTCATTTGTATATGGTCGAAGCTTCACATATTTTTCTTAAATTTGGTAGAATTCTCCTGCGACTGTGAAATTTCTAGCAACCTTGGTTTCAGTATCGGGTAATTTTATCAAAAGGGCCAAATTGAGATCTTCCATGTCATCAATTTTTAATTTTCGAAGTTCATCACAACGGCATGCCCTTGTAAGGCCAATATTTGCAGCAGCCTGAAATTAATACCAAACATTCATTTTTCGATAACGATTTAAAAAATTTCAATTCATACCTTTATCAGCAAATACTTTTCATCAGGTGCATTTTATGAAAATTTTTGAATCTCTTCAGAAGTCAATGTTTTTGACTGTTTTGAAATATATATTTTTCAGATTTACGAATCAAAATTGCACGTAGTTTTACGTATTTTGATATATCAACACAGTTTTCAATTAATTTAATTGAGGTACTCCTGGTATGATTCCAATCTTCTTGAAAACTCTTCAAAATAAACTAACAAGGTAGTTTCAGAAAAACAATTTTCCTTGGCTTTCATATTTCAGTCCATAAAGTTTCTGTAAGCGATTTCATATTTTTCTCTCGAGCTGCTTGGTAGCAAATTATTGCAAACATCCAATGCTTTCTGAACAATTTCTGGAGGTGTATTTTCCAACTCTAAATCTTCGTATTCCATTATATTCAATATTTAATAAATCTGCACTCTTTATAGTATAACAATCAACAATAAAACTATTTTCGTTGGGTGAGTTGACAGCAATAATTATGCTGTGCTTCGGTTTTGTTTTTATGGAAACGCCAACAATAAGCTACTTGGATTTTGCACGCGAATCGTCGGCGTAGCGTTGTCAACATGGAGAACGTGTCATATCAATCTGACATGTAACAATTCATGACTGACTTGGATTATCGTGATAACAGTGAGAAATAATTTCTCACTGTTATGGCGGATATTTCTCACTGCGTGAGAAATCTTTCGTTTCGAACGTATGAAAGCGATGAGAAAAGTGACACATTCTATAGCATCCGTGGAAAAATTTGTTTGCTTTCTACCTAGTTTCAGGTCAGAAAGTGATCAGTTATTCACTTAGAACGATGCGAGAGAGGAAGTAACCCTCTCGATCTCTTTTGAAACTTTCTAACGACTTCGTTTTCTATTCAAAATGTCAATCAACTCATCGGAAGTTATGGAGTGTATTTTTTCATTATCATGTTTGAAAAGAAAGGGTATTTATTCTGTTTTGCTCTTAGTACGGATTTTGTGTGACCTTGTTTCGTTGCATTACTGGCCTTTTAGGGCGTTTATATATTTCCCTGGTACTTATTTCACTGAATGCTTGCAGATAATTTATTATTTTCAGAACAGAGTTGACCTCAAATGAATATGAATTCGAGGTTATATTTGCTGTGGGTGGAATAAGGATTACTACTTCAATTATTTTGGGTGTTCTTTGCTGAAGTAAAAGACTTACCAGATCTCCAAGTCGTCAATTGTGATAAGATTTGATGATTGGTTAGTTTGTGTAAGGTACATATCATTTTGTCATACATGTTTATTCGTCTCTCATATGAACATATACTATAATGTTGAATTGTTATATGTAGCACTCCAGAGTTTCTTGAAATAAACCTCCTTAAAACTCCCATTGACTTCGGATGAATGACCATGAAATTTAAATTGCTATTAGGAAAACCATCACACTTGTACCAACTTCATAAATAATATCGCATCATCTTTTGAACAATTCGTTCAGGTCAGTCTCAAACTACCTACACAGTAGGTTTTGGCTTTAGTTGAGGCTTGATTACTATGAAAGTTGTTCAAAAGATGATATGATTTAACGCCAGTCTTCGAGTATGACCATCGTTTATGTGGAATGAAATTGAAATCGCTCTACTTTTCGTAATTTTTCCAAGTAGCTCCAGTCAAAAATCATCCTGTACGTTCCAGTGCTTTGCATAACTCCACAGCATCATTATTTATTATTATCATCACCGGAAAAAACACCAATCGCCTCCCAACAATCGTAAAATCTCAATATCCAGTCTGCTCAAGACCCCAAGCCGTTTTTCCACGATTCCACTTATAAACCGACCGCAGGAGATAAGGACCACTATTGTTCTGTAACAATAATGTCGCGCACAAATGATAACGGGAACTGTATGCATCTGATGATCCGATTAGTTTGAGCTAACCACCACCCACACACGGATCGCTTTGTCCGAAGGATTATGTTATAACTACATTATGTGATCACTCTGAAACTCTGAAATTCTCTGTTTCCTGGTATTATCCACGCTGAATCACCAATTCTGAGCGGTTGTTGATGTCCTGCAGTTTGTTTCTGGTTGGATCCTGAATAGAATCCTGAAAGAAACAATTGAGCGTTGAGTTGTAATCATTTTCATTTAATTCAAATGTCATCAATATTTCCTTTTCCAGTTTTTTTATTTCTTGTTGAATAGCGAAAAGTTGGAAGAAGTTTGAAACTTTTTCTCACGCCCAGAATTGATGAATAATGATTGTGATAGATTAGTTTCCATGACTCTGAACATTCATTTTCTCAAGTGGCCAAAAATATTTCAATATGTTCCAACGCATTGAGAGAATTCTCTTGATCTCTTTAACAGATTATTGATATTTTTTCGGAGGGAACTGCTATATTCATTACGGTACAGAACGGCAATAGTTTTTTGTTCAACTAGTACAGAAAATGCATGTTTTCGGGAATATTTCCATCGTATGTTAAAAATCCCATATGAAGCGGGACATTTTCGATCAATTACAGCGATAAATTCCCGGCGGGACATTTTCGGGCTGGTAAATACCCGGTAGGTATCGAAAAATACCCGCTCGGTCCGTGTATCTATAGTAACGATTGTTAAAATGTACATTTGTCATCTTGACAGGCATAAATACTGAATTTTAAACGTCGTTGTTTCAGCTCCGGAAATATTCTACCGAATTACACTCGTGCATCAAAATAAACCTGATAGTTTTCCATTCAAGCATGTTGTCAGTAAAAAACTGCATTCGGTTATTTTCATATTTTGCTCATTCGACAAAATATCAAAATAAACTCATGCCGTTTTTAGACAATATGCTTTCATGGAAAATTTTTGGTAATTTTGAAGCACTTGTGTAATTACTCCCGATAATTTCACGAGTCTTGAAATCGCGTTTTTTTGTTCTATGTCAACATGATTTTCTGATATTAGGTGTAACATTGATTTTGTTGGAGGAAGAATTACTATCAAAATCCATTTCCAGCCTACTTTTTTCTCAAAATAACAAAATTGCCTTTTTTAAATTCTTGAACCACAATCTGAAAAAATAATAGTAAATATTAGCATTACACAAGTGTAAAAGGGCAGATTTCTAATCTATCCGGAAAATATGCCTCGTTAATTTAAAAGAATTTCGTTCTGGATGGAACACATTCTATTCTCATTGATTTCTCCTATAACGCAAATTTGCCTATAAAAAAATCAGCAAATAATATTAATCGAATACTTATTGTTGACGTTTCCAAATCCTCTTTTGTTTTCAAAATCGATCACAAATAAGGTTCTCGTCTAGGTTCTTTTCGGTAAATGTCAAAAATTTGATATTTAACATATGTTTGTAAAGGGGGTAGCCAGATGCGATTTATATCTGAACTCGTTGAAATACGAGTATACACAGACAGCATGATAAAAAAAGATTCCTTTCACTTTCATCTCCTGTCATTACTCTCTCTTGCCACCATTTGACTGTCATTCCATTCTACTGTGTGATCTCCATCGGCAGTAAGAATGTATTCTGATAATTCAGAACCACAAACCACCAATCTGTTTGTTCTTGATGAACGTCTTGTGTTCACTCTTTCGCACTTTAAGAGGTCTGGACGTTTCACCGATATATAACCGGTATATCATTGACTGCATGAACAAGGGATTTGATGAATACAATTCCTTGTGTTTTCTGTTATATAAGTTGGTTTTGTGTGTCAGTATCGAACGTAAAGTATAAGTTGTTTTGATTGGTGTTCTAATATTATACTCGTTGCCGATCCGTTTCATCTTTTCAGATGTCAAGGGACATAAGTTATAATGTTTGATACAGGATGTGTAGTTTGTGCAGGTTTCATGATTTCTGTATGGAGTGTACTACCTTTTTTGATTTCAGTCTATGTATTTATCGTCACTTATAATTACACGAGAGCTTTTTTGTTGTAGAAGTAAACTTGACATTTCGATGAGAATTTTGTTGCTTGGAAACTCAACGAAATAAACTGCCTCTGAAAAATTACGAGTCCGTAGGACGAGCAGTTTTTAGAGTTAATTTGCCGGAAGGGAACTAAACTCGAATCATAAATGTAAAATTTTCTTCGCCAAAAAAAACTTGAGTGTAATTTGGTACGACAATTTATTGAATACAGTTTAGTTTATTCAAATCAACGAAAAAGTACAATTGTTAAAAACACAATTCTTATATTTCATTTTCACAGATCAAATATACTCTTTTGACAACGCTAGTAAAAAATTGACAAAGACGCCGTCAAAGATTTGTTTACAATTCTGGTTGCCATGCTTTCAAGAGTTAAGTTCCGTTTTGTCGCTGAAAAACTTAGGGCAAAGTTTTTTCGCTGTCATAATGACAAAATCACGGCGGCTTATGGAATATTTTATACATGAGTTGAATTGTCTATGAACCTCTTTGGATATCCAGTTTCTTTCAATAATGACTTCATGAACTTAATCTATTCATCGACGATTTCTAATGAATTGTGTAATACGTTCGTTCTAGGAAAAAAACGTTTAACTATAACTTTTTTCACACCTATATTATTATTATATCATAGGAAGTTGAAGCTATAAGCATTCACTAAAAAAATTTGCTATTAAATAAAAAATGCTTCTGCCTAAATGATTCCATCTTCTTCTTCTCGTATTCTTTTCATCGATAATACAAGTATAAACGAATATTTCCTCTCATATATAAAATGTCCCATAAGAGCAATGCAATCATCAGAAACTTACAGCGGTAATTGCATTGTATCAAGTCACCATAACAACACATTCGAAACCGTATCGCTAGACGTCAGTAAACAACACAAGTAAATGTCAGATAGACTCCAAAAATATAAAAACATTTCGCGTTTAGGTGAGTACTCCATACAATCTATAGAGGAAAGTATAAAAAATTTCCTTGAAAATTTCTTCATTCGTGAAATATTCCAATGAATTACATTCGTGCATAAAAATGACCAGATAATTTTGCATTCAAGCGTGATATCATATACAAATTGCATTCGGTTATTTTCATATTTTGTAAAAGAGCCCTCGTCCTTCGGACTCGGGCACTTTCGCCAAAATATGAAAATAAACTTGCGATTTTTAGATATCACGCTTTCTTGCAGAATCATCGGTAATTTTTATGCACTCGTGCAATTAAAACCGATAATTGTCTGTGAATCATCACTTCCACACATCATAAGCCCTCGACAGCCAACGAGCCCTGCCACCCTGAAATATCAATTATCATATTTCAACGAGTCTCTAAAAGCCCCATTACACCTCCATAGAGTCGTCACGGCCAGCCTAATGAAGCTGGGAGGTGCAAACTTCGACAGAAGGCATTACTCGCAGCCATAACTCATTCTTTTAAGACTTTCCAGACGCACTCTGCCATTAGGGTTATGCTCCGCACCTGACAAGGACCATCCGTCGGGCTTTATACGGCGACTACGTGAGAAATAACCCTCTCATATTTCCAGCAGACTCCCCCGAGTAATATTCACATCTTCTCTACTGCCAGGAATACGGTTTATGTCTTTCTTTAGCAGTTTGTTATCGATGGTTATTACTCGTCGATGTTGAGCTCTTACTAGCGATGAGGAGAGCGTTATGAGTTGGGCTCTGCTATCAATTCTGCTACAAGAGGGAAATCGGTAGCGAGGGCCCCTCAATTTTGGATGTATCATCAATATTCATGTTGGATAGATTGAACATATTATCTCCTTTCGAATTTTCTATTGTTACAAATTCAATGATTTATCCATAATAGACAATATGTTATCGAGAGAAAATATCAACCCTCAGGAGAAACATGTGCGAGCTGTTAACGGGGTCTCAGTTTTTGACGTGTTATTCCCAGCACGGAAGGGGATGGAGGAAACTCGGTCTCCCATTTGCAATGTTGCCGTTTGGAGTGTAGCTTGATATAACCTAGCTTAACATAACCTAACCTTACCTATAGGAAATATTACAGTTTCCTTCAAGATGCTCACTCACAGTGGCTTTACAAAACTGCGACACCTGTTCCGCTATACAATAGCTTCCTCTAGCAGGAAAAAAAACTAACCTAACCTAATAGATTCCTTCGAGAATAGGTGATGATTTTTCAATTCACTTATATATAAGTCCTTTTACTGCTTATAAAGGATGAATTATTAGAAAATATATAATTATTTGAAATATAAAGTAACAGTGAGTGTGGACACAGGACGGGTGAATGGTATTGGTTAGGACTTAAAACTGTATTTATTGAAATATATTACAAATAACGTATAAGATGAGAATGACAATTAATCCAATATATTTCGAATAATGAAACTGAAATACACAGTGAAACAATCTAATATATACCGTGTGTCACAGACTCATGGTACACCCCCGTTTTCTCCTTTGTTTTTCTAGCTATATTTTTGAGATTCGGAACATCGAATAAGCTCACTGAACAGCATTTCTCGACATATCTGAAAGAAAAAAACAACTTTCAATTTTTCCGGAAATGACATCAACTTTCGATTCTTGAATGGGACACCCTGTATATTGTTACATGATCGGCTAGGGATGATCATGAGGAATCCAACGATACCAGGTTTGATGATGTTATCTCCAATGACTGCGGAGATATCGCCATTTATATTATCCATAATCGCAACGAGTAGGAGAGAGAAACTTTACTGGCGGGTCAATCCAATTCTCTCTCCCACTCATTGAGCTTATGGATAATATAAATGGCGATATCTCCGCAGTCATTGGAGATAACATCATCTAACCTGGTATCGTTGGATTCCTCATGATCATCCCTAGCCGATCATGTAACAATATACAGGGTGTCCCATTGAAGAATCGAAAGTTGATGTCATTTCCGGAAAAATTGGAAGTTGTTTTTTTCTTTCAGATATGTCGAGAAATGCTGTTCAGTGAGCTTATTCGATGTTCCGAATCTCAAAAATATAGCTAGAAAAACAAAGGAGAAAACGGGGGTGTACCATGAGTCTGTGACACACGGTTATATATATATATATATATATATATATATATATATATATATATATATATATATATATATATATAAATATATATATATATATAAATATATATATATATATATATATAATATATATATATATATATATATATATATATATATATATATATATATATATATATATATATATATATATATATATATAGCCATCAAACTCTGCAAAATAATAAGCAGGAATTGATGGAAAATGGACCAGAATTTGATCGATTGGGGAACTCAAATCCAAACAAAAATATATAGATGGATTTTGCTAAAAAAAAGGAGGGAATTGAAAATTTCAATTGATCAAAAAAATTATCATAGTGACAAAAGATTGAAATGTTGAATTTGAAATAGTGAAATCAAACAGAGTTAAATGAAGAGATCTAGATAAATGTGGAGGAATGTTGAAACCAAGTGTCAAATTGAGTGTCCACACGACGTTTCGATCGCTGTACGCAATAGCCCCTCAGTTGATGATTTTTTTCAAGTACAGATTCACATGGAGGTGGGGCACTGTAATGTTTAAGGAGCACCGCGTGAATCAAGGGCCAGGAGATAAGAATTAACATTCTCTTTGAATTTTTGCAGTTTGTGAGACACAGAAAGAACCTACTTCGGCGAGGAATTCCAAAGTTCAGCTGTTCTGTTGGAAAAAAATCCCTGGGCAAAAGGGGTTCGGCAGGTCTCCAAGTTCACAACAAAGGGCGGATAATTCCGGACTCGTCGGGTCATCCGTATTGATACTGCCAAGGGTGGAAAGATTGATGGCAATTCAAAAGAGCATCGACTGTGAAAATATCTACAGAAGAAAGACAAGTCTCCAACCCTTTTACGATGCCTCAACAAGATCACTAACAAAATGAATTGCCTTTTTGGATGGAATCAAGAAGCTTCAATTAATTTTTGGTGCTGATGATCCATACATGATAACAATATTCGAGGACAAGCCGTATATGTTTCTTGTAGATCATTAGGAGCTCATGAGAAATAGAAATCGAAGCTACTAGACTTTGTAGTGTGAGTTTATCTGAATATTAGATGAAGATAGGTCGGCTTACTTTGGGAAAAGACATGCCTAGGTTTTAGCAGAATAAAATTCCACCAAGATGATGTTACCTTGTTCTATTATTCTCGTCAAGTCATTATCATCAATATCATTGATTTTCCACTGAGAGAGAAAAAAGTATGAAGAATACTGTCGTCCACAAAACTATGCACCAAGCGAGATATTTTCCCAGCAAATCATTGATATGAAGCAGAAACATAGTAGGCACCAAAACTGAACTATGTAGAACACCTGCAAAGCACACTATGAGGCAACAGTCTAGAAAGGAGACCCGATCTGAATATCAGATGAAGATAGGTCGGCTTCCTCTGGGAAAAGACATGCCTAGGTTTTAGCAGAATAAAATTCCACCAAGATGATGTTACCTTGTTCTATTATTCTCGTCAAGTCATTATCATCAATATCATTGATTTTCCACTGAGAGAGAAAAAAGTATAAAGAATACTGTCGTCCACAAAACTATGCACCAAGCGAGATATTTTCCCAGCAAATCATTGATATGAAGCAGAAACATAGTAGGCACCAAAACTGAACTATGTAGAACACCTGCAAAGCACACCATAAGGCAACAGTCTAGAAAGGAGACCCCGATGCCAAACTCTATCAAACGCATCGTTCCTTCCTTACTTTTTTTAGGTGCTCAATCTACGACAATCTGAAAAAATAAGATTTTTTTTATTAACGCAGCAACTAGTCTGGTTGTAGTAGGATAAGATCCGAAAACAGGAAGAAAAATCGATCAAACGCTTTCGAAATTTCGAGTGCAACAGTTGAAGTTTATCAGAATTTCTCGATGAAATGATGCCAAATATGTGAAACTTATGCCAATGAGTCAGTGGTTGATCTTTGTTCGCGAAATCCGTATTGTCGATAATTATTAATTCTTCCTGATTCCGAGGTATGGACGGTTATAAAGACCCAAATTCCCCATATGATGATTCCCCATAATCGAGAAGGTACCCAAATAGCACAAGTACGTCCAGTGGACGTACTGCATATGTACGGTGAGGATGCATAGTACGTATTTAGGACGTACTTTTGTCTCCGACAGACGTACATAAGACCTCCCTGCGACTTACCGTTTCCGCATAGTCGGTAATCCCAGGTACGTACTTTTCTAGTCCACACAGGACCTGAAATGTACAGAAAGGGGAACTGTTTGGGGCATTCCGAAAACGTACATTTTCCATTCTTTATGCGCTATCCCAAGTAGAACAAACATATTTGACCAATATTGGTTCAATATTACGGGAATATCAACCTTATATTGTAGATGATATCAATAGTGGCCACAAAAAAATGTAAACATTCGGCGATATTAGCTCAATATTCGAAAACAACGTAATGATATATCATAATGATATGATATCACTTAATGAATCTAAATTTTCATATTCGGGATTATTCATTTCTTTTTTACCAAATAGTCAAGTTGGAAATTTTACTCATTCACATGTACTAACCATCTAACCGAATACTTACCTGGAAATAGACCTGGCTGCTGCGGGGCTTGAACTCTCGACCTTTTCTATGGAGATATTATTGTCGACCACTGTTACGCTCTACGGCACGGAGAGACTTGTTTTTAAGAAGGAGTTGGGTGCTATAGATGTGATGACTTCAAGTTAGTTTTGTTCGAGATAATATTGAAATTTCAGAAAGTTCAGTAACAATGAAAATATATTCGAAAAAACACTAAAGGATCACTGTCTCATGTGATGGCGGTTTTGGAATATCAAACTTGCTGTGCAAAAAATTCTGTATGTAATTTTCTGGTATTTAAAGTCACCACATGTCGATGTTTTAATTTTTCCAAATTTTTTTAGGAATAATTCATTATGAATATTCCATTACCAATATTGATATATGTATGAATACACTAAGTGATCACTCTCAAAATCCCAATACCCCTTGAACCGAAAGGGACCCAATACGTACGTACTCGGGAGGTCCAAACAGTATGTACATACTAACAGAAATGTAGAAAATGAAAGGAACCCAATCCGTACGTACTTGGGAGGTCCAAACAGTATGTACAAAAAAGTACGTCAACGAGACGTCCAGATAGTATGTACATACGATTTCCAAAAATGTACGTCATTACTATTATGTCCCGCAAACGTTTCGAAATATACGTATCTGAAAGGGACTCAATATATACGCACCTGGAAGGTCCAAATAGTACGAACATAGTTCTTCCAAACATGTACGTAAATGATACGTCTGAGCAGTACGTACATGGGATTCACAAAAAAAATACGTCATTGGTATGTCCCTAATTCATTCCGAAAAGTACGTACCTGAAGGGGAGTTAATGTAAACGTATCAGGGACACTTAATAAAGTACGTACATAGTACTTCCAAGCATGTACGTTTTTATTACATTCCGATTGGAACGGGACCAAGTATGTACCTACATGGGACGTCTAACCAGTACATACATGGTACATCCGGTAATGTACGTTCTTCGAATGTCTCCTATCCGTCCCGGGACGTATCGACGTAACTGGGACATAAATGGTTCGTCTTCAGGACGTCGTGTGCTATTTGGATAAATGCTACTAATTATTCCTCATAGTGAGGAAAGGACGGTGCTACTAATGTGGCGCACTAATTGGTTTCAGCGGAAAAAGGATGTATTGGCGCGAGGTTCTCGTTCTTCAAGCCGAAGTAGGTCCATCTTTTGCATAAGTGATTTACACACATCCCAGATTGACATGCCAGGATGACTGAATGCATCGATGCTGAGAATGTAAACGACTTCCTTGAATCTTCTTCTGATTCACTGCTTCTTCCTGTGTATGAACTCGGCTTCAGACCATTTCATGCTGTGATCGTTTGTCCGAACCTGCTACGCTATTCCCGATTTCGTGGTTTCTCCTCGATGTGTGTTTTTCTTATGTTCGTTCATTCTCATTTTCAATGGTCTTCCTGTTTCTCCTATGTATGCTTTTTTGCACTCACGCTGTATTCGGTAAAGGCAGTTGTTGGTGCCCCTGTTTTTATTTGCTAGTCGAGCTCACGAAAACTCGACCACCGAATAAAAACAGCGACACAATCATCAGCATCACCTTTTTTGTATGGAAAGTACGATAATACTGAATCGCTCGATCACTTTTTTCAGGTCATCCAAAGAGCCAGAATCGAAAAACCCCACACCCCGTATATCCAACATCGAAATCGATAGCAAAGGCATTATCGTAGGAGATGATGATATCGTGATAGCTGCAACAGAGGCAGGGAATTCCCCTGGCGTGGAGGCCTGACAGCACACTTATCATCTCTTCCCCGGAGTTCCCTGTAATATGATGTTATAGCCCGTCAGAGTTTTCAATCATCCGCGACAGGTTCTCTCTATCACCTCTCGATCTACAGACGTGAGCTACAAGTGGGAAGATGAAATGCTGTCGGTGATACAAGGAGGAACGTTATGGAAAATTGTGGAGAATCAAGAAAAAACATTGGAATCTATGATTCAGAACCATTAATCTCTTTTCGATGTACATCTTGTGTTCACTCTTTTTCTCTCTCTTTCTCAGATATATCTTTGCACAAACAAGGAATTCGATAAAATAATAGGAAATCTTCCACTTCATAATGAATTGTTTGTAAACGTTTCGCTATACCAAGGATATTTCTCCTTCATAATGCCCCCATAAGGAATTATATGTCCCATATATGTGTCACTGGACTCAATAATGAACAGTTGTATGTTGCCTCAACACATAAGCTTTACATAACTTCCATCAAAATTGCACCGAATTTATGATTTTACGTCTATAGTATAATAAAGTATACATAATATTATATTTCACAACCCAACAGCCAATTTGGTGCCTGCAATTCTTCAGTTGTTTCAAGCTAGTTTTTGAGCGCAGAATCCAAAATATCTGTCAGATTTAATATATCAGGTATAGTTTTTGAAATTCGTAATATTAGCGCTTCTTTGAATAAACTAATCTATCTAAACTATTTTTTAATTTATATACACTTCATAATAACACTATTTTATTATTTACCTATACTACGGTACTATCAATAAAAAACAGAAATATAACTGAGGTTGTCATCTTTATTACATATAGACATGAAAAAGCAGAATTTTCGTTTATACGACTTCCTAGCATGCCGGTCACCAGAACAATCTCGCTGAAGACAGTAGTCTACCATCATGTGACAATCCAATCTTCCTTGATAATGACTTTCCATAATTTCAATGTCCTGATGAAATATTTTTCCCTGTTCTTGACTCAAATCTGGAAACAGATCTTAGTGGCTGTGGAGGTAGTGAATTTTTATGCTCATGTTACATTCAAGAGTTTTAAAGTTGGAAAGCTTATTTTTCACTTATTGTAATTCTCTGCTTCATGATTTACAAGAAAATTTTGTACTACTTCAACAAAGAACACCAACTATTTGATTCAATCTCGTTCATTGATGTTGTAAATCGTGGATCCTCAATAAACTGCCTTATCTATGGTCCATCAAATATTCCGACTTTCATTTTTTGTGTGCTAATTCCAGGAAACTTACGTGCCAAGTAAACAAAACAAAGTCCATCTTGGTCTGAAGCCTCTTCAAATTGATTCACAGGCCCCAACTCGACATGCAGGGGTGGCAATATGATTTTTCCTCTCACGACCAAAGGTTCGTTAATAACATTATGCTGTCCTTGAGTCATGACATTTCTCAAAGGCCAATTTCTGTTAACCCAGTGCTGATTTTGTGCTCTGCTATCCCAAAGACATAAAAAAAAGGATATTTTATATATATCCACTTTTCTGTCCAAGGAGAAAGTTTACCATTTTCAAATCTACACACATCACCCACTGATGTTCTTTATACTTAATCATGGGCAATAACAAGTACTCAAAATGGGGTAAATACATGCAAATACTAGGTAAGAAATTTTGGTTTTGGCCTGCAAAGATATTATTATCTCATTATTTCTACCTGTAATGAGAACTAAAATTGAGCGTAATACGTTAATTACCTTTTGGTTGTCTAACAGACAAATATAAAGTTATTTGATGTAAATTCGATAACGGGTTAGGTTAGTTTTAAAACCGAATTTTCTACTGCTAAGTGGCTATTACAAAATTTACTTCTAACTAATTTACACCCAGCTGTAAATAAATGTAACACACTCACAAATGTTCTTCTCAACAATATGAACACGATATCTAACACCAAGTTTTCGTACGAGCTTGGAATACAAATAACCTTTTTAAAGGGTGTATTTCTAAAAATGTTATTGCATTTCGGTACAATACAATACATGTACAAAGGTTTGTTAGCTTCTTCCAAGATCTATATAGCAATTGAAACTGAAAATATGTTTCAGTAGACGGCACGCTTGGAGTAAAAAAACAGGACATGTCCTGTGATGTTTTCCGCTCTATAGGATGGCATTTGAAATTCTCAAATTTATTTAGTGTTTTACATTTCACTCTGAACGATAATATCAATATTTTCATTCCTATTAATATTTTTTCTACGTCGTAAAGATGTAAATGAGTATTTTAACACAGTGATGCATATTTTCTGTCAGTCACATTAATAATAGCTATTATGAACTGTTATTGAGACTATCTCTATCAGTTCAGAATATAATATTTAGCAACGCTCTCAACTGATTGCCTATTAAAACGCCACAACTCACTAACAGTAACGTTCCACTGAATATAAAGTAACGAACGTCAAAGAAGATTATTTTCCAGGCCCATTGCGGGCTTCATAATGTGGTAAATTTAACTCAGCAGCCTGCATAAACACATAACTTCATTGCAAACGAGACAGACCGCAATATTAACATTTACGATAACATACTAAATCCATTCCTTTCGACATCATATACCAGCCATTTTGAATCGAATATTTGAAAACATGGCAAAGAGCTCTTGGCAACGCTTGTTGGGATATTCATTTTGATAATTTTCCGTAAACAGTTTCTGGGGTCTCGTGACATTTTCAACAGCTGCAGGATCTATTGTGCTGTATGATTTTTAGATTGTTTGGATATTTTCATGGAGAGCATGATGTTTGAGGAATCGTTTCCTGGCTTCCTTCTTCTCCAAATAAAAAAATAGAAATTACAAATCCTATGGAAGAAGTAGGATCAAAAAGTCATAAACACTTTCTGTTCATGTGTACGTGTAAAGTTTAATTTATATACAAAAAATAAGAAAGATTCCATCTAAAACAGCTGCTCCCCTGCCAATCTGGCACGACAGGCTCTGTTTAACATAAAAATAAGTTTTTCTTGTTCATTTTGTACAGCTAGCATATGAAAATGGAAACAAATATAAAGCATACATAGAAAAAAGCTGCACAAAGCAAAATAGAGTGCTATTTGTAGAAAAAATATTACTCACTCAGATAATATTTCATTTTAGCCCAGATAAGATATCCATCTGCTCACACACAACGAGAAGGTGGGAATTCTGCACTCGTCGGATTACCCGTGTTTATACTGTCAAGGCTGGAATGATTGAGGACAATTCAGGAAAGCACCGACCTTGAAAATATCTACAAAAGATAGACAATTCTCCGACCAATAGACGATATTCCAACGAGGTAAACGAGTCTATGAGCGAAGAATCATCAACGAGAAGGACTGCTTTTCTTTGAATATAATAAAAAAAAATCAATGCCCAACTAAGGCAGGGTATATGATTCCATGTCATAATTACTATCACTCCAATTATCACTCATTCATAGTTCTCATTTAAAATTCCATTCAAAAGTCAACTACAGCGTTTATTTTGTGACAGCCAAGTCGAATAGTTTATTTGAGAACTGGACTCCTGGCTACTTGATAGCAATGTGCTTAATGAACACGGTGAATGTTAATAAGAGGAAATGGAAATCTGAAGTTATAAGAATTTTGATCTTGATTGTTCTATGCTAGAAGTGGAAAATATATCATATTTGAGAATGCTTTCATATTTCTCGAATATTAACTCCTTCGGTAACTCGTACCTCAGGATATAAAGTGTATAATATAATAGCACACTACTTATCACCCTAGGTGTATGAAATACCATTATATCACTTGAGAGATTAAAGGAAAAATCCAGGATCTCCCTTCTTCTCAACGATTAATGATGAGAATTGAAACTACAAAATTATTCTTTGAGATTTTATGCTTATATACACAGGCTCCTGCACAACTATCTGTCTAGATGGAAAGTATTGTTCTATGAAGTCAAAATAAGCTTTCACCACTTCAACATGTCAAAAATGTTTTGATTACTGTCATATTTTTTTTGTTCGAATACAGTTTGGTTTATGGAATTTTTTCATAAACGGAAACAAGTCAAAACCCGGCAGATCAATGCAAGATCCCAATGAGCCTTGTGATTCTTAAAAAAATATCAGAATATTTGACACTGACAAAAAATGACATTCTGTCACTTTTCACAGAAATAACTCAATTTTATGGTGAATATATTGATCTTTCTCATGCATGTCTTCTCTGATAGAAAGCTGATACATCTTTATCAATATTCAGGTGTCAGGAGTGACTTACTTTTCCTACAAAGTCAAGTATCTCGATGCTAGGAACTACGATCAGTGATAATCTCTCATGGAAAACCATGTGAGATCGATCGTCAAAGGTGCTTCCCAAAAGCTTGGATTTTCATTTCGTGCAAAGAAATACTTCTCGTTAGCGTCTAATTATACAAAAGGTCATAAAATTTAGTTATTATGTATGGAGCTCTGCACCAAAACAACCGTTAAAACTTCTTGATCCTATACAGAAAAAGGCAATCCGTCTTGTTGGTGATTCTTCGCTCACAGACTTGCTCACTTCATTGGAGCATCGTAGAAGGGTCCGAGACTTGTCTCTCTTCTATAGATATTTTCACGGTCGGTGCTCTTCTGAATTGTTATCAATCGTTCCACCCTTGGCAATATCTACACGGATTACGACGAGTACAGAATTCCCACCCCTTTGTTGTGAACTTGGAGACCTGTCGAACCTATCCGACTCAGAGATTTCTTATCAATAAAACAGCTAAATTTTTTAAAAGTTTTCCTGAGGCTTGAAAATTTCAAAAATTCAAACTGAATGTTGATTGGTATTTTTTTAATTTACGCGGTGTTCTTTGAACATTACAAGGCTGCCCTTTCGCGTGAATGAACATATAGGAAAAATTCTACACTTGTATAGATTCCAATGGTACTTCCTATTTCTTCATAACATGTTAGATTGAGATCACAAATAACTACGGGGAAAAATCAAGCCTCCACAAAATAATGACAATCAAACAATTATCAAACGTCAAACTTTTATTCAACCTTTTTATCAACGATCTGTCAACCTGTTTTCACAGAACAAAGCTTACAGTTTTTGCTGATGACTCAAAAATATATTTGATCATCCAAACACTCCAAGACTATATAGATTTTCAATCTGATTTGAACAGGTTTTCTGACTACTTCTCATTCAATAGACCCCATCTCAATATTTCGAAATGTTATCAGATCGTCTTTACTCGTAGTAGCAAACACTTAATATACAACTTGAAACTCAAAGACGAGACCATTGCAAAGAAAGACAACGTGAAAGATCTCGGAATAATTTTAGACCACAAATTATCGTTCGAATAACACATTGAACTCATAACCCAGAAGTCTCTTAGGAACATAGGACTCATATTCAGGGTCACAAATAACTTCAACTGTTGGAAGTCAATGTCAAACCTATTATCGAATACTCATCTATCATATGGAACCTATTTCACAATTGCTACATTGACAGACTAGAAATATACGAAAAAAAAATTCATCAATCGATTGAACTATAGATTCAACAATGTAAGGTACTACTATTCCTATGAAAGCAACTTGAAATTTTACAAGCTCGAACATTTGGAATTGAGGAGGAAATATTTTGATATATGTTTCATATATAAATTATTTAATAATCTAACAGATTCCCCATACTGTCTACAATACTGCTATCTGAACAGCTCACAGCATAACATAAGAAATAGACAACTCCTCAAAGTTCCACAATGCTCAACAAATTTCTAACTCAACTCCCCAATGATAAGGTGTATCAAAACTTTGAATACTCTGTATAAATCAAACAATGATCCGGACATATCCAGTTCTTCTTTTATCACATTCACAGAAGAAAATCCTGCATTTGCTTTTGGTAGTGGTGTGAATCTGTATATTTGATAAAAAACATTTCATTCATTTTCACGAACAGCCTCACCCATTGCCCTCCTTGGTATCAATCATAAAAGCATCGTCCTTCAATACCCCCGATAAATTTCTCCATTATCCTGCAGCTCAGCAGTAATCGTTCCCTGACCCATAGACCGGGCATATCGAAGCGTGCCGTGGAATGACGTATCGCCTGTTTTATTATGACTTTCCTTCAAATATCGACGCAGCAAAAGTTGTAATAGGCGGCCGATATTATCGTTTGATAGATCGCCTGCGATTCACGTAGGTGATTTTTATTGCGGAGCTTTGTATGGAAAGTTGAAAGGTTGGAGGATGCCCGACGGTCAATGGAAAGCCCTTCATATCGGTATTCAAAGGCTGATTTATCCCGATGCGAGCTTTTATCGACGAGCGAGATAATTGGAAATATTTCCGGGATGCGTCGGAATTAGTTTGGGTTGGAGGATGTGTGATGGATGATTTGGTCTTTGAACCAATTTTCTATTTGGATGTTCAACCCTCTCCGCGAATAGTATGATATATTCGATTTTTTTTATATGGAGATTCACACGAAATGAGAGTCCTCTAATTTTCTTTCCGCGGATAGTATGATATTTTTGATTTTTTTTATATGGAGATTCACACGAAATGAGAGTCCTCTAATTTTCAAAGAACACCGCTTGAATCAAGGGACAAGTGATACGAATTAAAATTCACTTTGAATTTTTGAAGTTTGTAAGCCTCAGGAGGAACCTCTTTCGGCAAAGAGTTCCAAAGCTCAGCTGTTCTATTGAAAAAAGACCCCTGAGCAAGAGAGGTTCGACAGGTCTCCAAATTCACAACAAAGGGGTGTGAATTCTGTACTCGTCGAGTCGTCCGTGTAGATATTGCCAAGGGTGGAACGATTGATAACAATTCAGAAGAGCTTTGGCCGCGAAAATATCTATAGAAGAGAGAGAAGCCTCCGACACTTCTACGATGTTCCAATGAACTGAAAGAGTCTGTGAGCAAAGAATCACCAGCAAGACAGAGTGCCTTTCTCTGAATAGATTCGAGAAGCCTCAATGAATATTTTGGTGCCGAACTCCACACATGAGAACTGTATTCCAAGGCAGGTCGTATCTGAGGCTTGTAGATCATTAGAAGCTGACGAGAAATGAAGTATTTCTTCGTACGAAATAGAAATCCAAGTTTCTGGGAAGCACCTTAAGCGACCGATCTCACATGGTTTTCCCATGAGAGATTATCACTGATCGTAATTTCTAGCATCTAGATACTTGACTTCGTAGGAATAGTTACTCCTGAATCTGAATAATAGATCATGATAGATCGGCTTTGCTTGAGAAGAGACATTGCTGGGTTTTCGTAGCATTAAATTCCACCAACTTCATGTTACCCCATTCTACTATATTTCCCAAGTGGTCTTTGATGTTATTGACGTGAATGTTCCTCTGAATTTTTGTTTCTTGAGCTGGTATGGGGACTCTGGAAGAGAAACTGGTATGAAGAGTACTGTCATCCACAAAACTTTCGAACAAGATGTTTTCTCGAGCAAATCATTGATTTGAGGCAGAAACGAACTGGGCACCAGAACTGAACCCTGTGAAACACCTTCATTCATTGGGAGAATATCAGATGATACTCGATTCCCTTAAACATAAAGATACCTATCAGACAAGAAACTCTTCAACGAAGCACACAACTGAGGAGGAAATCCATAAGACAGCGTCTTAGAAAACTCGATCAAACGCTTTTGAAATATCGAGTGCAACAGCTATGGTTTCTCCGAATTTCTCGATTGAATGCTGCCAAATATGAGAAACATAAGCCAATGAGTCACTGGTTGATCTTTGATGGCGGAAGCCGTATTGTCGATCATTAGTTATTCCTGATTTCTCTTGATATTTGATAAGCTTCATATTGATTGCTTGTTCCATGACTTTGGAAGTGATAGAATGCAATGCAATCGGTCTATAATTTCAAGGTAAAGTTTTCTTCCCTCTTTTAGGAACTGGCTGAACTCTTGCTGTCCACCAGAACTCAGAAAAAACCCTCAAGTTATACCCCCGATACAAACAAATTATCTTCCAACACAGAAAAAACCCACTTGTTATCCTTCAGATTTTCGCTTAATGAACGTTGTTTTAGCAGAGAGGTTATATCTCACTAAATTCCTGGATGTGCTCATAGACAAGAATCCTAAATTTGAGGAACCTGTTATAGAAGCCAAAAGTAAGATCTCTTCTGGTTTCTACGCGGTGAACGTAATTCTAATGAACTAGGAACAGCTACTGCCAAAATGGCATTCTACGCTCTTTTGATTATCATCTTCGTTAATCCACACTACTCAATGAATTGCTCATTTTCCAAAAAAGGGCCATTAAGTTCATCTATAAAATCAGACCCCGTGAATCATATAGGGAAACTTCCACACGTAACAGAATACTTACTGTTACGCACTATTGAAACTAGAATTGGAATGCCTGGTAAAAAAAATCGAAATTTGCCTCAACTCCTAATCATTATGTTACTCGCAACAATCTTCACATACTGAAACTTCTTTGGCCTACAAAAAATCTTACAAGAGACTCTATTTTCTTTCTGCTATTTTGTGTTATCTATAAATATTCCAACATGAATTCTTGATTTTTCAGATTGTGGTAGGTTGAATAATCCCATCACTGTAAAAAGAAATCTCTTATTCAATCGTGAAAATGAACAAATCCATTAATAATATTAATATTCACTTCCACAAAGGCCGACACATGCATCGCATCAAGTGAACAATAATCTCTTGATAGGATTATACGATGGCAAAAATGATATGCAGCTTTATTGATTACGTTGAAATATGACCTACAAGCTCCATTATAAGGCTTCAATTAAGGCTTTCGCTACTTATAGCGCGTGCTATATTCATAAAGGTATTCATTTTATTCCTCGATAAGTCCGTTGTAGCATGAAGGTTAATTTCCGTTGTGAGGACTAATTGTTGACAAGTTGGAACTTGAAGAGTCATATATCTGGACGTACGCGCAGGTTCTGAAGGCGATTTATCAAAAAGCAGTGGGGAATTGTAATTGGCAGTGGAATTATATGAATGAAATCCTACGGCATGAATAATCGGGAATTAATGTGTTCCCATTACGATAATGCTTTCAGATGTATATGAATGTAATGCAAGGGCGTTGAATATTCAAATTTAACCCTAGCAGCAGTACGGTTGAAAGGGTTAAGTGAGCTGTTGGACTGAGTTGAGTTTCGAGATCTTATTTTTTTTTTATATCAGGTGTAAAAAAATCTTGAGATTCTTTCAGTGTTTTGGGTAATATTCTTCCACAATCTGAAAAAATCAACAATCAGCATTGAAATCTTTACAAGTGTAGGAGGTCAGATTTCTTATCTACCCCGAAAAGTCGTGGCGTTAATAAAAACCCTTACATTTCTAAACTGTAGTCGCTCATTAGGCAGCAGAAGGATAATAACCCCATTAGACAGGTAGTTTCTTTTGTAACAGCTCCATCGGTGAAATTATCGGGAGTAATTACACAAGTGCTTCAAAATTACCGATAATTTTCCATGAAAGCATGTTGTCTAAAAACTGCATGAGTATAAACTGCATATTTTGTCGAAAGAGCCCGACTCCGAAGGAGCAAAATATGAAAATAACCGAATGCAGTTTTTTTACTGACAACATGCTTGAATGGAAAATTATCAGGTTTATTTTGATATACGAGTGTGATTCGGTATATTTCCGGAGTTGAAACAACTACGTTTAAAATTCAGTAGTTATGCCTGTCAAGATGACAAATGTACATTTCAACAATCGCTACTATAGATACATGGACCTATAGGTCATACAATTCAAAAACTGTTGCACGTCATCAAGGGCGTGGTTAAATTTTGAAGTACACTGTAGCCAGATTGTTATAGAATTATGGAATATAGGAAAATAATTAAAATTAGTAATTGATGAATAATGTTGCATAACTTAAATGATAAATATCTGTTTCGAATCAATTCATGAACTAAATGATTCAAAATGGTTGAAATTAATGCTATTTTGAGGGTAATTTATTCAAATTTCTATCAATCAGAATCGTAGCTGCTGGATTCACTATCATTTCCGATATTTATAATGATGGGTTGTATCTCTTGCCGGTCGAATAAATGCTCTCTATTAAACCATTTTCTTATTTCATTCTCTGTATGTTTTATCGAATTCTTCCATATCTCGGGAGTGACAGTAAGAAGTGCCTCACGCCACATATTCAAACAATCTTCATTAGAAGTACCTCCTTTACCTACGTGCTTGTTGTAATATGACTTCGAAATTCCCCATATCAGTTCAATTGGATTGAACATGCAGTGGTACGGAGGAAGACGTAAAACTTTATGTCCGTATTGTTCTGCCAACTGATCTACTACGAATATTGATTCCGGTTTGTTGCTAAAAAAAGAAAAAATATGAATATGAACATTGTTTGTGTTAGTTGCGGACCGTGCTACAATTCTGAGCAGTTCACTTTTAAGCATCTGAGCACAAAATTCTATGTTATTATTGAATAACCAGTCTTGAATGTCTGCTTTTTTCCACGATGAATTAGGTATTTTCGTCAAAAGTACGTTGTGGTATGGAGCATTGTCCATAATGATCAAAGACGGTTCAGTCAAGTTGTACAATAATTGATATTCAAACCAATGTAAAAAATTGCTTGAATTCATTTCGCCATGGTAATCATCATTTTGGGATTTCGATGAAAAAACAAGTTCAGCGCCTTCAATGAATCCGTCCTCATTACCTGCGTGAAGTATTATATGTCTAAAAAGAATATTTTCATTCAAATCTCATGCGAATATGTGTTCATGATGTGTCACCTACCTTTTCCCATTGACTTTAGTCGTCTTAACACTTTTGACATTATCATCTTGCCACGAATGACTTATGGTACCATCCTTAAAAATCCAGGTCTCATCAAGGAACACAAATTTATACAGAGATTCTTCTTTATTTTTAATATATGACCTCAAGAAATCAACACGTTTCAGTGCAATATTGCTGAGTTCCAAAAGTCCCCGTCTATGTCTAGGATCATCCTTTTTCCATTTGAAACCAATCTCTTTCAGTAGACTGCATAGTGACATACGGCATCCGTTAAATAGTTCTTTCTCGCGTAATTTTTCCAAGAGGGAACTAAGAGTTATATGCTGTCCTGAAGATTAAAATCATATCTATTGAATACCTAGGTATATCCAATTTGTAAACTTCAAATACTTACTGCGCTCGTACATGGTATAAATCGTGTCACGAATAGCACCTGTATCTAGTAGTGAGGTATTTGTAACTCTCTTGGTGGTTTTACGTTTTCGAGGTGATTTGAGAGCTTCATTTTTCTTTTTCTTTTGGGAAATCGCACTCACAGTATACATACTTTAGTTTAAGGCTGCTGCCACACGCTAAAAATTAATATCTGACCGTAGATTACGAATAAAATTCACTATATTATACTTAGTTTACCTCTCTAACAGCCGTTAAAGGAAGCAAAGGTCCTTTATTATCGCGTTCTCTTTCGAAATAGTCTATCAAAGATGCAACAAACTCTTGGCAGCGCTCGTTTAACTGCTTTGGCATTTTTACGAAGATGACTAATTGCTGGGGAATGCTCAAAATACCCTTTTTCTGGATTTCAATATCGTAAATGTATGTGGATAGGTACCCAAACACAGATCTGTCACTTTGACAAACAATTGTCAGTTGATAAAAACAAATTTCAAATGAAGTGCGGCAACATGGAGATTGCAGCCAAATTAATATCAAAGAAAACAGGCGCCAAATTTGAAATTCAATGTAAACGTTCCAATGCATTTCCATTAATGGATTGGTGCCACTGCGTTGATTTTATGTCGTCATCGATGACGTGCAACAGTTTTTAAATTGTATTCACTATAGTGGGTATTTTTCGATACCTACCAGGTATTTACCAGCCCGAAAATGTCCCACCGGAAATTTATCGCTGTAATTGATCGAAAATGTCCCACTTCATATGGGATTTCAAACATACGATGGAAATATTCAGAAAAATGAATTACCATCATAAAAAATCATAGAAAGAACATAAAAGATATAACACTTCCAGGTAAGTTCATTTCTTTTCATATACATAATTTACTTCTGAACATTCCACCAGATGAAACCATTACCCTAGTGGGAAGACTCCTAGATATAAGTTGTACCAACCCGGTAGAAAGGCAGGAAATTCTTGAACTAAATACTAAGTGTCTGTCACATACTTATTTTCAATTCAACGACAAGTTTCATTCATCATGTAAAGGTGTGATAATGAGAAACCCACTGAGTCCCCTATTGGCAGAAATTTTCATGGATGATTTAGAACAGGAAATTCGTAGTAACCCACTGGTCGGTGATTTCGTGTATTGGTACAGGTACGTAGACGACATTTTTGTATGTTTCTCAGGAACGAAGAGGCAACTGGATAAGTTCTTCGATTTCATCTATTCCATTCACCCTTCCATTGAATTCACCGTGGAGATGGTGATGATAATGCAATTAATATTCTGGATTTGGATGTAGCAAAAATTAAGGATAAGCATGATTTTTTAATTTTTAGAAAACCTTCACACACAGATATTGTAATTCACAATTCATCTACCCATCTTCACCAACTTAAAGCGGCAGCATTTAAGGGTATGATTCACAGACTTGTTAATGTTCCCATATCAGATACAAATTTCAAAAAGAAATACAGAACGTTGACCTCTTTAGGCCAACCGAGTAAGAAAATTTCTAATTTCTTGAAACAGGAAGATTTGAAGATTGCATATAAAACAAAGAATAATTCAAACTCTCATATCAAAAACAACAAAGATAGAAGTTCAGTATCGAATAGATCAGGAGTTTATAAATTATTGTGTGGTACATGTCCTATGTTTTATGTCTGGCAAACGGGAAGAACATGTGATACACGCATGAGAGAACACAGAAGTAGTTTCCAAAATGGCATGACAAATTCTATGCATCTCACCCCATCACAGAGGGACATGAGTTCGACCACGAATTTTAAATCCTTCATTCCCAAGGAAAGCGTTCGAAACTCAATCTCTTGGAGAGTTTAGAAATCATAGTAGTTTTCACAATAAATGGTATTGACTGAAGGATTATAATAAAACCAATCAGACCCTCAAGTTGTAAAATCCGAGATGCACATCATAAATGTAAAAGGACCGGATTCAGGTAATTTTGTTTCTCAGAGAGGGATTGTAGAGGATTACAGCTTACACTTCTTGTTCATTTTAGTCTTTGTATTTCATTGGAAGTGTTCACTTGTGTTACGGCGTGCAATAATTTTATAACATTTATTTGTTATTACAGACATTAATAGCAAAGATTTTATACCCCAACGTACAGAATAGGCAGTATGTGGCGTCCGTGGATAAAAAGTAATGGTGCTTCTTCCAGTAGTTCATTAAAGAAGAATCACTTATCTTGTGACGCGAAAATCATTATAAAAAATGTGTATAGTTCCTTACTTCAGCAAGGATATAACGCGGGTGCTGCAGCAAAAGTAACCAGTAATTTGACGAAGGTGCCTCTTACTTCGGTTAGACGAATTGTTGAAAATTCCATGGAATCAAGAAAAAAGCGTAAAGATTCCGGTGTCACAAAAAGTCTAGGCGACTGGGAAAAAATTTGATAAGGCGAAAAATCTACACTATGTACGATGAGCAGCGTGTCCCTACAATCAAAAGTCTGAAACAACGGCTCATCAATGACGAAACTCACATCAACTGTGGCCTCACTGCTCTTTGGCGAGCTCTGTCTGCAATGGGTTTCAAATATCGCAAAATTGACGAGAGACAAGTAATAATAGAATCCACACGTTTAATAAACTGGCATTCTGAATATATAACGTCAATAAGAAAATACCGGTCTGAAAATCGGCCAATACTCTACCTCGACGAGACGTTGTTTGACACGCATGACACCCCTTCCAAAGGATGGTCTGATTCCTCTGATAAGTGTAAAACAAAAGCACCATCAAATAAAGGGAAGAGAATCACAATATTACACGCAGGATCAGAAAATGTTTGGATCCCAAACGCTATGTGGCTTTCTGCCAAAAATATTAAGGACTCTTGTCCTTACGAAATTGGAGATTCAAAACTTAATGGCTGCAAATGACATATATTTTGAGGAAAATTATACAAAAAAAGAACTTTTACAAGTGCTGCAGTCATTTTCTTTAAAAAAACGTATGTTTGTTATACAATTGCAGAAGAATTGGGACATACAGTGTTACGACTACCTCCCTACTACTGCGTGTTCAATCCCATAGAGCTTATGTGGCACCAACTTAAATCGAGCGTGCGCAAGAAAAATACTTCTCCGACTTTAAGTGGTAGTGTGGTAGAATTAATGAGGAACTGTATGAATGTCATTCCTACCGAGAGTTGGAAAAGTTCTGTTAGTCATGTTATAAATGTTGAAAACTCGTACCTTTCTGTAAAATCAGTTGCGCCAATTGTAATTAATTCAGATGAGGATAGCGATAGCGATACTGAACTAAATATAGAATAGAATAGTAACATTTAAATAAATTACTTGTATATCTCCTACATTATGCAAAATTCAAATTTCTTAAGTTCGACCCTGTAGCACATTTGCATCTTTTACCAGATGATTTTCTACACAATGGGATTGAATCGGGTAGTTTATTGCAGTTAATAAGCCAATACCATTTACTGTGAAAAATACTATAATAAGTGTAAACATTCACAAATCATAATGACACGGTGACCCTACGGGGAATCGAATATGACGTCCGACATGGGATTAACCCAACTTTCTTGGAGTCAATACTTTCTTGTTCCACCCTATACAAATACACACTGACACACATGAATAAGGGGATGCGAAAGATGTTTCACGCCGGCATATAGGATTCTACAGGTGTAGGGATTGCTGAAATATCATATTGAGGGGAACTTGAGTACCTATATGTTATGTTGTGGGGTTTTATAGGCTCACACTCGACTCTCATATTGATATTGAATAGCGAATATGAGATTTATGACGAATTCTTCTTCGAGCTCTGACTGGAATTTGATATTTCTCCTTCGATTTTATGGCTAGATATTTCTCCGGTATCGGGAAGTAATTTTTATATATTTCTCTTGGAGTTGGGAGTTTGATGGGAAAGTTGTTTTTTATTACCATCATCAATACTGAAGGTAGTTCCGATTCTAAGAAATGATTAGATCGTTATGTTCAGAAGTTTTTATGGGTAGATAATTGCATGATATCTTTGAATTTCTACAATTTGTAACCAATATTAGGGATGTGTTATGTACACCTCACTAACATTTTAGGACAGTTATTCCACATGCCGGGGAGAAATGTCTGAAGAAAGGATAATACTGGTAGTACAGGCCTTGAATATTTAACTTCAAAAGTATAAATAATTTATAAGTGGGAACCTTGGTTAATTACAGGAAAGTTATCACCAGTAAATCCCCTTCAAATTCCATGAGCCACTTTAGAGCAAGAAACATATGAGAAATTACCTATTTTCTCCTTCAAAAATGACCCAACCGTCGCAAGGATTGGGGCGGTTTGAATTCTGGTATTATTTAGGGTATAATTTTCAAAGCAAATGTCATCATAACCCAATTTTTTTTTTTAATTTCTCTCTTGGTGAATATTTACCTAACTGTGACTAGATATAAGCCGTTACGGTCAGGGAATGTAAAGGTTATTTAACGGGTCTAATAGTTCAATTATTAACTTGATTTCATACCGTAAGAAGAAGAATATTGACTTATAGGTGCATTTCCAAAATTACGCCATATTTAATTAGAATATCTGTTTTACCCATCAATAAATATCGATAATATATTGAATTTTAGTTTATTCTGACGATTTATTTCTAAATAATGGCTGCATATGGCATTTCAAAACCATAACTTTGCTAAAAGAGTGTTTTTTGAGAAAAAAATTAAACACGTGCAATCAATCTGAATTATTTTTGCATTAAATCGCATATTTAAAGTGGCCCGTGAATCTTATGAAGGTAAGAACCATCATTTAACAGAAAATTTCGCGCCGCAAGGAGAATATTGTTGAGGAGAGAGCATGTAGCTACCGTATGACAATAATTTTTATATTCCCATACTTATTGTCAGCATTTTATGTAGACCATAGCTTATTCGTTGTGGCAACCAAATTATGAGAAGTTGAGATAGAGATAATATGTATATATGTATGCTATTCATATAAAGAAATCTCTCTTTGTTTACTCATTCGTCCAAGGGAATAATTGGTAACAGAAAGGTTGGTTTAAGCTTGATATTTACTTATTTCTGACCAATTTCATATCAAAATTACTTAATTCTACCCTCAACCTAGTAAACTAAATGTCCAAATATTTCAATTTTCGACGTCCAAATTACTTCGAATTTTTTCCCCACATTGGTAATTACAAGGTAAAAATTACGTAATCTAGTATTCTTTCAGAAAGGTCGCTGAGCTGATCGAAGGTAAGATTAACGTATTTATAACTAAAGATGTTAGTTGCAACAGATATCACAACGAGTTTCATCTCCTTTCTCAGAAAATTTTTCACTGCTCATTTGAATGCCAGGGAATCACACATTGAAAGATAAGACCACGATAATCAACATCAAAACAGTTATGGTACCATCTATGTGCATAACTTCTGGTAATCTCAAAAATCATAAAAATGTAACACATCGAAAAATTATTTGGTAAACAAATATTTTGAAGAATTGTTTCAAACTATTATTGGAACGCTGCTACTACAAGAGACATCTTTCGTTACAACAGCAAGAATATTTCTTGAATGAGAAACATCCGAATTCGTTTAAAGTACATAGGGATATAAATAACTCCAAGTAGCTAATGAAGTATTCGTTCACGATGAAGTAGAATTAGTTCGTCGACAACATTACACCATCAGACATTGAAAGAAACCCAAAATGAAGCAAAAGCTCTGTGTTGGAATAATTTCAAGTGTCTGCGTACAAAGACATATGAGTCATTTCTAACTGCATTTTTTCATATGAAAAATACATGCATATCTGAGACGCATGGTGTTGAAATGTTTGTTCTTCGAATGATTCAGGACCATTAGCGTTAAAATTGTCGTTGAAACAGGATCAACTGGAATTGATATTTTTCCTAGAGATCAATTACCCCAACACCAAACTAACAAGGTTAGGAAAAGTTTCAATTTTCACACAAAAGGTTCCAATCTCGTCGTTTATTTTATGGAAATGGTATACCTGAATTGGGTTCTTTGAATTGCTCAGTCACTTGTTTTTCGTCGGTGAAAAGCCAATATATAAAAAAAATTGTCAATGCTCATTTTCATTGAATATTCACCAGGTTGCGGAAATTTCGTTAATCTTGAACTACTTCTATGAAAGATTCGGAAGAAGATCATGAAATAAAATGGTTTGATTTCATACATGAATGATGTTAGTTGTTCAAGTACATGGTAGTATCATTTTCGATATTTTGGAGGTTACAAGAGAATACCGTCTGAAATATAGCCGAGGAAGTTATTGTAGTAAGAGCATATAGAAGCTATTGTATAGTGAAACACGTCTGGCAGTTTCGTAAACAGTGTACTAACATATGCACAATAAAGTGTTTTTTCAATTACGTTTTTGGCTTACTTTCGAAATTTGATCTCTTGAAAACCTCTGGAAAAGGTAAACAAAGCCTGAAATTATCCAACTTATAATATAATGAAGAGGAAACAATATGATTTCTATTATGTTATAGAGCTGATAAGGTTTTTTTATCAAGGGAAAAACGAAACTTTGCTAAATCTTCCGAACAATTTTTTTCGACAAAAATATCTTGAGTTGCTCTCTGAGTGAGTTATCACAAACCTGGATGAATATCTTGCAATAGTTTCGAAGATGATATCTAGCACTCAATGAGAATTCATCTGTAAAAAGCAACTCAAAATAGTTGCTATAGTTTCGAAGATGATATCTAGCACTCAATGAGAATTCATCTGTAAAAAGCAACTCAAAATAGGTTAAGCTTCATCAAAGTATTGGACATGGACAAGGGCATTAGTGCCTGAAGAATGGGATGTTATATTGGGAGGTTTCCAGGGCTCTGTTTGTTACTTTATATCATCTGATTTCTTGGTAACAATTAGTATAATTATGTGGCAGATTGCTATTGAACAGTTCTCTAATCCATTTCTGTGTTTTTCCTCCTCTAGAATCTTTTAAAAAAATGTGTTGTAAGTCTCCAAATTCATAACAATACGATTCTCAACTGGCAAAATAGTCACTCAAATTTGCATCTTTTCAATATTGCAGTGACAAATCGGGGCAAATATACCAAAAAACATATGTTACTCAAAGCTTTTTCCTTCTCATTTATAGAGGGGAGAGAACTGAAAAACTTGATTTCAGATTACTATTATCTCCTCAACAAAAAATATCTATTTGACAGTGTTTGCTGACGAAACTCCTTACACATTCCTAGAATCTTGGATAGATAGTTGAACAAATGGGGTCAGCCTAACTATTGATCAATTCACTTACTGCATTCGATGAAATTGTTAAACAGAAAAAACAATAATCCAGGAGAAGTACCTCTTGATATTATCAATATGTCACGCGATGTTGGGTATTCAGACAAAGTTCCAGATTCATCGTGAGGCTGGTACTTTTTCATCGATACTTCTTGAATCATTTCAAGGAAGCATTTTTTTTTTCGACAAAGCAGTTGGAATACCATGCCCATAATTGGTGATTTGAATCACAAATTCGATGGGTTTCCTCTGGAAATTCCAATCGTGTACGTCTATGGAAACGTCTCAATTTCATTCGTACAAAGCACGAGACTAATTATATAAAAATAGACAACAAATCAAAAACTATTTTCGTCCGGCTTACGGAACGTCAAGAGAACAATAACTCTGAAAGTGATCCAGATATTTTTCGCTCGCATTCACAATTCCGTTCATCTGTGAATGTTTATTTTCATTTCCAAGCTACTGTCTCCACGATACGGGTGAAGGATTCTAACAGAATGTAATCTATCAGTTTTGTAGCGTTCGTCTAGTGGATTTCAATTTTACTCTGACACGATTACTGTAGTAGAAGCTTCAACAATGAGTAGACAAAGGTGAAGCATTTTATCTGGTTTGGCAGCATCAGGGTGTTATTCTGTACGGAATTAGTGGAAAAATAACCCAAAATCAACGTCTTTGCTAATCAAAGAAGGCTCTTTATCCTTATGTGTCATCAATTATTTGCCTAATATCTAAGTCTGGAATCGATGTGCATATTTCCAGAAATCATATGGGATTCACTCTGGAAATAGACCTATGGTCCTTTGCAAGTAGGATCAAGTCAGTATGGGCTGACCTAGAAGTGCAAGCACTTCCAAAAGTAGCTGGCACAAATCAGGTGACCTTGACAGATCATAAATAAATGAGGAAGCTCGTGTCCATATGCGAAGAAATAAGCCAACACTCCTTTCCCTGGACCGTCAATTTTTATGGGTTTCCAAGAAATTTGGTAAACTTTTTATCAAGTACGACCTCACTTCGATAAAAAACCTGGGGTGGAATCAAGGAATGAGGTGCATTAGCAAGAGAAAGATAAACAGCTTCTATGGTTCAACAACCATAGAGGTACTAGTCCTAATGGAATGGATAGATCAGACAATGAGTATTGTTATTATTACAGCAGAAGATGTGCTTCATGAATGTTGAGTTATATTCTTCAAAAGGTTCAAGATACAGGAAGGGGTGAAAGTGTCACTACCCAACATATAAGAGTAAGCCCTAAATGAAGTAATCATTGCCATCAGAAGTCTTAGTATCCATAACTTCGAGAAATGGGAATCATTCACAATACATTCCACAGACCGCGCCCACAACGTTGTATTTTTGTTATGCAATCATATTGTGTAGTTTTTAATAATAACTTTCATCAGGTTCATCACAGCTCTGCCTTCTGAAAGAAGTCGAAAATGTTATAAACCCTTTTTTCACCCCGTTAGACAATGAATTGCAATAAAATATAAACACGTCTTCCATCTATTCTGTAAAAAAATGTTTATGCAAAATTCGAACCAGATTGGACCTAGGAATCACGATGTGCGATACAAATTTGGCGCCCGTTTTTCACCCCCTTAGGAGTGGAATTTCCGAAAACACGGTAAATCGGGATGAAAAGTATCTTTATCCATCATCTGGTTCTATGCTACTCACCCACCAATTCTTACCCATATCTCGGTTTAGCCGCTCTTGAGATTATTGCAAATCAAATGAATTCTGTTAGCACACTTTTTGACCTGGTTATAGTTATAGAGGTTCATGTATTATTTTTGTTAACGAATACATTCAACGATAAAGTAGTAACATTTCTAGATTCCAGTCGTTTCCTTACTTGTGTGAAGGCTTATGAGTTGCATACATAGTATTTCACTGAAGTCCAGCAACCGTTGATTCTCATCGACAAAAATCAAATTGATGAGAATGCTTTCGGTTATAAACGTGTGCTATTCTTGGCTTGCAATTTGACAAGTAATCAGTGATCCTGAATGAAGGTAAACCTATATGAGAAATATAAATATAGAGGATTCAAGAAGCATATAGAATGAAATTGATAGAAAGTGATGGCAGCAAAACATAGTCACTATAACAAGAATAGAAATATTTTTGCAATGCCCAAAAACTGATTGGTAACTTGAGTATTTTTGTGAAGGGAATCAGGTTTGGAGAATTACTTTTTGGCTTTCATTTTTTTGAATAAAAAAAGAGAAATTGCAACTTTCATGAGAGGAGTAAAATAAGAAAACATTACAAATACACTTTGTTGATAGGTTCATGTATATAATTCAGGGACGTTCGATTCATTAACAAAAAGGTAGAATGTTTTTTTTTGTAAGCAGATACACACGAAAGGGAACCCCTGTAATGTTCAAAGAACATCGCGTGAATCAAGGGACAGGAGATACGAATTAACATTCACTTTGAATTTCTGAATTTTGAAAACCTCAGGAAAAACCTCTTTCGGCAAGGTGTTCCAAAGCTCAGCTGTTCTATTGAAAAAAGATCCCTGAGCTAGAGAGGTTTAACAGGTCTCCAAATTCACAACAAAGGGTGGGAATTCTGTTCTCGTTGAGTCATCCGTGTAGATATTGCCAAGGGTGGAACGATTGATAACAATTCAGAAGAGCACCGACCGTGAAAATATCTATAGAAGAGAGACAAGTCTCCGACTTTTCTACGATGTGCCAATGAAGTGAGCGAGTCTGTGAGCGAAGAATCACCAAAAAGATCGATTGCCTTTCTTTGAATAGAATCGAGAAGTCTCAATGAATGTTTCGGTACTGAACTCCACACATGAGAACTGTATTTCAGGACAGGTCGTATCTGAGACTTGTAGATCATTAGAAGCTGACGGGAAGTGAAGTATTTTTCAGCAAGAAATAGAAATCCATCTAAAACAGCTACTTCACTGTTTCTTGCTCAATTTGTATACCAAGCATATGAAAATTGGATTAAATAGATAGCAAACAAAGGAAATATTTACATAATGAAGCCTACCCCTTAGCAATTTGTAGAGAAAGTTCCACTGACCAGTACAATTTGTCATTCAAGCCTTGACTAGATCTTGTTTCGCTCAGAGAAAGTTATCCATTGAGCTCTTCAGTTTGAGAATGTATAAATTGTAGAACACATTATAATAATACCAATAGAGACTCCAGAAAATTTCAACAAACTGTATTTGAGAGACCCAAAAAATAATTTTCCATAGTTCTCACAAATCGTCTGAAAACAATTCGTACAGACCGGTCCCAACTATACAGTGCTTTTCAGATAAAAGTATCCACCTTTAATAACTTTTGTAATACTGGTATGTAGGAAAAATCCAAAAACACGTCAATTTATTGAATTTATTTTTTGAAGTAGAATAAATAGCACAGTGAAAAAAAAAATAACAGTTGTACAACCCATTTATTACAGGCAAATAAGGTGAAAGTAAAACATAAGTAAACTTTGTGCAATTAAAAGAAAAATTGTTCATCTCATAAACTAACCACTTTAACCTACAAGTATTATACATTTTTGAAATCAGCTCAAAGAGGAGTATCCAAGTTTTACACAAAAACTATGAGAAGTAATTAAAAAAAAACAAGGGATGATGCTAGGGGTGGGGGGGTGGCTTTTCCAGTAAGTTTAAATAAGCCATAATGCTTGCCCCTTCCAACATAAATTGACGTGTTTTTGGATTTTTCCTACATACCAGTATTACAAAAGTTATTAAGGGTCTTCATCCCTGAATAAAATGGATTCGGAAACGAATTTTTTTATTATGATTGATGAAGGGTTGTATGAGGGTATAAAGGAAAAATAATAAAAAAAATATTCTTCAAGTATTAAATGAATGAAAAGGATTTTCTTTCTCATTTTTGGACATTTTTGTTCAATTCCACCATCAGAACGAAGGAATATTTTGGTGTGTTTTCTGTTCAATATTGAAGTCCATCATTTACTTAGCTAAACGACTGCCTTACATTTCTTCTGGATGTTCATTATATTCTGTTAATAATTTTACAAGAATGTGTTGTTTTCACAAATTGGATTTCCTTCCATCACTCCTATCGATTTGTGAAATATTCAATTTCATCCCAGTCATTTAATAAATGTTTGGTTTAGCCGTCGACCAGTGAAAACTGATTGTTACTTTCAATTCTGGATTTAGAAATAAAGATGAATTCTTTTTAATTGACACGCCTCTCAGGTTGCTCCTCCCACACGTCTGGTGAGGAAGAGAGAGAGTATCATAAAGCCAGTGTGCCAGGTGGCACAGGGTCGGACTAGGAATAGAAGGAGCTATAGGTTCTTTTGACCAGACGAAACTGAAAACTTTACAATTACAATTTTTTTAAGCTCGCCTGTCTGTATGTGTGCGTGTTCACGTTTCTATCTGATATCTTCCGGTTGGCTTAAAATTTTACTGGTATCCATCAATGGAGGGTCGATACTTCATGATATTATTATATTGAGAAATACCATGATAGCGGCTGTAGAATGTTGGACGAGTTCAGTTATTTCTGATTCGCTTTCATCTAAAATTGGTATATAGGAGCTTTTGGATTGTAATATCATGGTTTTTCGGACATTTCAGAATTCAACGGGTCAACTCAATGATAACAGAAGAAATTTTTGATTTTAGGTCCCATTCTATTTCAAGTTGTGGGAATTGTTGTTGGAGATCATGCTTTATTTGTCAATATCTTCCCAATTGTTTTAGAATGAAACGGTTTTTTGGGGGGGCGGCGGCGGCGTCTTTGATGTCCCTTTGAAGCGAAAACGTTACAGTGATGGGGAATGGCGGCAAGGTCCACAAACGAAACTTTAACTTTTCCCTACGAGATCGAATATCCGGTGATCGTAAGGGCTTTGCTTGTTCCTTTGGCGGCATTTCCATAAGTATTATAATTTAAATATTCACTTCAGCTAAGATTTGTATCCAACATTGTCACATGGTATTGGCAAGATATCCACAGTGAGTTCCAGAACTTTGAGAAGTGTGCATTGCTGATTTGGGGAATAATTTTTATTTTAATTCTGTTTATGAAAACTTTGTTGAGAAATTGACAAATTCTATTGCATGTATGAGGAAAAAAGTGTAAATGAATAGAAATGCTAAAAAAATCGCATAACTGATATATGGTATTAGAAAAATTGTGTTTGCATGAAATTTGAAGGGGAGGCGCGTAGACAGGTCGTAAAAATGATATGCTAATTCAAACAGGGGTAATAGGTACAGACGCATAAAAAGTCTACAGAAATGAAAAATGATAAGAATTGAATTGAAAAAAAATATGAATTGATACGGAAGTTCGATTTATTTGGGGGAAATAGGTGCTCGTGCGGAGAAAAACGTAAGGAAATGAATTTCATATGAGAAAAAGTGTTTTTGCACGAAATTGCAATGGAAAGCGAGCAGAAAGGTTGTAAAGACGAAATATTATTTCAAGTAGGGGAAATAGGTGAATTTGCGAAAAAACTCAAGGAAACAAAACAAACGGTATTTCATATCAGAAAAAGTGTTTTTAAACGAAATTGAAATGGAAAGCGAGCGGAGAGATTGTAAAAATGAAATATTATTTCAAGTAGGGGAAATAGGTGAATTTGCGAAAAAAACTCAAGGAAATGAAACAAACGGTATTTCATATCGGAAAAAGTGTTTTTAAACGAAATTGAAATGGAAAGCGAGCAGAGAGATTGTAAAAATGAAATATTATTTCAAGTAGGGGAAATAGGTGAACTTGCGAGAAAACCCAAGAAAATGAAACAAACGGTATTTCATATCGGAAAAAGTGTTTTTAAACGAAATTGAAATGGAAAGCGAGCAGAGAGATTGTAAAAATGAAATATTATTTCAAGTAGGGGAAATAGGTGAACTTGCGAGAAAACCCAAGAAAATGAAACAAACGGTATTTCATATTGGAAAAAGTGTTTTTGCACGAAATTGAAATGGAAAGCGAGCAGAGAGATTGTGAAAACGAAATATTATTTCAAATAGGGGAAATACGTGAACTTGCAAAAAAAACAAGGAAATGAAATAAACGGTATTTCATATTGGAAAAAGTGTTTTTGCACGAGATTGAAATGGAAAGCGAGCAGAGAGGTCGTAAAAATTGAATATTAATTCAAGTAGGGGAAATAGGTGAACGTGCGAAAAAAAAACCAAGGAAATGAAACAAAGATGAAATCAAAAATTGCAAATGCATAGAGGAATTCGCGAAAATGAAATAACTCACTTTACGTAGGAAAAATAGATGAGAATGCTAAAAAAGCCCAAGAGAAAAATCGATATTTTTTCGATGGAAAAGTGTTTTTGTACGAATTTGGAAGAATGACACTTAAAGAAGTCGCGAAAATGAAACATTAATTCAATTGGGAAAAATAGATGCAAATGCATAGAAGAGTGTTAAGAATTGAAAAAATAGAATAAAAAAATAAATTGCGATTACATGAAAAATTTCACAAAAATAAAAAACTACATCTTAAATAAGGAAAATAGATGAAAGTGCAAAGAAAAGTATAAGAAAATGTAACAATTGATATTTCATATTGGAAATAGTTTTTTCACACGAAATTTGAGGAGAGGTGCGCAGAGGGATCGTGAAAATGGTATATAAATTCAAATAAGAAAAATGGTACAGAAACACAGAAAATTATTCGAAAATGAAAATGGTATTTAATAAATAGGCAAGAAATGTAGCATCTCCTACCGTTAATAATCAATAAAATATCATCTTTCTCGATATGTTCTATGAACTATACTATAATTTTTGATCTTATAGGCATTTTGATGATATTTGGATTTTTTATTATGCGGATACGGTACGTCTAAATTTGATGTTTGAGTGCAAAATACCATATATGGAAAAAATCTCCAAATGTATCGAGGCTTCCCACACGAATATTAGAAAAACTAAAATGAAATTTCCTCACCAAACTAAGAATCTGTGGTCCTTGCATCAGCTGAGATGCCTGGAAGTCGAAAGCTAGTCAACTCGAAAGCGATATATGAGTAGATAGTGGTCCAAATTGAAAAAATTACGACTCTTTTCATATTGCCCTTCGGGGTTGTACAACAAGTATCTCATTCAATAACATGGTATTTGATTCCCAGGTATATGTCTTTGGTGGCAAAGTTCTCTGGGGGTAAAAGGATCAACTATACAATTGCGATTTTGTTATATATACCAAAAATGATTTCAGCATAGAGAGAATACATAGAGACGTTTGTGTCTGGGAAACAAAAATGCTTCCAAAGCTGAAATCATTTTACGTAGATTGTATTCTACCCGAAATTCTGGACGGGCGTCTTCCTAGAGGAATGAGAATCAGAGATGCTCCTGATATTATCGAGTTAAGAAAAAAAATGGAAAAAAAAAGAAAGAAGTAGCATTTTTTCATATCTATTAATATTTAAATAAAACATCTAGAAAATAATTTTCTTCGAACTCAAAAACCACTACATAGGTACCATAGATCTTCCATAGATTGCGACCATATTTCACAAAACTAGTCTGCCATTTTGGATTTTAAAATTTCAACACAAAAAATCACGCCTGAAGACTACAAAATATCGATTTCAATTCGAATCGGTCCATAATCACAAAACTCGCCAGACACCTTGAAGCCGCCATTTTGATTCATTGATTTTAACAAAAGATTCATAATGTTGATCATGAAAACCTCCACGTACCAATTATGGATCGAATCAGACCATAATCAAGTCTTGTTCAACTTGAATTATTTATTTTTTACAAAATATTTATAATCTCAAACCCTGAATCAACCCCGAAAACCTCAGAGCAATTATGAATCGAATCGGACTATAATTAAATTTTCGTTCAACTTGAATTGATTATTTTTTACAAAATATTTATAATCTCAAACCCTAAAAAATCCTCATAGCAATTTTGATTCGAAGCGGACCATAATCACAAATCTCATTCGCATCTTGAATTCATCAATTTTGATAAAAGCTTCTTAATCTTCGAATAATTTGCAATTGCCGTGTAAGCCGAACAGGTTTGAATCTGAAATGTAATTTGAAAGAACGAGCACGATGGTGAACTGAATTCGGCCCTGTTTTGCCTGAGCGTGGCCAAGTTAGAAGTAGGGCGGAGTTTGTATTTATTTCATCAGGCGAACTCGCTCTGCCATCTAGCGATATACGTTCTCGTAACTAAAGGCTAAATACTCTTAAAGGTGGATACTTTTATCTGAAAAGCACTGTATTTCAAACTCCACAGTAGTGTGTCGGACCAACATCTGTCGGAAAATAACTACTTTTCTGGCTCTTACCACGAAGGACTTCGAATTGGATGTCAGTATGGGGCCGTTCATAAAATACGTTCGCATACAAGGGGGGGGGGAGGGGTCTGGCTGAGTGTGAAAAGATGTGACAAGGGGGGACGGGGGGTATACGGCAACGTGACGTTCGCCGTTTATTATTTTCTGACATGAGTGCTAGAAGCCAGCGTGACCACTTTTGGTAGAAATCTACTTTTTCAGTAAGTGGATTTCTGACGAAAATTGAAAAATTATGGTATAAAAGATATCTTCAGTAGATTTTGGTAGAAATCTACATGTGCGACATCTTCCAACGAATTCCTGAACTCGTCAGATTTTTTTAATCAAATCTATAGTGACTCCATCTTTGCCTATACAACTGAAACAAAATGAAGCGATTTTTTACTATTTCATTGTGTTATTGAGCATTGAATCATCTGATTATATAAAATATGTATATTATTTGTGACCATCTATATTGAAATTGTTTATGAATATATTGAAACCAAAGGCCAACCAACATATAATATTATTTATTATTTACATGTCCGCTATGAAAGATATTTATTAATTTATTCAAATTTTATTATAATGATTAAATAAATATTTTTAATTTTTAGAATTTGTGTACTATCATTTAGAATTTATCATACTCAGCAGGGAGGGGGTCTCAGTTTGTGTGACGTAATATTTCTAGGGGGGTCACAGAAAGTGTGACACAGCGTGACAATGGGGGGGGAGGGGGTCAAAAAAAGCTGATTTTAGTGTGACGTATTTTATGAACGGCCCCTATGTGGTTCTTCAAAAACCAAAATATTCCAATTGCTTTCGGTGATATGCTCAAGTTATAATTAATTGATTATCTTATTGGGAACGTACATATTTGCATATCGGTTTCGGGCTGAGTATAGTTAGTACAAATCGATCGTTCTTAGATTAGATTTTTAGCCATTCGTCAAGTGACTTACTTTTCTGGCATTTTACTTCTCCCGCAAAGGAGGATACGGCCATTTCACAACCTTTTTACTTTTCCAACTATAATCAATGACCAAAACAGAGAATTTATTCCTTTGATATCCAAAGTACACAGTATTTTCATCAACATTGTAATATCGCAAACCCCTCACAACCCCTATTCGATCCCAATATTCGCTCGTCATCGTCTGATTGAAATTCCCAATGATATTTCAATTCTCTCAGTGCATTTGACGACTGCAGTAATCTAGTGTGTCACAGCGACAAGTGTAAAAACAAACAGGGGTCCCCCCAAGATAGCTCCAAATTATTTCCTATACACATAAAAGGTGTAACCAATCTGAATATTAAAACTGCTACCCCCGGGAGCCGGAGGGTGGCTCGCCCTTTGTCATATGCAGCTTCCCATAAATGTAACACTTTATTCATCAACTTGTCGCCGGATTATTGCGAGGGAGGACGTCCAGCTGCCTGGAACGTTTTTACGCTTTTTATATAATTGATTCTCATGGTGCGACTAATTTGCAATTTGAATTTACATAATCATACACGCAGCTGTATTTGTTTTTTATTTCGGTTGGGTAATGGGTTGCTGGGGATGGGGACACTTGCTGTGACAGAAGATAATGTGAAGGACGATGAGTGATGGTGAATTGAGTGAGAAACTTTGTATTCAACGGTAGTAATTCGAATGTCAGTTTGAAAAACTGTTTTTATTTATACAAATTCACATGAAAGGGAAGCCCTGTAATGTTCAATGAACACCACAAATCAATGACTTTCAAACAGTGGTTAGGTTATATTCTGATTTATTTTAGTTCTTCAAGGGATATTCTAGATTCTAGAAATACTGTCACGAATCTTTTGGAATATTCACGAGTATATCCTATAAATGTTCCTTGTGAGTTCAGAATGTTCTGTGGAGATTTTTATACAAATGTTCTGGAAACATTATCACAGAATATTGTCAGAGTGTGAAGTCGTAATTTTCTCATTATATTCCTATAATAGTGCATCAATGTCTCCAGTAGACTAACCAAGAACAGTCTTTTTTTTAATATGCACATTCACAGGAAAAGGAAACCCTGTAATGTTAAGAGAACTCCGCGTGTAGGGTCAACAAGCCATTGAATGAACACCACCCAGTTATTTTTGTTACGGTAAGTGCAAATCAACGCATTAAAAAGATGTATTTTATAGTTTTACCCATAACATATTATCGAATCTAACATCGAGATAGTGGAGAAAACAATCGAAAGATTATATTACTCTATTGAAAGTTTATATCATTCATGTGCTTACAGTTGAATTTTGGTGTTCATTGACTAGTTTCAAAATAACGGATTTATTCAGTAAATGAACAGCCATTCATTTACTGGCGATCTACGCAGTAATATAAAAATGAGCGAAAATGAACCTAATGATAATGTGAAGTAAGTGCTTTGATAATTGATGAAAGATTGTTTTCAAATCAACCTGATAACAGTAAATGAACGGGACTTTTTATAATGTTCATTCACGGCGAGAGTGCCAGCAAATGAACAGCATCTTTTCCTTAGTCCATTAATTGGTGTAACACACGTGGAATCTTCAATGTTGATATCAATTAAATTTGATACTATCACTAAGTATTATGATTTTAAACTTACTTTTGAATTGAAATTCTGTTATAAAATCAAATAACGTTGTATAAAACAGAATAATCATTATTTTCGAACAAATAAAGCATTTGTTCATTAACTGGGTGTTTGCCGTCCATTTACTTGGCAATGGTGTTCATTCATTGGGCTTTGGTACTTTTCGATTTTCGAAGGTTCATAATACGAAAAATCATTGAAAGAATTATATTTTTATGATGTACATCGATTATAGAAACACTAAAGTTATCAAATAACTAATCACATAAAAATAAAACCTCAAAGAAAAATCACTTATGGTCCTAGAAAGTTACAACTACCGTTAATCGTTCATTTACTGGTCTGGTGACCCTATCAAGGAGAGGAGATACGAATCAACATTCACTTTGAATTTCTGAAGTTTGTAAGCCTAAGGAAAAACTTCTTTTGGCAAGGAGTTCCGAAGCTCAGCTGTTCTATTGAAAAAAGATTCCTGAGCAAGAGAGGTTCGACAGGTGTCCAAATTCACAACAAAGAGGTGGGAAGTCTGTACACTCGTCGAGTCATCCGTATAGATATTGCCAAGCGTGGAACGATTGATAACAATTCAGAAGAGCATCGACCGTGCAAAAATCTATAGAAGAGAGACAAGTCTCCGACTCTTCTACGATGCTCCAATGAAGTGAGCGAGTCTGTGAGCGAAGAATCACCAACAAGAGGGATTTCTTTTCGCTGAATAGAATCGAGAAGCTTCAATGAATTTTTTGGGTACCGAACTCCATACATGAGAACTGTATTCCAAGACAGGTCTTATCTGAGCCTTGTAGATCATTAGAAGCTGACGACAAGTGAAGCATATCTAACATGGTTTTTCCATGTGAGATTATTACTGATCGTAATTCTTAGCATCGACATACTTAACTCTGTAGGAATAGTTTCTCCTGCCATCTGAATACTAGCTGATGATAGATCGGTTATCTTTGAGAAGAGACATGCCTGGATATGGGGACTCTGGTATAGAAACTAGTATGAAGAGTACTGTCGTCCAGAAACTATGTACTGAAAAATATGTTTTCTCGAGCAAATCATTGATATGAAGCAGAAACAAAGTGGACGCCAGAACTGGACCCTGTGGAACCCCTGCACTTATTGCAAGAATATCAGATGATACTCTACATACAGAGACCTATCAGAAAAGAAACTCTCCAACAAAGCACACAAATGAGGAGGCAAACCATAAGACGACAGTTTAGAAAGGAGACCCCGCTGTCGAATTTAATCAAACGCTTTTGAAATATCGAGTGCTACAGCTATTGTTTCTACGAATTTTTTGATTAAATGTTGCCAAATATGAGAAACATGAGCCAATAAGTCACTGGTTGATATTTGATGACGAAGTCCGTATTGTCGATCACTGATTATTCCTGATTTCTCTAGATATTTAATAAGCTTTATATTGATTGCTTTTTCAATGGAATTTGGAAATGATAATTGGTCTATAATAACAAGGTAGAATTTTCTTTGTTTTTTAAGGTGCTGGCTGAAGTCTTGCAGTCCGCCAGGACTTAGGAAAAACCCTTAAGTTATATAAAAGGTTGTATAATTCGCGAAGTACTGTTGTCATTCAGATCTTCGTCAGAATATTCGTTAATTACTTAGTTTTTTGTTGTCTCCTCACTGGAAAAGAAAAAGCTTCAGATATAATTTCAAATTTTTACATCTGTTTTAAAATTCGTATATTTCCATATTATAAAGAAGCAAAATTTGAGAATCTTAAGTGACCGTTTCTTGATGAAAATCCATATTAAACAAATAATATACAGTTGCCTGTAAGATTTTCACATATTAAGGTTTACCAAACCGCGACACGTGTTTCGCTTTACAGTAGTTTTATCAAGCAGGAAGTTCCCGTTTTTTCACTCCCATCATGCTTGTGTGATGATTTCTGCTGTTACCGCTCATTTTCAGTGATGACCGAATGTAGTAAAACAATCGCTTTCTTCATGGATATAACTAAATAAATTCTGAGAAACCATGGTTCAATGAAAGCTGCTCTGAGGCTGTCAAATCCAAACAAACGGCATTCAATCGCTGGCGTCAAAACCCCAGTTTGGAGACGAGATCTGAATATGTTAACGTAAGAAATAGGTGTAGTGCAACGATTGAAGCTGCTTAAGAAGCACATAATCAGAAAATTCGTACAAAATTCGATGAATGTTCAAACGGTTCTCGTTCGTTTTGGTAATTTGCTAAAGCTGTCACCATAAATTTCACTTTCAGTTCATTTCACCCTTTAACCAAAGAAGATGGATCACAAGCCACCACTGCCCAACAAAAAGTCAATTTATTTCCAAATATGTTTGCTGGAAATTCTACTCTGGACTCATCGGGAAAAGATCCCCCGAATATCACGTCTGTCGACAGTCATATGCCTGAGATAATTTTTCATCAACAAACAATAAGAAATATTTCAATGGACCTGAAGACGAATGAGGCTTGCGGATCTGATGAAATCCCAGCAATTGTTCTGAAAGTATGTGCCCCAGAATTGACACCAGTACTTTGCGAATTATTCAACCTTATATAACCTGGTGATTTTTTCTAAGACCTGAAGGACAGCAAGAGTACAGCCAGTTCCTGAAAAGGGGAAGAAAACTTTACCTTGTAATTATAGACCAATTGCATTGCTTCCTATCATTTCCAAAGTCATGGAAAAACTAATCAATATAAAGCTTATTAAATATCTAGGGAAATCAGGAATATTTATGATCGACAATACGAGTTTCGCCATTGAAGATCAACCAGTGACTTATTGGCTTATGTTTCTCATATTTGGCAGCAATGAATCGAGAAATTCGGAGAAACGATAGCTGTTGCACTCGATATTTCGAAAGCGTTTGATCGAGTTTGGCATCAGGGTCTCCTTTCTGAAATGCCCTCTTATGATTCGTCTCCTTAGTTGTGTGCTTTGTTGAAGAATTTTTTTCTGATAGGTCTCTGTATGTGGTTGTTGATGGAGTATCATCTGATATTTTCCAAATAAATGCAGGTGTTCCACAGGGTTCAGTTCTAGCGCCAACTTTGTTTCTGCTTCATATCAATGATTTGCTCGAGAAAACATCTTGTTCAATACATAGTTCTGCGGACGACAGTACTCTTCATACCAGTTTCTCTTCCAGAGTCCCCATACCAGCTCGAGAAACAAAAAACTCAAAGAAACATTCACGTCAATAAAATTAACGACGTCTTGGCAAAAATAATAGAATGGGGTGAGATGAACTTGGTGGAACTTAATGCTACGAAAACCCAGGCATGTCTCTTCTCAAGAAAAGCTGAACTATCATCATCAAATATCCAGATGTCAAGAGTAACTATTCCTACAAAATAAAATATTTCGGTGTCAGGAATTAAGATCAGTGATAATTTCTCATGGGAAAACTATGTGAGATCGATCGCTAAAAGTGATTCCTAAAAACTTGGATTTCTATTTCGTGCGACGAAATACTTCACTTGTCGTCAGCTTCTACTGATCTATAAGGCTCAGATACGACCTGTCATGGAATACAGTTCTCATGTGTGGAGTTCGGCACCAAAACAATCATTGAGGCTTCTCGATTCTAGTCAGAGGAAGGCAATTCGTCTTGTTGGTGATTCTTCGCTCACAAACTCGCTCACTTCATTGGAACATCGTAGAAGGGTCGGAGACTTGTCTCTCTTCTATAGATACTTTCACGGTCGATGCTCTTCCGAATTGTTATCAATCGTTCCCCGCTTGGCAATATCTACACGGATGACTCGACGAGTACAGAATTCCCACCCTTTAGTTGTGAATTCGGAAACCTGTCGAACCTCTCTTGCTCAGGGATCTTTTTTCAAACGAACAGCTAAGGTTTGGAACTCCTTGCCAAGAGAGGTTTTTCCTGAGGCTTACAAACTCGAAAAATTCAAAGTGAATGTTAATTCGTATCTCCTGTCCCTTGATTCACGCGGTGTTCTTTGAACATCACAGGGCTCCCCTTTCGTGTGAGTCTGCATATATAAAAAAAAAAACTGTCAAGCAATAAAATGTCATTTTTGATTCAATTTTACAAAGAATTGAAAACGACGATTCGCTGACGATTGGTTTTAGAGCCAATAAATATAGTCATGAGATCAAATTTATCAGGTCGAATGTTACATATCCCATCATTTTCAAAAAACACGTGTATGCTAAACGAACTATTAGCTGACAGCTGTCAAATACGTAATGAACGACGGTTCTGAAAAGTGAAAAAAGAAAAATGTCTATTGTTCACCAATATTAACGATATCAATCCGGGAAATAGATAAACCTCGCATATCCTCAGAACGAAAGACCTGGATGCTGTATGGACCCAGTCCAATAACGTATAAATGAATCCCTGCAATCAAACGTCAGATCAACTTATCCAAGATCAGCGTTAATGAGGAACATCTATATTAGATGAAAGTTCAGCTGCGGACCGACAGACTGACCGACAGGCATATAAGTCAACAATTATCAGATTCCCTGGGGCCGCGGCCAACGTTTCCGAAGTATCTGATCGAACGCTCGCCTTGGGATGTCTTAGTCAGAACTTCTGGCCCTTGGCCCTTGATGCTTCCAATCACTGGCGGACTGCTGCAATTAAATCCCCTTTATGGTTGATGGAATTCCGTGTTATTGTTGGACGTGTTGGAGAATATCATTCTTTCGGTGGTGATTTATTATGGGGCAGCGATAAGGCGAGAGTTTTTTGTTATTCACCTTGTCAGCGATTCGGAGGAGGAGATATTATAGCTCTCGGTGGGGAAGATCAAACTTCTTTGGATTTGTTATTCGAGCAGAAGGCAGGAGAATGGCATGTTTTGATCTGAAACGGATTATAGCGAAAAAAATAGGCCAGTCATTTTTTTGTTTGAAGTGTTTATTGTGATGAATATTTGATGAATCCTGGTTTTTGGACAGTTTCCTACGGCAACATGAGTAAGTGATATCTTTCACTTTTCGTGCCACATCTCGTGAAATATCAAAAATTTGCCAATTCTATTGGAGGTCAAGTAGATTCGTTATTGATTACTAACAAAAATGTTCCTAAATGACGACGTATATAATCACTTTTTTTCGAAATGTGAAAGCTTACAGGTCGACCTACAAATTGTGAAAATCACACAAAAAAACCTGATTTTCATATTTTGAAGGAATAACATTTAATAATTAGTTGTCGCTACAACACATAATACATAATAGTTATGACTGTTATTATTGATGTCATTTTAGGCAAGTGAACTACCAAATTACACACTAATGTGTTTACTCGTCTAAAGTTATATTAATACTGACAGTCCTAACTGGCATGTGTTGTTCAATAGTATATTGTACAACATAATAATAATAATAATAATAATAATATTTATTCAATACAAAAATACAAAAAACTTAGATACAATTTGATCGGGGAATAAATATAAGGAGAGCGATAAGTGCAAAGGACTTGTATCGCAGTTATAAGAATAATTAAAAACAAAAATATATTACAGTTTCCTGTATGATTTTCACTCACAAATGAGTGAAAATCATACAGGAAACTGTAATATATTTTTGTTAATATGGATTTTCATCAAGTATCGGCCAGTTCAATTCAATAATTAAAAATATTAAAAATTTAAAAATTTTTCGATAAAAGCATTTGACAGTACTTCGATAAAACAGATACATAGAGTCTATAACACAATTAATATTGTCCCTCTTATACTATTCAGAGAAAATACAGTATACCTTTCCTTTTCCCTCTACCCAAACATCACCAAGCGGCAACATGCATGAAACAAAAGAATCACAAGGATCACTATATGAAAAAAAATTATTGCGACGTAAATAAATTAGGCCCTCAAGGGATACCCCGCACGTGGGCCTCTCGACGTACATGTACAACAATTACCATTCACACCATGAATCGCTGGGATAATCGATGCACACAAATCACCACCCCACAGTGTCCGGACAGAAATATGGAACTGGTATAAACAGATACAATTATGAACAGTAGAGATAGAGACAGAGATATATGGTATATTTCCATTGAAATTTCCATTTGAAATTTAAATATATATTTTCAGTTATTTTTCAGATCAATCATATAGTGCACCTCCTTTCTAGGTATGCTAAGTATCCATTTTTTCACTCTGTATTTGAATAGTTGGGTGGAGTTTAATTGTTTTAATTCAGGTGGTATGATATTATAAGTTCTTGGTGCAAGATATACAAAGCTTCTCTGTCCTATGGTTTTCGACATATTAGGCACTACCAGTGAGTTTTCTTTCGATCTTGTGAAATGGCAATGATCAATATGTTTACTGGTGATAAACTTTTTTTTTTGATGTGTTACAATGGATTAACAAGTGAGAAACAAGTGAGAAAAACGACATATTTCTCACGCATTGTACATTGTACTTTTTCTACGGTTGCGTTGTTTTCAAGTGTTGAAAATTAAATTACATACAGGGTGTCCCAAACTCAATGGCCTATTAGACATTTCTGGAAAACGGGACATAGGATTATTTTGAAAATTTGAATTCTTGGGTAATTAGTTCTGTTCTATCGATCTAAAATATTTTGAGCGCTGCGACGTTGCCGCTTATATTGAAAAGTAGCAACAACTTTGATATTCTAAATGGAACACCCTATATATTATTGCATTTCTCGCTTTGTTATTGCTTTCCAATTATTTTTGTATGATACTTCTCTATACCTATCTTCAGTGGTTTTCGAGAAATTCATTGATTTCCTTATTTTTTTGGGCGAAACGTAGCTTTAATCAAATGCTTATTATTGCGGTATTTGGATTCGAAGACAGCTGAAATTTTGAATGTAGTTTGATAATGCCCTGTTTATTAGTTGTGTCTAAGAAAATTTCTTCTCCATTATACAGGGTCTCTCAAAATTTGTGAATTCACCGACACATACAAAAGTGGTGAAAAGTGCAGTTTTTCAAATGGAACATCCTATATATTATCGAAAATCCTGAAAGACAATTGAAGTTCCTTTCAAATGATGTGTCATGTTCCTATACCTACATAGTCAGGTTTCCGAAATAAATGCAAGTTTCTATAAAAATTGTATTATTTTAACATATTTTGTATTAGGTAGCTACGAAATGTCATGGAACATGTCATTATGAAAATTCGACAATCAATGCATCAATAATGAAACATCATTAACGTAAATTTTATTAGAAAAGAATCAAAATGGAAGGCAAAAACAATTCAAATGAAATTTTGATGAAATTGATTACTCTTCATGGCCAAACAAACTTTAAGTCAGACAAGCAGTGATTTTCATAGTGTTTCTTTCAGAAGAAAGTATTGAAAATGGATTATAATGCATATTCAAATCTAGATATTTCAAATTTGTTTTATATTCACGGTGAGTGCCAAAGAATTGTTTCGAGAACATGAAACAGAAAATTCAATGAACTTTATGCAAATTTACCGCATATGAATAGAAGAAAATTCAGAAGAATTGAAGGGAATCATGCTGTGTTTGGGAATATTGAAGCACCAAAAAATCAAATCATGCCGATAACTGGAGACGAAGTAAATGAAATAAAACATTTTGCATGTTCTTGCTATAATTTGATCACATTGACCATGAAGAATAAACAATTTCCATTTTTATTCTTTTCTAATCAAATTTACGTTATTGAAAGCGCAAACGTTTCATTATTGATGCATTGATTGTCGAATTTTCATAATGACATGTTCCATGACATTTCATAGCCACCTAATACAAATTATGACAAAATAATTCAATTTTTATATAAACTTGTATTTATTTCGGAAACCTGACTATTTAGGTATAGGAACATGACCCATCATTTGAAAAGAACTTCAATTGTCTTTCAGGATTTTCGATAATATACAGGATGTTCCATTTGAAAAAATGCACTTTTCACCACTTTTGTATGTGTCGGTAAATTCACAAATTTTGAACGACCCTGTATAATGAAGAAAAAATTTCCTTAGACACAACTAATACACAGGGCATTGTCAAACTACATTCAAAATTTCAGCTGTCTTCGAATCCAAATACCACAGTAATAAGCATTTGATTAAAGCTACGTTTCGCACAAAAAATAAGGAAATCAATGAATTTCTCGAAAACCACTGAAGATAGGTATAGGAAAGTATTATATAATAATAATCGGAAAGCAATAACAAAGCGAGAAATGCAATAATATATAGGGTGTCCCATTTAAAATATCAAAGTTGTTGCTACTTTTCAATATAAGCGGCAACGTCGCAGCGCTGAAAATATTTTAGATCGATAGAACAGAACTAATTACCCAAGAATTCAAATTTTCAAAATAATCCTATGTCCCGTTTTCTAGAAATGTCTAATAGGCCATTGAGTTTGGGACACCCTATATATAATAATACTTGAATGTCATTAACTCATTTTTATATTTTACTCAAAATAGCAATTGACAGTGATATTTGAACTATTTTGTAAAGTAATTCTTGGAAGGTTTTGTTTCAACATGTTTTCGTTTATTGAAATTTTAGCTGCGGTCGAAGTTGAACTTGATGAAGAAACGTACTGAGCTTCCACAGTTTTGTTGTGTTCAGGTACTAATGGCGCTGAAGGCTGAATGGATTCTACTATACTTTTTGGAAATTTTCATTTTGTTAGCTATGGAGTTGTCGTGATTCAGCAATATTGCTGGATTTCCAACACCTATGGCGTTTTAAAGTTAAAAGATCTGCTCCTGCTTTAACTAAAATAGTCGCAGATGACCTTCGGAAACAGTGGCCAGTATATAATTCAGAGTTCGGTAATTGCAAAAATTTCGCTATTTCTTTCGCCATGGTGCCAAATTTATTTTTTCCCACAGGCTGGCTGTTTCTTACATTTGCTACTTTTGTAATTTAAAAGAAAGTGTTTCATTTGTGCATGGTCCAAGCTTCACATATTTTTTGTGAATTTGGTAGAATTCTCCTGTGACTGTGGAATTTTTTGGAACCTTGGTTTTAGTATCAGGTAATTTCATTATAAGGGCAAAATTAAGATCTTTCATGTCATCAATTTTTGATTTTTGAAGTTTATCACAACAGCATGCCCCTGTAAGGCCAATAGCTGAAGTAGCCTGATATCAGCAAATACTTTTCATCAGGTGCATCTTTTAAAAATTGTTGAATTTCTTCAGGAGTTAATATTTTTGAATGTTAAATAGCATATTTTTCAGATTTGCGTTGCAAAAATGCACGTAGTTTTACGTATTTTGATATACCAACACAGCTTTTAATAATTAAAGTACTTCTCAGCATCGAGTACTGTCGATGATTTCAATCTTCTTGACAATTGTTCAAACTAAACTGGTAAGGTATTTTCGGAACAAGAATTTACATTGGCTTTCATTTTACAGTGCATAAAGATTCTGTGAGCTATTTCATATCTTTCTCTTGATGTGCTTGGTAGCAAATTATTGCAAACATCTATTGCTTTCTGAACAATTTCTGGAGGTGTATTTTCCAACTCTGAATCTTCGTATTCCATTATATTCAGAATATTTGATGAATCTGAACTGTTTATACTATACTATAACAATCAACAATAAAACCATTTTCGTTTGGTAAGTTGACAGCAATAATTATGCAGTGGTCCGGTTTTGTTGTTATGGAAACGCCAACAATGGGCTACTTGGATATTGCACGCGAATCGTCAGCGTAGCGTTGTCAACATGGAGAACATGTCATATCAATCTAACATGTAGAAATTCATGACTGACTTGGGTTATCGTGATAACAATGAGAAATTATTTTCCACTGTAATGGCGGATATTTCTCACTGCGTGAGAAATCTTTTGTTTTGAAAGTATGAAAGCGATGAGAGAAGTGGCACATTATATAGCATCCGTAGAAAAATATATTTTGTTCGTTTTTTTGAATAACTCCGCCACTCAAAACTGCCTTTTGCGACTGAAATCGTGTCTGAATAATAAACCGAACAGCCGCCAGTTTGTGAAACCCGCCCTCCAACAATCACTTCCTGCAGACCGTTCCGTGTCCTGCTGTCATAATCCGATCCTCCTGGGAGACGCCGACATAAATATTTTATGGATTTAGCTTGTTCGGTGCATTATACTTATCGCGTTTGCTATTTGATCTGATGCCGTGCCCGGGACAGATTTGCGCCATCACTTTTACAGCTTCTCTTTCGCAGAACTGCCTCGCGATCGAAGAAGAATTTTGTGTCACGAATCTCCACCTGCGAGTTTGTTTTGGTCGGTATTTTATGGATTTTGATTTTGGGGAGCAGTCGATGAAAATGTCTGGGACTCACTTATCTACTAGTCCATACTAGTCCAGTAAAGTGAAACATAATAGGGGGTTCGTGCTTGGCCATGGTAAGAAAAAAGACTTGCTCGTTTGTTCTCTGTTCGAATTATTCCTTCTACTTATTTGTTCTGTGCATCATCGAATCACATTGCTTCAAATTTCAATAAATTCACCTCTGATAATGCCAAAGTTCTTAATTCAGCAAAAAACTCCTACAAAAGAATTCTCGTGGAAATCATTGACATAGAAAATGAACGAAGCAGCATCAATCGAATAACAGATAAACTAAATTCGAATTCGATTCATACAAACATATTATACATAAAACGTTAGAAAAGTGATAATTCGAACAGATAACAGACAAGCGATTTTTCTTCCTTATCTTGAGATAGATTCCACCAACCAATGAACAATTACATAATAACACCCTATATAATAGACAGCAACTCTTGAATGTTTGAAGGTATTCAGAATAAATTCCAAAGTAAAAAGAGTCTTTACAGTCCAAACCTCCCTTTGCTGTTTCTTCTGTTCGACGTTCTGGCTCCCATTTTGAAGTGATTTTCGAGACTTTTAGAAGAAAGCTGTGAATTGTGTCCCGATCAGTCGCGTCCCCTACTAAAATACCAAGCAAGACAAAGCACTGACTTCAGTAGTTTATTCTGTATCAGAGATACTGGTATTCATTTGGTTTGTCCGAATGTATAGTCCCTTACGATAAAACCTGCCCTACTTTATATTGATCGATTATATATCACTCACTGTTGAAAATACCTTATCTTTTGAAGGAACATGTGTCTTGGAAATAGTCCACTCTGTTGTCATAGCTAATACCAATATCATTTTTGGGGAACTTAGACTCATCGTTTCCTATAATTCATTTTGGATTGAGGTGGCCTTTACTTGATGAAAATCCATAGTTATTACGCTATAAGGTAGAACACTATTAAATTTTCACAAAATTTATTGTCTTCGCGACATGTTTCGATACACTGTATCTTTATCAAGCGAATGTATTTAAACACTCCTTATACACCTTATAGCGTATAATTTATTTTCAGAAATTAGGAATCTTCTTGAGAATCAACTACCCTAACAGCAAAGGTTAGCTTGATATGTTCTGGTATACCATTTTCGCTTATAATTGAACGAGTGCATAAAAATTACCGATAATTTTGCAAGAAAGCGAAAAAAGAAATTCTCAAGAAAATGTTATTTTTTGTTCATTTATACTTTCCTCTATCGATTGTATGGAGTACTCACCTAAACGCGAAATGCTTTTCTATTTTTGAAGTCTATCTGACATTTATTTGTGTTGTTTACTGACGTCTAGCGATACGGTTTCGAATGTGTTGTTATGGTGACTATTGATACAATGCAATTACAGCTGTGAGTTTTCGGTAATTGCATTGCTCTTATGGGACATTTTATATATGAGGAAAATATTCATCTGAAGAATTCTGTACGAGCTTCTTTCGAACTTTAACATTTTTCTATTAACGAATTCATTAGTATAATCATTTTCTCCGAGTACATTTTCCAAGGTATATTTTTCCCTGTCTTGAATATCTGGATTTGATGATATAATTCGTGCTTTTTCGTAGCTACTGTTGATAATACTCTTTTCTACACTGAACTGATAGTTTCAATTGGAATGTGTATACCGATTTCAACGACATGTATGAATTTTTTTCGTTTTCAAGGAAGAGTAAACCCTAAAAATGGATTTTAATACACTATCTAGAGATCTGGTCCTTCCAAGGGCTCACAAAATGTCCATGTAGGAGAAGGGTAGAGTATAATGGGTGTACATTCTATAATATCCTTCCAATAGCCATAAAAAATTCTCGAAAAGTCATGTTCTCAAGAGTCAATCACAAAAATTTTCAAAAAATCATCAACTTCCGATACTGATTTACCATATGGTTTCTGATGATTAATAATTTCAATTCAATGATAACATTTTGATACTTGGCACATGAATTGAATGTTTTTAAGTGTACCTTTATTGTTTATATTTATACGTTCTGAACTTGATATAAACCTAACGTTTTCTTGGCTTACTGTACCAAAGAAACAAATATCATCATTATTTCAACATTGACAAGTTGTAAGAAGGTCATAAATTGAACTATATGTTGACTGTACTTTTTTTTATACTCACACATTTTTATATTTGCACATTGATCTTCGTTTTAACATAAACTTGAGCTTGTCTCTGTTTATTGTGCGTGGAATTTTTTGTATTTACTCCTCAACCGAAGGAATGAATGAATATTATTATTAACATTTTATCTAACTTCTTGAATAACATTCAAGGGTAGGTGAACTGATATTGATATCCCAACGTTCATATCAAATTTCGATTATAGAAATTAGAAGATAGAACCGCGAAAATGACTTTCTAACATTTTTCTCGTAGGTATCATGAAGACCTAAAGTCGTCTATACCACCATGACAAAAAACCCCTATAGATACTCTCTCCTTTCTCCCTATCAACCACGTAACTTCTGAAAGCTCGAGAAAATCTCCATGAATGCTCTTTGATCGTGTATGGACGATGAAGCAAATCGGGATTCATAGATCGGCAATTTCTCTAACGCTCCCACGGGACCAGCGTCCGGCTTTCGGACATCAGCGTATTCTCTTTATGTGTCCAGAAAATTATACCTTGTGCTCTATGTTATGGCCCGGGAAAGTTTCCCCCATTGCGAAGCGCTGGCGTGGTTGCCATATTTGCGCTCTCTGGTTCTTTTGTGGTGTTGGAACTTCTTATGAGTCATCACTTTTTTTTTCTGAAAGGAAAAAATTATAGCTTTGGTACGGTGTTTTTGTACGGCACTGGTTTCTTCGTGATTAGCTTGTCATTAACTATTATCTTGAGGAAAGCCGCATCAAAATCGGTCGTTACTTTCCATTTTCGAGGGAGAATACAATTTTCTATTGTGTATAGTCTATTGTACCACTAAAACTTAAGTTCCGCTAGGTTATTCGACCATGAATAATTGTTTTTTCTTGGGAACAATAAATGTTACTATTTTTACTATATTGGAGGTGACCTGTGCATAGAATATTCCCTGGAAATGCTCCTACGAACTTTTTGGGTATTATAAGAATATTGTTTATAGATTCTATTCTATTCTATGAATATTATTCGAAAATTCGTAGCTTATCAAATTGAGAATATTCCAAAAATATTCTTCAGGATATATTCATGGAGTATTCAGAATATACAATGAATATTCCAGGAATATGCATAAACAATATTCGAGGAATTTCCAAAAGGGTATTTTTCAATAATAAACCAGAAATATGGACATTTTTCGAATATAGACGTATATATTAGAAATGACAACCATGGAATGTACATTTTATGAATATCATTCCATGTATTTTCATTTGAGACTTTACTTTCATCGCTTACATTTTCAGAACTGATAATAAAATGAATTAAAATATATTTTCAAAATTCAGACTTGTCATGATCAATAGACTTCGTTCATAACTTCGATATGGTAACTCCGAGCAGTAACAACCACACTGAGCTGTTGAAGTACTGAGAGATGATCTCTTGTCATTTTTTCTTGATTTTCTTCTCTTGAAAACTTTCAATTGAAAATGAGCAACTACCTTGAAGACAAGTCTCCCAAAAGAAGTGTTCACCTCTTCCCACCCATACTCATCATATAACGTTGAACAAATACATTGATTGCTTGTTCAAACAGTTCATCCATCTCATCCCTTCAACCCTAACTTCTCCTCTTATGGTAATATCAGCGAAATCAACTGGAAATTGCTAAAATTAATTTCCGGTATACTTATAATAATATTCTAGGAATATACCGTGAATAAGTTTGAGTGATAATATATATATATATATATATATATATATATATATATATATATATATATATATATATATATATATATATATATATGTTTATATAGGAGTGTAACTGGTGACTGATTAATGAATATGTAGTGACTGCAACCCCAAAAGATTCACTACTTATATATATATATATATATATATATATATATATATTTATTCGAAATTGTGACTGTATGCGTTATGTAGAGAGACTTATTTGGGTTGCAGTCTGGGGATGACAATTAGGCTGTTCTCTTTGTTTTTGTCGAGCTTTCGAAAATGTTTATTTTCTTTCTCAAGACTCTACAATATGTAAATGTATAATATGAATTACAATATATATATATGTATACTTACAAAACGTGAAAATCAATTAAAATTATTAAAAATGAATGACATATTTCACGAAGATCGGGAAGTCACTTGACGGAAGTTGAGTCATATACAGAGTTATTATTTTTTCAATTATCTACTGATATTATAATAATTGCAAATGAGGGAGTATTATATTCAATGAGGATGAGAGTTATCATTCGTATTCAGATTTTTATGTAGGATATAAGTATATATATTGCTCAGATCACTAATATCTGTTCGTTTATTCAAAACAATATCTTTTTTATTGGAGATGTGGACCATTTCTAGAAATAGTCTCTTGGTCAAATTGGTCTCCATATCTAAAATTTTTACATTTTCATAACTCAACCTATGATCTAAATCAATTGAATGTTCTGTCATTGACAGAACATTCAATTGATTTAGATCATAGGTTGAGTTATGAAAATGTAAAAATTTTAGATATGGAGACCAATTTGACCAAGAGACTATTTCTAGAAATGGTCCACATCTCCAATAAAAAAGATATTGTTTTGAATAAACGAACAGATATTAGTGATCTGAGCAATATATATACTTATATCCTACATAAAAATCTGAATACGAATGATAACTCTCATCCTCATTGAATATAATACTCCCTCATTTGCAATTATTATAATATCAGTAGATAATTGAAAAAATAATAACTCTGTATATGACTCAACTTCCGTCAAGTGACTTCCCGATCTTCGTGAAATATGTCATTCATTTTTAATAATTTTAATTGATTTTCACGTTTTGTAAGTATACATATATATATATTGTAATTCATATTATACATTTACATATTGTAGAGTCTTGAGAAAGAAAATAAACATTTTCGAAAGCTCGACAAAAACAAAGAGAACAGCCTAATTGTCATCCCCAGACTGCAACCCAAATAAGTCTCTCTATATATATATATATATATATATATATATATATATATATATATATATGCTGGCTGGAACTTCCGGTTGATCCGCGTCTGGAAAGATTTACTTGTCTACGTTTCGGCTCCCATTTCGGAGCCATTTTCAAGACTGAGTGACCTTGCGTCTAGGTCTGAGTTGTCTTACTAGCTGGCTATCATCACTGGAGATCGAGCATTGAAGGTTGGTGGGATTTAGGGGTTCATTAGTAATTATGGCAAGATCTCCCCAGTTCTTGCAAACCTCTATACGGTGGACTTCGAAACCAGAGCCATTGACACATCTGAACTCGAGCCCACTTGCTGGCTCAAATACGTAGATGACATCTTTGCCATTTGGCCTCATGGGTTTGAAACCCTACCAACATTCCTGACCCACCTTAACACCAGTCACCCGAACATACAATTCACTATGGAAATAGAAAAGGACGACTCCCTCCCATTCTTGGATGTTCTCATCAGGAAGTCCAACAATTCTCCCACTCACACCGTCTACTGCAAACCAACCCATACAAACCGGTACCTCAATGCCAAGTCTCATCATCACCCAGCACAATTGAATTCGGTTCTGAATTCTCTCATACATAGGTCCTTCAAACTCACCAATAACCACAATAAATCCAATGGAATGGAAAAGCTCAAATCCGCACTTACCCAGAATGATTTTTCCGATTCCCAAATCCACAAGTCTATCAAACTCCAGCAAACCCGAGATCTTCACCCTAGACCCCCGAAGGACGAACCTGAACGACAAAAAGCTTTCCTTCCATATATTCATGGTGTTACTGATAAAATAAGTCGAATTCTGACACGACATGACATCAAAACCATTTTCACAGCTAACAACCAAATTTCCCCCTACCTTCGAATACCCAAAGACACAATCCCCAATGAAACCCAAGGAATATATGAAATACCATGCTCTGTCCCAGAACATACATCGGCCAGACCAACCGACGAGTGTCCTGTAGAGCATATGAACACGAACTAGCAGTCCGTAATTCTGACACAAACTCAGCATTATTTCAACATCATTTAGAAACAGGCCACAAAATAGATTTCAAAAACACCAAAACCGTTGCCACAGCCAAAACCCTCCAAACCAGAATTACCCGTGAAGCCATTGAAATCGAAAAACGTCCCAACTGTCTCAATAAACGCGACGATTCTCAAAGACTCCCCAATACCTGGAAACCACTCTTGGTCCGACATAATTCTCTTTACTCCGACTTGGGAACTAATCCGTTCGAACCTCCCATCGACCGTCCGATCCCTGATCCTGCCATAATTACTAATGAACCCTTAAATCCCACCCACCTTCAATCCTCGATCTCCAGTGATGATAGCCAGCTAGTAAGACAACTCAGACCTAGACGCAAGGTCACGAAACGTAGACAAGTAAATCTTTCCAGACGCAGATCAACCGGAAGTTCCAGCCAGCACATTTCTAACCACGGAAGCCTAGCCGATCAAATATATATATATATCTATATATATATATATATATATATATATATATATATATATATATATATATATATATATATATATATATATATATATATACGAGTTCACATTTTCTTGCACACATTAATGATGCATTTTTTGTCTTTTTCTTCTTAGTATCAGTAGGTAACAGAGAGGGATACGAAACTTCTATTGAAGAAGTAAGTCCAAAAAATCAAGAAAACTTCCTGTTGATATGTTTATATCGTCCATAGGCGCTTGATTCATTACGAGCTAGCTACTCTCCTGTTTATGTTGGTCATTTTCAACGCATCCCCATCCACTTCCTTTCAGTTTCAACTTTGGCAACATCACCCTCTCTGTACATGCACTATATCCGACGTCTGATTTTATATCTCCACTGCATAGACCTTACTTTATTATAAGGGACAAACTAGGAGTGACCAGCGACTTTGTGCAATGCAATTTTCTTTGCGCTCCCGCTGTCTGCATGGCTTTGAATTTTTAAAGTCCTTCTCTCTGGCACTGGATTTTCCGGAAATGGGAATAACTGAAAGCGAGTTTTGCTTCATTTCCCCCTTGGTTCTGTGTATATTCTCTGAAATATAACCAATTCATTCAGTTATCAAAGAATAAATGAAATTATGGAAAATATTGAAATCTATAGAACTGGCATAAGAGACTTCTATCTGAGAGTGAAAAAGCTCTTTGAAATCGGGCGTTTTGTACTAAATGATATCCCAAAATAACTGAAAATTCGATTGCAAAAAAGTTGCCAAACTCTCATAAAGTCATTGATTTCTTTTGTATTTATATGATTTTGCTCTCGAGAAAACATCTTCTGAATGGAAAGCACCAGTAAGGATCTAGGAATCTTCTTTGCTTGCAAAAAAAGTTGCCAATGTTTCATAAAGTCTGTGATTTCTCTTGTATTTATATGAATTTGCTTTCGAGAAAACATATTCTCACTGGAAAGCACCAATACGAATATTCTTTGCTCTAAAAATCATTACAGAATCTTCAGGGAAAAAGGTCTTCTATCGAAAACTGAACAAAAAATGTAAAAATATGCCGAATCTCGTTCATAGAAATGTATTTGAACAATCTTATCATGGAGAAGGTGTATCTTGATGTCATGGTTACAGAAAGAGTATAATCTACACTTGAGCTGAGATGTAGCGGGCACTTCTATATTTTTGCCTTTCTTTTTCTCCGAACAGAATAATATAAATCATAACTTCTATAGTCCATCCTAAACAGTTACTCCCCTGCTTTTTTCTTCCTTTTAATAAACGAACCAAACGTATTTGAATGACATACACGTTCCTATCAAAAAAAAATGTTTATATATATTTTTTAATTTTACTTCTTCCATAGAAGTTGTGAGTTCTATTTTCCTATTCGAGGAAGAAGAAAGCCAAAAAATGATTCATCTAACTTCATTCTCTCAACAAAAATACCTAAGATCCTCATTAGCACTTTTACTTAACAGCAATCTCACCCGGAGTATATATAATATTTTCCCACTACTAACAATAGAATATCAAAATTATTCCCACGAATCGCTAGGAAATTTCGCATTCTAAAAAAAATTCCTGAAGAATGATTCAAGATTTCTTTACAGTAATGAACTTCCTCATAGTGGGGATCTTAATACACGATATCAGGGCAAACCTTTCACATTTTTCCGACGGATTGAGTTTTTGCACCCTGATGATACATGACCTTGAGTAACTTTCAAAGAGTGTTGCCACGAATTTATCCAAAATTGTTGAAAAGTCCAACATTTAGCACACTGATTAATTTCCATAGAACTATTTTCAATATTCCAGCATCCGTGAAAAACATACATTTCAACACCCAGAAAATGTTCAGAGATATTTTCATATTCATCCCATGAAAGAAGAACTGAAAACATAGATAATCAAATTAATACTACTACATTTGAACAGGTTTGATTCACAACCATCGAAAGTTTCCCTTACATTCTTGCTGTACAGAGGATAAAACGATAAGTTTCACCAATCGTCAACATTTGCCTCAATTGTCTCAAATTCATCGGTCCTCTTTGTAGTTTCTTTGCATAAGTAAAAGATCCTAACATTCTAGGATCCGAAACCACTGTTGCGCGATAGATCCTCCACAAAACAAAAATCCTTCGCAGGATAATACCCATGCAAAGCACAATGCTAGCGGCCACTTTGAGTTCATCTAATCTCGCCGACCAACAACCTGATTATGGATTATCCTTTATTAGTGAATGTTTGTAAACTTGTCCTGTTATGATCCCCAATTTGCGGTGGAAGTGTTGATAGCTTGGTAGAACTGATGCCACGGATTATTTTTAATCTTCGAGGATAATAGCAGAATATTTCCGACGCAGGTATGGGCCAGTTGGGGCTCATTTCATTTTTCAAAACGCATTGTAGCGAAACGTATAAGGCGCTAGAAGAAACGTGTCAGGTTCTTGGAAGGGTGTTTGTTGAATGTCTGAAATGTTGCTGGCTTTGAATAATAACGGAACGCATTTTATTGGTGCTATTTGATTATTTATCTGAATATTCATGAATGTAAAGGGGAAACCTAGAATGTTATGTCAGTCCTGAAATTTTGAGTGACGTCAAAATATCGAGAGATACACCAAGATTCCAGAAAAGTTGATGAAATTCACAAGTTTTAATGTTTACAAGTTATTTCATGTTATATTGTTGAAAAATTAATTAATTTGAAAAATAGCAATTTCGAAAAAGGTGAGCAATCATCATTAATGCTATTGTAACTACCTGCAGTTCATCAAACTGTATAAGGGTCACTGCAAAAATAAAAAATACCTCAATTGACAAATTAAAATCTGTTAATGGCAGATTGAAATCTGTGAAATACTTATCGATAACCTTAAGAATTTTCATAGATATATATTAGTTCATATTATTTTTTTGATAGGCAAAATTTGAGTTATACCAGGAGTTGCTGACAAATTGGACTTGTTCTATCCAGAAAGAACTGTTTCTCAATAGACGCAGCAACTTTTCGAGGTAGATTGAATACCTGCCCTTCTACACTTGTATAGATTCCAATATTAATTCTTATTCATTCTTATTTTCAGATTGTGGTACTTCATAAACCCAGAAAACTACGGAACAAAAATGTTGATCCACCACAAAAAAATGACGCTCAAACAATACTTTTATATAATATTTTATAGCTTTCTAGTTTTAGGTTATTTTGCCATTATTTCAAACAAGAAACATAAAAGGTGCTCCCTTCGGATATAGAATCGGAATTATCTGGTAGAAATATTGATATTGAAAATTGATTACTAGAATTTTTTTCCTATTCTCTGAAAATACGAAAAAAAAATTTTAGGACATTATCTATTGCAAATTAAAATATAATAACCTATAAAACCATTTCGAAAAAGACTGCTTCAACTATGAATATAGCCATTACACGCGCACTTTACTATTGTTGGTATTTTCAAGGAAAACTCTTTTTTTTATGCTTCCTTGAGATTACTCTAATGTGACACATGTATTTTGAAGATGATCTGTTCTATTTCAATACACAACGATGTTCTTCAAAATATTCTCCCACTAAAGATATTTGATTCCAAGTTCAAACATACAACAGTGTAGAAAAAAAATCGACATAGATATCTTCTCTTAAGTTTTGTGGCAACTGGCAAACTGCTACACTTTTCTGCAAAACCACAAAGGCTCAATTTAATGAAACTATGACGATAACACATTGCTTCTCTAAAAGAATAGGTATTTTCACAGACTATGAAACAAATCATCTTTCGATTTTTTTAAGTTACAATAACGGTTTACTTTCAGATCCGATCTATCACCATCTAGTATTCTCATGTCAGTAGTAACTATTCCTACAAAGTCAAGTATCTCGATGCTAGGAATTAAGATCAGTGATAATCTCTCATGGGGCCGTTCATAAAATACGTTCGCATACAAGGGGGGGGGGGGGAAGGGTCTGGCTGAGTGTGACAAGATGTGACAAGGGGGGACGGGGGGTATACGGCAACGTGACGTTTGCCGTTTATTATTTTTTGACATGAGCGCTAGAAGCCAGCGTGACCACTTTTGGTAGAAATCTACTTTTTCTGTAGATTTCTGACGGAAATTGAAAAATTTTGGTATGAAAGAAATCTTCAGTAGATTTTGGTAGAAATCTACATGTGCGACATCTAACGAATTCCTGAACTCGTCAGATTTTTTAATCAAATCTATAGTGATTCCATCTTTGTGAATAAATTTTCAATTGAGAATGCGAATTAATCTTGTTACAGTACAATGTATTTCACTATACAAATGAAACAAAATAAAGCGATTTTTTACTGTTTCATTGTGTTATTGAGCATTGAACCTTCTGATTATGTAAAATATGTGTATTATTTGTGGCCATCCATAAATAAAAATTTTTAATTCTCATAATTTGTGTACTATCATTAAGAATTTATCATACTCAGCAGGGGGGTCTTACTTTTTGTGACGAAATATTTCTAGGGGGGTCACAAAAAGTGTGACACAGCGTGACAATGGGGGGGGGAGGGGGTCAAAAAAAGCTGATTTTAGTGTGACGTATTTCATGAACGGCCCCCATGGGAAAATCATGTGAGATCGATCGCTAGAGGTGCTTCCCAGAAACTTGGATTAATATTTCGTGCGAAGAAAGAAACTTCACTAATCACTAATGATCTACAAGGCTCAGATACGACCTGCCTTGGAATACAGTTTTCATGTGTTGAGTTCGGCATCGAAACATTCATTGCAGCTTCTCGATTCCATTCAGAGAGAGGCAGTCCGTCTTGTTAGTGATTCTTCGCTCACAGACTTGCTCACTTTATTGGAACATCGTAGAAGGGTCGGAGACTTGCCTCTCTTTTATAGATTTTTTTAACGGTCTGTGCTCTTTTGAATTGTTATCAATCGTTCCACCCTTGGCAATATCTACACGGATGACTCGACGAGTACAGAATTCCCACCCCTTTGTTGTAAATTTGGAGACCTGTGGAACCTCTCCTGCTCAGGGATCTTTTTTCAATGGAACAGCTGAGCTTTGGAGCTCCTTGCCGGGAGAGGTTTTTCCTGAGGCACACTAACTTCAAAAATTGATTCACGCGGTTTTCTTTGAACATCACAGGGCTTCCCTTTCGTCTGAATCTTCGTATAAAATGAATCATATAACCGCAATAATACTTGACGTGTCCTGTAGAGTGAGTAAAACACCTCCTAATATATCGCAGCAAGTCACCGGCAGTAACTTCCCGGTAAAGATAATTGACGGAAATTGCAGCGAAATCTGAAGAAACACCCAGCACGACCCTCCAGCATCGGCTAATCCCCATCGAGAGAGACCGCGGCTAACAATGCCAAATTCCAGCTAAGCCAGACTATCTCCTGAGCCCGCTGGCTACAAAGATAACGCCTGGATCATACACACTTCGGAGTTGTTTTCGTAACAATTGTTATACACCCTCGAGTGGCGCGATGCAATCAAAATAGTTTTTTCCGTAGTTTCGAACGAGAAAATCCGAAGTGATAGTGAGTCACAATAGAAGAGTGTAATCAAGGGTTATGATAATGTGTATCAAATGAAATGTTTGAAAAAAAAAACATACTTCTGGCTGTTGTATCGCCAAGGTATAATAGTCAGAATTTTTTTTCTGTGAAAAGTAGGTCCCCACTGAACATTGTGATATAACCCCAATGCAACGGTTACATCACAAAATTATATGTATTTTATAGAGATTTTATGGTGGAATGTCCGAATAGGATACATGACAATGTTACAATATTAAAAAGGTTATGTTGATGCAATGTATCTGCAACTTATCAGATTGATAGGTTCCTACTGAACACTGCGTTATAACCTCAATGCAATATTCACATCACAAAAGGTTATCTTGATGCAATGTATTTGCAACTTATCAGATTAATGATTCACATATGATACAATTGTTGTGCTACAACATTATAGAAACATTCACAAACAACGTATATACCGTGAAGTAATATTTCAACCACGACTATTGTATAATGTACCCATTATACGTCTGTTTACTCGATCTTATAATACCCATTATTCACTAGTGAATAATGAGTCATTCTTCACTGCTCTCAAATACTTTCTTGATTTAGTTATAATTTCGTACTTTTTTGTTCCCTAGTTTTCTGGGTATTGTAACCTACCACAATCTGAAAAAATAAGAAATGATATTGAAAGAAAATGGATATCCAGAAAAATTCATACAAAAAACTTTTACAGATATTGAAAATACGAACACAGCCCACAATGAACACATACAACCTACACAAAATACACAACCTGTAGCAAACATTATACCTCTTATCCTTCGTTTGTCTGAAAAAATAAAACAGATCGGCAACAGGTATAATGTTAGAACAACATTCAAAACAACAAATACTTAAAGGTCAATACTGACACATACCAAACCAAATAACACAACAGAAAACACAAAAAATTGTATTTATCAAATTCCTTTTTCGTGCGGTCATAAATATATCGGTGAAACGTCTCGACCAATGGAAGTGCGAAAGAATGAACACAATATGTACATCAGGAACAGACAGATAGGTGGTTCCAAATTATCAGAGCACATTCTTACTGCCGATGGAGATCACACAGTAGAATGGAATGGCACTAAAATTTTGACGAAAGAGAGCAATGGCAGGAAACAAAAATTAAAGGAATCTGCTTTCATCATGCTGTCTGGTGAAGAATGCATATCTATGAGTTCTCTTGATGTGGATGGCGGATGGCTACCTCTCCTGAAAGACAAAACGTTATGTAAAATTGAAAATATTTCACAAATGTCGATTACCAGGATCTACAAGAGATATTTGGATTTGTACAGGAATTTGCGTATCAGTTTTGAGAACGGAAGAGGATTTAGTTTCCGAGACGTTAATAATATCGTTTTTACAGGCAGCAATAAAATCTCCACATTCCTCCGCTCCCCCAAGGACAAAATTGTCAACGAATCACAGGGTATATATGAAATACCATGTTCTGATTGCCATAGAACATATGTAGGCCAGACCAACAGACGTGTGACAAGTAGAGTATACGAACATCAACTGGCTGTCCGAAAATCAGACCCATCTTCAGCTCTGTCCAATTATCATCAAGAGACAGGACACAATAAAGACTTTGCGAACACTAAGACCATCGCCACAGTAAAAACACTACAAGCTCGTATAATTGCTTAAATGAACGTGACGACGGCCAGAGACTTCCAACTGCATGGAAACCCCTAATTTCCAGATGCCCAGTCCCCACCAAGACATCCGCTGCTATAAATACTACCCAACATCCCTCGATACCCCAGTTCGATCTAAGGGGTAGGCAGATTGAGGCCTCGGCGTCAAGTCACAAACCCTTGCTCCCTGTGGTGACAACATATATATATATATATATATATATATATATATATATATATATATATATATATATGTTGTCACCACAGGGAGCAAGGGTTTGTGACTATATATATATATATATATATATATATATATATATATATATATATATATACATATATATATATATATATATATAAGGTTTTGGTAGGTTCTTGAATCCTGTTCGAATAAGTAGTTGGTTGGTTCTTGGGATTTGGATTCTTTTGGGAAAATAATAAAGTCTTCTCTTTATTTGTATACAAAACGTTTTGCCCCTGGCCGGAGTCTTTTTCAATTGTTTATTCAAAAAAAATTTTTTTCCATAGCTACATGGACGGTTTTCTTGCCTAACATAATTGATAATTTATCTCACAGTGAAGATGGTTGGATGTATTTCGGTATATTTATTTGAATCTGCATTTGTGTTTAGCTATATTATGATTTTTGACCATGTTTTCAATATTTCTATAATTTTGTATCTCTTGTATGGTTAGTGAAGGAGTGATGTTCTCGTGTGAAAATTTTACCCATGGAAATCCCAAGAACCAACCAACTACTATATATATATATATATATATATATATATATATATATATATATATATATATATATATATATATATATATATATATATATATTTATATATATATATAATGACGTTCGAACAGTATCCTACAATTGTTTTATTTTTCAATATTGAATTCATATGATCCCAAGAACTTTCTACTTTTCGTGTTATTCATAACCACCTGCAGCTGTCTGTAGCAACAAAACAATAGTTTTCAATGGAACACTTCCAGAAGTACGGGTGACATACGATATACCTAAAGCAATAAATATTCCTACAGTGTAGGCATAATAAATTGCTCTGTGCCTTGTACCCGATTGACAATCAAATATACTTATGATACCACATAATTGTTTATTATTCTCATCATCGTGCACATGTGCTGTTACTTATAACATATAAAATTATTTCCATGGGAAATCGTTCGGAATTGTTTTCTAGCCATACCTTTATGCTAACTCGTCTTCGAATAACATAATTCTGTCCATTTTTGTTTCGAGTTCAATTGTTACGTGTTATGGGAAAAGAATAAGTTGATTATTCAAATGGGAATGTGTAAATCAAGTTGGTCAGGTGCGTTTGGTGCTGATGGATTTATTGTAAGAATTTTTTTTCCATTCACAATCAGAAACGTATGACAAGAAACATCAAATATTATTCTGAAGGTGCCAACTTCATTGGTGAGAGACATATTGAGTTCAGGTATTTTCATTTCAATGTTTGAGTGATTTTACCTGCCTCAGACATGCTCTAGATAGTTTTAGCACAGAAGTATGAGAAAATTATGTTGAATGATGTTGGGTCTGAGTTTCTTCTGATGATTCTTCGATATAATTTTTCCAAAACAAAATCTTTTTGACATTGATGCTCAGGTTAGTTAACTCGAATATTTCCCTCATATATAAAATGTCCCATGAGAGCAATCCAATTATCGAAAACTTACAGCGGTAATTGCATTGTATCAAGTCACCATAACAACACATTTGAAACCGTATCGCTAGACGTCAGTAAACAACACAAATAAATGTCAGATAGACTTCAAAAATAGAAAAACATTTCCCGTTTAGGTGAGTACTCCATACAATCTATAGAGGAAAGTATAAATGAACAAAAAATAACATTTCCTTGAGAATTTCTTCATTCATGAAATATTCCAATGAATAACATTCGTCCATAAAAATGACCAGATAATTCTGCATTTAAGCGTGGTATCTTATACAAATTGCATTCGGTTATTTTCATATTTTGTAAAAGAGCCCTCGTCCTTCGCACTCGGGCACTTTCGCCAAAATATGAAAATGAACTCTTGCAATTTTTAGATATCACGCTTTCTTGCAAAATTATCGATAATTTTTATGCACTCGTGCAATTATAACCGATAACATGTCAAGTTATATCCGTAGATGGTAGATACCTGCTGAGACAATTTGAAAACTGTTGCATGAGCGTGGTTAAATCTTGAAGTATACTTGTAGCCAGGTTCTTACAGAATTATGGAATTTTGGGTGTGAATCTAAGTGACGTCTTGAATATGGATAAAAAAAATTCACAAACCTCCTTTGTCAATAGGTACGTGTGCATCATCAATTGAAATATGGAAGCTGATCCATAAAAAAAGTTTTCTTCTAGTTTTCCAATAGGGAACTGAGTAATACGCCCTTCCGAAGGTTAAATCATATATTTTGAATAGCTACATTCAAACCGTTTGGAAAATTCTAGATTCTTCCATATTTATAAACTGCAAATACTAATTGTGTTCTAACATAGTATAATTATTGAAACGCTTAACACCTATATCCAGTACAGCAGTATTTGTAAGCTTCTTCATGGTTTGTGAGCTTTGTTATATTTAATCTTTTGAGAAATCGCACTGACCAGTATACGTACTTGACTTTGAATCTGCTGCAACACTATGAAAATGAATACCTACTTATCTGACTGTAGATTATGAATATAATTCACTACGTTGTCTTTAATTTAGCATTCTAACAGCCGTGAAAAAGCAATTGTCCAAAAAGCTGTAAAGTCCTGAAAGAAATCTACCAAGATATATCTACCAAGGTCAACCGAGTGAGAAAATTTATAATTTTCTGAAACAGAAAGATTTGAAGGTTGCATATGAAACAAAGAATAATTTGAGCTCTTATACCAAACACAACAAAAAAAGGAGTTCAGTATCAGATAGATCAGGAGTTCATAGAATATTTTGTGGTTCATGTACTAAGTTTTATGTCGGTCAAACGGAAGGAACATTTGATACACGCGTGAAAGAACACAGAAGTAGTTTCCAAAATGGTGAGACAAATTCAACGTATGCATCTCTCCTCATTTCAGAGGGACATGAGTTCAACCACGAATTTGAAATCCTTCATTTCAAAAGGAAGAGCTGGAAACTCAATCTCTTGGAGAGTATGTATATTAATAAGTGTAAACATGCACAGTTCCTAATGAATGATCGGACGAAGTTTAATAATTCGCCTCTGTTGAATATGTTCTTTCCAGGAAATTATACTAATGAGGATGTGGCGTCGAACTATCAATCTTATTAATCAGTTTTCGGACTATATTCTTATTGACCGTCTGATATAATGTTGTATAAATTTGAAATGTAACAGGGTAAAGATAACTTTAAAGTTTCTGCGTGACGAAGCCTTCGCTCTAGCGAAACATGTGTCGCGGTTTAGTAAACCCTAATATGTAAAAATCTCACAGGCAACTGTATATTATTCGATGTATCTTATTTGAAGTACTTGAAGACCTGAACACAAAACTGTCACTTTTGAATGACAATTGTCAATTGGTAAATTGCGGCAACATTGAGAGTGCTGCCAACCAAATTGAAAAGAATAAAAGGCGCCAAATTTGAAATTAAATATGAACGTTCCAATGCATTTCCATCAATGGATTGGTACTAGTGCTTTGATTCCTTGTATTCATCGATGACGAACGGGAGTTTTTAAATTGTGTTCACTTTATGCTTTTTCACCATCCGTTTCTGAAATATGAAGGGAGTACTGGAATTAAATATTCATTCCAGTTTGATGCATTCAGGGTTTGTAGTGGGATCAATAATTTCACTGAAAAAATCAGAGTTTTTCATAAGATATAATCTGTATGTGATTGAAAAATAGATTTTTTTTGTGTCCTATGTTGTTGTAGTAAGGAGAAAACTCATACATGCTGAAGAAATCAATAATAAATACGGAAAATAATTCAGGAATAATAGTTACTATAGAAATAATTGAATAAATGTAGGCCATACTTGCACAGCGAGTTTTGTAATTTTTAGTTTAGTGAAAATCTTGCATGATACAGGGTATTATACAACGTCACTGCCTTTGTTGTCTACAGCTTATAGCAGGCTTTGATTTTCATCGAAATCCCCAATTATATTATTAAACTGTATAAAATGATATAAAAATTATCGAGATTCATCTGGCATTTTGATGGACACTTGCATATATTTAACATGAGTTGATATCTGAACAGCCATAACTGCCATTCATAATTATAGCCCGAAGATATTTCTCAAATTACATGTTGTTGCAGTATCTGTTATGAATGACATGGAGGGTCTATTTTTGAATGTTGTGGGTCAACTAGTGACGTTCCGACTAATACAAAAACATATATTTAATATAATGTGACTTTTCTTTAATGTTTTCCCCTTATCATTTTCTAAACAGGTCAATAAATTGAAACTTGAGATAGTGAAATTGATGCATGAATTAGACTATATTTTGGAGTAATATTGCTGGATAAAAAGTTCAAGAAGACGCCTGGATGTCATCTGGGGAAAAATTGAATGGAAAAAGAGTTGTAATACATCATTTTGGAGCTCCTGATAAGTACTTTATAGCCTGGAATATGAAGTCTTTATCTTCACCTAATACCAAATGTCGTAACATTCAATGATAACCTGAAAACAAACACAATAATATTGATATTTCTAGGAATATTCGGTTTTCCTCTGCTAAGGTTTGATAGATTAGGTTAGGTTAAGTAATAATAACCTGAATACGAACACATTAATATCGATATTTCTAGGAATATTCGTTTCCTCTGCTGAGGTTTGATAGGTTATTTTTTATTTATAAAAAAGGGCAGTAAATGTCAGTACGGCAAAAAACATCATTATTCAGAATATTCTCAATTAGTTTTCGGTTTTACACGTAGACAGGTACCACCCGAACTATCTCTGAAATGCTCAAATTAACAAAATTCAACAGGATAACTGTATTTGAATATGCTGTGGAGCACTGTTGACCCTCTGATTACCAAAAACGTTGAAGCGAATCCTAATGAATGCGATATGGATATTGTAATCAAACAAGATGAAGCAACACCACATCAAAACAAGAAAAAACTATCTGGATATTACTTTCTATGGTCGTTGGATTGGCTGTCGAGGTACTACGGAATGGCCAGCTCGCTTCCCAGATCTGACACCTTTAGAAATCTTTTCATGGGGCTTTTCGAAGCAAAAGGTGAACGAAACTGAACCTGCTTCAATATTGGATATACGGCAGAGAATAATAAATATTTGTAGAAATATCGACGTTGCTGTGTTCTAAAATGTACGGCGAGGAATATCGGATAAACTGTTCTAATGACAAGAAATTCAAGACAACCATTTCGAGAATCTGCTAAACTGAACTCAGCTTATTTCCTCAGATTATGAAGTTGAACCTTGATGTATTCAAGCATTCATTCTGTCATTTTGTAGTAGCTGAAGATATTCCAGGTTTGTGAAGTATTTATCAGGATCCCCAAAAGGATGTATCACAAGATACCTCATTCAATTTTTTTTCCAGATGGTGTCCAGTCGCCAGATTTAAATATTCATCTACCAATTTCACTCCAAAATATATTATTCATCCATCAATTTCACTATACCAAGTTTCGATTTTTTGAGTTGTTCAAAAAATAAAAGGGGGGCATTAAAGGAAAACACTGTATAAGAAAATATCAGTAGAAAACAGCAAAGTCTCGATGGAAGACAAATAAGGGAAATAATACTTCACATGTACAGGTCTTACTCGATTCAACACTTCGTACATGCCCTCGTACAGGCAATTCTTCATTGAACTCAAGAAAAAATGGTTGAAAATTGTGACATATTTTCAATAAACTTACACTTTATTATTGTTTTTGAATTGCCTCTTCGTCTGATGAAAAATATCAAAAACCAGTAAAATGGGAAAAAGTAATGATGGATTGTTTGAACGTCATTATTTTATGGTGGATCAGAAATAGTCATATAGGTGGTTTATCAGAACACATTATTACTGCCGATGGAGATCACACAGTAGAATGAAATGACACTGAAATTATGACGAGAGAGGGCAATGGCAGGAAACGAAAATTAAAGGAATCTGCTTTCATCATGCTTTCTGGTGAAGAATGCATATCTATGAGTTCGCTTGATATGGATCGCGGAAGGCTACCTCTCCTGAAGGACAAAACGTTATGTCAAATTGGAAATATTTGACAACTGTCAATTACCAAGATTGCCTACAAGATATTGGGATTTGTACAGGAATTTGCGTATCAGTTTTGAGAACGGAAGAGGATTTAGTTTCCGAAACGTTAACGATAAGTATTTTCATATATTTATTATTTCTTATTATTTTTTTGATAGGTAGAATTTAAGTTATACAAGAAGTTGCTGACTAATTGGACCTGTTCTATCCAGAAAGAACTGTTTTTCAATAGACGCAGCAACTTTTCGGGGTAGATTGAAAATATACCCTTCGACACTTGTATAGATTCAAATATTAATTCTTATTCTTCAGATTGTGGTAGCTTACAATACCCAGGAAACTACGGAACAAATATTAAAGGATATAGTGAAAAAGTATAACGAAAGATGCTGACTAAAGTTTCTATTTCAGATACTTGCAATTCATTACAATCATTAATTGTTCATCTTTATGATTGAAGATGATCTAATAACAATTCATTCTACACTGATTACAAAACCGTTTCTTGTGTTTCACTACTGAAAAATGTTGATATGGGGACTCAAGAAGAAGGTATGAAAAATATTCAAATCTGGGTCATATCGATAACAAGTTCACTTGAAAAAATAAAACGTTTCATGGATCTTCATGGAGTATCTGCCAATTCCATCAGTGACTAACTTCGATTACTCATCATCTTCAGATACATTTCGTCATCCTGCAAACTCCTCCACTCAATCATCTCCTGTCTGTGATATTAAGCAACCAAATAGCGTTTCTCGTTCTCAAATTCACCCTTTTCCACGTTCCTCACCCCTGATGAAAATGTAAAGCTTTCGAATAGCGCGTAAAGTAGATTTATATCAATTAAATATGCCCTCAGCAGGAATTCCATTCTAAAGTGTCATTCGAGAGATTATAATTTCTCTGTGAATCAGACTGTAGTTACAAGGTGTGCATTATATCGGTTATAATTGCACGAGTGCATAAAAATTACCGATAAATTTTCAAGAAAGCGTGATATCTGAAAATTGCAAGAGTTTATTTCTTATATTTTAGCGAAAGTCTTTTACAAAACATGAAAATAACCGAATGCAATTTGTATGAGATATCACGCTTGAATGAGAAAATTATCTGGTCATTTTTATGCACGAATATAATTCATTGGAATATTTCACGAATAAAGAAATTCTCAAAGAATTATTATTTATTTATTTTTTGTTCATTTATACTTTCCTCTATATATTGTATGGAGCACTCACCAAAACGCGAAATGTTTTACTATTTTTGAAGTCTATCTGACATTCATTTGTGTTGTTTATTGACGTCTAGCGATACGGTTTCAAATGTGTTTTTATGGTGACTTGATACAATGCAATTACTGCTGTAAGTTTTCGATACAATGCAATTACCGCTGTAGGTTTTCGATAATTGCATTGCTCTTATGCGAGATTTTATATATGAGGGAAATATTCAGATGTATATGACAGAAATCTGAAAGCTTCCCCAAGTTGTCAAATCATTTGGAGAAAGAATATTTTCAGGTCTGTCTCAATTTACCTACACAGTGTGTTAATGGACTAACACCCGTCAGAAAACAACCACATTTCTGGATGATACCAGGATATCCGACAGGTGTAAGTACAGATTATTAAAATTTCACGTGACATAAAATAATTGATATGAAGGGTAGATATCACTACCAGAAATTTCAAAATTTTTGACATATTTAAATTTTTGGTGAATTTGAGATATACGAAAAGTTTCTGACAAAATGAACGTTTTCCATTCAGAAGGAAGTATTTTTGAATCATCTCACGAACTTATCGGGGTAGATTGAAAATCTGCCTTTCTACACTTGTATAGAATCCAATATTAATTCTCCTATTTTCACACAGAATGTTAACATATTTTGCATCAAATCTCGATTTAACGTGAGCAAAGATTGAAGGCGTGGAAGCTGCAAAGTAATTAAGATGTTTTTTAATGATATATTTCAGTCCTTGACATAAATGTTCATAACAGATGATAGTATACTGAAAGATAGTCTATATATCGCTTGGCATTGAAATCGCACCAAAATTCCTATTCCACGTCCATATTATAATGATGTACTCAATAATAATACAAGTATTTTACGTTCATTTTATTTGTGTATTTTAAATTGATATGGGTTATGTTGAGTTTCAAACCGAATTTTCTACTGCTAAATAGCTATTGCAAAACGAAATCCTGACTAATTCACACAAAGCTACATGTAGCTGTAGCACATTTATATTAAAATGGACTTCACAACAATATAAAGACCATATCTCACACCAATGTTTTTGAGAATTCGCACCGCATAGAAAGAGAAAAAACACTCTTTTCTGCTTCTTCCCGTGAATATTTCTTTATAGTTTACTAAACGGGTAAGTAGGCAATTCCAGTCAACTAAATGGATATGATTTCACATCCACACTAGGTGGGATATTAATTCACCAATCACAGAGATCAAAATACTTGATTACCAGGGACAACCTTGTAGGAACTTCTACCTACAAACACGAAAGCCAAGTTGTTCCATTCACAGCAGTTTTCACGCATTGGTACAACTCAAAAAGGTTATGAATGAAGAGCATTTGCTGAACATTTACTATGCAATTGTTTATTCAGTATTATCCTACAATGTGCTTTTGTGTGGAGAGGGGGTTACTAGCAGTCGAGCTTTCGTTTCTCAAAAAAGGATCATACGTATGCTGTATATGGTCTTCGATACACAGATTCCTGTAGGCCCATTTATAGGGAAATGAAAATCTTAACGTAACCATTTATATATATTTATAATTGTTTGCTTTTTGTAAAAAAACGCGAATCTGAATTTGAAACTAATTCGAAGTGTCACAATTACCCAACAAGAAATGGAAATCTGATTAAACTGCGGCAACATCGTACGAGATTGTTTCAAGGAGCACCCTCTCTAGCAGGTTCCAAGTTATTCAATTGTCTGTCTTCAAATATAAAGAGTATCCCATTATTGTCAACTTTCAAACAAAAAGTTAAAGAATACCTTTTAGAAGGATGTTTTTATTCACTTAATGAATATTTTGAGTATACTTCCAAATAACTGTGTTCAATGTATTGTAATGTTTATGTTATTTTTTTACTCTGTATTATACATCTACTTGTTTTTTACCTGACGTTTCCTATATCATTGTTAAATGATCATTTCAAAGGAATAAAAACATTATTATTATTATTATTTGTCGTCTAAACAAACCTATTCGGGTCCGTACTCCCCACTGCTCCGACCCAGTGGGCGGACGCGCTAGTATAACTAACCAATGACCACTCCCCGCACCGCGGGGTAAGTGGTCACTGGCTCCGAGAATCGTAATTATTATTATTATTGTATCTGTCGTCTAAACAAATCTAGTCGGGTCCGTACTCCCCATTGCTCCGACCCAGTGGGCGAACGCGCTAGTAAAATCAACCAATGACCACTCCCCGCACCGCGGGGTAAGTGGTCACTGGCTCCGAGAATCGTGAGCCCTGAGCAGACGCAACGAACCGAGAATAACGGCCTTCTGCATGCGGCCGGCCAAGACCTCTGCCGCATTACGGCATGCCGGTATGATCTTGAGCTCCGAGAGTAGCGTTGGTTTGGAACCACCGAGAACACCTATAATCAGAACCACTAACTTGACAGAATAATCTGGGTGTATTATTATTATTATTATTATGTATTTGTCGTCTAAACAAGCCTAGTCGGGTCCGTACTCCCCACTGCTCCGACCCACTGGGCGGACGCGCTAGTATAATTAACCAACGACCACTCCCCGCACCGCGGGGTAAGTGGTCACTGGCTCCGAGAATCGTGAGTCCTGAGCAGACGCAACGAACCGAGAATAACGGCCTTCTGCATGCGGCCGGCCAAGATCTCTGCCGCATTACGGCATGCCGGTATGATCTTGAGCTCCGAGAGTAGCGTTGATCTGGAACCACCGAGAACACCTATAATCAGAACCACTAACTTGACAGAATAGTCTGGGTGGAGCCTGCGGAGTTCGTAAAGTAAATCCTGGTACTTTGTCCGTTTTTCCTCCTCTTTTCGGACGATATTCGTTTCGGCAGGGGCCGATTATTATTATTATTATTATCTGTCGTTTAAACAAATCTAGTCGGGTCCGTACTCCCCACTGCTCCGACCCAGTGGGCGAACGCGCTAGTAAAATTAACCAATGACCACTCCCCGCACCGTGGGGTAAGTAAGTATTATTATTATTATCTGTCGTCTAAACAAATCTAGTCGGGTCCGTACTCCCCACTGCTCCGACCCAGTGGGCGAACGCGTTAGTAAAATTAACCAATGACCACTTCCCGCACCGAGGGGTAAGTGGTCACTGGCTCCGAGAATCGTGAGTCCTGAGCAGACGCAACGAACCGAGAATAACGGCCTTCTGCATGCGACCGGCCAAGTTCTCTGCCGCATTACGGCATGCCGGTATGACCTTGAGCTCCGAGAGTAGCGTTGGTTATTATTATTATTATTATTATTATTATTATTATTATTATTATTATTATTATTATTATTATTATTATTATTATTATTATTATTATTATCATCTGTCGTTTAAACAAATCTAGTCGGGTCCGTACTCCCCACTGCTCCGACCCAGTGGGCGAACGCGCTAGTAAAATTAACCAATGACCACTCCTCGCACCGTGGGGTAAGTGGTCACTGGCTCCGAGAATCGTGAGTCCTGAGCAGACGCAACGAACCGAGAATAACGGCCTTCTGCATGCGGCCGGCCAAGACCTCTGCCGCATTACGGCATGCCGGTATGATCTTGAGCTCCGATTATTATTATTATTATTGTATCTGTCGTCTAAACAAGCCTAGTCGGGTCCGTACTCCCCACTGCTCCGACCCAGTGGGCGAACGCGCTAGTAAAATTAACCAATGACCACTCCCCGCACCGCGGGGTAAGTGGTCACTGGCTCCGAGAATCGTGAGTCCTGAGCAGACGCAACGAACCGAGAATAACGGCCTTCTGCATGCGGCCGGCCAAGATCTCTGCCGCATTACGGCATGCCGGTATGATCTTGAGCTCCGAGAGTAGCGTTGGTCTGGAACCACCGAGAACACCTATAATCAGAACCACTAACTTGACAGAATAGTCTGGGTGGAGCCTGCGGAGTTCGTAAAGTAAATCCTGGTACTTTGTCCGTTTTTCCTCCTCTTTTCGGACGATATTCGTTTCGGCAGGGGCCGAAAACTCAATAACGAATATCGTCTTACTTCGGTGGTCGAAGAGGACTATATCAGGCTTATTGGCTTGTATTTGCCTGAGGGTGGGGAATGAAAAGTTCCAAAAAATTCGACACCTTTCATTCTCCACTACGGACTCAATATCCCCTGGAGCGTAAGGCAGCACCGGTGTCCTGTCTATTTCATACGAGTGCCGAAGAAAATAGTACAGCACTCGTAAGGCCGCGTTATGGCGATGGATATAGGCCGAGACCGCATAAACTGCACAAGATGACAGCAAATGCATCAAAGTCTCGGGCGCCTGTCGGCAGGCCCTGCATCTAGTATCAGGGACCTCTATACCCATCACGCGGCTCCGATAGACAAGGGTATTGAAGACACCGTCTTGGCACGCCATGATGAACCCCTCAGTCTCCGACTTCAGCTCACCTGACCTGAGGAAGGCAAATGTCAGCTTAACAGACAAGCCATGGCCCTCGATGTTCTTAAAGAAGACTCCATGCATGGGCTTGTCTGTATGCAGCTGCAGCATTTTAGTATTCTCTGCAGCCTTGATGTGAGCTTTTCTCAGAGCGGGCTCCAACTCGGTGACAGAGAGTTGGTTTACCCGCTCGGTGTCGAAGACTATACCAAGTTCATCAGCAGCGCGCCTTGCTGCCTTGAATAAAAAGGCTCCGATTCCTGCATTTTCATGATCTCGGACCATGCAGTGTAGGGGATCCGAACTCCTGATGACTCTACAGGCTCCATCCAGTACCATTCTGTTGTGAAGACACTCCAAACTCAAAAGTCCACGGCCCCCTTGTTGTCGAAGGAGATATAACCGTGGAACGGACGATTTGGGATGCATGCTTCTGTGCATATGCATCATTTTGCGAGTCTTCACGTCAAGTTGCCGCAACTCTTCCTGAGTCCACTTGACTACTCCGAAGGAGTAGAGTAGAATCGGAATGGCAAGCATGTTGGTGGCAGAAACTTTGTTTTTGCCCGACAGCTCTGAGGACCAGATCTGCCGTAGTTTCTGCCTATACTTGCCACGGAGAGCATTTTTCACCGAGTCTACCTCTTGGGTGTGGCGTTGTTCCACACCCAAATAGGTGTATGTCTCTCCGGCATTCAAATGATGTAGAATGCTTCCGTCTACGAGTTGGGCATCCTCAGCGAAATCCTCGCATCGTCCTCTTTTGAGATGAACCAGTGCACATTTGTCAATCCCGAATTCCATACCGACAGCATGCGTGAACTCCTGCACCACCCTGAGGGACTGCTGTAGGTCCCTTTCTCCAGAAGCATAGAGCTTAAGGTCATCCATATAGAAAAGATGGGTGACCTTATGCCTCCGGTTTCCAGGGGTGCCGCAGTTATATCCCCGGGTTTTCCTGAGCGCAACGGATAATGGCATTAGTGAGATGCAGAAGAGAAGAGGGCTGAGGGAATCTCCCTGAAAAACACCTCTTCTTATGATGACCGGCTCTGTTTGGACCCTGCTTTCACCTGATGTTATGGTGAAGCGAGTCCTCCAGAGCGGCATCAGTTGTTCGATGCATCTCACTATTTGATCGGGTACCGCAAGGCATTCGAGTAAGTACAACAACAACTCATGTGATGTTGTATCGAATGCCTTGCGATAGTCGATCCAGGCCATAGAAAGATTCCGCTTATACTGCACGGAGTCCTGCGTGATACATCTATCGATCAGCAGGTTCTCCTTACAGCCCGCGGAACCCCTCTTCGACCCTTTTTGCTCATATATCCGTTCGAACACCGGGTCAACTGCTTGGAGAGTACGCATATACAAGATGCGTGTAAACATCTTGTAACACGTATTCAAGCATGCTATCGGTCTGTAATTCTTAGGATCCGACAAATCTCCGTTCCGTTATTATTATTATTATTATTATTATTATTATTATTATTATTATTATAACTTATATCTGAAATATTTTCTAGTTTATTGAGTCAAGTTTGAATTGTCATAATTGTTTTTTTTGTGGAATTGAAGTACTCACATCTACTCTTCACACCAATAATTATTGACGAAAATTGAATAGTCCAAATGGCCTAGATGGCTAAGGTGTAAGCGCTCTAAGACAGTCCACTTTCTAGTCGTTGGTTCAAGTCCCACCAAAACCCAATTTTTTTATACATTTTTTTAATTTGAAATGACTAATTCCATTCGTGTCATTCAATATTGAATTCAATGAGTTCTATTTCCTTTGAGTATTTCATAAATACCAAAAAAATACACAATATCTGAAATTGATTATTAATATGATACTTGAAAGAGAGTTCTGAAGTATTTACCTGGTTGAAGAAAGAATTAACTGTATAACTCGAATAGATATTGGATCCACTCTTGTACAAATTGTGTATTTGTTACACTGTTTTTGTACTTTGGTACAATACAATACTGTGAGAATGTTTGTTAGCTCCTTCCATGATCTATTTGAGAAATTGAAACTGAGAATATGTTCGAATTACTGACACAGTCAGAGCAAACAAACACGGGTTATGTCCTGCGATGTCTTCCAAAGCGCGCGCTACAGGGTGGGATATGGACGGCTTTTTTCAAAAGCGTTTGATCGAGTTTGGCATCGGGGTCTCCTTTCTAAACTGCCGTCTTGTGGTTTTCCTCCTCAGTTGTGTGCTTTGTTGAAGAGTTTCTTGTCTGATAGGTCTCTGTATGTGGTTGTTGATGGAGTATTATCTGATATTCTCCCAATGAATGCAGTTGATTCACAGGGTCCAATTCTGGCGCCCATTTTGTTTCTGCTTCATATCAATGATTTGCTCGAGTAAACATCTTGTTCAATACATAGTTTTGCAGACGACAGTACTCTTCATACCAGTTTCTCTTCCAGAATCCCCACACCAGCTCGAGAAACAAATTTAAAGAAATATTTACCTTAATAAATTTAACGACGACTTGGTGAAAATAATAAAATGGGGTAGCATGAACTTAGTGGAATTCAATGCTAGGAAAACCCAGGCATGTCTCTTCTCAAGGAAAGCCGATCTATCATCATCTAGTATTCAGATGTCAGGGGTAACTATTCCTACAAAATCAAGTATGTCGATGCTAGGAATTACGATCAGTTATAATCTCTCATGGAAAAACCATGTGAAATCAGTGCTTCCCAGAATCTTGGATTTTATTTCGTGCGAAGAAATACTACACTTCTCGTCAGCTTCTAATAAATCTACAAGGATCATATACGACCTGTTTTGGAATATAGTTCTCATGTATGGAGTTCGGCACCAAAAACATTCATTGGGGCTTCTCGATTCTATCCAGAGAAAGGCAATTTGTCTTGTTGGTGATTCTTCGCTCACAGACTCGCTCACTTCATTGGAACATCGTAGAAGGGTCGGAGACTTGTCTCTCTTCTATAGATATTTTCACGGTCGATGCTCATCCGAATTTTTATCAATCGTTCCACCCTTGGCAATATCTACACGGATGACTTGACGAGTACAGAATTCCCACCCCTTTGTTGTACATTTGGAAACCTGTCGAACCTCTCGGGCTAATAGATCTTTCTTCAATAGAACAGCTGAGCTTTGGAACTCCTTGCCAAAAAAGGTTTTTTTCTGGGGCTTACTTCAGAAATTCAAATTGAATGTTAATTCGTATCTCCTGTCCCTTGATTCACGCGGTGTTCTTTGAACATGACAGTGCTTCATTTTCGTGTAAATATACATTTGAAAAAATCACTTTGAACAATAATTCGAAAATTTAAATGTCTATTTATATATTTTTTCTACGTTATAAAGGAGCAAATGATCAATTTCAGCCAAAAAAAATCATGCCCATTCCCTATGTTGTACACAATGTATGCACTGCATCTCTTGTGAATATTTTATTAAACAAAATTTTTAATAGAAAACATGTAAACTTCGTTCCTACCGGCAACGTTCCGATAGAACTGATATGGAAAACCATAACCACCACCCCGTAAATCGAATATACTGCAGTTACCCCTACGAGCGTCGGGGGCGTCCCGGAATATTAACGAGCAAGGTGCGAGGCAGAGAGAGACGCATCTCCATCCACATAAAGAGAATCCCCGAGCCGTTTTGTCGGCAGTTTATGCTCGGAAATGCAAAACCCCGACTGTTTTACATTTCAGTAAGCTCATATTTAATGGCAGAGTCTGTGAACTATATGCCCGGAATCGGGCCGCATATGCTACCCCTCCGCGCGCCAGATTTAGGGCGGCTTAGATTTTATGGGGCAAATGAAATTACGCGCCCCTTTAAAATATGATGAGCTCTCCCGATAATGAAAGCGACTCAATCTCGAGGTATATCCGCGCCTGCTTCTTCATATGTGTTGCTCCTTATCGGTGGAGGTCTCCACCTCCTCCTCCCCACTTGCGTTAATTGTAACTACGGGGTTAGGCAGACTTTGGAAGGAGGTGGTGGAGGTTCTTGAGGGGATGGAATATCTGAGCGATAAGGCTGGTGGTTAGTTATTTATGCAATACGTATAAAAAGTTATTGTTTATTAAAATAGACAAGAATTGAACACTTTCAAAATAACAATAATTCGTACTGTTTGAACGTCATAATTCTGTGGTATATCAATATTTGTTCCGCAGTTTTCTGGATTTGTTACCTACCACAATCTGAAAAAATTAGAATTGATATTGGAATCTATACAAGTGTAGAAGGGCAGATTTTCAATCTACGCGGACAAGTTGCAGCGTCTATTGAAAAACAGTTCCTTTTGAATAGAACAAGTCCAATTAGTCAGCAACTTCTCATATAACTCAAATTTTGCATATCAAAAAAATAATAAGAAATATTATTATATGAAAATGATTGTCGCTATGGATTCAGCACTTTCTTCAATTGATAGTAATATTTATATGAAGTATTTTGAGGATTCTTTCATAAAAATGTATCCAAATGGTCCAAAGGTATGGTAGAGTATATTGATGATGTTTTTCCTATGGAGTCATGGTCAAAATAAACTTGACACTTTGGAACATATCAACAAAAAAGAACCAACAATAAAATTCACATAAGAAACAGAAAATAACAATGAACTTCCATTTCTAGATGTAATGATGAAGAAATCGAATCGACATGCCATGTAGATACCTCAAACCACCACACAAGTGTCAAAAAAGGTGTAGTAAAATGCCTTTATGATAGAACAAAAATTGTATGTACCTCACAAGAGAAAATCAATGATGAGATAAACTTCATATAATCAGTATTGAAAGAAAATGGATGTCCAGAAAATTCATAGGAAAACTTTTACAGAAATTGAAAATCCGAAAACAGTCCACACTGAAGACATACAACCTACGCAAAATACACAATTTGTATCAAACATTATACCTTATGTCCCTCGTTTATCTGAAAAGTTAAAACGGATCGGCAACAAGTATAATGTTCGAACAACATTCAAAACAACAAATACTTCAAGGTCAATTCTGACACAGTCCAAATCGAATAACACAAAGGAAAAAGTGTATTTATCACATTCCTCGTTCGTGCGGTCAAAAACATATCGGTGAAACGTCTCGATCATTGGAAGTGCGAAAGAATGAACAGAAGATGTACATCAGGAACAGACAGATAGGTGGTTCTAAATTATCAGAACGCATTGTTACTGCCAAAAGAGATCACACAGTAGAATGAAATGACACTGAAATTATGACGAAAGAGAGCAATGGCAGAAAATGAAAATTGAAGGAATCTGCTTTCATAATGCTGTCTGGTGAAAAATGCATATCTATGAGTTCGCTGCTTGATATGGATCGCGGATGGCTGCCCCTCTTGAAGGACAAAATGTTATGTCAAATTCGAAATATTTGACAAATGTCAATTACGAAGAGTGCCCAAAAGAAGAAGTTTTGAGAACGGAAACGGATTTAGTTTTCGAAACGTTAACGACAAGTATCCTATATATATATATATATATATATATATATATATATATATATATATATATATATATATATATATATATATATATATATATATATATATATATATATATATATATATATTTTTCGATAGACAAAATTTGAGATATACGAGAAGATGCTGACTTATTGGACTCATTCTATCCAGAAAGAACTGTTTTTCAATAGACGCAGCAACTTCTCTAGTATAGCTCAGTAGAATGTTGATGTGATTGATTTCAAATGGGAGTTACTGATATAAACTAATGGAGAAATGTTCCTTCATATAAAAAAATATTCTGTGTGAGAAAGTAAAAGAAATAGACTTTTTGAAAATGACCCACTACTGGGAACTATATTATAATTTCTTTCTTCATTTTTATATCTCGAATGACAGATTTGAAACCCCACTAGAGAATGTGGCCAAATTGTTCAATATTCCATTAATATGATTTTCATTGATTCCATGGTCGGGAAACTTTCCGTTTCCATTTCAAAGTATAAAAGAAGTAGCTCAGAAAAATCAGTATTGAATTCGTCCATAGTGTGAATTCATGTACAAACATAAGTATTTCGAGTAAATGGTGAGATTTGTTGGTGCTGCATACACGTGTCTGATGAATCAGGGAAAATCGTATTTCGTGTAAATTAATTTATTTGAAAATCGCAGAGCGCTTTCGGCTATTAAGCCATCTTCAGTGCTATACCTGCAAGTGAGTAATAGTCGAAAATTGGATTAAAGGTTAGAATTGAATTACTTACTCGTCTAGGTATTTACAGGAAGATCTTCACAATCACAAATAATCGTGAGATATTACACTGAATAAACATCAAAGTTAAAGTCAGTGCCCTTTTGGGTTGACAGTTGAAATTTTACTGATAAAACATTGTAAAAAGATTAAAATTTGGATTCCCAACGTGCTGCATGCTGAGCAAGAGGGGTGACAGGAAGTGAAAATTGACATTGACTCAAGGTCCTAAATAATTTTGGAACATAAACTTTGTGACAAATGACGTAGTCACTAATACGTCATTTGTCACAAAGTTTATGTTCCAAAATCATTTAGGACCTTGAGTCAATGTCAATTTTCACTTCCTGTCACCCCTCTTGCTCAGCATGCAGCACGTTGGGAATCCAAATTTTGATCTTTTTACAATGTTTTATCAGTAAAATTTCAACTGTCAACCCAAAAGGGCACTGACTTTAACTTTGATGTTTATTCAGTGTAATGTCTCACGATTATTTGTGATTGTGAAGATCTTTCTGTAAATACCTAGACGAGTAAGTAATTCAATTCTAACCTTTAATCCAATTTTCGACTATTACTCACTTGCAGGTATAGCACTGAAGATGGCTTAGTAGCCGAAAGCGCTCTGCGATTTTTAAATAAATTTATTTACACGAAATACGACTTTCCCTGATTTGTTTCGAGTAAATACCTATACTAACTGATACCGTAATTCTTACTTCATGATAGGGTTGTAGGTGTTGGTTCGAATTCCGATGTCGATACCTTTTTTCATTCTTGTTTCTTTGTTGTTGGTTCTCATTATTTCAAGAGCATGCTATTCTATACCTACTCGATAGTTTTAGTTCCTTCATAAATTTCGTTTGTTAGTACAGAATTCATGTAAATGTTCTAAGAAGTCGAATTCCAAATCTCCAAGAAAATCATATTCGAAAGTATAACTCCACGCACCGAATGAAGGCAATAACCCCTTTTTCCATCAATAACGTGTTGACATTCCCAAATAAAATCCTCTCCCGCTCCGGAAATGATATATTGAAATGCAGTCAAATCACCGAAAAAATCTCCGTCGAACTCTACCCGGATCCCTTCTGCAAACATTCCATATCCTGAATTATGCTCAGAATAATATTCACGGCTATTCGTTGACTCCGCTCGGGTAAATATTATCATAATAAAATATCCATTAGTCAAATGAATTGCACTGTTAATCGATACGGGCGAAAAAAGAACGATGATTCCATTTGGCAGAATGGAAATTCGGATAATGGAAACAGCACACTGGAATGTTGTCGTTGAATGTTTTTTTGCCATGAATTTTTCTTGCCGTTCGTTATGAAGTTATAAAAAGCAGTACCTAGCTGTTGAATTCCAGAAATGAATTTAAGTAGGAGATAGAAATACTTTTTTTCTGAAAAGATCCAAAATATTGATATTTTGTCAAGATTTTTGAAGAAAAAATACCACATTTTCATGAATCTGGTGTTTGAATGGTAATGGTTCGGGCTTTCATTGTCTATATCATTGACTCTCTGGAAACCTGTTTCTAAGAACGAAAAGATGAAGGCATGAACCGACTTCGGCTTGATGAAAGAGAATCTCGCGTCAATACAGCCATTGTTGTACAACCCCGTTAATTGCGTCCCTGTCTAACAAATATACGTATATTGTCGGTATAGGCAACTTTTAAAATGTTTGTATAATGTTTATGTTAACATTACAACACACGTTATATTTTTAATGTATTTTATGCAAAAATTTTACTCAAAGTAACAGTAGTGAATAAGTTTTGTTATATTATGATTAATTTGTATCGTGACAAGTAACCTTGTAACACTTATGACATGCTACACACATAAAAATTATGTAAAGTGGTCAAATAAAATCTATCTATCTATCTATCTATCTATCTATCTATCTATCTTTCTAATCTATCTATCTATCTATCTATATATTTCCCTATGAAAAACTGATCAGCGCACTTCTAGTAGCACCCCTGCTCTCATTGTTAATACCGCCCCTCCCCCACCATAGGAAAATCGGGTCTTTATAACCGACCATACCTCGAAATACTGTCAACTGTCAGTGTCAGTCATTATCCGAAGACGATTGCGGATAGCAGCAATCGAAATGTCGTGAGAACTTGACTCTGGGTTTCAACATTTATCCAAACTATTTCATTTATTTCTTCATTTAAATTTTTTTACTTATATTTCAAATTCTATTCCTCAATATTCTTTTCACAATATTATTTCTTTATTCACATTTTTTTTGACACATGGATTCAATTATGTAATTTGATTTGTATTTTTTATCATTCTGTTCTCAACAACAGGTTTGAATAGAGTTAATAATATAGACAATGGAAGTTCGAACCATTACCATTCACCAAGGAACATTGTCTATCACATATTCAAGCAAAAATCTAGTGTTGGTAGGCAACAAGGAATTACTGTTGGGAGAAGTTTCCTAATGTTCTATAAGAAATGCCTAGAGTGCAATTATTTTGTCTTTGCCCATGCGTCATCATCGTTGAGCATATGAAATTGGTCGAGAAATCTCGGTCAAAACAAAGTCTAAGTGTGGAACGATGTGGCTAATATCTCGATAAAAATTACAACGTGTAGATTATGATTTGCTAAATTAACATATTCAAATTTATGGAAATGTCGGACCTGCAGACAGTGCAGTTGTTTTAAAAACTGAACTCTTTTTCAGTAGACGCAGCAACTTTTCGGGGTAGATTGAAAATCCGCCCTTCTATACTCCTATAGATTCTAATAGTAATGGTGATCTCAATATTAATTACTTATGTGAATCCAAAAATAAAACTTTACTCGACGATCTACTACAAAGCTTCAATTTAGGTTGCAAAAATTTAGAACCGACAAGAGTTTTTACTTGTTCAAGCGGAAAAACCAGTGTGTCAAAAATCGATTCCTTTTTAACAAATATTCATGAAACGCTCTACCAGGAAAAAACTCTACATGTAAACCTAGCAGATCACTTGTGTTTGTCTTTCGAATTAAAAAATGTTTTGATATCACAGAAATACAATTACAAAAAAATAACTTATACAAATATTAGCCCTGAAAATCTTTCTCATCTACAAACCTGTTTAGAAAATGAAAATTTCCATTTTATTTATAACAACTTCAAAAATATTCAACTGGCTCATGAAATGTTCCAAAATTTATTGTTATATTGGATTAATATGACGTGCCCTACTGTAAGAAAGACCGTTGATCTCGAAAGAAATATTTGCAAAAGAAAGCAATGGGTGACAAAAGAAATCATTCAGAAAATTTGAGAAATCTCTTTTGGTTGACGAAAAACTTTAATGATTCAGATTTGAGAAAACATTACGTTGAATCCAAAAAATTATATTCAAAAATTTCAAATGAGGCAAAGTATTCATTTTATCAAAGCTGTTTAGAAAATAAGAGTTTTTGCGAGAAGCAAAAAATAATATGGAGTTTGGTTAGGGATAAAACAGGCAAAAGTAAACGACAAATATCTCACGAACTAATAATAAATGACGAACTTGTTCGTGATGGAAATATCATTGCAAACAGTTTTGGTACCTACTTTTCAACAATAGCCAGAAAAACAATTCTTGAACACTTCGGGTCATCTCCTTTCAATAATTATACAACAATGCATGGAATGTATACTTTTTATTTTTCACCAGTGCATCCGAGCGATATATGTGAGATAATCTTATCTCTGAAAAATACCAACTCGGTAGGAATAGACTGTATCTCCACCAAACTTTTGAAAAACATCCGCTCATCGATAGGCGAGCCACTAGCATTTTTGATAAACCTTTCCATAGAAGTTGGAGAATTCCCAGACACACTCAAAGTTGGATTAGTGTCACCAATTCTGAAAAATGGCGAATCCACAAGCATAGAGAACTATAGACCCGTAACGGTACCCACGGTCATATGTAAAGTCTTTGAAAAGTGTGTCTATCTGAAAATGCTTGCTTTTCTAGAACAGTTTAATTTGATATCACAGTTTCAACATGGATTTTGTCCTGGTAAGTCAACGGAAAGTGCTTTGTATGCATTTTTTGAGTACGTATATGATGCTCTGGATAATAAAAGATATGTGGGCGCACTTTTCTTTGACTTGTCCAGGGCATTCGATATCATCAATCATGAGATCATTCTGAGTAAATTATACTCCCTCGGATTTAGAGGAAATTTTCTTTCCTGGTTGAAATCATATCTGACAGCAAGAAAAATGTGCGTTAAAGTGGGATACTGTCAGTCCAAATCATATGACAACGATTTTGGAGTCCCACAAGGATCAATCTTAGGACCTCTCATTTTCTTACTTTTCATCAATGATATGCCGAAGTATGTGAACACGGATCGAATAATTCTATATGCAGATGATACAACACTTGCTGCGGATGCTGATAGTCCGATGGAACTTTTAAGTAAATCAAATGAGTTATCCTTGCATTTTACAGATTGGTGTAAAAGAAATTCCCTGGTAGTCAATCCCAGTAAAACTGTTTTGATGCAGTTCTACTTTAGAAATAACAAGAAAATTGATCAATTTTGAGTTAAGGTTGATAATCAAGATATAAACTCATCAAACACAAAATTTTTGGGTACTCATATTGACAGCAACATGACTTGGCAGTCAAGTATCATTCAGGTGAGCAAAAAAATTAACTGTGGATATTATGCCATCAGACAACTTTCATCTTCACTCAATACAACCCAACTCCTAAATGTTTACTATGCCATCATCTATTCACATATTTCCTATAATATCACTATGTGGGGCTGCTCCACAAAGTTGAATAGGATTTTTGTCGGCCAAAAGAGAGTTATACGCTTCATTTATAAATTACATTCCAGAGAATCGTGCAAGCCACATCTTATTAAAAATAAAATCATGTCCGTGCCATGCATATATATTTACAAAACTATTTTGATGTTCAAAAAACATGAATCAAATCATCTCCGAAATTTTGATTGTCACTCATATCCCACACGGAATGGCGCTTTGATTAGGCTCCAGAAACATTCGACTTCTTTGTATGAAAATTGCCCATCCTATGCAGGGGCAAAATTATTCAATCATCTGCCTAGTCATATAAAAAATGAAAATGGAGAAATGAAATTCAAACAAAATCTGAAACAATTCCTGATTGGCGGTTGTTTTTATAGCATTGATGAATATCTTGAGTCATGAAAGAATATATCCATTTTATTATTATTTGCTTATTTACTTTCGTTTAAGTGGATTTGTATAGTGGTATATTTTGAAATTTTATGTTTGTTCAAGTTTTGTATGCCTATGGTCCAAGTTGAACTTTAATGTGTTTAATCGTTTGTCAACTGTTTTGACGATTGTTATAATATGATATGATATCATATATTTTTTTTTCGATGTATATTTTTTAATCATTTGTGTCGACTGATTGTTTTTCTTCACTGTTTTTTTTTATACTTTATATCTATATTTTTTTTTAATTTCATTGACTTGTTCTATGTATCATGTATGATCTTAAAGAACGAATAAATATCATTATTATTATTATAATTCTTATTTTTTCAGATTGTGATAGATTACAAACTCAGGAAACTACGGAACAAATATTGATCCAGCACAAAATAATGACGTTCAAACAATAATTGACTGAAATTTTGAATGCGATTTAGAGTTTTTGGTAATTGGTAATAGCCATACCAAGTGTTTCGATACAACATACTCTGAATTGAATCTTCCCAATCCAACTTTTCTTCTTAATAAGCAAACACTTCATTTCCGTTCATCAAAATGCAAGTAGCCTTTTTGAGTTTCGTTTTTGTCTCATTCTGTTCTGTCAACCAAATTTTTTTTAAACCACAGTTCTTTCAATAAAAAATGGTTCCCAGATTACACCAACTTCGAACTAGAGATTCGATAACTGATCACTGAAAAAACTCTTCATTGATGGATATTTCAAGCCTGTGGATATGATCATTGGGTTTCAAGGAATCGTAAAAGCACAGACATAGACAATGATTCAGATGGACGTATCAGTATTAAGGCCGTTATTACTGTCAATCAAGTATTCGTATATCTTTGAATAAGAATCGGCACATATTGACATCCAGCAGGGGGGAATGTAGGGTTAGTTTACAATTCCACCCCTTCTTCAATCAGTACTATAACGAAAACAACCCTCATCTCGCATTGTCAATTTCCTTGTTGGATTCTATTTTCGATTTATTACAGCTAGTCCATTCGCTTATGCTCAATTTTTGCTTGGTAAGGAAACTGCTTTTTCCACTTCCATAAACTTTACACTATAGTGATGTTTATTCCGTAGTTTTCTGGGATTGTAACCTACCACAATCTGAAAAAATTAGAATCAATATCGGAACAAGTGTAGAAGGGTAGATTTTTAATCTACCTCGAAAAGTTGCTGCGTCTATTGAAAAACAGTTCTTTCTGGATAGAACAAGTACGATTAGTCAGCAACTTCTCGTTATCTCAATATTTGCCTATCAAAAAAATAATAACAACTAATATATATGAAAATACTTATCATTAACGTTTCAGAAAATAAATCCGTTTCCGTTCTCAAAACGTATACGCAAATTCCTGTTTAACTGCAAATATCTCTTGTTGGTATTTATATGTCAATTACAAAGATTGCCAACAAGAGATATCTGCCCTTCTACTCTTGTATAGATTCCGATATTAATTCTTATTTTTTCAGATTGTGGTAGGCTACAAACCAAGAAAACTACAAAACAAATATTGATCCACCACGAAATAATGACGTTCAAACAGTACTATAGGGACATAATCAAATATCCAACCTAAATAGGATATAAACTCTCAACAATAACGAAGAAATTGAAAACAATATTCTACTGAATAATCATTTGGGTCACTTATATTCATAGTTTATTCTTTATAATTAGAGTACTGCTCAACATCTCATCATTTGGGTTGTTTTATAATTCGTCCTTGAATATTAGATTTGATGATTTTGATTCAAGGATAACAGTACATTAAAAAATTGTAAAAAAGTGAATTGATATCAAAATTTTATATCGAGATAAATTTGAGATTAGGAACAAATTTGGTTGATTATCAGAAGAATAAATTTTGATTAATGATGTTGAAAAACATTTCAGTTTCCAATTCTGTTCAATGTATATTGAAAGATTTCTGAACTCACAGGAAAAATCCATGACACACTCGAAACAGAATAACAAGGTTTGTTTTCAGCGTAGCAAAAAAGTTGTCGTTCAACGTACTACTTGAATCAGAAATTATTATTGGAGAGACTCTATTTCGCAAAAAAACATCCAAGTCATTAAATTTTTCACATGTTAAAGAACTGCAATCGAATTTTCAAAATGAAAAAAGAAAATTTCAATTGTTTTTGAAACCACCAAACATGAAGTTGCATCTTCAGCTTCCTGGATATTCCATTCGTGGATTTGAGAACATTTTTTGAACTATCTTTCCTACTTGCTCATCTTCTCGTTGGTGAAAATGCAAAGCTTCCGCCACCTGTCACCTGGTATCCTTGTCCAATATTTCAATGACAAAAAAAAAAGATGCACATCAGAACAAAGTAACATCCATCAAATGTGATCACAATGATGACTTGGACATATTGTAAGTCTCTTATTAGTTCCGCAATGAGTACTTAAAATAATTAGTAAATACTGATCTCAATCCTACCCAAGTAAATTCAACCAGATTTGAAAAATAAACTCTCTGCAAACATTGAGTAGAATAAGTATCACGGGAATATAGAAAGTCCAATAATGCAATCAAACAAGAAAGCCACACCAAGAATACATATCCTTTTTTCAAACATAAAAATGGTAGTGGTGATAGTGAAGTGTCAAGTTGCTCGTAAATAAAGAAGTGGATTACTATTATTTTTTCATAAGCTGCTGAATTGTTCTAGTGCCAAATTTGAAAGTTATATTTTGTTTACTTCTACTCAAAGGATGTAAGTGACGTGTAACTTCAAACAACATAAATATTATATATAATTCTCAGTTTATGTCAAAAAATATACATTATAATTCGCTGTTGGTTACTCGTTGAGATCGGATAAATACCACAGACATTTAAACTAATGGACTGGTCTTCATGACAGTTTTCCATATCTCACGATACGGAATAAACTAGATAGAGAAGGTATCCATAATTCAAAGTGAATAGGAGAAGGATGACTTCAGCTTAAACTTGAAGTATTCCATCTTTCACAAGCTATCTTCCTTCAAGCCACATACAAAAGGGAATTATGAAACGCCGAATAGGGGTTTGCCATCAGTATTTATTTGTCTAAGGACTCATGTATTCAAATCATATCTTAAAGTCTGTTTGCTATTTCATAAATTAAATTGATTTCGAGATACTTCATTGGGACGCTTCTGAACTGAAATTCATAAAATCAAAATAACACACCTTCAATCATCAGCCTCTTCTTTCGAATCTTTCCAAATGAAGAACCAGGAAAATCAAAAATTGTTGGGACAGCGTTGCTCTTTAGAACTTCAGTTCCAAAAGGATTAATAAAGTTGTCCTCTTCACTGAAATTTTCGCTACAAATCGCTGCAATTTCAGAAGTACTGCAACTAATTCTTTTGAGAGCTACCACCCATTTCTCTCACAACTCTTGAACTTTTAGAAATCTACATGAGGAAAAGGATTATTATCCGTGACACATATGAGAAATAATATTTCACCAATGGAATTTCAAGTTAACTTCCTTATCTGCAGAAGCAGTTGAATACTGCATTATGAATTTTTTTGGATTGAGTAACAAATAGTTTAAAAGCAGTAACCAAATTCGAAGCAATTTGAAGGACAAACGTTTCAAATTCGAAAAAAATTCAAATAATGTCATGATGACATAAAATATGTAAAGCATTTCAAATTTATTCTGCTGCTCTCATTCCTTTTTCATTGGTGGAGTGAGAGAAATTCACCAACTCGAGTAAACCAATCAGACACAGGAGAGTAGAGATTCTGGCAGCGAGAGATTCTCATGAAAAGAAACCATCAACTAGACTTGAAGTATTCCATTTTGCTCATTCAGCAGTCCTCTCTCTCTCTCTCTCTCAGGGCCAGTCCATTAGTTATAATGTCTATGATGAATACCTGAGTTATCATGGTAAAGCGAGACTAAGGTGGCTATATACTGGTGTTTTTACTCAATATAAAAGATTGTCAGCAAATCAGACGACCGATCTGGCCTACTTGATCAAGAATTGATGACGTAGACCGTAGTAATAACTCAAAAAATTCCCCAGGTATCGTCACTCTCGCAGTTGAGATGACAGTCATGTGCACGTTCTGTGTTGCAAAAAATTAGTTGATTGTTGATCTATTTGACCAATATAGTATTGTGATCTCAATTGAAAAGCTCGGTTTAGAAGTAGTATCACAATTCAGACGAATATTATTCACGTCAATGCGTGTGAGCGAGAAGGAGTGAGAATTGTGATCAAATTTTATGGATATGTGAAGTGAGAAAATGCCATTATTTCTGGTGAGTGGAATCATTATAGTTTTTTATAATCTTCTGGGTTGGATTGAAATCATCTAAAACACATGTCACTGCATTTATAGAATATTCAGAACGCGTGCACACTCTAGAATGTTGCTGCCAGCAAACTTCTCTTGTGTTTTTTTTATGATCACTACGAAATCTCCAAATGGTTATTGAATAAACTAGAAGGTGAGATTCTTCTTGGAGGTAGGTCATTGAAGATGAAGTTTGTTTCCATTAGCCTCATAATAATCTCGCGCTCTATTTTCTGTTCTAGCCAAAAGAGATCTGTATTGGCAACAACGTGTTCCATGGATCGAGTGATCTCGAAAATTTTTAGGAATTTCAACCACAAGCGCACCCTCAAAGCGTCATTTTGAACAACTACACCCTATCTACAGGTTTATCTGAAACAATATCGCAACACTGAAAGCACCAGTATATAGGCATCTTAAGCGAGACCAAATACGGATTGATAGGATACTGTTGATGTAAAATTTCCAGTGAAAAATTGAGAGTAGAGAATCGAAACTCCAAATCACAACAACAAGCCATCTCGAACACCAAACCGAAGCCCCCCAAGACCCATAACAGTTATCGTTCTAACGCTAACGCCTCTCTATCGGAATCAGTAGCCGGCTAATGGAAGTCGATGAGGAAAGTTTGTAATCTTAGATATTCGGAGTTGGCAGGAAGGGCCGCAACTTCATTAATCTACCGGATACAATTAAAAGCTGTGCTCCTCCGTAAATTCAATCGGAACCGGCTTCGACGGATCGAAATAAGGATTATCAAATTTTGTCCGTTTATATGCAAACTTTGGACGGCGGGAGCTGCAGCCTCCATTCAGATGAGATAATTGGTTGGCGACGTAATTTCCTATTTTAATGGAATTACAGGCGGGGAGGCAACAATTCATTGTGACACAATAGGGGGCGGGGGAGGGCAGAGGGTGTTGTGTCTTCGTATTGTTGATGATCCCTGAAGACTGCATTCGATTCCTTCAAGTTGAAATTATATACACGATTTTGGTGAAGTTTTGATTATCTGTAGGAAATTGCATAGCCCACAGCATCCAGGCCTCATTGTCCCCTATTTTCCTCTGATGTTGTTTTTTTTAAAGGGAGATGATATACGATTTTATATAACCTTCAACTTTCGAATGTTGTCAGCTCCAGGAAAAACATCCCCCGGTAAGGAGCAAGAGGGATTCGCCAGGTCTCCAAGCTCACAATTCTGGACCCTTCTAGTCATCTGTGTTGATACTGTCAAGGTTGGAACGATTGATGACAATTCAGAAGAGCACCGAGCGTGGAAATATCTATAGAAGAGAGACAAGTCACCGACCATTCTACGATGCTCCATCGAAGTGAGCGAGTCTGTGAGCGAAGAATCATCAACAAGACTGATTGCTTTTCCCTGAACAGAATCAAGATGCTTCAATGAATGTTTTGGTGCCTAGCTCCACACATGAGTACGATATTCCAAAAGAGGTCGTATCTGAGCCTTGTAGATCATTAGAAGCTGACGAAAAGTGAAGGATTTCTTCGCACTTAATAGAAGTCCAGGCTTCTAGGAAGCACCTTTAGCAATCAATCTCACGTAGTTTTTCCATGAGAGATTATTAATTAAGTAGTTTCCTCTGATATATGAATATGAGATAGAGATAAATCGGCTTTCTTCTGGAAGAGACATGCCTTGGTTTTTTCAGCATCAAACTCCACTAAGTTGATGTTACTCCATTCTATAATGTTTGTCAAGTCATCGTTAATACTATTAACGCTAATGGTTCACAGAAACTAATATGAAGAGTATTGTCGTACGTCAAACGATGCACTGAACTGAAGATTTCTCCAGCAAATTATTGATACGAAGCAGAAACAAAGTGGGCGCCAGAACTGAACTCTGCGGAACACCTGCATTTATCGAAATAATATCAAAAATTATTCCTCCAACTACATAGAATGACCTATCAGAAAAGAAATTCTTCAACAAAGCACACAACTGAGAAGGTCAACCATAAAATGGCAGTTTTGAAAGGGTCCCCTATGCCAAACTCGATCAAACGTGGCGAGTGCAACACCTAACGTTTCTTGGCATATGGTTGCTTGGTGGCAATTGATATTATAATGCTAACTTTCAAGTGAACCGTGGAAAAACAGCAGTGTTCATAATATATTATATCGGTTTGGATATGCAAAATCAACTTCTATTTCGAATTTCCAAGAGGAAAATCTCACCCAAGTTTGTTACAGTTACAGGGTACAGCTTATCCAATTCATCTTGGCACAAACTCAGATACTTTTCCAGTTGCACACTATTAGTGTAGACCGTGACGAAAGAAAAAACACCTTCTGGGAATGAATTTCAACACAGTGAACACATATTATAGGTATTTTTTATTTCAGTATACTTCACAGAAATTGCTTGGCATATACGTTATTAGTTCTGTGCCAAGATGGATTGGATAAGCTGTAGTTTGATGGGATCAGAGGCTGTTTTCAAATTTTTTCTCGCCAATCTTCAAATATGCTTATGGATTCTATATTGTGACATTTGTGAAAACTCTGAATAGATATCCGTTACAGTAACACTGATTTGAAATAACTGTTGCTTCACACGTATTCCAATTACCAACTTACTACCTGTGAAAAAGCAGTTGTATATTGGAAAATAAAAATTGGTGATATTTGATACACAGTAAGGATTTGGGGATGATCCTGTGAACATTCTTTCCTACGAGAACTTCTTCAACATCAACTATGCAATTTTCCTATTCGAGTTTCAACATAAAGGAAATAAATAAATAGGGAAATTGATATCGAGCATTTCTGATATAATGTTTGAAAATCATTATTTCGTGATGAATGAGTTTTCTTCTTCGTAGTTGTAGGTTTTTCAAAACTGAGGATTGATAAACTCATAACCTGGTGACTTTGATCAATATACTTTTCGTAGTTATCGATTGCATTTTTTTCAACTCTTCAGATATTTTTGACTAATGTGACAGTTTTTTTTTTTGGGGGGTTTTACGTGACTTGAATGAAACTCATATAATGACTCCACAATTTAATTGATCAGAAATAATTACATACATGAATACACATACCCATATGCGCACACACATATGCATATACACATATATACATGTAAAAACAGCCAACCCTCGATAGCAAGATACCTACATTATATTTCAACATATCTAGACAAGCATGGCGATAACAATAAATATAGAAAATATACAACATATTTCAGGCCACCGCTTAGACCACTTAGATCCCAAACAGAAGGTCACACAGACCAGGGTAAGATGGACCACTTAGATCCCAAACAGAAGGTCACACAGACCAGGGTAAGATGGACCACTTAGATCCCAAACAGAAGGTCACACAGACCGGGGTAAGATGGACCACTTAGATCCCAAACAGAAGGTCACACAGACCGGGGTAAGATGGACCACTTAGATCCCAAACAGAAGGTCACACAGACCAGGGTAAGATGGACCACTTAGATCCCAAACAGAAGGTCACACAGACCAGGGTAAGATGGACCACTTAGATCCCAAACAGAAGGTCACACAGACCAGGGTGAGATGGACCACTTAGATCCCAAACAGAAGGTCACACAGACCAGGGTGAGATGGACCACTTAGATCCCAAACAGAAGGTCACACAGACCAGGGTGAGATGGACCACTTAGATCCCAAGCAGAAGGTCACACAGACCAGGGTGAGATGGACCACTTAGATCCCAAACAGAAGGTCACACAGACCAGGGTGAGATGGACCACTTAGATCCCAAACAGAAGGTCACACAGACCAGGGTGAGATGGACCACTTAAGCTTTAAATTAGTTCGAATACAGCAAAGCAAAACAATGTGGTAATAATAAAATACCTATAAATTGCTTCCACAAAGTAGCTTCGAATGAAAATCGCTAAAGCTCATGGTATACAAAAGAACCACTCCTACCTTGAATAAATGCCAACACCACAATACAATAATCACAACTATTCACCCACAATAATTTTAAAACCACAGACCCACTGTCTCGTACGAACGTTAGAACTATACTGGTAGTTTTCATCTATCGGGGTGTATGACTCAGCGGTTGGTCGTATCGCCATAACCCTTGAGTCATCCCCAGCACAGGCAGGTATTTCGAATATTCGGATCTAACAGTCGGCCATACTGCATATTGTCTCGCCCCGAGGCAAGTCAGTCATTCTCCGAATCAATAGGCATTGGTATCTGACCATCACCATCGCTTCCGCTGGCTGTCGAATCTGATACCCCTCCATCTGGAAGCCAAGGTTTCATATGGTCTACAGCTATTATGTTTTCATAATTTTTGGTGGACCTGTGAGACCCCTCCTTATCACGTACAACATATCAATCATTAGGCAACACTTTTTTCACCACCATTGGCCCACTAAAAGGTGGGACCATTTTTGACTTGGTCCTGCTTCTGGAAGCTGTTGCTTCTCAATAAGAATCAAGTCTCCTATTTCATATTGGCGTGGTTTCTTCCTTTTCCTATCGAAACTTTCCTTCATCCTTCGTTGAGATTTACTGATATTCTCACTAGCCACTCGCCGGAGTTCTAATAAGTCCTCATACACTTCGGAGATAGTAGCCACCTCGTCAATAAGTGCTTGGTCCCTGGCTAAACGCTTCATTATTCGTCACTGTTCGAAGATAGTCGAAAAGAGATTCTGGATCCTGGTGATTTCCAGCTCGGGCTGCTGCAATGACATATTGTTCAGTGAGTCCACCAATTATGCAAGAGACGGCGTCCTTCCCAAATATTTTACATCTGTTCAGTAGGGATAACTTCTCACAGTAATACTTAGCATATGTTTCGTTCGCTGTTTTTTTTCTAGTCATCATGCTTTCAAGTGTAGCATGAAAATCTTGACGTGAGGGAAAAGCTCGTCGTAGTAATGCTTTCCATTCCGACCAAGAATGCCTTATGCTGGGTAGACTTCTGTACTAGGTTTCAGCCAGTCCTTGTAATTTGCCTAACACATAATAGATGGTAGTTTCCTCCGACCAACCGTATATGTTACGCATCTCGTCGATTTTAGAGCACCAAACGTCAACATCATGTGAAAGATCTTCCGGATTAAAAGGGGGTATAGCATCACCCCTTACGCTTGGTAAACTTGTAGTTGGTCTCGTCGCCATACTCTGCATAAACTCCGACATAATTTCGTTCAGCGTGTCGATGGAACGCGAGGGAGACCCCTCCCTGCTTTGTCGTTTTCTTCTCTCTCTCGTTCCCTCGGCAATAGATCTTTCACTAGAAGATCCATCTCTAGCTCTTTTGGACCTGTAACCATCTCGCCTACCCATGATGTTTTGTAGCTAACCTTGAATAACTGGGCTTTACGTACACCAGATCTTGAGAAATACATGAATTACTTGTCCAGATATGAGAAAAGTAGGTAAATTATGTTCACAAAGGCGCTGAATTTATCCCACTTCTGAAAGTTGTGACAGTTTTTTTTTTTTTGGGGGGTTTTACGTGACTTGAATGAAACTCATATAATGACTCCACAATTTAATTGATCAGAAATAATTACATACATGAATACACATACCCATATGCGCACACACATATGCATATACACATATATACATGTAAAAACAGCCAACCCTCGATAGCAAGATACCTACATTATATTTCAACATATCTAGACAAGCATGGCGATAACAATAAATATAGAAAATATACAACATATTTCAGGCCACCGCTTAGACCACTTAGATCCCAAACAGAAGGTCACACAGACCAGGGTAAGATGGACCACTTAGATCCCAAACAGAAGGTCACACAGACCAGGGTAAGATGGACCACTTAGATCCCAAACAGAAGGTCACACAGACCGGGGTAAGATGGACCACTTAGATCCCAAACAGAAGGTCACACAGACCGGGGTAAGATGGACCACTTAGATCCCAAACAGAAGGTCACACAGACCAGGGTAAGATGGACCACTTAGATCCCAAACAGAAGGTCACACAGACCAGGGTAAGATGGACCACTTAGATCCCAAACAGAAGGTCACACAGACCAGGGTGAGATGGACCACTTAGATCCCAAACAGAAGGTCACACAGACCAGGGTGAGATGGACCACTTAGATCCCAAACAGAAGGTCACACAGACCAGGGTGAGATGGACCACTTAGATCCCAAGCAGAAGGTCACACAGACCAGGGTGAGATGGACCACTTAGATCCCAAACAGAAGGTCACACAGACCAGGGTGAGATGGACCACTTAGATCCCAAACAGAAGGTCACACAGACCAGGGTGAGATGGACCACTTAAGCTTTAAATTAGTTCGAATACAGCAAAGCAAAACAATGTGGTAATAATAAAATACCTATAAATTGCTTCCACAAAGTAGCTTCGAATGAAAATCGCTAAAGCTCATGGTATACAAAAGAACCACTCCTACCTTGAATAAATGCCAACACCACAATACAATAATCACAACTATTCACCCACAATAATTTTAAAACCACAGACCCACTGTCTCGTACGAACGTTAGAACTATACTGGTAGTTTTCATCTATCGGGGTGTATGACTCAGCGGTTGGTCGTATCGCCATAACCCTTGAGTCATCCCCAGCACAGGCAGGTATTTCGAATATTCGGATCTAACACTAATTTTTTCGATTATCTGGTGGTTGGGATATAAAATCCAATACAATAACCATGTATTTTCCATCATAGAGAAAGCCTCTTCGACCCTTTGCTTTATTTTATTTTAAAGCAGAGTTAGTTTTTCTAACAATTTTCATGGGCTTTGGGATTATCATTCTCGTAATTATTGTCATCTGTGGACTATTTTCCTTCTATTATGTTTTTCAGGATTTTCATTAATATATTTCCAAGTTTCGTGCTCGACAATCTCATAGCCAATGATGAAAGTGATTATAAAATGTTGTGAGCAATCTTGATCTGAATGTTGTTAGTAATGAGCAAAATGCTGTAAGTGCGAGATCATACCCTTGAGGACTAAAAATGTATTAGAAACGTATAGGCCCTCAATACTGCCCACTAATATTGAAATGACACAATTGGAAATAACGGTTATAGATACTTTTGTAGCTTGGGAGCAGAATAATTCCACAGAAACTGTTGAGTGTGGTGCAGATGGCTGATCTTAATCAATCTGCTGTTCAGTATCTGTTGAGAAAGTTGAAAAGTAAAGCGCCAGACAAATACAAGGAAAGTTCTTTGCTGGAAAGAGTTATTGCAATTAGATAACCATTTTTTTTTCCTGGAAAGATTTCACACATAGTTCAATCCATAGTTTGTTATTGATATCACAAAATCTTGTTTGTTGAGCTCAGTGTCAATAACTTCTCCTAAAGAAGCTCACCTTGTACGCAGAACTGAAGTCATGGTTAGTGATTTTTATCTGTTGTTGGAGTAGGTGATTGATATCTGTTCAAAATTTTCACTTTCACACCAACAGTTTCGATCTCAATGTCTCAATGTGACATATCATCAGGACCGCCACCCAGTCAAAATCTCGAGTGAGACGAACGACCAGCCCTTCAGCCAGACGACAAAATCGAATCATACCCTTTTCCGCTAGATATTTTTCGGCCATGCACATTCGAGAGCGGGAATAAATTAAAAAAGTATTTTTATTGGCGTTTTGTGTATGCTGGAAATCCCCGGAGTAAACAGAAATGATATTAAAACGAGCAAAAAGCAATCACGATTTCCGACAGATCGAATCCAATATCCAATAAAAATAAAACTATGCGGACGAAAAACGAAATAAATATTCCTTTTTTACACGGTGACGCGAAGGGGGCGAGGAGGGTGTCGGAGAGTTATGGCGGGCGTCCAGCGGCCACTAGATTCGAGAACAATCTACTGGCTGTCAATAAATGTTGCGATGTCCGAAACGGTAATATTTCCCTGGAGTGTGGGCTGAAATATTGCGTTTTCACTGCGGTGCACTTCGGATAAGGGATATATGGCCGGGAGGAGGCGAAGGAACTTTTCCTGTAGTGAACTATTTGAATGTTTGACGTGGTGGAAATGTTCTGGAATACATTAAAAAAAAAGTTTGAAGTTCTCATAATATCTGTTTTTGAAGCAAATTGGAATATTCGGCCCGATATTGAAAATATGCACAATAGAGTGACTATTTTGTCAGTAACGTATTTTAATAAATTCGATTCACGATATAACTGGGTGAGCCAAATTGTCAACCTTTTTTCATTAACGGGCATTGAAGTACCATGGTCTCCTAATATCACGTATAGCTTTTTTGAAAAGAGAAGAAAAAAAATGGTCTCTTTATATCTGAGTAAACTTCGCGAATCCGACAGACGTTTAGCTTTGAACTCGAACTTTTTAACTATTTACCCTTCTCTCAGCTTTTGTAACTCACCTGCCTCATACTTGCGACTCAACTTGCCTACAGCTATTACACGAACACTTGCTCAACTTAAAATGCTAATAACTTTTATATCAAGTTCACTTACAAAGGCTCAACTTATCGTTGGGACCGTAGAGATGTGTGTACTATTTGCAACACATACCAGAAGGAAACTTTGACTCACCTTTTATTGGAATGCCCAATATGGTCATTTCTGAGACAAGGTGAGCCAAACATTCTGAAATCATGGGATGACATAATATTAACATTGAATAACCCCAATCTTAGATCTGCCAAGAAACTTTGCGAACAAATATGGAGTATTTTATTAAATAGGTCGTTCATTTTCAATGAATGAAAAATGTCGCAGAGGTTACAATCACTTTTCATTCGCATATGGATAAACGCAAAAAGTTGCTCAAACTTGTAAACATGTCATCTGTTAGTCGGCTACTGTCAAAGTAACACGATTATATTTTTTTTCTCTTGTTTTTTTCTAACAACCTTCTTCTTTGTTAGCTTTTTTTAGTATAATTCAATTTTTTTCAATATTATTAGGTACATATGATATATATGATTTATCTGTCTATACTAAGAATTGATTCGATGTTCGATCTTGGTTGGGAATACATTACATTATTTATATATATAAGCCCTCTATTGTTATGAAACTTTAATGTTTTTATTAACAATACAAATTCTGAATCTGAATCTGATATATGGCCGGAGGAGGCGAAAGAACTTTTCCTGCAGTGAACCATTTGAATGTTTGACGTGGTGGAAATGTTCTGGAATACATTATAAAAAAAGTTTGAAGTTCTCATAATATCTGTTTTTAGAGCAAATTGGAATATTTGCCCCGATATTGAGAATATGCACAATAGAGTGTCTATTTTGTCAGTTACGTATGGTATTTTAATGAATTCGGAGATTCAACTAACACATTCATTACAAAATGCATATTTGGCTAGGTTTCGGAAGATGACCTGCCTCCTTTTTAAAGCTTTTTTTTTAAATCTCACTTATAATATCACAAGAGCTTGAATTATTTTCGGATATTTTGTAGAATATTTTGAAAATCATCTCCACTCGCGAAACGACGAGGGATAATTATTTTTGAAATATTCGTGCCCGGAAAAAAATTCCAGGAATAATTTTAGCTCTCGTGGTACTCAGTAAGAAAATTTAACACCATAATTTGGAAAAAAATATTAATCAAACCTGACATTTTGAATCAATTTCTCTGATGGTCATGTTGGTCAGGGTATTGCTGTTTTGATATATGTTGATTTGTCATTTTTGTTCAACCGGTAATGTCAGAAAGCTTGATAATTACTAATCAAAAAAATGTATATAGGTATATCCACCATATTTGAATAAAAAAAATACAAACTTTAGTTGAACCCAATGCTAAAACTCAGATGGGTACCAGCCCAGTCTATCGTCCTTTGGTCATTTTAATTTTAATCAACTGAAGGTGGTAGAAGTGTATTTTCACAAGTAACATGGCGCAATTTCGAAAAATTTCCTATGTACAGTTGTATTCACGGAAAATGGGTACAAGTCTTATGACTAGATTTTGCCATATTTGCGTGAATCAGGCTTTTCTTATCGACGGCGATAGACAAAACAAAAACATATAAAAAATGTGATTAATGATTTTAATGTATTAGAATATTTCTACAACGCAAAGTTTTAAACACAACGTAACCAATAACAATAATAAAAACAGAAAACTATGTATAGTGTACCCATTTTCTATGAATACAACTGTAGGTCCTACCATATTCGTTGAATGAAAAAAATTAACAACTTTATTAACATCAAATGCTAAAATTCAGATGGGTACTACTTCAGTCTTTCGCCCTCCAGTGTTTTGTGACCTGTCGAAGGCATTTGACTGCGTTAATCACGAAATACTGCTGAGAAAGCTACATTGTTAGGGATGCAGAGAAGTAACTCTCAAATGGTTCGATTCCTACTCGAAGGGACGGACGCAAATGGTCAAAACAGTTCAACTTTCAAGAAAGAGGAAAATTAATTCGGGAGTTCCACAAGGGTCTGTGTTAGGTTCTATTCTTTTTTTATTATATATTAATTACCTCACCAAGCTTAACATTTCTGGAAAGTTCACCTTATTTGCAGATGACACAACCATACTTTCGAATAATAAAAACACTTGTGAGTTACATGAAATAATCTCTGCTGACTTGAAAAAAGTTAAAAATTGGTGTGATTCAAAAATCCTATTTTTCAATTTAACTGAAACACATTTAATATCGTTTATATGCTCGATCAACGAAATTTTTTTTGAAGACAGATCATTGGAATCTTAAAATAGCACTTGATTTCTAGGAGTGTTCTTTGATCAGAATTTAAAATTCATGGATCATGTCAAACAACTCACTAGCAAAGTCTCCTCTGGCTGTTCTGCAGTTAGAGTAAATCGTAATGAATATGGGTTCGGCACTGCAAAGATGGCTTACTGAGTACTCATAGATTCTCACTTACGCTACGAAATACCGTTTTGGGGAGCATGCAGTCCAACTTTATTCAATAGTCTTCTAATTTTACAGAAAAGAACAATAAGATATATAGGAAACCTTAAACCGAGAGAGTCCTGTAGGACCTTCTTCAAAAACCATAATATACTAACGGTAACTGCATTATTCATACTGGAATCTGTGTGTTTAATAAATAAGCATGTATCAAACTTCGCCACATCCTCTTCCCATTATAACACCCGGAACAGCAGATACACTCTGCAACTCACAGTGCCAACTAAAAACATCACCAGAGACTCCATATTTTACAATGGAGGAAAAATGTACAATCATTTGCCTCTGTACATAAGATCTGCCAATATAAATGACTTCCAATTCAGGAAGTTAGTCAAACAATTTTTATCTGATAGACCCTATTATACTTTGAATGAATTTTTTTTAAGATAACTTTCAACTGATTGACTAGCTCATGTTTTTTATCTTCATTAAGGAGCTTTTAAGTTTTACTTTCATGCTGGCTGGAACTTCCGGTTGGTCCGCGTCTGGAATGATTTTCTTGTCTACGTTTCGGCTCCCATTTCGGAGCCATTTTCAAGACTGAGTGACCTTGCGTCTAGGTTTGAGTTGTCTTACTAGCTGGCTATCATCACTGGAGATCGAGGATCAATCAGCTGTAGCTGAGCACGCCCTTCTGAACAACCATAATATACAATTCGACAAAACTTCAATTCTGTCAACGACGACGCATTACTCCACTCGCTTATACCGGAAAGCCATTGAGATACATAAGCACAAGAATAACTTCAACAGAAAGGAAAGGGGACTAAATTTGAACAAAATTTGGTATCCGGTTCTAAGAACAGCTAAGACGAAGCCAGATAGAACCAGGGAATCGGACGACCAACAGAACGCTGGCGGACCGAAAGATAATAACGAGTCAATTCCAGATTTGCAATCAGTCGTAGTAAACTCACATAGAGGAGTTCAACTAAGACCACGCCGCTGAAGATGGCTGCCGCAGATGTTGCCGAAAGCTCCGGAAGTCAAAATTCCACCACACGGCCCCCAAGCCCGAAAAACCGAAGATGTATAAACACCGGCCGTGAAAGCCTACATTCTTTCAATTATGAATTCGTTTTGAGGAAGGAGGCGGATTTAATTTCCTGAACTTTGACAACGATAAGTATTTCCATAAACATAACTTCTATTTTGGTCAGATTGTTGAATTATACAAGAAGTTCCCGAGTTGCCATTGTAACAAGAAACACTATACGCATCTCATTGGTCGAAAATTTTTGGTATAGAATTTTTGGTGTAATTCTATGTTTTGTTTGCCCATGCTCCATCTTTGTTATCCGTTTTTCGCAATAAAGGAAATAATATTGAATAAAATGTCATAATTCACTTGTTGGAAACCCTGGAGACATCATTTTCCACCCAAGTCAACATAATTTCTGCACAAGCGAACATAACGCAAGAACCGAAAAAAAGAGGCAACACGTTTGAAATAATGCGATCGGCTACAATACACAGCGAGCACGAAATTATCTGCGAAGATAACAAGATCAATTTCGTATCGGAAAAAGTACCACAATTGTGCAATAAATACCTCGATGTGGTCGTGTTCATAGAGAGCGAGAGGGGCTCCGACAAAAACCAATGTAAAAGAACATGGACGGCTTGTTCGTAGAGCGGAGTGTAAAAATTAGTCGGTGTCTGACGGTGTATGCCGTAAAGTAGACGTTGTGACACCCAGAAGGTCGAAAGGCTCCCACGGACGACGTCTTTGATTCATTCGACTCGGAGGTGAACCCGATATCACTAAAAGTGTCGGGTCTAGGGTCTAGAAGACGGACAATTTTTTATTTTTCGATTTGCTAGAGACGTTGGTGACTTCATGAGCAAAAAAACACCAACAAGATCAATTTCCCATCTCGATTCTAGTAGTTTCGATACGTGCTACCGTACTCCACACAAAAAAACGGAATCCCATAAAAGGTAGGATTATTGTTTGGCATAAAATAGAGCTCTCAGAAGCTATCAGCCCATTGCTCATAAAATTCTTGAAAATCAGTTAATAACTAATTTCATACATTTTTATATAGTGATTAATATTCAAAAACTATTGCACGTCATCGATAACGACATGAAATTAACGCACTGGAATCATTTATGAAAATGCATTGGAATGTTTATATTGAATTTCAAATTTGGCGCCTGTTATATTCTTTGGCATTCGGTTGGCAGCATTCTCGATGTTGCCGCGAATTTTTTGAGGTCTGTTATGAACCAATTGACAATTTAGAAGGAATAATTCTGTGGTTACGGCTTTTTGGTACTTCAAATTAGATAATTGTGATTCAAAACTGTGTTTTTTGATGCTTTCATTGGAAATCTCAGTCTCAGGACCTCCGTAAAAATGCCAAAAGAGTTAAAAACTATTGCTGCTGAAAATTCGAGATATCTTCAATTAGTAATTTCGAAATAGAGTGGGATAATAACGTCTCTTCGCTTTCTTAAATGGCTGTTAGAGAGTTGAATTGAATATTTCCCTCATATATAAAATGTCCCATAAGAGCAATGCAATTATCGAAAACTTACAGCGGTAATTGCATTGTAGCAAATCACCATAACAACACATTTGAAACCGTATCGCTAGACGTCAGTAAACAACACGAATAAATGTCAGATAGACTTCAAAAATAGGAAAACATTTCGCGTTTAAGTGAGTACCCCATACAATCTATAGAGAAAAGTATGAATGAACAAAAAATAACATTTCCTTGAGAATTTCTTTATTCGTGAAATATTCCAATGAATTATATTCGTGCATTAAAATGACCAGATAATTTTGCATTCAAGCGTGATATCTTATACAAATTGCATCCAGTTATTTTCATATTTTGTAGAAGAGCCTTCGTCCTTCGGACTCGGGCACTTTCGCCAAAATATGAAAATAAACTTGCAATTTTTAGATATCACGTTTCTTGCAAAATTATCGGTGATTTTTATGCACTCGTGCAATTATAACCGGATGCAACGTAGTGAATTATTTCATAATCCACAGTCAGATATTCATTTTTATTGTGTTACGGCAGATATGTATACTACCAGTGCGATTTCTCAAAAGATCAAAGATAACATAGCTCACAAACCAGCAAAACGCTTACAAATACTGCAATAAGTACTGGTTATAGGTATTATGCATACTATGAAGGAACTCAGTAAGTATTTGCAGTTCATAAATATGAAAAATCCCGATTTTTCAATCTAATTTGGATGTAGCAATTCAGAATATATGATTCGTACCTTCGGGAGGGCATATAACTCTAAGTTCCGTATCGAAAAACCAGGAAAGTACTTTTTCATTGATGAGCTTTTACATTTCAATGAATGATATTAACGTACCTATTAACAAAGAAGGTTTGAGAAAATTTTCGATTTTCCTTCTTTCATATTCAACATGTCACTTCAATATACATCTAAAATTCCATCATTCCATAACAATCTGGCAACAGTGTACTTCAACAGTTAACCGCGCCTATGATGACGTCCAACACCTTTCAAATTGTATCGCCTATAGATACATACTCTTCATTATAGTCTGTTTTACGGGTACAAAGAGACTGGGGTCACTGAAATAATTAATACTCATGATTTTGCAGATAACTGAATATTCCACGTACCAAAAACAGCTTTCAAAAAATATTGAAATTTGTTAATAACGGTTACGATGTGAACGTTGAGTCCATTCTGCTTGAAGTATCATAGATACAAGCCATAAATCAGGTCTATCCAATGATGAGAAATTATAGTGCCATGAGATATTGATCTACGTAGGCGTACGAATCAATTATATTGCTTGGGTTTTCCAAGAATGAAGAATTTGACATGGCCTACAGAAAGGTTGAGTAATACATTAAAAAAAATAAGGATTAAACTTCAGTGTCGGAAAGGTCAGGAGTTGACGTATGGTCCTTGTATGTAGGTCAGAAGAGGAGATATTTTACTAGAAGAATGAAGAAGCATAGGTGTAATTTCTGAATGAAAAACAAATTTGAATAAGCTATGACAATGTATCAAGAATCTCAATTCTTAGCGTAAAGATGAATGATTTGGCATAAACGCAAATTTATTGACATATAGACAGGCACCTGTTTAACCGAATATATTGACCAAAATTTTCGTTTCCAACGTTTTTTCAGTCGATCATTTTCTTTTTCTCTAGGAATTGTCTAACATATATCTTCTGTACCAAGATCAATCGATCAAAATGCGTACACTTCCAAAATTAAAAAAAAGTTTGAGGCACTTTTTCAATTTTCTGATCAAAATTGATCATTATTATCACATGTATCAGGCAGGATATATTGATTAAAGATGAAGATCTCAACAGAATATTTTCGCTAAAAAACATCCTCTTACCAAATCCAGATAAGAGATTTTTGCTCTGAAACTGCTCAGAAATAGTAGCCGAATACTCTAAGATAATCGATTACGTCTTTCCAAAAATGTCATCAGGAAATTTACGTAACTCTCGAGAACAATGACTTTCATTTACGGATCTGAAAGATACGGAAGTTTAATAAATTCAAATTGAATTTGAGCATCCCGCCTTGGAAAAGCATTCACAAGAAGTTTCCATCTTATCCTAATGCATCAAACATAATTAATACTCGAGTTACAGAAAACGGTGGCTTGAATATCATGAAAGTATATCCTGAAAAAATGCCCCTCGTTAATTAGTCTTCCAGCATCCCTTCTCTGGGGTCTTGGCCCTATAATCTTGGTTATTGCCATGAAGGCGTTTTATCAGTATACTTTCATCTCGGTGATGCAGAACTGTCTGTTATTCAATACTGCCCGTGTAGGATAAACATACAGGGTATGAAGAAGATCTGCACAAAATTCGTGAATCCGTCAAAACTAGTTAGGTTCGATGAGATTTAGGACTACATAAAGGCAAAACCATCATTGAATTTTTCAATATTATTGATTGGCAATAATAAATTATCAGTTCCACAGGAGGCTAGAAAACGGCTCCGTGATACGAGGCTACGGTTTGTGACGTCACCTCCTTTATTGATGCTCATCTGTGTTGAAGGTGTTTACACGTTATGTTCACGAATTCCACGATAGGACAACCCTGATTGAAATGAGTATGAATAAGCAGTTGTGTGAATACCTCCAAAACCAATCCACGTGAAGTTTTTGTCAGCGTTCCAAGTAAAATTGAACGTGAAAATAAAAGGTTTGTGCCGCTAGAAGAGACATCTTTTCCATCTAACACGTCCGTCAGTCGAAAACCGCCGAAGGGTCTCTATTTAATAATAACAACTGAAATTAAAATTTCAGAGGAATGACTTCCGGATATGCGATAGGGAACTCAGAGTTCTCGATAGGTCAGTGGTAAGCGTATCCGTCTAGTTTATGGAAGACGTGGGTTCGAATCCAACTTGAGGGAGTTTATTATTATTAAATTTCAATTTGTCTGGATGCCGCTATAATTTAATTGACTTATTAATGACAATTTTAATGCTAGGAAAACCCAGGCATACCTATTCTCAAGGAGAGTCGATCTATCATCAACTAGTATTCAGATGTCAGAAGTAACTAATTATACAAAGTCTAATATCTTGATGCTAGGAATTACGATCAATAATAATGGAAAACCATGTGAGATCGATGGCTAAAGGTGCTTCCCAAAAAGTTGGATTTCTATTTCGTGCGAAGGAATTCTTCACTTCTCGTCAGCTTCTAATTCTACAAGGCTCAGATATGACCTGTCTTGGAATGTAGTTCTCATGTGTGGAGTTCGGCACCGAAACATTCATTGAGACTTCTTGATTCTATTCAGAGAAAGGCAATCCGTATTGTTGGTGATTCTTCGCTCACAGACTCGCTCACTTCACTGGAACATAGTCGAAGACTTGCCTCTCTTCTATCTCTTCTGAATTGTTATCAATCGTTCCACCCTTGGCAATATCTAAACGGATGACTCGATGAGCACATAATTCTCATCCCTTTGTTGTGAACTTGGAGACCTCCCAAATAGCACACGAAGTCCTGAAGACGAACCATTTATGTCCCAGTTACGTCGATACGTCCCGAGGCGTATGGGAGACATTCGAAGAACAAACATTTCCAGATGTTCAATGTATGTACTATTTAGATGTCCCGTGTAGGTACATACTTGGTCCCGTTCCAATCGGAGTGTAATAAAAACGTACATGCTTGGAAGTAGTATGTACGTATTATAGTAAGTGTCCCAGGTACGTTCATAATAACTCCTTTTCAGGTACGTACATTTCGGAACGAGTTAGGGACATAGCAATGACGTGCTTTTTTGATGATTCCTTGTACGTACTGTTTATAAGTATCATTGACTTACATGTTTGGAAGGACTATGCACGTACTGTTTGGACCTTCCAGGTGCGTACATATTGAGTCTCTTCCAAAATCGTATCTTTTGAAACTTTTGAGGATCATAGTGACGACGTACATTTTTGGGAATCGTAGATATTTGGACGTCTCCTTGACGTACGCCAAGAAACCTACTTTGTTCATTCTAGCTACATCCCCGCAAGTCTAGTGTGGGCCGAAAAAGTACGAACTAGAAACGTCCCACATACGTACATTACCGTCCCTGTCAGGTAGGCCCAACGCGCTATCCCAAGTAGCACATCATATGGTGACTTCAAGTTATTTACCTATGTTCGAAACAACATCAAAATGTTATCAGGAAGTGTAGTAACAATGAAAATATATTCGAAAAAACACTGAAGGATCACTTTCTTATATGCGATGGCGATGTGGAATATCACACTTGCTGCGCAAAAAGTTCTGGTCGTATTTTCTGGTATTGAAATTCACCACGTCGATATTTCAATTTTTTCAAATTTTTTCATGAATAATTCATCATGAATATTGCGTTACCAATACTGGTATATGTTTGAATATTTTAAAGTCATCACTCTCAAAATCCCGCATACCCCTTTCAGCTGTGATTCGAAAATGGCGAGTTGAATATTTTCATTTCACTTTGAAAACAATATTCAAGCATTATCAGAATTTGCATATCTATATTGCAGTATTATGCCAATATGCCACCTTATGTGATAATTCAATATTTTAATCTACGCTCCCAATGTCGAATGCACATCTATACCACACAACTCTTCTTAAAAAACAAGTCTCTCCATACCATAGAGCGTTGTAGTGGTAAACAATGAAAAATCCAAAGTGAAGGTCCGGGTTCAAGCCCCGCAGCAGCCAGAGTTATTTCCAGGTTAGTATTCGGTAAGTACATGTGCATGAATGAAATTCTCAAGTTGACTAATTGTTAAGAAGAAATGAATAATTCCGAATATGGAAACTGAGAAATACGAAATGACATCAATTGAATTTATTTTTTTCGTCGATATATCATTAACAAGAAGAAGGTACGTTATCGGAATGTCCCAAACAGTTCCCCTTTCTGTACATTATGGGTCCTGTGTGGACTAGAAAAGTACGTACCTGGGATTACCTACTATGCGGAAACGGTAAGTTCCAGGAAGGTCTTATGTACGTCTGTCGGAGACTAAATTACGTCCCAAATACGTACAATACATCCTCACCGTACATATGCAGTACGTCCACTGGACGTACTTGTGCTATCTGGGCTGTCGAACCTCTCTTGCTCCGGGATCTTTTTTCAATAGAACAGCTGAGCTTTGGAACTACTTGCCGAGAGACGTTTTTCCTGGGACTTGCAAACTTAAAAAATTCAAAGTTAATGTTCATTCCTATCTCCAATCCCGTGATTCACCCGGTGTTCTTTGAACATTACAGGGCATTCCATTTGTGTGAATCTGCATATGAAACAAATGAAGTGACATTCTGTATCGTATTGAACTGCAACCCTTATGATCGGAACTCATTACCAATCAAAGTAGCAACTTCCGCAGTGAATAGCGGTACACAGTTCCAGATAGATGAAAGAAACCTCCTCCTATCAGCGTTTCTCCAATTAGCCGTTTTTTATCAAACATCCACGAATCTGCCAAAGTTCGCTCCAGCATGAAGTAATTAAAAGATGTTCATTTCATTCACGATATGAAGTGAATAAGCGGAGATAAAAATGGAAAAACATCGCTGGACGAGACGGAGATTCCTGCATTACCGGCAGATAATGCCCCGCTAATTACTTAATTAGTTCCGTTCCAGGGATGATCAACGACGCAGGAATTGAAGCGAGTTAATGAAATGACGAACTGCTCTTTTGGAGAACGGTAATTGGAATCAGCTGCAGGTAGAAGTTTCTGAAAGCGGCTGGATTTCTTTTCAAACGGTCTCACAACATTGAATTGCATTGTTGAAACATATTCCTGAACATTTCTGCGGTAATCTCAATAGGATTTTTTTCCCGTGAATCGCAAGGATTTTTTACATTCCAGCCAAAATTTCTTTAGGAAAATGTCAAATTTTTTTCAAGAAATTATATTTATTTACAACCATATATGTAATGCTGTCATTATAATAATAATAATAAGTTTATTCAGTTTTGAAATAAGGTAGGTAATGTTTTAACAATTTCGTATGTACAATTTTAGAGGTGTGCTGAGATAGTGAGAGATATTTTTGAATGAAAAAGTACCCACTGAGGCAGAGCCTGTGCGTGGGAGAGTAAATTATCGTTAAATAGTCACAGTCATTGGTACAAGACACTTCAAAATCCATTTAACACATATTAATACACATATACCTACATATACACACATACACATATAATTTTCGATATAAATTTCTCTAAAATAATTATAAAAAAATAAAATTTTACTAAATATAGTGATAAAATATATGGTAAATAAAATAACACTAAATAAGACATATATATATAAATTCGATACATAAATATCACAATGCAGGTGAAGAACAATACTAATAAAATAGATCTGAAAGATATTGAAATATTCTAATATTTGAACAATGAATGGATGACCATACGTTCTGAAGAAAGAATGAAACACTTGGTCCTTTTTTTTGAAAGAGTGTATGTTGGACACTTCTTTGATTTCAGTTGGGAGAAAGTTGAAGGATCAACTAGCTACAAAAATATGATTTCTCAGCCCTATTCTCGTTGTAGATGATACCATTTTCAGATAGTTGTTTGTTTTCAAACGAGTTTGGTAGTCATGGTCGATGATTGGTAGATCAAATCTGTTTTTGAATTGTCTTATCACAGTTATTATATTATTATTATTATTATTATATTATAGAAATAGTGCTGACGTTGATCGAATACTTCCGTTTCTGCAAATATCAGGACTGATGAGTATCTGATGGGTTTGGATGATATAATTTTCAAAAATCGTTTTTGAATAACTTGAAGATTCTGTAAGTGTGTATCTGTTGCTGCCCCCCATGCTAGAATACCGTAGGTGAGTCGTATTTTCACCAATGACTGATAAAGAATTTTGAGGTATTTGAAATCCAATATTTGTTGAAAGTGTTTGAACTTATGAAGGAGCGAACGGATAGTTTTGCAGACTTGCATCAGATGCTTATCCCATCGAAGATGACAGTCAACTATGATGCCTAGGTATTTCGCGCTATTATCTCTTTTTATCATAATGGTTTCTTCAATACTTCAATTTGTAAGGAGTCTTAGTCAGGAAGGCCACTGACGTAACAAGAAAAGGGAACGAAACAGGTTTTTTCATAATTTATTGAAAGTACTCTTTGATCAAAACATTTAATTAAACTTCCTATATCTTTTTCTGCTTGTTTCTTCAACCCGTCCCAAGTTACATCATCATACATAATGACAGTGTCATCTGCAAAACTGGAAACCGTACCGGAGCTATTGAAAGTAAGTACAGAGTTTCTATAGATTATAAAAAGTATTGGACCCAATACGGTTCCTTGTGGTACCCAACATTTTATTTTTTATTTTTTGCTCAATGTTCCATCAATTTTACCACGTTGGTCCCTATTCACAGGATGAGTTTTCAAAAGTTCAAGGGCTTTTCCTCTACATCCTAGATCTTGCAATACCTCTAACAACTGTGTATGATTGACAGTGTCGCCATTGGAGAGTTGGGAAGTGTCACATCACACACCTCTACTTTCCGTCCTCAATTCATCTATTCTAGTCTTTATCTGTCATTTATTGACTTTATCTGACATTTATTAATATTGGTGAATATTTTCCTCATATATAAAATGTCCCATAAGAGCAATGCAATTATCGAAAACTTACAGCGGTAATTGCATTGTATCAAGTCACCATAACAACACATTTGAAACCGTATCGCTAGACGTCAGTAAACAACACAAATAAATGTCAAATAGACTTCAAAAATAGAAAAACATTTCGCGTTTTGGTGAGTGCTCCATACAATCGATAGAGGAAAGTATAAATGAACAAAAAATAACATTTCCTTGAGAATTCCTTCATTCGTGAAATATTCCAATGAATTACATTCGTGTATAAAAATGACCAGATAATGTTGCGTTCAAGCGTGATATCTCATACAAATTGCATTCGGTTATTTTCATATTTTGTAAAAGAGCTCGTCCTTCGGACTGGGGCACTTTCGCCAAAATATGAAAATAAACTTTCAATTTTTAGATATCACGCTTTCTTGAAAAATTATTGGTAATTTTTATGCACTAGTGCAATTATAACCGACAATTGTATACCCCGTAAACACGGTAACAATATATCTACTTGATTATTCTGAGAAAACCGCGTTCTTGATATTTTGTCGTTAAATGTAATATTTCAGATATGTTCAGATCCAAACAGAGATTTATCAATTTCAATCGAAATATGGTGGTGGTAAATAAAATGGTATACAAACCTCGCTAGGAAGTTTCATTTCTCTCTCGAGATCATAGCTAACCTCGACGCTTTGCCTTTCGGTTAACTAACTGATCTCACGACAGGAATGAATCACTTCCCACCTCGGTGTGTAATATACTATTACTTACTGTAAGAAAATTATATTTCCTAACAGTTTTTAGTGTTCTACATAACTAATTGAAAACACATTTTTTATTTGCGATAGTCCATAATAAGTACCTGATTTCTTTGGCAATAATCCTGATTAAGCAGTATTCACTGTTTCAACCAACTCTGGAGGAGTCCCAGGAATGGAAATTTCATCGTCACCTACTGTCATTTTACTTTCGAGAACACCAGCAATTGAATTCATAAACGTCAAGTCTGACAATTCAACGTTAATACGTTTCCACAGTAACCCAAGTAAGTAAGAGATTTGAGCCGGTTCTAAGCCTCCCCCCACCACTATGACGTCACTAATGACTAATTAGTGACATCATAGTGGTGGGGGTTGACCTTGAACGGCTCAACTGGTGCATAGGACCTTGAAATTTTTTTTGAAAATGTAATTATGGGATTATTTGTGTGTGACGTCATTCGACCTTGAGATAGGCTGGTAATGCATCTTCATGTGTACTCTAGTCGGGGGGGGGGGGGGGTAATTAGAATTTGCATACGCGGTAAAGATATTCTTCATGTATGAAGAATAGATTGCATACACACGGATAAAGCATGTGTTCTCTGTACTACATTGCATAGAAGTACACATGTCTACACATACACGCACAAACACCACCCAAAGTTCACCAACACGAGCCCTCACTAAACCTCACGTCTGCACTCCACGAAGTCACAGTCACGAATGAATACCCGAACTGACAAACACCACCCACCCAAACCAACACGAGCCCCCACTACACCTCACGTCTGCACTCCACGAAGTCACAGCCACGAATGAATACCCGAACTGACAAACACCACCCACCCAAACCAACACGAGCCCTCACTACACCGCACGTCTGCACTCCACGAAGTCACAGCCACGAATGAATGCCCGCACTGCTCTCTGAAAGCTCATCGGAGAGTGGAGGGGTAGCAACGTCAGACAGTCTGGTGGGGTACTAGCGATGTGTGCGCATCCGCTGCACAGATAGTGGTGGGAGGCGGCTCACTATCCATTATATAAGAATTGCCGCATCAGTTAGGAATTGTGAGTTAAACAGTGTCTAGTAAGAGGTTGGGATCTCTCCTAATATCAGTTGACATCGAGTGATTTTGTGAGATCATATTGAAATTATGTATTCCTGTGATTGTGGTAAATCTTTCACTCGTAGTGATAACCTTCGTCGTCATCAGCTCCAGAGTTGCCAAGGAGGCCCATCAGTAAAACGAGTGAAATTAGATGACGTTGCAACACCTATGTACACATGTAATTGTTGTAATGTGACGATTCCATTGACTCAAGTGAATTCTCACAAAAGAAGCTTACAACATAAGAATAATGCATGTGTACAATTAAGTGATGGTGTTCAAATTATAAAGAGTGCCTTCAAGTGTCGGATTGCTACATACAGGGTGCAGAGTTCCATTGTTTCCGCTGATTACATGTTATTCTTCAATGAAATTAGGCAGAAAGTCATTGAATTACTGGAATCAGCTATCAGGATTCACAAAATAATCAAAGTTAATATGGAAGTGTTTGGGAGTTATTTTCTTCAAACGCAAGACCTGAAGGAGACCAAATCATTCAACTCTCAGAATAGAACAGTTGACCAAACCACTGATTTAAATTCCTTATTCGAGGGATTTCGTAATGGTATGATCGCTCAAACGACTGAATTCCAGGAACGTGATTCAGGTAAACATTTTCTTCAAATTAGATTGGAATGTATTAGTAATTTTGATTTTGATTTAAGGTTGGACTTGTGAAAAAATCATGTTCCTGGAGGTGAACATCAATAAATACAGCCCACTCAGTGGATGTTCATATGTGAAGCTACCTGTGTGTATCGAGCGGAGGAAAGCCGTGGTAAATGTTCGTAATGAAGATCAGCACTGTTTTGCGTGGGCTATCACTTCAGCATTACATCCTGCAGTCGACAGAACGTCAGAAGTTTCATCATATCCACATTTCAATACTGTCATAGATGTAACAGGTATGAATTTTCCGGTTAAGTTGAAGGATATTGAAAAATTTGAGGACAAGAATGATATTTCAGTTAATGTGTATGGTTTAGAGAGTAAAATCGAGAAGGGTAAAATAATGTATGAAATTGTTGGACCATTGCGTTACTCTCAGAGAAGACTTAGGAGACATGTCAATTTGTTACTTATCACAGATGATTTCGGTAATAGTCACTATTGTTGGATCAAAGATCTTTCAAGATTAGTTTCAAGTCAACTATCTGCCCATGAACATAAAAAATATTTTTGTGATGGATGTTTGTTATATTTTTCTCATGAGCGATTACTATTACGTCATAAGATGAATGATTGTAATCACCTGAGTACTACAACACCATCAACCAATTTCAAAATCAATAAATATGGGAAAATGGTGCCTGAAAATATATTAACATTCGAAAACTTCGAGAAACAAATGAAAGTACCATTTGTAGTATATGCTGATTTTGAATCAGTACTGAATCCGATTCAAACTACCAAGCCGAGTCCCGAACAATCGTACTCGATCAAGACATACAAACATGAGCCTTATTCATTTGCTTATTTGATTAAATGTTCATACAATGATGATTTGTCGAAATTTGTTACGTATAGGGGTGTGGATGCAGCCCAGAAATTTGTCAGTAAAATTGAAGATGATTTGAAAAACATTTATGAGAATCATCTCAGGTATCCTATTCCTATGGCTGCACAAACTCTTGAAGAAGAGGAACAGTTTGCTTCTGCCACAAATTGTGGCATTTGTTCTAAGCCGTTCAATGATGGTGAAGTTAAAGTGAGAGATCATTGTCATCTCACAGGGAAAAAGAGGTCCCCTGCTGCTCATTCATCATGTAATTTGAATTTTAAATTACCAAATTTCATTCCCATTATCTTTCACAATCTGAGTGGATACGATTCTCACTTATTCATAAAGGAATTGTATAAGAACAAAGAGAAAGTGGATGTTATTCCACAAACTAAAGAGAAATATATATCTTTCACAAAACATCTCTTTACACACTCCTATACGGATAAAGATGGGAGGTCGAAGAAGAATTATTTGAAAATGAGATTCATAGATAGTTTCAAATTCATGTCGAATTCTTTGGAGAACTTAGGTGCAAATTTAACATCTGATCAGTGTATTGAGATGCACAAACATTTTCCACAAATTGAAAAATTCGATTTGATGAGAAAGAAAGGTGTATTTCCCTATAGCTTTGTTGATGACATTGACAAACTAAATCATCCAAGACTTCCAACAAAAAATCAATTCTATGACACTCTCAATTGTGAGCATATATCAGATAATGATTATAGGAGGGCCCAACTTGTATGGAATTTGTTCGAGTGCCATAGTTTGGGTGAATATTCTGATTTATATTTAAAGTCAGATGTGTTACTATTATGTGACATTTTTGAAAATTTTAGAAATATATGTATTGATAAATATGATTTGGATCCGGCACAATACTACACCGCACCGGGATTATCTTGGGATGCCATGTTAAAATATACGAATATCGAATTGGAATTACTGACCGACATTGATATGATTCATTTTTTTCAAAAAGGTATACGTGGTGGAATCAGTCAGTGTAGTGAAAGGAAACATAAAGCAAACAATAAATTTTTGCCAAATTATAATCCAAACGAACCATCTTCATTCATTTCATATTTGGATGCAACAAATTTATATGGACACAGCATGTCACAACCATTACCAACAGGTGAATTTCAATGGTTAACACCCAATGAAATTCTCAATCTTGACATAATGAATGTGGATGCTGATAGTTCGTATGGATATGTACTGGAAGTGGATATTCATTATCCACAAGAACTTCATGATAAACATTCTGATCTTCCATTCTTAGTTGAACGTTTGGTACCTCCATGCTCTAAATCAAAAGTTCCCAAATTAATTCCAAATTTGAATGATAAAAGAAAATATATTGTTCACTATAGAAACTTACAGCAAGCTCTCAATCATGGTTTGATAGTGATGAACACACATAGAGTATTGAGGTTCAAGCAATCATGTTGGATGAAGCCCTATATAGATCTGAATACTGAAATGCGTAATAGGTCTAATAATAAGTCTGAGAAAGACTTCTTCAAGCTTATGAACAATGCAGTTTATGGAAAAACAATGGAAAACGTAGACAATAGAATTGATGTTAGACTCGTTACACATTGGGAAAATATAAAGAGAACTATGGGTGCTAGTTGTCTCCTTTCGCGACCAAATTTCAAAAATTGCTCCATCTTTACTGAAAATTTTGTTGCCATTCAATTGGGCAGAGTTAAAGTTCATTATGATAAACCACTATATTTAGGATTTTCCATTCTGGAACTATCCAAAACGGTCATGTATGACTTTTTTTACGGATGCATCAAACATCGATTTGGAGAAGATGTGTCCTTACTCTATACTGATACCGACTCTCTTATTCTCAAAGTAAATACAGAAAATTTCTATGAATTCATCAAAAATAATATAAACAAGTTCGATACATCTAATTACAATATAGGGAACCAATTCGATATTCCAGTGACAAAGTCAGTTCTGGGTAATTTCAAGGACGAATTTCCAAATGATCCAATAATAAGCTTTTACGGTACAGGTGCCAAAGCATATTATGTAAAATCTGTCAACACTGAACTGAAAAAGGCCAAAGGTATCAAAAGATCTGTTATAAAGAATGAATTGACGTGTGAAGACTATGAAAAAATTGTCGAACAAGGAGGTATGATATTCAGAAAGATGAACTCTTTTAGAAGCGTGTTGCATGATATTTATACTGAACTGAAAAATAAAGTTGCATTATCATACCACGACGACAAACGATTCATTATTCCGAATACCACTCGAACTCTTCCATGGGGTCATAGCGATATAGAGTTCTATCAAAATGATCCGAATGATAACATTCGTTGGGTGTCTGAAATCGTTCATTCTTTTTCTCAGGAGAGCCCCCTAGACCAACTTATTAATTTGTTGAATGCCGAGATTAATAACTAAATTATTAGTCTCGGTGTTATTATCCTTCAAACCGGAACATTCATCATTTGTGATTTTTGTATTGTGATTGTGTGCATTGAAGTATGGATATTTTTATTAAATATTAAATGTTTTGGGATATGTATTGTTTTATTGTTTCTAATACTCAATCGTCGCCATGTAGAAATGATAATATAAATAAATGAACCATTGAAGAACCATCAGTTTGAGAAGTATCGTTCTCTGGGTATAATGTCCAAAACAATTGATAAATTTGGTCGTAAAAGGAAATGGGGTGGTGGCACTGTTCGTGGCCCACCGGGTATTGGATTCAAATTAACATCAGACGGTCAATATGATATGCAGAGAAAAATATTGAAAAATACTGGAGAGCCATGCGAAAATGGTGATTGTGTAACTGTATCATATCTCGAGGCAAAAATTAAAGAAACTAAGGAGCTCACCCTCATGGCACTCCAAGCTGCCATACAATCTGCAATAGGTAATGTAGAACGTGAAGCCCGTCAAGCATTTGATGATAAGATAGCTGAAGCGAGAATAACATTGGCTCGCAAATACAACAATCTTAAGAGTGATGTCGAAATAAAAACATCCGACGCTACTACTGCGATGACACAAAAATATAATGCATTGGAAGAAAGAGTTGCAACGCTTGAGAAGAAACATGCGGAGCGGTGGCCGAAGGATAGACCATTATTGTGGTATCCGGGTATAGACATCAATCCTGGTGTTAAAAAATGAATATATGTATGATGTGCCAATAAGTAGAATGCTATGTATCAAATGAAATAAATTGATCTTTACCATAAACGGAAAACTGTGTTTCATTTGTACCCAATCAGTAAACAGCTAAATGCAAATAATGAAGAGAGTGGCGATAGAGCGATGGTGGGATTGGTTGGTCGGGTTTGTTGTAGTGGGGAGGGCGGGGCTTAGAGAGCGATTGTGGGTTGGAATAGTTTGAGAGGGGAGGGTGGGACTTAGCTTCTAAGAAAGAATTATGTGAGAGGAGTGGGAGGGTGGGGGCTTGCTGGAGTGTACAAAAGCAGAGCTCCGTTCATAATTTCTTCAGTGTGACTTTCAGCAGCTAGCCGACCAGTCTCATTGCCCTACTCCGGACCAGTGCCACATCGAGTGTTTTTCTCTCCGAACTGATACAACTAGTGATCGGTAAGTAACAATTTCAATTTTATGAATTTGTCTAATTGTATGTTTTCTATATGTTTCAGAAATGGATTTCTCAAAGAATGAAGTTAATGCTGCCATTGACAGCATCATTCCTGAGCCGATGGAGGAGGGTGCCGCCATTGACGACTTCCCGGAGGTGTGCCAGGACGACCTCATCGGTATGCTGGACGAGGGGATCTTCCGAAATATGGTGCTGTCCCAACTCCGGGACCCAGAGATGGTGGCAGCCCCAACCCAGGAGGTGGAAGCTACCCCGTCGACATCAGCGGTGCCTTCCCAGGAAGTGATGACGAGGAAGCCGATCCCATCATCAACGGTACCTTCCAAGGAAGTGGTGACGACGGAGGCGACGGTACAACGCCGGAAACGTGCAGGTGGAGCTAGGCAAGGTTCGTCAAAGAAGAAGATGTCTGGCTTCCTTGACATGCTGGAGAATATCGAGAGCGAGGACGAATTCGAAGAACCAAAGCCCTCTACGAGCCGGCGGCCACCAGCCAAACGAGCGCCCAAAGCGAAGGTTGGTGTCATTGCGAAGTATCGCAAAGTATGCAATGATACCAATCCTCGAGCTGGGCCATGGCCAGTTTCCACGAGAGCTCCGGTACCCAGCATATCGGCTACACCTGCTGGAGCCTCCGCTGCCATAGTGGCTAGACCGCCACTTCCCATGCCGCCTGCAGTGGATGCTACCATGGAGGACAATGCTCCCGCGGCCGTCGTCACCGTCGCTACTACCGTTGCCACCGTCACTGCTGCCACCACTGACGCCACCGCCATCACTGCCGCCACCACCACCACTGCCGCCAACACCGTCACTGATGCCACTGCCACCACTTTCGCCACCACCACCACCGCTATCACTGCTGCCATCGCCGCCACTGCCACCGTCACTGCTGCCACCACCACCACCGCTACGCTCATCGAAGGGGCTGACTCTGCTTCAGATGAAGAAGAGTACGTTCGAATTGAGCGGACCTTTCTTTCTCTCGGGAAGAAGATTGATGATGCGAAACGTGCCTGCCAAGAAAGTGAAATGGCCAAGGCACAAAACCAGCATCATCAACGAGAGATTTCCAGACAACGTGCTGAAATCATTCGACAGAAGGCTGAACTCCAAAGGCAAATTGCTGAACTTGCCAAGCAGGAGTCAGAACTTGCCGAGCGGGATTCAGAACTTGTCCGGGAATCTGAACTTCTTTCCAATAATTACCGGTTGGAATCCGAAAATTATGTGGAAAGGTACGCTCACTTCAAACGGGTCAAGGGGAGAATGGAAAAGTTAATCCGCCCCTTGGGCAAACTCTTCGATGAGTTCAAATAGGTTAAGTTAGTTGTAAGTGTTCAATAGTTTTTAAGTACATTTGTAAATTTTTTTTCAATAAATAGTTAGTTTATGAATGCAGATGAAATGAAACAAAAGAGTGTACATTCAATCGGTTTGGTACACATTGAACAATGCGTTGGTTGGGGCATTGCTCTTCATTTCATCTGAATATTTTGTTATATTAGGAAATATTTCGATGAAGTAGGTTGAGTTAGTTGTAGGTGTTTATTCCAATAGTTTTAAGTTCATTTGTTTATATTATTGTTTCAATAAATAGTTTATTAACGCAGATGAAATGAAACGAAAGAGTGTACATTAAATTGGTTTGGTACACATTGAACAATGCGATGGTTGGGGCATTGCTCTTCATTTCATCTGAATATTTTGTAATTACATTATAAATGCGTATATAAATTTCATACTTCTCTACACGAACCTTTCAACAACAATTTGTATTTCCTTATCATATGAATCTCTTGCAGAAAAATGGCTTGCTTCATAATGAATTCAACAAGTATACCTTTTAGAATGTTCACAAATATCTTACATCGCTTTTCTCTTCCCACCGCTCTCCCCACCATTCTCCCCACCAACATTTTTTTGTATAAATACAATGCGAGACCAGAGTTCTATATCATTCTCTTCACGATGTCGATGAGAGCTGATTCAACTACGGAGCCAAGGAGTGTACCAACTTCGGAAGCAGCGACAGGACCTATCCAGGTTGAAGAAGTTAGTTCTTCAACCGATAGTGTCAATACTCGAGGGAATCTTGGGTACTTCGAGTATTTATCACAACAGTTTGGGTTTCCGGAAGGGTTCTTTGATAGGATGCAAGTGGATGGCTCTGATATAGACTCAATCAGTCTACCATCCACTGTAAGTTGGCCATCATCCATCGGGAGACCTATCAGTATCTCATCTGATACTGATGACGACGACTAGTCTACAGAGTGTAGACTCACAAAAACAGCCCTTTTCAGGGCTACCATTAAGAACTCAAAGTAGCTATCTCATAGTGAGATTCATTAGGTGATCACCTATTGAATATGCGTTATTACATATTCATGATCTAATGGATCACACATGTTCACAATATGTATAATTACTTGTCTGAGATGGTCCACAGAGTGTGGACTAACCCGAAAACAGCCCTTTTCAGGGCTACCATTATGAACTAAAACACAGTAGCTATCTCACAGTTAGGTATATTAGGTGATCACCTAATGAATATGCTATATCGCATATTATTGGTTCATTATCACGCAATATATAACAACTCTGTTGCAGATATCACAGACAAAATAAGATTAAAAATTCGAAAAAAAAAAAACTCACAATTCTCAGTTGTTCACGTCTCAGTTATAGTGTAATGTACACTTATGATGACATAAGGCGCTCGAAATATGTATTACCACCCGTAATGATACAATTTGGAAAAATAAATCAATGAAGGTTAGGTCAAGGTCATTTCGCGTGGTTGCTCCTTAGGTTAGTTTTTCAAAGATATTAATCGTACTCACAAAATAAGTTTTTAGGTAATCTCAATATGCGGTTAGCTGATCAGAGTATAAATTTTTCTCCTGAATTGCATGCAAAAGGAACTAATCAATGAGGGTTGAGTTAGACCAGACTCGAAATCATGGTGTATTCACGCTCATATATATATGTGATGAATGAATAAGAGTAATGATACTTATGGTTGATAATAGTATGTGTAGTGATTTGAAGTCGTAAAGAGTATTATTTATATCCCCAACTTCTATTGGGTTTACAATCTAGCGGTCAAAAAAATTTTTCGACCCGCGAATTAAATTAATTCGCGGCCGCGAATTAAAATAATCCGCGGATAAAACCGCGGATCCGCGGCCGCGGCCGCGGATTCGCGCATATTCCACCAATAAATCCGCGGGTCCGCGGCCGTGGCCGCGGATCCGCGGTTTTATCCGCGGAATAGGCGCGAATCCGCGGCCGTGGCAACGAAATCGCGCATCCGCGGAATAATTTCAATCGCGGCCGTGAAATAATTTAATACGCGGGTCGAAAAATTTTTGAAGCGGAGCGGAGCGACGCGGAGCGGACCTGGTTTTTTACATATATTTCCGCAAATTACGATCATCATTCGACGGATTTGATGCAGTCGTGATTCAATCCACTGCGGTCGCGGTTCTGCGATCGCGGTTCCGCGGTAGCTATTGTTTCATCTCCATTCCGCGAAGTTTATTCCATGGATTGTCGCGGTGGTCGCGGAACCACGGCTACATTCGCGAATCATTCGCGTTTCCGCGGCTTTTCATTCTGTCGCGGCAGCGGATCTACAACCACTGCGATCGCGGTTCCACGGTTGCACCCGCGTTATTAGTCCGAGTCAGAGTGTAGCTATTTTTTCATCTTTATTCCGCGAAGTTTATTTCATGGATTGTCGCGGTGGTCGCGGAACCGCGGCTACATTCGCGAATCATTCGCGTTTTCACGGCTTTTCATTCTGTCGCGGCAGCGGATCTATTACCACTGCGATCGCGGTTCCACGGTTGCGCCTGCGTTATTAGTCCAAGTCAGAGTGTGGGTATTGTTTCATCTTTATTCCGCGAAGTTTATTCCATGGATTGTCGCGGTGGTCGCGGAACTGCGGCTACTTTCGCGAATCATTCACGTATCCGCGGCTTTTCATTCTGCCGCGGCAGCGGATCCACATCCACTGCGGTCGCAGTTCCGCGGTTGCGCCCGCGTTATTAGTCCAAGTGAGAGTGTAGCTATTGTCTCATCTTTATTCCGTGAAGTTTATTCCATGGATTATCGCGGTGGTCGCGGAACCGTGGCTACATTCGCGAATCATTCGCGTATCCGCGGCTTTTCATTCTGTCGCGGCAGTGGATCCACATCACTAGAATTTCAATATTACAGCTAATAAGTGTGTGTACTCTACCATAGTCAAGAGGTGAACGAACACATTACAAATGTTACATACATTTATCTCATGTGTGTGAGATATCTATCTACTGTCTGTTTCTTTAATGTAGCCCTGAAAAGGGCTGATAGTTTTTTTTTGACCAGTGGTCCAAGGTTAGTGGTGCAAAGGAGGGGCGTTATTGCAGATCATACATGTCTCGATATATCGATACTGTGTAAGCAGAGTGCTGCATGCTTTACACCTACTCCATAATAATTCAGAGAATGGTTGAGTCCTATGCTTATCTACGTGCTCATACCACCCACCATTGTTTACACGAAAAGCATAAAATTTAAAACACATGAGGCATAATTTCTCAATTTGTCCTGTAACAGTGGGAATTCTGACATAGCTCTCAGTCACACAGCACAACTCCAATGGATTTTCCAAAGTGTGATTCATATTCAGAACCTTGACTCTGCAAAATTCCACACCGATGGCCAAATCACCAGGTTGATTGGTCTCTGCATCGCATTCAATACCCTCGTCTTCAGAGTCATTAGGAATCTCTTGTTCGATGACGTCTTCAGCGACCTGCTCTTCACCCTCCAAATTGTTATTAAGGTCAGCATGTGCCAGAACATCTAACATTGCAGCTCTTTCTTCAGCCATCTTGGTTATATCCTTCGAATGCTCTGAATGAATGAGTGAAGTTTAGAGCCCGCAGCTATGTTTTATACGATCTGGTAGTGGTGGGGCGCCCCTCCACAAACTCTTACTGTATATATGTAGGGAGGGTTGGATTATTGGATTGAGTTCTGTCATTGCCACCAGTGAGTAACAATATGCCTTTTCCAAAAGAGTGGGATTCTAAACCGAAAGTGTGCATCTATCCCCTAGTGGTTGCTGGAGCTGCTCAGTGCTACAATTGTCAAATCACTCGACCCAAATCATACTTCAATCCATGTACCGGATTGTGTACCGAGTGTGTTTCACGAAATCCAGTGCCACAGCCCAAGCGACAAATAACTAACGAACAGGGAAACCATCTCAAGTGCTTCAAGTGTCACGAGAAAATTGAGTGCATCATCCTGGGCATTTGTAGAAATATTTGTAGAACTTGTGCGATAGAAGAGGTGCCACTTAAACAACGTTGCTTGCAGTGTGATAATTACACTATGGACTGTTGGAACCATATCTGTGCTGTTTGTAGAAGTAACTGGCAGCTATGTGAGAAAGTTGGTCAACTCCATCCCAACAGGAAAATCCACTTCAATCATTGCTGGTGTCTAACACATGACGAGCAAATCGAAAGGCGCCAAATACTAGGAGACCGTATTCCAACGTACACTGAAATTGGACCAGAAAGGCTTCCACATGCAATTTCCCAATAAATAATAACCACTGTTGTAATTATGATGAATAAATTGATTGAATATTATTACATTTGTGTCATTTATTTTTCAAATATAAAAGTTACCAATTGAAAGAGTTTCGAACCATATAAGTAAATGAAACAAACAAAGATTGGGTTATATCAAATTTATTGCAGAAAACATACATATATAAAACCAGTATACTCCTCCAGAGCTTTATTATTCACCATATAGATAATTGAAATCATTTTCATATAATTATTAAACCACATCTGATTCATCAATCCACGAATTATGCTCACTTGGAAGACCTAACCACTTTATATATAGTTTATTATTTTTTCTTCTCAACACCTTTTCCACTAGATACACGTCAGGATTCGCAGTTTTCAATAATTCTTCCTCATAAAAACAACCTCTTATGGGTTGACTATCCATATCTTCAAGAATATATGTAGTGGGGTATGTTCTGTTCACTTTAACGATTTTAAAGAGTTCTGTCGTATAGTTGGCTGTGAATCCCTTTTCAAATATGTTTTTATACTTGCTTATGCGTACAATATCATTCAATTGGAATTTGGGTGTACTTTGTTTCCTTCGGATTCCTCTGGTGGTTCTGAATTTTAATTTCGTGGTTGAATTAACATTTATAGGTTCTATACCAGTAGTACTATGCACCTTGTTGTTATATTTCTTCGTTATGATCGGAAGAATATCAATCCACTTGTGATTGCCCCTCATCGAAAATTCTTTGTAGAGCCATGTTTTGATTGTTCGAATTACCCTTTCTGCTATGGCTGCTTTTTTTGTGCTGAATGTTGAATAATGATTGATTTTATATTGTCGCATGAGAGAGGAAAAATTTTTATTGAAGAATTCTTTTCCTTGATCGCTCTGTAGATGATTTGGAGAAAACTTGGCTTGCTTCAGAACACGTTTCATTGCATTGGTTACGGTACTACCTGTTTTATTTTTAGTTGGCACTGTCCATAGATACTTTGAGTAGCAATCAATCACCACAAGGATATATCGATGACCTTTGTTACTTCTTGCGAATGGTTGCATTTCTGCTAGATCTATTTGCCATAGATCTGCAAACCCTTTGATGGTAGTTATTCTTCTTTGAAAATTACGTCTTACAGAGCCATGCAACTCGTTGACGACTTGTCGCTTTACATCACTCATTCCATTATCCATTCTTTCTTTCGAGTGCAAATGAAAAATAAATCTGGTAATGTTACTTCATTGAATAATGAGGCGAGAGTGATTTTTATTTGTGAATGTTTCAATATATTATACCTTCTTCACGCAATTCCTCAATTATTGAAATGATTTCATTATTGTGTCCAGTATGACCAGCTGCCTTTGAAGATAGTAATAGTCGTAAGCGAGCAATCAATTCCTTGGGTGAGTTCCAGTAGACATAATTCGCTGGTTTGGGATTATATATTTTCTGTATTTTGTTTCGATTGACTGTTCCACCAATTTTAGTTCCATCCCTCATTGGATAATGAGTTGAGTCTAGTATAGGTTTGATAACTTCGCGAAATTTCTTGGAATTCGTATATCTGAAACCATTCTTCAATTGGTATTGTTTGAATGGAGCATTCGTTAGTTTCAATATCTTTGAATATGTTTGACGAATCTGTTCATCGTCAATATTTTGTGGATTCTTGAGGAATATTATATCATATAATTCTGAGCTGCCAGGAAATTGATATTTTCTCGTTTTATTGGTATTCCAAAATACTATGTTTCCATCATTGAAGTGAACCTGAAGATTTCCCATTTTTAGTTTTTGTGTGATAGGATCCATTCGTACGCCAAATGTTGCATCATATGCCACATTTCTACTTCTGATATTTCTCAAATGTTTTTTCAATACATCTTCAAGACTTTCATCTACATTGGATGGAGAATTGAGATCTGAAGAACTGATGCGTGATGATGATGGCGGTGTTTCAAAGAGGCTCGCTGCAATTTCATCTTTTATTGTGTCTGACTCACTGTCTGTAGATGATACACTACCAGAAGATTGATTCTTTCCTATTGGAGTACTCGTGGCGTGAAATGGAGTAGTCTGAAAGTTCACTTGATTGTTGGATAACTGTGGTGTTTTCGATGAAGTAGCATTCGATGATAAAACATTCAATGGTTTCGTTATGGGTTCATAAAGTTTTTCCAATGCCATACGATTCTCAATATTACCATGCTTGATTGAGTTGAATTTTTGTCTGACAGCTTCTGTTGTCTCAACTAGTTGACGTTTCAAATGCATTTCATTGCTCGCATTTCCAGCTACAGAACCAATGTTTGTCTTCATATTTTTTTGTTATCATATACGAATTCACTGAAGTGATCTCTATACAATCCAATGATCGATTGAAGTTGAATAGCATCATCATGGATATATAAAACTATCGAATCCCTTGCGATATCTACCTTCATGTATTTTTCTATCCTTGTCAATGACTAGAAATCCATATTGATCTTCCCAACATTTAACACACATCAATTGAAACTGTTTGAATGTCACATCGGGTGACACATGATCTGAATAAATATGGTGTAGGTTTGTCTCATCTTGCTTGAACATTACAATGAAATTGGTATTATCACGCACTAATTGCTTTGGCACTCGTGAATATGTCTGTGCAAGATAAAAACAATCAACATCTTTATGACGTCCCATACAGAAGTATGATCTTATGATATCCTGCTTTTCACATATCACATCATCGAAAATGAAAACAGAATTTGGTTTAGCATCGGAGGGTTCCACTATTTCCGCATTATTGCTGAACGTATAAAATCCTAACCCTTTAATAGGTTCCAACACATTTTGTAGGAATTTATACTTGGGTTGATTGAGTGATTTTGAATAGAGATATACATTTGCGAATCGCAATCCTTGTGGATGTGTTAAGAGTGATATCATTGCATTGGTCTTTCCACAATTTGAAGGTCCAATAATGAGTCCTCGAACTGATGATGGAAGTAGTGGGCCATGTCTTAACAATACCTGCCCATTCAATCCACACCCAAATTTCTCATCTAGATTGTCAACGACAAAATTTTCTTTCTGTTTCACAATGCGCATCGTACCACGGTTGGAGACTATGTAAATGGAAAAATGTTATGAGCATCTCATTTAAATGTGTACCATCAAACGATACGGACGTATCGATAGTAGAAGTCAGAGTAAAGAAGGTTTTGGATTTGTGAATAAATTAATAAATACACTTCCATTCGAATTACATATACCTGGCGGTTATCAATATTGTGGACCCGGTACGAAACTGAATGAACGTTTAGCACGCAACGATCCTGGCATCAATAAATTAGATATTGCATGCAAAAAACACGACATTCAATATTCGAATCATCCATCAGATCTCACAGCGAGACATATAGCAGATAAAGAACTAGAATACGCAGCTTGGGATAGGGTTAAATCAAAGGACGCAAATATTGGAGAAAGGGCAGCTGCCCTACTGGTCACCAATATTATGAAAGCGAAGAGACATTTGGGTATGGGCTGTAATAGTTCCAACAAGAAGAAGGTTAAGAGAAAACCATCAAGGAAAAATAAAATAAAAAAAGTTGCATTCGGTGCTGGAGTGGTTAGTAAAGTGCGAAATGTATTGAAAAGATCTGGTGGGGATCAGTTTGTGACGACTGATAGAAAAAAAGCTATCACTGTGGCATTGCAAGCAGCACGTAAATATCTTAAAGCTGCCGGTGGTAAGAAAAAAATTCGCACACCTCGAATAATTCCAATTCCCAAAATTGGTGGGATTTTGCCATTGATTCCGATTTTCGCCGGACTTTCTGCACTCGGAAGTTTAGCAGGTGCAGCTGCAGGAATTACCAAAGCTGTGAATTCGGCAAAAGCAAGCAGAGCAGCTCTCATTGAAGCCAATCGCCACAATAAAACAATGGAGGCTGTAGCATTAGGTAAACGAGGTAGTGGAATATATCTTAAACCTTATCGTAAAGGATTGGGATTATATTTGAAACCATACAAACCATCGCAATCATACAAGTCAAAAAACTAGTAGATTCCCTACCTCTGAGGCCTCTCACCGATTTCGATCTCAATTATTATGCACAGAAAATGAAAATTCCACACTTTCGTGGTGTTTTTATGCGTGACAGATTACCTTCTTCAAGGCCAAAACTGTATGAGACAGCTATTGTCAATTTGGATAAAATAAGTGGTCCTGGAACACATTGGGTGGCATACAAGAAATGTGGCAAAGAAGTCACATATTTCGATAGTTTTGGAGATTTGCCCCCACCAATGGAATTGATTCGATACTTTCGAAAATATTCGGGAGTGAAAATCAAATATAACTATGATCGCCAACAAAAATTCAATACAGTCTTCTGTGGTCATTTGTGCCTAAAGTTCCTCTCTGAATCAATTCGCAAATAAAAAATGGATACAACTCCAACAATGGATCGTGAGGCTATCAAGAGAATGGGATATTCATTGAAGATGTATTCTAAATATCGCACCCTAACAAAAATGGATAGCATGATGCTTGCCAATATGCCTAAGGAAGTTATAATTGCCTGTGCTGCACATGAGATTGCAAATGTTTGGGAAAAATTACCAAAACATCTACAAGATGATATCGACATAATGAAGTATCAATACTGCTATGAACACCACTCTGACGAAGAATCTAATTCAAATTCTGATGTGAATGATGGTCCCATGCCTCGAAAAATTTTCTGCTGCTATTGCAATGTAGAGGATATGAGTATTGGTGTCAATAAAAACAATATTCATTTGAACGCGCTGCCCAAAAAAAAGTGTGGATTATTGCAGATGTGTTGTAGACAACAATAAATTGAAGTGTCATTTGTAAAATACATCAGTCATGTCGCGGAAGTTCGAACTACAAGCTGTCGGGACGAGTGTCTTAAGTGCAGACTTTTTTCCACCTATCGAATTGGATAGAAACAGCCGTTATGGACTAGGACTATTGGGATTCTATGGATGCAACACAATCAATAATATAACTGAAGAAAACAATTTAATCAGATTCAGACTTAGTGGTGACGACTCACCCATGCTACAATTACACACCATTGAAATTCCATGTGGTGCTTATGAAATAGAAGAGATCAATGCAGTTATACAGAAAAATATAATGTTCAGATTGTTTCATGACAAAAAACCAATCGATATTACTGCAGATGATATTTTCTACCTACATGCCAATAATAATACGATGAAATGTGAAATGCGATCAAAATATGAAATTGATCTGACACATCCAAACTCTATTGCGAGCATGATGGGATTTGGCCATAAAATATTTCCACAGAATCAAATACATGAATCCTCACTACCGATTAATATAACGATTGTGAGACTCATCCGTTTGGATTGCAATATAATTTCTGGTTCATATATAAATAATGAAGAGTCCCACATTCTTTTCTCATTCGATGTTGACGTCGAAGCTGGATACAATCTCACGAAAGAACCACACAATATTATATATATGCCTGTCAGCCCAGAAGGACGTCAATTGATTCACAATATAACAGTGCGTATTTTGGATCAGAAAAATAAGCTCGTGGATTTCGGAAGTGAAGAAGAGATCTTTATCGTTTTGGAATTGAAAAAAATCGATTGAATTCTATTATGGGTTTTTGTTTCAATAGAAGAAATCATCAACGATTTGAGCAAATCGAAACCAAAAAGGAATGCTCAACCGCAAAAAAGGTCATTCCAAAAGTGTTCGCTAAACAGTCAACACGTCACCACCTATCTGTAAGAGACCTCAAATTCTTGAAATCGATAGGATTGAAAGTAAGGAAGTAACAATGGTGCATGAAACAAATAGTGAAAAGTTGAATATATTCGATGAACCGGTGCTCGATCATTCCCTCATAAGTTTACATGAGCACACATATAAACCATATGGCTCGCCCCTATTCAGGAATTCAGATGAAATTCGAATTGCAATCAATAATCAAGATGTCATTCTTGATATTGCAGAAAGTTTCATTTACATAGAGGGAAAATTCACACCGGAGGATGCAACGAAACCATGCTATTTATCGAATAATGCAATGGCTTTTCTGTTTGATGAAATTCGTTATGAAATGGGTGGAGAACAAGTGGCTGTCATCAGAAAACCTGGAATAACCTCTACAATGAAAACCATGATTTCATTTGGACAATCGCACGCTAACACCTTACTGACTACAGGCTGGGGTCTTTCAAGATTCAAACAGGACATATTGGATACAACCAGTCATGTATTCAGTGGCAAATTACCGCTGAAATATCTGATGGGCTTTGCCGAAGATTACAATAAAAGTATCTTGAATGCCAAACAAGAACTAATTTTGATAATCGCTCGTACCTTCAACAACTCATATATAGGTGAAGTTGATGCTAATTTGGAAATAAATAAAATCGAATGGAGAATACGACACATAGTACCAGAGGATAAGCACAAACTCAAACTTTTGCATAGAATCAACAAAAGTGGTCTGAATGCGAAAATTAAGTTGGCCTATCGTATGTGGGACTTGTATGAACTCCCTTCATTACGAGCTACATCTTCAGACATATGGGCCATAAAAACAACCAATGCTTTGGAAACACCTCGTTTCATTATAATCGGATTTCAAAATACCGCAATATCTGAAAACCGAGCAGAGGACATCACGAAATTCATAACAGCTGACATCAATAATATTCGGGTATACTTGAATTCTGAAGTATATCCATATGAGCGTTGGAATTTGGATTTTGACAAAAAACTAGATTCGTCTGCATACTATGCTTATGAGAACTTTCAACGTAGTTATTATGATAAAGATATGAGTGAACCTCTAATGGATATTGGACAGTTTCGAAGCAATCCACTCTTCATAATCGATTGTTCACATCAACCGAATGCCACAAAATCCTCAACTATCGACATAAAGGTTGAATTTGAAACCAGGAAGGCCAAATTTCCAGACAACACCAAAGTATATGCACTCATTTTGCATGATACATTTCTAACGTACAATGCATTGGATGGTTCAGTTCACAGCAGATATTGACACTTATTGATACTTTTAATTGATTATATATTTTTTTCAATATATCTTTGTACTCGTTTTCTTTTCTCTTCATTTATATTTTAATTTATAATAATTTTCTCAATATTGTATTAAAGGGAATTGAATAAATGAACATGAAAAATTATACTTATGTGTTTTATTTAACTTTTTGGTACATATAAACAATCTAAAATTATTTCTTCCTCATATTCGTCATTCTCTCGACCGTCTTCAATTTCTTCACGATTTTCGTCAATCAATTGGAACTTTTGAATGATCCATTCTGGTAGGTGCAGTTGAAGACGGTACAGGAATCTCTTCAGGTTCAATTCAATCATTGCAGCACAAAGATGATTCAGATCCAATGTCCCAGCCAGAAATTTGTCGCAAACTTCCGCACCACTGTTGTAGTTCTCAGCATCACGAAGGCACAATTCGATTCTTTCTTCATCATAGCACACACTCAGGTCATAAACTGTTGCATGCTCAGCATTCTCACTCAACGCCTTCAGTTCGGAAGACAGTCTTTGGATGGATGAAGCGAGATCCTCAGCCTTGACCCAGTGTTCACTAGCATACTGCATCCACATCTTTGAATGATTGAACTGAAAACAAATGAAAACAGAACATTAGAACATAAACTCATCGTCATCATTAATAATACTCACAGAAAACTGTATCGTCTTACGATTTATAAAGTGAGTGTGTTCAACAATGTATGAAAATGTTTATATGTTTCCTCAAAACTTACATGCAAATAATCTTATATACAAATAAAACACTATTAACCTAATACCAATGATTATTAGTAATGCTATTCAATGCAATTGAATGCGACAAGAGATCTTGTTTTCATACCAGCAAAACTTTGTGGACTTTGACCTAAATATACTAGTGTATATTTACCATTCGATGAATTGATGCAAGTTATATCATCATCACTGAATTGCATTGAGATCCGTTTGGGAAGCCATGTTTTAAATAATTTATTATTATTCCTAACATCTTCCATAGTTAATAAAATTGATTTACCAAACCGGGTGGAAAAAGGAGTCATATTCCTTATTACATATGTTTCATTTATTGGTAATGACGATAAGACCCTTTGCTCTAACACTTCTACCTCCTGTATAATCACATTATTGATTTTTTGCAAGTCTACTTTGGAAACGGACATGATGAATGGAAAATATAAACAGTTTTCAACAGAAAAACACACTCACACAATTGCTGCGGATATGGCACTGAATAACTAACTCACGAACTGCTGCAGATATAATGATTCCACATGTAAATCCGCATTTCTTATATAATGGATAGTGAGCCGCCTCCCACCACTATCTGTGCAGCGGATGCGCACACATCGCTAGTACCCCACCAGACTGTCTGACGTTGCTACCCCTCCACTCTCCGATGAGCTTTCAGAGAGCAGTGCGGGCATTCATTCGTGGCTGTGACTTCGTGGAGTGCAGACGTGCGGTGTAGTGAGGGCTCGTGTTGGTTTGGGTGGGTGGTGTTTGTCAGTTCGGGTATTCATTCGTGGCTGTGACTTCGTGGAGTGCAGACGTGAGGTGTAGTGGGGGCTCGTGTTGGTTTGGGTGGGTGGTGTTTGTCAGTTCGGGTATTCATTCGTGACTGTGACTTCGTGGAGTGCAGACGTGAGGTTTAGTGAGGGCTCGTGTTGGTGAACTTTGGGTGGTGTTTGTGCGTGTATGTGTAGACATGTGTACTTCTATGCAATGTAGTACAGAGAACACATTTATCCGTGTGTATGCAATCTATTCTTCATACATGAAGAATATCTTTACCGCGTATGCAAATTCTAATTACCCCCCCCCCCCCCGACTAGAGTACACATGAAGATGCATTACCAGCCTATCTCAAGGTCGAATGACGTCACACACAAATAATCCCATAATTACATTTTCAAAAAAAATTTCAAGGTCCTATGCACCAGTTGAGCCGTTCAAGGTCAACCCCCACCACTATGATGTCACTAATTAGTCATTAGTGACGTCATAGTGGTGGGGGGAGGCTTAGAACCGGCTCAAATCTCTTACTCAAGTAATATCTTCAAGAATTTCAAAGCACCATAATTAATTAATATCTGTCGAATATTTGAACGATTTGCGGGAAGATAGTATGTTTACCTCATGGAAAAAGTCACATTTCTCGACTCTGTGTTTCTATGTCTCGGCTTGGGCGCTGACTTAGCAATCTTCACAGTCGTCCAGGTATGTTAGACTTTTCCTACTAGATAAACAATGTACCATTGTTTTCTGTTCTAGGTTTTTGGGAATAATCTGAGGAGGTAAAATAATCTATGGATTCCGACATCCTTATTTGTTTGGCATTAAGTTTATCGTGATTGTGTTTCTAGAATATTTAGTTGTGGTTTCATAGCCGGGTGGAAAATTTAATTTTTTCTAATATGAAAACAATCGAACCCCTAAAAACTAATGACATCGTGCTCGTTGATTTTTCACGTAGAAGCATTGATTCATGAAAAGTCACCTTTACCCTGGTCCTTAAATATTCAACAAGTTGGGTTTGTTAATGAAACATTCTCACAAAATTTCAATTTTCAGGTTTCGGCTGAAAATCCAATGTATCCAGGAGAGAATGAATTCATTTGGAGTTGTCAATTTTCCAAAAAATTATACTTAACCTAACACATATTTTTTAAGTGCGTTTTATGTTACACATCATATTTTACATTTACATTTTATGTTACGCTGATCTGATTTTGAATTGTATCCATTTTCAGTTCTACGTCCGATGATATGAGCTATTTCGATAATAATTGATTTTTTATACACATATTAAATTCAATGTATTCGCTTCATGATGATCATTTCATTTCAACCTGCGCTATTTCGATTTCAATGTGAAATATATATCAATTTCTGTTGAAATATCGAAGAGAAACAATTGCCAAAATATCGAAGTTTCGAGACTTTATTTTTCCATCTTCAAGACTGTGAAGTATAAAAACAAGAAAATACCTGTTTAAATGGAATTTTGGGACGTAGTTTCGATAAAATGAAAATAAAGTATGTGAAAAAAGCGTTGAGAAAAAAACGCTCTGAACAACGTTGATTGTTGCTTTCCGAGTTCAAAAAGGGGAAAATAAATACATTTCTGAAGATGAAACAATTAAGTTTCGAAACGTACACCATTCAGCAATTGGTTTTCTTTGACATTTCTACTGAATTTCCGCAAATAAACAATCGTAATCGTATTCAAGGTTCGTCATCCTATTCAATTATATTACTATTATTATTATTTTTATTCGCCCCGACATCCCACATCTCCTTCCGATAGCACCTCAGCCACCCACGATATGAAATCCAACCCCAATTATCCAGATTGGAGCTACGAGATCCGAGTGGGCTATGAAATCCGGAAACAAATGAATAGAACCGGCCCGATGCGTAATTGACGCGCGGCAGTCAGCTTTTGTGAGTCTGCCGGATCAGGATCAGGTTATGACCCTGTCCACGGCGATCTCTCGTGTCATTATAGGCCGAGCAATGAAGCATCGAAATCTGTCAATCGGTGACACAATCATTAGCAGATTGGAGACTGTGCGATATAAAGAAAGGCAGTTTCCCAAAATCGAAATCAGTGAAGTTCCCTTCTCGACTTTTCACCCAGGCATATGTCTCTTCTATCATCTATCTTTATCCAATATTCAGGAGTATCTTTTTTTTTGTGAAGTTTCTCGATTTCAGAAATTACGATCAGTTAAAATTTCTCAGGGGAAAACCATGTGAGATCGATCGCTGAAGGCGCTTCCCAGAAGTTTGTATTACTATTTCGTGCGAAGAAATACTTGATTTGTTGTCAGCTTCTAATGATCTACAATGCACAGACACGGCCTGGCCTGTTTCAGAATATAGTTTGATAGAAGTGCTGAACTTTGGCACACCTTGCCAAGGAAGGTTTTTCCTGAGGCTTAAAAACTCCAAAAATTTGAAGTTTGTATTGATTAGTATCTCCTGGTCTGCGGTGTTCTTTGGTAATACAGACATTACTGGGCTTCTCTTCCGTGTAAATCTGTGAAAATGACAAGATCAATTCGTTCTGGACATTTCAATACAAAACGTTTTGGAAAGGGCGGCCGTTTCTTAAGAGCAAGGGAGGGCGCCCCCCCCCTGGTTTTTAAATTTTTCAGTCCATACTCCGCGTAAGACACGATATCGAATAAATTCTGCATTTTTTTCAAACACACTCGTAAGTATTGTTCAAAAGAATTTTCATTTCAATTTACTGCTTTACATAGATTTGAAAAAAAAGGGCCCCCCCCTAACATTTATTGTATCGGTCCCCATGCTTTTTGATTATTTTGATTTCTTGTCCACAACCATGATTACAATAAAATAATCTGAATCTTCTTCTCTCAATAACTCATAAATTACTGAAATGTGTGAAACGCCCCCTTCTTGGATTTTAGATATTTCTGTCCATACTCCGCGTAAGACACGATATCGAATAAATTCTGCATTTTTTCAAACCACGCTCGTAAGTATTGTTCAAAAGAATTATCATTTCAATTTACTGCATTACATAGATTTGAAAAAAAGTGCCCCCCCTAACATTTATTGTATCGGTCCCCATGCTTTTTGATTATTTTGATTTCTTGTCCACAACCTTGATTACAATAAAATAATCTAAATCTTCTTCTCTTAATAACTCATAAATCACTGAAATGTGTGAAACGCCCCCTTCTTAGAATTTAGATATTTCTGTCCATACTCCGCGTAAGACACGATATCGAATAAATTCTGCATTTTTTTTTAACCACACTCGTAAGTATTGTTTACAAGAATTTTCATTTCAATTTACTGCATTACATAGATTTGAAAAAAAAAGTGCCCCCCCCCTAAACATTTTTTATATCGGTGCCCATGCTTTTTGATTATTTTAATTTCTTGTCCACAACCTTGATTACAATAAAATAATTTAAATCTTTTTCTCTCAATAACTCATAAATCACCGAAATGTGAATGAAATGATTATGAGACATGGAGAAAATTCGGAAAAAAACAGATAATTTTGTTAAAAAATCACAATTCAGCCATTTGCCTAGTTGCGATTGTGTCCTTTGGCAGTGATAGTATTATATAACATACCGGGACAGAAGGTGATTTTTTTCTCTGAAGAAATAAATATTGCTTGTGGGGGCTAGAAGTCGAGGTAAGGTAACTCTCTATAGAGAAATTCTATCATAAAAAATGGTAAACACAACCTTCTAAGTAGTAACAGCTGAGTACTGTTTGAATGTCATTTTTCTGTTGTGGATGCATTCTTTCTTCTAGTCTTTTTGGGTTTTCAACCTACCACAATCTCAAAAAATGAGAATTCATATTGGAATCTATACAAGTGTAGGAGGGCAGATTTTCAATCAACCTCGAAAAGTTGACGCGATAATTCAAAAGTAGTTCTTTCTGAATGGAACCTTAAAAGACTAGAAGAAAGTAACAGCAACCTCTGTCAAAATAGCACGGTCAATATACAGCCAAAAATTTTCTGGAAAATTGTCTTGGCCTATCAGGTTATGACCCTGTCCATGGCGATCTCTCGTGTTTCTCCGGCTCTATCATTATATAAATACACCATTGGGAACGGGCATATCCCGTCCGGAGCTGTCACTCATTTATCTAAGACACCCCACTATTTAATCACTGCTATCATTATTGGTTCGCTCTGTTCTCTCGTGTTCTTCGCGAGGAATACGTAATCGTTGCCGGGCGATTACCGGGAGATCATTATTATTATTACTCCCCGTACGGTGGGGCAGAACAGTTGGCTCTAATTGTTGTTGCCATTTGTTCGCCGTCATATTCGTCTTCGGTGATGGTTTTCGATATTTCATGAACGAAAGAGGAGTGTGTAGATATCCTGATTCGATTTGTACGTTTCATAATAATAATAATAATAATAATAATAATAATATCAATTTATTTCCATGGACCTTTACAGATATAGAAACTCGTCAGAAAAACAATGCTAAAAACATAAAAACACATGTCTAAAACAGAAAAATATCACATATCACAGTTTAAATACTCCTCAAACGAATAAAAAATATATTGGAGTAAAAGTTTTTTGACCAACTTTTAAAAAATATGAATTGCAGTAACAGATTTCAAATCTGATGGTAATTTATTAAAGAGTTCTATGGACATTATATTCGGCCCTTTACTCATTATTGCCAATTTATGTTTAGGAATTTGGATACCGTGAGTATTTCTGAGATTATGACCACTGGTGTTTGAGATATCATTCCGGAAAATAAATTGATTTTCATTCTTTTTTATATGCGTGACACAGTTCAAAATGAACATAGATGTCACAGTCAGGATATTCAGTTCTTTGAATAGGTCCTTACATGATGAACAGTCCCAATTATCGACGATTTTGATTTTTTTTTATGTGACAAGATGAAGGGGGTGCCTATAAACAGTTTTATTGGACAAGATTGTATAATGTAGTTTCCCAAACATATGTGAATTTATCACTAATTCCAGCTAAGCACCCCACTTTTATATATATATATATATATATATGTAAGATGAATTTTCTGGGTTTTTATCCGTTAGATATCTTCTGATTCGTTCGACGTTTCGAATTCCATTTTGAATTCTTTCTCAAGAACTGTGAGACGAATATCTGTCCATACCGTCCTGGCCAATCACTCCCCTTACGAAGTAACCAAGCAAGAGTAAGCAAAGACTTCAATTGTCTGTTCTTCATGGAAACTGGTATTTATAATGATTCTCTCCAGTTATTATCCGACTAGGTCCGATATCATTGATGATTATATCGTCAGCCGCTCTCTAAGGTTGTATCCTGCCCATCCAGGTATCATGTAGAAATTGATGTTTTCACGGATCTTCGATATGCAAGATGAATTTTCTGGGTTTTTTATCCGTTAGATATCTTCTGATTCGTTCGACGTTTCGAATTCCATTTTGAATTCTTTCTCAAGAACTGTGAGACGAATATCTGTCTATACCGTCCTGGCCAATCTTTTGCTTGGTTACTTCGTAAGGGGAGTGATTGGCCAGGACGGTATGGACAGATATTCGTCTCACAGTTCTTGAGAAAGAATTCAAAATGGAATTCGAAACGTCGAACGAATCAGAAGATATCTAACGGATAAAAAACCCAGAAAATTCATCTTGCATATCGAAGATCCGTGAAAACATCAATTTCTACATATATATATATATATATATATATATATATATATATATATATATATATATATATATATAAAAGGGGGGTGCTTAGCTTTATCACAAAGAAAACTCTTTGTTATTCGTCAAGCTTTCGGCAATCTTTATTGCCTTCCTCAGGACGTCTATAATACATAACAATTTATCATATGATAATATATCAGGAATGGTTACTAACTAACGTGAGATTGAATAATAAAAAAGAAGCAAAAATTGAACATGAAAATATGAAGGTGACGTTTAAATGAATTAAGACATATGATATAATTTTACTTCTAGATTACGGTGGAAAAGTCGAAATAGAGGGTGATTTTTTCTTATCCTTCTCATACTTCATCAAAAAGGTATAATTTTGCTAAGACCATTTAAATCTGTTTTTTTGTTCATGGAATGGTCATTATTATTTATATGTATCATTCCTAAAAATACACGCTTAGAAAGATTTATTTCACTATCCAAAATTTCAGCTTGTCCGTAATTCATACGGTGATCTCTGAATTATGGATATGGATAAAAATCATGTTTTCCATCTGCCTATACAATCATGAAATGAACATTCATAATATGGTTATCCACTTAAATCAAAATATTCATATCAAGTAATTCACTCAAGTTATGGAAAGAAGACTAATTGGGGGAAACAGCCAGAAGCAAAAATCAATGCCTCTTCAAGGATCAACTTCTATCACACCCACGTTCTGAAAGTATGCTCATGAAATATAAACTCAAGCAGTAATTAACAGCCATACGCCGTTCTTATACTAATTCAGATGAGATAATGAATTAATATAAACAATCGCGAAATTGGAAACCGTGATGGTAATTAGGGAAAATTATAATGGGTATGGCTAATTAATTTTTTGCTATAGCAACATCGATAATTAAAACAACAAAAGGAGTTAATTGGGATCATGTTTCGGACGAGTCTCGAGGCTGCTCCTTGAATTAATTTGCTAAGAAGTTATGAAGGTCTTGAAGATGGAAATTTATACATTTCTTGTTTCCATATTTTTCAGTAGTAATAATGAAATTAGTTATTTTTCTGTGGTAAGAGTTTTCTCGCACGGAGAGATTATTAATCCCTATTGTACAGGCTGATAGATATTGTTCATCCATTTGTCTACTTTTTCATATGATCTGAACCAAAACTCTCATATCAAAATTCAATATGAAATGGGAAATATCGTATTAAAGCATGATACAAATGAATTTAAATTTTTATCACCCATTACTTTCCTCCAAGGAACATTTTTTTAGCGATCTGGGATATGCACGACTCCGTAGGAAATTTTGGGAGGATTGAAGAGGGAGTTCCTTCACTCTAGTCGCATGACACCAATTCACAATTGTTGAGTGACCATTCGAATATCGAAATACATAATATGATCTTGTAGTTAATAGATGAACTATGAGCCAAAATGTATCTAGGACGTGCTTAAACGCTTACCATCCTTGTAATATTCATGTAATAGCTGAAACCTTACGCTTTTTAGTAATTTTTTTTGGTGAGGTACTTCATGATTTCAATTGTTGAAATGACATTAGATATTTTGGAATTTGAAATTGTTTATTATTATTCTCAGGACTTTGAAGTTCTCCTTGAATTTGTTCCATTCAACAATACATTGAGATATATACGATGTTTTGAAAAAGGAAGCTCAAACAAATCGCAATCTGCATGAAAAATGTTGAACCCAAAATTTTCGGTTGAGTTCAACAATGATTTGTAGATTTTTTCAGTCTTCTTTTCAAATGTTATACATGAGAACATCGTTCAACTCGAATTAATCATGAAGGTATCAGAGCTCTCATTATTTCATTTATATTTCATCTTGATGGAACAATATACTCACCTACAGTATTGATAATTCATTCGATGATACCAAATTTTAAATTACTCAAATAATTGAATTTTGAATTCTTTGTTATGGTTTTTTTTTTTTTGGTATTTTGACTATATTATTAAAAGGATAAATCACGTCATTATTAACCGAACATTGAAACCAACAATTATTTCTTCTGTGATGGTTACAATTCTGGGTTGTTGGAAAAGAAATAACTTCCCATCCTGGATAGAGCCCTGTTTAGTTTATGCCATTATTGATGACCTTCAACAATTTTCAACTCGTACGAGCTATAGATGTGATGGAACTCTAAGGGATCGCCAACATGTGTAGTTTACTATATATTCATCCATGATCATTAGCATTTCAACATTTGGTAACTTCCAGCAATAGTTTTGACCAGGTACAGTAATCTTCCACTGGATCCAGCAGATCAGAAATAAATGCATGAAAAACGTGGTGTGTTGACTCACCTAACAAATTGCAAGCACAATTTCCCGATATCTCACATTCTTGATTCGTAACAAGATAAATCTATAGAACCACTTCGGGAGATAGCCAACAGAGGCACACTTTATGCATCTAGTAACGTTTCTTGTGCGACTAATGTCAACTTGTTAGTTACAGGTTATGTTCGTTTTGTTACCTCTTTCATAATAATTTTCAAAGGGTTAAAGCTTGAACTCAAAATCATCGTTTATTCCCAACCTATGGATTCAGACCTTTCATGAACGATAATAAAGAGAACTTGTTATTGATTTCCGTTAAGGAATTGCTGAAATCATCTTCGTTTATTGAAAAATGTGTAGGAAATATTGAATATCCTCTAGAACAATAAGGAATCATTCACCGGCAGTAGTTTTATGGAGAATGATTGTTATCAGGTTTTACCATAGACATTATAACTAATGGACTGGCCTTCATGACAGTTTTCCATATAACACGATGCGGAATAAATTAGGGAGAGAACGAATCCCTATTTCAAAGGGAGAAGGATGACTTCAGCTCAAACTTGAAGTATTCCATCCTTCACAAGCTATCTTTCTTCAAGCCACATACAGGAGGAAATTCTGAAACGCCGAATAGGGGTTTGTGATCAGTACATTCATTTGTGGAAGGACTCATGTATTCAAATCATATCTGATAGTCTGTTCGCTGTTACATTTTTTTAATTGCTGTATAAAGGCTGCTTTCCTCAAAGATTTTGGTTGTCTCAAAAGTTTCAGCATGTATTTTGGTATTTACTTTTGAATTTTCTGAGAAAGGTTATTTTTTCATTCTCTTGTCAGAATACTCATTGAATGATTCAATTGGTGTATGTACTTGTTTACTCCGGTATAATTAACTTGAATGAAATTGGAATCAAAATTATTATACAGCTTGTAATCAAAATGTAGATATACAAAAAATTGATTGGCATATACTTATATACATATCCAGTATTCCTCTTCACTGGAAGGTTCGCTACAAATCTGCAGTTTTGAAGGGATTGCAATTACTTCTTTCGAGAGCTACCACCCATTTCTCTTTCAACTCTTGGTCTTTTGGAAATCTATAATTATCCGTGAGAAATAATGAGAAATTATATTTTACCTATGGAAGCAGTTAAACACTGCACGAAATGAAGGCATTCATGGATTGACAAAAACTCAAATGATGTTACGATGAAATATGTAAAGCAATTCAAATTTGCTTCGGCTGTTCTCATTCCGTTTTCATTGGTGGAGTGAGAGAAATTCACCAACTCGGGTAACAAATCAGACACAGGAGAGTAGAGATACTGGCAGCGGGAGATTTTCATGAAAAGGAACCCTCAACTAGACTTGAAGTTTTCCATCCAGCTCATTCAGCAGTCCTCTCTCCCTCAGGGCCAGTCCATTAGTAGTGATGTCTATGGGTTCTGCAACAACATCACACATAGATTTCAAATACTTCATCATTGAACTAATTACAGGTGAAAATTCTACTTCAACAGCTGGGAGAGTAGCAATTAATACGTGAGAAGGAGCAGTAGGATAAAAAACGTGAAATGAAACAAGAATAAAACGATTCAATATGAATTTAAGTGTTATCTGAACTTCTGAACGTTTTCGGATTTCAAATCTGAAAATCGAACTTTTCTAAAAAGAACTATATTTCTATCAGGCGGCTTTGAGATAGCATTTGCATCACCACCTAGCAGAAAATGCAAAAACGCACTCCGACTCTTCAGATCGAGGATTTGACTAAACAAAAGCATTAATGATCGACAATACGGATTTCGCCATCAACGATCAACCAGTGACTTATTGGCTTATTTTTTTCATATTTGGCAGCATTCAATCAGAAAATATGAAGATACGGTAGCTGTTGCACTCGATATTTCGAAAGCGTTTGATCTAGTTTGGCATCGGGGTCTCCTTCCTAAACTGCCGTCTTGTGGTTTGCCTTCTCAGTTGTTGATGGAGTATCATCTGATATTCTTCCAATGAATGCAGGTGTTCCACAGGGTCCAGTTCTGGCGCCCACTTTGTTCTACTCTATATCGATGATTTGCTCGAGAAAACATCTTGTTCAGTATATAGTTTTGCGGACGGCAGTACTCTTCATACTTGTTTCTCTTCCAGAGTCCCCATACCAGCTCGAGAAACAAAAATTCAAAGACACATTCACGTCAATATCACTGAAAATGACTTGGTAGAAATAACAGAATGGGGTGACATGAACTTAGTGGAATTTAATGCTAGGAAAACCCAGGCATATATCTTCTCAAGGAAAGCCGATCTATCATCATCTAGTACTCACAGGTCCGGAGTAACTATTCCTCCGAGGCTCAGATACGATCAGTCTTGGAATATGGTTCTCTTATATAGAGTTCTGCACCAAAACATTCATTGAGGCTTCTCGATTCTATTCAGAGGAAGGCAATCCGTCACGTTGGAGATTCTTTGCTCACAGACTCGCTCACTTCATTGGAACATCGTAGAAGGATCGGAGACTTGTCTCTCTTCTATAGATATAATCACGGTCGGTTCTCTTTTGAATTGTTATCAATTGTTCCACCCTTGGCAGTATCTACACGAATGATTCGAAGAGTACCTCTCTTGCTCAGGGATCTTTTTTCAATAGAACAGCTGAGCTTTGGAACTCCTTGCCGAGAGAGGTTTTTCCTGAGGCTTACAAACTTCAAAAATTCAAACTGAATGTTGTTATTTCATATCTCCTGTCCCTTGATTCACGCGGTGTTCTCTGAACATTACAGAGCTTTTCTTCTGTGTGAATCTACGTATATAAAAAAAATTACCACTGAACGTACCAAGGTTTACATGCATCTTGGATAGAGTCACAATAATCGTGTTTTGTTGCCATAATTAACAATAAAAGAGCATCTCGGAAACGGACAACGCATAATTGAATCCTTCTTTACGACCCCCATTTCCCCGTAAGTATTATAATATTCACTCACTCTTTAAACATATGTCGGCGTAATGGCGACACAGCGAACTCCTCTAATTGTGGCAATAAAGTTGCATACTTGCATATCTCAACGCGAACGGCCGGTTGTTTGCGAAAAAGGCCAATATTTATACGCGACACTCTGAATATAAACATGAAATACCAGCCGGTGACGAAAAAATCGCATACGTATAATTCGGATTCTTTTATTTCGTGCGCCGCAGAATAGTTGAGCGAAATTTACGCGCCACGTTGGCTTTCATCTCATTGTTCGCGATGAATATGCTAAGCGAGCCGCAGGAATGCAGCAGGACGATCTCTCATGCAGGATTTCTAACTTTGCTTTGATATGACGCGGGATCGCGCTAGTCCAGTCGGTGCGTTCATCTAAAAGATTTTCTGTTTTCGCGGAAATTGTTGATGAAGTCGGAGAGTGAAAATATCAATGACACCTAGTAAACATAAAACATGCTTCAAACATTTCAAATGGATCACAATACGGATTTCGCCATCGAAGATCAACCAGCGACTTTTCAAATTCGGAATAACGATAACTGTTGCACTCAATATTTCAAAATCGTTTGATCGAGTTTGGCATCGGGGTCTCCTTTCTAAGCAGCCGTCTTATGGTTTCCTTCCTCAGCTGTGTGCTTTGTTGAAGAGTTTCTTGTCTGATAGGTCTCTATGATGGAGTATCATCTGATACTCTCCCAATAAATGCAGATGTTCCACAGGGTTCAGTTCTGGCGCCCACTTCGTTTCTGTTTCATATCAATGATTCGCTCGAGAAAACATCTTGTTCAGTACGTAGTTTTGCGGCAATACTCTTAATACTAGTTTCCCTTCCAGAATCCCCATACTAGCTCGAGAAACAAAAACTCAAAGAAACATTCACGTCAATAAAATCAACGATGACTTGGTAAAAATAATATAGAATAGGGTAACATAAACTTGGTGGAATTTAATGCTAGGAAAACCCAGGCATTTCTCATAACAAGGACAGCCGATCTATCATCATCTAGTATTCAGAAGTCAGGAGTGACTGTTCCTACAAAGTCGAGTAGCTCGATGCTAGGGATTACGATAAGTGATAATCTCTCATGGAAAAACCATGTGAGATATATCGCTGGAGTTGCTTCCCAGGAACTTGGATTTCTATCTCGTTCGAATTAAAACTTCACTTCTCGTCAGCTTCTTATGATCTACAAGGCTTAGATACGATCTGTCTTGGAATATAGTTCTCATGTGTGTAGTTCGGCCAAAAAATTCGTTGCACGGAACCCACATTAGCGCAATCTCTCTTCCTGTCGCAAGACCCTTCAGGTCGTCCCTGCATTCCTGAAGAAATCTTGATCTGGTTCTGGTGGCGTTCAGAGCCATAATTGCGGCCTGACTATCAGAGCAGATATATACACGACTTTTTGGGCCTAGCCTCACTTCTTCCATTCTGATGGCCTCCAGGATGGCATACACCTCATCGGAGTATAACTCAAGATTTATAAGCCTCTGAAGAAGCTAGCAACTCACGCCAGCGAAAGGTCAGGAAGAAATTCCAAAAAACGACGGCCTTCAAACCCGAACCAAAGTAGTGATAGAGATTAATACTGTTGATGCTATCGCCTTCTATGATTTTCACCAGTTCATGCTCAATACTGTTGAGGCCAATGCCTATCTGTTTCTCGTGCTGATATGGGGACTCTGAAAGAAAAACTACCATGAAGAATACTGTCGTTCCCAGAACCATGTACTGAACAAGATGTTTTCTCGAGCAAATCAATGATATGAACAGGAAACGAAGTGGACGCCAGAATTGAACCCTGTGGAACACCTGCATTCACTGAGAGAATTTCAGATGATACTCCATCAACAACAACATAGAGAGACCTATCAGAAGCGCAACTCTCCAAAAAAGCACACAATTTATGAGGTAAACCATAAGGATGCAGTTTAGAAAGGAGACCCCGATGCAAAAGTTGAAATGTCGAGTGCAATAGCTAATTTTTCACAAAAATATATTACAATTTATTGTATGATTTCCACTTACAATGGGTTTACAAAACCGCGACACGTGTTTCACTATAACAATAGCTTCTTCAAGCTTGTACACCCATTGTAAGTGGAAATCATACAGGAAACTGTAATATATTTTTGTTAATATGGATTTTCATCAAGTATCGGCCAGTTCAATTCAAGCTGATTTTTCATTAGAATACTGCTAAATCTGTAAATAATACGTCAATGAGTCACTGGCTGATCTTTGATGGTGATGGTTTCTCCAGATATTTGATATGCTTCATATTTATTGTTCTTTCCATAACTTTGGCAATAAAAGGAAATAATGGAATGGGCATCTAATTACAAGGTGGAGTTGTCATTCCTTTCAAAGGAACTGGTTGAACTCTGGTTGTTTCCTAGGTCTCTGGTAAACCCTTCGATTCGCGAAGTACCCTTCGATTCGAGAACAGATATGACGATGTGCTTCTAGAAAAATAGTTGTTTTCAGATAACTCTCAAGATATCTCATTCTAGCGATAAGATAACAGAACAATCCCCTCAAACTTTGATCTCACTGTCAGGTGAAATAAAAGCTGTTTCTTTCGGTATGAGCTAGGATATTAAAACGACTGGACTATAGATATAGACGAAAAAAGCACCTCACCGACCCAATGTTCAGCGATAGAAAAGTTCGGTTTCCATTGGAATTCATTATTATTCGTTGGTGTAAGAGTTTCTTTCCAAAAAAGAGGATAAATTGCTTTCCTGGAAGAGATAGAGAGCTTAGTAGGTAATATTTCGATTGCTCTTCCGGGAGGTGAAGTTTGATTCCAAGACCTACTTGGCGTCTCAAGTATATTTGTGCGGAACTTCAGTGATAGTATCAGAAAGAACGAAAAAATTTCACGAAAACATTAGAGGGTCACGAAGTATATTTTTTACATTCAACCTGCTGTCTATCATAATTCACAGTTGTAGCTAAGAGCTGTACCACAATCTTCCCCAAAAAAAGTGAATAGAAAAATTATTAATAGAGCACCAATTAACTTTCGAAAAAAAAGGAAATTGAAGAAATTGTTATAAAATATTAGAAAATTGAAAAATATAGTGAGAAAAAAATTTAAAATTCGAAAAATTGTAAAATTTAGAAAAATCAAGAATTAGGACAATGAAATTTCAGTATTTATTTTTTCTTTTCTTGATAATTCAATCGCTTCAACTTCTCATTCAGTTTAACAGAACTATTTTTTATCACATCTCAACATTCTTCAATGATTTACATTTCATCAAGGCATTTTTTTCGATTTTTATAGATATGAACAGAAAAAAATAATAGTATCTCAAAGGCAGACAAAAAAAAGTTGTAAACGTATAGTTTTCCTTCAACCCTAACTGGATTCACCAAAAGTCGAGTGAGTCAAATAAAACAGAACTTGGGCAAGATAAACATCACGAGGTCTTAACTATTGACGTGCGATTTCTGGAATGGGCTGTCGATAGACTCCAGCACTCATTGCAAAGATCAGAATCTGTGTAGCCTATATTGAACGCTTGTCATATACAGATAACATATCAAATCTTTAGTTCTGTTCGGTTGAAAACATGGAAAATGACTTTCACAGAGAATTAAATGATTTACATAGGCAATACTGAACACAATTGGATAGTAGTTTAGGTTAGGTTGTTTTCGAAAAATAATGGAAATTAGAATAGGAGACTGTATTCGAATATATCTTTCGATTCCGAACAATTTTTCCAAATTACATTTTATTGTGTCTTTCTAAAAGAGGGGGTACTTTATTCTTAGACAAATTTGATATTTCTTGACCTCCCCTGTATGCTGATTAACTTGAAGCCATTTTCAGTACATTCAATAAGGTTATCGAACATCCATCAACTTTTGGCGGTACTCAAGTTTGTATCGCGCAAGTGATAGAAAAAATTCCATTTGCTACACAATGATTGGACCACAACGTATACGATGAACTAGAGCGGACCCAATACCGACCCTTGGGGAACACCACGTTTGATTGCTCCAAATCGTGATGAGTTAATGTTCATGCAACAAACATCGTTTCACTTGAGATACGTGTACATGTTGGATTGAAACCACTCCATCCCTATTCCACTGCCTCTCATCTTCCATCTCGCATGTCATCGGTCCAGAGTAAAGCACAATGTAACTACGAGGTGTCAGGTGCTTCTCGAAAAGACGAACGCGATCGAATTCAAGTCCGGCTACTTTCAATATAACGAAACGGCGTTCGAGGAGCGAACGCAAACATTTCATCCGGTGACACTTTCACTTTGTCTAGCCATCATCGTTTTATACGCTCGGACCGACTTCTTAATGTCTGGCTGGTGGCTGTGTCTTAACGTGTATCTTCGATAAGTCTAGGAGTAGTCATGAGTGACACTTCGAATGATATTGGAAATTGTCTTGGATGATTTCAATTCGTCATGAAGTCCTACTATTATTATTATTATTTTTATCGTGAGAGAGTTCTCTAGTCGGGTCCTTTTCTAAGAAGTACACATATAAGGGTCACCATTAAAAACGAAACAGACGAAATATTTGATTCCACTTTCATTTCAAGAAATCGGTCGTACAGATAATCACATTGGTCAAGGAGGAGGTTTATCTATACGATTTTTAACACTGCAACTTCAACTTTCTATAGGAAGGGTGGGACCAACCCTTACTATTTCAAACGGAATAAAGGGCCGAGTGACACCTCTTTGAAAAGGTCATTGAATTCTCTTATGAATAACAACATATGTGAAATCTCTGAGAAAAGTATCTAATTGAGTAATGGTTTTTCTGATCTCATTATAAAACTTACAAAATGATTATGAAGAAATATAATACAAAACGTACGTAATTATTTACACAGATGACCGCCACCAAGAATGTTCACATTTTCGTATCCTGCTTGAGGAAGCTGTTGTATAGCGAAACACGTGTCGCTGTTTTGTGAACCAGTTGTCACTGAGAATCGTACAGTAAACTGTGATATTTTTGTTAATATGGATTTTCGTCAAGAATCGGCCAGTTCGATTGGCAATACTGGTTCAATAAATATATATCATTATGCCATTAATGATACAATATTTTAAATAACAGAAAAAAAGTGATAGTTTCAATTGATATCACTTCTCAAACTTCAGTTTTTATATTCGAAATTCATCATAAGTTATTCAGGAACAGAGGGGGATTTTTGTGGGGGAATTATCTTTCTTCTTCTCTGGAAGTAGTGAGATCAGAAAACCCACTCACAAACATACTGAAAAATTACTGTTTTATGCGAAATGAAAAGTTCTTGACGTAATATTCTGGCAATGAAATTTACTGAATTTTGATATTATCGTTTCTGATATCTACATGTTTTCGGTAGTAATTCATAATAATTATTGCAATAAAATTAACGATAACTTGGTAGAAATAATGGAATGGGGTAACATGAATTTGGTGGAATTCTTTGATAGGAAAACCCAGGCAAATCTCTTTTATCATCATATAGTATTTTCAGATATCAGGAGTAACTGTTTCTACAAAGTCAAGTATCTCGTTGCTAGAAATTACGATCGGTTATAATCTCTCATGGGGAAACCAAGTGAGATCGATCGCTAAAGGTGCTTCCCAGAAACATGGATTTCTTTTTCGTGACAAGAAATACTTCACTTTGCGTCAGCTTCTAATGATCTACAAGGCTCAGATATTACCTGTCTTGGAATATAGTTCTCATGTGTGAAGTTCGGCAACAAAACATTCATTGAGGCTTATCGATTCTATTCAGAGAAAGGCAATCCGTCTTGTTGGTGATTCTTCGCTCACAAACTCGCTCACTTCTTTGTAGCACCGTAGAAGGGCCGGAGACTTGTCTTTTTTCTAAAGATATTTTCACGGTCGGTGCTCATCTGAATTGTTATCAATCGTTCCACCCTTGACAATATCAACACGGATGACTCGACGAGTACAGAATTCCCACCCCTTTTTTGTGAATTTGAGACCTGTCGAACCTTTCTTGCTCAGGGATCTTTTTTCGATAGAACAGCGGAACTTTGGAGTTCCTTGCCGAGAGAAGTTTTTCCTGAGCCTTACAAACTTCAAAAATTCAAAATTAATTTATATCTCCTATTCTTTGAGTCACGCGGTGTTCTTTGAACATTACAGGGCTTCCCTTTCGTGTGAATCTGCATAATAAAAACAATATGTTATAAATGTTGAAATCGCAATACCACTTATGGGTCGTGATTCTGAAATCACGCTTTGAATATCCCGATTCTAGTGTGAATACAATAATGGAGCAGTATCAAAATTGGCATATCTATATTGCAATAAAGAGTCTGCTAATATGCTACAAAATTTATAAAGCAATAACGAAATCTACTCTCCCAAACAATATTGGACAGATTTTGAAGTTTCAGTAATGAAACCATACTTGAAAATATTTCTCCATTACCTAGCTATTGATGCAAGTTGATTTGCAAATGTGATTTATATTTCTCCCAAATCTACTGGAGTTTTTATTATAACAGGTTTGTTAATGTTAATTGTTTTGTGTGCATTTTCTATCAATTCCTGGAAACATTTTTGAATAATTTGACGATATTACAATAGTAGTGATAATGATTGAAAAGAAACCGATGTCAGAATCCCTTTCACACGACGAAGAAAATCCTGGGCTACCAAGTTGTTTAATCAAAAGAGATTGATGGCTACCTCGATGAGGCATCGGAGTCACAGAAACAAGCCAATGTCACTCTCGAAGAGAACATGCCCCGAGAGATGACACAAAGTTCGAATTTAAATGATGTTTAGCAGAGGCAATAAACCTGTCAACTGCTCTTTCCAATGCACGTCACAAAAATATCACCGCTTCCATTGTTATTATTCATCGTGCAAGGTCTGAATCTCGCTGAGATCCGTGGCACAACGATTCTACGCAAGAATTGTATTCAGTGTGTGTCACATCGAACTCAAGTTAAAAGTCTGAGATGAAGGAATGAAATTACGGAAAAATGTTTCGTGTAACAGTTTCAGATGTCAACGAAATGAGCCCTTATAATTAACTATATTCAATAATAATGATACTTTATTATGTACAATCACTTAGGGACACAGCTAGCAAACGTCAGGATTTACAGTAAAGTAATAAGGGCAGACTTTAAAATTACTAAACTACATCGAAAGAAAAAATATAGACAAGATACATACATACACAGCTGTAAAATATACAATGCTTAATTGCCACCAACAGTTGAAACAATAGTAGCATTTTTTTCAAATATGTAATAACGGAGATTCTGAATTTATTTTCATCTCTGATGCTTTTCAACTCATCGGGTTGAGAGCTTTGATTGCCCAGTAGTAAGGACTTTTCTAATAGTAAGTGGATTTGTGGTTTGGTATTGTCAATTCATTGCAATATCTAGTCCTCACATTCATGTTTTTACAATTCTGATCACTGTTTCTTGGAAACAATTGAAAATATTTTTTATTGAACACAAGACCCAGAGAGTACAATGAAGGCACAGTCATAATGTCAAGTTTCGCGAAATATGGTTTACAAGAGGTGTTACGATCCAGTTTTAATATACATCTGATGATTTTTTGTGTAATGAATATTTTCTGTGCTATTGTTGATATATATATATATATATATATATATATATATATATATATATATATATATATATATATATATATATATATATATATATATATATAAACTCTCGGTTGATACTCAAACCCTCAGGTAGCGAATCATTCCACAGATTGAATCCAGTCTGCTACTTAATGAGTTTATGTGAGTTTTCCAGCTATATGTTTCATGCAACGCATGCATAAGAATTCAAAGTTATCTGATATTCGGATTGATTTATTTTATAAAATGGAACAATGAATATATTTTCATGCAAAAAATAGGATATGGTATAAAACTTGTGGATGAATATTGAACATTTAAATATAGCACGAAATATGACTGCAGAGAGAAATGTAATGCTCTCATCTCTTATGAATTCTTATCAAAGATATTTACGCCATCTTATGTTTTCGTATACAACATTCTACGAAAAATCAACAATATTATTCAGTTAATATCTCAATATCAATTTTTCATTACTTTTATGATTTCCCATGTTGAGTTTTGCATTATATTGTAAATTTAATATTTTACTAATCTTTTTATCATTTTCATTGTTCGTTCAGTTGTGTAATGTAATGTCTTCTTCCCAACCTCATATGGTAATTGTCCACGTTGACCTGAAGTGAAAATTATAACATTCACCATAGAACTAACAATATTTGAAGACATGTATATATGCGTCAATGATTAATTTTTCATCAACTCGGGTTCGGTCTTTCAGTCAGAAATTTTGAATCAACTAATAAATTTCGTATTATTGTTCTAAAATTGTTCGTTTTCGTTAACCAGCTGAAGAACGACAACCCTCATAACTCGAAACTTATGTGAGCAATGGATCAACTAGGCCTTAACTTTTAACGTGTGATTACCCAGCACGGTGGCCCGGCGGGGATTCGAACCCCGGTCTTCCGCTTGAAAGGCAAATGTGTTAACCACTACACTACCGGGAACCACCATTATGGATCAATATCTTTCATCTTCAACACAAGAGATCTAGAATATCATGGCAATAATTCATTCATAATCATGGAAAATCTTGGGTGTTTTGCTATATTGGGGCTTTTTTATAGTTGAAGAATCTACTAATATCGATAACATAAAACATAAATAGCATGGGACCTGAATGAGTATAGTTATAGGTACATCAGACTATCAGTTTTTATGGCGAAATTACATTTTTTTATATGCAGATTCACACTAAAGGGATGTCCTGTAATGTTCAAAGAACACCGTGTGAAACAAGAAACAGGAGATACGAATTAACATTCACTTTGAATTCTGAAGTTTGTGAGCTTCAGGAAAAACCTCAGAAACATAACTACTATATTATAAAAAGCAGAATTAACTGTCACTTTGTCAATTACATATTGTATTATCTGTGAGTTCGTAGATTGAATCGAAAAAATATATCGAAAAATGAATATACTTCCCCTTGATGATGTTTTGGTAGCTGGTCTGCTTCCTTTTTCAAGCCTTTCAGAAAACTTCTCATGACATTCGAGTTTTCAGTTAGTAGTGTCAAACTAATTGACCAATAGTTCTACCAAGTGTTGATTTTGACACAACCTACTTCGAACCGAGTTCTCAAGTTGAACTTCCCTCCGCAGAAGAGGCATCCGACATTGATTTAATGCATAGAATAGAATTTAATAGAATTTATTCGCCATTAAAAATATTACACACATAATATATAACATTTTATCAGACTAGTCAAAAACAGTAGAATATAGTTGATTTGAATAGAAAATAATAAAATTGTAGAGATAAAATCTAAAAGCTGACAATGTTAAATATGTTGTATAAATCCCTTATATAGTTTATGATAAAATAATAAACTTGTAAAAATAAAATGAAATTCCAATAGGTTCAATGTTAAAAAATAAGATCTAAAGATGACAATTTGAATGTTAAACGTTTATAAATTCCTCGACTGAATAAAATGCATTTGATAAAAGATAGTTTGAAAAAAGTGTCCTGAATCTATTAAAATTGTCTACATTTCCCAATATTTTTGTTGCTTTGTTATTACAGATGACACCTTGATAGCTTGCAGAGTCCTGCCCGATGTTCAACCGTGAATAGGGTAGCCTCAGTTCATTACACCGACGGGTGTTGTATGCGTGTATCATATTTTGTTTTGTGAAGAGGGATAAATTTTTTTTTACATTCAAAACTAATAATAATATATAGAGTGATGGTAGTGTCAATATTCCCAAATTTTTAAAAGTGTCTTTACACGATTCTCTGTGGTGTGAGCCAGCAATACATCTAATTATTCTTTTTTGCATTTTGAATACTTTTATAGAGTGTGCCGAATTTCCCCAAAAGGTTAATCCATAGGATAAATTAGACTGTACAAGTCCAAAATAGGCCAACTTGAGCACTTGATGAGATACTGTTCCACGTAGTTGCCTGAGTACAAAGCAAACACTACTTAATTTGGAAGTCAAATAGTCAGTGTGTTTTTCCCAGGTTAATTTTTGGTCGATTATCAAACCCAGATATTTATATTGGCCTACCTTCTCTATAGATCTATTATTTATTTTTATTAGGGGACAGTGGTCTAAGGATAAGTTTTTTTGTTGATAATTCATGAAAAAGGTTTTATTACCATTGACTAGTAGACCATTATTTGTACACCATTGTGAAAATTCATCAGCCGATGTATTTGCAGTCTGAACAGAAAGAGATAGTTCATTTTCTGCTATTATTTGATATGTGTCATCTGCATAGATTATTGTTTTTTGGGAAGATACACATGAATATCCTATATCGCTCATAAATATTATAAAGAAAAGTGGAGCTAAGGTTGAACCCTGTGGGACTCCTATTGAAACAGGGGCAGGTTGAGATTTAATTGAGTCTATAACCACTATTTGTGACCTTTGTTTTAAATAGGAGGCTACCCATTCATTAGCCACTCCTCGTATTCCCATTCGATTCAGTTTCTCAAGCAGCAGAGCATGGTCAACTGTATCGAAGGCCCTGGTTAAATCAAAGAATAATCCAATTGGATATTTTTTATTATTGAGATTATTATAGATGTTATCACATAATTCATGAATTGCTGATGATGTTGATCTTTGTTGTCTGAAACCATGTTGACAGTGTGGAATAAGTTTATGATACTCAACAAATTTACTCAATCTCAAATAGTAGCCATAGTCGATTACTTTAGCAAATTGTGATTGCACACATACATTCCTATAGTTATTCATATCATTTTTAGATCCCTTGTTTTTATATATGGGTATAGATTTCGATATTTTAAGCGAATCTGGGTATGTTCCGTCACAAAAAGATTTGTTTATTATGAATGATAAAGGGTGACAAATAATGTCGCTAACAACTTTCAGAGTTTTTCCATGAATATCGTCTATTCCTGGAGCTGAAGTTTGAGTAGTTCTTTCAATAATTTCTTGAACTTCGAGATGCGAAGTTGGATACAGAAATAAACTGTCATATGAGAATGGTGATAATTTAAGGTTATTTTTGTTGGGTTCAGTCATTTTGATGTCCATGAAAAAATTATTGAAAAGATTTCCAATGGTTTTTTTATCTGAGATTATATTGTTATCAATAACCAGTTCTAAGGCCTCATCATTTTTTATTTTACATCTACTCTCGTTTATAATTTTCCAACTCTCCTTACTTATATTTTTTGCACTGGTAATTCTTTTGTTGTTGTACCCTGATTTAGCTTGTTTTATTACTTGGTTATACCTGTACTTGAGCTGATTATATCTTTGAATGATAATTTCATTGCCAGTGGACTTGGCTATTTTACACATATCACATACCATTTGATGTAGATGTTTAATTTCTTTAGATATCCATGGTTTATCCTTATTACCTCCATTCCGATCCTTTAGTCTTTTCAGTGGAAACGCATTATGATAATGGAATTGATAAATTGAGTAGAATGCATTGAAGCATTCATTCACATCAGCATGTTTGTATACTTCTTCCCATTGTTCATTTATCAACAAGTCTCTGAAAGCCATCAAGTTGTCATCAGAGAAGTTTCGCTTGAAAATAAAATCAACTTTATTACTCTGAAATGCAGTTATAACGAATTCACAGATTTGGAATTTATGATCTGATAGCTGAGTGTTTTCGATAAAAACCCTTGAGGTAGAAATATTTGCATACACAGCATCGATGCTTCTATTAAGGCGTGTTGGAGAAGTAATTTGGTTTTCCATGCCAAAAGCATTGAAAATATCTCTCATTTTGTTCATTTCGTTATTATCTGTTAGCGAGTCGACATTAACATCACCGCAAATAATATAATAATGGTTTTTATTGTATATATTGCATATAAGATCATACATCTCATCTAGAAAGATGTCTAAATCGCTGTTTGGAGTTCTATATACAGTAATGACGTATAATTTACTTTTTGAAACATTGAGATCAAAAGTACCTATTGTTACCTCAAAAGTTTTTTCGATACTACTAGTGAAATTAAAAGGTTTGAAAGATAAATTATTTTCCGATAGAATACAAACACCACCATGCTTATTTAGCTCCCTACAGAAACTATTTATCAATTTATAATTTTGAATATTCAACATTTTCACTTCACTAGATGTGAGCCAGTGCTCTGAAAGACACAAAATGTTCGGTTTATATTGTTCCAATAAAACTTCTAGTTGGGGTATCTTCCTGGCTGCCATGCCCTGTACATTAAGGTGCATAACGACTAATGATTGTTCAGAATTCACCCCTTTTTCAATAAGTTGTTTTTTCTGTGTTTCTGATTGCATGCGATTTGTTTTGCTGGAGTTGTCGTTTTGATGTATAGGTGTAGAACTATCTAAAAATCCTTACTATTCCTTTGATAGTTGTGGTACATTTGGAAGTTGAATCTTCTATATGCCATTGATCTTGGCCATGTGGAGGGTTTGTATATTTCATCCTTGAATTCATAGTCAATTCCAAACATGAAACACTTATTTTGGTTGTTTTCAGTTGGAAGCTCCTTGATTATCACATCTGCATTCTTGAATATTTCTTGATCTTTGATGTATTTAAGTATTCTCTCCGGTGTAATATGGCGATTCACCCTATATAGATAAAGCCATGCTTTACTCTTTACTCCAAAATCAGTCTGGGTGTCATTTTCCCCAACATTTTTTGGCACTAGTTTCTTTTTTTTATATGTGACATTTGTAAAGCCAAGATCATCTTCTTTTTCTGTTTGTTTCTCGATATAAATCAACTCATTCATCTTGTTAAGTTGTGTATCTTTCATTTCTTCAAAAAGTTTCATTTGACCTATTTTCTTCTTTTCTTTTGAAGGACCAGGCAACCCAGTAGTATTGGTGTCATCTGGTTTTCCCATTTTTTTTGAGCAGTCTGGCAACGCTGTGCCAGCCGTAGAATCAGTCGTTTGTTTTGATTTTTTTTGTGGTTCTTTGAGAACTTGGTTGAAAGGTTTTTTGTTAGTATTTATGTTGTTTTTATTAGTCGATTCATTTATATCTGCATATCCACTCAGTTTTTCTTCAAGTAACACAGTATTTCTTTTCAGGAGCATATTATTTTCCAGTAGAATATTGTATTTTTCATCTTTTTCCAGAAGTAATCTTTTAAGGAATTCATTCTCTGCTTTCAAATCAGTCTTGTTAGCTTCTGAATTTTGGGACTTACAGCATATAATTCTTGAATCACAAACTCGGATGCACTTTAGCTTGTTTTTTACAGCACACGATATGTGGAAAATGTCACCACATTCTATACACACTAGATTTTTTGTAGTTTTTGATTGACAGCACTTAAACTGCTTTTCTTTGAAATTTGAATCACTGATAAGAGAGCCAACTTCTACCAGCTGTTCATCAGTTTCCGCCATCTTGAATATTCGAACGAGTAATTATCTCTTTATTTCCGTTTTACCTGAAATCAAATATCCTCTTTGAGTTTTTTTGTTGCTTTTTGTTCTATGATGAGTTTGTCGATAATTTGGTGAATTCGGACGTCTGGAGTTCAATATGTTCGCCTGTTCTCATTCTCAATGATCTTGATGTTTCGCCAGTATAAACACTTCAACATACACACACACAGAGAGAATATCTGTTTATTATCCAAGATACAAAATCTTATTGACAAACACTGGTTAAAGGAAAACATGTAAATAACTACATTCAGATAACTATACAATTACATGAAAACAATACACTTGAACAATCACATCTAGGTAAAAGTAGACATGACACAAACAACGCACCGCCCGATTTTACAGTAAAAATACACTCTCAAAGAGTTCATTACTACACGAACCCCAGAACTGAATTGCGCACCTCAGGTTTGATTCAATGAGAGCAAAAAATACATTTTTGGCCGCGACATAACCAAACTCTTTAGCTATAGATCGGAGGGCAAAACAGCCGGATGACAATTTTTGTTTAGCAGGCTAATATGATTTGAGGATTTCAAATTGGCATCTATGTTGAGTCCCAAGAATTTTATTTCGCTGTCTGATGGTATGGAGTCAGCACTTAATTCTAAATCCGGAAGAAGACATTTGAATGTGAGTAATTTTGTTGTATTGAAATTCAGACAAAGAAAATTTGCATCGCACCACGATTCGATTCGATGGCAAATTCATATTTTCGGAGTGCTATAGAATGGTAGTGTCGTCAGCAAATGAAGTAAAAGCACCAGATATATCTAAGAGAGAAATATCATTTATATACAGGAGAAATAGATATGGACCTAAAACTGATCCTTGGGGTACTCCCCAATTAACGCTTAGTAATCCAGATGTATATTCAGCTTCAACCAGTTGGTTTCGTCCTATCAAATATGACTCTATCCACTTCACAGAGAGAGATTCTGCAGGAATAATGTGTGATTGACACAATCAAAAGCTTTAGTCATATCGCAGAATACTGCCGCCACATTCTTGCCATCATTGATGTTGTTGTATGCCATTTCTAGACAAATAAACATGGCATCAGACGTATTCTTGTTATTTCTGAAATGTTCATTGCTTATTAATTTGTTTGCTTCAAGATAATTTATCAGGCGAATTTTTACGAGCTTCTCTATCACTTTTCCTAGAGTCGGAATAAGAGAGATGGATCTGAAGTTTGATGGATCTTGAGTATCACCTCTTTTGTGAAGAGGAATTATCACACTTGTTTTTGAAAACTCAGGAAATGTGCCCTGTTTGAATCCGTCATTAATCAGCATTGAAAGTACTATCAAAGTCGAATGAGAAAGATTTTTATTGACAACTCATCGTATCCCACAGCATTTTGATTTTTTATCGATTAGAAGACTTCAATCAACTCTGATGGAGTGGTGTCATGGGACAATATAAGGACAATATAAACATAATTTTTTGAATTTTGTTCCGTGTTTGAAGGTTTGTTTTGACTCAATAGAAATCTGTTCGTGGTCTCTGTTTGAAATATTGTTTTCATACTGAATATATAATAATAATAATCTTTATTGTCCCAAATGACAAATATAACTTTGTATAGGAATAGTCACAAATTACATACAAATAGTGAGGTATGTACAAACACATAAAGAATACAATCTTGACACTATATCTCAATATATACATAGATATACACATACATACATAAAAATCAGATATTAAAATATTCGTCAAGAGAATAGAAACTTCTGACATTCAGATATGACCTGAGTTGCCTGCTGAACCTAGCAAATATGGTGGTGGATTTCAAGTTTTCTGGTAACCGATTATACACTTTCAGTCCTATATTTGTTGGTAGGCGAGACGATACTTGATACTTACTATAAGGGACACGGAAATCTTCTTTATGTCGAGTGTTAAAATCATGTATGTTCTTGTTTAATAAAAATTTATTTTTATTCGTATGGACGTAGCAGCTCAACTCATAAATATAAAGTGAGAAGAGTGTCAATATATTCAGTTTTGAGAACAGACCGCGACATGAATGTGTGCTTGTAACCCCTGCTATTATTCTTAAAATTCTTTTTTGTACTAGGAAAACATCATATGAGTGTGGTGAATTTCCCCACAAACAAATTCCATATCTCATGCTGGATGCCACATATGCATGATATAGAGATATGAGTTGAGCTTCTGATAAAACTTGCTTGAGATTTCTAAATAGAAAGCTAAGAGAGTTTAACTTTCTTACTAACGTTTGACAATGACTTCTCCAACCAATCGTATCGTCGATGATTAGCCCGAGAAATTTAGTTTCATGTGTTTCATATCACCTAAACGTTTGATTTTTTTCGATAAACCTTGAAATGATCATTTTCATCTGGGGAATTTGTTAAATATTGGTGTTATAAGAACCCCTTTTGGATTTTTCGATGGTTTTACTCAAGAATTCAATTGGATAAGCGTTTTTCCTGCACCAAATTATATCACACTGAATCTTTCCTTTTCTTTTCTGGTCACCTTGCTTCTAACAAAAGTCCGAAAACACTTTTGAATGAAATATGATTTTATTATTATGATAAAAATATTCCGACTGGTTGTTATCACACCAAACAACACAACATTTCCGGATACCGAAACGCCATTGATTGATTCCGTAAACAAATCGAAAAGGCCCAATTGGAAGAATCACTAGCTGAAATAATAGACGTAACGTTCGTCAATGAAATATATGTCGCATTTGTTCAAATGGCGATAAATTAAATCGCGAATAAATACACGCGAAACGTCGATAGCGATGGATGAAAATCCAGCAGGCGAGGTAATATAAAACAACGGCAAGCGAAAGTTTATTTATAAAATAACAAACCGCTGAATCCTCGTACGTTTTGCTATTCATACGATAACAATTAGGCAGCTAGGAACGCATTCATAGCGAAACTTGAATGAATTTTCCGAATTGCAACACTAGTGGTCTGGACTACTTTTGGAGACTTGTAGTATTCATGGAAGTTCATTTTGGAAATCAGGATGAGAGCATTATGATATTGGTAATTCTATTCTTCATGTTCCAATAAAAACCAACATTGTGTAGGAATGAGTTGAACTTCTTCTAGAGAGCAATTATCCCAACACCAAACTGATTTGTTCCGTAGTTTTCTGGGTTTGTAACCTACCACAAACTGAAAAAATTAGAATTGATATTGGAATCTATACAAGTGTTGAAGGGTAGATTTTCAATCTACCCCGGGAAGTTGATGAGTTTATTGCAAAAACAGGTCTTTTTGGATAGAACAAGTCCGATTAGTCAGCAACTCCTCTTATATGTATATATACAAGTTCTTGGGTAAAGCAGCAAGCAAAACGTGTACTCTTTCAACACTATATTTCCGATAATTCGACAGTGAATACTGTTATCTTCAGGGAAGCTACAAATAGTTAACGAAATTGCTTATAAAATATGAAGCGAGAAAAAACGATGCTAATTACTGTGTTATTGAGAATGGTTGCTATTGTTGGAAAATGAATGAAGTATTTCTTCATATTTTATAAGCAATTCCGTTAACCATTTGTAGCTTTCCTGAAGATGAAAGTAAATAAATAAATGAATAAAAATAAATATATATATATATATATATATATATATATATATATATATATATATATATATATATATATATATATATGAAAATACTTATGTTAACGTTTCGGAAATTGAATCCGTTTCCGTTATTGAAACTTATACGAAAGTTCCTGTTCAAATGTAAATATCTCTTGTAGACAATATACGCCAGACAGCATGATGAAAACAGATTCATTCCTTCAATTTTCGTTTCTTCCCATTGCTTTCTTTCGTTATAATTTGAGTGTCGTTTCATTCTACTGTGTGGTCTCCATCGGCAGTAAGAATGGAAAGACACTGAAATCATAACGAAAGAAAGCAATGGCAAGAAACGAAAATTAAAGGAATCTGCTTTCATCATGCTGTCTGGTGAAGAATGCATGTTATGTCAAATTTGAAATAATTTGACAAGTGTCAATTACGAAAATTGTCTACACGAGATATTTGCATTTGAAAAGGAATTTACCTAAAAGTTTTGAGAACGGAAGCGGATTTAGTTTCCGAAACGTTTACATAAGTATTTTCATATATACATATATATATATATATATATATATATATATATATATATATGCAAGATGAATTTTTCTGGGTTTTTATCCGTTAGGTGTCTTCTGATCTGTTCGACGTTTCGAATTCCATTTTGAATTCATTCTCAAGAACTGTGAGACGAATATCTGTCCATACCGTCCTGGTCAAACCCAGAAAAATTCATCTTGCATATCGAAGATCCGTGAAAACATCAATTTCTATATATATATATATATATATATATATATATATATATATATACAGAGTGGTCCAACGAAAAGTGTGTACCTTGCTTTTCTTTTTTTTTTTTTTGTAACTCAACGCAAAAATGCTCGGACAGGTCAATTTTGCTTCCGAGGGGGACACATTTATGATGTATTTTTCTACCTGCCTTCAACCCCCAAGCGAGGGTGAGTAACAACCCTAAAATTTTGAATGTAAAGTGGGGTCGAGTGATATTTCATTTGAAAGGGCACAAAATTCTCTTTCCAATGATACATAAATTGTTGTATTTACTTGAATAGTTATGAAAAAAGCAAGAACATTTACTCGATATTTTTGGTGTTAATGAAAATGCGGAAAAAACTACATTCCTCAATTGCTCTCGTGCGTTTTTTGGTTCAAAAAACAACAGCAGATAAGTGAACACAAAGAATTTAGGCAAACGTTCAGTAATTCAGTTCGGTTGCGTTTGAAATTATTTCAACTTCACCTACTGTAAAAATGGTTTACTCCATTGCTGAACAAGTTGAAATTGTTAAACTTTATTATCAACATAATACTTGTGCTAGACTTACTGCTCGCCTCTTTGATAACCCGTCAGCTTATTGCAGCCTCAGGTGTCTCCCGTTCGTCCATAATACGGATATTAAAAGCCTATAAATTTCATCCGTACAAAATCAAATTAGGTCAGGTATTCAATGAAGATGATCCTGATAGACGGTTGCAATTTTGTGAACAACTGAGCCAGCTACTAATTGATGATCCGCACCTATCTTTCAACACGTGCTTTTCCGATGAGAGTACATTTTTCTTGAATGGAGCTGTGAATAGGCATAATTGCCGTTACTGGGATGACATTAACCCACACTTATTCCGAGAGGTCCATACCCAGTACCCTCAAAAAATCAATGTCTGGTATAGCATTTCCAGCAAGATGGAGCACCTCCTCACTATGTTGCTCCGGTAAGAGAGTTTTTAGATGATCTGTTTCCTGGACGGTGGGTTGGAAGAAGAGGCCCCACCGAATGGCCTGCCAGGTCACCTGATTTATCGCCTTTAGACTTTTGGCTTTGGGAACACTTGAAAAATAAATGTTTTGCTACGCAGCCCGAGTCCATAGAAGATCTCCGCCAACGAATTACAGCAGAGTGCAGACGTATAACACCTGATATGCTACAGAATGTTAGGAATAGATTTGAACAAAAACTGTATTATTCTATGGAAGCAAATGGGTCACATTTTCAGCTCTTGCTGAAGTAGGATTCTACTAAGTCAATTACACATTTCAAAGTACTGGGTTGTAGTTGTTTTTCTTCATAATACCTACATGTTTGAGTGAAATACAACAAATTAGGTATCATTGGAAAGAGAATTTTGTGCCTTTTCAAATGATAAATCACTCGACCCCACTTTCCATTTGAAATTTTAGGGTTGTTACTCACCCTCGCTAGGGAGTTGGAGGCACAGGTAGAAAAATACATCTAAAATGTGTCCCCCTCAAAAGCAAAATTGACCTGTCCAAGCAATTTTGCGTTAAGTTACAAAAAAATGAGAAAAACAAGGTGCATACTTTTTTTCGGATCACTCTGTATATTAGTATTTTTTTGATAGGCAAAATTTGAGTTATACGAGAAGTTGCTGACTAACTGGACTTGTTCTATCCAGAAAGAACTGTTTTTTCAATAGACGCAGCAACTTTTCGGAGTAGATTGAAAATCTGCCTTCTACACTTGTATAGATTCCAATATTATTCTTATCTTTTCAGATTGTGGTAGGTTACAAACCCAGAAAACTACGGAACAAATATTGATCCACAACAAAATAATGACGATCAAACAGTACCAAACTGATATTTTTGCACTCGACGAGCTTTAAGCTAACAAGGTTAGAATCTTCAGGAGAGGGAAATTGATACTCAATTTATCTATCAAATTTCTTTCCCTGAAGATGCTATTCTTGTGAGCGAAACGCACGTCGTATTATTCCAATAATATCAGTTTGTTGTTAGTCTAATTGATCTCTACAAAAAGTTTTATCCGCTAAAAATTTCCTTGTCTGTCCACGGGCATGGTTACATGATTCCAATCCATTATTTAGATTCACAATTATGAAACGAAGAAAATCCTAACCACTATCTTTTGCTTAAAGTTCCACCAATGAATTCCCCTGCTGTATGTCTCCATTCTCTAAAACGATCAGCTACATCGATAAAACTCTATCAAGTCATCCAATCGTCCCTCCTAGAAACCCACGCGACTTTTTCATGACAATTATTAAAATGCGATCGGATCGAATATTCTCAGACAAATGAGATGAAATGAAAATAGACAAAAGTTTGAAATAGGCATTAAAATCGTTATTAACGTTCTTGTCGCGTAGCCCCATTAATGTCCAGATAGGCAAACAGAGCGGTGACATTCAAAGACTTGGCACAGGGAATTTACAATTTTATTGTTGGATATTTTCATTATTACCTGTTTGGGATTTCGTTCGTATCGGGAAAATTACGTTTCGTTGGTTCGTGTATAATTGTGTGGACATAGTCCCCGGTGTATAGAAATTACTTACAAGTACTCCAAGGAACTACTGGTAATTTGATCTATTCAAAATTTTTAAATCGCTTCTTTGGATAGTTCAATTGCAAATTATGTACAATAGCATCAATAAATTGATGTGACAGTTTCAAATCGACTAGAATTTTTGATTAAAATAATTGTATTTGAATTAGATAGTTACTGTCGATACCATCTCGGGTTCAAGAACTGAAAACATAGATGTTTTTGTCAAGAATTTTTTATATGCAGATTCACACGAAACAGAATGCGTGAATCAAGTGAAAGGAGATACGAATTAACATTCACTTAGAATTCTTGAAGTTTGTAAGCCTTAGGAAAAACCTCAAGGAGTTACAAAGCTCTGCTGTTCTATTGAAAACAGATCCCTGAGCAAGAGATTTTCGACAGGTCTCCAAGTTCACAACAAAGAGGTGGGAATTCTGTACTCGTCGAGTCATCCGTGTAGATATTGCCAAGGGTGGAACGATTGATAACAATTCAGAAGGGCACCGACCGTGGAAATATTCATAGAAGAGAGACAAGTCTCCGATCCTTCTACGATGCTCCAATGAAGTGAGCGAGTCTGAGAGCGAAGAATCACCAACGAGACGGATTGCCTTTCTCTGAATAGAATCGAGAAACCTCAATGAATGTTCTGGTGCCGAACTCCACACATGAGAACTACATTCCAAGACAGGTCGTATCTGAGCCTCGTAGATCATTAGAAGCTGACAAAAAGTGAAGTATTTCTTCGCACTAAATAGAAATCCAAGTTTCTGGGAAGCACTTTCAGCGATCGATCTCACATGGTTTCCCCATGAGGGATTATTACTGATCGTAATTCCTAGCATCGAGATACTTTTTTTTGTAGGAATAGTTACTTCTGACATCTGAATCCTAGATGATGATAAATCGGCTTTCCTTGAGAAGAGACATGCCTGGGTTTCCCTACCATTAAATTCCAGCAAATTCATGTTTTCCCATCCTATTATTTTTACCAAGTCATCGTCAATTGAATTGAGGTGAATGTTTCTTTGAATTCTTGTTTCTCGAGCTGGTATGGGAATTCGGGAAGAGGAACTAGTATGAAGAGTACTGTCGTCCGCAAAACTATGTACTGAACAAGATGATTTCTCGAGCAAATCATTGATATGAAGCCGAAACAAAGTGGGCGCCAGAATTGAACCCTGTGGAACACCTGCATTTATTGGAAGAATATCAGATGATACTCCATCAACAACCACATACAGAGACTTATCAGACAAAAACTCTTCAACAAAGCTCACAACTGAGGAGACAAACCATAAGACGGCAGTTTGAAAGGGAGACCCTACTTTTTAACACGATCCAGCTTACTTACTCAAGGTATCTGTTGTCAAAACGATGATTTTTTTTCAATGCTAGGTTGAAAGTGTGTTAAGTAATTTATATACCAATGCCTGAAATACTAGCGTCTCCATGGTATAGTATAATATGTTGAATTGAAGATGCCTAAGAACCCTGGTGTTGGAACTTATAACTGTAAAAGTATGAGGTATGATTGGCGACACATGCCTACTATGATAATAGGATTCATGGTTCCTTCCTTTGAGTTAGTTCAGATGGCGCTTTCAATGAATAGAGATATGAATGACCTAGAAAATTAATAGTCAGCCGACCAGTAGGATTTTACTTTCGGACGTTGAATGGTCAACAGGCTATCTACATAGTTTGTTTAGATTGCCGGCCAATTTTTCCACACTCTTGTTCCTTACATCTTATTCTTTTCTTCCTGAATATGACATTGGCTTATGACGGTTAGGCAGTGCTCAAATCAAAAAGTATAGTTTGTCGATCGGTCGGACGACTGTAACTTTTCAATTTCCTGTCTAGAACGTCAACAAATTTCAAATCGACTTTCTCATGTGGAATGGAAATCGATTGAAGCGAGTAAAAGTGTGCTTCACTGGTTCTATATTGAAGTGGAATATGCCCTTCTTCTCAAGGCGAAAACTTCTGGATCAAGGTAAAGCGCCGCGTTTTGCTTTCTCATTTATATCTTTCACATCGAGATATAGGCTTTTCGGAGAATAATTTTCCAACATGACGGTGCATTATGACAGAACTTCATCGCGATTTGAAAAAGGAAAAATTCTACTTACTTTATACCTAATTATCATTGAAACGATGGCTAGTTTGGTTATCAGAAGAAAGACAAACTTGTCAAGAGCTGAATATAAATGCAATGTAGTAATTGTGTTATCAGATAAGGAAATGAAATTGAAGACATACAAAGTACCTTATTGATCTATCAAGAAAAGTCAAGAGAGCAATTTTGTGTTATAGAAAAACGCTATGACCGTCGATAGGCACCACCTATTTTAGACAATCAGGTATATTCTGGTGGCCTATTGATTCTTGAATATCACTAGATTATTGAGAAGTATTCTAGAATGGGACCAAATGCAGTTGAAACAAAATTTTCGGGAATTGAATACCATATTTTCTGATATTTTCTGGCAATTCAAGTTATGAAGAAAAGATCCTGACAGTCCCAAGAAATGAATCGACTCTCGTATTGCATAGAAGACGATATTTTCCCACAAGATGAACTCAACCAAGGAATGACTTATTCATTCAACGCATATAACATTCCATTTCCAGTGCAAACAAACCATCAATATCATTTCTGGCGGAGACAAAAGTGTCTTACATGACTTGTCGATTTACATTAGAGTATTAATGACGCAACAATTATACGATTTCTATTGTCTAGTGAAAAATTCTCGGCGAACACCTGCTTATTCCTATGGCTCCCACGCATGCATTTGATACACTTGGTTAACCTCACTTTTTCCTTGTTCGGTTGTAACAGCGGCGTGACCTTACTGGTTGCGTTTCTTCAAATGGAATATCTCACTTCAGTAATTTACAAATACACGTTTGCTGTTATGAGCTTGCATTGGAAACAACGATATTATAAAATAATATTATATAATAATAATAATGATAATGAATTTATTGTTTCCTCATGAAAAAAAAAAATAACAACTATCACAATACTCCGGTAGAGGAAGTAAATTTTCTAGTAAAATGAAGGACAAATTCGAGACCACTCAGATCAACTTAAAATTTTTTGGAATTTGTCAAAAAAGGTGTCAAGTATTCAAGTAAACAAGTTTGGTTACTGGGCAAAGCTCCAAAACGCTGTAAAACTTGGCCAAACTGTTTTTTTGGCCCAATAATAATTATTTAATATCTCGGCCAATATTGAATGAATTCTCGTGAAAATAGGTACCAGGGGTTTTTTGGGTCACTGATTACGATTTCAATGTCAGAAATTTGTAAAATACCCTGTAAACCGTAAAAACTACCCTTTTTATGGTTTCTTTTTTAAAGATTTTGATTTGAAATTTGACAGCAGAATTCAATTGGCTTATCATCCAAACATACAGTACTGCACGAAAAATGTTCATAAAACTTATAAATATGGATTAAATATAAAAAATTTATGTGATTGATGGAAAAAAAAGGTTTTTTGGCCATAACTTTTTTTTGGCTAATGATAATGAGATGTACCCGGAACCATTTCGAAGCTAAGGTTATCGCCGAAATTTCATGTCATATGCAACATTTGAATTGGATGGGGCTATTTTTTTTATTTCGCCCGACAAAAAAGAGCATTTACCGTTATAAACATAAAATAGGCAATTAATTCTAAACGGACAAATTTGCTTACAGATGGAAACTTATAACAAGAAATTGGAATACAACTATCCTGGAATAAATGCTGACAAATTTGGCTGTTTAAAATAAATAATGTTCACGCTGCTGGCCAAAAACTGGAAATGTTTTAAAAAATACACGATTTTACCCAAATTTAGCAGGCCAAAACATAAACAATAATTACCCGATAGGGCCAAAAATGGCTGGACATATTTGGGACGAAGTGTTCTGACTTTTCACCGGAGGATTTTTTTTCCAAGCACCTTAGCCCATATGGCGCTAAAAAATTGGCATTAAAAATTTTTGAAAAAAAATTATTTTGTCCATAACTTTTTTTCTTATTTTGAACGGTTCTGGTTGGTCTTAAAATTTTCCTGATTTTGTCATCTTGCAAAATGATAGGAATCATTTTTTTTGTAAAAGTTATATTTTTCGAGATATTTACGCCAGAACGATCCAGTTTCTTTATTTTTCGTTAAGCAACCATTTTTGCCATGTCATATCTCCTTTAATATTAATCGTACAAAAATAAAACAAAAACACTTTATTTGTCAACTAAAATACTTCATATAAGTAATATATATATTTTTTGTAATACTAACAGATTTTCAGTAAATTTAAAGAAACTTTCAAAACTTTTAAATTTTCTTCGCAAAAATCACACTTTTTCTTGCGCTATTGCTCGAAAGGGGTGCATTTTTATGAAAAATTGCAATCAATGTTTTTATGTTAAAAAATGATAATTTATCGATTGGTTTCATTATTTATTTTTTTAACCACCCCCCCAATGAGTTCCACCACCCCCACCCCCCGCGCTTTTCCCCAGTAACGGAAGTTGTTTACTCGGATACTGGGCACCTTACTTAACAAAATTCAAGATACACCAAGTATCTGCAATTGGTCTCGAATTAGTCCAGCCAGTTTTTACTCCCTTTACTGGAGTACAAATTCTCAAGTTATACACTCGTTACATTCTATCAGTTCTCCCATACATGATGAAAATGATGAATTTGAAAGAAATCTTAATAGGTCACTTTCAGATGACAATAAAGTTACAATATACAGGGTGTTAAAATAAAAAAAAGTTATTAGTAAATATCTTAAATATTCTTTACCTAATTTTGTTGTAACTTGGCAATGGTATTTATGTGAAAATTGTCGAGCTGTGTCCAAGTACCAATACACTTGGAAAGGAAGGACTTTGTATTTCGTGCAGAAAATTATTTATTAAATTCGTAGAAGAGTGCTTTCGACTGATGATGACTTTTTAGTCCAAAGCGCTCTGCTACGAATTTAATAAATAATTTTCTGCACGAAATACAAAGTTCTTCTTTTCCAAATGGTATTTATAACATTAGGGAGCTAATTCATTATTTATTTGGATTAAGCAATTAAAAATACAACTTTTTTGTTATAGTGTTGGAAGCACAACTTTCCGAACAAAACCATGATATTGTACTATTTCATAAACAATCTGAACGAGCGGAGGAAAACAAATTGAAGAAATACGAATCGTTAAAACAAATTATATGGCGGAGCCAATGGCGTTCAATACCCTCGATGGCATTGAACCGAATTCTTTGAACTTGATAAAAAAAATTGAAAAAAGATCGAGAAGGACACAGGGGAAAAACTCAAGCATTTTTCTTGTACAGAGACTGAGTGTGGAAAGATCCAGAATAAATGCTGAAAATTTGAGGACCTTTATGATTTTTATATTTTTTTTCATTTTCATATTATTATTCATTGTTCATATTTTAGTAGTCGTTGATTATATATTTCGAACTGTTGTCCGAAGTTGATTTTTTTTCAAATCTATAACTATCATCCACTTTCATGAATGGAAGATACCACTTTCGCGAGGGGCCACCAATTTAATTTGAATTTGTATTATTACTCTATAACTGGCATCAAGGGTTGACTGAAATATTAGGATGGAAGTTTCACTTTTCCAAACAGAGCTTAATTGTACAAACACCAATCCGGTGGTAGATCTAGGAAGCAGTTCATGAGGTTGTACCTGAATTTTGTTCTGACGTAAGGTGCTAAACATATGGAGTTCTAAATATTGCAACATGTAAAGGTTTTTCCATTGTTGATATTAGTTTCAAGATTTTTCAACTTTCACAAATAATATCACACTAAATAATTCCGAACTGTACAGAGATGAGAAGTTTATTTCGATAGTGAAGTACAATCAGTTTTGAAACATGTATTGAAAGTCATAAAGGAACTCAGATGTAACGGTCTAATCATAGCTGTTTAATTATTGATTGGCTGTTCATCGGTTGATCAGAAAAATATGCTACAGTTAACGATATGAAAATTTGAAAATCACAAGTACATGATGGAGTTCGCATTCATATTAATCAATTATTTTTCTGAAGAAGACACGTTTGCTGCTCTGTTGGTAAAGGTTTATCACCTGTTTCCATAGTCTGATTCTAGTGACTGTCTATTGAAGAAGAGTGGAATAGTATATCGAAATCATTTTGAACAATTGAAGCTGAGGTCATACATTTATGTATATGAGAGGCCACAGAATCCTCCCCTGTGGTAGACCATAATCATTTCAATAAAAATATACAGATTGGGATCTTTTGAATCGTGATAATTGTTATTCAGTACCATTCTGGGGAAATTATTTCGATCGATAATTGAGCGACTATTGCTCACATAACCTCAATAGAACACATTCATTTAGCTGATTGGAATTGGGCCACGTTCACAAAGTGCCAAACCAGCTTCCTTGTATATCCCCAGATACCGTTTCTATTCACCATTTTCCTACAAGCAATCAACATTCTACTCTACTCATTCATGAAAGAGGTATTTTAATTGCATTAATAAACCTCTAACACCTGATACCGGAAAGTATCATATTCTTTCCCGATATGGCTTCGTAAAAATTCCATAACATAAAAATATTCCCATTAATTTGAAATAAAGAGAGTAAGCGAACATTTATCAAATTCCTGCTGTCGAGACTTTCAGTTTCATTCTTCCCAATATGGCGTTTACAAAAAACCACCGAATGCCCAATGAGTAATTACAAGAACAACACTCGATCGGGCTGTATCTAATAGTGGAGATAATAAAGCAGAGCACGGTGCTTGCGTTTGCAGCCCACTCACTCTGATCACATACCCATAAATTATAGCAACATCGAATGGTCATTAATGATTGGGTGGCGCTGGTTTACCTGCAGTGTGGTCCTCTCCAGAATGGGAGGAACACTGGGCATAGTCTACTTAAGGCGTACTTACATAGTCTAGAATAATTTAGGTCTGTAGTACTACCTCCTTGTTGATTGTTCCTAGAGATATATTGGAAGAGCGAATTACAAGAACCCTGGTAGGTATCAGATGTTGCGTGACTTATAAGAATGGAAATTCTTTTGAAATGAACACCAGAGAGAATGGATATTTTTAACTGCTGCACGGTTTCAAATCCTCAACATATATTTTAGAAAAATGCTATTGAAGAAAAGGAAATATGTATTCGACTCTCTCTTTTTGAAAATCCATATTATTTTCAATAATCTTCCACTCACAAATGGTGATTATGGGTGGTGAAATCATGTGTTCACGATGTTTCGAATATTATCTCCAAACTGAGACTATACGGAGAAATAACTGTTGGTAGAAAGGCAAAAAAACCTAAATCCTGGTTGGGTAGATGCACAGCAAAGATCGTTAAGACTTTCATCTCTTTTTTCAAAAACTCCTCCACTTCATATTTGAATGCCAGGGATTCAAACGTCGACAGAAAAGACCACGTACAGGCACAAGTCTTGACTTCTAGAGATTGTTGTAGTGTGGTGACCGTAGAAAAAAACAAGCATCAAAACAATTTTTTATTAACTCAATCTAACCTAACCCATCCTAACACATTCATTGTGGTCATATCGAGGATGAATTTTGCAGAAGTTAAAATTGTCTTTGAAACAGGATCAACTTGAATGGATGTTCTTAACTTTTGTATTCCTTGAACGTCTCACTCACTTGTTTTTCGTCAGTAAAAAGCAAATATATAAAAAAACTTGAATGTTTATCTTCGGTAGGAATATTCATTAGATTTTCGAAAATTCGTTAATTTTGAGCAAGGTTTAGTAAAAGATTCGAAAAAAATCGTGAAATCACATGGTTTGATATATAAATAGTCTTAGTTGTTCAAGTTCATGGCACTATTATTTTCGATGTTTGAAAAACTTAGAGAATACCAGCTGAAATATATCCGAGAAAGTTATAGTAGTAACAACCTGGAGAAGTTAATGTCTAGTGAAACACGTATAGCGGTTTCGTTAACAGTCTACTAAAAATACACAATAATTTTTTTTTTCAATTTTGTTTTCGACTTACTTTCGGCATTTGATTTCTTGAAAATCACTGAGACTGGTAAACGAAGCCTGAGAATATCCAACTACTAGTATAATGAAGGAGAAATAAGAGAATTTCTATTATGCTATAGAGCTGATCGAACATTATTTATTCAATACTATTTTTAAGGGACATTATTCGAAAATTCTTTCTCATATACTTATACTTCTTTATGGAACTGGAATAATTATTTTTCTTGTATGGATGTCCTCAACTTGAACTGTATATTCAGATGAAATAATCAAGACTACTTCTTCGGCAGTAAAAGTAAAACATAGCCATGCTAACGATTTTTCAAATTGATACAATAATATCAATGACTGATGAAATTAGTTTTCGCTTTGAACAATGCGTTTGAGATATAAGGGATATTTCCCTCATATATAAAATGTCCCATAAGAGCAATGCAATTATCGAAAACTTACAGCGGTAATTGCATTGTATCAAGTCACCATAACAACACATTTGAAACCGTATCGCTAGACGTCAGTAAACAACACGAATAAATGTCAGATAGACTTCAAAAATAGAAAAACATTTCGCGTTTAGGTGGGTACTCCATACAATCTATAGAGGAAAGTATGGGGGGAGGGGGGGGAGAGCAGAAGAAGGACAAAGGAGGGAGAGTTGAATTGTTTGAGGGGTTAGGAAATTAGAAGAAATTATGAATTATGAATGAACAAAAAATAACATTTCCTTGAGAATTCCTTTATTCGTGAAATTTTCCAATGAATTACATTCGTGCATAAAAATGACCAAATAATTTTGCATTCAAGCGTGATATCTTATACAAATTATATTCGGTTATTTTCATATTTTGTGAAAAAGCCCTCGTCCTTCGGACTCGGGCACTTTCGCCAAAATATGAAAATAAACTTGCAATTTTCAGATATCACGCTTTCTTGCAAAATTATCGGTAATTTTTATGCACTCGTGCAATTATAACCGAAAAGATATATTCAAGATCTTGTGAAATGTATTTTGTAACATACATACATATTCAAAAAGTCTTAATGATTTGTGAAAGATATATATCTACATCTTTGAGATGTAATAAATGTCTTGAGAAAAGATAACCTGAAAATCTCTTTGAGATGTCTTTGTGCTGTCATAATTTTAATGCTTCTTGAGTCGCAGTGAACACTGGTACCACTTGGCATCCACCCTGTAGTCAGAAATCAATTCACCCCCGAAATCGATCTCCGCCTCCATCTCCATTTCCGACGCTTATGGTGATTTTTCGGCTCATTATCAACCATTCTCCGGAGGACCGAAACAAAGGGTTCATATGTTTATTACGAAAGTTCCGCCATAAATTAACATTGATTAGGATTTTGTGTGATGATATCTGATGGTCTCTGGAACGGGCCATAAATAACCGGCGATGTATACCTGGTCCGTCCCGAAGTCGAAAACGGACCTCGAAGATAAAAATGCCTGTCGAAAATTCTGTCTTTGTCGTCGAATTGCAACGTGAACGTCTTGACGACGGTAAATTGCGTCAGCTGTGACGTTAGTTTTATCTGTCTCGACTTTTCCCAAATGAGACATATTTATTTCAGAATCGGATGTGAGGGAAATATGCGAGGATTTCTGGGCATGCAAATAACGAGAATGTGCATGATGGGATTGGCTGCATAGGCTTGGAATTATCGATGGGAGAATTCCCATTGTTTTGTACAACGCGAAATCAGTCTTGAGAAGACAAAAATTTGTTACTTTATTGAACTATTCTACATGAATCATCCTATTTCAATTCGTTCAGGCCAGCTTCAACTTGGTTGATGTTTTATTTTTTGTCTTTCGTCTTCCCCGAATCGAGAAAAAGTGGAAGTGTTTCGTAACTTTTCCATCTTGCCAGAGCTCAAGAGATATTTCTGCCTGAGCGAAAGAAGATCTTTTCTGGCTTTGAATGGAATATTATGCTGACGAGTATTTTTTTACAGATAGCTCTCTATGTACTTGTTTTCACAAATTACAGCAGCTTCTTGGTAACCCAAAAGATAAACAAGAAAACTCAGAGAAGTCGGGAATTCACGAGATCAGTTGTCAAGATTGCAACAACAAGTACATCGGCCAGACTCGACGAGCTATCAAAACCTGTTTCAAAGAGCATTTTGCACATATAAAATACGGAAGGGTAGAAAAATCCAGTGTCGCCCAACACGCTCTACAAAATGATCACAAAATTGGTGAAAGCAATCTGAAACTGATCAAGCATGTGCATGACACAAGACTACTCGATGCATGTGAGAGTCTCTTAATAGCGAAATGTAAAAGGAGCATGAATGGTGACAAGGAACCTATCCCTTTCAGCCCGCTTTTCAATTTATTGTTGAGAAAGTAATCAGAAATCAATACTAACAGATGACGGAACTTGCAGGTAGTCAGTTCATTACCGAGAAATTAATCAGAATAATTAACAGTAACAAACGAAGTCCATATCGGACCGGAAAACTTTAGGTATGTAAATAACTAACCCCAGCTCTAGATTTAGTATCAGTTTTCTTCTCCTGAAGATGCTAACCTTCTTAGGGAAACGCGCGTCGAGTGCAGAAATATCAGTTTGGTGTTAGGGTAATTGATCTCTAGGAAAAGTTTCACTTGATATCCGATTAAAAATTATTAATGGGACAACCTGAACTTTATTCCGTTTCTTTGTCCTTCCTAAAAAAAGTATCCCAACAAACTATAGCACACGATTGAAAGCTACATTTCGGAACTAGACAATAACTTGTCTTAATGGTAGTAGGACATATGTAAGTATACAAATTGAAGTGAAAAAATAGAATTACAGAAATGCAATATACATTAAGAAATATTGAGCAGTAGTCGAAGATATGTTCTATATCTACTGGTGTACTACAGTTTTCTCCAGGCTCTCCCTAGTCAACATCTCTGTGAGCTCGAATATTTAGTAGAAACTGCCGGTATGTTTCATTATTAGCCGCTTTTGAAGTACTTTTTTTATTGATGTACCCATTGCAACCAAAACACTTTATTGGGGTCATGTAAAATTAACAACTAGATAGATATAAAAAGCGTTCAAATGAAAAATATGCCGAATGATTCAATCAAATGAACGGATCGAAAATAAAACGATGCATTTATTTGTTAACAACAACACTAATGAGACAATGTCAGTTCTGACGGTTAATTAACCAAATAATCAACGAAAAGCGATATTGCCACTTCGCTTTTTCTATACATAAGATAAATCAATCCAGACTGAAAAAAGAAAAGTACCACTACATGACTCATTCATAAGCATCTAAAGCATACCCTCCTCTGAGACAAATTTAAATTTTTGCATATTTCTTGTTCTCAAGTTGCACACACCACAGAACTCATAATTATATCTTATGACTAGAATGCGTTTTAAATATGGCGGATGGACAAATCATGCATAACCTGCAACACTGTAAATGTCCTCTTCACAGTAGCGGCGCAAAATATAACGTGCGTAACTTAGGGATGGGCAATGGGTTGGTTTTTTTTGAAACAAGAAATTTCAGTTTCAAATGGAACATCATAACAGTAAATATATCGTTTTATCCATAGACAAGTTTAAGAATAAAAAAATCCGAAATGAGTTCTTGATTCACACTAAAAATTTATTCCTCTATCCTACTACTACACATATGGAAATGACATTGGAAACATGGTGTTTTATGAACGTTGAAGGACGCCAGAACGGGTCTAGACCACTTTCCTCAAATCCAATGGTATAGTATGAATTGAATCGAATTAAGAAATGAACATGTTCAGAGCGGATTTTGATTTTGTAATGCTGTGGTTGAGGCCAATCCAAATGTAGATCACTTCCTAATCTACGAGACTACTCTCTGAAATTAGCTTTTGGAAATCTGAAAACGTTTTCTTTATCCTAGAGACACTTTCAACAGGTTTTCCTAGAACTTACTTATGGAAAGTGAAGCTTTCTTTTTTATTCCCCTTTCTCCAGGAATTCCAATCCAATATTTATATTTACTATCGTCACAGCGTCCAACATCCAAATCAGAAAGAAATAAAACTGAATGAATCGAAGGTTTTTGTATAAAGTGTATATTGAAAATTTTTGATTCTATTGCAAAGCGCTTTCGACTTTCGTCATCATCAGTGCTAGCCTGGAAGTAAATACTCTGATTGAAAAGAGAACTATATGAAATTTTAAATTTTGAGGTTATGAAAATTATGAAACTGGGTAGAGTACTTACTCGTCAGGGTACAGTAAGTACTCTACCCAGTTTTATAATTTTCATAACCTCAAAATTTAAAATTTCATATAGTTCTCTTTTCAATCAGAGTATTTACTTCCAGGCTAGCACTGATGATGACGAAAGTCGAAAGCGCTTTGCAATAGAATCAAAAATTTTCAATATACACTTTATACAAAAACCTTCGATTCATTCACCAAAAAGTGTATTCAGCTTCCCAACTTCATTCAGAAATAAAACTGACAACGCCGCTCTATTTACAAACAAACTAGTAATCTTAACAGACATACGTCCTAGATTTCTCTCATTTTCTCTTGAAATTACAAGGAATGACGTATATGCTTACTTGGTATAAGTTGTCCCCTTTGCGAATACCCATGATTTGTCAAGTTTACGTTAGCCGACGATACATGAAACGCATTCTAGTCATAAGATATAATTATGAGTTCTGTGGCACACACCCGCGGCAAACAGGAGTACCAACCGTCAGCCGGGACTACAAACCGAGCCACCAGCAGGCAGTGTAGCTGGAGACAGCTTTCGCAGCAGCGACATGCTCTCTAATTATACCGAAACAATATTATGTGCAACACGGCGGATTAATTATTCTCAATACACCAAGAGGGTATGCTACGGTGGATATACACGCCATACAGGGATTTATGTCGGCTGAACAATACTAGTCTAACTTGTACTCACCTTCCATTAAAACGTGGTCATAATTTATTGGGCAGGCTCACTCGGAACGCTGCTGCTTGATTTACAGAGACGGATCTCGATGGGTAATGCTGTTCTGGTACATATTTGGATGTAAATGGGATGGTCGAGGAACATGAAACAGTAGACAGAGAGCTAAGAACACAAATCGAACAACTGTCAAAATATTGGCAACACTGCCTAACAAGAATTAAATATATTTGCTAATATGTTTGTTGAAAGTTCTACTTTGGACTCATCGGGAAAAGAATCCAAATACCACGCATGTCGCCTGAGATTATTATCCTCCAACAAAATATAAGGAATCTTCTGGACCCGAATAAAAACAAGGCTTGCGGATTTGATGAAATCCTACCAATGGTTCTTGAAGTGTGTGCCTCCGAATTGACACCACTACTTTGCGAATTGTTCAGTTCAGCCAGTTCCTGAAAAAGGGAAGAAAACTAAACCTTGTAATTATAGACCAATTGCATTGCTTTCTATCATTTCCAATGTTATCGAAAGAACAGTCAGTATGAAGCTCATCGGATATCTGAAGAAATCAGGAATAAGTAATGATTGAATTCAATTTACAATTCTTGTATTAGCGAAGGATATTTTCCAGATGAATTCAAAATCAGTAAAGTCATTCCAGTTTTCAAAAAAGGTGATAAAAATCTCACTGAGAACTACCGTCCAATTTCTATTGTTCCCATTTTTGGTAAAATTTTCGAAAAAATCCTTGAAAACAGGCTATACCTTTACTTGGAAAGGAATAATCTCCTAAACAGTAATCAATACGGTTTCCGAAAGTCCTGTTCTACTGTTCAAGCGGTGGCTCAGGTTGTGAGGGACATAGTCGATGGCTTTGAAAAGGGTCAACACAGCGCTGCGACGCTGTGTGATTTGAGCAAAGCGTTTGACTGTGTTTCTCACATTAACTTGTTACATAAACTGGATGAATATGGAGTCAGAGGTGTGGCACTTTCACTTTTTTCATCGTATTTGATGGATAGAAAACAGCTTGTCGACCTAGGTAATAATAAATTATCCGATCTACAGCCGATAGGATTCGGAGTTCCTCAGGGGTCCGTGTTGGGGCCTCTTCTATTCATAGTTTATATAAATGATCTCTTCTATGAACTATCACCTTACAAATGAGTAATTTACGCTGATGACACATCGATCTTGTGTTCTAACAACAACTGTCAAAATCTGCTTGCAGCCATGACAGTTGCAGAGGGACAAGCGGAATCGTGGTTCAACTCAAACCTTCTGAAACTTAATAAGGAAAAAACACAAAAAATAATTTTCTCGACTAATGAAAGTATTTCTATGGGCAAAACAGTCAAATTACTGGGAATCACTCTTGACGATGCTTTGAACTGGTCTCCCCATATAGAGATGTTAAACCAGAAGCTCTCAAAATACATTTTTTTACTCCGGCAATTGAGAAACTTCGTTAGTACTGAAACTCTTCTCTCGGCTTACTATGCATTTTTCCATTCCCATGCTAGCTATGGGGCTCTACTTTGGGGAAACTCCACCAATGCATCCAAAGTGTTCACGCTTCAAAAACGTGCAGTTAGGATTATGTCTAACGCAGGTCTCAGAGATTCATGCAGGCCACTCTTCAAAAGACTAGGTATTATGTCGTTACCATCTATTTTTATATATCAGTCACTCTTGGAAATACACAAGAATATAGATAAATTTTCGACGAACTCCCAAGTTCACGGCTATAACACTCGTGGAGCTAATCTTTTGAGACCCCACCGGTTCAATTTACAAAGATCCTCTAAGAACTCACTCGATGTCGGTCTATATAATATTTTGCCAACTAGTGTCACAAACTTACCCTCGCCAAATTTCAAAAAGCACATCAAAAATTATTTAATTGAACATTGCTTTTATAGTACGGAGGAATATATTGCCACAACATCAGTGCTTGAACTTCTATAATATCATGCACATTTTATATGCAAATTTGTATATTTTGTTTAATTACTCTTCTGTATATTTTATTCAGTAATTTTTTTATATATTTAAACTGTTATTGTGTTCTTTTTACGTATGACAGTGTTCATTTATGCTGTTTATTTTCATTATGTATTCACCGACTTGCTACAAATGTACCTGTATATACCGTAGTCAATACACATCTATCTATCTATCTATCTATCTATCTTGACAATACGGATTTCGCCATCAAAGATCAACCAGTGGAATATTGGCGTATGTTTGACATATTTGACAGCATTCCCTCGGAAAATTCGGAGGAACTTATTCAGAAGCGTTTGAGCGAGTTAGTCATCAAGGTTTCCTTTCTAGACTGCCGTCTTGTGATTTACCTCCTCAATTGTGTACTTTGTTGAAAAGTTTTTAGTCTGATAGGTCTCTCTATATGGTTGTTAGTGGGATATAGTCTGATAAAATGGTTGAGGCTTTCGCGGTTTCAGTATTACTACTTTTCTTTGGGTTTGAAGGCCGTCGTTCTTTGGAATTTCTTCCTGACGTTTCACTAGCGCAAGTGGCTAGCATCTTCAGAGGCTCACTCGTCTTGACTATTATTCCGATGACAAAGAAAGCCCATTTAACTTCATCGAATATTCAGATGTAGAGAATAACTATTCGTATGAAGTCTAGTCATCGGAATAATAGTCAAGATTAATGAGCCTCTGAAGCAGCTAGCCACTCGCGCTAGCGAAACATCAGGAAGAAATTCCACAGAACGACGGCCTTCAAATCCGAAGAGAAGTAGTCTGATATTCTCTCAGTAAATGCAGATGATGACTGTCATCACCCGGAGACGATTGCGGATACTAGCAATCGAAACGTCGTGAGTACACTCAACTTGAAACTTGGTTTCAACATTTTTTTCAGAATATTTCATTCAATTTCTTCCTTTACATGTTTTGACAAGTATTTCATATTCGATACTCAATTTTCTTGTCACAATATCATTTCATTTATTTCGTTTTTTAATTTTTTTTTGACATTTTTCATATTCGATATCTCGATTTTTGGAGAAAACAGTATTTTTTTTGATAAATCAATCGCTAATTTCTTTATTGACCAAAAATTATATTTTGATTTTCTCACTTGATTTGTATTTTAATCCTTCCATTCTCAGCAACAGGTTTCAATAGAGTTAATAAATAAAATGAAATAAAAATATATTTCAATTGCCCAACAGATGAATCCTTTTATAGGGAAGATCAAATAAATTATGTGATTAAAAAGTTGCGATTCATGGTCTATAGATTCAAAAACATATCAAACATCATTAATATAAAATACCTGAAAATACTGTACCATGCATTGGTTGAAAGCCATCTTTCCTATGGAGTCATTGCATGGGGAGGAGCCTCAAAAACACTTATCGATAACCTTCAGAAAATCCAAAAGTGCATTATCAAAATGATATATAAAAAACCGCGAGAATATCCGTCCTATAAATTTTATCAAGAAACAACGATAATGAATGTGAGTCAGATATTTGTTTTTGAGATCCTCTTGAGGCAGTATAGATATAAATCGTCGTTGATACCTATCCAGCACCATTACAACACAAGGCATAAAACTAACGCTATGATACCCAAAACTGAAAAAACGATAGGACAGAAATGTTACACTTTTTTGGGACCAAAACTTTTTAATGAGCTACCGCCCGAACTCAAAACGATCAACTCATACGAAATGTTCAAGAAAAGGGTCAGAACTTGGTTGTTCACTATTCCGTTAAAAACACTAGAAAGCTTTATAGCTACAAACAGAGTATGTTATAGACTTACATAATATGGTCTGCAGATGTAACTATTCTCATGTGATTTCAATGCCAAATTTTTCCCTGAATCTGATATAGAACAATCTCAACAATTACCTTTCAATTGCTTACTTTTTAGTTTGAAATTCAATCTTCCAGTCTCAAACATTTTTAAATTGGTGTAATTTTACATTTTACCAAAATTAAAGGATGTTTGTATTTGAATGATGTTCATGTTTGTTGTTTAAAAAAATATTCATTATGTTTGTTATTTAGTCCTTTAGATTTACATGCTTTTATTTTTATATTTAAAAATTATTGGAGAACATTTGTATTGAGATGCCGTTCACGTTTTTTAATGTATGGACAAAGATATCATGCCACGCGCGGATTAATTTCCTTGTAGTTTTTCTGTGTTTATTCATTTTTGTTTAATGTCTTCGGAGTTATTTTATTTCAACCTAGATTGAAAAAGTGTGTATGATGATATGATGAATAAACTTATTATTATTATTATTATTATTATAGGACAATACAAAAATAGAGATGAACGACACTTTTACACATTGAATAAGAGATGAACAATATAGACAATGGAAGTCCGAACCATTACCATTCAACAAGGAACATTGTCAACCATTTTCAAGCAAAATAAGTATAATACTTACATTGCATCGATAGTAAATAAAGAATCATAAATGAGGTTGTTCAGGTCCATGTGTATTGACCATGCACACTGCAAACTTTCAAAAACCCCAACTCAAAAAGTCGATAGAGAAAAGTATGCTGTTTTCATTTTCTAGAAAAAAATAACGAATGCTGGCTGTTACTGATCAAATACGAACCCCCTAAAACTAAGAATGGTCAAGGGCCTCAACTATAGTCCAGGTACCTCTTCAAACCAAAGGAAAGTGTTACAAGGATGTTTGGTTCGCTATGGTACTATTTCGTTTGTTTGGCATCCGTCAGTGTTTTTTTTTTCTATACAGATTCTTAGAAAAGGGGCGACTTGTAATGTTCGAAGAACACCGCCTGGAGAAGGGATAGGAGTTACGCGGCATGCGCTGACTAAACGGTTTGGTTCGACTTCTGCGCAGTATATTTAGGATTTTGGTTATGGTTTCCGTCCCCAACGTACTCGATTGGATACGGCCCCGCTGTATTTTTGGACATATAATAATGTTACGAAATGTCCTAGCGCCAGCCCTGTCCCTCATAAACTCAGAATAATATGAGGGGTCTAAGAGCGAACGTCATTTTTCCAGGAATTCTCGCCATGCGTGGAATGTTCGATTACCGAGATTTGACTCGAAGATTCTCCATAGGTGTACGTATAAAAGGAGACACTTCATCGCGCAGCAGATAGTCAGCAGAGTTCATTCGCAGATAGTTATTCGGAGATAGTTATCAGAGTTTCCAGCTTAGTGGAGAGGCGGAGAGTTTTACAGAGTTTTTATCGGAGAGAGCTTTGATATTGCTAAGTGCAAAAGTCGAAGTAGAGAATTTCTATTACAGAGAGTTTCAGTACCGAACGTTGGAAAGTTAGCGGAGCAATTTGAGTGATTGTATTGTATTGTGTTGTAACAACACAAGTACACCCTATGGACGTCCCTGGGACATCTCTCATTTGTTTTGGGGATGTTCCTAGTACAGCTGTTCCCGGAACATGGTACATTCGAGGGACGTCCCTGGGAGATCTGCTTTCCAACAAAAAGGACATCCCAGGGCCATCCCTCTGGTAGGTCCTAGGGAAATACCATATCCTCATAAGTATGTCCCGAAACCGTCCCTAGGCTGTACTATTATTACTAAAAGTGAATCCACTGGGCATTCCTGGGACATCCAATATAGGGACATGGTACGTACTAGGGATGCAACTGGGACATCAGGTATCCAACAAAAAGGACATCCTTCTGGTTCCAGAAACATCCTTCAAATTTACTTTCAGAAGGAAACAAATACTAATGAAACATAAACAAAATGAAAAATATATTCAAACTATATGAAATAAATGAATATAATGAAAATTTGTAAACTCTCAAATATATAAAAACTAAAATACTATTACTCTGGTCTATATATTCACATTACTTTGATCTACAAGTGACGTAAAACTAAAATATATTCTTAAAACAAGAATATTAGGATCTGGATACATCACATTACTCTGGTGTAAAAATGGGGTGAAAATAAAATATACATTCTTGAAACAGAAATAGTAGGATCTATATATGAAACAAAAATAGGACATGAAAAAATACACAAAAATAAAAAACTTGATTCAAACACTATTTCGGAATGGCTCCTCTATTTTGCCCTTCTGAAAAACTTCTGAAGGGCCTCTTCAATTTGTTTCCTGTTACCAAAAGCTTCAGAAGATCCTGTAACAGATATTTTTGGTGTTATATATAGTATACTAAGTACTGAAAATGAGTTCGAGTGAGTGCATAAAATATTTTATATTTTTCTGAATGAGCTGACTATCAGAACTCTTTGATAATGGAAATCCATCAATGTTAATTAATACTTCTATTTTTGAAGTCAGGAAGATTCCTTCATGACGGGTCAATAATTCCATCAGACATTCTCTGAATCCAAAATGATAATATCTTCCTGCTTCAATCTATGAATAGTTAATTGTCTAGGAGTGTGCAATAGAGTTCTGGCAGATGCAGGTAAACTAGGGAATGTTTATTTTGATTTTCATTATTTGTAAGAAATCTGATATTGCTGTATGTGTTATGTTATAATAGTTCAGAGCCCATTCAGTTAACTTAGATCCAATATTTACAGAGTCATTATTCCAATTTCTATTGTTATTTAAGGAAGGTTCATTTTGAATAAGGTCCTCTGCAGAAATAGGACTCAATTCTTCAACAGAAGAAACATCAGAAAACTACTAGGAACTTGGTCAGCATTTGTCGTGGACATTGTACTCGTTGTAGGAAATGTGGAGTGAATGTCATCTTTACTGATGCTTCTTGAAGCAGAAGGTATTGATATGTGACAGATATCACTCTCCACTGAATTTTCCACCTGTGATGTACAACTTCTATCCACACACTACCTACTACTACTACGAAAGATCTAATATATCATTTTCTCTTCCATCAAGTTTTCGTGCCCTTTTATAATATTTACTAATCATATTATTCCTTTAGGAAATACCTACTTATCTCTTTCTATCCATGATTGGATATGTGATAGGTAGTATTTTAGGTGGGTTTAATAATTATTTTTCTACGAGGACTTAATATCTCCAATAACCACTTACTTTTTAATGTCTGAATAACTCTAGCAGATCACTCACAATACTACTAATTCTCACTATTATATAAAATTCAAAATGTTCAACCACGCTACAATATACCACAGCTTAATCAACACAACGCCGAATCGAACAAAATACCCCGCGATGCTTTGGGAAAATGAGGTTAAGGATATGTTCCGTCATTTCGGTTACCCAGAGCGGTTCTCCCTCTCTGTCTCGCTTGAATGGACCAGGCCAATGTCATAAAGAGAGAGAACGTTCTGGTCAACCGAAACGACATACGGAACAACCCGATTGGTAGCACTATGTTGACATATCACTTCAGTAATATCACACTGTTGCCATAATAAATGGGGGACCGGTCAATTTGATTGGTTGTGGAATACTTTTCTCATTTCTGCTTTTGTTTTAGGAAATACAATAATTTATGATTTTTCGAAGAAGTTGCTCGCACCCAAGGCCGTTGGCTTGTTGACGTGAGCATTGGGTAGAAAACTGAGGACACTTCTAGGCATATCAATATCTTAGTTGATACGAAAGTTCGACATATGCCCTATGTTACGTTGTCAATCTCCGATAAGCTCATTTTTCGAATAAGAAAAGGTACAATGATTCAAAAACAAAATGTTGAGGAGTATCAATTGTCATTATTTTCATCAATTTTGTTGCCATCTATGAGTCGACATGCGAACAAATGCCTCATTGGCGCGGTTGGTTCGTTTTCAACTATTTCGTCTTCCAACTTTGGTCAAATTACTGAAGCGGATCAGTGTAAACACGCATGTAATTATATAAGCAACTCAAATATAAGATGCAAGATTTTGTCATTCAATGATAAAAATATCTAGAGAAAAAGTTGTACCATAGATATAGCAATTTTCGAACTAAACTAATCATTTTAATTGATATTCATGTTTTTTATAAAAGAAATAACTGGGACATGAATGGGACAGCTTATGGATTTACTTAATGGGACATCCATTGGGCATCCTGTGCGGGAGGGATTATGAATATACCTCATGGGACATCCTGGATGGGATATCCCATGCGAGTCCCGTTCACGTCTTTGTACCGCGGTACATAAAAAGGACGTACCCAGTATATCCATGTGTTGTTAGGGTGATAAAGAGTTATAATAAAAGTAATTTGGTGTTGATTGGAGTTTCAATCAACGATCCCAAGGAAAGATCGTAACAATAGTACGATGTAGGTACTTAACTTTGCCTGACTGGCTGAAGATGACGCTGCGACACAATGAATCTTGCACGAAGTGTGTACCCACCTTCAAATTTTAATCATCTCCTGATGATACCAAATCGGTTGGCAAAACAGAATCGATCGTTTTAGCAAACCGATATCAGCATTCGTGCTGGAGATCTCAGCGATGCAAGAGATATCATTATAATAACAAAGATCGAGCGATAATCGAGAATATATGTCCCAAATACCGTCGTCCAAATACGTCGTGCACGTGCACGTTTCGCAGCTGATTATGGAACGACGGTGTGCGGCGAAATTCCAATAAACTATTAACAGTTGACGTACGCACAGCCAGCTTAAATCATGATGCTTTATGAGATTTATAATTAATGTACAAATACAGAGAGCTACCGTTTGTTTCTTTCTTCGTGGAAACGGGCGCGTTGAGCAAGCTCGGCACGTAACTGCCTTCCTTATTCTTCCTTTCCAAGGACGAAATCGTCGGTCTAGCGGTTATTTCGATAATATTGATGATAGTGACTGAAAAACTCAAAAAAACGTGCATTTGTTGGTTGATCAACAATTTCATTCACATTCATTATGAAATGTCCTTATTATTAACCCACTTGGAGGCTAACAAGAGACCAAGTAATCATCGAGAAGAAGAGGAAGTCGAAAATTCACTTGCCGAACATTGAAGTATTTAAATTCCCATTATTACACACATTAAGGGCCAATTGCACCGCTTGGCTTCGATTGTGGTTTATCTTAACTAGGTTTTGTTGCTACGGATTTGCCAGTCAGATTCCTTGTTCCTCAGTGATTAAACCTAGCTCAGTTCAAACCTTCATTAAATAGGGAGGTGCAATTGGCCCTAGAGTATTTATACAAAACAAGCTAATTCTGAAACACGATATTACCCAGTATGTCACTATCAAAAGCATAAAAAAGATTTACGTACTCAGTTTGTCCCTTATAAACCTAGAACGTTTCAATAACTATAGCCTCATACCAGTATTCACTTATAAAATATTAGCGGTTTATCAGCCATTGTACAATGCCTACTTACGTGAGTATTTATTTTTCTACGATCGTTATAAAAAGTGAACTTTTCAAAACTCATATCAGTTGATGAGGTACCACGTTCTTCAACACGTCGAAAAAAATTATATGAATGAAAGAAAGTTCCGTAGAGTGTCATTTTTTCATGCTTCCAAAATGAATTTAGAAATCGCAGTCTCCTATGAATGTCATTACAGTTGAAAAAAAAGTGGTTGAAAGTCGTTCACGGTTGCAGAGGGATAGGTTGACAGTTCTGTTGATGCGAAACTTATTTGTGCCTCCAGAATTCTCTCCGGAAACAAAATCGACGAATATTTCCCTCATATATAAAATGTCCCATAAGAGCAATGCAATTATCGAAAACTTACAGCGGTAATTGCATTGTATCAAGTCACCATAACAACACATTTGAAACCGTATCGCTAGACGTCAGTGAACAACACAAATAAATGCCAGATAGACTTCAAAAATAGAAAAACATTTCGCGTTTAGGTGAGTACTCCATACAATCTATAGAGGAAAGTTTAAATGAACAAAAAGTAACATTTCCTTGAGAATTTCTTTATTCGTGAAATATTCCAATGAATTACATTCGTGCATAAAAATGACCAGATAATTTTGCATTCAAGCATGATATCTTATACAAATTGCATTCGGTTATTTTCATATTTTGTATTTCGCCAAAATATGAGAATAAACTTGCAATTTTTAGATATCAGGCGTTCTTGCAAAATTATCGGCAATTTTTATGCACTCGTGCAATTATAAGCGATAATTTACCATAATATTCTAGAGCCACTATTACCAAAGAAGTGGATCTGGATGAACTCAATGAGCTTAACATATATAATATGTTATACAAAACTCAAAAACTCCTACAACTGAATGAAAGCCTAATATAAATAGTCCTAATTATTGTACTTTCAACATAACTATAATGAAGTAAATGTTTAATAATCGTTCGAAGTCTAAATAGTTTTTATTTTCTGATTTAATATTTGTTCAATAATTCAACTTATATAGATAATATGTAATATGTTTCATTCATTGGGCTCGTAGAAAAATAATGTATGAAACTCATACATGAAGTAACTTTTTCCACTTATGAGACTGCGTGTAAAAAAACCTACTTAATGTACTTGTTACATAAACAACTATTAATTTTCTGTGCATGGGAATTTCGGAAAGAATAACAGTTACAGAGAACGCAACGTTGAATGGAAGCAAAGTACCTCCCTATTCTGAAACCCATCATTATGATGTTGCAAAATCTGAGCTATAACACTCCTGATAAATAAATACAGAAAATCATAAGAGATTCAATGTTGCTTTTATATTTCTGATGAATTTCCAAAAACTGTTCACAATCCGTCATTGCAACTTTGGGCTGTAGAAAAGTTCTGAAAGAAAAGTTATACAGGTTGTTGTTTCGAGAACATAGTATCAGTCATCACCAGTAAAGGTTGCATATTTTTAAAGTTCACGAGATGAGTTTTGAGACATTTTTCAATCGTATCAATATAAATTCAAAACAATTTCCTATTCAATTTTGATAATGAGAAATGATTACAATAAGGAAGGTCCTAGCACCTAATTCACAATATTTTCGAAACAAAAGCAAATTATTCAATGATGTGATTGAATATGGATTCAAAATCCTTTATGGAAATCAATAACCCTAACAAATAACTGATATCAGTTGCACTCGACGCGCCTTTTGCTAAAAAATTACCATCTTCATGGAAATTGAAACTACAACTAGAGTATCAGTTTTCTCTCCCTATAAATGTTTTCACTATTACAGCAGGTTCCAATCCCACCGAATCTGACCTGAAAAATTTGAAAATGTGAAATAAAAAATTCAGGCAGGAATACAACATTCTTTTAGGGCCCGGGGGGAGTTGCAATGAAAAAGTGCAAATTGTTTCGGGAAATTAATTCAACTAAACCAGATATTGAAACTTTTCCTAGAGATCAATTACCCTTATACCAAACTGATATTTTTGCACTCGACGCGCGTTTCGCTAACAAGGTAAGCATCTTGAGGAGAAGAAAATTGATATCAATTGATCCCTAGGACAAGTTTCAACTTTTCCAAAAAAAGTTCCAATCTCACCGTTTATAAACCAGATATGTTGCGTTAATCACGAAATACTGCTGAGAAAGCTACATTGTTATGGATGCAGAGAGTTTACTCTCAAATGGTTCGATTCCTACCTGAAGGGACGATCGCAAATAGTCAAAACTGTTCAACTTTCAAGAAAAAGGGAAATTAATTCGGGTGTTCCACAAGGTTCTGTTTTAGGCCCCATTCTTTTTTTATTATATATTAATGACCTCACCAAGCTTGATATTTCTGGAAAGTTCACCTTATTTTCAGATGACACAACCATACTTCGGAATAATAAAAATACTTGTGAGTTACATAAAATAATCTCTGCTGATTTGAAAAAAGTGAAAGATTGGTGTGATTCAAACATCCTATCTTTCAACTCAACTAAAACAAATTTAATATCGTTCAGATGACAGATCATTGGAATCTAAAAATAGCACTAAATTTCTAGGAGTGTTCATCGATCAGAATTTAAAATTTGTGGATCATGTCAAACAACTCACTAGCAAAGTCGCCTCTGGCTGTTATGCGGTTAGAGTAATTCGTAATGAATTGGGATTCGGCACTGCAAAGATGGCTTACTATGCACTCATAGATTCTCACTTACGCTACGGAATACCGTTTTGGGGAGCATGCAGCCCAACTTCATTCAATAGTCTTCTAATTTTACAGAAAAGGGCAATGAGGTATATGGGAAACCTCAAACCAAGAGAGTCCTGTAGAACCTTCTTCAAAAACCATAATATCCTAACGGTAACTGCATTATTCATACTGGAATCTGTGTGTTTAATAAATAAGCATATATTAAACTTCGCCACATCCTCTTCCCATTATAACACCCGGAACAGCAGACACACTCTGCAACTCACAGTGCCAACTAAAAACATCACCAGAGACTCCATATTTTACAATGGAGGAAAAATGTACAATCATTTGCCTCTGTACATAAGATCTGCCAATATAAATGGCTTCCAATTCAGGAAGTTAGTCAAACAATTTCTATCTGATAGACCCTATTATACTTTGAATGAATTTTTTGACGATAACTTTCAACTGATTGACCAGCTCATGTTTTTTATCTTCATTAAGGAGCTTTTAAATTTTTACTTTCTATGTCTATTCTTATATGAACTTGACTTCCACTCTTTTATATATACATACTTTTTATAATCTCCATTTTACCACGTTTTGTACGTATTTTTATAGTTTTATTTTTGTTATCTTTTGTATATATCGCATTTTTTGAGTTAGTATTTACTACCCAAGCTTTGTCAACAAGATTATGTCTTATGATAATAAAGCATATTATTATTATTATTATTATTATTATTATTATTATTGTATTTCTTACGAAAATATGACCTATTGTTGAATCATAATGGAATCACCACCTGAACACCTCTTTGGGTTTTATATGGATTTATTATTCCCTAGAAGTACCTCGATTTATCTTCTGATGAAATCATACTTCAGATAGGAAGAAATCAGAGTCAATCGATGTGGAGTGTTTCGATATCGACACCTGATATGGTGCGAAGGACTTCTCTAGATAATTATGCAGCTAGACCATCGTTTCTCCTTTAGTTGTATAAGAAGATATAAAAATGTAAATTTTCACCATAAGAATGCTATATTTTATTGAAATGATTCATTATACGTCTCTGGATGATTCCAACAGTTGTCGTGGCTGAGACCGGTCGATAAAATATTATTTTATACCTGATTCATGTAACAACTATTGCAATTTTGTTCAGGATGGGCAATATCATATTCTCCTATCGATATTATAACGGAAACTGATACCAAATGACAACAAAAATAACTAGAATTTATGGAGCAATACTAAAGGTACACTCTGTATTTTCTTCATTCAGAGTAATTTAATAACATCTTTTTTACGGTTATAACACAAAACTGCTCTATCTTAACTGTTCTTGATAGAATGATAAGGTGCATTGTATGTCTTCAATTTCATTTCCTTACCTGATAACACATCGACTTCATTGTGTTACAGTTGTAGTTATTATCACACAATGAATCAGGTCTTCCGAGGAATATCAAATGACATTGACGGTTCTATTTACTTATTCATATGTAGCTGAATGGAAATTTTGAACGACATTAAAGACCCGATTAACAATATACTATTATTTGTACACTTCTGTCATAGATAAATCAAAAGTACCACAGCATTCCAACATACGATTATTTTTTTATATACAGATTCACACGTGAGGGCAGCCCTGTAATGTTCAAAGAATCATGGGACAGGAGATACGAATTAACATTCACTTTGAATTTTCACTTTGAATTTTTGAAGTTTGTAAGCCTCAGGAGAAACCTCTCTCGGCAAGGAGTTCCAAAGCTCAGCTGTCCAAAAAAAATCCCTGAAAATATCAGTAGAAGAGAGACAAGTCTCCGACCCTACTACGGTGCTCCCAAGGTAGTGAGCGAGTCTGTGAGCGAGGAATCACCAACAAGACGGATTGCCTTTCTCTGAATAGAACTGAGAAGCTTCATTGAATGTTTTGGTGCCGAACTCCATACATGAGAACTATATTCCAAGACAAGTCGTATCTTAGCCTTGTAGATCATTAGAAGCGGACGAGAAGTGGAGTATTTCTTCGCACGAAATAAAAATCTTAGTTTCTGGGAAGCATCTTTAGCAATCGATCTCACATGGTTTTCCCATGAGAGATTATTACTGGGCGTAATTCCCAGGATCGAGATACTTGACTCTGTAGGAAAAGTTAATATCTATATGAATACTAGATGATGATCGATCGGCATTCCTTCAGAAGAAACATGCCTGGTTTTTTCTCGGAAAGCATATAATTCCACCGCGTTCATGTTACCCCATTCTATTACTTTTACCAAGTCATCGTTAATTTTAATGATTACTCCTGGCTTTATAGACTGTACATAGCACAGGGTAATTTTTTTATTCCATAGAGGAATCCCATCTTCTCTCATCTTGAACTCAACAAAATTGGGATTTGTGTTCACATGTTGTTATTCTCTCAATGATTTCTAGTTTGAATAGACAAAGGAAGTTTAGACCAATTCTACCAAATGTTTCTTTGTCGTTATTTTCCCAAATTATACCAAATTCATGAAATACAACAATAAGTTATCACTATCCATTTACCTTTGTCAAAATATCATAAATTCCATCAGGTTACTTTAATGCTCCTTGGTCAGACCTCATCTGGAGTTTGCAGCATGTGTATGGTGTCCTGGCTATAGCACTTACAGACAGAAAATCGAAAAAATTCAGCAAGCTTTTCTAAGATACATAGCGTTCAAAAAACACTACACTACTTATAATTATGAGAAGCTCGAAATTGAGTTGAACTTGAACAGTTTGAACTCTCGTCGCCAAATAAGAGACCTCAGGATGTTGTTCAACCTAATAAAGTGTGTCTAACATTAGCTTTGTTATTTGTCTTCCTCAGTTTTATTGTTACTCTAATAATAACGATGCCTCTTAAGCATCAGATATTTTATATATATAAATGTCACTTATAAGTATTTTATTTGTAATTTTGAGTAATGCGATGTCAACCTTATCAATTTTGTAGTGATGAGCAATGCTCGTAAATAAATAAATAAAATTAAGGCACAGAAATTGTAATGATTTCGCTAATAGGATCATAAGATATAATTAGGATTTATGTCCATTTAGGACCACAACAGTTGATCTTCATCTGTCTACCTATCTGCAAGTAGTCCTTCCTAGTTGCTACCCGGTATTGTTAGTGCGTAAGCAATTTTGAGCTAATTTTCAATATTTCTCCCAAAATATTGACATGTACAACACGTTTATTGTTTTCTGAAAACTCTATCGGAAATTAACAGTCTCTAGAACATCATCATCGAAAATAGAAAACAATGCAATTAGTTATAATTAAATAGCTTTGCGTAACAAAGGTTGCACGTGAACCATCAATTATTATTAATTCAGCGAAATAGCATTTCTTTGTTGAAATTATATTCTTACAATATTTTTTTATCTAATAATATACATTATGATTCTTTATAGAGGGCTATTTGAATATTTAAATGCCGATTTCAAATTGAAAAATGATGTTCATATTAACATAAATATGCTTATGTTTATGATAAATTTTAATTATGGACACTTTGTCCCCAATTTGATATGTTAAATATTGGAAAAAATATGTAAATATATTTTGTTTCCCATTTAGATAAAGGTAGAAAACAGCTGAAGGTTGAACAAGCTGTACGCTAGTTCCTGATACTAATGGTAATGATGATGAAAATACTTTTGATTCGCGTTCCTTACAGAGAAAACGACATCCTACTGAGAAATAGGAAATGTTCAATAGTCAGTCACAATTCTCTTGTGGAAGTCCAGAAGAATAAGAAACGTTAGCCACAACAAATACTATGAATTTATAGTATCATTTCGATAATATCCTTCTGGGACGAGACTACATAAGTAACGTTTGTTACGAATATACCGGCCGGTTGTACCAACTTTTTGTTAATAAAGGGACTCTTCAAGTAAGGTGAAGGTTTATTAATGGGTGTTCAATAATCTCTCAAACTATGGTCCAATCGCTCCATTGCGTTAAGCCTAATGCTCCAATAACAAAAAGTCGGTGCCATTGGCTGTAAGTGTTCTAAAAACATAGGAATAAGATTTATCTCTCAATTTTCATGATTGTCTTCTATCATACAGTAACAACGGCTACTTCCACTCATTTACAGAAATGACTTCCCCGAAAGTTTTTTTTCAAAATTCCTTTTACTTTAATTCCTTTCACTTCAATTCTGAATTGTCTGTCATATTATGTGGATTCTTCTGGTAGTTTGGTGATTTGTGTTCCTTCTCCCCTGAAAATGAAAAATAAAGAACTTCAAATTGTTATGTTAACTTTTTCAGGGTGGAATTGGTGTAGTGGTTAGCATATCCGCCTATCAAGCGGAAGACTGGGGATCGAATCCCCGCCGGGCCACCGTGCCGCGTAATCGCACGTTAAAAACTAAGGCCTCGTTGATCCATTGCTCGCACAAGTTTCGACTTTTGATGGTTGACGTTCGTCAGCTGGTTAACGGAAACGAACAATTCTAGAACAATTTGAACCTATTCATATTCGCCTTTCAAGCAAAAGGCTGGGGTTCGAATCCCCGCCGGGCCACCTTGCTGGGTAATTGCACGATAAAAGGTTAGGCCTCGTTGATCCATTGCTCGCACAAGTTTCGACTTATGAGGGTTGACGTTCGTCAGCTGGTTAACGGAAACGAACAATTTACGAAAACATTTTTTTTATACATAACTGCAGTATTATAAAAGAGCAAAACTAACTTTCGTCTCAGTTGCCTTTCGTATTTTTAATGAATTTGGGGATTTAAATGAGATGTATATACTTACCGTTGACGACGTTGAGGAAGCTGGTCTTTTTTATTTTCCAAACCTTTTGGATTTTATTTATAAGAATTCCCATTTCCCGTTCAACAATATAGAAGTAGCGTCTTTGGGTTTCCTTTTCGTTCAAATCAAATTACTAAATAATCCTGTTGGACTTATGAAGTTATAGGATATGTCATTAAGCATTTTGTACATACATGAAATAATACTGAAAGTAAAATTGAACCAAACAGAAGATATGAAGGATTTTTATAGGCATACAATGATGGACAAAACACATCAACTTTACTCATCTTCAGTTTCATTGAATTATAGTGAGAAATGAAATTACAAATTAAGATATTCCATTCCATTCTGTTCTGTCATAAGAATAATAATATTATTGATTCTATTTAAGCATTTGTGTACCATTCGTTAATGATATGTGTACAACTCATTCAGTCATTTCTTGTCTTCCCAAGTTGTTTTTATTTTCAGCTGTTTTTATTCCTAATGGTCTTGTTGTTTCACCAGTATGAACACTGCCACATACACATGGTTTACTATAAAAAAAATTTGTTGAATACCGTTACGTGTTTTTTTCTCTACTTCATTTTTACGAAAGAGAAAACCGAAAAAATGTATTTAATAACATATCTACCTACCTCCTCGAAAACATTAAAACAATATTAATATAAAGGTTAGGTTAGGTAAATTATCAGAACACATTCTTACTGCCGATGGTGATCACACAGTAGAATGGAATGACACTAGGTACAATTATGACGAAAGAGAGCAATGCCAGGAAACGAAAATTAAAGGAATCTGCTTTCATCATGATGTCTGGTGAAGAATTCATTTCTATGAGTTCGTTTGATATGGATCGCGGATGGCTACTTCTCCTGAAGGACAAAACGTTATGTCAAATTGGAAATATTTGACAAATGTCAATTACCAAGATCGCCTACAGGATTTGTACAGGAATTCGCGTATCAGTTTTGAAAGCGGAAGCGGATTTAGTTTCCGAAACGTTAACGATAATTATTTTCACATATATATTAGTTCTTATTATTTTTTTGATAGGCAAAATTTGAGTCATACGAGAAGTTGCTGACTAATTAGACTATCCAGAAAGAACTTTTTTCAATAGACGCAGCAACTTTTCGGGATAGATTGAAAATCTGCCCTTCTACACGTGTATCGATTCAAATATTAATTCTTATTTTTTCAGATTGTGGTAGGTTACAATACCCAGAAAACTACGGAACAAATATCGATCCACCATAAAATAATGACGTTCAAATGATATAAAGGCTTTTATCAGGTTTCAAAATGAATTGTCGTTTTTGCACTTCAGTTCGAGAGTTGTCAAAATTTCTGAAGACACTGTGCTGAGGCCATGACCAAGAGATCATAGCGAAGGTTATCTTGTTATGTTCCCTGGTAAACACATTAACGAACATCATAAATAATAAGGGTCACAGAACAGACCCCTGTGGAACACATTTGCCGTTTCACTCCAACTTTTTCGTCTGAAACAGATCGACTGAAGAAGGTCAATAGTGTGAACATCATCTAAAACTCTCTACAACGCAAAGGTGCAACAAGGATGAAATCGGTAACTATATTTTTCTGGAGAAATATTATAATTTTTCAGGAGATTATGATTTCATCCGATAGTTGGTAATGGTCATTAAAATATAAGGATTTGGGCCTATAATGATTTCCAAACAGGTTCTCATCGAAGGGGTGGGAGGACTGTTTGAGTCGGGTCAACCACGATTGAACCCTCAAATTCCGAACCAACACTCCAAACTAGAAATGGCCATGTATACGTCTAGATGAGAGGAATTATTCGACGATTTCGACATCTCAGGAAGTGAGAGACACTATTAACTCCTTTCCTGCCATCTCCGAAATTGCGAACGGTCAGTTCTGCCGGTCCCGCTTGCGACACTCTCGCTTCGAAACGAAAGAAAATCGCGTCCGTCGGCCGCAGCCGACCTTGATCTTGTTCTAAAAACGACCGTTGATCGGCATCGTCTCCGTGGTCGCAGCATCCGTGGAGCAAGTGGCTAGAAATCGCATACGCATCGGTGTAACGAGTCGACAACCACGAGCCGCAATCAAACTGTCAAGAGTGCGTATAAGCGAACGTTTCGCCGCTAATAAGCCGCACCGCAGTGGCGTAGGAGATGGAGTTAGGGTGAGCGGGTTGTAACAAGACGTTGGATTGGGGTACGTTTTAGTTCACTTCATGGTTATTCGTGGAAAGATGATATTTTGGGAAATATTCCAAATCCGACGTTTCGACCTTTTCAGAACTATCTTCAGGTTTCTAGAGTATATATTCAGGGGAGAAAACGACATTCACCTCAGGTTAGGATGCCAATAAGAAGCACCGCTTGATGACGGCGACGCGGTCTTCAGTGGCGGAGGATCTGGGGTTAGGGGGGGCAGGTTATAACAAAACGGTGGATGGACGTACGTTTCAGTTTGGTGGATGTTTTTTCGGGTCATTTATACATCACTCGATTATTCGCTATGATTGTTTTGATGATTGTGAACCCAATGTAGTTTTCATGCCGTTTTGTTCTTCGAAGGAATTCTCAAAATATTCATTGATGACACATAATGCATTTTGATCATGGGTTGGAAAAAAGATGGAAGTGAGAGTAAATAGGGGTAATTGGGGTAAGGGGTATATATTATAATGATTTCAAAACATTATGATTTCGAACATTACTCAAAATTACCACATCTATACCACGTAACTCCTTCAAAACACAAATCGTCACCGTGGTATATTATGCATTGAATTAATCCAATTATCACTCTCTTTGACTATGTTTTTCACAATATTGTAACATAATTGGCATATATCTCCGATTTTTTTTTTTTGAAATATTGAATTCATTATTGCCAAAAGTTCTCTTTTTCAATAGTCCTTATAATATTTACAATATTGAAGCCATTACTACCTATAACTTTTTTGTTAAAGTTACTTTTATTATTATTGTGAATAATGGAAGGTATAAGTACGTATAATGAGAATGACACTGTTCAGTTTTGGATAATCAATGTTCTAAAATACAATCACCTGATACCATGTGATATCACTGGGCGTTAGTAATACCAAAAATACAGTGATATTTCAAGAAAATATCAGAAAAAACAGGAATTTTGAGGAAATTGGTATTTATATTGAAACAATCTAAAGTTTAAATCGTGAAAAACATGAAATTCACAGACCCGAAACATTTGGAACATATTGTTCTTCCGCATGATTTACAATTTGTACCTGCTCAAAAATTTCATCAACTTGATTTTTTGAGTCTTCGCTCCCCCCAGTCATCTTTATCGCTTCTTATAGAGAAAAAAAACTTTTCAGCAAAAAATATTTATTGTATGTGTAAACAAACACCCAGTGATACAATATGGTATCATTCCGCTTTATGTAGCCCCCAGAATCTTTTTGAATTTGAAATTTTCAGACCATAAAGGGGCTATTTTGCAAATATTCCAATGGAATTCAAAATAATTATACTTATTCGAAACGTATATACATTATGTTACTGAAAAGTAATTCACCAACAGGCAAGGGTAGCGGTGTGAGAACATATATTGAGAACTGAGATATGGAATTTTGGGAAATCAAACACAAGATTTCGTGATACCATACGGTTATCACTGGGCGTCAATGGGTTTTGGGGCAATGTTCCCGGATCTGCTCCGGAATAAAATTGAACTATCCCCGATATGAAATCAAGTGTCTTCCTGTTCATAAAATATACGCCTTGCCACAGACAAAAGATTTTGAAGAGATTGGAGAGACCAGGTGTCATTGCACTCGTGTCACGTTCTTGTATAATATAAAGGTTATATCTGTGAGAGTTACCAGGAATATTTTACAAAAAATCATCTCTGACTCAATCTGCTCTATAACCGTTTTTCCTATATACAAAATGGTTTATCATCAATCAAGTCATCATTATTGACGATCAGTTTGTTAACGAAATCCAATTGCAGTCTCAAGTTATGTACAACGGGCTATTGCGTCCTTGTCTGTTCCTGCCTCGCCACTGTATCTAGAGCTCCATGCAAGCCTAGATGTTCGTTTGTTATTCACGACGCGCTCTGCCCCGTTGAGTGGCGACATGTGTTATGATACATCCGCGACCCGGTAAAAAGTCATGTCCACAGTACTTGCCACTGGTTGCTGCAAATGCTGCTGACAGCCTCGATAAATATATAAGATGTTTTGTCGCCGGCTGACGAGCAGACCGCACTCGGGGGAATTTTCACCTGTCACAAATGGTGTCGGAGATTAGATTGGATGTATCAGTCCAGGAAGGCTTCCAATTTTTTGAAAGTTTTAGTTTTGTCGACGGATACAATCGGAATTGAGTATTTTTCGAGATGAGATACATTCACGGAAGATACGCTGGACATACTTGAGGGAATTTCGAAACTCGTTTCAAAGAACACAAAAACACGCAGATGATAGAAAAAAATCAGTTCTGCTCAAGATGTCATTTTTTGGATCGACAAGTACATGAAATCGTGTAATGTTCAAGGAACGGCACGATGTGATGACAAAGGAGCTCGTATAGGTTTGAGACATTTTCTGATTATTATTATGAGGATTTTGTGATTTGTGCTCCACTTGATGAAAAGACTTGACACCTTGGCATTGGTTGTTACAAATAAATAACAAAATGTTTTGTCAGATGTAGACAAATGGTATTGAAGATTGGATAAGATGTCTCATGCGGAGATAAAAAGAAACTATATTTCGGAAATTGTTTTCTTGCAGACGATTCAATCAGAATTTTCAGTCTGCTAGACATAATGAAGATATCAGGGGAATACATTGGGTTAATTTGATTGCAATTGAAAACTCGCTTCAAAGAGCACATAACACGCATATAATATGAATTCAGACTTGCTTGAAGTGCAATTCTTTTGAATCTCCTGATCCATATGAAATCAAAATCCTGTAATATTCACTAACAATGTGTAAACCAAATGAAAGATGGACTTTTCTCAATGGTTTTGAACTTTCGGAGATTGAAAAGTGTATGACGTACAGGTTCATCAGCCAACGCTTCGAAGAAATCCCAATTAGTAATCAAATAATCAAATTTCTGCAAAGAACACTTATTATATACAGAGTGTACGTTGGTTAATCTGTCATACATATTGAAACTCGTTTGATAGAACACATCACACACTTGAATAAAGAAGATCAGGATAATGATTTTCAATTCTCATGACTCTTGTCATGTTCAAAAAAATACATTTAACTCGTTTGAAATTTCATGAATCGAGAGAAATTGTTGATTTCGGACTGTCGTTTGAATCACCTGAAATCTTCTTTAGTTGATAATATCCAACACCTCTCATGACTTGTGCATCCAGGAATTTGTCGAATTGTTTTTTTTTCAGCTATTCTGTCATATATGGTCAACTGGTGATAAAATAAACCACAAAGATTTGTGAGATTTGTCTTATTTTGTGAGTAATACATTTCAGGAAGATTTTTAACAGATTTCGGAAGAACTCTCTGAATCTAGATCTACACTGTTATCTACCGGATTTTATAAGAAATTTTCATTCGTAATTTTACAAGATTAAGCTCAGTCAGTTCCCTATATGCTACTGTTTTTATAGTATTGATGAGCTTCTTGAAACACCATTTCCTGATTAGGTTTTGACTTTTCCCCAGAACCCGTGCAAACACCAGAAAATATTTTTCACATGATATTTTTACTCTTTCTACCTTACTCGACCTGGACAGAACAATAATTCATTGGCAATGATGTCAAATAAATATATCTACCTAACCGAGCTCAATTGAGACACGCAATATCGTACACGAAGAAGAATTGCTCTTGAGTGAAATTGAAAAAAAAGTTAACCTAATACTGGAAAGTTTTCAACATTTCCATTCCTGACAGAAATATCACAGTTTGTTGTACGATTCTGACAATGGTTTTACAAAACTGCCAATACATTTATCCCAAGTGGGATAAAGAAATTACTATACTATAAAACGATATTTGAACCGTTGTAGGTATGGACCATAATACATAACTGGTTGATAACATAAAGCGATAATTTCTGGGAATGGGCTAGGTTTAATCAATTGAAACTTTCAAGAAGGTTAAATTTCCAACTTTTTCTCACAAAATACCTTATGTTGGAGTCATGGTTGAACTCGGGACCTCCTGATTCTATGTCTATGTTCTATGTTCCTTCACACGTGTGTTGAGTGATCTTTCCGTTTGACCTATATATAACATCGAACATGACAAGCATGTCAATAAATGAACTCCTGACCTCCTTTTCATTTCTGATATATAAACTCAACTTGTAATTCGTTTTGAACGCCGTGTTTATAACCAGAAACCAATAAATAACCCGAGAGGACCTTGCATCTGCGCATATCTGCATCCGGGGAATGCAGCTCCATCCAGGCGGCACAAGGAAAACTTTTTGCTTCCCGAGCGATTATTTCCGGGAATGGGCCAGATTTAATCAATTGAAACTTTCAAGAAGGTTAAATGCCCAACTTTTTCTCACAAAATGCCTTATTTTGAAGTCATGGTGAACTCGGGACCCCCTTATTATACGTCTATGTTCTATGTTCTTTCCCACATGTGTTGAGTGATCTTCCCGTTTGACCTATATGAAACATCGGACATGATCCGCATGTCTCCTGACCTTCATTTCATTTCTGATATATATAAACTCAACTAGTTATTCGTTTTGAATGCAGTGTTTATAAACAGAAACCAATAAACAACCCAAGAGGCCCATACATCTGCGCATATCTGCATCCGGGGAATGCAGCTCCATCCAGGCGGTACAAGGAAAACTTTTTGCCTTCCCGAGGGATTATTTCCGGGAATGGGCTACATTTAATCAATCGACACTTTCAAGAAGGTTGAATTTCAGAACTTTCTTCCCAAAATGCCTTATTTTGAAGTCATGATCGACCTCAGAACTCAATGATTTTGTCTATGTTCTATGTTCTTTCACACGTGTGTTGAGTGATATTTCTGTTTGACCTATATGAAACATCGAACATGACAAGCATGTAAAAAATGTACTCCTGACCTCTATTTCATTTCTGATATATAAACTCAACTTGTTATTCGTTCTGGATGCCGTGTTTATAATCAGAAAAGAATAAACAACCCGAAAGGTCCATGCATCTGTCCATATCTGCATCCGGGGAATGCAGCTCCATCCAGGCGGCACAAGGAAAACTTTTTGCCTTCCCGAGCGATTATTTCCGGGAATGGGCCAGATTTAATCAATTGAAACTTTCAAGAAGGTTAAATGCCCAACTTTTTCTCACAAAATGCCTTATTTTGAAGTCATGGTGAACTCGGGACCCCCTTATTATACGTCTATGTTCTATGTTCTTTCACACATGTGTTGAGTGATCTTCCCGTTTGACCTATATAAAACATCGGACAGGATCCGCATGTCTCCTGACCTTCATTTCTGATATATATATAAACTCAACTAGTTATTCGTTTTGAATGCAGTGTTTATAAACAGAAACCAATAAACAACCCGAGAGGTCCATACATCTGCGCATATCTGCATCCGGGGAATGCAGCTCCATCCAGGCGGTACAAGGAAAACTTTTTGCCTTCCCTAGGGATTATCTCCGGGAATGGGCTACATTTAATCAATCGACACTTTCAAGAAGGTTAAATTTCAGAACTTTCTTCCCAAAATGCCTTATTTTGAAGTCATGATCGACCTCAGAACTCAATGATTTTGTCTATGTTCTATGTTCTTTCACACGTGTGTTGAGTGATCTTTCCGTTTGACCTATATGAAACATCGAACATGACAAGCATGTAAAAAATGTACTCCTGATCTCTATTTCATTTCTGATATATAAACTCAACTTGTTATTCGTTCTGGATGCCGTGTTTATAATCAGAAAAGAATAAACAACCCGAAAGGTCCATGCATCTGTCCATATCTGCATCCGGGGAATGCACCTCCATCCAGGCGGCACAAGGAAAACTTTTTGCCTTTCCGAGCGATTATTTCCAGGAATGAGCTAGATTTTATTAATTGAACCTTTCAAGAAGGTTAAATATCCAACTTTTTTTCACAAAATGCCTTATTTTGAAGTCATGGTTGAACTCGGGCCCCCTGATCATATGTCTATGTTCTATGTTCTTTCACACGTGTGTTGAGTGATCTTCCCGTTTGACCTATATAAAACATCGGACATGATCCGCATGTCTCCTGACCTTCATTTCATTTCTGATATATATAAACTCAACTAGTTATTCGTTTTGAATGCAGTGTTTATAAACAGAAACCAATAAACAACCCGAGAGGTCCATACATCTGCGCATATCTGCATCCGGGGAATGCAGCTCCATCCAGGTGGCACAAGGAAAACTTTTTGCCTTCCCGGGCTCGTCATATCTGGCTGTTATGACGATCAGAAACACGTGTGTTCGCAGATCTGGCCGCCGATACGCGCCATAACTCTTCTCGACAATGGCTCGAAAAACAAATGCCGAACAACTAGTTTTCATATCACTCTCGACCATCCCTCGATGAATTATTTATTTCGTGTGAATCCACAGGCAAGAATGCTCCCTCACGTGTAAGAATGGACACTATGAAGGTGACCACCTTAATGTTCTTCAATAAATATCGGCTTGGAAGAGCGGAGCGGCTTTTTAGTGGCGGCGGTGCTCGTAAAATGTTGAAGGAGAGAAGGGGAGGTGGATGGAAATCGATGGGGAAGGAGAGTGTCTGGTCTTTTTCATAACTGATCGAATGGTATAGAATCGCACATCGTAGAATCCCGATTTCAGATTGGTCTTTTTTTTATATATGCAGATTCACACGAAAGGAAAGACCTGTAATATTCAGAGAACACCGCGTGAATGAAGAGACAGGAGATACGAATTAACATTCACTTTGAACTCCTGAAGTTTGTAAGCCTCAGGAAAAACCTCTTCTGGCAAGGAGTTCGTTCCAAAGCTCAGCTGTTCTATTGAAGAAAGATCCCTGAGCAAGAAAGGTTCGACAAGTCTCCAAGCTCACAACAAAGGGGTGGGAATTCTGTACTCGTCGAGTAATCCGTGTAGATATTGCCAAGGGTGGAACGATTGATATTAATTCAGAAGAGCACCGACCCTGAAAATAGCTATAGAAGAGAGACAAGTCTCTGACCCTTCTACGATGTTTCAATGAAGTGGGCGAGTCTGTGAGCGAAGAATCACCAACAAGACGGATTGCCTTTCTCTGAATAGAATCGAGAAGCCTCAATGAACGTTTTGCTGCCAAACTCCATACATGAGAACAGTATTCCATGACAGGTCGCATCTGAGCCTTGTAGATCATTAGAAGCTGAAGAGAAGTGAAGTATTTCTTCTTTCTAGTTACTCCTGACATCTAAATACTAGATGATGATAGATCGGCTTTTCTTGGGAAGAGACATGCCTGGGTTTTCGTAGCATTAAATTCCACCAAGTTCATGTTACCCCATTCTATTATTTTCATCAAGTCGTCGTTGATTTTATTGAGGTGAATGTTTCTTTGAATTTTTGTTTCTCGAGCTTATATGGGGACTCTGGAAGAGAAACTGGTATGAAGAGTACTGTCGTCCGCAAAACTATGTATCGAACAAGATGTTTTCCCGAGGAGCAAATCATTGATATGAAGCAGAAACAAGGTGGGCGCCAGAACTGAACCCTGTGGAACACCTGCATTTATTGGGAGAATATGAGATGACACTACATCAAAAACCACATACAGAGACCTATCTGATATGCATATACCGTAAAAAACAAGTGTAGAAAAGTGCTGTGAAAAATTTTTCACGAGATATAAAAAGTTGCGAATGAGAAATTGCATTTTTGCTCGTGTTACATACTAGCAACTTTTTCTACACACGCTTTTTGCTGAAAGTAATACTATACTCTGATATCTCCCACTGATCTACAATCGAACGTTGTCTACAAAATTAATTGTAATAATTGCACTAAATGTTATGTGGGTCAAACAGGACGATATTTGAAAAAACGAATCTCTGAACACGACAGAGACACACGAAAGCTGAATGTCAAAAATCACACAACCTTAGTTGCACACACTAGAGAAAATGGCCATACTTTTGAATTTACAAAACCTATCATTCTTGATCAGAAATCTTCTCTGTCAAAAATGTTATTTAGTGAAATGATACAAACTCTTCACCAAGACAGCGTTAATACAAGAAGAGATATAGAAGGATTGAATACGGCTTATTATAATCTGATAAGTCAGCTACCGAAATGATTCTTTATCATTATACGGTCTTTTCAACAATCAAGTTTGGTTTTGTTTTCTTCCTATCAGCATTCATAAGAACTACAGCCATTCCATGAATTTTATTTCAGTATTCGTTTGTCCCATGCTCAATGTGGATTTGTTTGTACCTAGAGTGTGTATCTAAAATGTCTGTTTTATACATAGTTTTAATATTTTTACTCTGGAAAACTGATTTTTGGTAAGTATTTTTAAAATTTTTTTTTCATTAATCAACATTTTGAACCCCTGAAAATGTTCCAATAGTTTGTTGGCATTCTCTTATTTTATTTATATCCTGCCACTTCAACACGAAACTCATTGTTATAGAGCCGTGATGATGAATTTATTAAAATTCAAAACGTTGGCAAAAAAACAATAGTTTTTCTTTAATCGAATTGATCCCAATCCTACCAATACCACCATCGAAGAATTTAACTCTGGATCACCAAACCTACCAAAACAATAATACTATACCATAAAACGGAATCAAAGTCAGTGACTCGTTCTTAGCTTCATGGTGCCCAAGAGAAGCGAATTGTCGATTTTAGCATTGAATATATCTAAAATACAGTAGAGGTAGAGGCTTCTCTTTATTCGGATAGTTCTTCAAAATATGCCAAAATTATACTTTCAGAAACACTTTCAGTTTTGTATTTTTTCTTCCAATCCATAAACTGTTTGTATGCAGTTTCATATTATTCTGTTGACGTTGGAGGTAGTAAATTCAATGGCAATGAATTAACTTGTTCTCTTATAGATCTGGCGGAGTATTTTCAATTTTTGAACTATCGCTATCCATTTCAGTTATAGTCTCATCTGAAAAATTCTGGGACAAAAATATTCTACAAATGATACGATAGTGGGTATACGAGACAAGAGTAGTGATGACAAAAATTGGCACAGTATGTCACTTAGCGGCACATTAGTGTGAAATTTTAATCATTATTAGAAATAATCATGTTCATGAAAGTAATACTTTGCAAAAAAGCGTGTTTTGGAGTGCAGATATTTATATTTCAATATAAATATTCAATTCTGATGATTAATTCAAACTGCCTATTGCAAGATGCCATATTGATAATAATATCTATCCCAAGTGTGCATAATGCTCTTTGAAACGTCTTATCATAGCTCGTTGGCTCTGTCCAATGTATTTAATGTTGCAATCTTGACAACTGAATTCGTGAATTCCCGACTTTTCTGTGTTTTCCAATTCCTCATTGGGATCACCTGGGATTAATGTAATCTCTTGAAAGCTGAGAGTTACATATTTCACTTTCATATCTACTTTTCAAAAAATCTCTTCAAGTCCTGTATGAGATTCATATGGAATAACTATAAACTTCTGGTCTCGGTAGTGTAGTGGTTAGCATATCTGCCTATCAAGCGGAAGGCCAGGATTCGAGTCCTCGCCAGGCCACCGTGCTGGGTAATCGCACGTTAAAAGGTAAGGCCTCGTTGATCCATTGCTCGCACAAGTTTCGACTTCTGAGGGTTGACGTTCGTCAACTGGTTGACGGAACGAACATTTAAAAAAAATTTTTTTCACAACTCTCACCTTCTCCAAAAAATTCCCCGTTTCTTTCCCTGATTTCACATTTTGAAATTAACGTATCCACTATCTATAGGTCGGAACCTGTACGCATCCAATGAGTATATTTTTCTATTTGATATCTGAAATCAAGAGATATCACTTCTCTTCTGAGGATGTTGGCACAACAGCATTCACTGCGAGTAATATTATTTTTTGTATCACTTCAATTGTCATCTGTTAATGATAGTTTTTCGATGATGCTGTGGAAGAAATATAACTGCACGGAAAGGAGATACTCTTAAAAAAAATCGCAAGGCCCATAAATGAGTTATTTTATTAAATTCCCTCATGAATTGCTACGATATTTTTTATATTTCTTCGCAGAAATCGATGTTTTGAAGTTGGTTCCTGAAAAAAAAGCTCTGATATTAGATATTCCATGTATTTTTCATGGGATGATTCCATACATTATTTGCTTGTACTTTAACAGACTATTTTCAATTCAAGTAATGTTGTCATGATCCTCACTTATTGCCACGAGTTCGTCATTTTGAGAAAAATCAAACCAAAAACGCCCTGTCCACAAAATGTTCAGCTTCGAAAACGAATGAAGAGTGCAAACCGTGTCTTTCTGGTTACTCAACTGTTCGTCCCTCCAAAGAATTACCCTTTTAGAAAGTATTTCCGAAAACCCTTTTTATTCACCTCTGCACTACTCTTTCAGCCCTTTCTTGAGAAAGTAGGCCAAACGCGCACAATGCCCTAGCTGTCAGATAAAATTAATATATTTCAAGCCTTCCTTAGACTATATTGGCAAATATCGTTCCATAATTCTGGGGCGTGAAATATTGCCATCAAGGGTTGTTATGAAGCATAATAGGAGGATGCTCCCTCAACAGGTGGTACAGTTATAATTTATAGTTGGCAGTTATTAGCGTCAGTTGTGAAAAGATAATGATCGTTGTAGACTCTTGGTCCGATTGAGATTTATTTTTACGTCTGGGATGGCATTGAAGCGAATTTGTGTAGTGATGTCAACGTTTTTGTGTTGAACACGCACCTACATGTCTTTTTGTAGGTAGGATGAAGTATGGGTTACGTATAAAACGTCGTGAAATTTATTTCAATTTGCGAAAAATCCTCAGTTTACGAGGAATTTTAGATTAACAAAGATGTTTTGTGCTGGATCCTTTCTGTTATTGTTGAATGAATATTCATTTTTCCACTTGGTCTGTGAGCTGGAGCAAGATCAAAACAAGAGGTATCAGAATGGTAGCTCATCCTGAAAAGGAGCTTGTTAGACTCATCAAGCGTAGCCAAATGATCAGATGAGACTTTTTCGAAAATTTCAGCAGGAATTGAAAAAAAAATGAGAAGATATTGATTTTGTTTCGTAGATTTTTGAGTTTGTAACCTACCACAATCTGAAAAATAAGAATTAATATTGGAATCTATACAAGTGTAGAGGGGCAGATTTTCAATCTTCCCCAAAAAGTTGCTGAGTCTATTGAAAAACAGTTCTTTCTGGATAGAACAAGTCCAAAACTCCGTCCAAAGTCCGTTCTCAAAACTTCTGGGCGAATTCCTTTTCAAGTGCAAATATTTCAATATCGATTCTTATTTTTTCAGATTGTGGTAGGTTACAAACCCAAAAAACTACGGAACAAATATTGATCCACCACAAAAAATGACGTTCAAACAATAGATTGATTTTACATTGACTTTACTGGATGGTTTCATTCTTCATATCAGTTTGTGAATAACTCGTTTTGCAACTAGAGTATACGAAATTTTCTAGGAGTTGTGGTGGAAAATTCAACTATTTGTTTCAATTTCAACCATTTTCAGAGCAGCTGTTTTCGAAACTGAAGTTATTCACTATATTAATAGCTTTGGTGTCCGAAAGCTACCCTATTTATATTTTGATTGATTTCTTTTGATAAAGCTTTCTCAATAGATATATGAAATGTCTTTGAGACCAATAATAATAACGATATGGGATCTATGTACGAAAAAAATTCAAAATTAATAGACATTTCGATGTCATTCATTATCTGACTACTGAAACGAGTATTTGTTGATGATATGATATTAAGATCATCTTTAGTTTAATGGGGAGAAAGAAGTTTTTGATTCTTGGCAATAATGAAGTTCCTGTCCATTAAATTAGAAGCAAATTAGGTACTGATTTACTTTTTGCGACCTTGCTATCAAAATAGATTCCAATTCAAGAACCATCATATAGATGATTTTATAAAAACCTTGAGAACCAAGTTGATATTATAGGCGAGAGTCATTTGAATACACCATATTATGCATGGTGGAGTTTCGTTTGCAATAATAATATGCTATAGTCAGTTGGGGAACATATTTTCTCTACGGCTATATCACAGAACTGCTCTATCTGTCTTACTGTTCTTGATAGAACAATGAGATACATTGTATGTCTTTGATTCCATTTCCTCACCTGATAACACAATGACCCCATTGTGTTACAGTTGTAGTTATTATTACACAATAAATCAGGTCCCCCATCAAATTTCAAATAATGACAGCTGTATTTACATATTCAATTATACCTGCATGGAAATTTTGAATGACATCGAATTTGAAGTTTATGTTCCCCCTTCTAGTTTTTTTTGGTTCTCACCCTACCACAATCTGAAAAAATGAGAATAAATATAGATATACCAGTGTAGAAGGGCAGATTTTCAATCTAGCTCGATGAGCTTCTGCGATAATTGAAAAGCTTCTTCAGAATGGAAAACGTTCATTCAGTCAACAACTTCTCATATATCTCAAATTTGTCCATAAAAAATATAAGAACTGATATTTATTGAATGACTTATCATTGATGTTTCGAAAACCAAATCCTCTTCCGTTTTTAGCGAAAGATTGAAAATCTGCTCTTTCACACTTGTATAGATTCCAATATTAATTCTTATTTTTTCAGATTGTGGTAGGTTAAAAACCAAAAAACTAGAAAAAAGAATCCAAACACGACAAAATAATTTCATTCAAAAAGTTCATGTTATTTGAATCATTTAGATTTTATCTGTTGGAGCCGTAGAAAAAGTATGGTATATAACTCGCATGGAACGCTAATTTCCCACATGCTGATTTTCAACATGACCCATACTCGTGAGAAATAACTATAATTCCTTACTCGTTAAAGAATATACTTTTTTCACAAATCACTGGGAAATTATGACATTCCAACAAAATTCCTTGAATAAAAAGTAAAGATCCCTTCATAGTGAGCAAATGATATTTCCTTACAGTTATTAGCGTCTTTCATAAATAATTGAAAACACATTGTTTATTTGCGATAGTCCATAAAACGTACTTCTCTCTTGATTTTTTTTGCAATAATTCTTATAAAGCAGCTGCCTCAACCAGCTCTGAAGGAATCCCAAGAATGGAAATTTCATCATCACTTATCATTTCACTTTCGAGAACACCAGCAATTGAATTCATAAACGTCAAGTTTGACAATTCAACCTTTATACGTTTCCATAGTAACCCAAGTAATTTCATTACGATTTTCAAAGCACCATTCATTTGTGAATTGAATTATTCGCGATTTTTCCAAAATTAATTGATATCTATCGAATTTCAAACGATTGACAAAAAAATTGTGTATTTACCTCTATTTATCATTCTTGGACTCTGTGTTGCTGAGTCTCGGCTTGCGCCTAGACTTAACAATCTCCGCAGTCTTCCAGGAATGTTGGGCCTTTCCTACCTGGTGGAAAATGTACTATTTATCCACGAAAAGAGCATGTTTTTTAGCACAGGATGATTTTTTATGTATTCGGGAAGATGGTATATACTGGCGCTTTCAGTGTTGCGATATTGTTTCAGACAAACCTATAGACAGGGTGTAGTTATTCAAAATAACGCCTCAAGGGTGCGCTTGTGGTTGAAATTCCAGAAAATTTTATAGATCACTCGATCCATGGAACACGTTGTTGCCAATACAAGCACTTTCGGTCAGAACAGAGAATAGAACGCGAGATTAATCTGAGGCTGATGAAAACAAACTTCATCTTCAATGATCTACCTCCAAGAATCATCTCATTTTCTAGTATATTCAATAACCATTTGAAAATTCTGTAGTGATCATTAAAAAAACAAAACAAGTTTGCTGGCAACAACATTCTAGAGTGTGCAGGCGTTCTGAATATTCTATAAATCAGTGATATGTGTTTTGAATATTCTCAGTTCAACCCAGATTTCAAAAAATGATAATGATTTCCCTCACCATTTTCTCACCTAACATATCCATGAAATTTGATCACAATTCTCACTCCTATTCGCTCACACGCATTAACGTGAATAATATTCGGCTGAATTGTGATACAACTTTTAAACCGAGCCTTTGAATTGAGATCACAATATTATATTGCTCAAATGAAAATATCAATAATTAACTATTTTTTCAGCACATAGACCAGAATTCGCAACACATAGCCACTTGGCAAGACAGGACGAGCACAATTGTCATCTCAACTGCGAGAGTGACGATACCTGGCGAATTTTTTCAGTTATTACCACGGTCTACGTCATTAATTCTTGATCAAGTAGGCCAGATCGTTCGTCTGATTCGCTGACAATCTTTTATATGGAGTGAAAACACCAGTATATAGCCATCCTAATATTCGGTAATCGGTTTCGTGAACACCCGGTATAACCCTCAAAAAAGCTTCACCAAAACACACCTAGATCGCATCGAAATCTGCCCGGAAAACGGAACAACACGATATGAAAGTCATACAAACGTCCCAACCCTTTTGCAACCCCTGGAATAAAACTTGCTCCCTGGGGACGCTGGGGGTCTGCTCTGTACGGGCTTTCGAATTGTCACGGTCACACTTTCATGTTTACATAGCTATAAACGAGTGTTCAATATTCCCTTCGATGGCCAACATGTATTATGTAGTATCGATCTGCTTCTCATCTGGATGTCCCGAAGTGAACAGGGTGGGGTGGATGCTCAAATTCTCGTGACAAAAATTGGGGAGAGGATGTTTCAGCAACCGTTGCATTTTTTCAAAAAAAAAGATTCTGATTATTAATAATTATTATAATTGTTTGTTTGGCCATTTAGGTACAAGACGTACATATGATAGATTACAAAAATACAATAAACGATGAACAAAATGTTCAAGTTACAATGAAAATACGAGTACTTGTATATTTGAAACATCAAAGGAAGCAAGATAGCAAAAAGGAATGTCTACATAAAAATACCCAAGTTACAATTTTTTATCATATAAATACTATCCATTTCATTCAATTTCAATATACTTGAGCAAGAACCAGCGATTTCTGTGTGATTCAACACCCGTCACGTCATACACCTAGCCAAGGGAATAGCTCTTCTAGGTAGAATCTTGTTTCCGTTGTGAATGAATAACAGTAATGCTTCATTTTCTTCTTGACGAATTATATTATGTGAAAGATTCGTCAAAAAGTCTGATCAGGATAAAGGAAACAGAAAACAAAACAATCCAGAAACATCTTTGAATGGTATATACCTACCATCAGCAGAGGGTATTTCTGAAGAAAATGATTCTACTTTTTTCATAGAAGTTTTGTATTCTTTTTTTCATTCGGGAATAAAAAACAGAACTTGATTTTTTAACGAAACAGAATTTCCTTTTTCACGAAATAATTGTTTTGATGTTGTGATTTTCCAAATCCTATTTACTACCACCTTTGTGTTTCTTATTTTCTCACTGACTAAAATAACTCTTCAAGTCATGTGCCAATCAGTTGAAGACGATTTCATTTCCTCAGGACTATTCTTTTAGATAATATAATCCAAGTGTATCTGTACCTCTAGCACAACCGTTCTATTCTGTTCCAGATGTATGACCTATATAATGGCGGACAAGATTATAGATGCAAGCAGAAGTCTGCGAATTCACCAAAATATACAAGTACTCTTGAAGAAAATCAAAGCAGAACTTCTGAAAATTTGGAGCTGCGATGAAGATATAAATACTTGGGATTCTCAATTGACTTGAGATTCCAAACAATATCTTCCAAGATAACTGACAGGTGAAAACTCTGATGGGGGCCTGATCACAACAGATTTTTAGCAAAAAGCAAACGATGGAAAATTGGAAAACCTGATGAGATGCCATTGAAAACAGTGCTCCAACTGATTCGGAGACAAATTACCTACTGCGCATTGTAATACCAATAATTTGACAGTGGAATAACCATTAATTTGGAATAGCGTATAATAATGATAATAATAATATTCATGTGCCCCATATGTGGAAATTATAATGACAATTTCATATATCTGTTTGTTTTGGGTAAATAAACGAGAAGTTCCATGATAACCGTAAGGTTGTGCATAAGAATTTGCTTTCAAATTATTACTCAAAACTTTATATCTGACAGAGAAAGGTAAACTTTGTAGGTATATACATATATTATGTTTACATACGTGCACACCCAAAAACACATGAACCATACAAACACCTCACAAAAACACTACTCGTACTTGTGTAATTATATCTTCATAGCTTTGAGCCTTAAACATTCGATTCTAGAAGGTATTCTCAATAAAAATATCACACATTCCCGAACCATAAAATGCCTTGAACTCATGAGCCATATGAATAGCACACGGGAATAACGATGAATGTCCAAAAACCATAAATATTCGGGAATTAAAAGCTTTTTGAGAGGAAAAATATTATGTATAGAAATAAATTTGGTGATCAACGAAATTTCATCATTTTTCCAGTGTACTCTTCATATGTTTTATAGATAATGAAATTCACATTTTACCATAAATGTAATATTGTATGTAAGGTCTGGCTATCCATTGACGTGATATAAGCTTTAGAAACTTGTTTTGACCATTTTCAAAGAGTTTATTTTTATATAACCCTGTAGATATCTGGGAGATGGTTCAATTTTTAGAGCTTTGTCCAACTCATCTATTCATTTCATTCAAGAGTATGTTTGGTTTGGTTCCAGTTTCATAAAAATGTTCAGTTCATTCTATCAAAGGTTTGTATTTGAATAGATATACTATAGCATTAGATACATGCAAATTCCTGAGATCAGATATTATAGTTTCGTCGTACAGGTCCTTCGAAGGATATGCGATTTGAAATAGAGAACACAAGAACGGGATGATGGTCTTCTTTTGCATACAAAAGTCTGGAATTCAAGTGTAGTGTTTCTTTGATGCAACTTTCTAACAGTATGTGAAAGATCGCACTATCGATCGTTTTTCAGTTCAGTTTCGATTATTCTTCCGAAGAATGTTAATATAGCGAAACTCTTGTCGAGAGTGAAGCGAAAGTTCTTCCGGATTGGTGTTAGGCTATTCGAGATTTTGTGAAGAAAGTTTCGCCCTTTAAAAACAAGAAAAACAAGAATTTCAATCAACTCAAGATAATCACGTATTATGAATCAATATAATCGGAAATATTGTCCTCGTTTAATATAGAAACCAGCTCAAGCCTTGTACAATTCTCTGCATATTCTTCATCAAAAATCAAACCTGCCCACTCGATCGACATCACGAATAACAACCTCCGCTCCGCATACTCCCATGACACAACAATAAGGGATTTTAATACTGCTCCCTCTGCGCATTTTCCAATAAATCTGTCAAATCGGACAGCGAGGCTAGATGCAAATGCGGGCGTATGATATTTGGCGTTTCTCCATTCTTTCGGCTGACGTTGTCACAACGCGGACGGACGGGGCAACGCGAATAAATGACCATCGGCTGCCGCAAAGGCCACGATGACAGATATGCATGATATGCCCGTGGAAATATTAATATGGAATCGAGAAGATGAAAGGGGCACGGATCCGGGTTAGCTATGACGCGCCTGCGATGCGCAACTGTTTGGCATCTACGAATGATTGCGGATGGGTTTATGGCGGTCGGAGATGCATTTATTGATGTGTAGCAGGGAATTGATCGATTCATTTTTGTCTATTCGGGACAGAAGGAATCGATAGATTAGAAATAGAACAATACAAAAGTATTTGTTAGGAGATAGGACCCTTTTCATTTGTTGAAGTTGTAGGAAAAAGATCTCTGGTACTCATCGTGATTTTTTTTCACGAAATATCCGTTGGAAATTCTGAAATGTTACTATTTGAAATAGTGGAAATATTTCGAATGCATTTATCAATCGATTCAGCAAAGATTCATTGGGGTCAACCACTCAAGTACCTTACTCTCATTGTAAACGTGGGAATATTACGATATCTATTTGACCGTTATCAGGTGGGGACGATTCCTCATTTCATTTTTTTGAATTACACACAACGCTTTTTTGGAACCAATTAGAAACTTCATTATTCAAGTAATGAACCAATTACTACTACTACGTTTGCTTGAATTTGGATGACAATGTTCTTAGCTGAGTGGTGATGGATATGACTTCCATTGTCTATATTACTAACTCCATTGAAACTTGTGAACTAAAAGTGGAAATGACTCATTAGATTTCAAATCGAAAAAAAAACAAATAAAAAATGCATTTCTGGTCGAATAATAGAATCAAAGATATGACTGATCAAAGAAAATAATGAGACAAGATCCCATCAAGTTTTGATCCCATTTCATCAGAGCTCTTTAAGAAATATACAAAATTGTATAAAATCTTCATATAAAATACATCGATATTCTCATCTGAATGAATACTTTTTTGATAACTTTTCTCGAATAATACTTCGATAGGGAGCTATTCTATCATTGTGACAACGAAGGAAGCTAACGATGCCATTTGCTACTCATACATTTACCTATTTGTCTTTGTACTTTTTCTTTTTTTTTTTTGTTGCGTTTAGCAATAATGATACTTTTCTCAAGAAGAGTGGATATGGTGGCCATATCGCACGAAAACGAAGTTTGCGCACGATGCCATTGGCAGACAACATTGATTGATACCCTGATGATATCAATGGAATTGACAGTAACGAAGATTTGGATTTCGTAAAGGAAGCCGGGGTTTTGAAAATAGAATTTTATACCTAATACGACGGGAAAATCGAGATATTTCAATTATTATTGCTAAAGATAGTACAACATTCGTTGCTAACATCCATGTGTAAGATTGATTTTTGTTACTTTCAGAGATAACCAACTGAAATCATTGATTTTTGAAAATGTATTCCTGATAAAGTTTCATGATTTGGTAGACAGCTCAGAACTGTGACGTTTCTACAAGGTTGTCCCTGGCAACCAAGTATTCCGTTCTCTGTGATCGGAGGAATTCATATCACCTTGTGATGAAATCATATTTATTCAGTTGACTGGAATCGCCTAGTTTAGTAAACTATAAAGGAATGAGTTATTACGAGTAGCAGTAGAAAAAATATTTTTTTATTATTATTGTATTGCTTGCCAATCAAGTGAATGAACTATCATCAAGCTTTTTATGTACAAAACCCACGATCTATCAAGCGCCGGATCTACCTCTTCCGAAATCACTTTTTATAGGAGTCATTTTGTTCTTTCGAGGGTAATCCTTTTGAATTGATACTAAGATACTGCTAGTTCATCAAACCAATTAACGCAACCAAAACACATGACTCATCAAACGCCAGATCCACTTCCTTCCTACAAAATCGCTTTTTGTAGAAGGCATACTGTTGTTTTGAGAGTAATCCTTCTGGAATAATTAGTATTATATGTTGCTAGTTCATCAAGGAAAGTAAGTATCATCAACCTTTTCATCTACAAAACATACGACTTAAGGTGGCTATATACTGGTGTTTTCACTCCATATAAAAGATTGTCAGCAAATCAGACGTCTGATCTGATAAGGAATCGATGACGTAGACCGTAGTAATAACTCAAAAAATTTGCCAGGTATCGTCACTCTCGCAGTCGAGATGACAGTCATGTGCACGTCCTGTGTTGCCAAGTGGCTATGTCGTGGCAAATTCTGGTCTATATGCTGAAAAAATTAGTTGATTGTTGATATTTTCATTTGAGAAATATAATATTGTGATCTCAATTCAAAAGCTCGGTTTAGAAGTAGTATCACAATTCAGCCGAATATTATTCACGTTAATGCGTGTGAGCGAATAGGAGTGAGAATTGTGATCAAATTTTATGGATATGTGAAGTGAGAAAATGCCATTTTTCTGGTGAGTGAAATCATTATTATTTTTTAAAATCTTCTGGGTGGAACTGAAAAATATCTAAAACACATATCACTGCATTCATAGAATATAGGTTATTTAATATACTAGAACGTAAGATTATTCTTCGAGGTAGGTCATTGAAGATGGAGTTTGTTTTCATCAGCCTCAGAATAATCTCACCTTCCATTCTGTGTTCCAACCAGAAGTGATCTGTATCGGCAACAACGTGTTCAATGGATCGAGTGATCTACAAAATTTTTAGGAATTTCAACCACAAACGCACCCTTGAGGCGTAATTTTGAACAACTACACCTTGTCTACAGGTTTGTCTGAAACAATATCGCACCAGTACATAGCCATCTTAATACGACTCATCGAACGCCACCTCCTTCAAAATCGCATCTTCTCGCCGCGACATCATCGAAAAATAATCGCCGATTTATGAATAGGCGAGCGCGGCCAGCAAGCGCCGCTTCTCAATGATCGCCTAGCCACCCCCTCTCCGCGCGCAGGTAAACCGAGAAGGCGGCGCTTGCCGTGCCGCCCGAAGCCGTCACTTAGTCAAACGCCGATCGCCGAAGCGGACGATCGCCTACGACGACGCTCAATTGTCGCACGACGTTCAATTGTCGCCCGGCCACCTGGACGGAGACCCTGCGTGCCTTACCGGCGGTGTTTTCGCCTTATCGCGGGACGCCTTGCGCGCCGATCGCGACCGAAGCTCCTCGGGGGGTGCGCGACGCGCCGCCCTTATCTTCTCTCCCCTCCACGACGGCCGGCGCTCGTCAGAAGGCATCGCGACGCCGAAGAGATAGTACTATGAGTGCGGAGAGCTAGTGTTTGTCATTTTTTTTTCGACGAGTGGAGACAGTGACTGTGCTGTGATTATGTCGCGCAGGAAGCAGGCCAGGCCCAGCAGGCTGCTCGAGGACGAAGAAGGTCCTGCCACGGGGTTTCCTGCTGTCCAGACCGCTATCGGTAAGTCGGACGACTTGCCGGGTTATCGGTGACCAGATGTAATGTAATACGCGAGATTGGTGATAGCATTCACGTCGAGGTCGGAATTCCACGAGAGCCACCTGGATGGTTTTGTCGCCGTCTTCTTCGGGGCATTAGTGTCTGAGGAGGAGGCATTATGGGTCACGTAATTTAATTAACGTCTTTTCGGAGATTATCTTTCGCCGCAGGAGAAGTTATTGACGATGTTAGGTCGTAGGTTGAGGAAATTATAAATGAATGGGTATCAACAAACACTTCTGGTTGATAAATATGATGGAAACCGTGGATATTCTGAAGAGTTTAACGATTTCGTCAGGTGCGATTGGTGGTTCAAAATCCGTTCGTTCTACACAAAAGTTTTTCGGACGAATATCCAAACAAAACTTCTTGTTTAAGTTAAGATATACTTACAATTCCATTGTCTTAATGTTCGAGTCGATTTTTTTCTAACAACCCCAATATCAAAATATAATTTTAATCAATCATTTGGCATTCAGGTGCAAGTCGTACAAATGGTAGGTGACAAAAATATAAGTGAAGATGAAAAAATCATCAAGTTATAATATATACAACAATGAATGAAGAAGGATCCTGCAGACTATAATAACATTTGTCAATTAAAAATGTTTAAGAATCTGTACAATATATATATGAATTGTTTTCGAGCATTTCATGCTATCAGGCAACTTGTTTTGAAAGCTAATTGAATTTAAGAGCGGAGAATTTTGAAATTCAGCAATCCTGTGAATATCAACAGTAGTAATTAGTTGTGAAAATTGAAAAATTATTTGTTACACAGTTCGCACAGTCGAAGAGAAAAGATATATTGATGGTGCAGACAGTCGCTTCATCTTTGAATTTTTTAATCTAACTCACTAGATCACCACTTATTTTGCTGATAGAAGCGATTATCATCATCATCAAGGAAAGGCTCCATTACATTGAAGTCATTAGGTTTCATACATTGTGAATGGTTGGTTATAATGAAGGAATATTTTTTTGGTGGTGATGTTGAAAACACTAAACACATCTCATAGCACATTGATGGAAGAATATATTTCATTTTGAACTTCGAGGAAATTAGTTCGAAGAAGAAATTGTTGAATAGCTAATTTAGATATCAGTTTCCGTGTTGTGTAACCCATTTATGAAACTCATGAAAATGCAAACAATTTATAAAATCGTATAAAGGAGCACTCATTAAATTTAGATGAATTGAAAATTATGTTAAAAATGAACATAAAAGGCTTGTGAAAATACCTATTCATTGACAATCCTCGTAAAACTTACGAGAGTTTCAAAAATTGTGAAATGATTAATTGAAGAAATTGGTTGTGATGATAAGAACACGGACCTAGGAAAAATTAAGTGGTGCGTTTATAAGACACATGCTCCAGGAAACTTTTCCAACCTCAAAACATCACACCATTTTGAATAAATTCAAAAAGTGCATACCTAATTGAGTATACCTCCGTTGGTAAATAATAACCATGACAGTGAAATATATTGAAATTCAAAAATCAATTCTACTCAGAATAGAAAACCAATGAATCATATCTCAAACATTAAATCAAATTCAACATAATTATTCGACAGAAGTATTCATTTTCATGTTTATACTCAAAATATTTCCATAAAGTTCATAAAATTGTCAAGTACTCAACGGATTTATTTAATGAAAATAAGAATAGTAAAAATAAAAATTTGGGTAGTGGATCAAAAAGCAAGAGTTACTTGTGTGTCAGTAACTTGTAATGTTTATGCGTATGCGAATGTAAGGAAATCATATACGTTGAAAAAGTTATCATTCCATTTCATTGTTGTTTTCCCAACCCAAAACATGAATATGCAACGTTTTCAATGACATTCAACAAAAAAAAGAACTTGTAATAGGAAGAAAATAACTGCATTTATAATGAAAATGAGTGGAGATTCTTGGCAATAGGTACCCACTGAGATCACAGAAACTTGAACATAAAATCCAGAATTATTTATGAGTTCTCCTAAATAAATCTATGTTGAAAATATTATTTGAACTGATATTTGGATCAAAATTTCTGAAAAAAGTACAATGCATCATAGTCATGTGAAATTTAGGAAGCCAAATATCTTCGAACGTTCTCCTGCGGATCTATCAACACTGATCAATTCATAAAAATATTGGTCACAATTAAACACCGAACTGAAAACACAGTTTCATCGCCAAATCAAAAGTACCTACTTTCTTATATTTTCAATACTCCATTGTCTCATGACAAATAATTTCCCTTGTCTTCTTTGAATTATGAACTGATTCACACACAATCTCATATGTTTCTTTTTATTTTATTCTTATTCTTATATTTGTATAATGTGTGAACGCCAGCTGTCAGTTGTAACTTCAAGATTTGTACGAATTTCCAACAGAATATTCAGTAGAGATAAAAAATCAGACATATCTCAAAGTACTATCAATACAACAAAAGCAAACCATCGACCGTTTTTATTACTGCTTCGCCTCAAATCACAACTCTGTTCACAATAGTCTAATTTCATTTGTCTATTCCATCGAACACTACCTGATATTAGACTGCTTCTTCCTTTTCTATTTTTCTTTCAATTTTTTTCAATTTCATGTTGCAACGTCTTTGATATAGATGGCAGAAAAAAATAAGTCGAATACATGTTGAATTTTTTCTGTCTGAAACTGGAAGCTTTACTCCTAGATTGTTAAGTGTTCAGAACTTCCACCTCAGACTCTGATTGATCTTTGCTAAAAATAGGAGTTGACCATGAACCATTAGAACTAATTAAAGAATGGAAATGCCTTACTTCTCTCTTTCTGACTCCTCAACCGATTCAGTTTATTTTCATTCATCAAAGTGATAGACATTTCGCGTTCTTTCACTGTTACTTGTTTCACTGATATAATGCAATAGTATCGCTGAAATGTTCAATGTGGTAGTTAATAGAATTCAAGAGTGTTTCTGTCGTGATTCAGTGTTTAATCAATTTACAGCACGTCCTCGAACAACACTGATATGAATAAATTCATAACCGGCAGTTGTTACATCCAGCCGCGGCCATTTACTTTTTTTCTCTTCCTCCATCGATCATATTCACCTGCACTGAAAAAAACTCAAGAATGCCCACCGCCGAGGTCGTCTACCTATTACCGAGGAAACATTAAAAATAAGAGCCCTAATAAACTCACAATAATTGAACGATATGATTGGCATAACCTTCCGACGGAACCAAATGATACCCATATCGCTAACTTTTTCACGAGTGAATTATAAATATTATTGGCCTATAAATTGTGCTTAATTTGTTCTTATTACGGCAATTTTGCGGAGTTTATTTGTGACGCGGACTGCGAGGTATTTGGAAAATTGAAATTCTTCATCGACTGCCAGTTCAAAAGGACCGCCAAGTGATGGTTCGATGGGCCGCAAGAGTTGTGAGCTGTTGATATCAATCGGGGATGCATTTGTGAGCTTTAGGAACTGTTAGAAGGCATATCGGATCCGTATTTTCGTTGGTCTATTTCGAAGCACTCAAGTCGTAAAAACAAGGTTTTGAGTTTGTCTGAACACGTCACTACTGGTATATTTTTTCGTTAAATTCTCAAGCCAATTGCGTGTCTTTATAAAACCAGATTTTGAAATTTAAATTGAAAAGTATTTGAAATGAACGTGAAAATGCCGTGATATCAATAAATTTGGAATATTTATATTTTCCGATTGAAACTGGAATTTCAAAATCTGGTTTCAAATAGTCATGCAAATGACTTTCATCTTAGTGGGTGACATTTTTAGTTAAGACGTCAGATATCATATTCTAATACACCATGTTCTTCCGAGTTCTGTAGACCTGGATATAACCTCTTAACCAAGATTAACTTCGAAATTTAAAGATACAGCAATAGTCAATGGGGTAAAGTGGATGAATTGGTTCATTTTGATTGGCAATGAAAAAAAGTATTCCATGAATTTCTTCTCTCCCAATTACTCAGTGATATACTGGGGTAGATCGATAAATCAATTTTTCTTTGTTAGTCTGTGGGGCCTATTTTCTCTTGGTTTTTTTATGGTTTTTCCTTTCTGATCTTTCATTACTCTCGTCATTGCTCTAATCAGTTTCAACAAGGTGGTGAAAATTAAACAACTCATGATGATGAATAATTCAAAGGGAGTTCTCAGAAATGTTCAGAATTATTTTTTGTGATCTCCACGGTTCTTCACTTTCTGAAGGTTGATACACCAGAACATTGGAGTGAGGAATGATTATAATGTTTCAAGAATATTTGAAATTCATTGAAGAAGAATGAATATGTATAGGTTTCAAATCCATTACATGTCACAAATGTGAAGAAGTTTTTCCGTGTTATAATTCAATAAAACGGTGAAAACTGTGATCTTATGTGAGAAGAATACGAAATTTTTGTGCACGCCTATGAGTACGTCTTGGAATAATGCACTACATTGCATGATCACAATAAAAATATGATTTGAATGGACCGATATAAGGTCCCTGAGGTACTTTCGAGGTTGGTAGGCTATTACCGCATGTGTTATTCTCAAGTGATTATATGGAGTCCCAATATACACATATTGATCCCACCGAGATTTTACTGATAATTACTGAAAATCATATTTACTCTCGGCCTGGACGCTTAGTAATCTTGATTTATTGTAGTAAGATTGATGTTGAGGAGTGATTTTTGAATATAAATTTGATATGATTCGTTTTTTTCAGTATTGATGAAGAGTTAACGAAAATCACTGGATTATACAACTGAAATATTGAAAATCCAATTAGTTTTATAATTCGGACATCAGGATAGTATAATCGGTTTCTCCTAGCATCACGCGATTTTTTATAATTTTGATGAATCATCCCCTTAGAAACGAACCAAATCGTTCAATTATCAATTTCACGATAAACGATAATACGTTGAATGACTCAGCAGAAATAATTTCAGTTGAAACTATTATGATAGATAACTATAAGCGTGATATGTAATGGCAGTATGATCGAGTACAACCAAGGACATTAGGGAGCTCGAAACATTTTGAATTCTCTTGAAAAAATTGTATCTCTTCTTAAGTGTGAAGAATTGATATTGGTACCCTATTTGGCTCATTTGAAGTGTGCCTCAGCGTGATCAAATCGAACTTTTGGAAACGCCCGTGTTTTTAAATTCCTAGGGCATTTTTTCATACATAAACAAATCTTTCGGGGAATGTTTATTCAATATGAAAACATACGTTTGTGAGCAGGTGGTTTCAACATTTTTATTGTGACTACAGCATACATTGAAGACAATATGACATATTTGATATTCATAAGTGATTACCATTAAAATAAATATTTATGGAGAAACACACCATTTGGTGACCGAGAACTTTATCATTTCATAAAAGCATAAACCTCACATTTGATAAAATAAATATGCGTTCCAGCACAACACTTCTAGATTGTCATGATACAGATACCAGGAGAAATGAACTTACACCCAATACCAGTTTCTATTAGTTGCTCGATAAAAGTAAATTCATCTAATTAACTTTCGAAAATAAACATTCCACACTATTTCCTAATGGCCAGTTTAATCACATTTTATTCTACATGGTTGATGTTAACGCTTCTGTTTATTTCGTTTATTAAATAAACAAATTTCTCTCAAATAAATGTTTACACGAGTTCGGTAACCTGGATTACGTTTCTTTGGCTCTCTGGATAGAGGAGAACAACACCGAAGAAAGTTCAGAGTATAAGGTAGACAGAAGAAAACTAATAGAATATTGGAAATATCTCCAATATAATAATGACAATATAAACTCTTTCAACTAACCTTAGTTAGTCTTTGAAGTGTTATCAATTCCCCTCTCCTGAAGATGCTAATTCTGTTAGCGAAACTTATCTGTTTTTTCAGCATGCCAAATGATATACCACTTTCTGATAGATTATAGACTGTCCAACCAATTCTGAGATCTGAATTCAAGACTGAAACATCTTGGATCGTTTATATATAACTATGATTACCAAACCCTATGCTGTGATAAGTGACCAATGACCTATCAGTTTCTTTTCATTTGTTTTTGGGATCGAAGAGACAAAATAAATCACGATTCTGTTTGTAAATGCACTCAAACCGTTGAAAATTGACCAGTCTTTCACAATCCACCAGTGGTTAGTGACGTAACAAATTGATTATTATGCTTGAGGCAAGGCCAAAAAAGCGATCCACTAGCAAAGTGAACCAAAATCATCTAGCTACTAGTGTTTCCTACTGAAAAAAACCCGTTTTATGGTAATGAAGCTTTGACCATGTGGACTAGCATGTTGAGCTATTTTTTTATAAACTTCTGTTTTTTTTGTGTCTCTTTCTTCTTCAAAATTCAACACAATATTTAGTGGATGTATGATCTCTAATTAAATTAATGAAATGGAAACAATACAAGTGCTGAATGACAAGCTCGATGACAAGTGGATCTGGAATTTATAAACTGTTGATTGAATTATATCCTGAGTAAGTAGGTCATTTTAAAACAATATTTAGCACTCGCACAAAACGCAGCAATATTTCTCAGTATCAATAAGCTACAGGAGTAAAGAACTTCAAATATGCATAAAGATTATGGAAGTCATACATTTCCAATATACGGGGAATAACCAAGTTATGATTAACATCTGTTGAGCATATACTTCTGAGTAATCCAAATGGCTCAAAACTTTTGCTTTGGAAAACTTATTGTATAGATAAAAGATTCAATAGTCGCAATTGTACTCATGTCCCTTTGCGAGATGAGTTGAGATGAAAACTAACTTTTATGTTCTTTCGTACGAATTTCAAACATTCTCCTTGTTTGACCTATATACAAATCATCCCAAAATCCTCTTACTACTCTCAAACTTCACGACCCGCATGAAATTCCACTGATGCGTCATATTGGGAACGTTCGAGTTGTGTCACGGCGGGTTCGAATCGAAATACTTGATGTGGGCGACGCGAAAGAAACCTGTTCGCTTACACCGGATCATTAATGGACACCGGTAAATCTGTCATTTTTATTAGATAAAATACCGTCTGTCGGGCCGATAATGCCTCCATGTCAACAACGGAGGAAGCATAAACAATGACGATTGTTGGTTCAAATTGTCGCATCAGATCGAAGTCATTTTGCGAAAGAATTGTTGGACACTGACTATGACATTGTGGCTGTGTGATTTTTCCGTGGCAGACAGACACAGAGTGATGATTTTTAAAGACGTACACGAGATTCTATGAATTCTATTAACTGAAGAATTTGATGTAAATATATTCAAAAATGGTTGCCTGAAGTCAAAAAGTAACAGATACAAATGATATAGTTTTCTTCATCATTAATAAGGCTTGATTACGAATAATTCGACCGGCTTTTCCGAGTAGAGAGAATACAATATTTTTTGAAATCATTTCATATTCAAAGTGCATCTCTTGATTTTTCGTATCTTTTTTATTTCGAACCATTCACTCTGAATCAGGAATCTGCATGATTCAAATGAAAATAATGAAGTATTGTGATGAAATATTCAAAAAATGGCCCTGAAGGACATCATAATTATAGCATCATCAGAATCGATATTCCCTTGCATTTTTCTGTGGTCGAGACATATCTGCAGATTCTTTCGAATCTCGTCTCCTGCTATTGCTCTCTCTTGCTATCATTTGAGTGCCATTTCATTCAACTGTATGATCTCCATTGGCAGTGAGAATGTGTTATTATGATCCAGAAGCACTAATATGTCTGCTCTTGATGTACATATTGTGTTCACTCCTTCGTGCTTCTAGAGCTCTGGACGTTTCACCGATATTTTTTCGACCGCACGAACAAAGTATTCGATAAATAGAATTCTTTGTGTTTTCTGTTATGTTAGTTGGTATAGTGTATTTCTGTATTGAAGGTGAAGTATTTGTTGTTTTGAATGTTGTTCTACCATTATACCTGTTGCAGATCCGTTTTATCTTTTCAGATAGTCGGGGGATATAAGGTATAATATTTGATACAGGATATGTTGTTTGTGCAGGTTGTATGTCTTCATTATGGGGTGTGTTGAGATTTTCAATTTTAGCCAATGTATTTTCTATAAAATTACCTGGACATCCATTTCCCTCCAATATTGATTTCATGAAATTAACCTCTCCATCGATTTTTGCTCATGAATTGCATACTATTTTTGTTCTATCGGAAATATATTTTACCATACCTTCTTTGACACTTAAATGGTGATTTGAATTATAGTGAAGATATTCGTTCTGTAGTTTCCCGGGTTGGTAACCTACCACAATCTGAAAAAATAAGAATTAATATTGGAATCTATACAAGTGTAGAAGGGTGGATTGTCAATCTACCCCGAAAAGTTGCTGCGTCTATTGAAAACCGTTTTTTCTGGATAGAACTAGTCCAATTAGTCAGCAATTTCTCGTATAACTCAAATTTTGCCTATCATAAAAATAATATATATATATATATATATATATATATATATATATATATATATATATAATATAAAATACTTATTGTTAACGTTTCGGAAACTGAATCCGCTTCCGTTCTCAAAGAAGTTACTGACGAATTTGACTCCAGAAAGAAATGTTTTTCAATAGACGCCTCAATTTTTCGGGGTAGATTGAAAATCTTCCTTTCTACACTTGTATAGATTCCGATATTAATTCTAATTTTTTCAGATTGTGGTTGGTTACAAACCCTGAAAAATACGAAACAAATATTGATCCACCACGAAATAATGACGTTCAAATAGTACAAGTGTAAATGTCTGTTGGTATATATATATAGATTCTTATATTAATTACTATATTTTCAGATTGTGGTAGGTTAGGAACCCGAAAAAGCTTGAAGAAAGAACCTCTAGGTCTGATTTGTTAGTTAGTGTTTGTAGTTTTTCTGGCTTTTGATTAGAATGGCACTCAATAATGCACTAAAAATTCATAACTCTCATTTAGTAGCTTCAAAATAAAATTTCCTCCCATAGTTTGAACGGACTGAAAATCAATACGAGAACATTTAGGAGGTAACATTTAAGGACAATTCATCACAATTGGACATAACAGAATGAATAGAGATTATTATTCTCACGAATGAATATTCATTCAACCTCGAATTATCATTGTTGCCTGGTAAAGAAAAAAATTCGTGATCGACGTTCAGCAAGTCCTAATATTTTTTCCGGCATAAAACCTATCTCTCCGAGTGCCATTCGTCATTTTTGTAGACCACCAGTCCTTTCAAATAACTCAAGGAAAGAAAAACCCGCAGCGCTAATATCATGCAGATGACAAAAAACCCAGGCGACTAGATCAAACCAGCCGCTTTTCAATTATGAACGTCAATATATCCAGAAATTGACAACAAATTATGGTCCTTTGTATAAGGCCGATCGTCAATCATCAATTAAGCCAGGCGGCCACTTTTTATTAGACTCGGGCATAAGCGGTTATGATATGATGAGCTGCTACACTGGTAGCTGTCAAGCTGGCATTCTCGAGGACTTCTCGACGTTTTTGCGAGAAGATTCGGCATTTTTATTCATCAACGGCATTGTTTGGGAGGGATTTTCAGAAGCGGAAGTATTCGGATGTTTGGATGGATAAGAAAGGGTTTGACCTCGGATACGACAGTTGTATTCCCAACATTTTTTTTGGTGTTTGCGTATTAATGCAGATTATTTTCATTAATACCGACGTGATTTTACGAAAAATACACGAATTCAGTTTCACATTGGATTTTTTTTATATGGAGATTCACACGAAAGGAAAGCCCTGTAATGTTCAAAGAACACCGCGTGAATCAAGGGACAGGAGATACGAATTAACATTCACGAATTAATATTCACTTTGAATTTTTGAAGTGTGTAAGCCTCAGGAAAAATCTCTCTCGGCAAGGAGTTCCAAAGCTCAGCTGTTCTATTGAAAAAAGATTCCTGAGCAAGAGAGGTTCGACAGGTCTCCAAATTCACAACAAAGGGGTGGGAATTCTGTACTCGTCGAGTCATCCGTGTAGATATTGCCAAGGGTGGAACGATTGATAACAATTCAATAGAGCACCGACCGTGAAAATATCTATGGAAGAGAGTCTCCGACCCTTCTACGATGTTCCAATGAAGTGGGCGAGTCTGTGAGCGAAGAATCACCAACAAGGCGGATTGCCTTTCTCTGAATTGAATCGGGAAGCCTTAATGAATGTTTTGAGCCGAACAAACAAATTTGACTCAAACCTGTGAACGGTTATGTAAGAAATATTTGTTAGAATAAAATAATAGTGTTTTTATGAGAATATGTATGCATCGTAACAGAATTTTTCACCAAAAAAAAATAAACAATTTTTCTTAGTCGAGTATGAAGTATACTATACTAGCGTATAATGGTTAATATTATCTCGGTGATTTAGGACTCTCGTCTGTGGCTTGTGGCAGTAAACTTCACCACGAGAAAAATAGCCATAATTATACGCTCGTTAAATAATATACTATTTTTCCAACACCGAATCGGAATCACGAAATATACAATCGACTTCGTGTAAATGAATTCAAACCCAATCAAAATGGTAACAACATTCCCAGCCAGCCGAGCGTTCGACGCGATCGTAAAAGCCTATCAAACAAAATTCCAGATTAATATCACGGTGTCTGTGTTTTAATTTGTTCGAATTAATAAAGGGTGCGAGTCGCCATTTTGTAGCCCACCCCTTCCACATAATAATCTCATTAGAGGGGTGGCTGCTGAGGTAGTCCGAGCGTAAGAAACGGCTTTGAAAGGGGTAAACGAGCCTAGGCCTCCTTTGATACCGGTTGTGCATATGCAATAATCATCAGCCGGTTGGTTAGCAGCTTTGAAATTTGATTTTTGCGACCGGTATTTCCAACGAGGGATGATCACAAGGCGCATCCCCTGTTTCGGTAGGGGTTTACACGATTCATTTAGTAGATGGGTCTGAATTGAATTCCGAGAATTTTAATGTTGTGTGAAATTAAGTATTCAACTAGATTTTATGAATCGAAATTGTTCTTCAATCAAACTGGTACCTTAGGTTCGATTTTATTATTGTTTATAGATATATAGTTAGTCAATATCTGTGCACAAAAGGATCTGAAGCTTTTTTGTTACATCATCTACCCTATTATGTCGATATTTCTGTTCACTTGTCAATGTACGACGAAGTTTCATTCTCTAAAGGGTGAAATGGGTCCAGAGTTCTGCCCGTCAGTTTGACTGAAATGTTGAAAGAAAGATAATGACACTTCAAAATCGAATTGTGTGTAGGATAGGCGCGTATACAGCTCAAGATTATAGAGGGGGTATTTACTGAGAAAATTATGCGTTTCCACCATTTTATCAAAACACAAATGCTTATTGGCCTTTTTACAGACTTACCTTTCACAATGACTTGAATTATTAGGAAACTGTGGAATAAAAACGTCAGATTTGTTTAATCTTCATGTTTTTCATAAATAAAATTGGAAAGAGAAAACAATAATTTTCGATGAAAATAAACTTCAGGCTTTAGAGATAACTAAAATTTGCCTTGTCAACCTAAGTAAAAATAGACGGTCACGTATTATCCTACTACATATCTGTATATACTTATTGAACACAAGATAATGCAACAGAAAAATTTAATAATAAATTCAAATTCAGGTTTATCAATTTCTCCCGAAATACCAGAGACTAAGTATATAATCTTCTGAGATATTCTATAATTTTGATAATAATTTTGAATTTAATTACAGGATTCTGCGATCTTACATGGTTACAGGGGGTAAAGGTCAAATCAAATTGTGATTGATTTTCCATTCATTCATTATATTTTTTTATATCTCCCTATATTTTTTAATATATACTGTAATATGTTATGTGACTGACTGATCATGGGGGGTAGTTACCCCCTTTACCCCCTTGTATAAGCGCCTGGTATAGGAGTTTATGAAGGAAATGAAAGTTTGGGCTTCAAAATGACCCAAAAAATTCCACTTCTGTTTCTGAATTGATCACCATCTTTTGGTATTATGTATAAGTAATATCCACCCCCTTAAATGATTTTTCCATATAACTGACTAGCTCTATATCTCTATAAACAAGTGTTTTGATAATGATGTTGATTGTTTCTTTAAAATATAAACAACTATCAACCCGCCTCGATTTCACATGGATAAAAAATGGTTATTGTAGGTTATTCCTAAGAGATAGAAAAACACCATTTTGTAGACCTTTTTGAGGTACAATACTGTTGTACATTATTTTGATCTATGTCGTAGGGTTTAGTCAACGTTTGCAATGTAAGCGCAAAAAAATGTGTTTAATTACGACATGACATCAGAAACCTTCAAAATTATCACTGTTTCTCCACCTCATTATCCATTGAAAAAACCGCATCAAAATCCTTTGCGGAGTTTCAAAGATCTAAGCATACATAGAGACAGACAGACAGCTGGAAGCTATTTTGTTTTATATTATCTCTAGTGTATATATTCATTTCCACAATAGATATCCGCTTATAGTTTCTAACACCTTTTTTATTTCAACAATTCGATAATTAGGCATCGGAAAATTCTAACCTAAAGAAATTCTTCGCGATTTTTTCGAAACTAATTGATATCTATCGAATTTTGAACGATTTGTGGAAAAATAGTATGTTTACTTCGTAGGAGAAACCGCATTCCTGGACTTTGTGCAATCTCAACAGTCGTCAAGGAATATTCGTCTTTTCATATGCGGCAAACAATAACATATATATATATATATATATATATATATATATATATATATATGATGAGGTGTTTTTTCGGGTCATTCCGTGTTCTGTGGTTTTGATCATCTGAAGGATAATTGTCACAACGTTTCGGCAAAGTCTCATTTGCCATCTTCTATGAGACTTCAAATTAGACTTTGCCGAAACGTTGTGACAATTATCCTTCAGAGGATCAAAACCACAGAACACGGAATGAAACCCGAAAAAACACCTCATCATACTTCGTCCGTGAGAATCTTCATGCCTATATATATATATATATATATATATATATATATATATATATAAAGGAGGAATAGTCGCTGTGATGCACCTCCAGTGATAATAGTCAGCTAGTAAGAAAACTCAGACCTAGACGCAAGGTCACTAAGTCTTGAAAATGGCTCCGAAATGGGAGCCGAAACGTAGACAAGTAAATCATTCCAGACGCGGATCAACCGGAAGTTCCAGCCAGCACATTTCTAACCGCGGAAGCCTAGCCGATCAAATATATATATATATATATTTATATATATATATATATATATATATATATATATATATATATATATATATATATATATATATATGAATAATTGGGTGATTCTTGACTGACAATATTATACATAAAAATAATAATAAATCTTGGAGTTGAAGTCTTGTACTGGTCTTAAAGTAAACTCTTTGTCATTTTGTCAAGCTTTCGGAAAATATTTATTTCCTTCCTCAGGACAAATAACTTGAGTAAATAGTGGAGATTAGCACCAAAAAAGGAATATAAAATAATGTAGAAATGTTGAACAGAAAAAAAAAAAAAAAAATTATCTTTACATTGTCTGTTCAACATTTCTACATTATTTTATATTCCTTTTTTGGTGCTAATCTCCACTATTTACTCAAGTTATTTGTCCTGAGGAAGGAAATAAATATTTTCCGAAAGCTTGACAAAATGACAAAGAGTTTACTTTAAGACCAGTACAAGACTGCAACTCCAAGATTTATTATTATTTTTATGTATATATATATATATATATGTAGTGAATCTTTTGGGGTTGCAGTCAGTTGTGTTGGGCTATATCACAAAGAAAACTCTTTGTTATTCGTCAAGCTTTTGGCAATCTTTATTGCCTTCCTCAGGACGTCTATAATACATAACAATTTATCATATGATAATATAATGGAATGGTTACTTACTAACGTGAGATTGAATAATGAAAAAGAGACAAAAATTGAACATGAAAACATGAAGGTGACGTTTAAATAAATTTAGACATATGATATAATTTCACTTCTAGATTACGGTGGAAAAGTAGAAATAGAGGGTGATTTTTTCTTATCCTTGTCATACTTCATCAAAAGGTGTAAATTTTGCTAAGACCATTTAAATCTGTTTTTTGTTCATGGAATGGTCATTATTATTTATATGTATCATTTCTAAAAATGCACGCTTAGAAAGATTTATTTCACTATCCAAACTTTCAGCTATATATATATATATATATATATATATATATATATATATATATATATATCACTCCAGTGATGATAGCCAGCTAGTGAGACAACTCAGACCTAGACGCAAGGTCACTAAGTCTTGAAAATGGCTCCGAAATGGGAGTCGAAACGTAGACAAGTAAATCTTTCCAGACGCGGATCAACCGGAAGTTCCAGCCAGCACATTTCTGACCGCGGAAGCCTAGCCGATCAAATATATATATATATATATATATATATATCTATTCCGTCACAAAAAAAATATTTAATTTCAGCACAAGAAATCTAGAACAGAAATCAGATTTTTTTTTCCTGAATAATAAATATTTTCAGGTACAGTTTGAGTGTTGAACCATTCAACGAGTAAAAAAGGCAAAGTCTCACAATAAAAGCCCACCGAGATTTTAATGTAATTATGAGAAATAACCAGTATTGCTATCTTCGCAATAACCAGTACTGAGCACTGTCAAAGAACTCTTTATCTCATTAATATTTATGGGGGTGTACAACAACCAGTGACCAGCAATACAGGAACATCCAAAAATTCCCGGAGTGTCGTAAATCAAACCTAACCCGCTACCACCTGCTCTAGATAACGTCACTCGGAGATACCAATACCATCTCCCAGAAATATCGGTACTATCCGATATTTATTAGTTTACTGACCTGTCATCCATCGTACCGTGACAAATTCCTGCCCAGCCGAAAATATCGGTTTTTGTTGTATGCTGCCTTCATTGAGAACCGCAGAAAGTCGAGTTACCTTTCCTAAAAAAGTACCACTAAAGGAAATCACGCTCCACTGGGTGCCAGTCGTACCGACGATATTCTCTAATAAATTTGTCACTTGGCTAACCATAACCGATAATGATAGTTGGCGTTGAACGAAAGGATTTATGCTTATTAATAGAAACAATCAAATTCGGAATCGATTTTGTCTCACCGCTTGTTGTAGTATATTTTTTCAGATCATTAGTCATGAGGAAATGGTAATTTCCCCTACGATGTGTTGAAATCATTCGAAAGTACCAGTAAGTAATTGAGTATGGCGGTAGATGGAGCTGAACTTTGATTTAGTTTCGCAAGAAATGGGAGTAAAAAATACCAGACGACTGAATTTTAAATCTCAAATGAATAGAATTCAATAGATCATCAATGGCATTATTGCTAAAAACTAGTCCTTTTGGAACTATTTGACGTTTCGACTCGCATGTTAAAGTCATCAAGACAAATCTCTATAAATACAGCAATCTAACTCAAGAAGTTTTATAATGAATGAAGAATAATTAGTTGAACAACATTCAATAGAAGCATCGCAGCAGAGAAGAATACTTTGACCAATGCCGAATCGCCTTCGAAAACGTCTGTCACTGACTCAAACGAAACGTCAGGCTCAAAAACCTGCAGCCCATGACTCAGAAACCCGAAAACATTCAACAGTTCATTAGTTATCTGCCGTGAAACCTTACAATTTTGATGTATCATAGAACATATTTCACAATTCCATTTTGTCTTTGTGATATCAAGACTTGCTACAATAACACTATACATTTGAAGAATCTGACAAAACTGTCTCGATACCAACAAGTCTGAGCAAGTAGTGGTGAATCGTCTACAATGAAGCTTCTGTAAAAACAAATTTTGTATTTCTGTAACAACTCTCAAAAAGTAATCACGAAAAACGTAGATATTGTTACAATTGAGTGTATATTATATTTCGAAAGGAGAGGACAGGAAAAGTTTATTTTTATGACATGGATTTGGCACTTCTTTCAACGGATCTGTCATTTATGGCACAAAGGACAGGAAGTGACAGATTTTTGATGAATTTGATGAATCTCAATGCTGATACAATTAAAACACTGTTGCAGGTCATGATGAGCGTGGTTGAATTTTGAAGTACACTTCAGCCAGAATGTTAGAGAATTATGGAATATTGGATATAAATTGAAGTCAATATTGAAGAAGGGAAATCAAAAATTTTCAGAACCTTCTTTGTTAATAGGTATGTTTATATCATTCATTGGAATATGGAAGCTCATCCTTGAAAAAGTTCTTTCCTAGTTTTTCAATGGAAAACTTGAGAGTTATATGCATTTCCGAAGGATAAAATCGTATGTTGAATAGCTACATCCAAACTATGTTGAAAAATACAGATATTCCCATATTTATAAACTGAAAATACCCACTGCGTTCCTACATAGGACAAATATTGTTATGCATAACACCTATATCAAGTACTGCACTATTTGTAAGCCTCTTGATGGTTTGTGAGCTTTTTTATCTTTTATCTTTCGAGAAATTGCACTGACAGTATACATACTTGACTTCAAATCTGCTGCAACATGATAAAAATGAATATCTGCCTGTAGGTTATTAATATAATTCACAACGTTGTATTCAAATTCGCTCTCTAACAGCCGTTAAGGGAAGCGAAGGGACATAATTACCTCGCTCTCTTTCGAAATAACTAATCGAAAAAGTCACCAACTATTGTCAGCGATAATTTTTAACTCTCTTGGCATTTTTACTAAGAGCCTGAGACTGATACTTTCTATAGAAGCATCGAAATACACAGTTTTTGATCACAATTATCTAAATCGAAGAACCAACACAGAACTGTCAATTTTGAATGACAAGTGCCAATTGGTAAATAGCAGACTCCAAACAAATTATGGCAACATCGAAAGTGTTTCCAATCAAATGCCAAAGAATATAACAGGCGCCAAATTTGAAATTCAATATAAACGTTCCTATGCATTTCCTCCAATGCATTGGCACTAGTACGTTGATTTCATGTCGTCATTGATGACGTTCAACAGTTTTTTAAATTGTATTCACAGGAATCAAACTGTTTTATGAATAGCTATCAAAGTTTGGTTGTCCAGGAATGCCAACCGAGTCCTGCAAAAAATTATTTTTTTCCTCTAAAGTAAATATCGACTATTTCCTATTAAGAGCCACTCAGAATCTTTAGTTAAACACCTCATCTATCATAAGAACCATCACTCACTTTCACTAAATATCATCCACTCGATTTGTGTGACATCTCCTCATACCCATAAATCTCGATTAGTATTTCGAAAAAAAGATTATGAGCCAAAGCGACAGTAAAACGTTCACACATAATTTACATCCAGCAGTCGACTTGGCGATATTTTTAGCCACTGAAGCTCATATTTGTTGAAACCGAAACGTACACTCTCCATTGTCTACATTTCTCTCCCGATTCCACGTCTAAAAATAAAAGCGAGACAAAACATTATAATCGGCAGGAAAAACTTCTTTCAACGCACATGTTCGATGAAAACCTTTTTCATTTGTATGTTTACCCTATAAAAGAAAATATACCTTTTAAGCCACTTTGGATGAAAAGGTTATGTAAATTATACAATGCATACGCTTTGGCGTGTTCACTTTGTTTTCATTGTGACACATTGACAGAAATCGATTCGACGCCCTTCCATGGGCGTGCTTGGGGAACAAGAGGATGCTAGTCTATCCCTGTCAATGCTCTTATAGCCTTGATATATCTAAAATTGAATGATCACTATTTTCTTCATCTGTTCTTCACCAAATACTTCATTCATATCAGAGAAAATGCCTGTTGAATTTTCATTACAATTTTTTGTATTTTTTTTTTAATGTACTGTTCAAACAACAACGCGTGAATCAGGAATCAGGAGATACAAATCAACATTCACTTTGAATTTTTGAAGTTTATTAGCCGCAGGAAAAACCTCTCTCGGCAAGTAGTTCAGCAAATCTATTGCAAAAAGATCCCTGAGCAATAGAGGTTCTTGTAATATATATCGTCTTTGGATTAGTATCCTAATAAAAATTGAGAATTAGTATTCAATATATATATATATTCATATCTTAAGATTTGAGTGATCTTAGTGGCATCTCTTTATAATTGGAATTATGGTAGGGTTCTGTGTGTTCTTAAAATAGTGAAAGAACTCAAGAATCATACTAAAATCACAATGGAGCTTCCTAGGGTTCTTGTTCAACTGAAGATTATCTATTCAGAGTATTTTACCATCATATCAGATTTCTGTGTTTTCTGTGTTTTGAATCGTATTGAATCTAGGAAGATATATAATAAAAGCTGCTTTCGTACACTTCTATGATTTACAAATCAATTCTCCAATTTTGCAGATTGCAAAGACTGAAAAATCTACGAAAAAGTCCTCTTGATAGAACAGTACTACTGTTTTTTCGTCCTGTTTTCATCCCTTTCAAAAAACTTTTACGTGCGCCTCTGTCCTAATTTTCTTTCATGTTTTATATCGAAAACAGACCTCGGAGACCCCAGTATACAAATCATCTCAACTCAAATAAATATCGCCAGTTCCGATCAAACAAATATGGGAAATTTAAATAAATAATTAACCACTCTTTGGGTGGAAGAATGGAGTTTGTTTTTATATTCCATTCGGTGTTGTTTCAGAGTAATGAGTTTCTGTTGGATTGTCAGCAATAACAAACGTTTGCTGCTGGTTTTCGCTAGACCAGATCCAATAATCGAGAATAATTCATTATATCCACTGGAAAAGGATCTGGAACATTGGCCAATTTTCGAAAATCTATAAAATCTTATGGAAATCCCTCAGATGACAGTCATCGGATAAAAGTCAAGATGAGTGACCCCCTGAAGAAGCTAGCCACTCGCGCTAGCGAAGCGTCAGGAAGAAATTTCAAAGAACGACGGCCTTCAAACCCGAAGAAAAGTAGTAATACTATAATTACTTACTCAAAACTACTAGATATGAGAACTGTCAATGCAAATATAAATATTGACAATGAGCTTGTTGAAATATACAACAGCTCTAGTAATCTCAAATTTGATACCTCGTTTGATACTTATTGACATAATTGACATAATTGTGATAAACCCGCCCATAACTTAAAAGATACTGTTTTTTGCAGAGACACCTGAAGCGTGTTTTGGATCAAACGGCATGGACTTCATTTCATTTTGACCCATTATTTGGGAATATTTTTCTGCTGTCTGAAAAGTACTTCTAGTACAGAAGCAAATTGTAAGAATACTACCAAAAGTGTTACCAACGAACTCTCCTAGATATCAATTCGGTACTTGAACTATTGCCTCAAACTGGACTTTATATATTGAGAGTATATCTATGAAAATGTGCCGAATTTTGAACGAAATGAGTCATTTCATAATTAAAATACTAGAATAGAATGTAATAAACACGTACCAGTCACCAGTTTGTAATTTTTTTTGAAATCATAAAGCCATCTAGGTCCGAAACTTATAATGCCTCACCCATAAATGTTGAAACATTTGAGTGGTAGTTTGTTTGAAAATAAAATGGAAGAAATGCTTCTCGAGTCGTGTCCCTATACGGTTGAGAATTGGTTTTTATTTTTATAAAGTAAATAGATTCATGAATTGATATTTTTTTTGATCTTGTTCATATTTTCTAATGCGACTTGTCCAATATCAATCATGGATTGTCTATTTTCAATATAAATATAAAAGAAGGTCGTGTTAGTTACAAATCATTTATAACTCAAGAACGGCTGAACAGATTTGGTTGAATATTTCCCTCATATATAAAATGTCCCATAAGAGCAATGCAATTATCGAAAATTTACAGCGGTAATTGCATTGTATCAAGTCACCATAACAACACATTTGAAACCGTATCGCTAGACGTCAGTTAACAACACAAATAAATGTCAGATAGACTCAAAAATAGAAAAACATTTCGCGTTTAGGTGAGTACTCCATACAATCTATAGAGGGAAGTATAAATGAACAAAAAATTACATTTCCTTGAGAATTTCTTTATTCGTGAAATATTCCAATGATTTACATTCGTGCACAAAAATGACCAGATAATTTTGCATTCAAGCGTGATATCTCATACAAATTGCATTCAGTTATTTTCATATTTTGTAAAAGAGGGCACTTTCGCCAAAATATGAAAATAAACTTTCAATTTTTAGATATCACGCTTTCTTGCAAAATCATCGGTAATTTTCATGCACTCGTGCAATTACAACCGAAAATTGGTGATCAGGTAGCTTAGAAACAGGAGACGGACATAGGAAACGGGGTCAAAGTTTCTACGGGACAACGTAGATCAATCTACTTCAAATTTTGCAGAAATATCCTCTTCAGCATTACTGACGGAAGACTTGACTGAAATTCATTGTCTATCGAATTAAAAAAAGGATTTATAACAATTTCGACTTCTTTCAAATGCTGCATTTTGCTTTTAACATATTTTGTTGGAGTATCCTCTGCTGATGCAAAAAAAATTACACGGAGAAATACCTGAAAATTGTCAGTGAAAGCTGAAATCATTGTCAAATCATCCGTTATGCTTTCAGCTCCAGACAGCAACCCAATGTAACAATTTAATTTAGAATTGAACAAAAAATTAATCCGAGACACAAAGGGACATGCCCCTAGAATGGGAATATTTATTCAATATTATGAACACATTTGCGACTAATCTCTTGAGGGTGAACAAAACTGGGTTCGCACGGCAGATGTTTTCCTTTTACATTTAGTGAATTCATAAATTTCAAATTGTGCTCACCTTAATCGAAAATATGTGTAAACTGACGAAATTAATATCCTTCACGGCATTTGAAGCGTACACCAGAATACATTAGAAGAGTTCACAATGACACGGTTTGCATAGAAATATATGAATTATGAAAAGCAGCCGATATGAAATATACATTTTTATCGACGAGCCCTACGCAAAGTTATTTTTATCAACTTATTCAAATCCGTATAACGAACAATATCCGCTAGCCACCGAAATTATAATAACTTGTCGAGTTTTGTTTCGATTGCTGTTTAACTTCGAAACGTTGTTTTTATCTGATTGATAAAGCTTTATTATTTATTGCCCCGATATGTATAATGTCGAGACTGATTTCTACCGTATATTAATGAGGAACTGGGGACTTGTCGTAAATAATCCTTTTCAGCACGTTTTCCTTTTCCACACAACCGTGAAATAGGCCATAATTTCCAATTAATAAAGTTATACCGTCTGGTTAGATTTAATGATACAACTTACGTCGTATAAATCTACAACTTCAACGTAACCATTATCGTGTGTAGATCTAATAACACGTTTCCTGTTGATACTTTTGATGTGTGATCGGTTATTACGGATGGAATGGGTGCACCAGCCAGTTAGTGGCTGTGGACTTCAAATGAAATGGAGTTTTCCGCCTCCCTCTATCCAAAGTATACATTTACTGGCCTCATAGTCGTACTTTGCCCTCCTAGGGAGGAAAACTGAAAATGACGTCTAGTACGTCATCAATAAAATAGCCTTTATGGCATCGACGACCTAAACTATATTCTATTATATAAGTATAAATTTTACCGTTCATTTATTGACAACCCTGTATTCTGTGAAATGGTAGAAATCAGTAGTGGAGTTGAAATATTTTCAAGTAGTAAGTATATTAGGAAAATAAAAGTTAATTGTCAAATATTATTATAGAGCCTGATTTCGCAAAAGTCTTCTACAAGTCTCAATACGTGTTGTTCATGATAGGTTTGAAGGCAAATTGTAGGTATTGGTTTGAATCCGACGCCGGGACCTAATTTTCATTTCTTTCAATTCTTTTTTTGTGGGTTTTTCTAATTTTGGGAATTTCATGAGCATGATATACTACACCTAATTCTTAGTTTTAGTTCTTTGATGAATTTCATATGAATATTTTTGTTTAATTATTTGTTATTTGAGGAAGGCGGAAAAATCATTTTCACGGAATTTTCCTGCGAATCCGTCAATGCTCAAATATTCAAAAATGAATTATGAAAAAGTAGCAGAAGACAATATTTTCTTGAAAAAAGTACTAACCATAAGTGGAGCTATCTATTAGTAAACACCATAGAAGAAATTGAATATATTACTTGAATTGTCTCATATTTACTTCTAATTCCCCCACCATTTACTAAAAGAGTATTTTAGTAATGATTGCAAGGAGCACAGGAATAGAGTGACTATCAATTTGATGAGAAATGAGATGGGATGAGGATGTATATCAGTATAAGAAAACACATACCAACAGATATCTTCACTACACCTCAAACCACCACAAAAGTGTCAATAAAAGTAAAATGCCTTTATGATAGAAAAAAAATTGTATGTAACTCAACAAAAAAATTATGAGATAAACTTCATAAAATCAGTATTGAATGAAAATAGATATCCAGAAAAATTCATAGATAAAAAATTAACAGAAATTGAAAATACGAACACAGAAGACATACAACCTACACATTATACCTTATGTCCCTCGTTTGTCTGAAAAGATAAAACGGATCGGCAACAGGTATAATGTTAGAACAACATTCAAAACAACAAATACTTTAGGGTCAATACTGACACATACCAAACCAAATTACACAACGGAAAACACAAAAAATTGTATTTATCAAATTCATTGTTCGTGCGGTCAAAAATATATCGGTGAAACGTCTCGACATTTAGAAGTGCGAACGAGTGAACACAAGATGTACATCAGGAACAGACAGAACAAAACGTTATGTCAAATTTGAAATATTTGATAATTGTCCATTACGAAGCTTGCCTACAAGAGATATTTGGATTTGTACAGTAATTTGCGTGTAAGTTTTGAGAACGGAAGCGGATTCAGTTTCCGGAACAACGTTATATATATATATATATATATATATATATATATATATATATATATATATATATATATATATATATATATATATATTAGTTCTTATTATTTCTTTAATAGGCAAAATTTCAGTTATACGAGAAATTGCTGACTAATTGGACTGGTTCTATTCAGAAAGAACTGTTTTTCAATAGACGCAGCTACTTTTCGGGGTAGATTGAAAATCTGCAATCTTTCAAACAGTAAATCAGTATAAGTTGTACGAGAAGCTCTGGAAAATATTTATATGAGACATTAAATAAATAAAATACTGTTAATTTTTATAAAATAATGTTCACTATTCTTAGACCTAAATATACTTTCTTTTTTGTAAAAAAGAGTTGTCAACCCTTGATGAATTTGCAATCATATCATTTCGAACGCCCTGTATGTGGCGATATGCAACATTTACTTGACAATAAATTCACACGTACGTTACTGACTAGGCCTATTATTAACGTCTACAAGTCGTCGGCGTGGATTTGTGTACGAAACCAAAACACAAAAAGGCATATTAAGATTTCATCGCCGTTATTAATTTTATAAACGTTAAAAGGTCTACGTGTTAAAAAGAAATATCGCAGTATCAGATTATGCTTTTTGCGGCTCGGTTTTGTGTTTTGCCAACGAATTTATCGCAGCTCTCCTTCAAAGAATGATAAAGTTTTGCATTTAATATGCAGGTGGGTTCGCGACTTTATGGATATGAGTCCCGAAACCACTTTGTTTTGTTGATGCTGGTGCAACGTTGAATGAGTGCTTTCCTAGTAAATACTATGGCATAAATCACGGCTATTCATTCGGAAAGGTAGTTGGCTCTGCGAATAGTGTTTATTTGGCTGGCCAGGTGCATGCATTTGCATGAAACGGCAGTTATCCATGGCCGCCCGGTTTCATTCACAGGTCTAAATATTTTGACGTTTCGGTGGAAATGGCCTTTAAACGCCGGGCCCCGAAACTCAGTTGAGTGGACAGTTTCTCTTTCGGTACTTTCATTATGCCCGATATCTTTCAAGTCATTGTCATTTTCAAGTAACGATTTGGATGTCATTGAAATGTAGCTCAGTTTGATACCTAGAACCTATTATTATATATATTTATATATTATATTATTTTTCAGCGTTGATTACAATATCTACATCATTATCATTTTTATTTCCAAAATAAAGTTTTTTTTTCTTTATTTGTTTCATGAATAGGAAATAGTCATGATTTTTTGTTGGGTCTTAAATTAATCATTTACATATTCATAACGTAGAAAAAATATGAATGGGCATGAAAATATTCAAATTATTTTTCAAATTGAAATGTAAAACACTGAATAAATTTAAGGCTTTCACACGCCATCATGTTTCGTGCACTTTGGAAGTTAATACAGGACATCTGAGAAATACATCCAACTTAGTAGGAAGTAAGTTCTACATTAGCATTAAAACTCGTCCTAATTCAAATCGATTAATATTTATCCAATTTTCACAAAAATTAAAGGAACGTAGGCGTAGCTTGTCCAATCCATCTTGGCACAAACTCAGATATTTTTCCTGTTGTGCACTGTTGGTGTTGATCATGTCGAAAGAAGGAGCAACTCCTAGGAATAAATTTCAACACAGTGAACACATATAAAAGGTGTTTTTTCATCTCAGTATACTTCACAGAGATTGCTGGGTATATATGTTATTAGTTCTGTGCCAAGATGGATTGGATAAGCTGTACTTGATTGAACCTCAATAATATAATAGTATGTATACATTATTATGATATAGACGTGATATAGGAATTTTGGTGTTATTTTCATGACAAGTTATGTATAGGTTATGTTTTGGTATACCTGTATACCATCATAAACTGATGTGTGTTCTTATGATACAAATCTACGTTATGGACTAAAATATATCATATAACATCATAATAACCTTGCAGCTCCCACTCCTTTGATCTCTGCTCACGTGAAATCAAGATTTGATGCAAAATATGCTATCATTTTGTGTCCTCCGACTTGACATCACCTCTCAACCAATGGTTACGCGTTTTGTGTGTTTGAATTCCGTCTCTAATTCATGACATTAATATAATATTTTATGGGTTTGAATAATAGCTAAACAAAAAAAATACCATTTCATCATAATGTGACTATAATAAATATAAGAGAAAAAATGTGTGGTTTAAATTTGATTTTTATGCATACTTATTCCCTTCTTGCTATGACGCACCTTTCGAGAATTTCTAAAGAACGCAGAGTCAGCTACTCACATCAACCATATCAGTTGATATTTACTCTCAAAACCAATACAACTTTCTTCTATCAAGGCAAATACTATCTAATGCGATAAATATTTTCTTCTTAATTAATTGATAGATAGTTATTGCAACTTTTTCTTTCTCCTATTCTACTATTATTTCAAGAGATTACAACCATCTCGAAATGATATTTCAGTATGTGATTCCTATTTCTCTATAAACGATGGCTATTATTCTACAAACACTTTCCAAAGTTCAATATCAGAAAAAGTATACCCCATTACTAGTTGAAGAAATTTTCCCTAAACTCTTCTGTGAATTTCCCCAAATCCTCCAATATCATTAACACGGAAACCGTTTCCTGCCTGAAGTTATTTGCTTGGACAAATACCATTTCAAGGCCCTGATTACCCTATTTCGACCTCCGGCAATACACTGCAGTGACAACAGTTATACCTTCTATATCGCCTTCCAAATTCAATATTGTATCTGGGTGCAATAAAGGAGGAATATTATTCCACAGAGATCAGAACCGGATTCTGTATGAGCTGTGAGAAAAATATGTTTATCTTGTCTTGCTTTCTGTAGGACTCATACAACATATGTTGATGTAGTTCAATGTATGGCTTGGTGTCGACTAGGTAAGTAATTTTGTTCGTCTCATTCACACAGTGTGCAATTTTCTTTTTATTAATTATTTATTATTATAAAAGAGACAAATATTCAAGATTATAAATATTTGCAATCCTTTTCAAAAGTTCAGCTTGAAGGTGGTTTTGATGTTCAGATCCCTATACTAACCTGGAATCTTTTTCAACTGCTCAATTCAAGCAACCACAAAATCATTAAAAACCAACTCATCAAATATATCGAAAATAGCGTAACAGATCAAAACATTTTTATTTTGAATCAACACCAGCCTCTCAGCACATGTTCCCTGGATCTGTTTTACCCAAATAAATAGCCCTATTTTTAGAAATAACATTTCTTCAGGTATGCACCGTGTCATATGCTTACTCATTATACACCTTGTAACTCTCAACCATAATTTCCCAGTGATATAAACCAAACGCAACTATTAAAAACTATGGAATCCGATTTGACTGCTCGAGAGGAGTCATAAATTATCGAAATAAGTTCGAGTGTGAGTACTGACACTAGGTTTACGAGGGGTGTCAAAGAAGTTAACTGAGGAATACGTAGATTTTTCAATAAAGTGAAAATCAATGTTCATTTTTCCAAGCATGCTTTTTACTATGACATTATATCACCAAAAGAGTCGATACAAATTGTGCCAACCAAGTTGGTATTATGAAATCATGATTGAAATTTTCATCAATAGCATACCGCCAAAAAAATACCAAGAGAGGTATAGCTGGTAAAAACTTGTTAGCACTATCTAGACTAGTTATAAATATATGTGACCATGTCATAGTTGTAGCCTTTCAGGGCAACCCTGTCACTATGATATGCTAAAGGACATGCCACATCAGGAGATGAAAGGGTTGCAGACTCTGTAGTCAAGAAAACAGCCAGTCTCAAACGTCTGGCAGCTGGTTCTTTTATTGGCATCAAGCATCGGCAACTGAATCAGTTCGATTTGATTTTTTTTCCTAATGGCGCTGGAAACGAACCACTGAGGAATAAACAACTAAACTACTCCGATTCAGGAGTCAGTCAAGAAGTATCTGTCAATATCCAAATAGGACCAGCTAGGTATGAGTATTTTGGTAGAACATTGCCAGTTTCAACAACACCTCTCCAGAATAGAATCAGATGACTGAACTCTCTGCAGAAGCTGGAAACAGAGAGATGAAAGCGTGGAGCAAGCCATTTATGACAGCTCAGCTTTCTCATTCAGGAGAAGACATGTTCAGTGACTCTACTTGGTCAACTCAAAATGGATGAGGAACACCTCTTGGCCAGATTACGAACCACTTCAAAATTGTTCCACTGATGAATTACTCACTATCACTTTCGGTTATGCGGAACAAACTCAACTGCTCTAATGAGGCATACCACTGTCAGATGCATCGGTGTTTTCACTCCATATAAAAGATTGTCAGAAAATCAGACGACCGATCTGGCCTACTTGATCAAGAAATGATGACGTAGACCGTAGTAATAACTCAAAAAGTTCGCCAGGTATCGTCACTCTCGCAGTTGAGATGACAGTCTGGCGCACGTCCTGTGTTGCCAAGTGGCTATGTCGTTGCGAATTCTGGCCTATGTGCTGAAAAAACTAGTTGATTGTTGATTTTCTCATTTGAGCAATATAATGTTGTGATCTCAATTCAGAAGCTCGGTTTAGAAGTAGCATCACAACTCAGCCGAATATTATTCACGTTAATGCGTGTGAGCGAATAGAAGTGAGAATTGTGATCAAAATTTATGGATATGTAAAGTGGGAAAATGCCATTTTTTCTGGTGGGTGAAATCATTATCATTTTTTATAATCTTCTGATTTGAACTGCAAATATCTAAAACACATATCACTGCATTTATAGAATATTCAGAACGCGTTCACACTCTAGAATGTTGTTGCGAGCAAACTACTCTTGTGTTTTTTTATGATCACTACGAAATTTTAAATGATTATTGAATATACTAGAACGTGGGATTATTCTTGGAGGTAGGTCATTGAAGATGAGGTTTGTTTCCATCAAACGTCAGATTGATCTCGCGTTCTATTCTCTGTTCTAACCAAAAGTGATCTGTATTGGCCACAACGTGTTCCATCGATCTCGAAAAATTTCAGGAATTTCAACCATCGTAACACTGAAAGCACCAGTATATAGCCATCTTAATATTTACCAACGTACACAACTTGAAACTGACTTAGGTAGGTGGGTGGGGTGTGAAATTTTCTCAACGAATACTATGCATAATCGATTTATTCTTGGGGTTGAGTGAAAGAATAGTTCCGTGGATATATTATCACCAAATGATCTGGACTCCGCCCTTTATGCTCCTTTGTGTTCAAGGAATAAAGTCTTTTATTATTAGTTTTGATTATTTTCGGAAAATTTGGGAAAATTTTTAAATAATTGTTGAAAAAATTCCCCGGAAATTATTCAAGCACTAGTGGTATTACAAGCGAAAAATTTGTGCAACCCTCGTCAAACGCTATCCCCGCATGACAGATGGCGCTGCGACAGAGTAGGACGCTCTAATAAATCGGCACGCAGAAAACTCCAAGTGCCTAAATAACTGCGGGAAGAGTTGTAAATCGGTGTTATAACGTTAATGAGCCCCTCTTGATGGATGCCCGCCGTGATAATTAATAAAAGAATAAGTGAACGTCTCGGACGCGACAAATGAGCGCGTCTAGCGCATATGACAAGTGAAACAAGTAATTAGGACGTCTGGCGCGATATGATACTAATAGCGAATGCCTTCGCAGGTGGGCCCGTATGTTATACCCTGCGTAACTCCTCAGCATACTAATATTAGGAAGGCGAGCGTGGCAGTGTTGCCGTCAGAATGGGATTATTTATCGCTAGTTAATGCCTGAAATAATCTCTAGATTCTTGTACTTTAGCGGTGGTCATTTGCACATGCGCAGCGGTTCGTATACACCAACCAAACTAAATTCCAACCTAAGATTCAGCGCATGTAAACAATGATCAGAGCGTGATCACCTAGTGGCCTACTGGAAACTGCATTGGTATTGTCAAATATGGAAAGTAGTCATTAATTTATTCGAATACATTGAAAACAAATACATGAATTGAGAGATGTTTCAACCTCAATTCAATATTCTAAAACAGAAACACTCAATATATACAAATACATATTTTAATACTCCAAACTCATAGACATTAAATTGATACGATTACAGGATATAGGAATATAAAACAATCTCGAAATTCGCATACTTGCACGGATGCGTGCTAAGCATTTCACCTTAATTAGTACGATGACCGGAGCAAACTTGCAACCTCAGCATATGAATCTTTATAAATATTGAGGGGGGTCAAGATTCGGTACTCAGTATTCAGTAAATCAGTTGGTATTCATTGATCACTTTCCAGAAACGGTACCAGAACATTTTTGAGAATGCGGTTATCTCCTTCTCGACAATCCTGCTGGTTAGCAATATATTGTAAGTTTTTGGTGTTTTTTTTGTATTTCTCGTTAGCTATTCAATGTCAGTTCATTTTCGAACATATTTTCTCATTTTTTCATAATAAATATTCAATTAGGTTTTCTAATGAGTTCTTTCATTATTTGGATGAATGAGAGTTGGGTGAAACAGCGAAAAATCCTCTCGTAATAAGCCAAAGGAGTAACGAGTTGCTACATAGACGACTATAAACGACCATAGACTCAATATAATGATGCAATTTTATATTTTGCCGTTTGCCGTCTGCCTCTGTAGCATCGTTCGTAGCAAGCCGTTATTGTCAATCAAATTCATTGTCAATCAAATTCATTGTCACCTGTCATATTCTGCAACACGAGACGAAAATTGCAAAAGTTGAAAACTGAACGTACACTAAAAATTTGTTTTTGAATAATGTTATGTTCGTTCCGAGAATGGCGTGAATATGAACTAAAGCGTGAATGGTGTCAATTATATAAAATGTGAATGTAGTTTGAATCACCACAAAAAACACTTAGATAGACTTACAGAATCAAGTTTACTCATATATCAAATATTCTAAATGAACAATTTGTTCAAGCCAGTCTCAACTCACCTACACAGATGGTTAACGGATAAACACCTATTAGAAAACAGCTACTTCTCTGGCTAATACTACGAAGGACGTTGGATTATATCTGTCAGGTCTCAGTGCAAGATTCTTCATAGAAGAAATTCCTTCAAATGTCTTGGCGATACAACTGCCAGAATTAATTTTCAATCATTGGGACGGGTCACACTAAACCGGTTTCGGGCTATTTGGCCTTTCGTCAGTACAATGTAGTCCCATCAACATAGAGTCGATGACTTCCCATAGTTGAAAATCCTATTCCTTTTCACTCGACCATTCTTGGTATCTCTTTTAATTTGTACCGTTTTCTTTTCATTCGTCAAAAATCGGTAGAAATATAAAAATCGGTAGTCACAAGTTGAAATCGGTAGATCTACCGAAAAATCGATCGCAATGGCAACACTGAGTGAAAGTCAGCTAGGCAGCCTCACGTTGTCACTTACGAGTGACACTCTTTCAAACTTGTCGCCCATGCCTCACAAGCACGTTACATTCTGGGAATGGGAATGTACATGTTATTGTTGTGGACGATTATGATAATATACTGTTATTTTGTAGTGGATGAATGTTTCTTTGTAGTTTTTTGAGTTTTTTTACTGACCACAATCTGAAAAAAAAATTATATGCAATATACTATTGCCTGACGATCATTATGTAGGTCTTCAAGAGACGTTTCGGACAACAATATCATCACTCAGAGGCATCAAAATGTTCTCTCAATAAGACCCCCATCAAAGAGTGATATGAGCGTAATTACTTCTAGTCTTTTTCGGGTTCCTAACCTACCACAATCTGAAAAAAATAAAAAATTAATATTGGAATCTATTCAAGTGGAGAAGGCAGAATACAATTCTTAGTGTTGTTTTTTATGTTCCAGACAGTAGGGGAAAAAATAAGGTGTAATGTTTGTAACAAGATGTGTGGTTTAGCAATTCTTTTGCTAATGATGTTCCTTGAAGCGGGTTTTTATAGCTCGTCGAATCTGACCAATGTATTTATATGCAATATACCATTGCTTGCCGATCATTATGTAGGTCTTCAGGAGACGTTTCGGACAACAGTAGCATCACTCACAGGCATCAAAATGTTCTTTCAATAAGACCCCCAGTGAAGAGTGGTATGAGCGTAATTATTTCTTCTAGTTTTTGGGTTCTTTACCTACCACAACCCGAGAAAATCAAAAACCAATATTGGAATCTATACAAGTGTAGAAGGCAGAATACAATTCTTTGTGTTGTTTGTTATGTTTCAGACAGTAGAGGAAAAATAATGTGTAATGTTTGTAACAAGATGTATAGTTCAGCATTTTATTTGCTAATGATGTTCCTTGGAGCGGGTTTTTATAGCTCGTCGAATCTGACCAATGTATTTATATGCAATATACTATTGCTTGACGATCATTATGTAGGTCTTCAGGAGACGTTTCGGACAACAGTAGCATCACTCACAGGCATCAAAATGTTTTTTCAATAAAATCCCCATAAAAGAGGGGTATGATCGTTTTTATAGCTCGTCGACTCTGGCCAATGTATTTATTGTTGGAAAGCTGACAACCCATTTTGTAAAATACCGAATATTTTGTGTTGTCTGATTCATCTTTCGAATTATCAAGGAGTTGTAATATATAAGATCTATAGAAAAAGTCTTATTAAACTTTCACACCACAGATTTCTGCTTCATCGTCTCGTCATTAAACCTGTGTTGTTTTCTTTCTCTCCTCACAATCTAAGAAATATTTAGAATGAATATTGGGAACTCTTTTCGTAACTATCACATATTGAGTAAATTATATTCCAAATAAACGGTCATTTCTCGGTCCTCTCAGACCTTAACTCGCACATTTTCCTCCCTCCTATCGAACGTAATGCTCCCAAATCTGGTGACATATGCATCGAGACAAGATAGTTCCCGATAAGATCTCCTGATCCTCACTGCAGCTGGCTATTGTGTTATCCCAAATTTAAAGTAACATTAAATATATCAGATATAGACCATTTATTATGGCTTATGGAGGTCCCTTCGTCCTCTCGCAGCTTAAAATATGACGTACCCGTTGATGACTAATTGGTTTTTCATTGGGTGCCGATGTTTGGCTGCAGATGGTGTTTACTTATGATTAATAACGTGTGATATTTGATAGTATGAGCGATTTGATGGTTGTGTATTATGGTAATTCGTCTTGTTTGTGGGTGGAAGCGAGATTTTTATCGGGCGATGGTGCATTTTTGAATGCCCCATTGTTTTTCTCCACGATGGTCATATCTATAATATAGGGCTTTTCCATAGTGTCAACTGCAATTCAACATCCACTTTGTACTGATATTACAACATTCCAGTTTTAATCACTATAATGTTCAACTAATGCATTCTTTTGCTGATTTACTCAGTTGTTTAATCCCTTTCAGAACAATATGAATAGAACAGACAGTCATACCTAGTTATTTTGTCTGATATTGGCAAAGAGCTATCAAACCTATTTCGTTCAAAATTGCAGCTAGGAATATTCGGTTGGAATTCGTTGAGCCAATATCAGTTATAACAATTATTCATAATGGAATATTCAACAGTTCAGTATCTATGTTTCCAATTATGATATACCTATAATAAGTGAAGCTGTAATTGAAGAAAACTAATCTGTGCAGGAAAGATCAACAAATAATATACAGTTGCCTGTAAGATCTCCACATATTAGCATTTTCTGAACCGTGATACGTGTTTCGCTATTCAATAGTTTCCGAATTAAACAACTTGAAACTGATCTTATCATTGTAACACAAAGAGGCAATTGGATAAGTTCTTTAATTTCATCAATTCCATTCACCCTTCCATCAAATTCACCATGGAGTTGGAAGAAAATAATGCAATGAATTTCTGGATTTGACTATAACAAAAATCAAGGATAAACATTATTTCTCAGGTTTTAGAAAACCTTCGCATACAGATATTGTTATTCACGATTCATCTACCCATCCTCTCCAACATGAAGCGGCAGCATTTAACAATATTATTCACAGACTGGTGAATGTTTCCTTATCAGATACAAATTTCGAAAAAGAACTGAATATTATAAAACAAATCGCTATTAACAACGGTTATAGGAGTGATTTAGTAGACACTCTATTGTCCAAAAAGCTGTATAGTCGAGTCCTGAAAAAAATCTACCCAGATACAACGAATTAGGATAAGAATTACAGAACGTTGACTTACGTCAACCGACTAGGAAAACTTTTAATTTCTTGAAATAGAAAATTTGAAGGTTGCATATAAAACAAAAAATAATTTGAGCTCTTATGTCAAAAACAACAAAGATAGAAATTCAGTATCAGATAGATCAGGAGTTTATAAATTATTGTGTGGTACATGTCCTATGTTTTATGTCGTTCAAAAGGGAAGAACATTCGATACACGCGTAAAAGAACACAGAAGTTGTTTCCAGAATGGTAAGACAAATTTTACGTATAAATCCCACCTCAATACAGAGGGACATGAGTTCAACCACGAATTTGAAATCATTCATTTCCAAGGGAAAGGTTTGAAACTCAATCTCTTGGGGAGTTTGAAAATTAATAAGTGTGAACATTCACAGTTCCTAATGAATGATCAGAAGGAGTTGAATAATTCGGCTCTGTTGAACATGTTTTTCCAGGAAATTGTACTAATAAGGATATGACGTCGGACCATTAATTAATCTATTAATTGGTTGTCGGACTATGTTTTTATTGACCTTCGTATATTGTATATATTCGAAATGTTACAATGTTGAGATTATTTCAAAGTTCCTGCTTGAGAAAGCTATTGTATAGCGAAACACGTGTCGCGGTTAAATAAACCCCAATATGTGAAGATCTTACAGAAAACTGTATATTATTTATGCAATATGGATTTTCATCAAGTGAGTGCCACTTCCATTCAATGTACGAAAGATATTCAAGCAATATTGAAATCTACATACCGTGGAACTGACATTATTGCTTATAAACTGATATCAATTTTGATATTTTTAATAAGCTACCAAACCCAAACCAATATTGCACCTTACAATATACAGTTGGAATTTATTATCAAAATTGTACCAATATTTATATTGGAATATCGTTTTTGAAATATCACTCCATATTATTTCATCAATTTTTCCACTTTTATCTACATCGATCTCAAATCAGGGATCAGCTAATATGATGTGTTACAAAAAATAGCTTCTATTTATGAAGCATCGTAATTTTGATAACGTCTGATAATGAAAAGTATTTATATTACTCCATCGAATTCACGAAGATCTTTGATATACGAACATTTCAAATATCCTCCTCTCTTTTCAATCAAACATCGCCATTCCTCTCATTCGAAGCCAAACTAGCTGGCTGATCGCAACTTTTTTCAATATATCTCCCATCATCTACTATAACATGTTTACATTAGTGCAATGTCATCAAAGCAGACAAAAAAGAATTCTATATCGGAGCCCATTCAAATTCCGTGGTGCGTGAAATCGACCGTGCTGGGGTTGCAGCCCTTGTGCCACATTAGACGCTTGTCATATTGTTTACATTATCTCCATATTGTAGTTCCACCGGTCCGATAGAGATGTCATAGTTGCCCTCCTAAGTCTTTATAATATATATAAAAAACCATTCGAGGGGTAATTTTTGAATGTAGAGCAGATTTGCCGACTGAGAATTCAATTATTGTGTCTTATGAGGCAGCAGGATTAGTTAAGGGCCGGTTGGAAGAATAGCAATGTTGGGAAGTTGAATTTGAGGAACCGGGTGATGCAAGGGTATATGGGTTGCTACACGTTGAAACATCAATATACGAATGAAATCCGTTAGTTTTTACCAAAAGTTAAATACACCGTCATATTTTTCTTGCAAACCTACAATAAAATAGTTATATTTTTACCACGTTTTTTTCTGCAACTCTATATTTATTTAAAATTCTAAAATGAAAATTCAGTGTAATTCAATCTCTCCTAATGGGATTTTAAGATAAGCCTACGCCCTCTGGTGAAGTGAAGTTCCAAACAATATCAAAGAATTTTCAAAGTGGTGCTTACTATAATCGGGCTGTTCAAAAGATAGAATTCAAGGACGCGTGAACAGTAAATGCCTGCATAGCCTCGCCTTCTAAAATGAAATAAATGAAGAACTGTTTACACTGTACTGTACTCATTTGTACTTTGTATTTACGTGTGTTACGTTAATTAAATAATATGGCTGAAAACACTCTTTCACCTCCAAGAAAAAGATCAAAAAAAAGACATTTAACTGTAGAGGAAAAAGGTGTAATAATGAACACTTATAAAAAAGCATCCCAAGAGTTGATGGGAGGACAACGCGGCGACGTTTTTGTTGAGTGGTGTAAATTGGACTTGTAACATTGGGGAGAGGAACATTCAAAGAGTGCGTGTCGTTCACGTGATCATTCTATCTTTTCACCGGCTACACTATAGTTGAAGGCTTGGTCAAAATGGCGCTGCGATATTATATTGAAATTTTGTAATATGATAAAAGTTTGTTCCGTAGTTTTCTAAGTTTGTGACCTAGCACAATCTGAAATAAATAATAGTTTAAAAAACTAAAAAACACGCTTTTATAGATAACCGAACTGAAAAATAGAAAATAATTTTTAATTACAAAGAGTTTATATTACGGTAGTAGAAGGCTAAACAATCATTCATAGTCAATCAGCTCAAAATAAAATTATAATAAAATTTAAGTAATTAACAGAATAAAGTAATTCAGAGTAAAATCGTGGGGTGCTTGATATATTATATATTACAATCATTCTATCGGTAATTATCTTTGAGAGGAGACTTATGAAATGTAGTAAAATGCACCCCACGCTTTTTACTCTGAATTACTTTATTCTGTTAATTACTTAAATTTTATTATAATTTTATTTTGAGCTGATTGACTATGAATGATTGTTTAGCCTTCTACTACCGTAATATAAACTCTTTGTAATTAAAAATTATTTTCTATTTTTTAGTTCGGTTAGCTATAAAAGCGTGTTTTTTTAGTTTTTCAAACTATTATTTATTTTTCATTTTTTAGTTCAATTTATCAATTAGTTTCTAGTGGAAATGTGATATTTCTTACGAATCATTCCGCAATCTCATCATTTCATTTAAATTGAAATTTGTTAACTTTATTTTAGTTGGTGAGAATTTATGATTGAATATGTTTTAACTATAACTAATTCCTTTTTTACCGACTGTAAAACTAAAGCTGTGTAGAAATTGTCCTTGAACAGACGTAATCCTTGAACGGCCGTAATTGGGAGATATTCTTGGCACAGAGAGAGGTAACCGTGGAATATACTAACACAATTAAGACCCGATCAGCCATTTTTCCAAAGGTCTAATTAAATTTTAAAGCTTTATTATTGTTTACCAAATTTTGTTCCATAATATAAATAGATTGACATTTGTGTTCTGATTATTTTGTTATAATTTAGATGCCTTTTGTAAATCACGGTTATCATATTATATGTTACATAAATATCATATACAGTAATTTGCATGTATCAGACTCATGTACACCTACGCATGTAAGATAAGGAATGAACATTGTGAGAACGCAACTACCCTGAAAACGTTTCTGCCTCCGTTGTGCTGTGCCGAGTGCCCGAACGAAAGAACGAAAGAGTAAGTCCGAAACTGCAGGCATGCGCAGAACGCGCGCTAGCTCTATCTTTTTTACTCCACTACAGAGGATCTATAAAAGAATTTATTAATCCTGGTGGTCCTTATAAGGATGATGGAAAACTATGATCAAATTATTGCATTGTCATCGGTCCTTGATACGTATGCAAAGTTTCAAATTAATCAGACTTCTGGAAATTTGTGAAAATTATGCTCAAAGATTCCGTTACATACATAGTTACAACCCAAGCTAATTTAATCCTGGTGGTCCTTATGAGGATAATGGAAAACTATGATCAGATTATTGCATTGTCATCGGTCCTTGATACGTATGCAAAGTTTCAAATTAATCAGACTTCTGGAAATTGGTGAAAATTATGCTCAAAGATTCCGTTACATACATAGTTACAACCCAAGCTAATGAAAGCGTGTTGAAAATAAGAATTAATATTGGAATCTATACAAGTGCAGATGGGTCTGCCCCGAAAAGTTGCTGCGTCTATTGAGAAACTGTTCTTTCTGGATAAAAGAAGTCAGCAACTTCTCGTATAACTGAAATTTTGCCTATTATATTAATAATAATAACTAATATATATATATATATATATATATATATATATATATATATATATATATATAAACTAAATTCGCTTCCGTTTTCAAAACTTATACGCAAATTCCTGTTCAAATACAAATATCTTTTGTAGGCAATATTCGTGATCGACAGATTGTGGTAGGTTACAAACCCAGAAAATTACGGAACAAATATTGATTCACCACAGAATAATGACGTTCACACAGCATAATTAAAATCATTTCTGATGTTTATCAAGCATAATTCATGGTTGACGTTCACATAAAAAGTGAAAAAACACTAGAGTCTCTCACAAAATTCAATGGTTTGGGATTTCCCAACAATATCAAAATCCTAACCGTAAATTGACAAAGTGGTGCTTGTTAGATGAAATTTTCTTCAAAGTGGCGCTGCGATCTTGATTTCAAATCCCAATAAATAACTATTAATCAATGAAATTTCATCCACAGCAACAAAAACATGTCAACTTTTGTGACAGTTGTAGAAAAAAAAAATTTAGAATAGAATATAATTGTTTATCAGTGCCATAAACAAATAGTTTTACATGAGTTATACGAATGTACATTATATTTTCACCTGTGATATACATTCACAAAGTTTATATATTGAAATTTTTGTTGTCAACATAAATATATTATAAATTTCGATATATCTCGTATATAATATTACTATTAAAATATTCGTCATAATTGTATAGGGCCATGCTTTTCAAATATTTTTTCAGACAGTTGTTAATGAATTTTTTGTCATTAATTTTTACTCGAATCGGCAGAGTTTGCGAAATTCATGGGAATAATGTAATTTACGATTTCTAAAGTTCTTCAACTGAAGAGGATCTATCTCGATGCACTCAAGTCACAAGGGTATCGAACTTGTCCAATCACAACACTACTAGTATATTTTTTTAGTGAAATGCGATATTCGATGGGCTTGATACAAAAGTCGCATTTAGAACTTTCTATAAATTACAACGGCTCCTTAGTAATCCATAAAATTAATCAGAGAACATATAAAAGTCGGAAATTCACGAAATCAGTTGTCAATATTGCAACAATAAATACATTAGCCAGAGCCGACGAACTATGAAAACCCGTATCAAAGAGCATCACGCTCACATGAGATGCGGAAGGGTGAAAAAGACCAGTTTCGCCCAACATGTTCTGAACAATGATCAAAAAATTGGTGAAAGCATTCTGAAACTGATTAAGAATATGCATGAAATAAGGCTACTCGATGCACTCTAGAGAGTCTAGAAATGGTAAAATTCAAAATAGTATGTATGGTGACAAAGGGTCCATCCCTTCCAGCCTGTTTTTTGTTTTATTGATGAGAAATTATTCAAAATAATTGCTAGTCAACAGACGAAGTTCATATCAGACAAAAAAAATTGTAGGTAATTTCTGCCCTACCTTAAAAGTAGGTATAGCTGACCCAAGTCTTCAGATTCACTAGTGCAAATGATATCAGTTTGATCCCAGGATAATTGATCTATAGAAAAAGTTTCAACTTTCACACCAAGATGATATAATGAATGTCAAAATTGAAAATGAGCCTTAAGAGTTAGAGCTCATCCAATCCATCTTGGCAAAGAACTAATGACGTATATACACAGCAATCTCTGTTAAGTATGGTAAAATAAAAAACACCTATCATTATCTTCACTACTAGTGTGCAACTAGAAAAGTAGCTTAGTCAATAACAATTTATTGCCATTTTCACCTAATATTCTACAATACCTTTTTCAAGCATGTAATGAGTACCATAACATGTCTACAATATATTGTGTATTTCATTATACAATAGTTACTAAGTTTCATTTATTCACGTTTTGATTTTCATCAAGGATCGACCAATTGTAACACCTAAATGTAATTGAGAAAAGGTCGAAACTTGAAAAACTGAAAAAACTAGACAAAAACCAAATACTCATGAAAAAATTTCAAATAATTGATAAATGAAGAATAAGGCAAGAGAGATCGAAATTGAATTTTGATTTTCAATTCAATTATATTCAATTTATTCCATTTTTTCCATTCACCACAAGCGATTATCTTCTGTTTCCACTGTTGCCAGTTCGCCTCTGAATCTCCATTGGATTCCGCCATTGGCGGACCCACCTATTGAGCTACCTGACATGGATGCGTGTAACTTATTTATCAAAATATTGTCGTTGGTGGTATTTCAAGGCCCCGAATTATCATATTCAGACCATAAAACGTTTGCTCTGCTCTTATTCTTCGCTAATTGACCGGTATTCAAAAAAGGTCGAGAACTGCGAACGAGATTATAAAATTATAAACCTGATGCTAAAAATAAAGGAAAGGATATTTTATTGGGACAGGTTCCTATGCTCATTGAGAATGCGCCTCTACAGTCTACGAAGCTGCAATCAACAATTGTATAGAATTTAGATTATACCATTTAAATCGTATTGATTTCCATTTTTAGAAAAATAATATAGTTTTTTCTATAGCACATGTTAAAGTGATTTTTTTATCAACTCAAAAGAGTCGAATGAATTGCAATTTTTTATTTTTTTTACTCTATATACTTTTTATGTGACGTAACACTTTGTATTTTATTCTGTATTTTCATCTACATATTTTTATCTATTTATATATATATATATATATATATATACATATACATATATATATATATATATATATATATATATATATATATATATATATATATATATATATATATATATATATATATATATATATATATATATATATATATATATATATATATATGTATATGTATTGTGTAGAGTATGATAATAGTAATAATTTGTTTGTCTTACTTTGTGAAGTAATGATACATTCATTTATTTATACCTTCTATGCTTTGTCAATGAGAATGTAATTCTTCAGACAATAAAGTACATCTTGATTGATTGATTGATTGAATCGCAAGGATATTGTCGCAACTCGGTACTCGCTTGGCTTATTACGAGAGGGTTTTTCCTTGTTTCACCCAACTTTCATGCATCCAAATAATGAAAGAATTCATCTGAAAACTTAATTGAATATTTATTATGAAAAATAGAATATATACTCGAAAAAGAACGGACATTGAATAGCTAACGAGAAATACAAAAAAAAACACCAAAAACTTACAATATATTGCTAACCAGCAGGATTGTAGAGAAGGAGATGTGCTGCATTTTCAAAAATGTTCTGGAACCGTTTCTGAAGAGTGATCAATGCATACTGACTGATTTTACTGATTACTGAATACCGAAGCTTGATCTCCCCCAATATTTATAAAGATTCATATGCTGAGGTTGCAAGTTTGCTCCGGTCACCGTACTAAGGTGAAATGCTTAGCACGCATCCGTGCAAGTTTGCGAATTTGGAGATTGTTTTATATTCCTCTATACTGTAATCGTATCAATTTGATGTCTATGAACTTGGAGTATAAAAATATGGAATTGTAAATACTGAGTGTTTCTGTTTTAGAATATTGAAGTTGAGGTTGAAACATCTCTCAATTCATGTATTTGTTTGAATGGATTTGAATAAATTGATGACAACTTTCCATATTTGACAATATTTGAAGTACTTTTTTTCAGTTTCTCTTCAAATTACCATTCATATGGTAAAACACCGAATTTTCATATTTTTTATGGAACACTAAATTACATTCTAGAGATGAGCAATTCAACCACAACTCTTTTGCACTCCTATCCTTGCTCGTTACTGTATAAAAATTTTGATTCGACAAATCACATTGCCATATAAGTCACGGCCCTTCGACTTTCCGAAATTGTTAAAACAGTATCAATAAATATAAATGATATAAAATTATGAATAACTCGAGGAATTGCCATCATCAACTGTTCAATGTGAGTCAATGAAAACAAAATAATTATGAACTGGAATTGAAAAAGTTATAGCAAAAAAATGAAATTGAGAAAAGGCGGCAATTGATACTAGTAGCAATTTCATCCAAATCTAGCGACTACACTATTGACATTTCTCATTATTTACAGTATGATATTTGCCTATGTTCAAGAAGTATCAGTTCTATTAGATAACATGCTGGAATAATTAATGGGATTTTCCCAGAACACTGGTGGGAAAACTTGATTTTATCCACACCACCACAATTCACAAAACCTGACAACCACAAGAATTATTAGGTAGGTATAATAGTATAAAATAAAGACGCTTTCCGCGGTCTGTCTGTCCCTATGTATGCTTAGATCGCAACAGATTTTGATAGGTTTTTTTTAGAGCGCTTGCATTGCAAACGCTGTCTGAACTCTGCGAAATATATCAAAATAATGTACTAGAGTATTGCACACCCTCAAAAGCTCTATAACCACAATAACCATTTTTTAATCGTGCGAAGCTGGATTAAAAATTACTCATTTTATATTAGATACATTCTTTGAGCTCCAATGTTAATTCGGTATAATTTTCTTCTTTCATTGCTTAATTATGAAAAAAATATTCCCACTGCCACCCCTAAGCACATCCCCACGCCATGACGCTTCTAGGAAAAGCCAAATTCTCCAGAGTGAAGTGAATATTTTGTTTGAATATGGTGTTCGGATTCGTGTATAAGTATACCGAGACCAATAAAGAGGCGTTATAAAACAAGATTATTTCGTGACTATGCGCAATATTATTAGGCAGAACAGTGTGCTTTGTAGCTAGTTTTCACTGACTTTCTGTTTTATATTCCGAGGCACGCTAGATTTCTCGGCATCATATTCTTCAAGTTGATGAATCGGTGAAATACTAAGGTAATTCATCTGTTATTTATAGGCCATGTTTGAATACATTGGTATATCCACAGTAATAAATAGAGCACACCCCCATTTACTCAGAAACAGTCTCAATGATAATAATGATGATGATTGTCATTAGTATAACTTAGTTTGAAAGATGTTCAGATGTTTTTCGAATTCAAAGATGAAAATTTGACATAGTAGTATATAGTATATAGTCGATTAGTGAAATATGCTCACCGTTCTCAATACTATAATACTATGACACTGAAATATTACGACACTCAATATACTACATTATCAATTACGGAGAATATTTTCCTCATATATGATGTCTCATAAGAGCAATGCAATTATCGGAAACTTACAGCGGTAATTGCATTGTATCAAGTCACCATAACAACACATTTGAAACCGTATTGCTAGACATCAGTAAATAACACAAATAAATGTCGGATAGACTTCAAAAATTGAAAAACATTTCGCGTTTAGGTGAGTACTCCATACAATCTATAGATGAAAGTATAAATGAACTAAAAATAACATTTCCTTGAGAATTTCTTTATTCGTGAAATATTCCAATGAATTACACTCGTGCATAAAAATAACCAGATAATTTTGCATTCGAGCGTGATATCTTATACAAAGTGCATTCGCTTATTTTCATATTTTGTAAAAGAGCCCTCGTCCTTCGGACTCGGGCACTTTCGCCAAAATATGAAATCCTCACGTAGGCACTCGTGGAATTAAAACGAAATCAAAACGTAACCTACCTGACGTAAGATGGCGGTTGTGGTTGGAGAAAGGAGAGCAAGGAGTGTGGAAATGTGACAATCCTTTGTTTGTTCTTTGTATGACAATCATCAATATTTGTAAAAGATCAGCCATCATTGAGACTCATCTCCTACCTATATTGGCACTGAGGGAATCTGTAAGAAATGGGAATTTTGTTATATGGCCTATTAAGTTTTTTCAGAGTTTGAAGATTTTTAAATCACTATCAGAGTGTGCTGATATTTCGAAAGTGAATGATATGGTGTCATTGGTTTTTGCATAATCACTCTACAATTATTATATTCAACTTAACTGATGAAAAACAAGGCAGTAGAAAAAGTAAAGTGCTCACCTGTTACTACTCATCAAGGTAATCAATAGCAGAAATGGTTACTACGGTATATTTTCCGTCCCATTTCTCTATGTTTTTCCGAAACAAAATTTATCTCTGTAATTATTCCTTTTGATTTACAACGCACAACCTTATAATACAAGAAGACGAGACTTTCGTTTCATCTTGTGAATTCAGATTAATCAATGATAAGTATATTTGCGAAAGAATCTCTCCAGACTTTAATGAAACTGTATAAATTGCATCAAGATCAAATCGAAGCGTTAGAGAGAATTCCGAAAGAATTTCCACGAAATTATATATTTCCGTCTGATAGAACTTTTCAATTCAATAAACTCATTTCCAGTTATTTCCAGTTATCTCATCTTGATAATTCTTCGATATTCCGTCCTTTTGATTGAATGATGCGAAGCCGGGCGTTCCTTTGAAGGCAGTGAATATTTTATTCTTGAATCATACGGCCTTCCGAGATAATTCCACCAGAGACATTTAATGAAACTGAGTGATAGATTACACATCAGACATGAAGTATTTATTCTCTGTAACAAGTTGAATTTTTGGAATCCAGTAATCAGAGTTATCGGTTTTGAGTAATGTTGCAATTGTTCTAACATTGATTATATAGATATAGTTAGTCAAACTTATGCCTTGTTTTTAGAGATTCAGTAAGTCAACTTCATGGAAATATCATTTGAAGGGATTGATACTATGGGTGGATGACACTAGTGATTTCGTTTCTGAGTATGTGTTTTTTTTTGTTTCTCTTAAGGACTTCGTGGCCTGAATCACACTTTTTCTTGATTACTTACATAATACCAAAAGATGGCAATCAATTCGGAATTTTCTGTCAATATCGTAGATCATTCATGTATAGTAGTTTTCACAATAAATGGTATTGACTGAAGGATTATAATAAAACCAATTAGACCCTTGAGTTGTAAAATCCGAGATGCACATCATAAATGTAAAAGGACCGGATTCAGGTAATTTTGTTTCTCAGAGAGGGATTGTAGAGGATTACAGCTTACACTCCTTGTTCATTTTACGGCGAGCAATAATTTTATAACATTCATTTGTTATTACAGACCTTAATAGCAAGGATTTTATACCCCAACGTACAGAATAGGCAGTATGTGGCCTCCGTGGATAAAAAGTAATAGTTCTTCTTCCAGTGGTTCGTTAAAGAAGAATCACTTATCTTGTGACGCGAAAATCATTATAAAAAATGTGTATAGTTCCTCACTTCAGCAAGGATATAACGCGGGTGCTGCAGCAAAAGTAACCAGTAATTTGACGAAGGTGCCTCTTACTTCAGTTAGACGAATTGTTGAAAATTCCATGGAATCAAGAAAAAAGCGTGAAGATTCCGGTGTCACAAAAAGTCTAGACGACTGGGAAAAAGATTTGATAAGGCGAAAACATTCCGCCAAACAGCGTTATAGTAATGGACAACGCAAGCTATCATAGTCGACAATTGCAAAAAATTCCTGGCTCAAAGAATACGAAATTGGAGATTCAAAACTTCATGGCTGCAAATGACATATATTTTGAGGAAAATTGTACAAAAAAAGAACTTTTACAAGTGCTGCAGTCATTTTCTTTAAAAAAAACGTATGTTTGTGATACAACTGCAGAAGAATTGGGACATACAATGTTACGACTACCACTGCTTGTTCAATCCCATAGAGCTTATGTGGCACCAACTTGAATCGAGCGTGCGCGGAAAAATTACTTCTCCGACTTTAAGTGGTAGTGTGGTAGAATCAATTAGGAACTGTATGAATGACATTCCTACCGAGAGTTGGAAAAATTCTGTTAGTCATGTTATGAATGTTGAAAACTCGTACCTTTCTGTAAAATCAATTGCGCCAATTATAATTAATTTAGATGAGGATAGCGATAGCGACAATGAACTGAATATAGAATAAAATTGTAACATTTGAATAAATTACTTGTATATCTCCTACATTATGCAAAATTCAAATTTCTTAAGTTCGACCCTGTAGCACATTCGCATCTTTTACCAGATGATTTTCTACACAATGGGATTAAATCGGGTAGTTCATTGCAGTTAATAAGCCAATACCATTTACTGTGAAAATTACTATAAAGAAGATTATTTAAATGCCTGAACTTCCATTTCTTTCATAAACTTTTATCGTCAATTCTGTTTTGAAGCTTCATTATCTTTCTTTCAACATTTCAGTCAAACTGACAAACAGAACTCTTCACCTATTTTCCCCTTCAGAGTAGGAAACTTCGTCGTGAATTGTCAAGTAAACGGAAATATCGAAATTATACTGTAGATGGCGTAACAACACGATTCAAATCCTTTTTACACAGGCATCGACTAACTTATCACTATAAAGAATGCTGATAGGTATAATAAATTTTCTCTCTCCGAGAGACAACAATTGAATCGGGTTTGAGTCAAGAAGTAGTAAATACTAAATATTTGGGTGAATAATATCTGATAGTTTGAAATTTAATATGAAAAACTAGAACTGAATTTTCAGATCATTTGCATAGTTAATACATTGAATTAGGCAAGACTTATTCGGGAGTAATTACACAAGTGCTTCAAAATAACCGATAATTTTCCATGAAAGCATGTTGTCTAAAAACTGCATGAGTTTATTTTCATATTTTGTCGAAAGAGCCCGACTCCGAAGGAGGAGGGCTCTTTTAGCAAAATATGAAAATAACCGAATGCAGTTTTTTTACTGACAACATGCTTGAATGGAAAATTATCAGGTTTATTTTGATGCACGAGTGTAATTCGGTAGAATATTTCCGGAGTTAAAACAACGACGTTTAAAATTCAGTATTTATGCCTGTCAAGATGACAAATGTACATTTTAACAATCGTTACTACAGATACACGGACCGAGCGGGTATTTTTCGATACCTACCGGGTATTTACCAGCCCGAAAATGTCCCGCCGGGAATTTATCGCTGTAATTGATCGAAAATGTCCCGCTTCATATGAGATTTTTAACATACGATGGAAACATTCACTATGAACAATGCTTATAAGTATAATAAATTTTCTCTCTTTGAGAGACAACAATTGAATTGGGTTTGAATCAAGAAGTAGTAAATAGTTAATACTAGGGTGAATAATATCTGATAGTTTGAAATTTTATATCAAAAACTAGAACTGAATTTTCCGATTAGTTGCATAGTTAATACAATGCATTAGGCAAAACCTATTCAATAAACAATGAGATTGAAACCTTTGGTGTAAAAGTAGAAACTTAGGATCAATAACCCTAACACCAAAATGATATTTTTCCACCGCACGCGCGTTTCGCTAACAAGGTTAGCATCTTCAGAAGAGGAAAATTGATACTGACATCAATTTTCTTCTCCTGAAGATGCTAACCTTGTTAGCGAAACGCGCGTTGAGTGCAAAAATATCAGTTTGGTGTCAGGGTTATTGATCTCTAGAAGAAGTTTCAAGACCTATTCAAGTTAACAATCGATTGAATTGAGTATATCATAGACGTTTAATCTCATAAAAGTCACTGTTTCACCTAATTTCTTTCCGATATAGATGTGAAACATGAATCAATGAGAGTTGTATTTATTATCAATATTGACAAGGAGAAAAATGAGCCAAGAAAAACTCCATATTGAGATATTCTAACATGAACATTCAATTGAAGGTACAATTTTATAGGCACGGTAACTACCTTAGTTAATTTTTTTGGTGAAATAAGTAATAGTTTATTCTCCCATGACTAAGTATTTCATCATTCCCAATGATTCATAAACGATATGAAATTTCTTGAATATCAGTTCCACAAAATATTCATTAATAAACTATTTTTAGTACTTATTCAAAATAATAAATAAGAAGTGGATTTGATAAGTACAATTAAAGTACCTGACATGACTAGGCTCGTACTTTTCAACAATTTGATTTCATCGTTAAAATCTACCGTGCCTTGAAATGAGAACGCAGAGCGTAGACACGGCTTATTTATATAGTACACTTTTTTCATTTCAAATAAAATTTCTGCTATTCATATGAATACGTTTCAATTATAATTCCGAGAGTTCTCAATATCATATATAAATGTTTGGTATTAGAGAATGAACCGCAGTTGCGTAGTTACATGGCTGCGGGTGTATGATGAAGGGGTGAACATATTGCCCATTTTTATGAAATATAACCAAATAATCAGGGGCACCCATTGAGGACCCTAGGGTTGCGCATGGGTTTCCTGAATATTGAGTCATATAAAGCTTAGCAAATCAAATCATGGGGGCTTTAACTACATCTCATATGAATAATATGGTAAACAGTGAGCTAAAAATAAACAACTGAGTAGTTGTTTTGTTGGAATATAAATATATAAATGTGATAGTGTGAATGTTGGGGTGGGGGTTCATGGTGAAGATTGAATTGAAGGATTGTTGTTATATTTTCGTAAAGTTATGTGATTCAATAAAGTTAGTCAATTCGTTTTACATGTCTGTCTATACCCGCGGGCGTGTGGTCCAAGAATGTTGCCTGTTGCCTGTTGGCAAACAAACCGTCTTCCTAGCAACAATGGTATTTTGGATTTGATCGTAATTTGAGAAATTAGGGTTTCCCTATTTGGGTTCCCTTGTGTCTGCTTTAATGTCTTTATTGCAATGTGAAATGGCTGATAAAAGTGATTATTTCAACACCTTGTATATAGATATCCAGAAGAAATATTTAGAGAAACTGAAGGAAAGTGATGGATGTGATCCTCATTTATTGAAATTTGGGGAATGTAGTAATGCTGTGAAATACTTTTCCTTAAAGTTTCATGACATGTTGTATGACATTATAAACTATTTTTTATATGAGAGTGCATGCACAGAAGACTTCGAAGGCTATAAAAGTTTGGATTAAAACAATATGTTTATATCTTAATGGATTAGAAGGATTGGAGCTTGTGAAAAGAATACTGAAAATATACTTTAATAAATAATAATTTTGAAAGAACAGATTTTGGGTATGTTATATAAGGCTCTACAAAATTATAAACCACAACCATTTTTTCATATGGCAATCCTGTATAAAAAAGGCATTCAGATGAGTTATGCTTCAAACTTCCAATGTGAATGATTAAGTCTCCAAAGTTTCCCGTTGATGATGGATTTCACGATAACAATTCTGCAACTCGAAATCAATATCGGGACATAGGTGTTCAGCAGAGTTTTGTGCATATTCCACTTCTTTAACTGGTTGATTTATATCATTCAGAGTTTGATTTTGCTCATCAATAATATTCAAATTTTGAACAGTTGGATCATTCACACAAAGGATCATCATCATTTTTATCCATATCAACTGTAATATTTGCGATCTCATTTTTATCACGCTGGTCCACGATACAATCTCTGAATACTTTGAACTGCATTGATAATTGTTTTGTAGCCAAGTAATTGATTCGGTACCCAGTCCATATTGTCAACATCTTTGAGTGCACTTGGCTTGCCCGAAATGAAAAAAATAAATGAAATTATGTTGCCTATGTTTCCTAGATTCTTTGAAAATATCTCCTACGGAATGTTTTGAACACACCGTTGCCCATTTCAACTTATAAGAAGTTAAATCTGCTCTTCTAGTTGCCTGAATCCATAATTCATATCTCTTTTCAGCAAGAGGATTAATCTTTCTTTCTATTGTCGAAAATAGAAAGGAATCGATGGAATGAAAAATTATGTCTGCCGCTATTACTTCCACATTTTACAATCGCACAAAATTGATCCTTTATTGAGAAAAAAGATTTCAAAATATGACATAAACACACACTTAGCATAAGTAAATCAGGTTTGTTTGTCCAGCAGGCTGGATTGACAACTGTCATTTACTGTCGTCTGTCAGATATGCCCGCGGTGTATTGTGACTGTGTATTGCATGGGTGAGTTTCATTTGATCTACCTACATAATTATTTGAGTTTTCTCATCAGAGTTAGGTTAGGTTAGGTTGGGATTCAGTTGTGCATCCTTGTCATTTTCACAGTACCTCTATTAATCATATTGTCAGATCGAAATTGTGCATTTCTGTACAAGCATTTAGGTATGCAAGGTTTTTATGTTCAGTCACAATCATATTCCAATATTTAATAGCATTATTGGTGCAATTTTATTTCATGGTATTCATTGAAAATGAGATAATGATGCATAATTAGCCCCTATTAGTCATGTATCATTCTCCTGAAGATGCTAACATGATTAAGATAATTCTCATCGAGTGCAAGTAATTGCAGTTTGGTGTTAGATTGAAAATTCCTACAACCAGTTTCGATATAACTTGCAAATAAGGTGGAAATGAGGTGAAAAATAATCTCTTTCTAACTTCAATAACGCAACAATGATCCTTTATATTTGATACCATAATCGAGGGCCTTGAGGAGGATAAACACTCACAAAATGAGTTGTGTGATCTTTCCAAGGCCTGTGTGGTTTTTGGTACTTTGGGGGGTTGTGTTTTTGTTCTGGGAGATCTCAATGCGTCAGATTGAACGGTGACCTATCGAATAGTAAATCCGTAAATCACGGTGTTCCTCAAGGCTCGGTTCTGGGACCCCTTCTCTTCCTGATGTATATGAACGATTTATATTTTCACATGCTACCTACGAAAAGCGTCCTGTTCGTAGATATTACAACATTTATCTGTCAAAGTAATACTGTTGGCAATCTGTCCACGTTATCAGATGAGACAATCGATTTATCTCAAAACCTGGTTCATTTGTAATAAACTCAAGCTTAACCTGGATAAAAATCAATCCATTTTTATATCCTCCAATTCAAATCTTACACGTGGTAGCTGTGTGAAATTACTTGGGATGCAACTAAATGATAGACTCAATTGGGGCCCACAAATCGCAATATTAGCGAAGAAAGTGTCTAGTGTCACCTTTTTGATTCGACGTTTGAGAGATATTGTCAGTGTGTATGTCCTCAAATCATGTTAATATGGTTTATTCCATAGTCATTTGTCCTATGGTATTCTTCTTTGGGGTGATTCGTGTCACTCTAGTAAAGCATTCATTCTTCAAAAGAGAGTAATCACAATAATGGCAGGAATTCATCATCGTGAATATTGCAGCTCTCTTTTCATCAATTTTCAAATCATGCCACTTACTACTTCATATATTTAGTCGTGTTTATTAGAAATTCATGAAACTAAGCAAAAATACTCGTCTCAATCTGAAGTCCATCATTACACCACTCGACATGCTAATTTAATTTCAACTCCATTGTACAGACTCCAGATATCGCAAAAGAATTCTCTGAACATACACCTATATAACAGACTACCTTCTAGAATGAAAAGTTTGGCTTTCATTCAATTTAAAGTAAAAATCAAAAATTATCTGTTGAAACATTGTTTTTATAGTTTCAATGATTATCTTGTTTTAAACAAGAATGAATTTGATTATATGTGATGGACACTCCACACCTGAATGTTCAGTCCTAATCAGTTACTATTTTGTCTATAATCATTTACTCTGTGTTTTACATTTTATATGTTTTGCTCTTGACGTTCTACTATTACATTGTATATTGTAGTGAAATAAATACTTCTACTTATATGAAGAGAAAATTCTTCTTCATTCATGAGTACTCCAACATATTTTTGAAAAGAAATAATCACTCCAGCCCAAAATGACCACGGTACCTTGTAAGATATCGGATACCCCCTGTACATGCGGTGCGGCAACAAAGGCCCGAATGACACTAATAATTCCAAAACGCATCTTAAATACACACCGGCATTGTCCCATTGAGATTTTATCATTTGTGAATCCAAGCATCCTCGAAATCTTATGTAAGTATGAAATCTATACATCCTCCAGCATCCAACCCCGTCACGCCTTATTGGTTTCATTCGTTTTGTCAACTGTTCCTTGGCAAACTCGATATTTTGCGACAATAAACGATGACAATGAAGGCTTTTTGTCAGGGGATCAAGGATGAGCCATAGAAATGAATTATGGAATACCGAAGATCTGCAGACAATGAAATGCATAGGGGTAGTTGCATATAACCAGTTTTTTCGTTGTTGGGTTGGTATCATTGTACGAGGGAAACTCTTGATGAAAATTGGCTATTTGAAATAATAGTTTCCGAGAGGAACCAACATCCTTTACCAAATAGTTCAATTTAGTGTATGAGTCGCTTCGAAAATATAACAAAACGAAAATACGATTTCTTAGTACTGTTTGAACGTCATTATTTTGTGGTGGATCAATATTTGTTCCATAGTTTTCTGGGTTTGTAACCTACCACAATCTGGAAAAATAAGAATTAATATTGGAATCTATACAAGTGTAGAAGGGCAGATTTTCAATCTACCCCGAAAAGTTGCTGCGTCTATTGTAAAACATTTATTGCTGGATAGAACAAGTCCAATTATTCAGCAACTTCTCGTATATCTCAAATTTTGCCTATCAAAAAAATAATAAGGACTAATATATATATGAAAATACTTACCGTTAACGTTTCGGAAATTAAATCCGTTTCCGTACTCAAAACTTATACGCAAATTCCTGTTCTAGTGCAAATATCTCTTGCTGGCAATATTCTTCATTGTATAGATTCCGATATTTATTCTTGTTTTTTCAGATTGAGGTAGGTTACAAACCCAGAAAACTACGGAACAAATATTGATCCACCACAAAAAATGACGTACGAACAGTACGAATTCTTAGGTTCACCCCATGTCTTTTTCTTCTGAAGATGTCGATTAAAACTCGAAACATGCTTCAAGTGGAACTTAGTATAGGATATAAAGGGTACACATGCATTAATATACATGTTTATCAGTGAGACTGCAGCCATTTTGAATCAACAACAATATCACAGTTTCCTCTGTTAGATGCTCACTAACATAGGGTTCACAAAACTGCGACACTCGTATCGCTATACACTAGCTCCCTCAAGCAGGATTATACAGGAACCTGCGATATTTTTTATAAAATATGGTTTTTCATTTAGAGTATCAGCCACTTGATTTCTACATTCTACATTTTCAATTTTTATTCCTGCAGTAATATTTATTACATGGCAATTTCAATACGTACAGATTCATAGATATCTGATCTCTCAAACACATCTGCGATTTGAAGACAATATTTTTAGCACATGTGGATAAAAAAAACTGCGACACCTCTGTTTCTCTATAGCCTTGATGGAAAATCAAAATTTTGCGTATCACTCTATAACTAACCGGGGAGTTGTCTCTCCCCAATAAATGAAAAGGAAAAAATTCTTATAATATTTGTGATTTTGGGTACATTGGTACACAGACACAGACTAATAATGCATATGCCCAGCAATCTCTTCGAGGTATAATAAGATAAAAAAAATATCTATTTTATGGGCTCACTGTGATGAAATTTATTCCTAGAAAGTGTTGTTTTTTCATCATGGTCTACACCATAGCTGTCCAACATACGGCCCGCGGGCCGCATGCGGCCCGCGAACTCCTTTCTTGCGGCCCCCGCTTCACGGGTCATGTAAACATCACATGTATAAATTACTCTCAAATACCGAATATACATCACATGTAGAAATCACTCTCAAATACCGAATATGCACAATTCTTACATTAACGATAAAATACAATAACATGTGACGCCACTGGCGACCGATAGCAGGCCGCAGAGCATTTACTGGAAATTGGACCGATCGTCCCCGAATATTCGAGAAGCCAACATGAAATTTATCAAGTCAAAGTATAGATGTTTCCTCTCCGATAAGTCACTTACTCAGTTACTCCTTTCATCAACAACAAATATTAAAAACTTTTCCTAGAGATCAATTACCCTAACACCAAACTGATATTTTTGCACTCGACGCGCGTTTCGCTAACAAGGTTAGCATCTTCAGGAGAAGAAAATTGATACTAAATCTAGAGCTGAGGTTAGTTATTTATATACCTTAAGTTTTAAGCTGTAAAAACAGCATGAATGGTGACAAGGGACCTATTCCTTCTAGCCCGCTTTTTAATTTATTGTTGAGGAAGTAATCAGAAATCAATACTAACAGATGACGGAACTTGCAGGTAGTCAGTTCATTACCGAGAAATTAATTAGAATAATTAACAGTAACAAACGAAGTCCATATCGGACCGGAAAACTTTAGGTATATGAATAACTAACCTCAGCTCTAGATTTAGTATCAATTTTCTTCTCCTGAAGATGCTAACCTTGTTAGCGAAACGCGCGTCGAGTGCAAAAATATCAGTTTGGTGTTAGGGTAATTGATCTCTCAACTTTTACACCAAAGGTTCCAAAACTCATCGTTTAACAAATATTAATGTTAATATTGATGCATTAGTATTAGAAAACCAACATCCTCAAATGTCCCACTGATTTTTTTGTAATTTCATATTTTTTGAATGAATAAAAATAATAGAAAAACTATATTTGTATACCATATCCATATAGTATTATAGTATATACCTATCAAAACTCAGTAATAATGTTGTATAGATAGATTTCATAATGCGGCCCTCCAAACTGCATTTTTTTTTGAAGTGGCCCTTGGGCCACTTGGAGTTGGACAGGCCTGTCTACACTACCAGTTTGCAACTCGAAAAATATCTGAGTTTGTGCCAAGATAGATCGGATAAGCTGTACTTATTTTCAATGTAAGTTAAGTTCGAAAAACCTATTTCACATAGGTGTGTATTCGGGAATCCAATGAAAATTTTCACTTGCAATACCACCAGAAATTTTTTCGAGCTCACGCATTTAAAAAAAAATATTCGGTGAAAAAATTTCACACCATAATTTCAACAAATGATTTGAAATTAATGTTTTGGCGTTTCAAAGTTCCTCGAGATAGGCTTTGGAATACATCACAGATTGAACAATTGAATCGAAATTGCCTTGTTCTGTCACATTTAATTTAGGTTATTGTGTGAGCTTCAACAAAATTAATCGATTCGGTCAAGAAAGTACCGTGTCACTAGCTCGTGAATAAAGATGTTGATTATTATTGTATTATCATTTGTTTGCTGAATTGTACTAGTGCCCTATTTGAACGTTTCATTTTGTTTACCTCTGCACATAGTGGGAAAGTGACATGTTATGTCAAACAAAATATGCTCTGCTTATGTCAAAAAATATCTGGGTTGCCGTGGTAACGCAAAACAAAATGAGCATTTCATTGGTTGAAAACTGTTGGTGTGATTTATTTTTTAATTATCATCTGAAATCAACCAGTTTTATTCAATAATCCTATAGAACTAGAGGGAGATGTCCTGAGTAACTAGTATCTCACACTACGTGGTGGGGAGAACTGTACTAGTCGGGTCGTTTTACCAAATTCAAAAACTGAAACTTTCGATGACTAAGTTTGAATCACTACTAAAAATACAAGTAAATATTCTTTCCAAATTCGGTAAAATTACCCGAAAAACGATTCCTCGACGACCGTTAGGGTGTGCCGACGTAACTCTGACCAACCTATGAATGATACCATTCCAGCGATGGGAACTGTGTTATCGATACCCGTATTCCGATGAACATGCGCTTTTCATACGTGTGATCGGAATCACAATGACAATTTCAGTTCAATAATTGTCGTATGTTCATAGGAACGACATCGCCTCATTACAAATGCCGAACAGACAATCGTAAAAAGTTCCCTCAGTTTCTAATAAAAATTTATGTACGAATTAATTCCCATCGCGCAGAGGTGATGGTACTATTAATTATCGTAGAAACAAACATTGCGGGTTTTTTGAATAGCCATAACACGGGATTCGGTTATCGACGAATTTCATCATGGATACCTGCCCAACGCCGATGTTTGTTTGGAACACGTGCAGGTGATTTTTATCGTCTAGGAGTGTTCGGTTTTCGAGAACACCAAATCTTCGCATAAAGGTGCGTTTGTAATCATCTCTTGACGATGCCAACTTGGTTGTCAAAAGATATGAAGAGATGTTGTTTATTATTATTATTACTAACACACAATAAATTCAATAAACATAACAAGGAACCAACAAAAGTTATTGAGAGCTTCAATAACTCATACGTGCTAACACACATGATTAATGTTTACAATAATTATAAATTCAATACATTATTAATATTATTCTATCGCCTAAGTTGTGTATGATTAAAAAGAAACAATTGAAAAAATTTGCAGATTTATGTAACGAACAAGAAGAATATAAAGGAAAAATTCACAAGAATTATTATGAAACATCATAATTATATGACATTATAAATACAATAAACTTAACAAGGAACCAACAGAAGTTTTGAGAGCCTCAATAACTCATACGTGCTAATATACATGAATGATTTTTACAATTATAAATTTATTACATTATTGATATTATTCTATCGCCTAAGTTGAGTATGATTAGAAAGAAACAATTGAATGAAATTATAGGAATTATATAAGGAAAAAGAAGAAGATAAAGGCAAAATTCACCGGAATTATTATAAAACATTATAAATACATTACATTATAAATACAATAAACATAGCAAGAAACCAACAGAAGTTTTTGACAGGCACAACAACCCGTGGTAACAGACATGATTAACTTTTACAGTTATAAATTCAATTCATAAATAATATTAATCTAACGTCTGAGTTGTGAATGAATAGAAAGAAACAATTCAAAAAATTATAAGATATACATTACAAACAAGAAGAAGATAAAGGAAAAATTCACCACAATAATTATTATGAAACTTTTTGTATTATTTTCATTGACCCTATCACAATACTGATATTATTTGCACTCCATTCAAGTTGACTGTACTCACGACGTTTCGATTGCTGGTACTATCCGTTTCTAAAAAAATCTCAATTTTTACGATCCTGATCTGAAAAGCTGAATCGACAATTGATCATTATTCGAAAAAATCATTAACATTTAGAATAAAATCACTCATACAGTTCAACAAATCCTTGCTCCTAACCACGAAAGTAATAGCCTATAAACTCCGTTTCGATCACTACTTCCAAACAGAAATTCCCTTAATCCTACGCGATCTCTCTTCTGGAACTGTACTTTCTACGATTGGAACAAAACGGAACAGACCATATATTTCATACCCCAACGAGCACGTTGAATATATATTTATTCGTGAGACTGTCATCCAATCTCGAGCAGCGACTGTTTGTATTATGATTGCCTCTGATAATTTTAATCAAAATTTCTAAGAGACTGGAGTTTCAATGGGTTTCGCTCCATTAGTCGGAGAAGATGAGTGCACACAAGCTTCAGGCTAAATTCGACCCTATTGGCACTAACTGGAATCGATTTGATTCCAAAAACGGGTCAGGAAGTGTGTTCCTTTCTGGGCGTTATTTTGTATGCAAGATTCCTACTATGAGATCGAGAAGTTATGATTGATTTCACAAACTATGAAAGTCGTGAACAATACCTGATCTTGGCAATGAAATTAACGAATTTGTGAACGATCAGACCTAGAGTTCCCCAAGGTTTAGTCCTGGGACTCTTTATTTTTGTATGTATTTGTATCATCTGCGTGCTTGTGGATGAGAACGTAATATACAATGATATATCCTTTCTGCTTTTCAATTGGAGCTTTGGAAATTCACTTACTGTGAATATTTCCATCGTATGTTAAAAATCCCATATGAAGCGGGACATTTTCGATCAATTACAGCGATAAATTCCCGGCGGGACATTTTCGGGCTGGTAAATACCCGGTAGGTACGGAAAAATACCCGCTCGGTCCGTGTATCTATAGTAACGATTGTTAAAATGTACATTTTTCATCTTGACAGGCATAAATAATCAATTTTAAACGTCGTTGTTTCAACTCCGGAAATATTCTACCGAATTACACTCGTGCATCAAAATAAACCTGAAAATTTTCCATTCAAGCATGTTGTCAGTAAAAAAACTGCATTCGGTTATTTTCATATTTTGCTAAAAGAGCCCTCCTTCTTCGGAGTCGGGCTCTTTCGACAAAATATGAAAAGAAACTCATGCAGTTTTTAGACAACATGCTTTCGTGGAAAATTATCGGTAATTTTGAAGCACTTGTGTGATTTATCCCGATAAATACCTGATTTCGGCAATGGAATGAACAAAGTTGTGAACGATCCAACCTAGAGTTCTCCAAGGTTCTGTCCTAGGACTGTTTCTCTTTGACATGTCTGTAATTCTTTTCATTTGCATGCTTCTGAATAAGAGCGTAATATATAATGATATATCTTTTCTACTTGTCAATTTGAGCTTTGGGAATTCACTTACTGTAATAAAACACGAAATGAGGTTACATTCAGAGTTAGTTCAACGATTTTATCGTGAAATTTGTTCGCAAAAACATAGTTTCTTTTTGAGCAACAATCGAGTTGTCGAGAATGAGTGTAGGACCTGAGAAAATATGCCAATCTGAACTTGTTTACTCGCTTTGAGTAATTGGGCTTGAGCCCTAATATTTACTCTTTTCTCCTCTTAGTGAATCATACTGCAGCAAATATATTTTCAGTTCTGACGAAGTTTTAGTACAGTGGTAATGATGACATCCCGATTCCGTTCCCTATGCTTCTAAACCTCAAGTTACTTCTAGACAGAAGTTGAAACCTAAGTACAAATTCTGCAGGTACAATAATACGAAATAATAGCATTATTAAATATGATAACAATGACAACAGTAGATAAGTTCGTGTACAGGACTTTATTTCTCCACAACTGAATCAATACAAACCACAACAAACTAACAAAAATGGTTAAATGTTATTGATTGACGAGTTTGACTCCGAATGATGTTTAGATTTCATTGTTCGTGTTGTAGAGAATATATCGGTAACACATCAAGACCTCTTCAGTGGAAAAGAGGGTGAAGTGCTGAGAACTTTTACTTAATTCTTCATACTATTACGAAATATTAAATTCGTGACAAGTCTGTGATCAGTTTCAATTGACATTTTGGTGACAAATATTCATTTTATAGCCAAAAACCAGCCACCGTTATAATGAATATTTCCCTCATATATAAAATGTCAAATAAGAACAATGCAATTATCGAAAACTCACAGCGGTAATTGCATTGTATCAAGTCACCATAACAACACATTTGAAACCGTATCGATAGACGCCAGTAAACAACACAAATAAATGTCAGATAGACTTCAAAAATAGAAAAACATTTCGCGTTTTGGTGAGTGCTCCATACAATCTATAGAGAAAATTATAAATGAACAAAAAATAACCTTTTCTCGAGAATTTCTTTATTCGTGAAATATTCCAATGAATTACATTCGTGCATAAAAATGACCAGATAATTTTGCATTCAAGCGTGGTATCTTATACAGATTGCATTCGGTTATTTTCATATTTTGTAAAAGCCAAAATATGAAAATAAACTTGAAATTTTTAGATATCCCGCTTTTTTGCAAAATTATCGGTAATTTTTATGCACTCGTGCAATTATAACCGATAATTAGGAACTTAGTATTTTTGTGGAAAAAATGTAGTTTTATTTCACTTGTTTCATAGAAGTTGTGATTTTTATTTTATAATTCAACAATGTTTCAGTTCAGTTGATTGTTTTAATGATTCGATTTTATGGGTACAACTGATTTTTAAATGCTTCTTTTGCAGACTGAAAAATTAGGAAGAATAAATTTCATAGTTTTCTCGATCAGAAGCTCACAATCATGGTTCATATTCTGGAAATGTTCATCATCACACCCCCCAGCAGTCATCCCTTTCCCCCCATTCCCACTGCAAATAATTTAAGTCTCAAGTATAGCAGAATCGACAAAGGCTTCCTCACGGCGATATCCTTATAAAAATTCCACACCCTTTCCTTTCGGGGGTGTAAAGCTCGCGAGGGCGTTTTGAAATGAAATATCATATTTACCCAGTTAACATTGGCCCGGCACCTCGCAGCGTCGCGACGCTCCGCAGGGGCGTCTCGACAGCGTCGCTCGGCGTCTACCGCCGAATTGAAACCAGTACACTTTAATTTAATGGGCCCGCTCGGCCGGAATTCTTCGGTGGTCGCTTTTCGGAATTAGCAAAGTGAATGTAGACGATAGAATACTAATTCGGTTTCAGTGCCTTTTTTTAAATGTTGCGGGGCCGATCAATTTGGGAATAAATGCCGCGCTTTTGGTCGGTTCACAGAAGCGCAGTGAATGTACAGGGTGATTCTCATTTGCTCTAAATACAGATCTCTCTGGTTCTCGGTAGTGTAGAGGTTAGCATCTTTGCCTTTCAAGCGACAGACCGGGGTTCGATTCCCCAGCGTTCTGGGTACTCGTACGTTGAAACGAAAGGCCTCGTTGATCCATTGCTCGCACAAGTTTCGACTTCGGAGGGTTGACATTCGTCAGCTGGTTAACGGAAAAGAACAATTTTAGAACGAACGAATACGAAAGAAAGCCATGTAATGTTCAAAAAACACCGCCTGAATGAAGGACAGGAAGTACGAATTAACATCAAATTCAAATTTTTTAAGTTTGAAATCCCCAGGAAAAACCTCTCTCGGTAAGGAGTTCCAAAGCTCAGCTGTAGTATTGAAAACAGATGCCTAGGCAAGAGAAGTTCGACAGGTCTACAAACTCACAACAAAGAGCTGAGAATTTTGCATTCGTCGGGTTATCCGTGTGATATTCCCAAGGGGGGAACGACTGATAACAATTCGGGAGAGCATCGATCGTGGAAATATCTATATAAGAGGAAAGTCTCCGACCCTTCTACGATGTTCCAATGAAGTTAGCGAGTCTGTGAGTGAAGAATCACCAACAGGACGGATTGCCTTTCTCTGAATAGGATCGAGAAGCTTCAATGAATGTTTTGGTGCCGAACTCCCTATTTGAGAACTATATTCCAAGACAGGTCATATCTGAGCCTTGTAGATCATTAGAATCTGACGAGAAGTGAAGTATTTCTTCGCACGAAATAAAATCCAAACTTCTGGGAAGCACCTTCAGCAATTGATCTCACATGGTTTTTCCATGAGAGATTAATACTGATCGTAATTCCAAGCATCAAGATTCTTGACTTTGTAGAAATAGTTCCTCCTTACATGTAAATAGTGGATAATAACAATAGAACTTCAACATATGGACAAATATCAACCATATATTGCATCATATCATCACAGAAAACTGGAAAACTGGAAAAACTGCACTAGGAAACTGCTTTTTTCCTTGTCAGCAGTCTCTGTAGATTGGGTCTGTTTGTAGAATACACAAACCGACTATGTGAACACTATGAGCTTTCCTAGGTTTCCCTACAGTTGAAATAGCAAAAACGATACCGATTAATGACTAAGGCTCCCCAGAACGCTTCGGCACCCAAGATAATTAGCCGCCCCTTGTCCGCACAAAGCTTTGCATTCTGGGCGCCTCAGTATTCTAAGAAAGGAGATATAAAAGTGGTTAAGAAGTTGCCAATATTTCCTTCTCACAATCAGTCGAAAATGTGTTTGTTTCTAATCTACTCGGAAAACGACGAGATGGGAAATATCTTTTTCTACGGCTATAGCACATACTGCTCTTTCTTCGAATGGTATTGGTAGATCAATTAGATACATTGTATGTACAGAAAATGCTCTGCTATGTTACTTAGAAGAGAAATCCAAGGTGTTCAAGTCTCCTACATTGTAAAGCCATTATTCTATACTGAAAATCACTTTGAATATGAGGGAAAACTTCAATTTTCAATCTTGAAAGCATGGCAACCAGTATAGTAAACAATTCTTTGACGGCGTCTTTGTCAATTTTTCACTTGCGTTGTCAAAAGAGCATATCTGATCTGTGAAAAGGAAATATTAGAATTGTGTTTTCATTAATTGTACTTTTCCGTAATCGTACAGAATTACACTCGACCTCTTTTTGTCGACGAAAACTTGACATTTATAATTCGAGTTTAGTTGCCTTCCAGCAAATTAAGTCAAAAAACTGCCAGAAAAAATTACTCGTCCTACGGACTCGTCATTTTTTCAGAGACAGTTCTTTTCGTTGAGTTGTCAGGCAACAAAATTCTCATCCAAATGTCAAGTTTACTTCGACAAAAAAAATCTCGTGTGATTATAAGTGAAAAAAAATTCTTTTTTATTATAGAAAGGTGTATCTACGGATTCATAGCAACAAAAAATTGTCAACTTCCTTTGACAGTTGCAGAAAAAATAGTATACAAACTTCGACAAAAGACAAATCTTTCTCTCGAGAAATAGGCCACCTCAGCCTTTAGCCTCGGTAAGCTATATTCTCCACTGGGGAGAAATTATTCATTTCTTGCCTCGGTATGTAATATACTATAATTTCCCCCATGTATGTTTTTTCATTTTCCATCAATCCAGAGAAATAAGAGCTGAAAAACTCCATACTCTCCACAAGAACAGTCATTTTCAAAAACCTATTTCACTACTGTTATGGATGTCAATGAGCATTAATTTCCCAATATGTTCCCTGATACCCACTAATATTGTTTTAATAAAGTATCCCAACCCTAAAAGTGCTTCTCGTATTCCCCACACATATGAAAACTTTAGCACCTCTTTAAATGTGTGATGGATATTTATTTCCTCTCAATTTCTCTCTCGAGCCTGATGAACCGTGCCAGAGATTTAATAAGTTGCCATATGGCCTTTTCAGCACCAGTTTTGGTTTACAACTCAAACTTTCACGAGCATAAAGCTTAAACACACCCCTGGTAGATGACAGATTGTATACGAACACGGGGAAGTTGAAGTCGCGACAGAAAAATAAGGGAGCATGATTATTTTTGTTGAAAGAAGGAAGGTTTAAGGAAGTGATCTTTTGTTTTTCTTTTTCAAATTAATGTAAAGAGAATACAACATTTGATGATACTTCTTTTATAAAAGTTTTGTTTTCTTTTTGCACTGATTTCGAAAAAAAACAGAAGTCGCTTCCTTTGAAGTTTCAAAAGAAACTGTAAAAAATAAAAGTGGAAAATATTCCGGATTAGGAAGAAAATATTTGTTTGAAGTTCTTTCATTTACTGTTTGAACATCATTATTTTGTGGTGGATCAATATTTGTCCGTATTTTTCTGGTTTTGTGCCCTACCACAATCTGAATGAATCAGAATAAATATTGGAATCTATACAAGTGTAGAATAGCAGATTTTCAATGCACCTCGAAAAGTTGCTGCGTCTATTGAAAAACAGTTCTTTCTGGATAGAACAAGTCCAATTAGTCAACAACTTCTCGTATAACACAAATTTTGCCAATCAAAAAAATAATAAGAACTGATATATATATGAAAATACTTATCGTTAACGTTTCGGAAACTAAATCCGCTTCCGTTTTCAAAACTTATACGCAAATTCCTGTTCAAATGCAAATATCTCTTGTAGGCAATCTTCATAATTGACATTTGTCAAATATTTCAAATTTGACACAACATTTTGTTCTTCAGGAGGGGCAGCCATCCGCGATCCATATCAAGCGAACTCATAGATATGCATTCTTCACCAGACAGCATGATGAAAGCAGATTCCTTTAATTTTCGTTTCCTGTCATTGCTCTCTTTCGTCATAATTCTAGTGTCGTTCCATTCTACTGTGTGATCTCCATCGGCAGTAAGAATGTGTTCTGATAATTTAGAACCACCTATCTGTCTGCTCCTGATGCACATCTTGTGTTCACTCTTTCGCACTTCCAATGGTCGAGACGTTTCACCGATATATTTTGTATTTTGTGTAGGTTGTATGTCTTCATTGTAGACTGTGTTCTAATTTTCAATTTCTGTGAAAGTTTTCTATGAATTTTTCTTGATATCCATTTTCTTACAATACCGATTTTATGAAGTTTATCTCATCATTGATTTTTTCTTGTGAGTTACATACAATATCTGTTCTATCATAAAGGTATTTTACTATACCTTTCTTGACACTTCCTAATATCTGTGAAGAGACTTTTTTTTAGAAAAACTTAATTAGCCAAAAATGAAAAATATTGCATCCATAGTAGTGGTGTACTGTAATTAACTGTACTGTAAATTCTGTACATAATTATTGAACAGTCTAGAACACGCCAATTTGTGAGCTATCATTCGACATCCTGTGCTATGAAGTTCTGGAAATAGTTGATTTACATCCACTATTGATGGAAATATTGATCGATTTATACATCATAGCCGGAAAATTAAAGATACATTAAGTTGACGAAATCGAGCAATTTCTTAGATATTTTATACAAAATGTTTTTTAAATATTTCAGTTAACACGAACTGTAACAATAAGAACCCACAACAAAAATTTATGTCAATGAGCTGATGGGTATTGGTTGTTTTTGGTTTGTGTGAAGATACCATCTTCTGTCACGAACGAAAAGTAAAAGATCGTAATTAACTCATCGGTGCTGACCATATCTCATTAGGACACATCAAAAAAAATTTTTTTTCAGACTAACATGAAAGAAAAATCCTGTAAGATTCGAAGAATATCAAGGAGATCTTTGAAGTATATTTTTCTGTTCCACATCACATAATGCCCCTATAGAAAAATTGTGTTTTCGTTAGCAAATAAACCAATAATTTCCAACTTGTACACTCGTTAGTACCTCGCTAGTAGAAATTTTTATCAAAAAGGGGACGAATGCGCAATAAAACTTTCATATTAGGCGATTTCAAATGTAAATTCTCTCAGATCAGATAAATAGACAATTTGTTGAGCAAGAGCATTCGCGGTATTCAGCTGTCATAAAATATATTACTTGTTAAAACAAGATTGCGAAAGGAATCGAGTAATGACTATATTTTTCCAATATTCGATTCAAATTGAGTTGTGACATTCTTGTTAGCCCCATAACGGAAAATGGCATTGTTCAATTTGTTCCAATATGGTATACACAGATTAAATTATGTATTACCATCAGAACAAACAGATAAGCGTCAATACTGTGCTTGATGTTGAAATCCTTGACAGGAATGAAGTTGGAATTTTTTTCGTTGTGGAAAAATGAAAAATATAATCTCATCAAACAATCTAATAGTTATTTGTGATATAAGTGCTAAAAGTGATATTTTATTTTGTGAGAAGGAAAGTTAGAGACTCGACGCCGAAGGCGGAGTATTCCATTTCTTCAAACAAAATAAAATCACATTTAGCAGGTATATCATACACTATTTTTTCTACAAACACCATTAAAAGTCCAAATTAACGCATACCTTTTTTACATTAATTGATTGATAAAATAATAGCCTCGAGATTATCAGTTTTGAATCCAATTTCATCTGATCTATTCATGAAACAAGTTGCCAAAAAGAATTTGTTCTTCTTCTCTTCGATTTAATGGCCTCAGCCACAGAATTTGTTGATTTGTCTTTGTTGACAACTAAAGTCAATAAATCACGAATTATTCTTTCTCGTTTTTTCGTTCCTCGATGGAAAGTGATCTAGAAAATGAATTTCTACTGCTGGAAATTGAAGAAACTGCCAATAAAGCTGCTTTTGAATTATTGCCTAGTAAGTCAAAGTGACAGTACGAGCTCTCATACGATCGTTTCTTGAAATAGTGTGATCAGAAAAATGTCAGTGGCAAGGAGGCCAGTGAAAAAGTGCTTCTTGCATACTTTGAAGAAAAGTTCAAAATATGGAAATCGTCAACGCTTTGGTCGAATTACTCATATTGAAGTCGATGATGAATATAAATAATCATGACATTACCAGATAGTACAAGCTTGTGGCTTTTTTGAAGCGAAAGGGGAAGGATATCGACCGAAAATCACTTTTAGCACTAGTGCTAAAATGGCATTTTAGACACTGACAGCATGCGTCAAAAATTACACTTTTGCTGACAGTTGTAGAAAAAACAGTTCCCAACAATATTTCCTCAAATATTCAGTTGTTGACAGAGCAAAAAAAACAATATTAGTACCTACATTGTTCACCAGTCGAGGCGCAGGCTGAGACTTAGCAACAGAGTCCAAGAATTTTGCTTTTACTACGAGGTTAACCTACTATTTTTCCGCAAATCGTTTCAAACTCGACAGATATTAATCAATTTGGAAAAAATCACGAATAATTTCATTCACAAACGGATGGTGCTTTGAAATTCGTAATTAAATTACTTGGGTTACTGTGGAAACGTAATGGGATTGAATTTTCAAACTTGACCTTCATAAATTCAATTGCTGGGGCCTGTTTCATGAACATACTAGTCTTGTAGCAACAAGAGAAACAATGAAGCACGATGATAAGTGATTGTTTTTTATTCGTTTTTTACCTGTAGCTGCATTGTCTTTCTCTTGTAGCAACAAGACTTGTACCTTTATGAAACAGGCCCCTGGTATTCTCGAAAGTAAAATGATAAGTGGTGATGAAATTTCCATTTTTGGGACTCATCCAGAGCTGGTTGAGGTAGTGAATACTGCTTTATTGAAATTATTGACAGAGAACTCAAGAGAAAAGTACGTTTTATGGACCATTGCAGAAAAACAATGTGTTTTTAATCATTTATATAGAACACTAAAAACTGTGAGGAAGCCTTGACTTGTTTTTCAAGAAGTTTCGCACAAGTGATGTACATAATTTTTCCTTCGACCACCGATTTTAATAAACAATAATGTAAATATCAGATCGTGTATATGTTATATACGCTACATTATGAATTCACCTTAACAGCAAACTGACAGTTGACAGTCCCTAGAGGGGTACTTGCAATGGACTATTGATGAATATAGATTTGATGGCGTCGGCCAGAATCGTTACTTCAGTGTTATGATTTTTGTAATAAATACTTATAAATAATTTATAATATAACTGTTAAATGGAAATTATTTGTTGTGTCAAGTGTGAATACACAATAATTATATTGAGTTGCCTGATCATTCTCAAGTTTCGTTTGTGTCAGTCTATGTTTAGATATTGTTTCTATAGAAAATACACATGAATTTGCAATAACTTTACTAATGAAATGAAGAAATAACGATAATTAACGTTTATTTGAAAATGTGCCAATAATAAGAAAGTACCTATAATACAACACTTCTTTCTCTTCTCTTTATTTTTTATGAATAATCAGTTACCTATCGGTACAGTTCCTATATGGTAGTAGAGAGTGCGATATATGTCACTTTCCTGTGTGGTCGTAGAAAAAATTATTTTTATATGTATTATTCTTTGTATTTTCGTGATAGTCGAATTCACCTTATACCAGAAATTGCTGAATAATAGGATGTGTTCAGTGAAGATACTGATTTGAATTAACGCAGCAGCTTTTCGGGATAGATTAGAAATCTACATTTGTAGATTGATAACTCATAAAACTACGAGGAAAAAATTTGATCCACCACAAAATGATAACTTTCAAACGATATAACGAAACTGTCTCAGTGTAGAAATTCTTCCTAGAGATCAATTATTACCCTAACACCAAACTGATATTTTTGCTTCAAGATAAGAAATTTCAAGGAGCATTACTCCTGACGAAGGGGGAAGATGGGTAGAAAAATCCAGTGTCGCCCAAGCTCTAGTCTAGACGAGAGTCTAGATAATGACAACAAAATTGGTGACAGCAATCTTAAACCGATAAGGCATGTGCATGACACAAGACTACTCGAATCATGAGAGTCTAGAATTAGCAAAATGTAAAAACAGCATGAATGGTGACAGGGCCGCTTTTCATTTTTTGTTTGGAGAGTAATCAGAGTAATCAATAATAGTAGATGACGAACCAGAAAACTTTGCAGATAGTAGCTGCACTAGTTCATTATCGAGAAATTAATTAGAATAATTAGCAGTAACAAACAAAGTCCGATATCGCACCGGAAAACTTTAGGTATATAAACAATTAACCCTAGTCTTTGGATTAGTATCAGTTTTCTTCTCCTGAAGATGGTAACCTTGTTAGCGAAACGCGCGCCGAGTGCAAAAATATCAGTTTGGTGTTAGGGTAATTCATCTCTAGGAAAACATTGATCTTTCACACCAAAGGTTCCAATATCATCGTTTATTCAATAATAATGAATTTATTTAGCTATAAAGCTACTGAATACAATTATCTCATAACATGGAAGGTAAAATATTGATTATGAACATTAAAAATACAATGGAATATATTATTTTCACAAGTACACTCTGTATGAAATTCAATAAAATCAATCAATAAATGTAAAAATCATTATTTCAGTCTATGATATTTATTCTGGAGACGAAAAATCCAAATTTTTCAGAAGTCAATGTTCGTTTTGACAAAATTTGTACACATTTTTCGACAATTTGTTAAACTTCCACAATTTTTCCTTTCTATCGGCAGTTCATTTAAAGTTTTCAAGCCTTAATAAAATAGTTGATTTTGTCCAAAATTTGTATTATACCTTTTCAATATGATCTCATTGGAATTCCTTGTATTATAATTTGTGTTGTAGCTAGTGAGTTCCAAGTTGTCTTCCAGGTATTCTGAAAGCATGCTATTTTTCAATTTAAATAAAAATATATAAGTATTCAGATATAATCTCTGTTTAACACTCAAAATTTCAAGTACTCATGCATCGATAATACTTTGGTATAGATATCTTTATTTAAAACTACTCTCAAAGCCCTGTTCTGTAATTTCTGTGAAATTTCCATCTGAGTTTAATTCAGAGTGAATGATATTGTTGAACAATATTGAAAATCGGTTTCTATTATAGATCTAAATGTTTTGAATTTTGTTTCATTCGTTAGGTGTTTTCCAATTCTTGATAATAATCCAGTTTTTCTAGCTATTTTTCATGAAATATATATGAGGTGCCCATTAGAATTTAGTGAATTATCTAACAACACACCTAGATATTTGAATTTAGAAACAATTTCAATTTTTACATTGTCAAAAAAAGAGATTTAGTGTATGTTAGATAAACGACCAATCAGCCACTACCATCTGCCTGTACAATACTCACGATTATAATAACCCAAGTCAAATCCAGTGAAATATTCAATTTTCATATCGGAGTCTTCCAACTCGAAAAATCGTCACATCGACCCAAAATTAATTTGTTAGTATAATGAGCATAAACAACGCCATCAAAACCCCAGAGATGCCGTAAATCTTATGGAAATCTTCCTCCTGATTCGGATTAGTCGAGTAAACAGAAAGGCAGTTATGAATGTCATTTCCGTCATTTCCTGCGGCCTGTCATAAAAACTGTAAAATATTCTCGCTTATCATTCAGCTGAGAGAAATCGCGTGTTGCGGTTTCTGTTCTAATGGATTTCGCCCCGTATTTGTATTATCCCGTGAATTATGTAGGAAAAACGTACATTTGGCGCCGTTTTGTTGCGAGAAAAAAAGCAGAAGCGTGCCAGCGGCATTCCCATCATCGCTCATCTGTTCTCAAAACGAGCTAAATACAGATCGTGACGGGTTCGTCATCGCAGAAAGGAGAGATCACCGGTGACACACGAAGCATTTGTTACATTGAATCATCCAGGGGCCTGTTTCATGAAAGTACAAGTCTTTAGGTACAAGAGAAATACGAAGAAACACGATGCTAAATAATTGTTTTTTACTCGTTTTTTACCTGTACCTGCATTGTGTTTCTCTTGTAGCTACAAGACTTAATTTTATGAAACAGGTCCCAGAGAAGCATTCCATCAAGATAATTTCGTATCAGTAGTAATATACCAAGGACATAATCTATTTGTTGTAGGTAACTAACAAATACAATTGTATAAATCATAACAAGAATTAGAAAATGGATATCCAGAAAAAATCATAGAATAAACTTTGACAGAAATTGAAAATCCGAACACAGTCCACAATAAAGACATACAACCTACACAACCTCTATCAAACATTATACTTTATGTCCCTCGTTTGTCTGAAAAGATAAAACGGATCGGCAATATTTATAATGTTAAAACAACATTCAAAACAACAAATACTTTACGGTCAATACTGACACATACCGAAGCAAATAACACAACGGAAAACACAAAAAATTGTATTTATCAAATTCCTTGTACGTGCGGTCAAAAATATATCGGTGAAACGTCTCGACCATTGGAAGTGCGAAAGAGTGAACACAAGATGTACATCAGGAACAGAGAGATAGGTGGTTCTTAATTATCAGAACACATTCTTACTGCAGATGGAGATCACACAGTAGAATGGAACGACACTAAAATTATGACAAAAGAGAGCAACGGCAGGAAACGAAAAGTAAAGGAATCTGCTTTCATCATCATCTCTCTCGATAGGGATCGCAAATGGCTGCTCCTCCTGAAAAACAAAATGTTATGTCAGATTTGAAATATTTGACAAATGTCCATTACGAAGATTGTCAACACGAGATATTTGCATTTGAACAGGAATTTAGGCATAAGTTTTGAGAACGGAAACGGTTTAGTTTCCGAAACGTTAAGTATTTTGATATATATATATGCTGGCTGGAACTTCCGGTTGATCCGCGTCTGGAAAGATTTACTTGTCTACGTTTCGGCTCCCATTTCGGAGCCATTTTCAAGACTGAGTGACCTTGCGTCTAGGTCTGAGTTGTCTTACCAGGTATTGGGGAGTCTTTGACTCCCCAATACCTGGAAACCACGAAACGTCGAAAGTCAATACCTACAAATCAACGGATAAACTCCCAGAATACCAATTTCGCATACTCAAGTATCCGTGAAAACCTTCACTGTAACATATATGTAACATATATATATATATATATATATATATATATATATATATATATATATATATATATATATATATATATATATATATATATATATATATATATATATATATATTAGTTCTTATTATTTTTTTGGTAGGCAAAATTCGAGATATACGAGAAGTTGCTGACTAATTGGACTTGTTCTATCCAGAAAAAACTGCTTTTCAATGGACGCAGCAATTTTTCGGGGTAGATTGTAAATTTGCCCTTCTGTATGGATTCCAATATTAATTCTCATTTTTTCAGATTGTGGTGAGTTAGAAACCCAAAAAACTACGGAACAAATATTGATCCACCACAAAATAACTTTGACAATTTTTCATTCTAATGGCAATTCATTAAAAGTTTTCAAACCTTTACAAAAACTTGATTCTGTCCAAAGCTTGTATTATAGCTTTTCAATTCAATATTAGTGGAATTCCTTGTATTATAATTTGTATTGTAGCTTGAAAGTTCTAAGTTGTCTTTCAGGTATTTGGGAAGCGTGCCATTTTTCAATTTATATAAAAATATATGAGTATTCAGATATCATCTCTGTTGAACACTCAAAATGACAAGGGACTCTTGCATCCATATACTTTGGTATAGATATCTTTATTTAAAAGTACTCTCGAAGCCCTGTTCTACAATTTCTGTGAAAATTGCCATCTGAGTTTTAGTCAGTGTGAATAATATTAACATGATTGGGGAAATTGTTTCATATGAAACAAAATGACAATATCGATCCGTACAGTTTTCTCCAATCCATCCAATTGTATGTGACAAAGTCTGATCCACTTCAATGACTCATCCATGTGCTCCACCTAATGGAACAGTTCCAGGTAAAATTGCTGGAATCAGCATCGGGCATGTTAGGTTAAGTGTCCCTGGACAATGGCCCTAACGAACGTAGGCAGGCATGGAACGGTTTAATCCCAGAGTCCAATTACAAATTAAGCTAATCAGTCCACGGTAATGGCGGTTTGTCGTGCATTCTGTGTTACACGTGAACATTTCATACAAACAGCTCTCTTAGCTGCGTTTTACATTTCATCATCCAATTGAATACCTAATGTATTGTTTCAATGCCTGTGTAAAAGGGATTTGAAGCATTTTTGGTACGCCATCTACAGTATAATGTCGATATTTCCGTTTAATTGACAATTCACGACCAAGTTTCCTGCTTTGGAGAGAAAAATATGTCTGTCAGTTCGACAGAAATGTTGAGAGAAAGATAATGAAGCTTCAAAATAGAGCTGAAGAGTTCATAAAGGAAATGGAAGTTTAGGCCCAGTATACCATAACCATACAGTAGAGACACTCGCCACAGAACACCAACTGCAGCAGTTTGTCATGTGGATGTGTTATCAATCAACTTGATTGATGAGCATCAATGTGTGTTAAAATATTGTTAAAATATTCGAATTATTATGGCTAACTACCAAGTTGGAAAAGTGTGTGCTTATCTCTAATGGTCGTCGAAGGCTAGAGACAAATTATCATCTCTCTTGAGGTTCCCGAAGGATGTCAAATGATAATAGCCATAAGTGTTCTATAGAATAGTAGCTTTTGAAATTTTTCATATATTTTTACAAATTGCAGAAGTTCAAATAGAAGCTTATTTGTGTCGAAATATTATCTTTATAGAAATGCACCTTAATATTAAATTACTCTTTTTGGTGTGAGGCATGGTTGAAGGCATGTTACCGAGAGGATTTACTTGAAAAATATTCAGAAGTTCTCTAACAACTATCCCTTGTGTGACTTTGACTTTGAGAAAGAAATGTTCTAGAATTTTCTTCACATCGAAATTTGCAGATAGGAATTTGAAAAAAAGCAAAACTAATGAATCTTAGAACAAAAAACTAACCATTTTGGGTCATTAATAGTCTTTATTACATTGTTAATGTCTGAATATATCTATTGTACAGCTTGTCCAATCCATCTTGGCACAGAAATAATGACGTATATGCCCAGCAATCTCTGTGGAGTTTACTAATATAAAAAAACACCAATTATATGTGTTCACTGGGTTGGAATTCATTACTAGAAGGTGTTTTTTCTTTCGTCGTGGTCTACACTACCATTGTGCAACTGGAAAAGTATCTGAGTTTGTGCCAAGATGGATTGGATAAGCTGTACTGAAGCTGCTGTGAATAAAACATCCCCATGATAGCTTTTCATTTCCTGGTCATCGAATATACCTTCCCTGGCAAACATGGTCTGAAGGAAAAGTGGAATAACTGCTGTACGTACTTGATTATTTCAAATCATTCACATTAATTAGAAACGTTATCCTAGACAAAATAATAATCTTATGATGTGAAATAATACACTGATTTCATACTTGGTATCCCGAACACTCAAATTTACCGCCACAAAATGACATTACACACCCCGAGCACAGAATGAAGGTCACAGAAATTTGACTCTCGAGAACAAAAGAACGGACATTTAAGTGTCTCTACTGTATGCTATGTGTGGCTATGGTATATTGGATTTTAGGCATTGAAATAATTTTCAAAACATGAATGATCTAGGTCATTGACGAAAAATTGTACTTCTGTTCCTCAGTTGATTACCATCTTTTGATATTATGTGTAAGTAATCAAAAAAATGTATGATTCTGTCTACGATATCCGTAAGGAAAATGAGAGAAAAGACATGACTGGGAAACGAAATCACTAGTGGTTGACTAACTAAATCTCTATAAACAATGCTCGATGTGAGCATTATGATTGATTATTTGGAAGCTTCTTCGTCGAGATCTATACTTGGTGTACGAATAGTTTGATTATCAAGTAGATTGCGTTCTACGTCTGAGGTTTACACCATGACAGTTGCACGCTTGTGTAAACACCTTTGTCGACTCCCTGAGAGAGAGAGAGAGTTTCAGTATGTTACCGGGCGGATAATAAAAGGGTGGGAAGATTATACTCGACGGGTCGACGGCGATGAAACTAAAAATTCAAAAATATTGAAGTTACATTATACAAGAAAGCGACAACACAACTCATTTTCGTTCTTGTTTGTCATTACAGAATGAATTATTCGTTTGTTACTAATCGTTTGATGAATTAGTTCGAAATAGTCCAAATTGATTCAATTAATATACACCAAACTGAAACCCGTTTGAGATAGATCACTGTCACCGGCAACAAATTCCAACTTGGCAAGGTCACGATTTTTTGAGAAATTCGTTTTGTTGCAGTCGATCAATTTATAATCGAAAGTTGAGACTGTCTGCATTGAGATCTTTATTAGTTTTCGTGTCTGTGTCACTCGTATCTGACAAGTTTCACTAATCATTTTCAAGTTCATTTTTTTATTTGAACAGTGCTTGGTTCGTGGAAGAGAAACGAAATTATTTGGTAATGAAATTAGGCTTACAAGAGTCTTGTTGTTTCATTTCGAATAGATAACGTATTGCTCTTTTTTGAAGTACAAACACAGAATTCATGAGATATCTAGAACATACTCCCCAGAACGGAATTCCATATCTCAAGTCTGAGTCTACCAGTGAATAGTAAACATATTTAGCTGCAGATGTGCCCAGCTCTCTGGAAGTTATTCTTACAGCGTAACAACTCGAAGAGACTTTTTTTCGAGAGCTCTGATGTGGTTTTCAAATCTCAAGTCGTTATCTATGACAATACCGAGGAATTTGGTGCTTAATTTATTTTCTATAACACTTTCATTGAGAGTAATTATGTTATCAATAGAACCCCGAAACGATATCACGTTAGTTTTGTTGATATTCAGAGACAAGAGATCAGCACTGCACCAGTCCTTGATATTACTAATATCTGAAGATATAACCTTATGGAGATCTGAGGTATTTTTACTGTTCAGATGAAACAAGTTGGATTTCGTATTTGTAGGTAGACATATCAGAATTGTGACGTTTCCACAAGGTTGTCCCTGGTAACCAAGTATTTAGTTTCTGTGATTGGTGACATTTATATTATTCTACCTTGTGTGGATATGATATTATAACGATTCAGTTAACTGGAATCGCCTCCTCAACCTTTGGTAAACTATAAATTAATCAGCATATTCTCGGGTGAAAGTAGAAAATTGACTTTTGTAAAAGCTCCATTTTATTTCATATGACATTGCTTGTTAGCCAGGGGAGTAGTTGTTTTCTAATAGGTGTTAGTCCGACAACCTACATTGTAGGTGAGTTGAGGCTGGCCTGAACAAATTGTTCATTTTATGAATATTTGATTTAAAGCCAGTCTTCAAGCATCCCCATGAATATTTGTTTTATTGAAATCAATAACAAAAAATACCCATTAATCGGCTCTGGTTCCTCACCAAACTGTGCCCGCGCTTTCGCCCAATCAAAACTCATGTAATTAATTACTTAATGGAAAGCAGTAAAAGCACTCTGCCTACAAATTTTTTCCGTTAAATATTCATTTTGCCACAACGCGTATTTGGTTCTACCGATCGATACTATCCATTATACAGTTGTAAATTTCGAATGATATTCCATTTGGTATGAAGAATGAATTGGCGTTATTGTGAACGCATGTCAAACATGTGTTAATTTCGTTTTATTACCCCGATTTATAGATCCATAAAACCGAATCCGAATCGCTCGACGTATGTTAATAATAATAATGTTAATCGCGCGTACGCTGATTGCTCAAAGTTCTAGTGTGGGTTCTGTTCACCGTCTTTTCGAATCACCGACCGCTAGCGTTTTAGAGCAAATCCTTTTACCGTAACGAGCAATTTTTTCCTTAAAGGTATTTTGCTTACGGCCTCGCAACGGATATAAACCCTTGTTTGCTAGAATCGATTACGGTTGAAATAGTTTACCCTATCGTTGGTTTTTATTGTTATTTATCTAGGAAATGGTTATTGGAACGCAATAAAAAAAAGTATCTAGATATGAAGCAGGTGCTCGCCTTGTATGAAGTTTAACACTCTGTGTTGCATACAACGGAGAGTTTTCATTCAATATCCGACACGGGGCTAGTCAGGAAAGTAAATATTTTTGTTCGCGTATTCTTCTTTTATCCCACTGTATGGTACCGAAAAAATCCAGATTGTCTGAAAAAATTCAACCAGGGGTCTTAATAACATAAAAGGAAATCTCCCCTCCAAATTATACTCAACATTCTCTGTTTCATACTACAACCATGCAAGCATCTTAAATTCAAAACTTTTATCGATAGAGCTCAATAGGACATATGCATGATTTTTTGTAACGTCTTGAATTAAGCATTGATTTATAACGTGGATTAATATGAATTGAAATGAAAATTTTCAAATTACTGTTCAGGGTGAAATGTCAAACACTGCGTGAATTTGAGTCTTTCAAATGTCACCCTGTACCGCGCACTCAAGAAGACATCACAAGACATGTCCCGTGTTTGTTTACTCTTTGCGTGTCATTTACTCAAACATAGTTTCTTTTTCAATGGCTATATAGATCCAGGAAGAAGCTTACAAACTTTCTTACAAGTAGTTTATTGTAGCGAAGTGGAAAAATTAGTAGAAATACACCAGAGCATACGAAAACATATTGCTGTGAAAACCATATTGATGTAAGTGTGCTGCATTCATATACAGCTAAGGGTGAGATAGTCGGAAGTGAGTTTTGCATTTGCTATTCAGCAGAAGAAAATTCGATTTAAAACTCAACCATATCGATTCATCATATACATCAAATCCCTCCCTAACTTTTCATATAATATTCTGTGGGTTTGTTGTTGTTCTTGAAAAATTGTTCTGAAATTGTTCGTTTTTGTTAACCAGCTGACGAACGTCGACCCTCAAAAGTCGAAACTTGTGCGAGCAATGGATCAACGAGGCCTCACCTTTTAACGTGCGATTACCCAGCATGGTGGCCGGGCGAGGATTCGAACCCCGGCCTTCCGCTTTATAGGCAGATATACTAACCACTACACTACCGAGTGTGATAACTAAATCAAAAGAAATATTTCGATTGTACTGTGACGCTAATAAAGATTTGAAAGAGAAATATTCGAGACAAATATAAATTCTATGCATATTCCCGATTGCACAAAAAACTCGACTCAACCACTTCCAAGAAAGGATTTATTGTTGAACTTGAAGGGTATTTTTAGCGCTATACAATGAGGAGAAAGGATATTCTACCCTATTCATGCTACTACTAGCCTCAGCTATTTTCATTCCATTTCAACGAAAAGCCTACTCACTATCATTGTCGTCTTTCAACAAATTCAAACAAGTTTCGTTTATTTTATGATCTTCATCTAGACCATGTTGGACAAGATTGAATTTTTCTTATCTTCCGCATCAGACGAATGAGTAGTGGTCTTTGAAACAATTCTCAATAGTTTGTCGAGTTTGACCAATGTGTTCTTGTTGAATTCGTTGAGAATTATCACGATCATTTCGAGAATTATGCAACACATCCGGCAACGAAATCGAAGCGAATGCCCAATTCGAATCCGGTTCAGTTTTTATAATAACCTCTAATAATAGCCCCTGTTTGTTTTGACAGCAGTAAATTACGGAATTATGTGTCATAATATGTTTGATTATTTTCACGTTTTAATTATGTTGTTCATTCAAATACAGTTATTACGCCAGCGAAGTCGCAGGAAAATATTTTTCAAATAAATATTTAACATTTGTTGGTTAGAGGAAATGGTTATTTGAAACGGGTTCGTTCGCTTTCCAGAATGTTTTTTTTCTGTAGATCCAACATCATTGCCTACCTAGATGAATACCTATTTTAAAAATTCCTGAGGACTTTGAAACGGTGAATGTTCCATCTGTATCACATATTTCAATCTGTTTTTCAACAGTGAAAATGTAGATATATATATATATATATATATATATATATATATATATATATATATATAAGAGAATTGCCAAGTGGGGTTCGTACCAATTATGAAAAATATCTTCTCATGTTTCTTGAATTTTCCAAGCAATGTATTTCCATAAATAATACTGTCAGCTCGCAGCAACATCATATATTTTTTTTATTTCTTTTCAGAAATACCTAATTGATATATCCAGGTTCCCTCCAAGAATGTTGTACAAAATTGTGAATGGGCAAAGAAATTATAGACGTGAGAAGTTTAGAATTAGAGTTTCAAATTCCAATTGGAATAAATCAGTGATTTAGTATAAATGGCCGTGTCGTTCACCAGATTTGACCCTTCTTGAAAAATAAAATCTGAAACATTATTTGTGAATGCTTTCAATTTTCGTTAATCTCGGCAGATAATAAAGAAAAGTTTTGATTTGTAATAGTATTTCTCTTACCTGAGCTATATACAAATATACCACACTTCACATTAATATGAATGCGATTTCTTACACCGATGTTTTTGTATCTCTTGACATACGAAAAACACCTTATTGGGTGTATTTCTGATAGTGTTTTTATACTTTGGTACAATACAATACTTGTGAGAAGGTTTCTTAGTTAATTCTATGATATATTCAGTTACTAAAAATAAAAATATCTTTTTGCAATTGACACGCCTGGAATAAAAAAACACGGGACGAGCCCTGTGACATCTTCCAAAGTGCGCTACAGGGTGATGTTTGATTCATTCAGTGTTTTACATTTCACTTTGAACAATGAATTGAATATTTTCATGTCTATTTATATATTTCTTCACGTTATAAAGATGAAATGATGAAAAATCATGTATATTTTCGTGATAGTCATTTTTTAAAATGCATTTTGCCTATTCCCATTATGTTTCACGGGGATTGCTGCAAATAAGAAACTCTTGGATTACTCACCGAACATTTTCGAATGATTATGAATGAAAATTTCAACGCTGAAAACTTTATTTTTCGCTATGAAACCAGACTATCTGTCAAACCCAGTCTCACCGTCAGAGACATCGGCATGTTATTATTAATATCCGTTTTACGAGCAGGCTATTACAACCAGTTTATAAAGCGACCAATCGACTGGAGGAATTTTCTGTTATTTCACGTATCGATTTCTTTGACGTGTGCGTAATTTATCGTCAACTGTCATCATTTCGAGAACACCGGGGCATCTGTTGACTTCATTAGTAACTGGAAAGCGGTCCGGGACTATTTTAATGACGTTAAGTCCGCCGAACAACTTAGACCGCGCACAAAACAAATTGAGAACTTGATGTTCGTTCAGCATATTTACTCGGGCTGAACGATTGTGCATGAGTAGACTTCTTAGACTGGTTTCGAGTCACAAAAAACCGTGAGGACGTGAGTTTGATGGGTGAAATTTGCTGAATAAGATGGGTAGAAAAGCGAATGATTTGCTGAACTGCTACTGATTGTAAAAGGGTATAGTATTTTTCACAGTAAATGGTATTGGCTTATTAACTGCAATAAACTACCCGATTTAATCCCATTGTGTAGAAAATCATCCGGTAAAAGATGCGAATGTGCTACAGGGTCGAACTTGAGGAATTTGAATTTTGCATAATGTAGGAGATATACATGTAATTTATTTAAATGTTACAATTCTATCCTATATTTAGTTCAGTGTCGCTATCGCTATCCTCATCTAAATTAATTATAATTGGCGCAATTGATTTTACAAAAAGGTATGAGTTTTCAAAATTTATAACATGACTAACAGAACTTTTCCAACTCTTGGTAGGAACGTCATTCATACAGTTCCTAATTAATTCTACCACACTACCACTTAAAGTCGGAGAAATATTTTTTCCGCGCACGCTCGATTTAAGTTGGTGCCACATAAGCTCTATGGGATTGAACACGCAGTAGTAGGGAGGTAGTCGTAACACTGTATGTCCCAATTCTTCTGCAATTGTATCACAAACATACGTTTTTTTTTAAAGAAAATGACTGCAGCACTTTTAAAAGTTCTTTTTTTGTATAATTTTTCTCAAAATATATGTCATTTGCAGCCATGAAGATTTGAATCTTCAATTTCGTATTCTTTGAGCCAGGAATTTTTTGCAATTGTCGACTATGATAGCTTGCGTTGTCCATTACTATAACGCTGTTTGGCGGAATGTTGGCTAACAGACAATTTTTAAACCAATCTTCAAAAAGCTCTGCTGTCGTATCTTCGTGATAATCAACACAAGAGTCCTTAATATTTTTGGCAGAAAGCCACATAGCGTTTGGGATCCAACCATTTTCTGATCCTGCGTGTAATATTGTGATTCTCTTCCCTTTATTTGATGGTGCTTTTGTTTTACACTTATCAGAGGAATCAGACCATCCTTTGGAAGGGGTGTCATGCGTGTCAAACCACGTCTCGTCGAGGTAGAGTATTGGCCGATTTTCAGACCGGTATTTTCTTATTGACGTTATATATTCAGAACGCCAGTTTATAAAACGTGTGGATTCCATTATTACTTGTCTCTGGTCAATTTTGCGATATTTAAAGCCCATTGCAGACAGAGCTCGCCAATGAGTAGTGAGGCCACAGTTGATGCGAGTTTCGTCATTGATGAGCCGCTGTTTCAGACTTTTGATTGTAGGGACACGCTGCTCATCGTACATAGTGTAGATTTTTCGCCTTATAAAATCTTTTTACCAGTCGTCTAGACTTTTTGTGACACCGGAATCTTTACGCTTTTTTCTTGATTCCATGGAATTTTCAACAATTCGTCTAACTGAATTAAGAGGCACCTTCGTCAAATTACTGGTTACTTTTGCTGCAGCACCCGCGTTATATCCTTGCTGAAGTAAGGAACTATACACATTTTTTATAATGATTTTCGCGTCACAAGATAAGTGATTCTTCTTTAACGAACCACTGGAAGAAGCACTATTACTTTTTATCCACGGACGCCACATACTGCCTATTCTGTACGTTGGGGTATAAAATCTTTGCTATTAATGTCTGTAATAACAAATAAATGTTATAAAATTATTGCACGCCGTAACACAAGTGAACACTTCCAATGAAATACAAAGACTAAAATGAACAAGAAGTGTAAGCTGTAATCCTCTTATACAATCCTTTTCTGAGAAACAAAATTACCTGAATCCGGTCCTTTTACATTTATGATGTGCATTTCGGATTTTACAACTTAAGGGTCTAATTGGTTTTATTATAATTCTTCAGTCAATACCATTTATTGTGGAAACTACTATATAAATGAACCGTCTTCACATCAACATGTAGACGAAGGAACACATTATAAATATACAAGGCCAAATACTATTGTGCGATCACAACCATCATAATATTCAAGATCTTGAAGATTTGGTTTCTGTTAGATTTGTATCATCCATTTATTTCAATACAACAGCACATAGGTGAAGGATTTTTTCTTCACTTCGATGAATATACGATAGATTACATGGAATATTCATATATTTATGGAAGTAAGCACTCACCTTGATAGCTACTGTTGATTTTAGCATAGCACAATAGCGTTGATGACTTATAATCATTGCCAGCTTTACTAGAAAAATAGGTGAAAGAACATTTCCTGAGAGATTCTCGACATCATGTTCATAACGCCACTTCTAGGAAGGGTTTTTCTTGATTTCATGTAAACGCATTAAACAGAAAATTTCCGTCATGAATTATACGTCCTCGTCGTTCCATATCAACTGTGACTTATGCTCTAAATTGTGTTTACTCTTTCACTAAACCCGCCTAAAATCTACGAAATCATCAACACAATGAATGAGTCAGCTTTACTCCACCAACAGAAAAAGATTCACATTTCTCACCATAAACAAACAAAAATACGTTCCGTCATAGACCCCCATTTCTAATTATAAAATCGGTAGAATCTGGAAATAGACATTAATTAGAGAAAAAGATTTATTCATTACGTCAAAAATAACCCACGCCGAACTGAGTATCAGATAAAATCAAGGGTAATAAAATGTGGGCATTTTAGGAGCGGGGTTTCTAGATCCAGAGCAGATAAATGCATTGCTTTCTATATCTAGTAATGGATGAGTTAGAAACATAGAAGACTATTACTTTATGCCGTATATAAGAGCGCTAAAAATAGCTGATGTACTACCCCATTGTGAATGTAAACGCTATATTCGCACCGGGTTTATAATTTTCACTTTAAGGACGTGAATGTTTCTGGAGTGATCAATGACGGAGAGTTGAAAGAGCGTAAATGAATCAGTATACAGTGTGATCCATTAAGTAGACAACAAATATAAATTTGGTCTGTTAGTTGCACGATAGTAATTCCAATACCGTAAGAAGTTAGTGCAAGTTCTATAGCCATATATGCACTTAGAATTGAATCAAGTCCAACAGCAAACAGGGTTCGTCGGAATATATTAAATTCGTTCAAAAATAAACCCTCATTGCTGAAAATACAGCAGAACTTAGTTTGAAAAAGTTGCTCGAATACTCATAATTGAAATTACGCCAGTGTCGTATTCAGGTTTCACAAGGATCTGCCTTCATTCTGAGTAATGGGAATTTTCAAACGGATTGTAACACATGGTTTATTGTCAATAGAAAAAGTTGAATCTGGCAGTTGTCTCTGGGAAGCCCTGTATAAAGCTTGTGCACAAGTTATGCTCAGAGACACAATCAATTATATTTGTCATTGTCGTTGTGAGTACTAATTTCACAAAAAGATTTCATTCTGTTTTTCTATATGCCAAAATTTTTGCAAATCATTACTTTGCGGAACGTACAGACCTTCTCCCATTTGACAATTTTTTTCAGTATTGTGGTTCAAGTATATCTACCGAATCCACAATAAAAATCACTCTGAAATAACTTGAAGATATTCAACGAGATATAAAATTTTCATGAAATTATTGGAATCACCAATTAACATTGGATATATCAGTAGTTCATAAGCAAATTAATTACAAAAGTTGATATTTGGGGTTTCATTTTTGGTTACACCTTGTTTTGATCCACCTAGGTTTTGTTTCTGGTTACGCATCATCTTAATTCGAGTTAAAATTTTTATCAAAATGGTGACACGTTGTTCATATGGATTGGTATCGTCCGACAGCAGATATCCCAAGGTATATTCTCGGTTATAATTGCACGAGTGCATAAAAATTACCGATAATTTTGCAAGTTAGCGTGATATCTAATAATTGCAAGTTTATTTTCATATTTTGGCGGAAGTGCCCGATTTCGAAGGACGAGGGCTCTTTTACGAAATATGGAAATAACCGAATGCAATTTGTATAAGATATCACGCTTAAATGCAAAATTATTTGGTCATTTTTATGCACGAATGTAATTCATTGAAATATTTCACGAATAAAGAAATTCTCAAGGAAATGTTATTTTTTGTTAATTTATACTCTCCTCTATAGATTGTACGGGAGCACTTACCAAAACGCGAAATGTTTTTCTATTTTTGTAGTCTATCTGATATTTATTTGTGTTGGTTACTGACGTCTAGCGATACGGTTTCAAATGTGTTGGTATGGTGACTTGATACAATGCAATTACCGCTGTAAGTTTTCGATAATTGCGTTGCTCTTATGTTACATTTTATATATGATGGAAATATTCTATGCGATTTCCAAAGCCATGGGTTGATTTGTTATCAGGAATAATACCAACTGTCAATGTTGTAGAACTTTCAACCAGCGGATTTCATAACTTGTGAATGTTGTATGCGGAAGAACTTTGGATTTCGATAATAAACAACTTATTATTTACTAAAGTTATACAATAAATTAGCAGAAGAGGTTATTTTTGATTAATTAAAGCATAGTCTTTAGATTCAGTATCAATTTTCTTCTTCTGAAGATGCTAACCTTGTTAGTTAAGGTGTTAAGGTAGTTGATCTCTAAAAAAAGGTTCAAAAAGTTTTATATCAGGAACTTCAGAGTATGCAACTTGAGTGAGGTTCTTCCAGTAGTAGTAGTAATGGTAAAGCAGTAAGATAATAAAAAAGATTGAAGTTTATATCGAAACGAACCGAAGAAAAGAGAAATAACATATTTCGAAATGGTAAAAGGAAATGGTAAAAGGAAAAACGATACTGATACTGTGGTGAGCTTAACATATATTGTAGTGTGAGTGATTATAAAGTTCTTCAAAACACTTTAATTCCTGTACAGCGGAAACATGTGAATATTTTCAACAAGAATCACCCGTATTCACAGTCGTCCACACATGGCAACCATACTTCATAAATCCTATGAGATGATAAAACAACATAGATTCGTTATATTTTAATATGCCGAATAAATAAATATCCAGTTAATGAAGCGTGTTTATTGCCCGCTTCCACTGCAGCTTCTGACTACTTCTTTCAGTTATCAAAATCCGTGAGCGTAAATATTATGACAGAAAACAAACGTTATCGTTGTGGTGTTCGACAACTGTAAAATATTTTTTATTGTCACGGCCCGTGTTAATGTGCGACACATGGTGCGTTTGTCATTTGTCATAAAAGGGCCTTCCCAAGTATTATTGATTTTGTTTAACGAGATGGTTAATTCGCTGTAAGCTCCGATGTCCAACATATGTTCTGAGGAGAGTATGGCCGATTCTGAATGGTAATCTTGAAACAAAGGGCTTTTTGTTGAATTATCTGATCGACTGGCAGTTGGTGACATCTGACTGTGTCGTCACGCAAATGAGAAATAAATGGCAGCGCCAACTATAGAATCCTCGAGCGGTTATTTGTTTTTTCACGGCTATTCGCTATAGTTTTCATATGTTTTTTTGATATCTGCAATTTCATTCTACTGTTTACATAGCCAGCTACAAATTGCAGTTACCCACAATGTGTTCTCCATCAAAATCTTAGCTTTCTCCATTCTTTACTGTAACCTTTTTATTAATAATAATGATAATATTTATTCACCGTTTCGGTACTCATGTACATATGGTAGGTCAATACAGGTACTACACAGTATAAGTATAAAGAAAATTGAGATCATAATTTGTCATATATAAATAAAACCATAACAGCACATGATATATGAGTATCACAGTTAGATAAGGCACAGATATTTAATTACTATCTTAAAATTAGGATTTTTATCCCAAATAATCCTGGACGCTATAAAAACAATTTTCAATTAAGAATCTTTTGGTGCTATTCTTAAATATTGCATTAGATTTAGACTCCTTAATTGATTTAGACAGTTTATTATAAAGTGTGACCGAATTATATAGTGTAGAATTTTTGAATTTTGTCGTTTTGTGAGAGGGTGTTCTCAACATATCACCATGACGTGTACTATAATTATGAGTAGCCGCATTCACTTCAAACGATGCAAGATTGTTTCTTATATAGGTTACACATTTCATTTTTTTTTTTTTTTTTTTTTTTTTTTATATATATATATATGCATGGAACTGATAACAAGTTTTTCCTTATGAGTATAGGTTCGCAGCTATCACGATATTCCATATCAAAAATAAATCTTATGATACGCTTTTGGGCAACAAATATTCTATTAAAATTTCTACCGCATCCCCACGACATAATATTTTAAGAAATATGTGGATATGCCATTGAAAAGTATATTGTTAACAGGCTTTGTGTACACAGTGCACAGTTTCATCTGTTTTATTGCAAAAAAAGCTGAGTTGAGTTTCTTGCAGACACCATCAATATGTAGATCCCAATTCAGAGATTCATCCAATATAGTTCCCAGAAATTCTACGTCATGTGACAGCATTATTTCATCAGTGAGGTCAATTTTCCCTGGAATATCATTTTTCCTATTATAAAATTTCATTGAGACAGATTTTGATGTATCCAATATTAAATGATTGCGTTGGCACCATGAAGTGAATCTATCAATAACCTCTTTGACCCTTGTTAGTGTATCTTCTAGAGTGGCCCCAGTAATTGTCATTGTGGTATCATCTGCAAACATGGTTATATAACAATTATCAATATATTGCGGGAGATCATTAACAAACATCACAAAGAGTAAGGGTCCCAATACTGATCCCTGGGGAACTCCTAGTGTTAGGTCATGTTTTTTGGACATGATATTGTTATATTTGACGCTCATACGACGTCCACTCATAAAAGATTTTAACCAAGACGTTACGTTATGCGGAAACCCAAGCCTAGTCAACTTCATATATAGAAAATCTGGTGAAATAGTGTCAAATGCCTTTGACAGATCAAAAAATATACTTATTACGAAATAATTTGCATCAATTTCAGAGTATATGTTATTGAGAAAGTTATAGGTCGCTGTTTCTATGGAACGATTTTTTCGAAATCCATGTTGATTATTACATATCAAATCATTTGACTCTGAGTAATTCACTATTCTAGTATTCATACAGTTTTGAGAGTGAACAAAGTAAAGAAATGACTGATTCATTAAATGAATGAAAGGACTTGCAATAAGATCGAATAAATATTTCTTTAACAACCACTATTGACAGATCATCTGATCCACTAGAGTTTTTGTTTTTCATTAACCTCAATGCAGCGTAAATTTCATGTTCAGTAATTGGTCGATTTTCAAACGGGTGTACTATTTTGATGTTTGTACTTACTGTATCAGGATAATGTTGGGTTTTGACCCATGTAATTGGAAATTGCATTCTCGGCAGAATTTGCAAAATGATGAGCAAATAGTTCTGCTATAACAGGAGGGTCTTCAACACTATTTGCTTTTTTATTATTTATTACTATTTTCAGTAATTTCAATATTTTCAAAATTTTTGGTGGTTATGAAATATTCTAACCTTTGTTGTGAATGAATGGTAATGGTTCGGACTTCCATTGTCTATATTATTTACTCTATTGAAACCTGTTTCTGAGAATGGAAGGATCGAAATACAAATCAAGTGAGGAAATCAAATCAAAATCAAATTTTTGGTCAATAATTAAATTAGGGATTGATTGATCGAAGAAAATATTGTTGTTAAAAAAATCGAGATATCGAATATGAAATATGAGTAAAAAAAAAATTAAATAACGAAATAAATGAAATGATATTGTGACAAGAAAATTGAGGTATCGAATATGAAATGACTAGTCAAAAAATGTAAATGAAGAAATTGAATGAAATATTGTGAAAAAATGTTGAAACTAAGTTTCAAGTTGAGTGTACTCACGACGTTTCGATTGCTGGTATCCGCAATCGTCTTCATCCTATTGATGAAAGATCTAACCGTTTGACCTATATACAATTTGGGGCGAAGTTTGTTTTTCGTTGTTTCAAATGATTCCAATGATCGCTCAGTACAAATAAAATTATCCATTCAAAAACCCGTTGAGCCCGACTGTCGCAATCCTTATAATTCCCCAATAAATAACAGCCCAAACGACGAGTCATCACATAAATTAAAAAGTCGGGGCTACGTTGAATTTGTGGCTGCCGAGACCGCTTTAATTTCATTAAATTTCAAAGTATCAATATCAGAACAGGTGTTCGTTCCGGAAACGCGTGCGGGGGAGGAGGGGAATCCTTCATAGGTATTCAAATGAAGTGCTTGCTCTGGCAGCTGATATTTTCGTTGGTTTAGACAGGTGGCGATGGGATATTGTTCTAATGTGCGGACGAAAGATGGACAAACAATTTCTGGCTACTTTGTAAGTGAAGCCAATAGTGTTTGGAGATCGGTTGTGTAAACTAATTAGCACACTCTATCTGCCAACAGTATACAGGGTCAGTCAAAAAAAGAGTCTGAAAATTCTGCTTTCGAAAATATTGTCTCAATTCGTGGACGAAAATGATTTGTTAATAAAGGCTGGAAATTATCACCTTCGAAAAACGACCAAGACAGAGGTGCTATTTGAACAACAGGAAACATTAGATAATTTATGAGAAGTTATATCAGAAGACCTCAAAATTTCATTATCGAATTTCTATTTTGTTACGAAAAACAGAGTTTCAGTTTGAAAAAATTATCCGAGAAAATTTCCAGGTCGACTGGTATTTGTGAAGTTTATTTCCTCAAATATTTTTAGTTGAATGCATCGATCTGAGAACAAAATATCAATTTCCAATTTAAAATGATCTCATCATCTGAAGAACAAAAAATTTCAATATGGAAGTTTGATTGAAAATAACTAACTTAACTAGCTTAACTACTCAGATTTTCTAGTGGAAGAATAGTTTTTTCTCTCTCACGACTATTTTCAAGTATTACATTATTTCTAACGATTCACAAACGATATCAATATCTTCAAGCATTAATTACAAAAAATAGAAAAAACTATCCTTGGTACTAATTCAAAATGATGAATGGAAAGCGGATTTGAACTATAGTACGTAACATGACTAGGAAAAGACTATTTGTCGCTGTTACTCTGTATCAACTTTTTCATCAGTTTTTCGCATTGAAGAAATGAATCGAAAGTTATTTTAAAATATTTCAATAATGAATTTTGTTCAATTTCAATTGAAAAATTTTAATATTCAGTCATAAACAGCTGATTTTAAGATTGTTATTGATGAAAAATAACATAATTTTGAATTCGACAGAATGAAAAGTTGTCTGGAATAATGTACAACAAAAAATGATCCTGTTTCCGTTGTTACTCGAATATTTTTACGCATCTATCGAGAAAAAAAGGTTTGATTTTCAATCTTTCGATCAAGACATTTCTCCTCATCCAAAAATATTTAATGAAATTTGTTCCTTTTTTTCAATATCATATTTATTGTGACACTGAACCCTTACAAATGTCTATAGCAAATAAGGACATGTATACGAAAAAGTGAAGCAATTTATGTATGGGGCCGTTCATAAAATACGTTCGCATACAAGGGGGGGGAGGGGTCTGGCTGAGTGTGAAAGTGTAGGGGGAGGGGGGTATGGAAGTGAGTTGCGTTTATTATTTTTTGATGAGGTGGGTGACACTTTTGGTGAATTTTTTTTGTGGATTTTTGGGGGGGTAAAAAGTGGGTAAATGGGGGGGAGAGGGGGAAAAAAAAGCTATTCTGAATGAATCATTTCTCAACCACCAACCATCCAAAGGATACATAAAATGAAACTCATCAATAATATTATATTCGATTGCGACACTTCAAATAAATAAATGTACCTAGTTATGTTCCCGCACACTATATCATTCGGAATCGTGATAGATGATTTCAATAAATATATTTGTTATATATATATATATGAAGTGGATCATATATAGCGACTGGAGTATTGGACACTGAGAGGGAGAGCGGGGCCGGGCCAGGAAATATTGCCAAATATAGCCATATATCATATTTGTATTTCTTATGTATCTGTAACAATATTTTTTTTTACCGAGTACCATTTTTGTTATCTGAATCTTACCTCAATTCGTTAGTAGACATAATGAAATAGGTACTCTGTGCACTATTCGTACCATTTATATTTCACTAATTGTCATGATGCTCGTATCCGAAATCATATCATCATATTTTTTTGATCTTCCGTATCCGAAAATTATGAGCAAAATGTTCTTTGAATCGAGAATGAATAGCTCATTGACTCTAACCAATGTTCGTTTTTCCCACAACCATGTACTTTATTCAATCCTTTCGTAAACATCTGTTAATGAGTATGATCTGTAAAAAGGATCAAAGTAATTTACTGGCATTTCTTCGCATGCTGAAAAATTTTCAGCTCCGCATCTTGCTGCATTTAATTGAATTGTGTCTTCTAGCCGATCATTTCTGGTTTCTGGAATCGCAAATTCGTGACATTATTATCAGATCGAGAAATGGTATTCGTGAATATCGACTCCTTACGTCTTCTAGATGTCTTCTAGATTATATCACACGTCAGTATATCGAATTTATGGCGTTCATAAGTTTGCTCTCTCATATCATACGGGGCACCTGCAGAATATAACAGTAGCTTGCGGTTGCGAAATTGAAGAATCGTGGCGTATATTTATCACTATCAATATCAACCTTCATCAACGACTGATGCTTAAGAAGAAAGTCTCTTCACCCTAGTCGCATCACACCAATTCAAGATTGGTATTGTTAGTAACTATTAATTAATAGCTGGGGCCTGTTTAAAGAACGTACAAGTCTTGTTTTTCACTCGTTTTTTACCTGTACCTGTATTGTCTTTCTATTGTACCTAGAAGACTTGTAATTTTATGAAACAGGCCCTTGATCAGTTGAAGAATCTCCAGCAGTCTTATTCTACTAATTTTGTAGCCAGCTATAATGACAATGTGTTCTCCATCAAAGTTGTAGCCTATTTCATAATTTGCTTCAGACTTTCCATTCATTTTGAAGCTAAGGAAGTTTTTCAACCAATTTTATAATAGTTGGCAGTATTTTTAACATTTTCAGTGAACTGTAGGCTCTTTTCATTCTATTGAGTTTTTCAGTTATCTCTCTACTCGTATGGATTTCAATATCAAGTGCTGGGTAACAAACCCAAAAAACTGCGGAACTCTATTCATATATTTCCAAGTTTTGTGGTAGACATTCTTAAAAACTATAATGGAAGTGGTTATGAAATATTGTAGCATTTTGTCAACTTCTAGTTTGAATGCCGGTAATAATGCAAAATGGAAAAATAAGTGCTAGCCCAATGGCTTGAGGGTGAAAAATGTATTAGAAAAAATGTAAGCAATTAATTCAGACCATCGATATTGAAACGAAACTAATGACCCGAAAGTTATAGCCTCTTTTGTAGCTTCTCAGCGGAATTACCCTGTAGGAGTTGCTAAAACGCCTAACAAGTTTGTCATATTCCTAGATGAAACTATACGTTTTGTAGTAATTTTCTTCAGATGGGTACTTTCTGATTTCAATTTCTCATGCCATTAGACATTTCAGAAGTTCGCTTTGAAGTATTGTTCAATATGTCAGATCGATGTGGAAAATGACAGTTCTTCAATTTTCTTTCATTCTCACTTCAGAACCATAGGTAGACAATTTAAAACGACATACTCTTCTGAGTATATGATTTCGACACCGAAAAATCGACCATATTTCATTCTGGAAGAATATTTGGGGTTTCCCCACAAGTACATAGCTGTATTTTACAACAATATCTGGTTCCCTTTCAACATTGTAGCAACTTCGTCAACTTCTTTGTCTATTTCTCCTCTCGCCTGTCCAATCATTCTTGAAAAGTAGGTTCCTCAGCCATTAGAATATCCAAGTCCCACGGTCTCAGATACGGCTATAAATACTGACTTCGTGATTTGCATTTGAGGAAAAAAGAAGCAAACAAATTGCTATTCCGTGCATCTGAATTTCCGCTGGAAAATATTCAAATGGCCTCTCGATAATCATCGTCATTAGAAAATTGAATTGATGGCTGAGGGGTTCGTTTTGATACTTTGTTGTGTATGCCTCCAGAAAAAAAACGATGTTGGGTGTATCTGAGCTACAACATAAATGAATGGAAAATTTTATCGCAATGAAAAATAAAGTAGTTTTACTGGCGTGGTCTTACATGACGACTAAAATCCTTGAACATTTTTCATGCATTGGTTATTCGCAGTTGAATTACTTACATAGGTCAAACCGGAAGAGTATTTGCCAGGAGTATGAATGAGCATACAGTCGTTTTCGAAACACAGAATCACTATTCTTGATGACTCTTCAAGTTCCAGTAAATGATAGACCTGTTCTTGAACGAACCCATTTGATTTTTCCTCACGAGCCGATGATAGGGAGACACATCAGTAAAGATCTTAACGGCGCTCATACTTGGCACTATCAACGGCTCATCGCTAATTAATTGCGACAATTCAAATGAAGTGTTTACACAAAAATGGTCTGGCGATGGCGATGCACTTTTCTCTTCCAGTTAATGCAAATTTTTCGGTTTCCTGCATATGGCTCGATCTTCGAACAAGAGAAAACAAACTTCAAATATGGCAAACATTTCAATTAAACGAATGGAAGGTAACAGACCAAAACGAATACATCTTGTTTCTTCACACTGCTATTGTAATAAAATTAAAATATTTTCTCTAATTGGTTTGGACAGACAATATACTTTGCATTCGAAACAGCTGGATGTGTAGAAGATTGTGGTTTTCAATTTCTTTTCGTAAATGATCACAATTCTGATGAAAGAAAGAAATCTATTTTCGAAAGTTGAAAATATGTTATGACTCTGTTCTGGAATCCTGGAAGTAAAATATCTTTGATTTCTTATAATTTAATATCTGTTTTCAGCGGAAATTGGTATATTTACCGCGATACATAATTATTTCCGCTAAAAACAGATATTATAAGAACTTTAAGCCTTTTTCTTTCCATTTCCAGGAGAGGTAAAACTCAAAAAACGGCTTTCAGAACATTTCTACCTCAACCAATCAATCAACCTTTATTGCTTTCAAACCATACACGATTTGGCAAATAGTTTGACAATATTAAAATACATACATATCATAGATGAGTATATTCGAAAAAATGCTTTCAGTTATTCCAGTTCAACGTAGTAAAAAAAACAATCATAGTATCAGAGTCTCCATCAGGAAAATCTCAGTAAAAAGAATGTTTGAAGACAAAGTATACCAATCCATCTTGTCACAGAACTGATAACATTTATGCCCAGCAATCTCTGCGAAGTATACTGAAATAAAACCTATGATATGTGTCCACTGTGTCGAAATTCACTCCTAGAAGATGTTCTTTCTTTCGTCATGATCTACACAAGCAGTGTGCAACTGGAAAAGTATCTGAGTTTGTGCCTAGATGAATTGAATGAGCTGTAACTAGCCATTGCTTATGAATGCTATCAGTTTGAGCACGCTATATATAAAACTAGAAATCATTTTTACCATATTGGGTCTGATGCTGTTGAGTGCAGAAATTGAAGAATTCAGATCAGAGAAACAAGCTAAATCAGGATGTTTCAGAGTGGAATCAACGGGACATCTGAAAAGAACATGGTTTAACGTTCCCAGTTGATTACTCTCACAAATCGTATATACTTCACTTGGATTGATTAACTATGATCTAGCGCCATAGTAACAATTGACTCTGTATTCGCTACAAACCAGAAGCTGGGCAATAGTTCTTGTTATTTGTACCCAAAGATTGAATAACAAATAATCCTGGGGTTGCCCTTGTGGCTTTGAAAAATAATAGAAAATTAAGAAACGGGAGTCTTGTGCTGACATCTTTCAAGTGTAGTTTTTGATAGAAGGTTCTCTAGTATTATATTTTTATTCTTCTTGAGTTCCACTAGACTCAAATTCTCCTTCAACCCTGAATAACCCAAAGATTCAAACTGAGTCTGGATTTGCGATGACTAGTTAAATTTTTATACAAACGATTCAAGGTTTCTTGGGGAGTTATACATATTTTAACATTTCTTCCTCCTCAACAAAGATTTAAACGATATTTTCTATCACCCTGACTCAACTGTATTAGAGGTAGCGTTCTCCAAAGAACTATATTTACCATGTTTGAAAAAAAAATTAAACCGTAAAAAAATTGTATTGTATGACTCACCATTTTCTCGGGGGTTATATCCCGAGTGCACCAAGTTTAATCGGTTAAAATGTGTGCTGCACTTCCATGATTCTCGAAATTTTGCTTAGCAAATGACTTGAATGTATGATAATTTGATAAAATCCCTCGACCTGCGGTCTCGGGATTCTATTTTAAATTATTATACACGAAAGCATTTGCTTGAAAACAAAATTTTGAAAATCATGGAAATGCACGCATTTTGGTCGATTGAACTTGGTGAAGGAGGGATATATGTTTAGATTATTTCCAGAAAACATGTAAACTCGGGAAACATCAAAATCGAACACAGGAACAATATAGTACCTGAGATAGTACCTGAAAAGTGATCCAAACGCCCGGTTTATTTCAAACATTTTAATCGGTTAAAAGGTCTAGTGCATTTAATCGCTGTAAAACTCTGTAAAAGCAGTCTAGCCTTCAACTGTTTCATCGTTTATTTGCATTGAGGGAAATAATCATAGTAAAACAATTCATTCAATTCAATATTCAAATTCGTACATTGATAAAAGTTAGCAACCAATTCAATGTTGATTTCATCTCTGTCTTGACTTCAGAAGATGGATGAGTCTATCTCAAGAGATGAAAGTGTTATCGTTTGTCTCTTCATTATTGATTGCTCCAATCAACATCTTATCGGTTTTTATCTCCAACAGCGAAACATTAATGTTGAGAAATGGTATGCTTCCGAAAAAGCCATACATTGATGAGTATCGACAAAAAAATTCAAACGAGAATAACAGATAACCATTCAGAGAAGGTCATTGCCGTCTTTGATTTTGGGCTACCTGTTGCAGAAACAGAATACATCAAGAAATTTGCATGAGGATGGAAGGAACAATGGCGTAATAACCTGGTGAAAAGATCAAAATCAATAAGATGGGCAGAAAACGACCGTGACGTGAACACTGTGATATTCAGATCCAGATGGTTTAAAACATATACTAATTGGACGCACGTCAGTTATAAGGCTGCAAGCAGCTTTTTATGTCTTCTATTCTGATTCATATTATATCAAATAAATAACGTCGGGCATTTCGTTGATTTTGTGCTGTCACGGACTTTCGATAAAACTATAGTGACAGCAAGAAACCATTCAGCGACTGGGATAGTCATCAAACATTTCTGAAATGGAATTAACAACGTTCACTTTCGCTCTGAGCTTGAAGGATTTGTATGGAGACCCACATGCAAAGCTCTTTCTTTTTCGTTTGTTAAAAAGGTTGAAACAAAACTGAGGAAAGGAAATAGTTCAGTTCAACAAAACACTTTCTTGAAAATGTATATAAAGATACAACAGTATAACATAACTACTTTTCTTAGGGCTTGAAGGCCGTCGTTCTTTGGAATTTCTTCCTAACGTTTCGCTAGCGCGAATGACCAGCTTCTTCAGAGGCTTACTCATTTCCGATGAATGAACCTTTCGATTCCTTAAGGCGTATTTATATTGATGCAGGTAGTCTGGAGTATTAATTACTTTTGTCGGGTTCGGGGAATAATCATCATTATTAGTTGCCGCACTACCTGCCGTGATTTCATTAGTAATTCTTGATTTCCTCAGAATGGGATTCCAAATTATATTTACACTCAACGCTTCTTCTTTTCTGTTGAAATTGTCCGCATGATTTTGGATCTCTATTGCCTCCTGTACCAGTCGGCTATGGTAACCCTGGTTGGGGGCAATCAGTTTAGCATTTTCAAATAGAATCCTGTGGTCACCCTCACTCAGTGCGTGTTCCGCCACCGCCGATTTGTCGGTTTGCCCCAGCCTACAGTTCCTTTCATGCTCTTTGAGCCTTGTTCCCATGACTCTTTTCGTGGTACCGATGTAAACCTTCCCACAGGTGCACGGTATGCGATAAACCCCTGCTGCTGACAGCAGTCTTTAGCCGACCTGGGGCTTTATTGGATCTTTTTGGTCGGCTTGAAAACCGTTTTATGCTATATTTCCCCAAGAGTTTCCCAATTCTGTCAGTGACTCTCGGGATATATGGCAGATATGCATTTGCAATTACCCGAGAGTCCTCCCTGTTATGAACCGTGGGAATCTTCAGTTTCATGACCCTGTTGATCTCAGATACACTGTATCCATTTGACCTCAAGGTCACTTGAAAATGTTCCAGTTCCTGCTCTAGATGCTCTGGTTCACCTTGAGACGACGGCTTCAAGCCCGAAGAAAAGTAGTTATACTGATAACCTCGGCTGCGAAAACCTTAACCATTTTGTCAACAGTATAACAATTTCTTCTGAGAATATTTTTCCTAGGTCAATAGGATGTCTGTAAGACTAATATAATGAGTCCTTGGAACATCTCAGTGATGTTGAATTGAACATTTATATGTCACCTTGTTTCACTCAGAACAGTATGACTTCATGATTTCAATAATCTGAGCAATGTTTCGATTTGTATCAGATGTGAAACAGTCTGTACCAAAAAAGGTCCATTCATAAAGTTGTACAATCAATCCATATTGGTCATAATGACTGCTTTGTAGGACAGATGAATAGTTCTTTCTGATGACAGCGTTTCCATCAAAATGTGTCCAAGTTTTCAAGTGGATCATATTAACTAGCCCTGGGAAAAAGATTCATCAGAACATCTTGCGAATGAATCATATCCTATCATCATCCCTTCGAAACACTACCATTCTACAACACTTTGAAAAAGTGATATCAACTGCAATCAAAATTTTCATCAAATCGTATTGTATACGAAATTGTTCCAAACTGGAGCTACTTTCGTAACATTTTTTGTAGAGATCAATTACCCCAACACCAAACTGATATTTCTTGCCCTCCTCTACTGAAGATGCTAATCTTGTTAGCGAAACGCGGGTTGAAAGCAAGTAACCTTAGTTTGGTGCTAGGGTAATTGATCTGAACAAAAAGTCACCAAAGAATCTAATCTCATTGTTTATCCTTGTAAGTTACTTATTCGTTAAATTGGAAACTCTTCCACGAGTATTTTATAATAATTCTGATTTTGCTGAGCAGATTTTTGTTTGATTATCGTTTCAAAAATACTTATGACACTATCTTCTGATGTTATCTGAATTATGTTTTCTAACTCTTGTATTTATTTGTTACAGGTGAGTTTCCATCAGTTTTTGAGTACCATGAGAGAAATCCTACTTCAACAATATTTCCACTACATTTCCGTGAGTATTCTATAACACATATATGTCACAGATGTTAATATGGCACTTATTCACCCATAATAATATAAAAAATCAAGACTGTAACAGTATATTCTATGAAAAGGATCAGTTAATTCAAAGGAATGCTCGAATAACATTCACCGAATCATATACTGGGCTGTTTTTCGATAAAAGCACAATCTTATGAACATTTTTGCGCAGAAACGAACATTTATTGTGCTTCATAGATCGCAAGAAGCAAATAGATGTCAGGCAAGAAGTGGAGCTAAGTTTTGTGAAGCACCAAATATCAAAGAATTTGGTCAGAAAAAATCGTTTTCAGTCAATAAGGAGAAACTGTTTCGTTCAAATATTCCATTGAGTAAGTCACTTTCATTGTCTTTTTCAGTTTCCGTAGGCATCTAGAGGGAAACATTATCCAGATCAACAGAGACAAAAAATCGCTAATTTTCATTTTCTCATCACTAGACAATCTCTGATTATAGAATCATTGGTCACTTCATGCAGATGCTTCCCCTATTGAGATGTTCACTGACAAGTCGCCGTACTCATAAAATACCTTTGCAAAAAGGCAATAAAACGCATCCAAACCGAAAGTGATCGACATTTCAGCCCTTCCGTATAACCCATTAGTTTTTGTCAGTCAGAAAAGTGAAACTTGTGAATTGCAGGCACATAAAAATGGAACCCCTTCGTCTTTTGTATCGAAGTGACCTCTAATTTCAATTTTACACCTGTTTCTTATGACCAACCTTAGTTTTATGGCCAGTCGTGCTCTTTTGTTGGTTTTTTCGAGTTATTCGAGGGTTGGGAAGTGGAAACATGAAAATGTACTTCTTTTACTCGAGGCACAAAAGGGTTGTAAATTGTGAACGTCAGGTTTTTGTGTGAGGCGATCTAGAGCAATTCTTCGTGGCTGCAGGAAACTATTAATATTCACGTCTGGAGTGCTGGTCGAATTCTTTGCTTTGGAAGTATTGTTTGATGAATTGTGAATGCAGGGATTCTAGGAATAGGGTTGGAAATATACAGGGCAAAAAGAGTTCACTGAGACGATATAATACTCTAATATATCACACATAAATAAAAAAATTGTTGAGAAAATAAATTTTTTCCAACATTGTGACTGCTCCGAAGGCGTTTCAAAGAATATTTCAAATGTATCGGGGCTTATATCCCGAGTGGAACAACCTTAATTTGTTAAAATGTGTGCACATCCATGATTTTCACAATTTCGCCTAGCAAATGACTTGAGAGTATAAATAATTTGACAAAATCTGGAAAATGTTGGTCAGAGAATTTTATTTTAAATAATTATACGAAAGCGTAGGCAAAAAGATAAATTTTGAAAATTATGGAAATGCACGCATTTAGGTCGATTGAGGGATATATGTTGTGATTTTTCAAAGAAAGAATATAAGCTCAGAAAACTTCAAAATCGAATTCACGAAGAATACAGTGGGTATCTGAAAAGTGGGCCAAAATCCAGGTTTATTTTGATTAGTTCAATAGGTTGAACACGTCTAGTACATTCTTATCATGTATTTTTACCATCGTGAACAGCATACCAACAACTGGTAAATGTAGTGAAGAATATTATGCTTCATTAATAAAACTTGTTTCCATCTTACCGATTATACCGCTACTAAATTTATGTAGTATTAAAAAAAGTCCATTCGGATATTAATCCATGTGCAGAAACATCAATTTTATATGGTATTTTCACTTCGTTTTTTTTTCGGGACAACGGATTTGGATGAAACATGAATTGAATTTTGTAGTTTTAATGATCTTCAGACCTTCAGGCAATATATTATCTGGTTGGAAAAATGTTTTCTTTCATTTCCCCATTGTCAAAAAATATATGAATGTCGATTCCCCCAGAGTATTTGCAGTCTTGCCAACTCAAATTCAAATACAATCAGTTTCGATTTGAATATGGAAAAAATAAAGGAACCCCCACACTCTTGTAACAAGCTAGTGCATGTTGATCTGATATTTATTAAAATCCGAAATTTTAAATATGGTTGAACCAAAATGATAGAGCATGAGTTTTGGAAAATACCAGGAAAAATAAGATTCATTTGAGATGACAACTTTAAGAGGGTCAGAATATCACATCTCACATTTAGTTCCGAGCAGAATCAAACTGCGAGGTGACATTCATAATATCTGGTATTCAAGATAAATCCAAAAATGTAACTACTCCAGCGGTTTTTCAGCAAGAAAAACCAACAACATGCCATCAGTCCAACTTCTCCATTGTTGATCATCTCTCTTTCAATTCTGGCGCCCACTTTTTTTCTGCTTCATATCAATGATTTGCTCGAGAAAACATCTTGTTCAATACATAGTTTTGCGGTCGACAGTACTCTTCATACTAGTTTCTCTTCCAGAGTCCCCATATCAGCTCGAGATACAAAAATTCAAAGAAACATTCACGTCAATAAAATTATCGACGACTTGATAAAAACAATAGAATGGGGTAGCATGAACTTGGTGGAATTTAATACTACAAAAACCCAAGCATGTCTCTTCTCAAGAAAATCCCATCTGTCATCGTCTGATATTCAGATGTCAGGAATGACTATTCCTACAAAAACAAGTATCTCGATGCTAGGAATTACGGTCAGTGAAAATCTCTCATGGTAAAACTATGTGAGATCGATCGCTAAAAGTGCTTCCCAGAAATTTGGATTTCTATTTCGTGCGAAGGAATACTTCACTTCTCGTCGGCTTCTAATGTTTTACAAGGCTCAGATACGACCTGTCTTGGAATAAAGTTCTCATTTATGGAGTTCGGCACCAAAATATTCATTGAGGCTTCTCAATTCTATTCAGGGAATAGAAGAGATTCGTTTTGTTGGTGATTCTTCGCTCACAGACTCGCTCACTTCATTGGAACATCGTAGAAGGGTCGGAGACTTGTCTCTCTTCTATAGATACTTTCACGGTCGATGCTTTTCCGAATTGTCATCTATCGTTCCACCCTTGGCAATATCTACACGAATGACTCGACGAGTACAGAATTCTCACCCCTTTGTTGTGAATTTGAAAACCTGTCGAACCTCTCTTGCTAAGGGATCTTTTTTCAATAGAACAGCTGAGCTTTGGAACTCCTTGCCAAAAGAGGTTTTTCCTGGGGCTTACAAACTTCAGAAATCAAAACTGAATGTTAATTCGTATCTCCTGTCCCTTGATTGACGCGGTGTTCTTTGAACATTACAGGGCTTCCTTTTCTTGTGAATCCATATAAAAAAAATTGATCCTCACCGAAGGCGTATCATCAGCGTATAACAATAACGGATGATATTAGCTGCATTGAGTTCATAATATCGTTTATAAGACAAAGAAATGGAACTGGCCCAAGAAGTGAACCCTGTGGAACCCCGATTTCTTTCACGACTGTATTCGCCCGCACGTTTTTGATATCAGGCGGAGACATCACGCCTCCACCTGACTGATAACCGGGGAGCAGTACTCACACATTCGTCCCAATGAGTGGCAACGCTGGCTACTGTCTATCTGATAGTTTTACTAATTAGCGAGGACTGGTTCGCAGAGCGCTGCGTTAGAAAAACGTTTACCGAGAATCGCAATCTTATTAACCAGCTCTTCTGTAATGCCTTATTTGTAGCAGATTAAAAGTTTGTAATTGTAAATGCTTCTAATTGATTCAGACAATCCCGCAAGTGAATTGCTAGATAATGCAATCAAGTCGCTTTGTTCGGGCTCTCTTGCTAACTATATCATTATTTTTATGGTGGAGGTATGTGCGCAAATGACCCTTGTGGTACGAGGGGGCTCCTTGATATTTGAAAAGCTAATAGATGTCTTTTAGTTGTATAGGGTGGTAAAACTATTTTGTTTTCATGCTTGTCCAGTCCAACTTGGCATGGGAATTCGTCCCGTGTCCGGATGCGCAGTGAACTTCGTGTAGGTTTGGCTGCTTGTCCCGCATTACGCAATACGTCATCATTTCCGTATCAAGATGAAATAGATGCCATACTTCCTCCCTAGTTTTTTTTGGGAATGAGAATTAATATTGGAATCTATACAAGTGTCTAGAAGCTTTCGCTATATATAATCATATTCGGGGGGGGGGGGGGGGGGGGGGGGGGGGGGGTTTGGGGGGGGGGGGGGGGGGGGCCCCCCCCGCCCCCCGAAATTAACTTGACATTTTCTTGGAACACCTTAACAAACAAGAAACAATTATTAAGTTCACATTGGAAATAGAAAATATTGATGAACTACCTTTCCTGGAAATAATGTTAAAGGAATCAACACTTCATGTATACACAATCGTATATCGTAAGAAAACACATACCAACAGATATCTACACTATAACCCGAACCACTAAAAAAGTGTTAAGGAAGGTTTAGTGAAATGTCACTATGATTGAACAAAAACGGTATGCAATTCATCAGAAAATTTCCATGAGGAAATTAACATAAAATCACTGTTGGAAAAAATGTATGTTCCACATCCACAGTGGAAAAATACAACTTGAACAAACTACACATCCTGTAACAAACTTCGTACCTTAAGTTCCTCGGCTGTCTGAAAGGATAGATAGCAGGTATAATGTTAGAACATCATTCAAAACAACAAATACTTTGCGCTCTATACTGACATACACCAACAACATAACAGAAAACACATGGAATTGTATTCATCAAATTCCTTGTCCTTGTTGTCAAAAATATATCGATGAAACATCCAGACCTTTAGAAGTACGGAAGAGTGAACACAAGATGTACATCAAGAAAAGGCTGATTGGTGTTTGTTCCTTAGTTTTCTGGGTTTGTAACCTACCAAATCTGAAAAAATTATAATTAATATCGAAATCTATACAAGTGGAGTAGGGCAGATTTTCATTCTACCCCAAAAAGTTGCTGCGTCCATTGAAAAACAGTTCTTTTCGGATAGATCCAGTCCGATTAGTCAGCAACTTCTCCTATAACTCAAATTTTGCCTATCAAAAGAATAATAAGAAATAATACATATATAAAAATACTCATGGTTAACGTTTCGGAAACTAAATCCGCTTGCGTTCTCGAAACTTATACGCAAATTCTTGTTCAAATTCAAATTTCTCTGGTAGGCAATCTTCGTAATTGACATTTGTCAAATATTTCAAATTTGACATAACATTGTGTCCTTCAGGAGGGGCAGCCATACGCGATGCATATCAAGCGAACTCGTAGATATGCATTCTCCACCAGACAGCATGATGAAAGTAGATTCCTTTAATTTTCGTTTCCTGTCATTGCTCTCTTTCGTCATAATTTTAGTGTCGTTCCATTCTACTGTGTGATCTCCATCGGCAGTAAGAATGTGTTCTGATAATTTAGAACCACCTATCTGTCTGTTCCTGATGTACATCTTGTGTTCACTCTTTCGCACTTCCAATGGTCGAGACGTTTCACCGATATATTTTTGACCGCACGAACAAGGAATTTGATAAATACAATTTTTTGTGTTTTCCGTTGTGTTATTTGGTTTGGTATGTGTCAGTATGGACCTAAAGTATTTGTTGTTTTCAATGTTGTTCTAACATTATACCTGTTACCGATCCGTTTTATCCCTTCAGACAAAAGAGGGACATAAGGTATAATGTTTGATACAGGTTGTGCGTTTGGTGTAGGTTGTATGTCTTCATTGTGGACTGTGTTCGGAGTTTCAAGTTCTGTAATTATTAATCATAAATTATCAGAACACATTCTCACTGCCAATGGAGATCACACAGTAGGATGGAATGACACTCAAAGGCAAAGGCAAGCAATAGCAAGTCACGAAAGTTGAAGGAAGTTGCCTTCACGATGTTCTCTGGGGATACTTTCATCTTCACCAATTCATTTGATATAAGTCGAACATGACTACTTCACTTGAAAGATAAAAACATATATTAAACATGAAACGAAATACGAAAAAATAATTCAGCCACTACAAAATAATGACTTACAGACAATGATTAGATGCTATACTGCAACCGGATTTCAGAGGAGTAGCTTCTGTCACTTTGGAATCTTGAAAGTTCTGCTCGTAGTTAGCAAATGGCAATTCCTTGTGAAAGACACCACGTGCTATTTAGAATCTCGAAGTTCTTGATCGTTTACTGAACCATTATTTCGATAGTCCTCGATTCTATGCCTTCACCATCAGCCTCCGTCAGCATGGGAAAAGATAGAGACATCGTTAACAAACTCCACAAGAGAAAGAATGAATGGCAGCTATAAAATCACTCTTTACTAAGTGTATCCAGAACCTCGTAAATTCCCCTTTGACAAGGTAAATACCACTAAAAGACACCATAAATATCCAAAATAAGTCGAACCCATTTGATATACGTTTTAATTAGAGATGAGATATCCTGGGCAAGGCAGCCTGTATTATGATATCGAAAAGATGTGACCGTATTAGTGATTGGATCGAGCTGTGTAGTATATGAGCTATAAAATGGACCGCGCCTTGATATGCCTCCATGTTTGATGGATTAAAATGTTTTCAGTTGGCAGTGCGGTATGCCACGGAGAGAGATAATACTTTTATGAGGGCAGTGGCAGGCGTTTCCTAGTTTCCATCAAATTACAGGAAGATGTCTTTGGCCACTCTTTCAGTTTATAGTGCAAGAACCAAATGGCTAGAATCCATATAATCAACGACAAAATATACCCTTCCTCTAGATGGATAATTTACGATAACTCTTTCACGAAATTTTTAGTGATACATATAGTCCTCATCCATTACTGAAATAAAATAAAATACATTCAAAATAGCATGTCAGATCGACAACAATATACTTTGACACCATCGTGAAAGTTTGCCATTATCAGCGCCTTCGGGACAATATATCTCCAGAATCAATCTTGAGAAAAACTATTTCAAGATAACCACTGCCCAGAATGAACTCATTTTCTATAAAAATATCCCTCTTCTTATATTTTTTATCTCACTGATATATTATCTTTATCTTACCCTGCTGAAGAAACTATTGTAACACATTGACATACACGTTGGGTGAGGTTCAAATCTCACTGCAAAAAAATATTTGCAGGAACATTGCCTAATGAAAACCACTCCCCAGGATTAACGATTTTTCCATAACAATTTCCCTCTTTGTTATTCTTATCTCACTCTTCTAAAACTATTTGAAACAATCTGATATTATAAGGGATTGTTGCTGTTCAGTGAGAAATTGACTTCACACAAAATATATACATTGATCTGGACAAATCATACGTCCTGTGTATGTCAAGAAATGGACGACCTGTATGAGTTGATGATCGAGTTGACAACAGAATTCCAAAACACTTTGCATAAAAAGCATCGATTTCAAATCCACTAGCATATTTTTTATCATCGCTCCCAACATATGCGCCTTAGGACTCAATCAACTTATACTCTTCTACAGCTGCTATGTTAATATCACAATTAGTACCATACCAGTCAGTGTCCGCTTCAAGTACTATAAGATAAACATTTGATTGCTAGTACCAATGACGGAGATTATACGCAGCAAGCAGGTTTTCTGATTGTTGTTGAATTAATTCAGTCATTAATAAAAATACGACTTGTGAATAGAAGGAATGCTTACTATGAATACCAACACTCTTACATGGTCGCTAAAATCATGCACAAACAGAAAAAACATCTCAACCAACTACTTTCCTGTCTATATGGTCCGGCGGATATTTAAATACTTATAAATATCTACCACTCGCTCATTTGGCACTCCATAGATTTTGGTAAAAAAAGCATCATAGGTTTTTCAATAGGAGTTAGAAAGAAAGCTCTTCAAACAAAAATATTTGGGGTTTTTTTGCTCACCCACACCATAATATATGATCTGAATTGGAAGTATTGATATTGATAATATATAGAGCTAAACAAGATAAAATACCTCTTATAAAAACGCCTTTTAATTGATGTGTACTCGTAGTGAAAAACTGTTTTTTCTTATAATTCTGCCGTTTATTCAATTCATTTGAAATTGGGACTAACGAGAAAACGTCCTGACCTCAGATTTCTACAATTATGTGAAGACACAAATACTGTTTTTCGTTACATCAGAAAATTTACAGGAATCGACAATTTCCAATTGATGATATTTTCTTGACAATAATCCCTCCTCTCGTCTCTTCGGTACGCCACTGGCCTATTTCACTCTGTGGTCAATTTTCACCCACGCTTGTGAACCTGATAGTTCCAAGAGGATTATTGCATGTGTAAAATCAAGCACTTATAAATGACATATCTAATTTCATACACGCTAAAACACTAAATACAGACATATAAACATGAGCTTCGTGCCATTCCCTTGAGAGGTTAGAACGGACACAACCTGAATTCAGTTGTTCATTCACGAAAGTTTTGGAAGTGACGTGATATATTCACAGAATTTTTTGTTTTTTGGTGAAATGAAAAAGATGGATTCGTATTGCAAGAATAGAAACTATTTGATCTTGTTTGATCAAACGAGTGTTTGATTATTATAGACTCAAATTAACATGTCAAATAACCCTGGTTTTGGAACTGAAATATAGAAATATAGAATAGTTGCAGCCGAAATTGAGTTATCTCAGTGTTCACCGTGGTTTTGAGCAATTTCCTTATTCTCAATGACCTTTGTTTATTATTTAGTAGTACTAATTGTTATTGATTTGAATCTTGTTAGATAGAAACTTTTTGTACGATGGCTAGTTCAAAGTGACAGTTACCACTTTCCATTCATGTGCAAAAACGAAGGAGTTTACATGGGATCTGAAATGATAATTATAAAAATATATTATAATTCACCCACCAATTATAGAATACAATCGATTTTGAAATTTATTCGTTTTGAAGAGAACCGATGGTTTGTTTTTTGATTCTAGTAGTATTTTATAATGTATCGTAGCTTTACTTTGGTTTAGAAATTATCTCCTAGACGTTCAGAAAGATTTCTCGTCACTTCAACATATTTTTCATGTTCTTCCGAAAGTAGGCTACACCAGAAAGCCTTCAAAAATCAGTGTTCAGGAGGAGTATTATATACTCAGACCTGTAGTGGTACCAGTTGAAATGATGACTTTTTTTCAAGTCATGACACAAATTAATACTGCTGAAAATATTGAGACATGTGGTGTTCTAACAGGCAGACTCGAAGGAATGAACCAGTTATAACTCACTTGATTCTTCCGAAGCAAAAAGGAACCTCAGATTCTTGCGTGACAATGAATGAAGAAGAGATTTCTGATTATCAAGATCTACATAACTTGATAACAATAGGATGGATCCATACTCATCCTTCTCAAACAGCATTCCTTTCATGTGTTGATCTTCATACCCATTATCCTTATCAATTACCGTTTCCGGAAGCTATTGCGATAGTATGCTCACCAAAATAGTAATGGCCTACGACATTGACAAAAAAAATCATTTTTGTTTTCTGAATTGATTGTCGTATTTTGACATTACGTATGAATAATCAAGAAAATGCGTGAGTCAATTAACGAAGTCCGTAAGGAAAATAAAAGAGAAGACATGACCTTTTGAAGGAATCACTAGTACCATCTATTCAAATGATATTTCCATATGGATGGCTAAGTATCCTAGATATCTATAAACAAAGGTAAAAATATAGCCAAACGACTGGCCGATAGACTATACATTTCATTGAAAATTTGGCCAACCTTTTGGACCTTTTTTATTGCAAGCCCAATCTGAAATAATATAATGGAGAAGGCAGTGGAAACTATTGGCATAGTCGCCAATTTACCCCAAACTATTACAGGTGTTAGTTCAAATATCAGGATTTCTAGCCATCTCAACTAAATTGAGATTATTACTAAATTTAAAGCTAGGGTTAATTGTTTACATACCTGAAGTTTTTTGGTCCGATATGGACTTTGTTTGTTACTGTAATTTATTCTTATTAATTTCTCGATAATGAACTACCTGCAAAGTTTGTTGGTCCGTCATCTGTTGTTTTTGATTATTCTGATAACTTTCTCAACAATAATTGAAGAGCGGACGAAAGGGATAGGTCCCTTGTCACCAATCATGCTGATTTTACATTTTGATATATCTAAACTTTCACATACATCGAGTAGTCTTGTGTCATGCACATGCTTGATCAGTTTGAGAATGCTTTCACCAATTTTGTGGTCATTGTCTAGAGCGTGTTGGGTAACACTGGATTTTTCTACCCTTCCGTTTTCAGAATGCTCTTTGAAACGGGTTTCAATAGCTCGTCAGCTCTGGCCGATGTATTTTTTGTTGCAATCTTGATAACTGATTTCGTAAATTCTCGACTTCTTTGAGTTTTCTAATTTATTTTTTGGGTTACCAAGAAGCTGTTTTAATTTGTAAGAAGTTTTATATGCAATTTTCATATTCACTTTGTCAAATATCTGTTGGAGTCCTTCAGTGTATTGAGGTTCATATGGGATTACTATAAACTTTTCATTTTACTCATCTTTTTAAAAAGTCAAAGATTTACGAAGTGTTTCCCTAAATTTACGTTTTCTTATTATCTTATCAACTATCTCTGGGTTAAAACCGTTCACTTCAGCTACGTACTCACTCTCGTTTCATGTCGTACTTATCTTAGGAAAAGTTATTAACCTATGGACGAGGAAATGCGGTGCCGCCATTTTAATTTGTGGACAATGATTCGAGTCATTTGAAATGCATCTGAATGTGTTCGTCTTTCCTCTAAATGTCAAATTCTATTTCATTCTGTTCGTTCCTTATAACCGATACATCTAAAAATGGCAACTTTCTAATTGCAAATACATCTCAACTATTTTTTCTTCAAATTTGAATTGGGACTATTTCATGAGATAGAATGGGATACCTACTAATGAATATCGATATGTTGGGAGTTGGGCGCCATTTTACTTCTGGTGCTTTAAGAAAGCTGGGGAGTTCTCTGTTACAGAGTACTTGAAGGAGTACTCTGAAGAATTATTCATAGAAAATCACCTAGATGCATGTGAGGTGAACTAAAAAAATGTATGGACTTTCACTTGAAGTGACTTCAGTGACAAATATTACTTTTATTCAAATTTTTTTGAGTTTCTGTTAGAAATATAATGGTGAACATTATCTGCTGAGAACCCCTCTCTCGCACGTCTCTCAAACAAAAAGAATAGTCTTCGAAACACTTTCTATCTGCGTCCGTTAATTACTCGTAATAAATATGCAGTAAAACGCGAAGAAGATTGACGTGCGGCCCATAATTTCCCATAAAAACGGCGTAGATCTTGAATATCGCGATCAGTGCGCATTCGCCACACTGAAGGGCGCAATCTATATGCAAATGACAGACAGCGTGTCATTGACTGCTGGTTAAGAGGTTAAGTTGGCAACGCTAATCTCCGACTGACCTGCCCGCAAGAAACAATTGAAAACGCTCCGTTCGGACCGAGCCGAATCGCCGGTTTACGATCGACCTAATGGGATGATTTGCTGCTACCATCTGGGAATGGAGAGTAATGGGTTCGGTACTCTGGTTGCTCGGAACCCATTACCATTAACGATGTACTTGTGAAGTTCACGATGTCGGTAGTGTCTGCGTGTTTTTCGTCGCCGAAAATAATGTTTTTCTACGGATGCTATACAATGTGCCACTTCTCTCATCGCTTTCATACGTTCAAAACGAAAGATTTCTCACGCAGTGAGAAATATCCGCCATTACAGTGAGAAATAATTTCTCATTGTTATCACGATAACCCAAGTCAGTCATGAATTGTTACATGTCAGATTGATATGGCAAACCTGCTGTATCTAGTGATTCGATATTGTTTAGAATTTCTTGGCGAAAAACAATCGACGATTACAAAAGTTTTCTAATTTTTGTATAGGGGGCGTTATATGAGCATTTTCGAAAATCTGTCGAAGTCGGTTTTGTCAGATTGACGTAACTTTGAGGTTTATTGTTGTCAATCAAAACTGAAATTTTCTTTCGCATTCAACAGTGTTTGAAAGTCTATATAAGTAGAATAAGTTTTGAAGTTATTACAAGTACTTTTTCACGATGTGTAGAAGATTTCGTATTTTGTGTGGTCAGTAAAAATCTGGGGATCCAAATATTCTTCTTTATTCAGTACCTAAGGTAAGTACAAAACAAATCGCCCCGAAATAATAACATGAATGTAGCGTTGTAGCTAATTTTATTCGTTTCAGCTTGAGCGAAAGTCTTATATCGAGGAGGAAACATCTGTAGCTCTTATCAATGAGATATTGAAAACAAAGTTTTGTTTAAATAAAGGAAATATCGATGTGATACGTATTTTGAACCGTTGCATAACTGATGTGTGTATCCCCAATTCCAAGACAGTCTATCACTTTCAATACACTAGCATGAACTTTGTCGTACATTCTCAGGTGAATGGGCAAAGTAAATTTTCTCGGAATCAAAGTCTAGTCTTACAAACTGATATAAACACACTAAAAACTTGTAGAGGTAGCAGGTGACAGTGACAGTATTGACAGGTTGTTAACGGTAGGTTTCCACGTTACATGCACGTTTTCTGAAACGCATTTGATTGGCTGTCAGGGCTGTCAAAATCTCAGTAGGCAAATAATAAACAGTGGTAGAATATTCGGTTGCACATTCCTCTCTACTGAAAATTAAGCTTCATATGGTATATGACTGATCGCCATCTACAATAGCGATCTGAAGCTTTTGCGATCTCAGAAATCAAGCAATCGGTTGTCGCCAAGTTTATCCCAAAATTATTCAGGTATAAGTAGATACACCAGGGTTTCCTAGGCATCTTAGGCACGAGGCACGTTCTCCATGTTGACAACGCTACGCGGACGATTCACGTGAATTATCCAAGTAGCCCTTTGGTGGCGTTTCCCTAACAACAAATCCGAAGCACTACATAATTATTGCTGTCAACTTACCCAACGAAAATAGTTTTATTGTTGATTGCTCTAGTATAAACAGTTGAGATTTATTAAATATTGAATATAATGGAATACAAAGATTTAGAGTTGGAAAATACACCTCTAGAAATTGTTCAGAAAGCAATAGACGTTTGCAATAATTTGCTACCAAGCACATCAAGGGAAAAATATGAAATTGCTTACAGAAACTCTATAGACTGGAAAATGAATGCCAAGGTAAATAATAGTTCCGAAAATACCTTGTTAGTTTATTTTGAAGAGTTATCAAGAAGATTGAAATCATCAACTTTATGGTCTCAGTACTCGATGCTGAGGAGGACCTTAATATAACTACTGCTCTTCGGGCTTGAAGGCCGTCGTTCTTTGGAATTTCTTCCTGACGTTTCGCTAGCGCGAGTGGCCAGCTTCTTCAGAGGCTTATTCATCTCCGATGACTAAACAGTTCGATTTCTCAAGGCGTATTTATATTGATGCAGGTAGTCTGGAGTGTTAATTACTTCTGTCGGGTTCGGGGAATAATCATCATTATTAGTTGCCGCACTACCTGCTGTGATTTCATTAGTTATTCTTGATTTCTTCAGAATCGGATTCCAAATTCTGTTTAGAGTCAACGCTTCTTCCTTTCTGTTAAAATTGTCCGCATGTTTTTGGATCTCTATTGCCTCCCGTACCAGTCGGCTATGGTAACCCTGGTTGGGGGCAATCAGTGTTGCATTTTCGAACAGAATCTTGTGGTCGCCCTCACTCAATGCGTGTTCCGCCACCGCCGATTTGTCGGTTTGCCCCAGCCTGCAGTTCCTTTGATGCTCTTTGAGCCTTGTACCCATGGATCTTTTCGTGGTACCGATGTAAACCTTCCCACAGGTGCACGGAATGCGATAAACCCCTGCCGCTGACAGTGGGTCTCTTTTGTCTTTAACCGACCTGAGGCTTTGCTGGATCTTCTTGGTCGGCTTGAAAACTGTTTTTATGTTATATTTCCCCAAGAGTTTTCCAATTCTGTCAGTGACCCTCGGGATATATGGCAGATATGCATTCGCAACTACCTGAGAGTCATCCCTGTTATGAACCGTGGGACTCTTCGGTTTCATGGCCCTGTTGATCTCAGATACACTGTACCCATTCGACCTCAAGGTCACTTGAAGATGTTCCAGTTCCTGCTCTAGATGTTCTGGTTCACAAATCCTTCGAGCACGTTCAGTTAGGGTAGATATGACTCCTCTCTTTTGACTGGGATGGTGGTTCGATAGTGCGTGCAGGTACCTATCCGTGTGCGTGGGTTTTCGGTATACTTTGTGGGTTAGTCTAGCGCCACATCGTTCAATCAGAACATCTAAGAAGGCTATCTGCTGGTTCTGTTCGGTTTCCATGGTGAATTTGATGCTGGGGTGTTGAGCGTTTAGGTGGTCCAGAAAAAGGTTCAGAGCGTCCCTTCCATGTTTACAGACGACTAAGGTGTCATCCACGTAGCGTAGGTGTCTCTGAACCTTTTTCTGGACCACCTAAACGCTCAACACCCCAGCATCAAATTCACCATGGAAACCGAACAGAACCAGCAGATAGCCTTCTTAGATGTTCTGATTGAACGATGTGGCGCTAGACTAACCCACAAAGTATACCGAAAACCCACGCACACGGATAGGTACCTGCACGCACTATCGAACCACCATCCCAGTCAAAAGAGAGGAGTCATATCTACCCTAACTGAACGTGCTCGAAGGATTTGTGAACCAGAACATCTAGAGCAGGAACTGGAACATCTTCAAGTGACCTTGAGGTCGAATGGGTACAGTGTATCTGAGATCAACAGGGCCATGAAACCGAAGAGTCCCACGGTTCATAACAGGGATGACTCTCAGGTAGTTGCGAATGCATATCTGCCATATATCCCGAGGGTCACTGACAGAATTGGAAAACTCTTGGGGAAATATAACATAAAAACAGTTTTCAAGCCGACCAAGAAGATCCAGCAAAGCCTCAGGTCGGTTAAAGACAAAAGAGACCCACTGTCAGCGGCAGGGGTTTATCGCATACCGTGCACCTGTGGGAAGGTTTACATCGGTACCACGAAAAGATCCATGGGTACAAGGCTCAAAGAGCATCAAAGGAACTGCAGGCTGGGGCAAACCGACAAATCGGCGGTGGCGGAACACGCATTGAGTGAGGGCGACCACAAGATTCTGTTCGAAAATGCAACACTGATTGCCCCCAACCAGGGTTACCATAGCCGACTGGTACGGGAGGCAATAGAGATCCAAAAACATGCGGACAATTTTAACAGAAAGGAAGAAGCGGTGACTCTAAACAGAATTTGGAATCCGATTCTGAAGAAATCAAGAATAACTAATGAAATCACAGCAGGTAGTGCGGCAACTAATAATGATGATTATTCCCCGAACCCGACAGAAGTAATTAACACTCCAGACTACCTGCATCAATATAAATACGCCTTGAGAAATCGAACTGTTTAGTCATCGGAGATGAATAAGCCTCTGAAGAAGCTGGCCACTCGCGCTAGCGAAACGTCAGGAAGAAATTCCAAAGAACGATGGCCTTCAAGCCCGAAGAGCAGTAGTTATACTAATAACCTCGGCCGCGAAAGCCTCAACCATTTTGTCGAGGACCTTAATTATTAAAAATTGTATTGATATATCAAAATGCGTAAAACTACGTACATTTTTGAAACGCAAAAATTGATGACACGGAAGATCTTAATTCGGCCCTTGTAATGAAAATATCCGATACTTTAACCAAGGTTCCTAGAAATTTCACAGCCGCAAGAGAATTCTAGCAAATTAACAAAAAATATGTGAAGCTTCGACCATGCACAAATGAAATACGTTTTTTTTTTAATTACAAAAAATAGCAAATGTACGAAACAGTGAAGATAAATGAATTTGGCACCATGGCGAAAGAAAAAGTGAAGTTTTTGCAAATACCCTGAATTATATAGTGGCCACTGTTTCCGAAGGTCATCTGCGATTATTTTAGTCAATGCAAGGGCAGATCTTTTAACTTCGAAACGCCATGGTGGTTGAAAATCCAGCAATGTTGCTGAATCTTATATCGACAACTCCATAGCTAACAAAATGAAAATTTCAAAAAGTATACTAGAATCAATTCAGCCTTCAGCGCCATCAGAACCTGAACACAACAATGCTGTGGAAGCTCACTCAGTACGTTTCCCCATCAACTTCAACTTCGGCCGAAAACGAAGAAGCAGCTCGCACCTCAACTGCATTAATGGATGTATTTTTCACCAAATGCTACTGCTTTCAAGCCAAGACTCATATCCTGCACTAAGTTTGTATGATATTCGTATGATGGGCAGATATCATATTCTTCTCAGGGCTGTCGTGTCAATGAGTAATTTTTATCCTGTCAGCTCCTGACGATTTTGAAGACGCAAATCATATTTGGCACCTACTATATCCTATTCAGAGAAGATAATAGATTATACTGGTGAATCTTCCATTATAAACTCAACAATTTTTCTAGATTTCTTCACAATCGTTGTTCTTTTTGATAGATCATTCGTGAATAAAACTTATACTTATTTCCTCTTTCCTTTGTTCTTCAACATTGCATTGCCTACAATGGGTATCTTTGCCACATCTAATCCGGGTTAGCTTCAAATTGTCCAGTCAATATAACAGTCCTTTTTTTGACGGAATATACTATCTCAGTAAACTTTCTTCTGGCCATGTCCTTCTTAGATCAGTACCGTTGTTGTTTCAAGCAACCCAACTACTAGCTTAGGTTTCATATGTTATGATCATGATTCATGTTCTTTAAGTTTACTAGTTGTAATTTTTTCAGTTATTAACTTACCAAAATCTCAAAAAAACAAGAATTGATGTAGGAATCTTTCCAATTGTAGAAGGGCAGATTTCCAATCTACCCTATAAAGTTGCTGCATTCTTTAAAAATACTTCCTTTTATCCAGCAACTTCTCGTATAACGTAAATTTGACCACCAAAAAACTATAAGCAGTAATATATACAGTGTTTTCTTCATTGTCCCTCCTTTTATTTTTTGAACGGATAAACTCAAAAATTTTTTATCAGTTTAATGGGTTAAAAGTTTTAATGCATTTAATCATTGTAAAACTCTGTAAAAGCAGTCTAGCCTTCAACTTTTCCATCGTTTATTAGCATTGAGGAAAATAATGACGTCTATTCCCAATTCCCTGCGAAAATATAACACCCAGATGTGCGAAATATTCGGGGAAACGCGTTGAAGTGGAAACAAATTAGCAGGCAAGGAGCACCCGATTGAAAAGCTCGCGCGTGGGCGACAAAAGAAAGCGCAGCTGGCGGGCATGTGTCCGAGGCCTACCTAGATGGACATCGGACGCACGTGCCCCTGGCCACCCCCGATTCCCGCACAAAAGATTAGATTTTAGTTACGGGTAATGAACGCGAGGAAGCTGACCCCGCCAGGGTCTGCGTTATTATATTAAGTTGTCCCGGTTCCGTACTTATAGGGCAATATTCGGTTATTGATGAAACTGCGGTGTCGAGAGTGTTAATGCACCCCTTTGTGCTTTTATTCCTTCCTACAGAGTCTGTCCTCTGCCCCAGTAACTGCGAAGTATACACCACTTGAATACATCGTGACACTGTTTATTATATTGATGGAAGCTCTTACTCAAGATGCATATATTCGTGGTGCGATCTCCGATTCGATATTGTTTCGTCAAAAACTATAAACACGTTCAATCACATCCACGAAATTTACTGCGATTGCCAGTAGATGGTGCAAGAATCGAATTCTGTCATCTTTTGACATTTGCATTCCAATTCATTCGAATTTTGCAAGAAGTTTTCCATAATTTTACTGCTCCTTTCAACCAGCTATTTGTCGTTTCTAGATCAATTCTCTACCGTAGTTTTTCTTAGTATTATAATAATAAGTAGTATTCATTATTATATAATAAGTATATAATAAGTATTATATAATAAGTAGTATTTTGTACAAATAATGTAAAGTGTTCGTTCATCTCGTCAAAAACGTAAATATAACAAGCATCACGTATAATATTCCACTAGCATCATGATAAACATTTCTCTGATTTGACATCATGATTCTGGAAGGTTTCTATCGGATACAAATCATATGCATGAAGAGAAGATATAAATCTATGTTGTAAAAGGTTTCATTTATGAAGTGTTTTATTTATATAATGTGATAATTCTGTGTATTATGATCATTTGCAGCTCCAGAGTCTGTGTGTGATAGGAAAGTTATTATAATGATTCTATGTTATGAGAGGTGAGATATCTGAAATGTTCATGTATATAATTCAACATTTCTGAGAACTTCACATTATGTTCTACTGGTATTATGATGAGCATTTCTCGAGTTGTGAATTATGATTATCAGACACACGACGTCAAATTGAATTAGTTCTCATTGATCTACATGGTCATCCATATCAGCAAGTATAATTTCTGAAGGGTTAGTTTTCATGAACAAGCATAATGTGTTATGTTCCACTGGTATTATGATGAACATTTCTTAAATTGTGAATTATGATTCCGTAGGTTATGATGATTTCCAGACACACGACGTCAAATTGAAATAGTTTTTTTTCTTCGAATTAGGGCCAGTTTTATAGGTTCGGTTTAAACTAAGATTGAAGTTCAAACTACGCATTTGACAGATTTGTGCGTTTTATAAGTTCCGATGAAATAAAATCTTTAGATTAAACTGTGACGACTGTTCGTTAACGTGATCGGTGGATTGAGTAGTAGTTAAACTTCAGATTGGGGTTGGAGATGTGTATCAGCCGACGAAATATGTTTGTAGAACTATGATAAGTATGATAGAATAAAATTGACATGTGATACGTAAAAATTAGTGGGAATTTGAAAAAATCAAGGTTTTGTCAGTGTATTGGTGTTTGAACTATATTGTAATTTTCATCATCTAGATATTATGATTGATGATTTTGAGGATATATTTGAGGAACTTCTGTCGGATGATGAAGAAGCCATCATAAATGTCGTCGAAGTTCCAAGAAGGCCCCGAATATTCAGAGACAGATTCGATCATGTTGCTCTTTGGGATGATACAGAATTAATTACACGGTCCAGAATTTCTAAGCAATCCGTGGAAATGCTGCTGTGCCAATTCTACCAACTCACTAACAATGAATTTCCTAGAAACTGGCAACTATAATCGGAACCTATAAAACACTCAACTGCTGCGCGAGGTTTAAACTAAGTTTGAATCAATGGATAAGTGAAGTTTATTCTTCAGGTTAAACTCCAGTTTTAACCGAACCTATAAAACTGTCCCTTACTCGGTCATGCACGAGAAAAGTATAATTTCTGAAGTATATCCTACTGGAATTTTGATGAGCATTTCTTAAATTGTGAATTATGATTCTTGACTAATGATGATTTGTAGCAACGCAACTCCAAATCGACCTTACTTTTATTGATCTACGGTTACCCCGACAAGGCAACCTTTGACCTTTTCATACGAACTAGACGACGCGACAAATAGTTTTGACCCGTGTGGTCATCCATGTCCGAAGCACACACATTCGGTAGCTGCAACGCATTTGTGTGTGTGGCACAACTCGGAGTCCTACTTGTACACGCCGGAGAACAAATAGGTGATGCTGAGTGTTATCTACTTTCGTCCGGCTAGCATCGGCGAGATTTATCTATCAGCTAGAAGAGTATGCTGTTCCTAGATCAGGTGCGGGCCATCAAGAAGGTGCATTAAGCTTGAGTCTTGGAGCCTGAATGAGCAGAGAGGCTGTAACTGAAATATACCGAGAATAATATGATGAATTCGAGTACGAAACAAACACACAGGATGTTTCATTGAAAAACTGTTTTAACGTCATTATTTTGTGGTGGATGTACTCTTGTTTCTCTTGAGATGAACGCAGTTGAGAGACAATAAAATAGTCTTGTTTCTAAAATGATGAATCAAGATGGCATCTTCACAGGAAGAAAATGGTTCAGTTTCCATGAGTTAGCATTTTCAGGAGAGCGAAATCAGTCAAATCATATAAAGTTAAATTCCTCGTGAAGAAAAATGTGTTGATTTCCACAAAGATGAATTCTCCAGAAGAGAAACAGCAATAGAGAGAGTTGAAATAAGTAGAGAGGAGCTTCTTCAGGATTGAAAATGAGTTATTTTGTACGAATATGTATAACTCAGAAGAAGTTTCTATGAAAATGAACTGGCTTAGCATTATGAGAAGATTCCATGAAGCTGGATTTCTTGTGAGAAAAAATGTGTCAATTTCTGCAAGTCAAATTGTTCAATAAAGGAAAGTGGCCCAATTTATATGGATGGGAAAGCTGAATCAAATTGGCATCCCCAGAGGACAATAAATCAATTACTGTTTGAATATTTTGTGTTGAATAAATCTCTTCATCGAAATTTTACTGTGTTTATAACCTATACCAACGGGTACCTGAGGCGGATGCTGCAAATGCAATACGCATATACACAGACGGCTCAAAAACCAAAGAAGGATCAGGATGTGGAGTTTACTCCAGATCACCTAGCCTAAGGATTAAGTGGGGAATGGGAAAAAATACCAGCGTGGTTCAAACAGAACTGGCTGGTATCTCAATCGCCACAAAAGAGCTAACCAGAAAAGGAATTTCTGGCAAAGACATAATAATCTACACTGACAGTAGACAAGCCCTACTAACCTTGAATAGACAACGTATTATCTCAGGGTTAGCACTAGAGTGCCACCAAGATTTAGCTAACGCCTCGGTAGATAATAATATCGTACTAAGGTGGGTGAAAGGGCACGACAGGAGCAAAGGTAACCGCATTGCTTTTGGCCAGGATGGCGGCTGGAATGAACATTTTGGGACCAGGTGACACCCATGGCTTGACGACTTCGACAATTGCGGAACTAGCTAAACGTTACACCCATACTCAAACCCTCAAAAGATGGGATGAAACCAAAGGATGCAGTTTTGCCAGGATCACCCTGGGCGACCCTGAGAAGCTGGATCCAAATAAATATTTGGCGATGACCAGGAAGAACCTACGTTTAACAGTGGGATTTCTGACTGGACACTGTCAACTAAGGAAACACCTCCATATTATGGGGCTAGTGGACACACCTCTATGCAGGATGTGTGAACAGGAAGATGAAACTGTCAGGCATGTCTTATGCGAATGTCTGGAGCTATCGTCGATAAGAGAGTGTGTGTTCGGTGAGTCTTGGCCTACACCTGCCGATATTAAGGAGATGTCCCCTGGTGACCTGTCCTCCTTCCTGGATAAGGCAGGATGGACAATGTCCTAGGAGGGCGACTCCTTGGGAGGATGTACAATGGGCCATATTGTGGCCTAAGTGCTGTGGGTCTATACTCACCCTCCCTACTCTACAGATACAGAACCTATACCAACACCAGAAAAATTAAAAATAATAATATTGGAATCTAAACACGATTGTGGTAGTTTAGAAACCCGGAAAACTACGAAGAAAACAATGAATTAGTTTATAGAAAGAAGAACGTTTTCAGGACTGAAAAATAAAGTGATTCTATGAATGTGTATAGTACGGATAAAGAAATCAGATTAGTCCATTCAAAATTGAACTTGGTTAGCATTTTCACCAAATTCTATGGATTGGAATTCCTTGTGATGAAAAATGTGGCAATTGCTTCAAAGCTGAACTGCTCAGTAGAAGAAACTGACTCAACTTATATAGATGAGGGAGATGAATTGGATTGTAATCTTCTGAAGAAAATGAGTCATTTTCAGGAGAAGAGAGCGATCAAGTTATGTTGCATCTTCAGAAGAAAGTAATTGGTTGATAAATTCAGAAAGGGTACTTTCTGTCAGTACATCAGGTCAGTTTATAGATGAATGATAAAGTGAAATACCTTGCTATGAGTCACTTCCTACTCGTGAGACTTCTTCAAGAGAAAAAAGTTAGTTTCCATGAATATAAACTCAATTAGAATATCTATGAGGAAAATGGATGAATGCAATGTCCTTCTGATTTAACAAAAGTATCACAATTTCCTGCACGATTTTCACTGACAACGGATTCATAAAAACCAACGACAGCAGAATAAAAAAAGTCACTATTATATAATACGCTGTTTAAAAACCCTGTAGTTCAGACGTTATTCATAGTAGAGGTCCGACGTTCTATGTCCGATATTCAATTCGTAATTTATTGGTCCAACATATGTTTGGAACACCAATTATTGGTCAATTACATAGAATGACTATCTGATCATTCAACGAATATTCTGAACCTGTATTAATTTTCTGAACCTGTATTAATTTTCAGACTATCAAGAAGGTTGAGTTTCAAACCTTCCTGCTGAAAATGCGGTATTTGGAACTCATGGTTGAACTCGTGACCTTCCTTAATGAGGTGAGAAGCATAATTGGAATTCGCTTCTCCATTTCGCACACTAGTTCTATGTTCTCCTACGCCCCGTGTTGAATGATCTTCCCGTTTGACCTATGTAAAACATCGGACATGACCCGCATGCCAATTCATGAACTCCTGATCTATGTGACGCTTTATTATTTTTGTTATTCTGAATTGATGCTTGGATAATTGACCAACAAGGCCGCGACCCCTCACCTCCGCCACTGCCGTCCGCGGCGGGATTTATCTATCGCCTAGAAGAGCGCGCTGGTCTATGCCGAAGCCACGCTATCGCGCCTTGTTAAATGCGGACATTACAATGCGGAGGATCGTTATCCAGCGGTGTTCCATCGATACCACCGATTCTACATCAACATTATTGCTGAATCGTGAAGAGTCGCCTTGTCGCTGCCCACACGGACGGCCCGTGTCGCTTCGTGTCGCTTCTTGTCGCTTTCGATCGGATTCCGAACGGAAATCTTATCGACGCTCGCATTTATTCACCGGATCGCATTAGGAATGCCACGCATTGAAATTCAGGTCGAAATCATGTTCGTGGTGACGTATAACCACTTTTCTCGACGGATATTGGGAAGTCAATATTCGTCGAGGTTACAGTCTGGAAAATAGTTGTCCTAGGACTCGACACCACGAACGTGATTTCGATCTGGATTGACTATCCCAATATCCGTCAAGGTTATATCTCGGAAAGTAGTTATCCTAGGATCCAAATGGTTCGGACTTCCACTGTCTATATTATCAACTTTATTCAAACCTGTCGCTGATAACGGAAGGTTTGAAATACGAATTAAGTGAGAATATCAAATCAAAATAAAATTTTTGGTCAATAATGAAATAAGGGATTGATTGATCAAAGAAAAATACTGTTACAAAAAAAAAAATCGAAATATCGAATATGAAATATGAGTCAAAAAATTTTAGATAAAGGAATTGAATGGAATATTATGAAAAAATGTTGAAACAAGGTTCAAGTTTAGTGTATTCACAAAAAATTTGATTTTGATTCGATTTTATTACTTGATTTGTATTTTAATCCTTCCATTCTTAGCAACAGGTTTCAAAAGAGTTGATAATATAGACAATGGAAGTTCGAAGCATTAACATCCAGGAGCTGAGGTTCCACAGTATCTATCTAAGATACTGAAGTGATAATAACAATTAATCGTTTCTCTCCCTTAAGGTTCATTATTGATCATATTCAGGACGAACTGATTATATATTCAATCAGCTTTTTTACTCTTCTGTTTTGTTTTCACGAGATGAAGATGAATAGTTTCCATCCAAAATTGAAAAATTGCACGATTCGGTCAAGGACACGGAAATAGTGGTTTGACAAAGTTTGGCGATTCAAAAATAGCTCGGTGAGCGATACTATTCGTGCCAACTTGATGTTATTTATACATCCAGTCGGAGATACTATCACAGTGGCATAGGTCAAGAACTCAACCCCGGTTTCTGCTGGATTCCCTAGAATCCCCTGGGATCCTGGTAATCCTGAGGGAAATAGAAGTGAACGTATGAGGATTCGAATGCTCAGAACAAAAACATTTTTTCTATGTAAGTTGTTCAAAGTGTATAGGTGAAAACTTTGCTTTCAATGACCCAGGTATACCCAATCAGTTGGTGCATATTTTCGATATAAAACATGACTGACAAGATATCAATAATTCTGTTATCTTCATCTAAAGTGCGTACTGGGCAACATTATATTTCTCTGATCTTTCGTATCGGATAAGTGAGTGTGTCTTTGAAACAGCACGTTCACTTTGGCCTATGTACTCTTTGTTACGGTCATAACAGCTCAGTATTAAAGTTTTTCAATTCAATATTGATTTTAAATGAAATTTCACGATGTATTCGATACATATAACACGCAAAAATATGAAAGTTATGGGGGCATACCGTTTCGAATATGTTGAGTTTCCCCCAGTAGGGAAGTTTCAAAATCAAACAAGGAAGGTTTCTTTGTTTCGCCATAGTTCTCTCTACGAGGAATGGGTTTTTTGAATGCATTCTGAAAACATTGTCGACACAGTAGAAACCATGCTTTTAAGACAATTCGTTCAAAAAGCTCTCAAAGCTACCGTAGACAGTAGGTTGTTGGCTTCTGTTGAATCTTGTAAGGGACCAATTGGAGTTCCGTTTGAAGAGTATACATTTCTGGTTTTTGTACCAAAAACTTCTAGACGATTTTTCCAATGCATCTTGGCGAAAAAATACTTTACCAGAAGCTACCCTGGTGATGTGACCGTGACGAAAGAAGCTCCAGTTCAGTGTTTCTACCTAGACGTACGTACTGCGGAATATACCCGTCAATTTCTGATGCCGTGAATTGGACAAGCTGATTTTGAGCCATCAGAAGGTATGCGCTTGCCCTATTTAGAATTTGAACTGTGAAGAATTCATTAGAAAAATCTGTCACATCCGTCAAATGAGACTCAGGTGACGCTCTGAAAAGTTCATAAAAGGTTACCCTTAATTTGAATTGATCAACAAAATAGAATATTCCTTTATCCTATTCGAAACCAGGCCTTAGATTGCCCTATCTCTCTGGATCGCACTTCACCACAGTCATCACTCTCTCATCACATGCCCATCAGATAAAAACAATGGAAGACCGCACTCTTCCATCCCCATAAACATCTAGTCGTCCGGTGAGGTGTCGGGTCCGCTCCGAAAAAAAATCAGACTGATGATATGTTCTCGGCGGACAGCATCCAATATGTACCAGGGGATATATGGTGCTTGTACGTCGTAATTCTGCGTATCCGAGGCGGCCGGTTGCGAGATCGACTGGCTGCTGCACCTCCTATTTTAATTTTAATCAAGCGAATTCGATCATTAACCTGGCTAGTGCGTGTAAAGATGAGGAGGCGAGATTGGCTTGAGAGAACAACCACCAAGGACTTTGGATGTTCCCAGTAGTTGGGGGTTTTGAGTGCACTGATCGAAAGAGAGGAATATTTTAATCAGTTCAACTGTGATGTGTGGGAGGGGCGAAGATTCAAGGTCCAAAATCTACTAACAATAGAAATCCTAGTGCACTTTCACTTCTATCTCTTCTGGAAACTGAAAATGTGCATTGTTCTAGTCGTTCTTTTCGAGATATGATTGTTGCAAAGAATCGTTTAACAGCATGGGTAGGATGAATATCCTTAATCAATAGACTGAACCTAGATTTGAAATTCGAAACTGTCTGATCTCTTATCTGGTACGGTATCATAATATTCCGTAATTTTTCTGAATATTTTTTCATTGAACAAAATGGTGAATAACTGAGCATATTTCATATAGAATAGTTGAAAGCTAGACAACTCTGCTGCATGTTGCAGTGACATAATTCTTTTATCATCTTGCAAATCATTGAGCTTCTCGCCTTTCTTCCATGCTGTTTGCATTATGAAAAAAATTGAAATGGAATGAAAAATGAAAATATTTCCAAAAAATGTCAGCAGCAATATCGAGAAAACACAAACTGTCACTGATTTTTCTGAAATAGACAAAGAAAATGAAAACTTTGAAAAGTTATGAAACATTTGAAGCTTATCGTTTATAATAAGATGCCCTAAGACTTGTAACATGTTATTCGTCAAATCCCTATATAAACAATAACACATTTTACAAGTTTCACAAGTTTATTATTTTGTACCTGTATTATCAATGATGTTTGTATATTAGAAACGTTTGTTTCGATGAGCTTTCTCATTTTGATTAATCAAAATGACAACAAACATAACGATTTTTTGCCACCAATTTTCTAGATACCCACTTGTCATCTTCCCTCAGCTTTCCGGTCTTCCTCGTGGAGTCATCCACTTTCCATTTCAAATTAAATATTGCAAATTCATCAGTCCAAAATCGCATTTTTTCCTTTCATTCTTTCTCTTTTTGTATCATGTTTCGTGTGGTCAAGCAATGTCAAACCAGAGCTATTACTGCAACATATCATTTCGGTTGAATTGAGATTCCTTGGCATATTCTTCCAACCTAGAGTGTTGACTCATACGTCAGTAGAGCTACAGGCTTGATAACAGTCAGTTCAGTTTTCTCTGTTGAGGTCTCATTCCACCAGATCACATAATCATTTTCTTTAATCATATTTATACAATTTCCTTCACTATTCTTCGTTTTTCTTTCTGTCAGCACTAGTTTCAACTCTGGGATATTCGTATTGCTTTTTGTGATACCTCCCATTATTGATTCAATATATATCTTATCGTGTGCCTTATATCTTCATTTATTGTATACTATCCTATTTAATATCCAGGCCTAATTATATGAATTATATGTTTTTCATATTGCTAACATTTTCATCAACACCTGACGTGAAGTATTTTTTTAAAAAGTTGATATTCCTATGTTTCTTCCGTAATTGCTAGAAGTGATCACGCAATAGTAACTCAAAAATGTTAGAGGAGATGTCTACATTGTAGTGTATGTTTTCCTTCAGCTCATCAATTTTGTAGGTGGGTTAGTAAGGAGTCTCGGTTCCAAATTTTCCATCAATGAATGAATGTATATTATTTTGAAAGAATGTAGGTTTTCACAGCTGGTGTTGATACATCGCAAGTTTTTCACCCTGCTGAATATGTCTGTCGCAGATGCAGCCGAAAGCTCCAGAACTCAAAATTCTAGGACACGGCCCTCAGCCCGCAAAACTTGCGATGTATATTATCTAAAGAAAAAATCAGACAATGACACTGCTGAAAACGATCATTGATAATACTTAAGAGGACCAACAGCTGTGGTGATCTATAGAAGTGAAACAAATCACAAAGTTCTTCCTTATTCCTGATACACAAGAAAAATTTAAAATAAGTGACGTTCTGCATTTCATGCAGTCTTCATCCTGCAACCTCCCAAGCGAAACATTTTCCTTTTCAGCAGGCTAGAGGCAATCAGCCATTTCAAAATTTTCTCCGCTGCGCATTCGTCGAGCTCTCATAATAGTTCATTAACTTGTTGTAGCTCCACTTGACCATGCATGTTAATGCGAGATTGTATCGATTGATTTTTTGTATTTCGAGAGCGTTTCCACAGATGCAGTCGACAGATAGTCTTGGGAATGTTTCAATGGGTTCGTTTTATGTAATTTCTTGGATGATGTCAACAACGACTCGTTGGATTCCAATTAAATGGATGATAATTATTCATTGGAGCGGTGGTATATTTCGTGAAATGTACGATGTTTGACGGTACGTTGATTTTCTGGGCAAGATGGCGCAACTAGACTTAACTAATGTTCGAATAAAATTATTTTGTGTTGGATGGAATCTTCCTCCGTGGAGTTTTCGGGTACTCAACCTATTATAATCTGAAAAAATAAGAATTGATATTGGAATCTATAGAAGTAGTGTAGAAGGGTAGGTTTTATCTTCCCCAAAAATTTGTTGCGCCTTATTGGAACTCGTTCTATTACTCAGCAACTTCTCCTATAACTCAAATGTACCTATAAAAAAAATACAAGGACTGATAATTATCAAAATACTTATCTTGACAAATGTTTGTGAACGAGTTTAATAGTTTGATTTCCGAAACGTTAACGATTTTATCAATTCCACATACCCTTCCATCAAATTCACCATGGAGGTGGAAGAAAATGATGGAATAGATTGTCTGGGTTTGACTATAGCAAAATTTAAGGATTACCTAACATGGATTTTTCAATTTTCAAAAAACCTCTACATACAGATACTGTCATTCACAATTCATCCACCCATCCTCACCAACACAAAGCGGCAGCATTTCACGGTATGATTCACAGACTGGTAAATGATCCCTTATCAGATACAAATTTCGAAAAATAACTGAATATTATAAAACAAATCGCTATTAACAACGGTTATAATAGTGATTTAGTAGACACTTTATTGTCCAAAAAGCTGTATAGTCATGTCCTGAAAGAAATCCACCCAGTTGCAACATATTATGATAAGAATTACAGCTTGTCCAATCCATCTTGGCACAGAACTAATAACGTATATGCCCAGCAATCTCTGTGGAGTATACTGAGATGAAAAACCACCAATTATATGTGTTCACTGTGTTGGAATTTATTCCTAGAAGGTGTTTTTTCTTTCGTCGTGGTCTACACTACCAGTGTGTAACTGGAAAAGTATCTGAGTTTGTGCCAAGATGGATTGGATAAGCTGTACAAAACGTTGACCTACTCAGTTCAACCGAGTATGAAAATTTCTAATTTCTCAAAACAGAAAGATTTGAAACGTTGCATATACAACAAAGAATAATTTGAGCTCTTATATCAGAAATAACAAAGATATAAGTTCAGTATCAGATAGATCAGGAGTTCATAGATTAGGGTGTGTGGTTCATAACATATGTTTTATGTCGGTCAAACGGGGAAAACCATTTGATACGCGCGTAAAAGAGCACAGAATTCGTTTCCGAAATGGTAAGACAAATTCAACGTATGCATCTCACCTCATTACAAAGGGACATGAGTTCAACCACGAATTTGGAATCCTTTATTTTCAAGGGAAGAACTAAATTGAAATAAAAAGGCACCATAATCCAAAAGAAAGTAAATTAAAGGAAACGGTAATATTAAGTGAATTGATATAAATAGAGAAAGATATGTTGTGAACAGTAATCGGACGAAAATAATGATGGAGGTGAAAATATTATATATTAAACAAAAATAAAATATAATATTGTGAAATATTCAAACGAAACAGTGGAATAAAACGAAATCACGAGCAAATGAGAAAAATATTCAACTGAAGTTTGAAGAATTCACGACGTTTCGATTATTGATATCGGCAATCCCCTTCAGACGATTACTGATGATTGAATTCGATAAAACTTTCAATAATTTTGCTTCTTTTCCATTAGTGGTATAATTAATGGACCTATCGAGACTTGTCCTCCTACGAAAAAATAATAAAAAGCATTTCGGTTAATACCATTTCTACAACGCTAATGACCAATTTCCCAATATTAATCAAGAACCCATTACAATAAGTAAACCATATACCAACGACAGCTTGCCATCATTTGCGATGAAAAATCATTTTGGTAACGAATATACCCCTTAGACCAGTCGAAATAGCCCAGAAACTGTTGAACAACAGTGGAAGTATCAAAACCAATTCTGATTCTCAATTTGAAAATTTGCAGAAGTACTGCTGATTGTCATATCACATTTCGTGTTATGTCATGTTCTACAAGTTTGTTTTTATGTATTTTCACTTCAATTCTGCTAGATGATAGAGATTTTTTCTTGGATATTATTGACTGTTACATGCTTCGGACTCCAATTGACTATTAATCAACTCAATTGAAACCTATTGCAAAAAATTATGAGATCGAAAGGAAACGAAATAATAGATCACGAATAATGCAATTGAATTATGTTACTGTCAAGCTTCAAAACTGAGTGAGCAGGAGATAATCAAAACATAATAAGAATAATAGCTAGTGTAATAATGAAGTCAGAAAACGGAATCAAATAAGGCATTCAAAACCAGATAATAAAATTCAAATGAATTTTGGTCAAAGATTGAAATTAAAGAATTACAATGAACAAACAATATTATCTTCATAAAAATGAAGCATTGAAATCAACACTTGATAATCGGTTTCAATATTGTTTTATATTTCTCCATTCAAAATTTTATTTGATTTCACTCTTTTATATTTCTTTTTATTGGTAATACAATATTCTGATTAGTCGACTTCTTCAATTTTATTTTTCGGCCACAATTATTTCAACTTCGTGTTTGAGTGCCTTATTTGGTTTGATTGTTCGATCTTATTATTCATAATTTACTGCTTCGATTATTTTGATTTCTGTTTGAACATCATAATTTTGTGGTGTATGAATTATTTCCCTGTAGTGTAAAATGGTTGAGGCTTTCGCGGCCGGGGTTATTAGTATAACTACTTTTCTTCGGGTTTGAAGGCCGTCGTTCTTTAGAATTTCTTCCTGACGTTTCGCCAGCGCGATTGGCCAGCTGTGAGGGTGACCACAGGATTCTGTTCGAAAATGCAAAACTGATTGCCCCCAACCAGGGTTACCATAGCCGACTGGTACGGGAGGCAGTAGAGATCCAAAAACATGCGGAAAATTTTAACAGAAAGGAAGAAGCGTTGAGTCTTAACAGAATTTGGAATCCCATTCTGAGGAAATCAAGAATAACTAATGAAATCACGGCAGGTAGTGCGGCAACTAATAATGATGATTACTCCCCGAACCCGACAGAAGTAATTAACACTCCAGACTACCTGCATCAATATAAATACGGCTTAAGAAATCGAAACGTTTAGTCATCAGAAATGAGTAGGCCTCTGAAGAAGCTGGCCACTCGCGCTAGCGAAACGTCAGGAAGAAATTTCAAAGAAGGACAGCCTTCAAGCCCGAAGAAAAGTAGCTATACTCCTTGTAGTGTTTTTGGGTTCCCAACTTACCCCAATTTCAAAAAATTTCAAATCTCGCGTTATATTGTCCAGTTGAACTTTAGTACAGTATTTTGAATGTTTTGTACTAACCATCGGAACTTGACATAAATGAATAGATGTTTGATTATTTCGTCCACAAATGATACAACAGCGTTTGATATCCATTATGAAACACTATTTGAAACAACACTTGAATTAAATACTAAACAAACGGGAAACAACTAATAATTGAAAGCAACGGCAGATAAACGACAATTAACTAAGAAAACTACGATAAAGAATTGATCTGGAAACGACAAATAGCTGGTTGAAAGGAACAGTGAAATTATGGAAAACTTCTAGCAAAATTCGGATGAATTGGAATGCAAATGTCAAAATATGACAGAATTCGATTCTTGCACCATCGTGTCGTGTCTAGAGTTTTGACGAAACAATATCGAATCGGAGATCGCACCTGGAATATACGCATCTTGATCCAACCAATCTCGACTGGACTACAACAGAAATCGATCTCCGCATCAGCGACGTTTTCCATTGCTGCAACACCGCACACTGTATGTATATTAACTTGACGCGACTGCTTTATGCCAGTGGTCAATGAAGAATGCGATTTCCCATTGGCCCGCTCCTCGAGTTATGATGAGGTGAGATTGGTTATACCTGAGTGAGGGACCGCCTTCTGTTGCGTATGTCCCGGTTATAAGTTGCTTTATTACCTTACCTTTTAGGTATACCGAGTACTTGAGGATCGGGCCGTACTATGGGATATGCGAAGAGTGCCTTGAGGCGAATTGTCATTCGTTTGTTTTTTCTCTTTGTTGATTGTTTGAGTGATGTTTATATCGATAACGGATGATTGAAATATCTCTTTTGATGACGAGGATATCACAATCTTTGATTCTTCAAAAGCTACGTAGTTGTTATGTTTTATTTCGAAAGGGGAAACCAAGTTTGATCCAAATTTATAAAATTTGTTGATGTTCCTTTTTTCGTGAAGATTAATACCTAGTCATCAAGTCGCTTCAAGTATCTTGGATTTCATTTATATACCTATTGTTTTTCGCTTTGAAAAAGTTATTCCTTATTTTTTTTTAATGTTTTTCGGAAAAGTGGGTACATTGTAGATTTTTTATAAAACAGATAAAACAAGTTGTTGATGCAAAAAAAGAAATATATACGTTTATTACTATAGAAACATCTTTTGGATACGACTTTTCAATAAGATTTGCTTAGTTGATGAGAATTACTCCTTTTTGAAATTTTCGGTTATAATTGCACGAGTGCATAAAAATTACCGATAATTTTGCAAGAAAGCGTGATATCTAAAAATTGCAAGTTTATTGCAAAATAACCGAATGCAATTTGAATAAGATATCACGCTTGAATGCAAAATCATCTGGTCATTTTTTCATTCTCAAAGAAATGTTATGTTTTGTTCATTTATACTTTCCTCTATAGATTGTATGGAGTACTCACCTAAACGCGGAATGTTTTTCTATTTTTGAAGTCTGACATTTATTTGTGTTGTTTACTGACGTCTAGCGATACGGTTTCAAATGTGTTGTTATGGTGACTTGTTACAATGCAATTACCGCTGTAAGTTTTCGATAATTGCATTGCTCTTATGGGACATTTCATATATGAGGGAAAAATTCGCCAAAATAGTTTGGAACTTGTCAATATTAATGTGTTTCACAGCATTTTTTTGCCTTACCGCTTTTACTCAATTTCCAGTAAGGAAATGTAGTGATATTTCATGTCCTTGAAGGCTCCCGTAGAGCCGTTAGTGTTTCTCAACAATGATTCATCTAAATATAGAAAAATCCCAAGTGCTAACAAACTTTTTTAATTTGTTTGTCCAAAAATTTTTGAAAATGTATGTTAGAGCACCATGAAAATATTCACAATTAGTTTTGTAACACCCTGTATATATCTCCAAACTCGACTCTACACAAACATCGAAACTTGTGCATCAAATGAAGATTTCCCAGAATCCTGCAATTTGGAATCCCACGTTACACCAACCAGCACCATAATAAAATATCATAAATCAAGATCAGTATGCCTGGAAAGAATAATAATTTTGAATAATTTATTTACACTGGTTTAGATATAGATTTTATGGCCCAGTGAATGAAAACAAGTTGTCTTCCACTAATAGTTATACCTCTCATAAAATGATAATCGTTTTCCTTCTTTCAAAGTTTGAGGACCTTCATCAGCTGCTTGCAGGCCAGGAGATCGGGTCAATAAAACTGGTTTTGGTAACAATCAGAGAAATCACGAATAATGAAATATTGGATGGAGTCTATAATCGTCCAATTACAATGAAGGATTTTTTTATTGACTTATACACTTGTTGAGATCGAATTGATCAATAAACAGTTACTAACAAGCAAATATAAATCAATAATAGGGTAACATTTAATTTTCTCATTTCTCGGTGACAGGCCTCTCAAAAAGAGAACGCCAGCATTTTTTCAGATCCCAAAAAATAGAAGTGAAGTGAAATTCTACCCAAATGTATGACGTAGAAAGTATTTGAACACATAACAAACCTAAATACTGAAGATCTTGATTTCATATAGAACTCCATAGAAGCAGTTGAATTTACAGTTAGTGTTATTACACAAAAAAATCAATATCAGTAATTTGGGACTATAACCAATTGGTGATAGTCTGCTAACCTGCCACCAGGGCCTTTTTCAAAGCTATGTTTATATGTTAGATTTTTCTATCATGAACTTGAAAGTCTGCCTTCTCTTTTGCACAATATTACGATCGGAATATACGTTTCTCCTCATGAGGTGCCCTATACACCCCAGTCGTACGGCATCACACGTTAAAAGGCTAGACCTCGTTAATCCCTTACTCGCACAAGTTTTGGCTCATGAGGGCTTAAGTTCGTAGGGGGGCGTCAGCTGGTTAACGGAAAAAAAAAATTTGAACCCAATTATAGTGACAAATAATTATCAATCGATAAAAGTGCGGCAAAGGTTCGTTTGGACCTAGTTTGGAAAAATCTCTATATCAACCTACGTATTTCACCTTCTTCAACATTTTTGTCTGGATAATCGACATTTTCCATCATAAAATCGGGATCATGAACAATTTAGTGGTTAGAATTAACGAAAAAAAAAAAATCCTCGTGCCTTGCAGTAAGAACGAGAATTGCTCAGTTTTTCTCTCTTCATACATTTCCATACAACAGTCACAGTCATAATCCGTGTAGTTTAGATTCGCATGTCTAGGCATGTCAATGGACTGAACCCAAAACTTTGACAGTTATTGACATCAATATTTCATCATCACTGTCAAAGCTCGACATTTGATAGTGCTCAAATCAAAAATTGGAAGAGCCTCTTTCAAGTAGAATGAAAAACCTTGACTTTCACAGTCAACTATATTCAGAAAAAGTTATGATAAGACGCAGTGTCGAAAAGTTCTAATTAGTCAGATATATATATAAACTTAGTGAGACGAAGCCTGGTCTAACTTCAGGGAGCACCAAGAATATTGAAGAGATGTCACATATCAGGTACTCCTTCCTATCACGCAATGTGGATAAGTGTTTTTGCTTCGATTTTTTTTGGCGTATGCTTCAGCTTTAGCATTCTACTACACTCGTGCTTCTTTCTACAGATAGTCCCAATGACAACTGAGCTGTGAAAGCAATTGAACTTTGCTGCAATTTCTCACAAAAAATACCATTTACAACTAATTCCTCCTTCTTTATCACTTTCAACCGAGTTATAACAATTTCGAGGCTCAACCAGCTCTGGAAGAGTCCCAGGAATGAATTTTCACATCATTTTTTGGGTTGTTTTGGTTTGTTTGTTTTGTTGTTTGTTTTTTGGTGTTTTGTTTTTTGTGGTGGGTGTGTGGGGTTTTGGTGTGTTTGTTGGTGGGTTTGTTTTGGTTGGTGTTGTTTTTTTGGTTTTGTGTTGTGTGGGTGTCTTTTTGGCTTTTTTTGGGTGTGCCGTTTTTTGTTTTTTGCTCTGGTTTGCCTGACAGCCAATATGCGTTTCGGGTGGCCTCCGTTCTGTCTTGTTGTCCTGTCTCTGTTTTTGTGTTTTTTTGTTTGTGGTGGGTTCCGTGTGTTGCTTTGTTGTGTGTTTGGTGGCTGTCTTGGTTGGGTCGTTGGGTTTGTGTTGTTGTTTGTCTCTCTTGTGGGGCTTGTGTTTCTTTTGTTGCTTTGTCGTGGTGTGTGGCTTTTTTTTTTTTTGGGGGTTTGTTTTGTTGGCCTCGTGTTCTGGTCCCTGTTTTGCTCCACAGAAAATACCAAATCTTCTACATATCGTGAAAAAGTACTTGTACTAACTTCAAAACCTATTCTACTTATACACTGTTGAATGCGAAGAAATAATTTCAGATAGTTTTTATTGACAACGATAAAACATAAAACTCAAAGTTAAGTCAATCTAACAAAACCCATATCTGACAGATTTTTGAAAATGCTCATATAACGCCCCCTATACAAAAATTAGAAAGCTTTCGTAATCGTCGATTGTTTTTCGCCAAGAAATTCTAAACAATATCGAATCAATAGATACACCAGGGTTTCCTAGGCATCTTACAATAAACTATTGTTTTGACAATTCCGTCAATTTTTAAAAATGTCACTTCAGATGTCTAAATTAGTTAATGGGAGAACACCAATGATTTTCAGAAATAATCGATTGGCAGATAAATGGCCAAGTAACGACAAAAAAAATGTGGAGAATATGTAAACTCTCTTCCATCTACCTTCGGAAGTTAAATGTTCTTTATAATCTCACATCAACTCTACTTATTCACCACAAGAAAAGTCTTTCAAATGGTGATTCGCATAATCATTGAAAATTGAAAACCTGAATCTAGATATCTGAAAATGGACGACACTATCGTGACTAATGATATACGATGCCAATTCCTTAGTTGGCGTGACCAGCTAAGGTCCATTGTTATCGACTGCGTTACATTTATATTTACAGAAGAACATTGCTTTGTTATAAGCAATTTATAAGATTATTCAAATAAAATACAACACCACGGACCGCAGGTTAGCGTATACTATATTATTCTCTCTTGTTCTCTACTACAAAATTATCGATATTTTATCAGGAACTTGGTATTTTCAATCGATAGGTATTCAAAGGAAATTCAACTTTCAGTGTTTCTTCTGATGGATGGTAATTGAAGAGGTTTCCGATATAAATGAAAACAACATTTTATATCGAAATGAAAACCAAACAATTCACTCTTATCTTTTGATTAGCTTCATCGGTCATATTAGCATTCGATTTTATTGGAGTGTATAGAGATACTGCAAAAAAAACTTCAAAAAGCAGCACACGTCAACACCACAAAATAAAGATCTACTATACAAAAGCCAGAGCGAAACGAATTGTCATAAAATATTTGTCCTTTATTATGATTGTTATATTACATGAACGTTCATACTCACCTCTATAATAATATTGCAAGTTATAGAGTGAGATTTTTTTGTCACAGAGTACAACATTACAAACACACATATAGGAATAATGTTCCAAATACATTACATTTTTCTAACTATATAGTGCAATGTGATTTTATCGAAACAAATTAGTCACTAGCGAAAATATATGAAGACGATTATAGTGAGTATCTCATACTAAACAAAAGAACTAATTTCCCTCAAAAATCAAAAGAATAGTCAGATATTTGCTACCTAAGCCCGAGTTTCTTGAAACTAAATCTACTTACAAACGTGTTTGCCTACCTGTGGATTAGAAATGTTAAATTAACATAGATTTCCCATAGATTCCGAGTAATCAAGTGCCTATACTGATATATATTATTATTTTTCTCCCAACCCTTAATAAGGTAGGTGCAGGTACATTTGAATGAAAAACACAGAATTTTCTATAAACCATTTCGTAGACTACAAGAGTCAATGGGTGATCAAGAAAATTGTTGTAGAAAAAAAATATAAAAAAATGGTGGATTTACAACGAATAATCGATATGGGTGCCTATGGAGTGCTGAAAAATATTTTTCATCATCTGGAAGTTACCCAAGACGTCTACGAATTGCAAACTCAAGAAGACTGGGCTTCGCATAATGCTTCTATGCGAACTCTGGTGTTCTGTTATGAAACTTGCCGCGAGTTTCGCAAATTGGCAAAAAAAATTCTTTCTGGGAAAAATATCGACTGGATATGCATTTCCAGATTGGAATGTTTATCTGAGGAATTTGTTAGAGATTTCCAGGGCAAAGTGGACTGGTTTGAACTTTCGGCAAAGAAGAACCACTTTTCTGAAGACTTTCTTTTGCAGTTTCGACATTACTATAATTGGGATTTGTTCAAACGCTATAATAGAATCCCAAACAATCTCTGTATGAAACTGATAGAGGATTTGCTGCAATAAACTAATGACGGTTGTGTTGTGAAATTGTCATGTGGGTATGCCCAAGGTTTTATATAGGTCGATCATTCACCGACGTATAAAGAAGAACAAAAAATTGTTTACGAAACTAATAGAAGTGAAAATTTGGAATATTTATTGATGATCAGATTGACGTTGTTGAATATGTTCTTGTTCAATTCATTGAATCTAGCTATCCCTAAAAATAATCAGCCTATGCAATTAACCAGTAATTTGTGGTCCAAGCATATTATCAAGGCCATGAATTGCAAGATGAATGTCAGACTTCTGTTACAGAGAACGATGGACTTTTGTTCATATGATTTGTCTATTTCCTCCATTTTAATTTTGTAGTTATTGATCATAGCAATATGTTGAATATACATTTTTTTATAAATTCGACTTTTTATTTTTTATATGGATAAACCACTTTAATGTGCTGGTATATCTCGGAGTATAAGCTGAGCTAGTTAACAGAAAAACCCTATTGTCAGAGGAGGTGTTCACCAACGTTTCTAACGTTCTGTCTTAGACCAAAGGCTCTAATTCTACCTATCACGATAAAGATAAAAAACACATAATATAATTCACAATTCGTTCCATATTGAAAAATTCATCGAAATATATTTAAATCTTAGTGAGAGTACAAAAAAAAACATTTTATAACATCCCTTGTACAAGTATTCAAATCGATCAAAAATCCTGCACATATTCTTTCATAAAAGAAACGAAAAATTGAACCCTCTTTTCCATTGATGAACCAGTTTTTTGCAGGCAATTCAGAATGTTGGTCGTTCGATAGTTTAGAATTGCTGGTAATAGAATGGGTACCTCTTATAATGATATATCCAGAAAACCAATTAGTAGTCATTGGGTTAACTGCAATTTCTGATTTAGACTAATACAGGTAAATTTGAACTAATATAAATATTGAATATATACCTATCGAATTCATTTTCCATACTGCAAGTATTGAATAAGTGACCAAGTGGCTAAGGAAACTGTCCTGAAAAATAAGAAGTGACTCATAAAAATGGTGGATTTACAACAAATTATCGACATGGGCGCCTATGGGGTATTGGACAATATATTTCAACATCTAAAACCCAAAAAAGACCCACCCGATATATTTTACTTTTCATTAGTACTATTTGATGTTGAAAACGAAGAAGTAGTTTCCCAACACGAATTGATGAAGACCCTTGTATCCTGTTACGACACCTGCCAAATGTTTCGCCATTTTTCAAAGAAGATTCTCCATGGTGACGGTATCGACTGGCTAGCAATTTCCCACATGGAATTCCTATCGGAAGATTTCGTCAGAGATTTCCAAGATAAGTTGAACTGGAATGGAATGTCTACAAAAACAAACTACTACAATGAAAACTTCCTTTGGGAGTTTCGACACAAATTCCAATGGATTGGATTCCATTGGTACAGCGAAATATCGTTGGTTCTTGGCTTGAAACTTATACTGGACTATGAAACCTTCTGCCCTACGAATGTGTTGTGTGCTGTTGAAGTCCCAGAAGACCATGATATCAATTTTGATGTTTACAAAGCTTTGAAAAAGTTTTTTCCTCCAATCACTCGTCCATTTATCGATTGCCAGTGACAGAAATCGCAAGCGTTAAAAAATACCATTTTCAGAAGGAACTCAATTTGTTGCTATGCTGAGAGAAGAAATTAAAATCGAATGATCAAAATCTATTGATCATGATTGGCAAAAAAATATATTTTTCCAATGAGAATAATGTACGTTTGGTCAGATTCTTAATTACCTCAACTACGAATTACAAGTGAAGTTATGATTTTTTTTTCAAATATTCTTCTTTCTTTCGTATATTTTTTTCATATTTGGCTAAGTTACCTTCACAACTTCTTGTATAAAGTGATGAGTTTCATTATATGGTGGATAAAATACTGCTTTATATCACTAGATTATTCAAAACAAATGAACACCTAAATATCTCGATGCAAAAACTTTTGACTAGGTTTCAACCTTACCGATTGTTTCAGTGTACACTCTCTAATTGGTAGATATGATAACTTTCAAGCGGGTAGACATTCAATTTTCAATTCTGTACCTATTCCTCTAAGTATTTCTTGTTTCTTGATGTGCAATTTTTCCTTTCCCTATAATTCAATGGAATGATTTTATCTGCATTTTATTGAAAAAAAAATAACACGATATAGTTTCAAGTTTGACCAAGGTATTTGAAAACCCTCTTGTCTTAACTGATTGGATTTTGTTGTCCATCTGCAAAATAATTTTTTCTTATAATTCTTCTGTTAGTTTGTCCTACTGAATACGTCAATTTATTGATTCTCAATTGTTTGAAATGAGTTTTTTCCTGCTTCTAGATTGGTGGTTAGACATACTTAGTGCTGATAGTAGAATAGCTACCTATGATAATGATAAATCCAGGAAAAATCAATTAGTATACATCAGGTCAACTGTAATTTTTGATTTAGGCTCAGGTAAATTTGAAGTAATATTAATATTGAATATATACCAACTGAATTCATTTTCCAAACTGCAAGTTATGAATAAGCAATTGACAGTTCTGAAGATGATTGATTTAGGAACACTCATTGCAATGGGAGCTTATGGAGTGATGACAGACATATTTTCAAACCTAAAACCACGGAAATCGAATCTTAACCAGCATTCCACAAAAGAAGAAGAAGAAGAAGAAAAAGAAGGAGTCCCTTGTTTTATTTTCACTAGAACCATGATTGCATGCTATGATACCTGTCGTGAGTTTAGGTTCTTGTCGAAAAAATTCATAACAAGCGATAACTTGGATTGGGGATATATATCTAGGAATGACGCTGTTTCAGAGGACTTCATAAGGACCTACCAGAACTATATGGACTGGTACGAGCTATCTTCAAGGCCAAATTTTTCCGATAAGTTCATATGGGATTGGAGACACAAATTCCATTGGAACGTTTTCCTCAAATTCAACTTGGTACAAGATAAGTTGTTGAAGATTCTTATAGTTGAAAGTATTTTAGTGCCTGATGCAACATTCTGGGATAATATCGCCATGAATTTCATTTTGTCTGAAGAATTCATCGAGGAGTTTGCGGAAAAGCTGGATTGGTCACTCCTTTGCCAGTACCAGGATTTGAAGGAGACGACAATGAAAAAATTCGCTCATCTTCTGGATTGGTTTAACGTTTCACATTACCAAACGTTGTCTCTGGGATTTGTGTTCGATTACTCCAACCAAATCGACTGGTGCGCATTAGAAGTTAATTTGAATCTTTCGGAAGAGTTTTTCACGACGTTGACTCGAAAATTTCTCACATGAATTTATTTTTATTTGTATATTTTTTATTGAACAATGATCATTTTTCATCAAATATGTTTTTCATGTTCGCACTTGGGGTGCAGCATGTGAGCGGAACAGAATTTTCTGTGCTCAATATTGTGTAATAATGTTAATTTTCAGACGAAGTTGCAAGAGTTTTTTCACTGTGAATAAAATTTTGATTTTTCCATGCCCTCACATTCTCAAATGTGTCTTTTTTCAAAGTGTTCAGGAGAAATTTGAGCAAACAGTTAATAAAAGAAAAGATTTTATGCTAAATTACGAAAATGATGTTTTCTCTCCAAGGTCATTTTTTTTCAAAAATAAGTACTTTCTACTGCTCAAACAATCAGAACGTATAACAAGAACATACATGAAATGAATTGTATTATAGTGGCAACCATTTTTTTTTGTGAAAAAATAGGAATCGACATTATTCTCTTCATACCTCGCTTAGTTTTGATGCTAGGAACTTTTATAAAAAAAAATCAATAAAGGTTTATTTAAAGGACTTTGAAAAAGGTTTCATGATTTTTCTCCGAAAAATGCAATGGTTTTTTGTTATTGAACGTTGAAACTTTCCATTTTGGCGTTTGAAAATTTAATCAACTTTCAACAAGGAATAATTCCGTTTGTTCCAGGTCTGCATACATCATAGATAACACGCTTTTCTTTGTTTTTTAGAGACTATAATTTCGGGGTCTACAGGTTTTTCGATTAAATGTATATCTTTTCCGTGAAAAACAATCTGGAGACGTGTTTTCTTTGCCTGAAAATCTATAATTTCACTCACGAATGAGTCTAAAGTATGGCATCTCAGAAAAAACTTCATAAAGCAAAAGTTGCTTAGCATTAGTCAATTCATCGATATCCGCACTCATTTTTAATGAAAAATTTTTCACCACCAAGAAGGGGTGGCATCCACCCCCAAGGAAAAAGCATTCCCCGGCACAGAGTAGACTTTGATAAAGATTGTAAGTAGAACCATAATAAAATTTTTGATACGAATCGGTGCTGGCTGGTATAAATACACAATTTACACTTTTTACCGTCATTGACCTAAGATGGCTATAAGCTGGTACTTTCAGTGTTGCGATATTGTTTCAGACAAACCTGTAGACAGGGTGTAGATTTCCGAAATTACACCATAAGGGTGCACTTGCGGTTGAAATTCCTAAAAATTTTCGAGATCACTCGATCCATGGAACACGTTGTTGCCAATACAGAACACTTGGTTAGAAGAGAGAATAGAACGCGAAATCAATCTGACGTTTGATGAAAACAAACTTCATCTTCAATGACCTACCTCCAAGAATGATCTCACGTTCTAGTATATTCAGTAAACATTTGAGAATTTCGTAGTGATCATAAAAAAAAACAAAAGAAATTTGCTGGCAACAACACTCCAGAGTGTGCACGCGATCTGAAATTTCTATAAATGCAGTGATATGTGTTTTATATATTTTCAGTTCAACCCAGAAGATTATAAAAGATAATAATGATTTCACTCACCAGAAAAAAAGACATTTTCTCACTTCACATATCTATGAAATTTGATCACAATTCTCACTCCTATTCGCTCACACGTATTGACGTGAATAATATTCGGCTGAATTGTGATACTACTTCTGCACCGAGCTTTCGAATTGAGATCACAGTATCATATTGTATATGATATATATTTTTTTTTTTATATATATATATATATATATATATATATCATATAGGCCTATATATATAGTTATATGTGTATTTTCATATACTAGCATGTACATACTCTAGGTTTACGAAGATTGATGGTTGTTTTTTCCCATAACCGGTTATCATTCAACCACAGAACACGGAATTGCGAAACCCGCAATATATAATCATATCTTATCTATTTTTATGCAGATAAATATGTAACACTGAAATCTTCAGCGAATACTTGAGCCTGCGAGATTGGTATTCTCGGAACTTATCCGTGTGATTTTGACTATTTCGAAGAAATTTGATTTTTCGGTACTGACTTACGTATACGATTTTTTCGCTTCAACATCTCAATTGGCTTTTCAAGAATGGAGGGAACGGGGGGGAGGGGGGTTAATTCTTTTTCAACGAAAAAATAGGATTCACTTACTGCTCCTACTTGGTGCTAGCAACTGTTGTTTGAAAAACTTCTGCCAGTTTTTAAATGATTTCTCGGTCGTAAATTGTAGCCGATATGATCTGCTTCCTCAGCCGTCGGATTGATTATGGTTGTCGGACTTTTGGCTAATGACTGTTCAGGTAGTAACTCGACATAGCCACTTGGCAACACAGGACGTGCACATGACTGTCATCTCAACTGCGAGAGTGGCGACACCTGACGAATTTTTTGCGTTATTACTACGGTCTACGTCATCAATTCTTGATCAAGTAGGCCGGATCGGTCGACTGATTTGCTGACAATCTTTTATATGGAGTGAAAACACCAGTATATAGCCACCTTAATCGAACCGAAAAGGATCGAATTTCTATATTTTCTGCTAGCTGTGGTGGACTAAAACCACCTCTGCGGAACGCTTGTCGACCGATCTGAGTTATATGGCGAGTACCTGGCAGCGTACAACGAAGCAGGGCCTTTCAATATGCAAGAAAAATAAATCTCCAGCCTTGCTCTCTGCCTCAGCATCCTTTTATAATTAGTGGTTTTTAAACAATGCCCATATCTTTTCTCCTTCTCGCTTTAATCTGCAACGCCATGCTGAAGCAGTGTCGCCATACTTTTGTTTTAATTTAATAGTCTGGTATTTTTACATTTTATTTTCGTGAGTTGAGTTTTCCTTCGAGCAGCTTCAGTTTTTTAATGGTGGCCTTTTTCGTAATTTATGAATTACTGTAGGAGAGAGATCTTGGAATTGCGATTGTTCTTTTTTTTACATTTCAATCCAAACGAATACAGGGTGGCAAACTACTCCTACTCGTAAATATGCTCATTTCTTCAAAGTTTACTGAACGGATAAGTAGGCGATTCCAGTCAAGTGAATCAGGGGCGCCGGAATCATAGGGGCAATGGGGGCTTGGAGAATCTGTTACCACGCTCTTATAGCAAAAATTTTTCGTTTAGAACAAATTATGTATCGGTCTCATTGGTGTCGGGTTATAAAGATTTTTATTGGGGGGGGAGGGAGAAAGAGGGAGGCCGGAAGCGCCCGGGCCAGAGGCCCTCGGGACGCAAACTGGCCATCAGAATTGGCCCTCCTATTCCCTTGATACATTCTTTTTATCATGCTGGCAACAGTGTCAGTGACAAAACCGCCGGAGTTTGTTACTCAAAGCCGTAGTCACTATTAACAAAGATACGTACGTATACCGTATATATTATGAACAAAAATAAAAAGATGTGATATCTAATAAATCAAATCAAAAACATATTTATGGTCCACGATGACACAGCAAAGACTAAACGATTGTGCTATATTGAACTTCTACAGAGCTCCTTTTTAAAGAAGTCAGTAATCACGAGATAGCAAATTTTCATTTTAAAAAATAACCACATTCCTCCGCTCCCCCAAGGACAAAATCGTCAACGAATCACAGGGTATATATGAAATACCATGTTCTGATTACCATAGAACATATGTAGGCCAGACCAACAGACGTGTGACAAGTAGAGTATACGAACATCAACTGGGTGTCCGAAAATCAGACCCATCTTCAGCTCTGTCCAAACATCATCAAGAGACAGGACACAATATAGACTTTGCGAACACTAAGACCATCGCCACAGTAAAAACACTACAAGCTCGTATAATTGGCGAGGCCATCGAAATCGAGGAGCGACCTTCCTGCTTAAATAAACGTGACAACGGTCAGAGACTTCCAACTGCATGGAAACCCCTTATTTCCATATGCCCAGTCCCCACCAAGACATCCGACGGTGCTTTAGCAGCACCCGCTGCTATAAATACCACCCAACATCCCTCGATACCTCAGTTCGATCTAAGGAGTAGGCAGATTGAGACCTTAGAAAGAACTCGTGACGAGACCTGGGGAGTAGGCAGATTGAGGCCCCGGCGTCAAGTCACAAACCCTTGCCCCCTGTGGCAACACCTGGAAGTAGGCAGATTGAGACCTCAGCGTGAAGCCACATTTACTCTTGAAAATGGCTCCAAAATCGGAGCCGAAACGTCGAGAACAAAACTCCAGACGCGGTTCAACCCGAACTCAACAACAACAACATATATATATATATATATATATATATATATATATATATATGTATATATACAAACAATAATAATTATTGATTATCGATATGATACTTGAGAGAGATTCATGAAATATTTACCTGGTCGAAGAAAAAATTAACAGTAAAGCTACTATCTATAAACTACCGTTGGTGGAGATCAATCACCCTAACACCAAACGTATATCACTCGTATAGCTCACAAAGTTAGCATCAACATGGAATGCGAATAAATTTCATCTTAATTTCTTGAAAAATGTTCCACAGTTACTATTCTGAAAGAAACGTGCTTGAAAAAGTGGTAATGCCATAAAAAGTATTCATAAAAGTTTGTTGGCAATTCGAATAGATTTTTTTACAAGGGCGGGGATTCTGGAAAGCTTGAGTTGTCATTTGCTGTGTCATGGTTAGTATCACTTCTCAGGTCAGCTGCCATTTGTTCCTGGTTTCAATGATAATGCAATAGACATTATACACCAAATTTCCTCATTTTTTTCGGAATTCTTCTCAAGTCAATGCAAATAATGCAATTTTTTGTATCAATTTCTGAAGATGCTAACCTTGTTAGCGAATCGCGCGTCAAGTGCAAATAGTTTGAACTTAGTGTAGAGTTCCAACCTAAATAAATATTTCATCGAATGAAAACTTCGCATTAGTCGTTCGCACCAATACTTCTACCATTTCAGATTGAAAAAATGGTCGACCTACAACAAATTATTGACATGGGGGCTTTCGGAATATTGAACAACATATTTCTCCACATTCCGCCAGCAAAGCCGAAGCATCAAACACATCCATCAATAAGTGAAGAACGCTTGCTTCCAAATTTAACGCTTTCGAAGACTGTGATAGCACTATTTGAAACATGCCAGGAGTTCAGATATATCTTGAGAAGAATCTCATCCATTGGCAACTTGAATTGGAGCTATATTTCAAGGCACGTGAATATGTCAGAAGATTTTATACGAGATTATCAAAATTTCATAGACTGGTACGAAATATCATCGCAAGCAAATTTTTCTGATGAGTTCATCTGGGAGTTCAGGTACAAAATTCATTGGGATGTGTTTCTCGAATATAATATGGTTCCAGATTACTTGTTGAAGAGATTAATTCATGGAAATGTGTTCAATATTAGTGAACAGTTTTGGGACCACATATCAAGGTACTTTATCTTAACGGATGACTTTATCAGTGAATTTGCACATGAATTGGATTGGTCGATCATTTCTCAATACCAAGAGCTGAACGAGAATCTAATGGAACAGTACTCCGATCTACTCAACTGGTACAATGTATCAAGATCCCAGAATCTATCACTTCCTTTTATCTCGAAATATTACGACAAAATTGATTGGAATGGCTTGAAACTAAATTTATACTTGTCAGATAGCTTTTTATCAACATTTACATGAAATTTTTTCCCGAACTATAATTTTTAATTTACAACTAGGTATATACAACTATAACTAAATACTATTCTTTACGATAGGTATACTGAAAAATAATACTGTGATATATTAAAATAAATTTTGTCCAATTTGATCACATAATATGTTTTTTTCATTGAATATTGCTCTTAACATTTTCACCACAGATCCATATTTGTATATTATGTCTGAGTGTTTTACGCTAATGGAATAATTTTTAAATTTTTTTGGTTATACAAGCTGCGTTGTTTTTATATAACGGGGTTTTCAGGAACACCTTCTTGTAAAACTGTTCAAACGCATATTTTCAATCATCTGGTGAATGAGACCCAAGCCAAGCCTAAAGTCAGGTGATTTCATTGTTTGCAAACAAATTCTCGCGAAGTTTTAATTTATGTTCAATCTTCTGTGATTTATTGCTATATACAAATATGATCATAGTATGGCAGAAGTATTTTCCAAAGTATAAATTATCTTTTATTTGGAAATTAAATAATGAGCATGTGGCAATTGAAAATTTCCTCAATTGTGTTTGTTGGCTTGTTTCTATTGTAGATTTGTAGTTCTTTGATTTCGCAACCTACCAAAATTTAAAGACAATAAGTGACTAAAATATATGTATATATATATTCTATTTTAACTGAAAAAAATAATCCGTGAGACATTATAAAACTGGACAGATTATAAAGAAGATGTGAGACGTCTTTTTAAATTTGACTGTTGTGCAAAATATATGCGAAATCAAAATGTGAATACTGTCTTAGTTGACGACTGGGAAAAACGAGTTTGTTTTTGTTTTCACAACTGAAAATTGTGTCGTAATCATTCAGTTTTTTTTTATTTATCTGTGCTTTCATAAACTTTATGAATAAGATAGTCCTTCTAGAAATTAAAGTTGAAATTTTCTTCGGAGAATTCTCAGTTTTCTAAGTCGTGTTTTCAAGGAATGTCCAATGAACTGGATGAAATTTGATGAATAGAAGTTATAACAGACAAAACAACGGCTAGTTTTGTAAAATATATTGTTGTGGTTGATGAATTTGGTTTTGTTTTCATAATATATACTATGCTGGATTTGTATATATCCGATTATCAAATCAATTTTCATAAAATGTTATCATACGTAAATGAATTCATCACTTCAAAATGATAGTATTTCCATAAACAGAAGTAATGCATAAATCAATCAATATTAACAATATTTTGAAAATTAACATACTAGCTGATCTGTGTATTTCTCTTTGTGGATTTTTAATCTCAACTTTTCCCTGTTCTTTTTTTCTGTAACGGTAAAGGGTCACTTGATTCTTCTCTGATATCCTGACTATGTCGACTTCGCCATCATGTAATCGAAAAATTCAACCATATTTTTCCATCATATTAAAATGAAATTCTCGACGGTGATAAGGCTCAATAATTTAGCCTCTCATCTCCCATCTTATCTCTGTAATTGCTTTTCGATACCGGCACAGCATCTAATCGAATATGGAGAACAATCTGAGTCAGTGGGAATTGAAATATTGACCTTGAAGAACCAGTCCCGCTCGATTTATAAAACGGAAGGTTTTGGGAAATAAATGAAAACATGTCTCCTCATTAAAATAAACAGCGGTGGGCCACAGCACTTTTATTGTGCTAGGTCGACTTATTTTTAATCCGGAATTTATTTTCGTAGCAACAACATACTCTCAGGGGTGTTCAACTGATCTGGGGATAAGTCGTTGACTTATTTGAAAAGAGTAAACAGAAGAAAGTTTGTGTTAATGGATATCATTTGAAAATCACTCATTCAGAGGATCAAATTTGGTATAAAACATGACATCACTAGGTTTTTTTGTGATGCCAATAGTCACAGACGTTCTTCAAATGTATATTTGAATCTTCCAACTTTTCTGTAGATGTTTCGAAATAACATAACATAATTATCATATTTTCTAGAGTAATGCTAGTTTTAGTTTTAGATTTGTCTATTTGTGTTGTTCTGTTATAGGACGTTGTGATATCTGTGGATCAACCCCTCATTCTTAAAAGCTAAAAACCTTCTCCAGCTATTTCAAATACTTCCAATTTTGTTATCGAAACTCTTGAGACATCAATAAAATTCGTTTTTTTAATTACTCTTTAATGACCTGTTGAAAATGTACGTTCCTCCAAATATTCGTCAGTCTTGGTGAAAAATTCTTCCAGCTCTTTTTATTCGATGTGAAACTCAGTCAATTTTACCTATCAGTTCAAATTTGACTGGGTTTCACATCAAAATTCAGAGGCTTACTTTGCCATTCTTTGTAGTTTGTAAAGCTTGAACAGTTTTCATATTCACTTGGTTTAAATGAACAAGTTTAGTATGCAACCATGTCAATTACGATTGCTAGAAACGACTAGTATTGGATTCATTTCCTACATTTATCTACATAAAATCAACCCACAGATCAAAAGTGCGTTTTTGTTCACTGTTTTCAAAGCAAACAACGGAATAGTCATGAATATCACATTATATTGAAAAAAAGGCAATAATAATTATAGTTTTTTCCCTGTCTAATAGGTAGTGTTCATTCTAGGAAATTCAAGCAAAGATAATGATGATCCTTGTGCACAAATCAAAAATTACAAGTACTCTCAATATTTTTAGTCCATCAAGATTTGTCAATGATTCCTCTTGACTGAATTCTTGAACCCCTTACTGCGATAAACGGTTGAATAACTTGAATCGGCCTAACTGAATTTGCTACAAAATATCGTCCCGAAACGATAATATGGCTCAAGCCCATCGGCGTTAAAAGAGTCGGAGATCTGGGAAGATAAAAAGAACTATCATGAAAGATGCTACCTGTGCTAATATTATGTGAAAGCTTGCGACAATCCTATTCAAAACGATATGTCCTTCACAAAACGGATGAACTTGTTTGTCCCCTTATTACGTGATTATTTTTCACGTTGTCCTCACCCGAAAGCGAACAATTATAAGCAGTGGCGTAACCACTAGATTTTTATTACATATTAGGCTTCTTGTGAAACTTTAGTGTTTATCAGCATTTCTGACACGATTTTGTCAGCCTATCAGCAGAGGAATGCGGCTTTTTATCTTGATATCATTATGCGAAATCGGCATGATTTATAATAACACGATAATGTAGAGATGATCACTTTAACATAATACTGCTGTCTTGAAATGAATTTCTCATTACTGTTCAAAAGTCAGGATGATAATTGATCCTTGTTGCAAGTTGTCACCCTCATACCAAAGATTTAAAATCATAACTGAATATTTTTTTCTCATGGGATTCGATTGAGATTCAAAGGTTTTATTTGTCACTTGTCACTTCAAAAAATCAAACATATCTCGAGTTGAGGTTCCACATTTTCATTGTCATTATTGCTTTTGATTTCTCACATTAGATTACTTTTACGATGCAGCAGTTTTGCATGGTTTGTGATGTGGTGTGGTGCAAAATCCAATATCCACTTTCAAGGAAAAAGCAATCAATATGGAGCTTGTCAAATATCTAGAGAAATCAGGAGTAATTGATGATTGACAATACAGATTTCGCTATCAAAGATCAACCAGTGACTTCTTGGCTTATGTTTCTCATATTTGGCAGCATTCAATCAAAAAATTTGGAGATTGCTGTTGCACTCGATATTTCATAAGCGTTCGATCGAGTTTGACATCCGCGTCTCCTTTCTGAACTGCCGTCTTATATTTTGCCTCCTCATTTGTGTGCTTTGTTGAATAGTTTTTTGTCTGATAGGTCTCTGTATGTGGTTGTTGATGGAATATCATCTGATATTCTCCCAATAAATGAAGGTGTTCCACAGGGTTCGATTCTAGCGCCCACTTTGTTTCTGCTTCATATCAATAGATTGCTCGGGAATACATCTTGATTAGTACATAGTTTTGCGGACGACAGTACTCTTCATACTAGTTTCTCTTTCAAAGTTCCCAATATCGAGAAACAAAAATTCAAAGAAACATTCAAATCAATAAAATTAACGATGACTTGGTAAAAATAAAACAATGGGTTAACATGAACTTGGTGGAATTTAATGCTAGGAAAACCCAGGCTGTCCCTTTCCAAAGAAAGCCGATCTATAATCATCTAGTATTCAGATGTCAGGAGTGACTATTCCTTCAGAGTCAAGTATCTCGATGCTAGGAATTACGATCAGTAATAATCTCTCATGGAAAAACCATGCGAGATAGATCGCTAAAAGTGCTTTCCAGAAACTTGGATTTCTATTTCGTGCGAAGAAATACTTCACTTCTAGTCAGCTTCTAATGATCTACAAGGCTCAGATACGACCTGTCATGGAATGCAGTTCCCATGTGTGGAGTTCGGCACCAAAAAATTTATTGGGGCTTCTCGATTCTATTCAGAAAAAGGCAATCCGTCTTGTTGGTGGTTCTTCGCTCACAGACTCGCTCACTTTATTGGAACATCGTAGAAGTGTCGGAGACTTGCCTCTCTTGTATAGATATTTTCACGGTCGGTGCTCTTCTGAATTGTTATCAATCGTTCCACCCTTGGCAGTGTCTGCACGGATGACTCGACGAGTAAAGAATTCCCACCCCTTTGTGAATTTGGAGACCTGTCGAACCTCTCTTGCTCAGGGATCTTTTTTCAATAAATCAGCTGAGCTTTGGAACTCCTTGCCGAAAGAGGTTTTTCCTGAGGCTCACAAACTTCAAAAATTCAATGTGAATGTTAATTCTGCCATTAACATTACAGTCTGATCAGTGATTTTATAATAGAGTATACTGTTCTATAGGAATTTGAAGTAATTATTGATATTGTGGTTTCCCTGTTATAATGCCATCATGATTTTGTTACATTATGATGAAATTCAAACTGGCCTTCGGTGATATGATGTTTCCATTCTTTCACGAAAGTGGTGATGTGGAAATTTTCCGATCTGGCTAATATGAGTGACGTTTTCCTTTACTGATATTGATGTTATTTCGTCAGGATCAGAAAATAATATGTAAGTGGAATCTTTCATGATTGAATACCATTTATTCTTCATGCACTCTATGATGTTTTACACAGCATTTGCATATTTCATTTGTGTCTTGTGTTAGATTGCTTTTGAGAATCAGTAATCGTTTTGAAGCCATCATAAAAACGGATCAGTCTGTACGTACGTACAATGATATATGAATTTAAAATTACACTGCCGAATTATCCAGGTAACAATGCGCATCCAAGCAGCAGATGGTTGAAGGGGACCCTCATCTCTGCAATCAAACCAATAACGGTTTAAAATAATCGACAATCGTTATGTGACAGTTGTGCAACTGACCGCGCCTGCTGGATCTATCAAACGACATTACTCCCCCGCAACCCTATGATTTACGATGCGGAGTCAAAGATGACCCAATATGCTGGTATCGGGAGGGTGGCTTCTGTAATGAAATGAAGCACAATCGAAGGGTATGCGTTTCAATCTCTTTCCGCATTGTTCTACACGGGTATGCTTTTGTGACGACGACGGTGACTGGAAATTGGCCGGTGTTATGGGCTTGTAAACGAGACAAGCGGGGTGCGGTAAATGAAATTATGTCCCAACGCTTAACTGCTTCTGATCGAATGGTTCTTCTGTTGTACTTGGTCGCTTTCATCGTTGGGAAGATTGAAACATTACAGATCTTTTGCGGGGGTGGGAAGAAGTTTGAGTGGTTTTGATTCGATATCTATCCGTTTCTCCTGAAGATGCTTACCTTATTAACGTATCTAGGAATGTCAGGTTGGTCTTAGGGTATTTAATCTTCCATGAGAGATGTTATTACAGTATCACTACTTTGGTTCTGGTTTAAAGCCGTCGTTTTCTGGAATTTCTTCCTGACGTTTCGCTGGTGCGAGTGGCTATCTTCTCCAGAGGCTCATACATCTTGAGTTAAGCTACGATGACTGGGTATTTGGGCTGGGAGTTCAACTCAAGATATATGAGCCTCTGAAGGAGCTAGCCAATCGCGCTAGCGAAACCAGGAAAAAATTCCAAAAAACGACGGCCTTCAAACCCGAACCAAAGTAGTGATAAAGACAACCTCGGCTGCGAAGCCTCAACCATTTTTAGAGTCAGGAACTTGATCCTCTTACACACTGCTGAAGAATTCTACGTAGAATTATCATTTGATTATGATACCGTAAATGCATGTGATTTCACCACATCAATATCATTTTACATGCTTCTGCTGTACAGGGTTATTCACTATAAATTACCCACCCCTTATCATCGTTATTATTGCCTACAGCAAAAAAAAATTAAGTATAAAAGTTGTGTGCTTATGATTAAATTTTGATAAGATGCTATCGAAAATACAAAGGCGTGCAGATTTCAGGGGATACGAATTTTTTAATATTTTTTTCATATGGGACACCCAGTATATTATTGAATTTTTGGAATGTTTTTTTTTCCTGATTTCAAAAATATACCATATATTACCCCTATCTTATAACGTTTTTGAGTTATTAGAGGTGAGAAAGAAAAATTTCAAATATTGAAAAATAGAAAACAAGCCATAACAGATGTTCAATATGCCCACCATTATTGTCAATGCATAATTGATAAAGTCTTCTTATATTTATAAGTGCATCGGAAATAGTTTCTTTATTGACAATCAGATTCATTACTTCACGTCGAATCGTGTCTTCAATCAATTGAATATTGTTATTATTGTCGTTATCAACGATGTCTTTAGAAATCCCCAGAAAATTGAATCCATAGGGGTCAAGTCTGGACTATTAGGTGGCCATTTAATGCTTCCATTATTTCCTTAAGTCGCGAGCATGAACATTACCGCAAATAATTATAGTTTCATCTTAAGTTCATGATTGAGTTATGTTAAGACTAAGTTACGTCGTGCATGAATTCACCATTAATCGACGTCTCATAACTCGAAAACGGTATAAGATAGGGGTCACATATGGGATATTTTTGAAATCAGGAAAAAAAGACCATTCCAAAAATTCAATGATACACTGGGTGTCCCTTTTGATAAAAATATTAAAAAATGTGTATCCCCTGAAATCCGCACGCCTCTGTATTTTTGACAGCATTTTATCGAAATTTAGTCATAAGCACACTACTTTTACGTTTAACTTTTTTTCTGTAGGCAATAATAACGATGAAAAGGGGTGGGTTATTTATAGTGAATCACCCTGTAAAATTGCATCTTCAAATGTCGAATTTATTCGTTTAAGCAACATACAGCTTCCAAACAGAACGGGTTACTGATATAATCAATAATGTCAAAAAATTACATGAAATTATATAGCTCAACGTTAAACTGAATAATCAAAATTTTATTAAACTTTCATTTTATCTTTTACTTGAACTTTAAGAAAGTTTTCACAATGTAAAACAATCGAGGCGTTGATACACGACACTTTTACGTTTACTTTTAGTTTAAGGATAAGAACTTTCACTTTAAGAATGAGGTAATTTTAGGGACTGCGCATGCGTGCATATGAAGTCATCACAGCAAGCAGTGCCACCAACATTATAAGGAAATGTAGCCATGTTCTTCTTCTAAATATTTTACAGAAATGATATAAAATGGGTGTTCTGTGAAATATCTGTCATTATCCTATACAGTTTGGTTAACAAAATAGGTAATTGCAAATCAAAACAATGACGTAACCCACGATTACTTCTTCTTCTTCGTTTGTTTTTGATCACTGCGCATGCGTCTTGTTTAATACTGGTGTATGAACGGTCCAATTCCATTCTTAAGGTAAAAGATAAAGTAAAAGTGTGTTGTATGAACCGACCATAAATTCCGTTTAATAGTATAGTTTTATTTTCGGTAAAAAGTGTGTTGTAGAAAAAGTAAAGTGTGTAACACGAGCAGAAATGCAAATTAGCGTTTTTCTACCCTTGTTGCAAAATATACTTTTTGGAATATAATGTGACGTTAATAAAGATTTGATAAAAAATATTTCAGACAAATTTATATTTTATGCATATTCCCTATTACCAACAGCACTGCTCATTGAGATCATTTTTACGTCATCCTGTTCTTGCACAGACACATCATCATACACCGAGCGATACGTATTTCCTTTCAAACAAGCCTCACCGCAACAAATTGTCCCCAGAACGTCTTTTGTCCAAGTCGAATGCGACGCAATGTAATGTGAGATGTTTATGCCCTACCTGACCGCGTAGGCAACTCTCCAAGCTTCATAATGCGGGCCGATATCAAGACAAACAACATCTATATTTATGTCATTGTAATGTCATCGTCGGATCTATTGTGTCCTAAATATGGACGGGATTATACGCTCCATTGGCGTGGCGTATTGGTTTGCTTTGCTCTTGATGAAAGGGCCCACCTTTCGGATCATTGAGTGCGAGGCGGTGGCTGTCTTCTTTGGAATGTTTACCTGTCGTCTTTGTCAAAATACGTGCTTTTCTCTTTGTGCACTCCTTCCGATCACCATATTTCATCATCAGATAGAAAAATCAATCGAAGAATACCGTCCACCTGAAATATTGATGATGGGAAGGACAGATGAAGCTTGACTTGTCAGTTTTTCCAACTGAACACTTTAGAACTTTGGGAGTTCCTCAAAGAACACTTCCAGAGCTACTTCAAATCGCGTTATATGGTCAAGCCGTGAATTGTGGTAGTATATTACACAAATCATCTATTGAGAGGGATTGTCTGTCTTCTTTGAAATGTTTACCTATCGTCTTTGTCAAAATACGTGCTTTTCTCTTTGTGCACTCCTTCCGATCACCATATTTCATCATCAGATAGAAAAATCAATCGAAGAATACCGTCCACCTGAAATATTGATGATGGGAAGCACAGATGAAGCTTGACTTGTCAGTTTTTCCAACTGAATTCTTCAGAATTTCGGGAGTTCCTCAGAGAATGCTTCCAGAGCTACTTCAAATCTCGTTATATGGTCAAGCCGTGAATTGTGGTAGTATAGTACACAAATAATTGATTGAGAGGCAGTGTCTTACAATTTTTTTCTGAACAGCTCACAATATTCTACCAATTCATTCTTGATAATCAATGTTCCCGCCATGATTCATAACTTAACTTTCAATTTGTCGTCCCATTTAGTTTTTGAGATGTTTCAGTGGAGTTAAATCAAATAAACAATGGTATAGATTATAGATGAGGCCCTGCTACAACTATTGATCTACCGTTTGAATTGAATGGCTGTGAGCTCGACAGAACGTTTGCATAATGAAAAATAACACCGTAATCATCACCATGGGATCACGACTTCTAGGAAAGGCTGCACCCAAATTCCGCACAGCCACAATGGCTAAACGTCCATCTGGCGAAGATAGCCAGGGGGCAACGCGTGCAAAATTATATCGATACGATACATGCAAGCTTGGTACACCCACTACGACCCGCTTATTTACATTGTTGTTGCCGATGGTAAATATTCAAATGTGTAACAGGTACATGAACGGGAGTTTGCTGAAAAAAATGCAGTCTAAGATCACGGATCGATAGGTTTATGTTCGTGGTGGGATCCAGTGTTTGAAGTCCATGTTGACTTCAAATGGTGTACAGATTTTCAGTCGTGTGATATAGATCTACTTGCAAAAGAGTAAAAGATTATTTTCTTGATTTGGGTATTGAAGCCCTTCAGAATTGACTGTCTCTCTCTCTCGTCTATCTTTCGAAATTTTTCACATCCGCATATTCAAAAGTCCGTTCGATGAGTTTTTTTTCCAACTGGCTTGGAAAAAACATCTACCGAAGAGTATTCAGAAATGTATGAGGTTTTTGAGAGAGCATCCTGAGATTTATATAATCGACAGTGATGAAGGAGCTGTATCAGTTGCCATGTACAAGAAGGATTCTATACAGATGAACTTGAATTGAACAATAAAAAATATTATGAACTTTTAGGATCTGATCCAACTTCTACAAGGAGCTAACAAGCTGGTTACGAAACTTCATAATAAAAAAAACAATCCGATAAATACAATTATTCAATAGCTCCTCTATTTCATTCACTTCCAAAAATTCGTAAACCAGTTTTATCAATGCGTCCGGTAGTTTCGTCTGTAGCAAACTACAAATTTCAATCTTTGCCGCTCTGATATTTTGGAAAAACACCGCTATTATATCAGTAACAAATCCTAACATTGCTCGTTTTCGGTAATCCTCGTAGGAAATGAAAGATAGTGACATATTTGTTATGAATGATGATGTCAATTAAAACCAAGCTGAATGTATAAACAGTTTTTTACGCCTATATAGGCAGACAGTATACAAAGAATGACAATGATGATATTTGTTGGGAGTTTGATGTACACTATTGACAATTTTTCATTATTTACATAAGTAGAAAAAGTATTCTCATTCAATGCTAATGATAGTGAAAATAGTATATTGTTCAACAAGTTCAGAAAAGTGCTAATTTCTCAGGAATTTCTTAAAAACGCTGCATACAAGAGCCCAAGTGTAGTGCTGCTATAACTCTTCTGCGAATACACTCAGTACACCTTTTGCTGAGAAATAATGCTATACTATAAAACGGAATCGAATGTCAATGACTCATTTTTATCCGTATAGTGCCCGGAAAAGAAGCCAAACGTCGATTTTGTCACTGCCGGCGCGATGTGGTCCACTAAGCGGCCAAATGGGAGACTCATTTTTCGATTTAGTCGAAAATAAAAACATATATGTGCATTTGTCAAATGAAAATATAATCCCTTCAAGAGTAGTACCCTTTTTCCTAATGTCTGAGACATATGAGGAGGAAAGTCGCTGGGAATTCAAAATCTATATTCACTGATACGAAGACATGGTTTGCTATACGATTTTTTTTTTTGAAAATTTTGACTTACCCCCGTATGATAAATATTTTCACTACCTCTGATTCAATATGTATTTGAAGTAGCGTAAAATCAAATCGGTTTGGAGATCATTCTTGATTAAAGTGAATTTGTATAATCTACATGGATTTGTATTTTTTTAGCGTAACCGTCAACTTCTTGTTTCGTAATGCGATTTATTATAGAAACGAGAATAACACAAATACTTTTATGTAGTAATAGTACAGGGGTAGTTGTCAGTTATTTTAGAGTCTGTTAAATATCGTGGCCAGACAAACGCAAAGAAGTTGACGGTCACATAAATAATTGTTGGGAGTTTGATGTACACTTATCGACAGTTTCTCTAATTTGACCTAGGTAAATACCCCAAACCGATTTGATCTCATCCAATACTTCAATGATAGTGATTTATCAGGGGAATTGTATATTGTGCAACATGTGTAGAAAAGTGCGAATTTCTCAGGAATTTAAAAAGTTCGATAGCAGGCCGTGACTTCGTATCTGAACATAATTTTTAATTCTAAGCACACTTTTCTCCTCAATAGTATTTCTATATTTTACTGAAATAAGGTACTTTACTCTTGAACGAAATTTATATTTTTAGTGAGCCAATAGTCCTGTATGGTGATTGTCATAAAGCCATTTCAGGTACACTAGGTATAGTTTTGGAACCTTGTGCACCAACTTGTTGTCCCTAAGACATAAGAATTTTCTGACGCGATCGATATAAAAAAGTTTCCCATTTGTTGCAGACTTAGTGGACCACACTGTATATGATCATAAAGCAGAGGCTTCTCTTGATTTAGATAGTTCTTCAAAATATGCCCAATCATATTTCCAGGAACACTTTTAGTTTCGTATTGTTTCTTCCAATCCATAAAATGTTTGTATGCAGTTTCATATTTTTCTCTTGGAAGTTGAAGGTAGCAAATTCAATGGCAATGAATTAAATTGTTCTCTTAGTTCTGGCGAAGTATTTTCAATTTCAGAACTGTCACTTCCTATTTTAGTTCAATCTCATTTGAAAGATTGTGGGAAAAGAATATTCTATAATTGACGTTTGCTGACGTTCAAATAATTCAATAGATGTTGCTCCGTTGCCTAGAATTGTCACTTTGCGGTACACTAATATCAATTACTGTGAAAAAATTATGTTTGTGAACGTGAAACTATACAAGAAAGTGTGTTTTGGAGTGTGATTGTAGAAAAAAATATTTTTCGCAGATGAATGATACCCTTTCTGCCTCAACCTTTTAAAATGCTATTCACTTCTCTCCCGCCCCTCGTATCACGGCGAGACGTGAGCCCCAGCTTCCAGAGATTAAAAGATATCCTGGAATTCCCTCGTTTAGTGAAAAACGAGTAAACCAGAAATGCGTAGCTATTTTAAGCCAGCCTAGACTTTGTTGGTGTCAAGGTAATTTACCAGTCGTCATAAATAGAAGTATATATGCCTAATGTCTGGGCACGTGCATTCTCACCCGAAATGGGATCATATAAATATGTTTATCGAGAGGGGTTGTGTGACAGACAAATGGTCTAAACGGAGCACGAGTCGAAAGATCTGCTTCCGTTTCCACAAAGCTGAAAACAGCCTGTTGTCATATGTGCCTTTCTGGCTAATATTTAAAGTACGCTTCCTCAGTCAAATTACCCCGGTATTATTGTAAGGGGCGCTTTTTAGGTGTTTTTTCACCCCATTAAGAGCACGCGACGGAAAATTACGATTTTTTTTGTTTACGTAGCGGGGTTAGACTTTTTAACTTCATATTTTATACCGCGGAAGTATACAAATAGTATTTTCGTCTGCGTTGAAAAAATCAAAAACGTGCTCTCGTCAGTTCCATCGAAATCTTCCAGAAAAAGGAAAAGAGGGTGTTCTGCTTTTGCCCCTTGCTTTGGTTTTTTTGCACTCGTGCTTCGAAATTTTTGTCTTCAGTTGTTGATGGACGAACGTTACGTCCAACAAGTTATCATCATCAGAGGAATGGCTTGAACTCAATCATACATATGTTAAAAAAACTCATAGATCAGTAATAACTTTCTTATTTTTTTCTATACGATTTGTGTTATTATATGTGAATTGTCTTCTGAGTCATGTTAGGCTTATGACATTACATTCATTTTGGCGTTTCTCAAATTTGAAAGGGCAAAATCCTTTGCTAATATGTAGAAATGAAAAAATTTTCAGTCTGGTTTCAAATCTTGATATTCAAAATTTTATTCCGTAGATTTTTTATTTTAGATTTTCGTTTTGAAACACAGAAAATGCGAATAATTGAGATATTCACACTACTTGGAAATGGTCACTTTCACTGCCTGGCTAGAAAATGTAATTGATGCTGATGACAATGAAACACAAACATTGACCTTAGCGATGTTATTTCAAATTTTATAAAAGAGACCAACACGTTCGATGACAGTAACAAAACTTCAGAATGATAATGGTTCGGACTTCCATTGTCCATATTATTAACTCAATTGAAACCTACGAAAAGATAAAAATCCAAAACAAATAAGGTGATCAAATCCAAATGAAAAGTTGAAATGGATTTTTTGGTCAAGAATAAAATCAAAGCTTGATTGATCAAAGAAAATAATGTTGTGACAAAAAATTTAAACAAAGAAATAAATGAAATAATATGAATAAATGTTGAAACCGAGTTCCAAATTGAGAGTAGTAACGACGTTTCGATTGCTTTTATGCACAATTGTCTTCGGGTGATGACAATACTTCATTTATTATGGATATTATAAATATCATTGATCATGAGGTAATTACCTTCCAAAATTGTTGTTACCTCAGGATGAGAACTATTTCAAGAATACGAAAGCTTGGCTTAGCATACATCAAACGTGAAGTGTTTCCGGGATATCCTACACACTGCGCCATTTTCTTAACAGATGCAAAGAACTAGTAAACTGACAACTTACCAAAGAGTCCCACGATGTTTTATACCTCCCTTTTATTTTATTTCGAGATACGGTAGAAAGAAACTGAGGAACAATATTGAAATTATTTATAACAGCCTTATAAATCCATCATGCGAGGAACTTAGTTTGTAGTTGTTTGTACAATGACATTGTATATACGAGTAATTATATTTAGATCTTATATATCATTCGAAAGCGTTGATCGATTTGGGTTACATACATTTTGTGAGCGTCTACCGAGTGTATAATAATAACTGAAGGATTCTTCTTGGCGTTAAAGGATAATGCCGAGACAAACTTGTAGCCTGATCGTGTAACTCCAACCGAACTGACCTCATCAGGAGATGAACAATGCGCCAACCAACAGCTCTCGATCCATGTGAAGACGATCGCGAAAGCAGCGGTCCATAAAATATCCAACAACGCAGTCGCGATAGTCGTCGGCGAATTCAATTTTATACAAAGCAATTTGTTTTTGGAGAAGCGGTCGACGACTTTATATCAACCGAATAAAAACATCGTGCCCGCGATTGCCATCGATTGGCCTCGTACTTCTCTCTCTCTCCGTTGCGGTCGAAACGTTCAAAATAGCTCGCGATAGAACTCTAGCGGGGCTTCATTTTCTCAGTGCCAAGTTCTTTGCCCCATATATTGCGAAGGATACTCGTTACTCACTGTTTAAAGGGGTTTTGTCAGCTGTTATTATGGTTGGAATTTATTGAATTGTGAAAACACCACAAAATGTTTTTCGACGTTTCGAATTTTGTGGATTTCATCTTCAGGGTTTGAAATATATGTCACTTCAAAAATTAATATTTTTAAGTTGTTGTTTTGAGGTAGATGATTTTTTTTTGGGTCGTTACCCTACTATAAAAAATATATTCATTTTTATATTTTTGCTAGTCATATTTGAGATATACAAGAAGTTGCTGACGTGTTCCATTCAGAAGGTCAGAAGGGACTGTTTTGTAATAAATTCTTGCAGATGATACTAGGTCAACAACCCAAAAAACAACGAAAAAAAGCAATAATAATTGAGTTAGTTGCTCGCCACCCTTTAGGCTCCTGCCAACTGTATCAAAATATGAAACGTTCAGAGATGGCGATTACGGCAGCAACAGTGGTTGTTTAATATATGCACCTGATAATTTTATAATTATCAGGTCAATAGCAATACTTATAGAGAAATGAGTGGAGACAAAAAAATTTCAGATTTTTTTTTCAGTTCTTCTTCAGACTCTGGATCGTGATCTGTTCAAATGAGCATGCCCCCGTCCTCTTCACATCATATCGCCTTTGCGAATATAATATCGTTATTCTTTCGTTTCCGCGAAACAGGATAAGGCCGCCTATGTGAAGGGTTTCAATTCAATAAAGAAACCCGATCCGAAGCCCTAAATGAGTGAGATTGAACTTCCTGCCACTCATATTTAATGTGCATCGCCTGAAAAACGATTGACTGTATTTTCAGCGGAGAGATATACAAAGAAAACGGCGAAGATTCAAATAGCAAATCATTATATCGATTTATCACTGTTTTCGGTATCGACAATGCGTCGCCAATGCTTATATGTTGGATGAAGTTCACGAGAAAAAATTTTGGTTTAGATTTCGCTGGCAATTTGCTTAGGGTTAACCCATCACCTGTATTATCGAACTATATTGAAATAAACCAGAAAAAAATATTTGATGAAAACTTTGAATGAAAGTAATGAAAAATTGTATTAGGAAAGTGGAGAAGAAACGAAGTTCAATAAACTATAAAGAGATGATATTAGGTATCCAAAAAAAGTTGAGTCAATTAAACAAATATGTTCAATTAATAAAAGTAAGTAGAGTATATTAGCAAAAATGATATGAAAAAGAAAAGAATAATAACAATCAGAACTGAAACGGAAATCAAACTCAAATGCACATGGTTTTTCATTCCATTTTGTTTTAATTTCATTACATATTGGTACATAATTTTGTTACCAAAAAATCCACTATTCTATATATATATAATCATTTTTGTGGGTATAGTGGAGTTTTGATGAATTTTTTCCCCCTACCAAACCTATATTAGAGGAAAACAAATGTTCTATGAAAAATAGCATTGAAATATTAGAAAATACTCCTGTTGGTATGTCCCAGAAGAAGACAATACAAATCTCAGCGTCACAAGAATTACATTCCCTCATAAAACCAGACAAGCTTGTTTTGCTCATCGACAATATCGCTTATTTAGTAGGCAATATCAAGATCTGTCGAATCTCCCATCTCAAAACTCGTTTTTATGAAATGATTTGCCCATGGTTGTGTTTTCCAAGGCATATATTAATATGATCTTAGAATTACAGAATACGAATTCGTGTTGTTTTTGACCTACACATGTTTTCTAAACATTGCAGGAGTTTCCTTCCTAAGTAAATCTGGATATTATTGATGTTGGTGGAAAATCACCTAAACAGATCAAAAAAATTAGTGAAGAGTAGAATTGAATAGAGGAAAAAAAGAAGTGGGCATTTTGTACATTGTTGAAGCACCCATCTAAAAAAATGAAAAAAAAAGTCGACCGAATAATTGCAATCTGTTATTTTTAAAATAATCTCCAACATCTGTGATTCTAAAACTGTCGAGGTAATTACGAGAATCGTGTTAGTTTTATTGCCTACCACAGTTAAGGTATTTCACATTCTCCAAGATTTTTTAATTTTATGGCCTAATGCGTTATTGTTGTATTGTTGTAATTACTCACATATGTTCGATTTTCGTCATATTCAACATAGGTATCAGAAAAGTTTTTGAAACAGTGTCCAACTAATGAATGAAATGCAAATATCTAATTGTTTGAATGTCATTTTTGGTAATAGATGAAATCTTGGAATTCGCAGTTTAATCAGCTTGAGTAAAATACCATTGTACTCTCCAACTTCTTCAGAAAGAATAGCTTTCACACATGTAAAGAAAATCAAAATCTCAAGTATCATTCCCTCCAGAATTTCAACATTCAGTCTTTCGAACCCTCTTCTCTTTCTCTAAATGATACATTCTTGTAATCGTACCAGAATCGAACCGCATGAAAAAGTGACAGCTCTTTACTTCGAGCGTCATTTTAATAAATTACATCGAATCCGAGTAAAACACGGATCAATAGCAATTAATTCGACATGATAAGTTGTAGTCGAGACGCGAACCCAACCGGTTACCAGTATAACTTCGGCCTTCAATAAGTAATAAGTATAAGCACCAGCAATCGATACCGGTCTAGAACGCAGCGTGCCGACGTATTCACTTGTCTAATCGGCTGGCTCGAACAAAGAAGCATCGGAACAGTGTTGCCAGATCGAAGCTTCGAATATCCCTGTGGATGTTGAAGTCCCGTATTTCAGAACTGGTTGACTTTTAGGCGTACAGAATTTAGAATTTGTATTCATTGAAACTCGGAACAAACTATTTCGTTCGATGGAATCCTCAGATTTTATTCTCATCCTTTCTTTCAACGCCATTTTTCAAAATTTGCACTCATTGAAACTGGGAACGAACTATTTTTACTGGAATTGTTGTAATATATTATATTTTCATAATTTATAAAATTCTATTTTACGTGTTAATATATTTTTATATGTTTCCCTTTAGTTTTGATATCTGACTACTCAGAAGTGAAAAAAATAAGGAAAAGAATAAAAAAATAATATACAAATACGTTGAATAATTGAAAATTTCCCTATTTTGCTTGTTAGAGAAAATGAATTGAATTCTTCCACTGAATTTTACGAATTCACATAATATGATAATCTTAAACATAATCTTCAAAGACGAATATAACTATATTCAACAAGTGATTAGTTCATCATTATTTTCAGGAGTTCACTCTTATTGTTTGATCGGCCTTCAGTATTTCAGTGAGAAATCCAAACATTGCATATGTGCAGCAATCTCCGTGACACAACTGAGATTATTGATATACCAACTCATCCAGTAGAACGAAACCAACGTGTACCCACCTTATCATATTTTCAATAATCAACTCTGGTAAATGACTTTTCTTTATCAACAATGATATTTGTTAGAAGTTTCATGAGGGTCGTCCATTTTCAATTTCTACTTGAAACACGGAATGTATTGAAACTATTGAAATAAAATAGTAGTACAAACCTCTGCAAAAAATAACTTGAATACTCTTCTCTGATGAAAATCTTCGAGTGTTTATTACTGATTCTATTTTCAAAAGTTTCTATTCCTGTCGAAAGAAATATTCTGGTATCCGAAATCAATGCCGTTTTGTCATAATGATGTTTTTGATAACAGTTTATATAACATACAGCTTGTCCATTTCATGTTGGCACGGAATTAATGACGTATATGCGCGGTCATGCGCGGCAGAGAGCACTTGACGGCTGAAAGTATAATCGAAGACAAAAACTTTTCTCATTTTCATTATTAGGTATGTTGAAATAAATTTCAAGTAAGTGTTATGTAAGTTATGAAGAAATAATAGTTAAGGCATAAATATTTCTTCATGGATTAGCTCTAAGAGAAAGGAAGAGAGTTGAATTCAATACAAAACTTGTTTTTTTGCAAGTTAATTATTAGGTACTAGAATTATCCTTACTAGGTAAGTAATAACATGAGCATAATGTCTGTTTTTTTCTATAACGTTACTTATGCTGACCATGTATACAGAAATCCTATTTTTCTTATAACTTTCCTCAAGCTTTCATATCCACCTCTATAATTATATTCGTTTTTAAATTTATGATGTATTCGACGCAACGAAGGAACTTTTTTCTCTGTCAAAATCATTTAAGGTAGTCTTAGGATGTGACACTGACTTCTTTTTCAGTGTCGAAAATGCAGGTCTCTGACCATTCTGTACCTTCTCCATTTCCTTTGCTATCCTGTAGACAGTGCGTTTACTCACTCCACTAGCAAGAGAAAATCTTTCATGATAGTTTTGGAGTGCTTCAGCTGTGATGGGTTGGTTTGCTTCAGCTTTTCTATACGCACGAAATTCAAAAGATTGCCTACAATTTCACGACTTTGTCCGCGTAGCACTTTCCCCTTTATTCTCGACATAAATGCCATAGCGAAATTAGGAAATAGTTTTATAATTAATTATTACAACAATAGGTTATGACAACCAATATCTTCACGATTAATTTTTTCGATCTCAGCCACCTTCAAATAATTTAAAATGATTTTCAGACAGGACCCACAACACAACGAACAAAACGAAACGAAAATCTCCGATTCAAATGAGACAATGCCGTAAAATTAAAGATAATGCTTTACGGCGACTTTGTTATGACTCATTTACGACGACTTGCTTTCAAATATATGTTTGAATACGAACTTTAACGTCAGAATATAGAAATATCTCATATTGTTCCATTATTCATTTGATATGTTCAGCATAACGTAACACGATTCAAGAGGGAAACATTATTTATAATTATTCTCATAATTATTTATCATTCATTGAATCTATCTGACAATCCACGAATTGATCTTATGAATTCAACACAAATAGTGCGTAAATTCAATCATGTGCCTGTGCCACTTCGTGATGTATCATATTGGGTCCCGTCGCCGTTTGTTCAGCCAGTCCTTTCGAGCCGAATTCATTTCTACTTTTGTCACGATCTGTACCTACAAAAACGTATCAGTGCGCAACTGGAGAGGCGGAGTTACTGTGCCAACCAGAAATGGATGAGCTGTACATACTACAATCATGTATAACAGGTATAGTAACAAAACGTCTGATCATTGTCAGATTTGCTGATTCTTACTCTTCAAGTACTTCCACGCAGTAGTTTCAATTCGTGAATAACTTCTCAATTGTGAACGCAATGAAACATAAGTTATGACATTATTATTCAATGAAAACCTTTTACAACTGTCACGAGAGAATTCGATAAGTATTTCAAGAATATAATTTTTTTACAGTTCGAAACAAACCATACTTTCCAGATCATAAATTTCGTGCCGTCACACAGTTGTTATCACCTTTTATGTCATAGTCGATTTCATCAAGGTACGTTTCAAGAGTACAAACACTATCTGATGAAGATATTTCCTTTAAGATTGCGTGAAATTGGCTATTTTATTTGTACGATTTTTTTTAATAACTTTTATACGAATCGAGCCCTCTCAAGTATTGAAGTAGATTGTTCTAGAGTCATGAACTCAAATACTCTGTGCAATATATACGTAGTCATCGAAGCTATACCGAATATGAATGAGCTAATAGTACTTTCCGACAATCGAGGATTCCTCCCTACGCTCGGCAACACCGCACCGCCCGTCGTCTCCGTCAGGTTATGGGTTATAGATATGGAATATGGGCGTACTCCAAGGCGGGGATTATCACCCGGTGCAACAAGTGCGCCTTATTTATGAAACTGCGACTCCGCCCAGCTGTCATAACCGAGTCCCTGGCTGGCCCTCTCTCGACACTCAATCATCTCCGCGCCTGCTCCCAACTCTGCGTCCCCTCCACTTTCATATTTCACTTAATAATATCTCGGCCTATGCCATACGCGCTCTCTCGTAGTCTCAGTTCTTACCCCGCCAGTTATTAGCGCGATGCAGCCGTTCCTGCTGTGGCGCTTACTCTCTCAGTTGGCTCACCACTCGCTTTTGTTCGCAGATGCGGACGCGCCGCAGGACCCACCGGAAGTGATGATGTGTCAACGATGCCAGGAGCAGTTCACCGACAGCAGTGATTACGTCTCGCACAAGGCCGAATGCGACAAGAAAGCCCTCAAACACGGGGATCCCGCCCACTCCGACCCCGAAGACATGGTCGTGTCTGAGGAGGACGACGAGGAAGACGAAACGAGCGGTAAGAGCCTGGAGCGGCTGCGCAAGCACCGACAGGACGCCGCAAACAACAACAACAACAACAGCGGGGAGGACAACTCCGCGGACGAGAACGGCCAGAGGATCGGGTTTCCCTTTCCCGTACCAGCGGCGCCAGGACACGTGACCTTGGAGGCGCTGCAGAACACCAAAGTAGCCGTGGCGCAGTTCGCTGCGACCGCCATGGCCAACAACGCAGACAACGAAGCTGCTCTACAAGAGCTAGCAGTCCTACAATCCACTTTATTCACGCTGCAGCACCAACAAGTTCTTCAGCTGCAGCTCATCAATCAGCTCCAGCACCAGCTTCAGATCGACAGGACGAAAGAGGATGAGGAGGTGTGCCCCAACTCACCCCCTCCCTCTGAGAATGAGGCTGAAGTCACCCCCGTGGAGTCACCACCAGCCGCCCAGCACACGCAAGAATCGCGGGAACCAACGCCTGTTTTGGTACCGCCTCCAGTCATCCAGCCTGTGCCACAACCCGTCGCAGAGCCACAACAAGAAGCTCCAGCCCCACAGTGCTTACCTTCGCAGATCCCTCCGCCGATGTGCTCCATAAGCGCCTCCTTGGCCTCCACTATAATCACTCACAACGACGAGCAGATTGCTGAAGAGCCTAACACGTTGGAGATGCTTCAGAAGCGCGCGCAAGAAGTCTTGGACAATGCCAGTCAGGGCTTGTTGGCCACCAACCTCGCTGACGAGCTGGCTTTCAGGAAAAGCAAAGGGTCCATGTCGCCCTACGACTCCAAAGGGCGCAACGAGCCCTTCTTCAAGCACCGTTGCAGGTATTGTGGAAAGGTGTTCGGATCCGACTCCGCGCTACAGATACATATCCGCTCACATACAGGGGAGCGACCGTACAAGTGCAACGTTTGCGGTAGCAGGTTTACCACGAAGGGGAACCTTAAAGTGCATTTTCAGAGACATAGCCAGAAGTTCCCGCATATCAAGATGAATCCGAACCCAGTGCCAGAGCATTTGGATAAATATCATCCGCCTCTGCTGGCGCAACTGGGCCAGCAGTCGTCTTTATCACCTGGAGGACCACCGCATCCACCCCATCTGGCGTTTCCTGGAGGTCACCATTTTCCTCCATCACCTTTGCCGTTGTTCAGATCTGCAGGACCTCCACCTCCCGAACTGATGAACAACAGGCTTCAAGCGTCACCTCATCGACTGTTAGACTCAGCGTCTAGGCTATTCCCTGCCCATCCACTTTTTCTCAAGCGTGAGGAGCAGGAAACTCCAGCAGACTTGAGTAAGCCGCAAAGATCTCCAACCCCCGTTGAGGACAAGACTCGACAGGATCAGGACGCACCTGAACAGAGGGAGAGACGAGAATCCACTAGTGAACACGCTAATGTTCCGCAGCTGACACCGAAGCAGGAACCGATTCTGACTGATACAGAGAATGAAATCGAACAGGAACGTTACGCTTCACCAATACCCTACGACGACTGCAGCAATAGCAGCAAATACAGCAACGAGGATTTATCAGAAAACAGAAGCCCTGTCGGAGAGAACATGCAAGACGAGCCTGAGAATCTGTCCAACAGAAGCAATTCAGTTACAGCTCCTTTGAGTATATCCACCGGCCAGAGACTACCTGCGAACTACCCCTTCGGAAACGCTTCTTCACCTCCGAGCAGCGCATCCTCCGGTAGCTTGGGGCCATTCCCTAGCACACCTTTGCCTGACATCACCAAGGACCCTTCGATATACACTAACCTCTTGCCACGGCCTGGTAGCAACGACAACTCCTGGGAAAGCCTCATAGAGGTCACGAAGACCTCGGAGACTAGCAAGCTCCAACAACTAGTGGACAACATCGAGCACAAGCTTTCCGACCCGAACCAGTGCGTGATTTGTCACCGGGTGCTCTCCTGTAAGAGCGCTTTGCAGATGCACTATCGCACCCACACCGGTGAGAGGCCCTTCAGGTGCAAGATCTGCGGAAGGGCTTTCACGACGAAGGGCAATCTGAAGACGCACATGGGCGTCCATCGAGCCAAGCCACCTATGAGGGTGCTCCACCAGTGTCCGGTGTGTCACAAGAAGTTCACGAACGCTTTGGTGCTGCAACAACATATCCGCCTACACACCGGCGAACCGACAGATCTCACTCCGGAACAGATTCAAGCAGCGGAGATCAAGGACTTTCCTTCACCAGGGAGTTTTCCTAGTTTATCGAATTCCATGCATCCATTCCTAGGGCAAGGCTTCTCAGTGCCTGGCCTGTCGCCTCTTGGACACTCCGGCATGCATTTGAACGCGAAGTTCGACAGGGATATCAAGTCGGAGCATGGAAGTATGGAGGATGACGACGAAGATGATGACGATATGATGAGTACTTCGGAGCACCAGAATATGCCACCGTTTTCCACATCTCCCCCTGAGGTACACAGTGCTTCGTTGCCTCCTGTGAGTACGATGGCATCGCAGTTTTCCATGGGGGGGCTGAGCTGTTCTGCTGAGGACCTGTGCTCCAATAGGACGACCCCTCCTCCCATGCAGAATGGGGAGAAGTCGCCCAGTCAGTCGGGAGTTACTAGCCCTGGAAGTTCTGAGCTTAGACCCTCGCCGAATCAAACACCTGTCCAGGTAATTTTTTTCTCATTCAGATTTTCACTTTTCTCAATCATCTTGCTACTTTGATAAACCCTCTTGATATAATTCGAATTTTCTTCTCTTATATTGAACAGAGAACAATCAAAAAACCAAAAATATCTTTCCAGTATTTTTTCTGGAATTCTGAAAGTAGATTTTTTTCATTTGCTAGAATGTTTTCTGTTATTTATGATTATCGAAAAGAGAGAATGAGGTTTTGAGGAACTCGATGATATATAAAAAAGGCAAACATAACTCCTTAAGAAGAAAAGAAACATTGAAATATCATCAAGCACTTTCAAAAAGTAGTTGTTACACATATTATTCCTGTCTGTGAGTTTATAAACATTCTATGAATATCTACCGAGAGTCTTCTGATAATACTTCGATGTTACTTATTTCACAAATGTTTCAATTCCTTTATCAAATTGAATTCTCATCTGAATTAAAAAGCCAAAACATTCTTCAGTACTATCTGGTATTTCAATAACCAAGAGCAACTTTCCCAATTTTTTTTTTAGGAAAGAAACAAAACATTTCATAATCTTTCTCATATTTCCATCAATTTTTATTATCATTGTTCAATATGCTGACAAAAATTGATTATCAATATTGAATCGTTTCTACTGTTCTTAGTGTCATTGATGATTTTTCAATTCCAGATCCCTCGGCCTCCGTCATCACAGCAAGCTAGCAGTCCCACCCCCTCAGATAACTCCATGGGAGCCTTGGATTTGACACCCAGGAGCCAGCCTTCTATCACGAGTCCAGGACCCACCAACCCCAATGGTGTCCCACCCCTTTTTCCTTCGTTTGGTCTTCTGTCTTCTGGTGGACAATCCCCTTTGATGTCTTCGGCTTTGTCGTCTTTGACGTCTTCGGTCCTAACTTCGACTTCCTTCAGCCCTCTGAGGCTAGCCGTTGGTCCTATTGGAAATTTAGGTGAGTTTCTGTGTTATTAGATGATGATATAAGGTGAATTACAACAAAGTTGAAAGATTCGATACATCAACTATATATTTAATCAATACTAGTACTAAATAGTGAATGGGAAAAGTTTATACTACATTCTGTATAATATCGATTCACGATATCCTCATCAGACAGAGAAAGTATTTGAAAACATAGAACCAAACTGAAGAAAAAATATTGGCAATTCGTTGAAGAAAGGATTTTACGCTTAGTTTCTCAAGTTCAACATGAATTTTGCACTTGAAATAAGAACAATTTCCATGAATTATGGAGCTTAATGATCATGTTATTTTCGTATCTTTGTTGTCTTTCTTTTCACACACAATAGACGAACTGAATACGTATCTGAAACTGCAAACCCTTTCGCAAGTATAAATCAGTTACTTTATGTCATAAAATCATTGTTGAATTGTCAGGTGCTCTACCAGGTATCACGAGGTGTAATGTTAGTCACAGTTGTCACCTACAAATGAATGATTTCGAAAGTATTGTCATAGAAGGATTATTGCAACTTTCGACCTTGGCTGGAGGTTGTTGGATGACTTTGATGGAATGTGGAATAACATAGCTAGTAGTGAATCAGCTTGTCATATATGCGGTGTTTTAGAGAAGAAATCGATAAATAAAAATCTCACTGAACACAGATATAACAAAGCTGATTCATTAATCAATACTTCCAGAGAGAGATATTCTACGAAATACGAATAACTAACAGGAATTCTACGAAGGAAAAGATATTTCAAGCATTGATCAATGAAGATATCACATTACGACTATCACCTTCAATTTCGAAAAGTTTATTTCATAGGTTCATTCAGAGTAATACATTTTTTTTCAATATTCAATAATGGCTCTAATGTTTCAGTGAATTTCTTTGAGAATTTAATAATAATTCTTTTTGGCAATTATGCATTCAAATTATAATTTTATTTCCTTTGAATTTCGACATCATCTCGTATAAGAACTTGTAGGTCAGTGTCAATGATGATGGTGAATCTCAAACACTTTATTCAAATGATAACGTTTATGTAAATTTGTCGTACTGAATGAATCGTTTTGACATTGGAAGCGTCGACATAATATGCCAAAATATATTGAAACACATTGGGAAGAATTTATATTCATTTGTTAAATTTTATCTATGTACGGGTTTTTATATCGAAAGGGATACTGAAGAGAAAATTGAAAGCCAAAATATCAACAGTTGCCATTCTTTTTCTGGTTTTCGAGGAATTCGTAAAAACTCACCTGCATACAAAAATGTCTTCTTCAAAATTATTCAGGAATTTAATCTATAAGTTTTCTCAAGATTCTAGTTGGTCAAAGCACTTTATAAATGAAACTGCCAAATATTACTGAATATTCTCATTTTTATTTAGAATAATAGTTATCATACAATAAATAGTACAATAATACTTGAAAATGCATACATTTTATAATGGCCCATGATGACCAAGATCAGCAAATATAAAAAGCTCACAAACCCACGTTGTTTGACAACTGCAACTTGATTGAGATTTTTTTTTTGAGCAATATTCCTTTATTTATTATTATTAGACATCTTTGCCACAGAAAACAAGAGCATAAACAGACAACGCATTCAAAAAACACAGCAGCGTTGTTATACTTCCAACAACCATTTCAAAAAAACATATTTCCAACGAAATGAACTTTATGGCCCGCATTTCGTTAAACAACATTCATTTCACAAAGTAGCCATAACATAAAGAACCTCGACTGAGCACATTTCGAATCAACAGTGTTGCCAATGTAGAGAAACATCTTAGTTATAAAGTTTTTTTTTTTAAATGAGTGGCGAACTGTTTATTGAATACGACGAAAAAAGCTTGACATTTCTAAGGGTATACATTGAACATACTGGTTATTGGACAACTGCAATCATTGAAATTTTATGTACGAAAAAGTGTATTAAAAAAAGCATAATTTACTGGAATTGCATTTCATAATAGTTGGCCCGAACAAAATAACTCTTTAAAAATAACCTGTATCAACAATTTTTCAAATTAACATCGTTTTTTTTTCTAATTCTACAATTTGTGTGTATACGTTTTATACGTTCTGTTTGAGCATATATTTTTCTTGGCATTATTGAAGTTATTATTGAATGACTGAAGTAATTTGCCATTAAAAATTCACATATTTTCGAAAGAACTGAAAAAATATCTGCATACATAATGATGTTCAGTAAATGATCAAGTATTAATTTTTCAAGTTAATGTTAAGCTGTATAATTTCATGATATAATTTTTTGACTTCCGTAAACCAGAACACTGTTCCGTCTGGAAGTTGTATGTTAAATAAATAAATAATATTTTCCAGATGTATAAAAGATTCCGAAAGGCGATTCTTTTTTTTTCAAATGAATGATATATCATAAAGTTTGTACACTGATAGTGGTTCGATTTCTTGTCCAAAACTGAGAAATCTCTTGGAATCTTGAAGAACAACTGAATGAATTGAAATAAAATGATAAGGGACTGACGTAACGGAATAAAATTCGAATTTGTACAAACCAAAATGGAAAAACTGTTAAATCGAATTATGAAAAAATGAAAATGAACTAAAATGAAAAATATATAATGGCGGGTTTATTAAAGAAATTACATGGAGTTCCACAAGGAACAGTTCTAGGTCCTGTGTTATTTAACATATTCCTGAATGACATTTTTTATGTGAAAACAAGAGGTTCCATACAGAGTTTTGCAGATGATACTGTTATAATCTATAAATCAAATACATGGCAATCTCTTTAAATACTCCTACAAAATGACTTTGAAAATATAAAAAATTGGTTCGACAATAACTTATTGACTCTCCATTTCGAGAAATCACATTATCTTCCCTTTACTTCTTATAGAAATCATCTACCTTATCTTGGACCTATTAAAATAAATGACTCATATATAAAAGAAGTCGACCATACCAAATATTTAGGCATCATGATAGACAAACATTTAAAATGGAATTTCCAAATTGATTATCTAATAAAAAAATTACGCCCTCTATTGCCAAAATTCAAATTTCTTCATAATATTAGTATTAGTAAAAACCACATGGATATGATTTATTTTTCTTTATTCCAATCTCAAATAAATTATGGTATACTGTCATGGGGGGGAGTTAATCAGAATTATCTGGAAAATTTAGAAAATTTACAAAAATGGTTCTTAAAAATCATGTATGGTAAAAATATTCGATATTCCTTCAATAAATTATTTTGTGAAAGTGAAAAAATGGATATCAGACAATTATTTTGTCTTAATATAATAACTTACATATTTTCTTATAAAAACTGCTGTAGTAAGTATAATGAACATTTATATAATACACGAAATAAAAACAAAATCACTGCTAAAAATAAATTTCCAAAGCCAAATCACAAAAAAACTTTTTATATTTAGCATCATTTATTAACGATAAATTACCATATTCGATTAAAGTAACAAAGTCAAAATATTCTTATAAAAAACTGGTGAAAAAATGGATTCTTGAAACTCCCAGATTATTTTTCCAGAATCTTATAGAATTGGAATTTTCTATGTGACTGCCAGTGTGCTGATTATAGTGTCATTTTCATTTATTGTTCAAATGTTATTATATTATCAAATCATTTATTTTTAATCCATAATAATTATTCAATAAAATATCTAATCCTTACAACAAGTGCAATAACTTCGTAAGGTTTGAATATTTATTCACATATTATTTATTTTAAAATTTTAATATTGAGATTTATTGTGAATAAATTGTTATTATTATTATTATTATCAAATATGAAATGAAACAGACTGAAATAAGGCAGTTGGATATACATACACATTCAAATTCAAGTTGAAGCGTTTATGAAATGAATGAGCAAAAATGAGAAATGAGCAGTACCCCATTTCGTGAATCTTTGTGATCATGTATCGCTACGTCACTTTGCCTATTTATGTCTGTATCACAACCAAACTATTGAATCCAATTTTTTATCAATACTTTCATATCTCAAGAACTACGGCGTGGGTAAAGGAAACAAAATAAAATGCAAAGAAAAAAATGTGGATTGCTACTGAAAGTTGGTGACTTTGTGGACACACAAATTTGATTAACTTCGAGAACCATGCCGTCAGTCAGGTATTAACAATATGTTGCCAACCTAAAAATTACTTCGATAAGATTGGTCGAAAAATATTTCTTAGATTCCATTATAAACGGCTACTTTGTTATATCACTTCTTGCTTTATTCTATTTCGTTTCTTATATTATTTAACTTTTTTTTTATGAACCCTCCTCAAAAATATTGATCGTAAAAACTTTTGCATTATCCTGAACGTCATTTTTCGAAACTCGGGATTGGCAACCCTGCGACCCAGTGTAAACGACCTGTTTTCTGACGCACCTCTGTTTTCGCAGGACGGGGCAACACCACCTGCAACCTGTGCTTCAAGACCTTCGCCTGCCACTCCGCCCTCGAGATCCACTACAGGAGCCACACGAAGGAGCGGCCCTTCAAATGCACCGTTTGCGACCGCGGATTCTCCACCAAGGTACGTGTCATATCTGATGCATGTGATTGAATCGTCCACCTATTTTCGTCCGCACAATAGAACTGGCGACATCTCGATTTAACCGTTGGCCCTGCGCCAAGAGTAAGTTATGTCGAATGTCTAAGTGGTCTATTTTGGATCGGGATCTTTTCCGAGTCGAAGACCATTTATCAGAATATCATAATTCTTGTTTGACTTTGATGTCGCTGGGGTATGTCGGAAATTCGGTGGTTTGGCGACGATGAAAATTTAAACAAAACGCGGCATTCTCTGGAGTAAAACGGTCCTTGGATATTCGCTATAGTTCTCGAGGAATGTAATGAGAAGTGTCTTCAGAAGGATCTGGCAAAGATTGTTTCGATACTGAGAAATCGTCAAAACTGGCGCCCGAGCAGCAAAACAGATATAAATTCTCATATTTATACTTTGAAGCTGTTTAAAGAACACTTTTCATTTTTTCATCACAATTTTTATCAAAAATAAAACTCATTCTATATATTTTCATTATCACAAATGATAGGAGAGCAGAAAAAACAGTCAACAATACTTTCATAGTTCCCCGTTGAATTTTGACTTGACAATGTTTACCTATAAAGTAATTCCTTCGTGAAAAGACTCAATAATTTGAGTTGAAATTTATTTGTCCTATTAATATCAAATCAAAATATTGATTGAAAAAATCATCAAAATTGGCGCCCAAACAGCAGAACTAATCCTTGTCATCACTGAGTCATTTCATGTTTATCTTTCGAAGTCATTTGAATAACAGTTTCGATCACAATTTTGTACCGTGTGTAGAGCCTATCTTAATCAATGTCTTTTATATCCTTATAACTCTCAGGATATTAGCATAATCCACTTGAAGAATACTAATTTCGTTTTCTTTCAAATGTGTGCATGCAATTGTTTTTCCACTTCTAACCTGAGAAATCACTATTATTCGGGCATTTCTTCGAATGAAAGTAACACTCTTTGAATAACCTCTTTCAAAGTCATTTTCAACATTTTTTTTATGAGAAGAACATTTTGTATTCGTGGTTAAACTCTTATTACGCTACAAGAAAGCAAGTTGCATGTGCGAAGTTTGTTTCCTATTCTAATTGTTTTATGTTCTTTCATGGGTCTTTTCAATGTTCTTCCAGTTTGACCTATCTGAAGTGTAAATCGTGATCTGAACGATAGTTTTGAGGTCCATAATCCCTTTCTGGTGACGTACTTCCGTCTATATCTTTATCGTGTTAATAAAGGGACTCTATTATTGATTCTACAGTTGAGCCATAGAGAAAATGAACTTGGTTTCTAGAAACGACAATGGATTTGTCTTTTTTGGAGCTAACCTTGTCTAAAGATTTCAGTCCTTCCGAAACATTTACATATATACATCGCATGTAGAAACAGAAGTAACTTGAGCGCGTTTATTAAAAATAATATAAGTGTTCTGAAACTGAGACTCACATGGACAGATCAAACCAGCAGAATATTCGATATACGCAGGAAAACACAGATGATTGATTTTCAGAACATGAAAACGAAGTGTACACGAACTGACCTTCTCACTTTTCCTGTAGAATTGTTAAAAAATAACTCTTCTGGAAAACATAGAAGTCGAAGATCCCTAATATCTACTGGATGATCAGATTGACTAGAAAAATTTGTCACTGTTGAACATGGTTTCGCTTAAAATATAGGAACGGAATTTTTCAAAAAACCTCTGTTGATTTTCCAACCTCCAAGACCTGTAGTCAACCCTATTCAGTAGAATATGGGGTGGTTGAGCACGCTTTTTTGCGGTTTCAGAGTGGGTTTCGTCAACGGACGCTTTTGACGTTTTCAACGTTTTTCAGACGCTTTTGATGAAACGTTAGACATTTAAACGCTGCGTCAAAAGCGCCAAAGGCTTCGAAGGACGCTTTTTACCCAGCGTTAGAAGCGTCTAACGCATCGTTGAGAACGTCTAACGCTTCGTTAAACGCTTTTTACGCAGCGTCATAGGCATCTAACGTTTCATCGAAAGCGTCTCAAACATATCAGAAGCGTTTCAAAAATTTACAAAACGTCAAAAGCGTTCGTTGACGACCCCCTCTCGGAAACCGCCAAAATGTGTGCTCGAACACCCCATATTCTACCCTGTTCTGCGCAAATAATTTGCAGTACTCGTCCTCTACCCATAGTTTACATGTGTGTGTATTTCAGGACGGTTGTGTGTGCAAGCAGAGGCGTATCCAGGACGAAGCGGAACCTTGGAGGGCGCGAAAACGAAAAGCTGCCCTTCGCAAGTCCATTCCCTCTGTATTTCCCTTACCGATGACGCCTGGATACGCCTCGAGTTGGATGCAATCGGCGGTAAGACCCGCCAAACACCCAGCAAATGAAACCGTTCAACTCCCCTTTGTTGCAGGGTAACATGAAACAGCACATGCTCACGCACAAGATCCGGGACATGCCGCAGCACATGTTCGACAACAAGCCGCCCTCGCTGAGCGGCGACGATTCCACCCCGCTGCCGCCCAGTCTGCCCCCCAGGGAGCCGCAGACGAGCGAAGGGGAGTCGCAGCCGCCGCCGCAGCAGTTGCCGCAGACTGCGCAGGTTTTGCCGTCCGCGCAGCCTGCCGCGCAGCCGCCCAAGCCCGAACTGGAGCCGCAGCCAATCAAAAGAGAGCCCACAGAGACTGAACTGCCGATGGCCAAGCGCCCACCGAGTGAGTACTGATATTTTGTCGGTTCGTTTGTTTTGGAAAAAGCGTTCAGTGTATTGGTCGGCACAGAGAGTCCCATATTTATCGTATCATACCGTATCTTTGATCCTTTGGGAGAGCTGGGTTTTGGAAATCAACTACTTTACTGGAAAATACCACGATTGGGATTCATTATCATTCCTTCAGAATTTTTTACGAAAATATAATGAGGATAAAACTGTTGGGGAGATATCAGACAACTGAGCATTAATAGTTCATCTTTCAATCATTTCGATGAAAACTAAGGATTTTTTTCGTTCTTTCTCAATATGAAAACTGTATAGCGTATTACGCTATTTTCAAAGACTTCAGAGCCTCTTTTAGATCGAAATGGAATTTTTCTTCCCTCTCATCATTATCAAAAATGTATCTCTGATGAAATACAATTTCTCAATATTCAACCTCTTATATTTATTATCAACCCATCAACAAGGCTTTTATACTTATTTTGACTTTTTCATCTTAAAATCAATATTGAAAGAAAACAAATCCTATACTTTTTTTTCATTAGACATATCATATGTAGTCGAAACATCATCGAGGTCAGGAGAACTCACCTCTGAGAAAACTCAAACGAAATTTGAATTCGAACAAAATAACAAATTGTATGAAAAATTCGTAAATTATAAAAATATCGAATATTCAGAAATTCTCTTGAACATTCTCTTTGGTCAAATGTTCATTTGATTTTTTTCGAAAGCTTGTTGAAGACCGTAGAATCTATTGAAGATAGCGAACCTACTGAAACTCTATTTCCCAAAAAAGCATAAAAAATCGACTTTATCTCAGTATTCAACTGCTAAATAGATTCATACACCACAAAATAAATGTTATTTTTGAAAAACATAAATAGACAATTCAAAAATGTTTGAACACACGATAGAGTTTTTGCTAATATTCCGATATAAATTTTTCTGTGGTTTTTTTATCGATTCGAATATGAAAAAGACACTAACATAGATTCTGGGAAGAATAGAATATTATCAAAAATCAACAAGATATTTTTGTTCCGCGGGGGCCTGAGATCAATAGCAAAATCGCTGAGAGTAATGAAAAAAAATATCACTCACTAAATTTTATCCAAATACAAAAGTTATCAATACTTGTTTAAAAAGTTATGAAACATTTTCCCAAAAATCTTAATAGCGTTATGTAACATTCTGCATGCTATTTTTGGTCTAGGCAATATCCTACATGATTTTATCTGCTGTAATGATTAGGAAAAATAAATTAGTTGAGAAAGTTTGCCAAATTCATAAAACTGCAATTGACAGAAAAACATTTATTTTCCCTTTTATCATATATACTTCAAATTACTTCAATGTACACTCTTAATCATGGGATATATATGTTCCAACTCGCAGATCTATGAGCTCGATGGCGATCCTAGCAGCGTAACAACATTAATAATAGTAAATGAATCCGCTCAATATGCATTCGAGTTATTTGTGTCACTCACTGTGCCAAATATCTGATTTACTGAACGGTGTTTCATCACATTTTTATTTCGAGATCGTATTTATTTGTCGTTCTCTGTACAAGAAGATTGGTAGGTGTGCCAAGGAAGAGTATTTTTTTGTTCGAGTCTATGGATTCTATATATAACAAATGAAGTATCGAAAAAAGAATATTTCTTTTTGAGGACAACTTTCTGGTACTCAAACTCATTTACATCACATCTAATTCAAGTCATTCATATCTTTTATCTTTCACATAGGAATTTTAAAAAAGAATAACTTATCATGAGCATACTTCTCACTTTGATTTTTCATGCTCCAATTTTCAATCTTTCGTGCCAGTTCACCGAAATCGAAAATTTATTGTAAAGATTCAGCATGTTAGCATGCATGATCGTTGATTCAAGCAAGATTCGATTACTTACCAAATTTTGAACATACTGAATCGAACTTAGTACGTCAAAATTTTCGTAACTCTCAGATATCAGTGGGAAAAAACTGAATTTTTGTTTCTTTCCTCCATTCCAAACACATTCATGAAATATTCGATTTATAGCTATAATAAGTTCATGACATATTTATTCTCCATTAGAAATCATTCACGATATTTTTTGATATTTATGGGCATACATTACCAGGCACAATTTTTTCTGTGACAGACCTTTTATTAGTCAGATCATTAGAACGATAACTCTGAACAAACCCTATTCATTCAATTGTCTCATTTTGTATATAATAAATGACAAGCGCAGCAATATGGTGGTGGCACTGACAATTCTCAGAAAAAAAAGATATTTGTACGAGTACTTACAGAGTGTTTTATTTTCATTAATTTCGCCTTGAAGATTTTCACTAAACTCTTTTTATTTGCGGTAGTAACTTTTTTTTCAATCAAATTTGAGAAGAATCTTGAAAATTCATCGGTTAATCATATATTTTTACGAATTATTCGGTGTATTATTCTATAGTTTGATACCTACAAAATAAATAAATTGTTGGCTCTTTGTTTTCATATTTAATGTTGACATTTGGTGCGAATTCCAAATTTCACAATAGTCATATTGCCTTACCTTCATAACTAAGTAAACTACGATTCTGAAAAATGTCAGCGCCACCTCCATAAGTTTTAACAATACCGTCGCTTGCACTAACTGAGCTACAGGTTGTGGGCTAATGCGTGCGTATGCGTGTGTGTTTTGCAGGCTTACAATCAAGTAAGCATTTGTGCCACGTGTGCAATAAGAACTTCTCCTCCAGCTCGGCCCTGCAGATCCACATGAGGACGCACACCGGTGACAAACCGTTCAGATGCACCGTCTGCCAGAAGGCCTTCACCACCAAGGGCAACCTCAAGGTACGTATCTGGGGCCGGTCGGTGCTTCGCTTACTAACGCAGGGATCAGTCGTGTGCTACGCGATGCATGAGTTGAAATAAATCGATTCGGTTCCAATATTCGAGTAATCTCAAGGGTTAGTTCCTTTTTATATTCATCAATTCACCCAAGAAACTACAGTAGCTTATGATAATAATATGGTGAATTACATCTGTAAGTTTGACATTTGAACGATGATACGGCTGAAACACGAATAATAACGTTGAAACTTTTCCTAGAGATCAATTACCCTAATCGTCGTTAATCATCTTAAAATTCCTATTGAGAAGAAAATTTCGCAGTGAATTGTCAGTTAAATGTCAAATATCGACGTCATAGTGTAGATGACATCAGAAAATTGCTTCAAATGCTACTGGCTTGGTTAGCTGTCCAATTTCTATACAAACGATGATTATACCAATCAACTGTATTCTACAGTGTGACAACTTGCAAAGGTTTTATTGCACTTCACCATGGACCATTGTTAAGTACATCTCAATAATAAAATCACTATTCCATCTATATTTCGTTGCAATCACCATTACTCATTGTTTACTGATTTCTGCTATAATTGAATTTTTTTGTAAAAATAACTCGGTAGAAAATCGACTATAGTATATTGATTATTATGTATTGAAAGAGATTGATCATTGATTTGATTCTATTTCCACTCAATGCTTTCGCAGTAGTAAAGCACATACATATGTTTTCTCAAACAGTGTAGTTTCGAGAAAACCGATTGTATTTTTTGACTGCAATTTTTTTTTCTCGGCAGGTACATATGGGAACGCATATGTGGAGCAACGGGGCATCCAGACGAGGTCGTCGCATGTCCCTCGACCTGCCCCCCATCCCCATGACCCCCAAGGATTCCGAATTTCTGCAGCGGAGGCCAGATCTCTTCTATCCGTACCTACCGGCTCCTTTCCTTAATGGGATGCAACAAAAGGTAACTTGAGACTCGTCACTTCAAATTATAGTATTTTCCGTGACTAAAACGAAAGAATCTTGTTCACATTATACGACAAAATATCCCACAAAAATAACTGTTGCTTATAATCGAATTCATCTTCATTTCATACAATAATCAAAATTTAAATAGAAGATTCAGATTAATTGTCATAGCACAACTTCCACCAACGTTTCTGTTTTTCAATAATAATATCTTGAGCCACTCATTTTCCATTTGATTTATATCCCTTATTTTCTCTGGAATTCCGTCGCTTGAAAACGCACCCTAACGCTTACTGTTCGCTCGGTTACACTGTCAACCCCGAATACTCATTCATCGTCTGTCAAAATATCTTTGTCTTTCTTCTACTTTTTGAGCTTTTCTAGAAAAAAGTCTTCGCCTCTTTCTCACTGATAATCAACAACGTACGGTTCTCATCTTGTCGTGATTGTTCTGTCTCAGTCCTGTCTTCTTTCATAGCACACCTAGATATCCCCCAGCATTTTTATAAATTTCAGCCATCTCGTCGTAATCGTTACTTCGTAGTCACTATTGATAACAACATGAAATCGTTGGTTACTTATCCCACTTCTGACACCAAATGTTACGTATTTCGAAGGTTCGGTGATGAAGGACATTTGACATAAAAATAACTGAATTAATTCATTTAATTGTTTACACATTGAGTGTTGACCTAGTTCTACATTTGCTTGTTATGGAAATGAGGCATATATGGCGGTAGTTGTCACAGAAACTAGCATTCCACCATACAAGTATCATTGTGTTTGCTAGTCCTTTGGTAGTGAATATTCAATTCACGAATATTTTCAGAATTTCAGTGAATATGCAGGATAATAATCAAATGGAAAAGTAGCTGAAGACATTAATATTGAAAAACAGAGACGTTGGTGAAAGTTGTGCTTTGAAAATGAATCTGAATCTTCTATTTAGATTTTGATTATTGTATGAAATGAAGTTGAAATTGATTAATGATGTAAATCCTTCGCTTTGAATGTATCTGAGCTGAATATTACAATTGATCGAGTCCTTTCTCTTAAAAATATAGATATTGTTTCGCATTTGATTTCAAGGTTTAGCTTGTATTCCCAAGTGCAGATAAAGGTTCAGAAAAGTTTGGAATATCATGAATATTTTGGATCTGTTGACGTTCTTATTGTTTTGACGAAAACTCAATTGTCAATAAACTGAAATTTGCAGTTAATGTTTCTTGTATTTTCCAAACATACTGGATGAAAAACCCTACACTGCAAAATAATGAGTGGCAGCCAGTCAATATTATAATAAGGCCCCTTCAATGCCATGTGCTAGAATAATCATAGAATAAACGTGAATGAGTTGTCTTATTATCACACATTCCAGTCAGTTGTGGTAATTCGATGCGATATATTCATGCTCACTTGGGTAAAGATCTAGGATTAAGCTATTTCCTTCGTTATAAGCTATATTTGAATTTCCTACTACCTCTTTTGGAGTTAGTTCCCTAACGCCATCTACTTCTTTCCAGCTGAACGAGATATCCATGGTGCAAACCAGCCAGAACGGTTTGACGGGCGCCGGCAAGTACGGCGGCCTGCTCGGCTTCGGCTACCCGCCGCCCGAGGCCGTCCGATCTCAAGCGAGCTCTCCCGAGCGCAGCGAGCGGCCGCCCAGCCACGAACCGGACACGCGCGGCCTGTGGGACCTGCATTTCGAGAGGAAAAGCGCTGCGGACGCCCCGAGGGAAGACCTGCTGCCCGCCACGAGGGAAGGCCTGGCCGCCTGAGACTCGCGGCGCGGCCGCGATGTTCCTATTTACTAGTCTAAGAGCGGCGAGGTGTTTCGCCCATGTAAGAACCTCGGTGAGTGGGAACGACGAAAGCCTGGTCGCATGTAAATCTAGGCGCGGCCGTGATGTTCCCATTTACTGGTCTCAAAGCTACAAAGTGTTTCGCCTATATAGGTATTTCGGTGGGGAAGAGTGAGATTTGTGGACATAGAATTGCACAGGTGGTCGTTTGAAATGATACGAAACCGACGTTTTCTTTGAAATTACGACTAGAATTTGGTAATCTTAGTGAAAGTTAATCCGACTGAAAATTTTAGGATTATAAAATTTCGAAAAAATTAATCAAAATTATGAAATTCCGAGAAATTGACTTGAGCTTTCTAAGTCGAAATTATAAAATTATAAATCTGTGTCAGAATTGTGAAATTTTGGATTAGTGAGTTGGAATCCCACATGAATTTTGTGTCAAAGTGTCAAACTGTCACCGTTTCTGCAAATCTCCATACATCAAATCACTCTTTTTTCCACCCTGCGACTACTTACTACCACAAAGTCAGGTAATCATCTTACAGACTGGATGATTCACTTGTCGAGACTTTTCGAAACACCTTGTATAGAACGGATCGGGGCAATGATGCATACTGTGATACAACAGCTGTAACAAGCTGCTTCAGCAGCAAAGTGCTGCTTAATTAAAAATTATTTAAAGAAACATTATCGATAGAACCCTGTATTATAGATAAGTGTACGGAATCTGTACAAAATTTATGATAATGGCGATCTCATTCAATATACGATGTACATCTTTCCTTTATATTCGCAATTCTTCAACGCATATCCCAATAAGTAATCAAAAACGTTGGATCACTTCAAAAAATCGTCAAAATCATATATTTAGTATGTTCATTTTGCTGTGTTGATATCCTTGTGTCCAATGGACGCTGTGGCGATGCCAGTATTTAGCTTTACACCCTGTATATACGAATAGTTAATGAAGATCACTGTACTGTTATAGATGTTGTCCATTTTCATTTAGCATGGTGGCATTCTATGTAAATAATTCACTGTGTACCATAAGACTGTTTTTATTTCGATTTTCTCGATGTGTGCTTGTTCTGTCCGTCTGCTCCAGTACAAACTATCCCCTTATACAGCGTCAGTCAATGTCGTTGATGATTCTTTCCAAAAATTGTACATATTTATCAACGGTGGATAACTTTGATAGCCCTCGTGTATCAAAAACCAGGACGGTTTTATTTAATGAATAAAAACACAACAATCTTGTGAATACTCTTGACTGACCCTGTATGCGAGGAGTAGATAAACCATTATTGTACCCCATTGGGGGACCCCACATACGTATCTGAACTTCAAAAGACAGAATATTATTTTAAAGTGAAGAATATTGTGTAAATGTAAGTACTCTGGAAGTTTTTTTTATTATGAATGTACAAATAATTTTAACTGGTCATGTTATCGAAATATGTCTGTATTTATAAATCCGTGCAGCCAGTTAATTCTGTTTAATTATAAAATATAAATATTTATCACATATGAGTCGGTTGGTTTATTTATGATAACCTCGTTCCTGGATTTCAGCGACCGCTATTGACCCAGAAAAATAATCAAATTCAAAATAGGTGAATAAAAATTATACTTCATCGATCGTGCAAGTTCATTTTTCACAGCAGAAAGTGAGTGAAATCCATGCTGATTCTTGTCGATGCCAAAATGAGAAAAAGGTAGAGGTATATTTTCCAAGACCGTATATATCACACTATCGTCCTGCAAAAGCTCCTCAAAATTGAGTTCCTCAAGCTTTTAATTTTTCTCCTACAATCATCAAAGTGATTCATTTGAATTCAGTGTCAGGGTTCATATATTTGTGTCGAAATGAGAAAAAGGCTTATACAACTTCAGTATTACTAGTTTTCTTCGGGTTTGCCTTAACAATTTTGATTAAACAACTATCAAGGATTTCCCCAAAGTTTATGACTCCTGACAATTGTAAAATCGATCGGCTAAAGCCTCTCAAAAGTATAGAGTGAGTTCAAAGGTGTGGTTTTCAATTAATTCTGTACCTAAGCATGAATCAGATTGAGTATCTGATGTTGAAATCATTTTTCGCAAATCACTAGGAAATTTTGAAATTCCAGACAAAATCTGTTGAAGAAAAAGGCAAGAATGATATTTCATTACTGTAAGGAATTGTAGTTTGTACAACAAGAGTGGATATGATGGCCATATCACACGATGCCAAAGGTTGAGCACGATACAGTAGTACCCGGAAAGTTGCAATATTGCATCGTTGAAAAAAAGTACAAAAAAATCGGTTTTGGTGAAACATGAACCAATGACAGTAAAGTGGACCGTCACAGAAGGTGTGCCCCTTAACCAACGAGGCCATTTGGACTGTACCAATTCAGTGAATTATTTATTCATTTATATGATGCACAATGCAATAGCTGAATATATATATATATATATATATATATATATATATATATATATAAAATGTAAAATTCAAAAAATATAAGTACTTACATCTTTGTTGAGAATGTTTACATATATGTTGTATTCGAGAAATAAACTCCTCAATTATCGTTTCGAATAAAACAGGAAGTACAATTTTAGTTTTATAGAACCATAACTGATCGAAAAAACTAAAATTGTACTTCCTGTTTTATCCGAAACGATAATTAAGAAATTTATTTCTCAAATACAACATATATGTAAACATTCTCAACAAGGATGTAAGTACTTATATTTTTTGAATTTTACATTTTATATGACATTTTATATTGTAGTCTTCTTGATGATGGAATAAAGAATTCCGAAAGCTTGGAAAAACTTTTAAGAGTCTTTTTTTACAACGCTGCAGACCCTACTATAGTTATACTCTTAACTAGTCAGCGACTATTCCCCCTTTATATATATATATATATATATATATATATATATATATATACTGTGATTATTGCTTCGTCTCATTCTGTAAAAGGCTTCAGCTCTTGAATTGTGCATCATATAGTAATCACGACATATTCTATAAATAGGGGAGTGAAGAAGTAGATTAATATGTGCAAGCGAGTATGGGCAATCAACTTGTGACTATAGAATCTTGTGCGAAAATGCAATACCTAAATATGTCCAACGGTTATCGAGAGAATTGACTTGAAATCTAGAAAGTAGAAGATCATGAGGTACCCTCCACTCCGGATAGATACCTTCACATTTGAAACAAACGTATTTGAGGAAACGCCTTTGAATTTTGTCTAGACTCTCAAAATATATGACATGTCCAGGATTCCAGACAACGCTGCCATATTCGAACTTCGATCTCACAAATGCATTGAAGAGTAGTGAATGCGTTTTTATTCCAGACAATCATTTGGAGTTTCTGATGATGAAACCATGTGTTTTGAAACCTCTTGAAACAATAGAGTTTACGTGAGGCGAAAATGTAAATTTCGTATCGAAAATGACATCAAGATCTTTGAATTCTTCCATTCTTGATAGAACTTGACCATTTATATGGTATAATTTGCTTGAGTCACTAAATTGCACTTTGTAATGTTCAGAGGTAATATAATATAATATAATTTCCGAGTCTATTCCCTGGCAAATGTGATTTATAAATAAAATAAATAGTAAGGGTCCTAAGACAGATCCGTGGGGATTGGTAGAGAGCCGTTAATAGATTCATCATTAGAATCACTCATTTCTGTGAATTAAATCTGCTACAGAAAACACTGATACACTGATAATTACAATGAAATTGATGATAGATTGACAGTAACAGAGTTTTAGAATTCACAAAGGATGCCGTTCGTTGTTCTTATTTCAAATTCATAGACTTGAAATTAAAGGAACTTGAGAACTATTTGAATTTCATTCAAAGATTGCATGTTGAAAAATAAGGATTTCAATGTTTACAAGGAATAAAGAAAGCTAGTTTCAAGAAGAATATAATTAAATTCAACAAACGTAGGTGCCTATAACTAAAGGTGGATTCATGCAGCTTCAATTATCAAGGAACAATTAGCAAGTAGTAATAATTATCAATAATGAGTTGAACTGCCTAATTATTCACTGTAGATCATTCATGCAACCAAATTATCAACTATCAATTAACGAGTGAGAGTTGGCCAGCTTTTAACTCTCTTACTTTAATTGTAAAATATGAGTCTCTTATGTGCAAGTTATGACGGATTATATGATCATAAAGAAATTTTTCTTCAGATAATTTGTTTTTCGCGATTGTTTTTCTGTTCATGGAATTTGAGCGAGTTGAAATTGAAACTGTAGAAGCGATTGTCGTGGACTTTCTTAGGAAAACAATGATATCTCAATCTTCAATTCTCCAAAACGAAGCTAGGTTTTATAAAAATGAGCCCCCGAAAGGGTTCTTTATCTTGATAAAAAACCCGACCGCGGTCGGGTTTTCAAATTATCAACATTCAAGTCATTGCAAGCAAAATCGAGAATCAGGAATGCAGCACACATTCTACCGATAAACGGTCACCGGATCCCCCATAAAAATGCTACTCAAAAGTTTATGTGAGGTTGAAATGGATCCCCCTTCACAAGCTTGTTAAATTGAGGGTCATGAATGCCTTTTTTTTGATTATTTTCTACTTGATAATTTGTTAATCGCTACTTGTTCATTGTTACGTGATAATTGAAGCTGCATGAATCGACTTTGAAATTGGATTTATACAAGTTCAATTAACTATTATAGCAAATCTGACTGGTGTATGAAATATTTCTCACCAATCAGCACCCTAACTTTGCTATAATTGTTAATCGTTACTAGACGATTGAACTATTGGAATGAACCCAATTTGTTGAGTTGCACCATGAGGTATTGGAAAAATCCCATAATTGCAAATGAGAAGCTTAGAGGAAACCATCCTGCTTTGATCCATGCCCAAAATGTCAATCTGGAAAAAAAACAAGAAGTAATTGATGATATTCTAGAGAAATTATGTCTACTGCATAGATGAGAAACATTTTTCATAATGCTCACTAAACCAGTTCGCTGATGTCAATCAAGCATATCACCGTTGACGTCAGTGATTTCTGGCCATTAAAAAAGGTATCTATCTGGAATTTTTCCATGTTCCAGATATCAACCAGAAAACAACTAGTTTCCTGTCAAATACCAAGTCGGGTATTGATTTATCGTTGGCATAAATCAATGTACGGCGCGGCACCAGTCAGAGAAGTAGTCGGTCGATTGTTAATGAGAGATTGTGCATATTGTGTATTTCTCGAAAGGTTTCTTCGATATATTCAATAACATATATCTTACTCGTAATTCTTTGAGGGTTCAGTAAAGGGCACCGTTTCGATCAATCCTGCCTCAGAAATGAAAACGTTGCTGAGAAGTCTGTCGTTGACGTCAGTTTTCATGTGTTCTATTTTATGGACGATGTCTTCTCCTTTCAGGACCTGAAAAAACAACAAGACATGTAATGGAAGTAAAATTCTTTTAGCGGCAGGAAATAGAGGACTTTTTCCTGATTACATCGTGTATACAGTATATTACATTACTAGTGCGGAAAGTGAAATTTTCCACACGAGTGTGAAAATCACTTCCGCAAAAGTAATCTACACTATTTTTCCTACGACCACCTATTTTATTAAACAATATGTAAATATCAGATCGTGTATAGGGGTTATATACGCTACAATGTGAATTCACCTTTACAGCAACCTGACAGCTGACAGTCCCTAGAGGGGTACTTGCAATTCACTATTGATGAATATAGATTCAATGCTCCAATGAAATGATTGTTGTAACAAAGACACAAAAAACAAAAAATGTTTATAATATAATTGTTGAGTAGACATTATGGTTGTGTGAACTGTGAATACTCAATTAGTATATTGAGTTGCCGAACTAATCTCAAGTATTTTTGTGTCAGTCTATGTTTGAATTAAAGACATTACAACTAAAGGACTGGCCTAAGATAGAGGGGACTGCAAAGTGAGGAAGATAGAATACTTCAAGTATAACCTCTAAGCGAATTCCTTCCTCAATGTAGCAGATAAATAGGGGTTGGGAAGGATAGACTAATTCAAGTATAAAATTATCATTCTGTGGGAAGTGATTCATTCCTGTCGTGAGATCAGCTAGTTAACCGAGACGCAAAGCATCGAGGTTAGGTATTATCTCGAGACAGGAATGAAACTTCCTACCGAGGTTTGTATACTATTTTATTTACAACCATCATATTTCGATTAACATTAATAAATCTCTGTTTCGTTCTGAACAAATCTAAAATATTACACTTAACGACAAATTACCAAGAACGCGGGTTTCTCAAAATAATCAAGTAGATATATATTGTTACCGTGACTACGGGGTATACAATTGTCACCAATATAAATAAATTTCAGATAAAGTCAATAAATGACGGATAGAGTCTAGAATAAATGAAATGAGGGCGAGAAATGAGGGAGGGAAGTAGAGGTACAGCTTGTCCAATCCATCTTGGCACAGAACTGAAAACACACAAATACACCCAGCAATCTCTGTGAAGAATACTAAGATAAAAAACACCAATTATATGTGTTCACTGTATTGAAATTTATACCTAGAAGGTGTTTTTTCTTTCGTCATGGTCTACACTACCACTGTGGAACTGAAAAAGTATCTGAGTTTGTGCCAAGATGGATTGGATAAGCTGTACCTATGTAATGTGACACTTCCCAACCTTCAATGACGTAAGTAATGACAGCAATACATATATGGTTGTAAATGAAGTTATTTTTCTCACCTTTCCGAAAACCACGTTTTTTCCATCCAGCCACGGAGTCGCCATTGTTGTTATGAAAAACTGGCAGCCGTTTGTGTTCGGACCTAAAACATAAATATACATATTGTTCGGCAATGTTTCTGTAGGCCATATGACAATTGACCCTGACAACATGCAAAAATCTTCTACTTTCCTGGATCATACCGTGCCTGACATTGAATAACATCTACTTGTTTACTCGGAAGAAGAAGAGGTAGGGAAAGCACCCTGCCGTCCTCCTCGAACAGTTTAATCCAATTAGTATTTTTTCGAATGATTGTGGACAACAGCACAAAAATCTAGGAAAGAATTCAAGTTTCTTCCCCGAGAATTTTTTTCCTCATTATTGAACTGCAGGAATCGGATTGATATAAAAGTCTAAGAGCACCCTCCGTAGCAGACCTATTAGCCAAGAAAGTAGTAATATTGGTTATTTGCCTCAGTATTTTTTAGACTTATTGGAGAGAGTTGGTGATATAGAGTATGTGAATTGCTATTTAAACTGAGAATATGCTCGAGTAACTGAAATGTTCGGAGTAAACAAACACGGGACATGTCCTGTGATGTCTTTAAAAGCGCGCTACATGGTGGCGTTAGAACGGATCAAAATTCAGTGTTTCACATTTTACTTTGAATGAAAATTCGAATATTTCCATGAAGATTCATATATTTTACACGCTATAGAGATGAAAATGCTTCATCTAATGCATAACAAAAATCATCCATATTCCCTATAGTTATTCAACTCAAGTGCCCGAACAACATCCTTACCGTTATTTGCCATCACCAACAATCCAGGAGAGTCATGTTTGATTGTGAAGTTCTCATCATTGAAGTATTCCCCGTAGATACTTATTGATCCGGATCCATCGTTGTAAACAATATCACCCCCTACAATATAGTTCAGATGATTTGAAGCAGAAGAGTTTCATGAAATAATCCAACATCCAAATTTTTCGAACTTCAACCATGAATTGTGCTCAATAAAAATTTATAATAATTTTATTCATATTCCGAAATTTCAAAATAATATATAATAACTATTTAGCACCAGTTTGACAATACTTTCAAATTGTTTGAAACTGTTCACCATAGGGTGAAATGCTCATCTTGAAATCCCAATTGGAACTTGAAATTTTGTTTCATCAGGATAATAACGAAAATGTATGAAACATACTCTTTAAAAGTATACAGTTTGTCCCAATTGAAGCAAATTCTGGGTTTCACATGAACTACCCCAGTTCATTTGCAGATTAGGTTTTATCCATTCGAAGGGAGACTGTGAAGAATTGTTTAAAAAATATGTCATTGCCGCCAGGTCTAAGTGGAATTATCCTTTCCTATTGATATATTTTCCTCAATTTTTATTATTTATGTTTCCAGTATGGAGGAATTCTTGAAAATATATTTCTTTCAACCTTCTTTTTCTCATAATGTGAAAATAGTAGGCTTTTTCAGGATATTGCTTGGTTACCATGGTTATTATAGCGAAATGTAAAAATATCCGCTTACTGGTAATTTTTAGGTATTTGTAGTAACTCTTTCCTAAGACCCATATCATTTTAAATTTGGTTTATCAACGAACAGTCACTTATTATGCGGAATATCTTGGAACACGCTTTCCACATTCATGAAAAATTCGATGTTGGATGCATATTTTAGACAATATTCACAAAATAAGTGACAATAAAACCTTTTTTTTTATAGAAAAAATGACCTTTTTTCCAAGAGCTGTATCATAGAGCTTGTATAGAGCTCACCTTAGTCTCAAATTATCGCAAACTACGTCTTCTTTGAAAGTATATAGAACTACACAGGTCAGGTTCTTCCTTCACGGAGATTTTGAGCAAAAACGGAAAAAAGTCACGAAATTTCATGGTTTTTTCGGTATACTTCCGCTCGCAGAGCACTTAGGAAATTGCAAATCTGGTTTTTTAATATTGGTTTGGATCCAAACAACATTATGTAAAAAAATCAGAATGACCCGACCTTTAGCAAGCACAGATGTATACCTTGATTGGATTATGATATTTATATCCGATTGACAACTGCAAGCTTGTTAATAATGGAAACGGAGTGGAATATGATGAAACAAAGAACGAAATATCTTTTAATATACGTGTTGATGATAATAATACTAATAATTAAGTAAAATGTGATTCTTTCAAGATTGTATTTTTAATATTGCACTGAAGGAATAAATAATTTCATTATTTCACTAGTGGATAAAGTGATTCATATGTGTGGATAAAACCTCAATGTTGTGATAGTTCTGTGATGAACAATGAGGTTGGAACTTTTGGTGTAAAGGTTTGCTGTTAGAGTAATAGATCTACAAAAAGTTTCTGATAGTTCTGTATTTTTTGACCAAACATAATTCACTCACCCTGGATCATGACTCTGGATATCGCTGTGTGGAACCTTGTTCCAACGTATGTCCGTCCCTTGATACCATTCAAAGCTATCATTCTGAAGTTGTCGCATGTCTTTGGAGCAACCTCCCCAAACAGCCCCAGAATAATTCTCCCCATCATTTGATTGTCTTTCTTGATATCGAAGTAAATCCGTTCCGTTACTGTATACTCTGTACACTGGAAAATGGAATGTGTGAATTATTCGAAAACGATGGGTGTGAATTTTTCATTATCCAGAAAGAAGGAAAGTTTGTGGGTTATTTGGGATAGCTAGAGGCCGGAGATTTTTTGTCATAACTTTTCTGTGAAATTTTGAGTAAGTTCTTTATGATTCTTTTTCTGTAAATCGAGGTAAAACGATTATGGAACTTCTATAAAAATGGTAACATCAAATCATTTGGCTCATTTTCAAAAATGAAAAAATAATCCAAAACAGCTACTCTCTTGTCTTTATAGCTCTAATCTTCCTTTATTTTTTTTGAAGTGAACAACAATCTTTGAGTTACCCAGTACATGAATAATTGAGACGTATTTTTCAAATTATAGGTATAGGTATCAATGATATAATATTTACGATAATTGAAAATAATAATTAGGAATTCAAGGGTTGAATTTTTGATCTCGTTCCATAATATACTGAGTAAGGTAAACGATCTGCATTTTGTTAGGATTTTTCCTAAAACACATTGGACAAGCGACCAACCAAATTGACCAGTTATTAATCAGTCAAGATGTTTTTTTTCCTTCCGTAGATGGCTTGAGAATGTCGAATTCAGTACCGAACTCAACAAGAAGATTTACAGACAGGTTAGGAACAAAACTTTTCAACTACGAAGTTGATAACACCAAATAAATATTAGAGTTAGTCAAGAGTGAGATAGTTCAACTCACCAATGAATTTATATTAACAGAATTTGTCAGTAGGCGACGAGGCAAAAATAATAATATGTTCAATGATTCTTGGGCATTCGATATTTTTCAATGAAAATATGATATATGGTTTCAGATGGCCATTGAGTATTGCTTTCATTCGATCCATCAACAGGACCATAATACAAAAAATACCCTTCCTGATGGTGAACAAATTTTGCTGAAACTTTCAATAATGTGGGGGAAAATTACATTTTCATAGTATGAAATAATTGATATATATATATATATATATATATATATATATATATATATATATATATATATATATATATATATATATACATATATATATAGAGAGAGAGAGAGAGAGAGATGGGGGGGTAGCTCTAAGAGCGAATGATTTTGAGGATGCAGTCAATACATAAACATTGGGCGAATGTTTAAAGGAAACTGTCATTTGGATGAGCTTTCGGAAATATTTATTTCCTTTATAAAGACAATAACTTGAGATTTTTTAAAAAAGTCAACATCCATATATCACACATGAAGAGCAATTCTTCAATGAATGTCAATTATAATAAATTTGAAATAATTTAAAACTGTTCATGAACATTAGGATAAAAATGAAAAATGTTAAAAACCTGTGAACAGTTTTTAATTGTTTCCAATTTATTATAATTGACGTTCAATGAAGAATTGCTCTTCATGTGTGATATACGGTTGCTGACTTTTTTTCAAAATCTCAAGTGTCTTGATAAAGGAAATAAACATTTCCGAAAGCTCGACCAAATGACAAACAGTTTTCTTTAAAACTGCCCAATTTTCATGAATTGACTGCATCCTCAAGATCATTCGCTCTTTTTCCTATCTCTATCTATCTATATATATATATATATATACATATATATTTATATATATTTATATATATATATATAGAATAAAATATAATAATACAGTTTGAAATTTCGTATTTTGCTGTATCCTTCTGTATAAACGTTATTGTTGACAAATTTATTGAAATAATGAGTAATTAAGAGATAGAGTCTATATCGGACCAAAAAAGACTTTTACAGGTAATTCTTATACTACCTTAGATCGATTCAAATGACTAACTACAGTCTTTGGATTTAGTGTCAGTTTTCTTCTCCTCAAGATGTTTACTTTGTAAACGAAACGAGCGTCGAGTGTAAATAATATGAGCTTGGTGTTTGATAATTGATCTCTACAAAAGTTTAACATCTATTAGGACACTGAAATAGATAAATCGCAAGTTTTATGGTCTTGAGGGCCGTGTCCTGGAATTTTGAGTCCCGGAGCTTTCAGCTGCATCTGCGGCAGCCATCTTGAGCGGCGTGGTTCTAGTTCAACTCTGACTCATAGAGCACGATTACCTCAGAATGTGACAGATTCCCATATAATTGAAACAAATGCAGCCACATTTTGAGAGAAAATTCATATCCCTTCGCTTTCTGGTTCTGCTCACAGCACTGACTATTTTCTCTTCTGCTTTGTGCCTCATAATAGGGGAGCCCAAGCAGGGATTCCGGGATTTACTAAAGCGCGGCAGATTAATGTACAGGGGGATACCTTGTACCCAGTTAAGTACTTCCACCATATATGAGCCCTATATATATATGGCCGCCCTTCAAGGATAAAGGATTAGTAAAAAAAATCGATCATCTGAAATTCTCGAGCGCGTCAGATTAAGGTTGAAGGGAATAATTCAAGAATTACAAAAAAAATCTAACGATTTCCACAAGCCGGATAATAAAAATTATAAATAAAGTTTGATGCGCGCAGCTACGTGATGCCTATTTCCCTCTCCACGTTTTTATTTCTCTCTCACTCATTCTCTATGTATTGCTCTCTCACTCCGTCCCCACTCTGGTTGCTGTTGCCATGATGCCATGACAGTTGATCACACAGATTCGTTCGTGGCATGATATTGTTTACAACGAATATCCAACGTTTTAAAATTTTCAAAATTCAATAGCATATAATTATTTTCTCTTATAAGTACAAGTATCCTACGAAAAAAACACATACACTTTTTTCATTCGCATGCTTTTCCTGAGATTTTCAATCACTTAAGTTCAATGATTTGAAAAAAATTCAAATTGGCAGAATAGACGAATCCCTCCACATAATCGTCAGATTATGAGACTGCAACGTCTAGGGCGTAAAGATGAACCATATATATCTTAAGCTGACGCGCTTGTGTATTTCAAAATGACGATTTTTTTTTCACATTCTAATAAAGGCTGTGAATCTGCGGCTTATGTAAGAGCTTTTGTATAGGTTCACTTAACATCCCCTCAGAAAATCTGACGCGCTCGAGATTTTTTTTTTCATTTTCAACCCTTACGTACGACCACCCCTATCATGGAAACAATCAGATTAACATACTTACATTTTTAAAAATATGTAGGACATAGATGATATCAATATCTGACGCGCTCGAGTATGTCCATGCAACAGTTTTTTTTACATTTTTGAAAGTCTATAGCCGCTCCCCCCACCGATGAAAGGGTATACATTATATAACATTTTTTTTCTTTTTACGCAACCCAATAGGTCTCTATGACGCTCGAGTAAATCCCGGTTTAGCATCGTGGGCTCCTCTACTATCATAACTACCTACAGATATTCGTTACAACTTACCGTTCAGCGGACAAAAAGGCCGCCCCATTGACTATCGCCGCTAAAAATCGCCTAGTTTTTCTCGCAGCCAACACGTTTGGCATTAGCATTTATATTAGCATCTATTTTTACGTCTAAACACGGGCTGCCATCCGAACATAACTCCGCGATTTGCTTTTGTTTCTCGCGGCAATTAATCTTAATAATTGGAAATGGAATTTATAGCGCCGCCTCGCCATAAAACTGGCAATATAACTCGCATGCAAATTCGTTTTACTCACCTCGACGCACCAAGCCATCAAAAGTATCGCAAGAAGTTTCAAGTTATTCGAATACATTTTTCGCGTCTGGCGTTTAACTGCGATCTGGTGCTTGTATTATTTTTCGCATCGATTTTCCCAGGATGCTAATCCGATTAGAGGTGCGTCAGGTTGGATATTGATGAGCTGGAAAGGTTTAATTGGTCCCTGATGATGGGAACAAGCGTACAGACCCTAGTGCGTCAACTGATATGCTTTTGTTCAGCCAAATCCCTTCGATCGAAACATCTGAGAAATGAAAGCGAGAGCTTACATTCTTCAACGGTAGATGGAGATACAGATGCGGTTTCCCAAAGCTAATATTCCAATCAGGCGGCAGCTCACGAGTGAAGGCAGCCTTATAGCATTTGTTTATAGAGATATTGGGAAGTTCATAATTTTATGCGACGTCTGGCGGAAATATAACGCACTGCTATAATTTCACAAACAAACGGCTTCCATTTTATGTGTGTGAATTTATTGAGTTTTAGGTGTTGATTTAGGAAATCTCATCTGAAGTTGTAATTTTTTTTGATTAATAATAACAAATAATCATGGTTGCAGATCGCTCAGTGAGCTGTATAAAGTGTTTGGTGCCAAGTTGCCGCAACTCTAGGAACCGAAATCCAAAGTTGTTTTTCCACACGTTTCCAAAGAGAAATACATCTTTGGTGGGAAACATTACGGAAAGTGGATTGAAAGAGAAAATAAACAGGTACAAGGCTTGGAAAATTGAACTGAAACTGCATGAATCACCACCTAGAGCGGCTTCAGTGTGTTACTTGCATTTCAAGAGAGATGATTTCTTGTTACCTGGTGAGTCTGTTTGTCTATTTTTAGGCGAAGTTATGGCGCATTTCATCATCCATGTAATAAAAGCCTCTTTGGTTCACTAACACTACACTAAAACTAAAAAATGTCCTGGAACAAATATCATTAGATTTTAAAACACAATGCATCTATGTTCACCTCCAATGAATGGTATTGGGCGGATATTCAAAGCATACCCAGATAGCACACATTTTCCTCAGGATATCCCAATTCCATCATTCATTTTTACCTAGGGAGGTCTCAGAAATCATCCCCTAAATGTCCGTAGGATATCATAATAGTGCCCATGTAGCACCGCAGAACATCCTGGCTTACTGATCCCCACCCTATCCCGAGGACGATGCCAGTCACTCCACAGGATATAAGTAGGTGATATCCACCTAAGATCCCGAGGATATCCCAATCTCATCATAGTTGACTATTGTAGGACCTCCCGAGAAACATTACGGTGCAACGTCCTCAGGATTTCCCCGTGTATTCCGTGTGTAGTGTGAAAAAAATAGAAGTGAAAATATCCCCATCCTGTCCTCGACGTAGCCTGAGTTTGTCATAGGACTACATTATCTCTCTCTAGGGTGACAAGGTCCGCTTTATATCCTTCTGACGTATACAGGATCTCCTGGAAACATCATAATTTGATCCCCAACATATCCCAGATAGTCCCCGTTTCATACTGGTGATTTGTGCGGGACATCTTGGGGACGTCCTAGGAACTAGGAATTTGGTAACATTTCCGCTTCCTAGTGACATAATTGGGACTCCCACCGGTATCCTACGGACGATTTAACGTTATCCCCTTTTGGTCCCAATAGGTCATTGTGCTATCTGGAATCATGAACACAGTTATATTAACCTTCACGAGAAAAATTTCGTACAATGAAAATATAGCAAAAAAAACACCAAAATCTTGTCTAGCGGGGGCAACTGCGATGACTGGATTTCAGTTTGGCGCGTTATTTCACAAATAAAAACAAGGTAACTATTTCAAAATGATTGATATAGTTTAACCACCACCAGCGCCCTCATCGGTCGACATTCTTCCCTATAGTTAGTCGATGCCTGCCCCCAGATTCTATTTCACGGATTCGATTGTCGAGTAGCTCAGACTGTGACTGAGATATGCGCTGTACCGAAATTACACGCATATTCTAAACAATTCGATAATCGAATTCGTGAAATAGAATCTGGGCTCTTGATTAAAAACGATATGAAGCGGTTTCGTTACGACATCTACACTATAATGTCGATATTTCTGTTTACTTGACAATGTACGACGAAGTTTCCTACTCTGAAGGAAAAAATAGATGCAAGAGGTCTGTCAGTTCGACTGGACTGTTGATAGAAACATAATGGTGCTTTAAAATAGAGTTCAAAACACTTATGATCTACGACATTGACAAAAAATTCCACTTCTCTTCCTGAATTTATTGCCTCCCTTTGGTATTCTAGTAATGAAGAAAGTATGTGATTCAGGCTACGACGTTCATAAGAAAAATGAAAGAAACGACATTAATTGGAAACGAAATCACTAGTGCCATCTAGCTGTAGTATCCAACCCTTCAAACGATATTTCTATATGGTTGACTATCTAATATATAAAATTTCCATGTCACAATGTTAGTTACCGTACTCCTCCGAAACAGCTTTACCGATTTTTACCAAATTTCATATGCGTATTCAGTAGGTCTGAGAATCGGCTACTATCTATTTTCCATACCCCTAAGTGATAAGGGTTGTTCACCCTTAATTTTTTTTTGACGGAATTTTTTGTTTTTATTTTTTTATAATGTGGCATTAAAAAATACATACAACCCTGAATTTTTACTTTTCTATCACCAACTCCTATTTTTTTATGCCCATTTTAGTAATTTAATCATTTTTCATCCCGCTCGATAACTGATCAATTATAGTGTTTTTAACTGTACTTCGATTAAAATTCTAAAATTTTTTTAAAGAAAATAAACATTTACTTTTATTATTAAAGTTTAATCCTGATATATGCTTAGTGTTACCAATCTTAGATTCTTAAAATTTGCCGCGCCTTTACTGGTGAACAACGTGATGCCTTGGTCTAATCTACTTCAAATTTCACATTGGAATCCTTTCACAAAATTGATGGAAGACATGTTTCGTATTTTATTGAAATTCATCGTCTAACGGAGTTGAAAAGGAGTAGAAAATTATTTTAGGGGTTAATCAAGGCACAGCCTAAACCACTGATTGTATAGTTCTGAAACTTGGAGGGTGTCTTCTTGGTGTGACGTAGGTATCCGATAAGAATTATTTTCCAGAAATTCCACTTCTAAGAGGGTGAAATGCGGGTTCAAAGTTTATATGAGACAACGTGATTCATAGGTCCATTCTATTTCAAATTTTGCATAAAAATTCTTCAACAGAAAAGTTGGAAGTCCTATTTCGTATTTTATTGAAATAAATCGCCTAACGGGGTAGAAAGTTATTTTAGGGGTTAATCAACGCACGGCCTATACCACCACTGATCGTAGAGGGTGTATCCTTTATATGGAAAGTTTTCCCAAAATCCAAGCCTGAGGGGGTGAAAAACGGGATCATAGTTTGTATGAGACAACGTGCTTCAATTTACTTCGAAGTGTGCAAAAATATTCAAGTTTTCCCAAAATCCAAGCCTGAGGGGGTGAAAAACGGGATCATAGTTTGTATGGGACAACGTGCTTCAATTTACTTCGAAGTGTGCAAAAATATTCAAGTTTTCCCAAAATCCAAGCCTGAGGGGGTGAAAAACGGGATCATAGTTTGTATGGGACAACGTGCTTCAATTTACTTCGAAGTGTGCAAAAATATTCTTCAACAGATTTGATGGAAGACATATGTTCCATATTCTATTGAAATCATTTTCGACTTCTTTCAAAAGCTCTTTCGAGTGCGCCTAGAACTCAGAGCTGTTATGAACCCAATAAAACTGAGTACTAAGAACTACACAATATAATAGCATCACAAAAATGATTAACCCCCAACGAAGTGGGCACGGGTCAGCTAGTATCTCTATAAAAAATGCTTATAGAAAGCTAGCCCCCTGCAGATAAGTTTGACAATTCGATTTAAAGTATCTGAAACTTTAATGCGTTTGGAAGTGCCAATGAATTCAATTCAATATTCTAAATATTGTTTTCAGTTTTGTTCTCGTTCCATTTCACGTTGTTCTTGTTTCTATTCCTTTCTACGTTTTTATTGCGCAGTTGCTATTGTTGAGCGGATTTTTTACCTCCATCAATTATTCATATGATGAAGCATTTTTGCATTATTTCTGTTGATAGTGCAGAAAATAATGTCCATCACCATAATATAATTAAAGTAGCTACCACTGTTGAATGATTTCTTACAGTTGGAAAATTTATAATTTTTCAAACAAATATTCAAAGAAAAAAGAAGATAGTTTCATGAATCTGTAATATTAATAATAATATTGTCCATGAACGTTCTGCATAGTATAAAAATAAACGATTTAGTTGAGATTCAAATTGATGCTAAATTGGGAAAATACGTAAAAGGATTTAAAAACTTTCAGAAATCATATGACATACTATGAACATAATGAACATAACCTATAACCCACAATCGGAAGCGGTGAAAAAATGTTACCTCATCTTGCCTCTGTTGGTGATCTCTAAAAGTAGTCCTTTCGATTGAATTTGTTAAAAATCCAGATGGAAAGTTATCACTTACTCTATATTGAAAAGGCAGAAAACATAGAGTATAACTACCTGCTGGTGATTATTTTTCGTCTCATCTCCACACTTATGTGGCTGTACCTGAAGGAAGTGTACTTGGCCCCCTTTTATTCAGTTTATACTGGGACGATATAAATCTCTATTTTAAATGTGAATTTATCAACCTGTTCACCTATGATACTCTTTTAGCCTACACACAATCAGAAAACACAATCTGAAAAATTAAATCAGTGTTTGAAGGAGTAGAATAATATATACAATCAATAAACTCAAATTGAATATATCCAAAACTGAAGCCATGGTAATTAGAAGTAAACACAAGTGTGGTAAAATGAGTGTGAATGCAATTATGCTAGAAAATCGAAGTCTTGAGGAAGTAACAGCTTTAAAACATCCAGCATTTCAATGAGGTAACTGCCTAAGTTATATAGAAATAGCTAATAACTCAACAAAATCACTCTGGTTGCGAGGAAGAAAACAGGGAATATATATGTGCTGAGAGGATAGTGATCGAATTTGAAATATGAACATAAATTGAATATTCGGTACGAAGGAAAACCATGGTTAATAATATAACATCATGCAACGATCATGTTGGAACCATTACATGAGAGTTGCATACGCTATTTTTTCTTCACTTGAGGAATAATGAAGAACTATAAAAACTATATTTATATTCGTATTGAACATAATAGCTGTAATTACTCATATCTCTTTGAAAAACTATACAAAATTGTAATTAATGTTATGGCCCCACTGATCTACTGATTTTATTCTGAACCGTATTTTCAATGTAGATGATTTCAGCCACTGAATTGGATTCCCAATTGATCACAAATCTGTATCTTTAATTATTATGAAAAATCTGTAAATCATATTGGATCTCATTATGAAACGGATTATGTGTATAATCAAATCAAATCACTTTATTAATCCTGTGGAACTCACAAAGTTATCGGACAGGTCAAATAGCATTTTCTACATACATGAAATGAAGTAAACTTGAAGTAAAATTAAAACCAAACATAGAGAATGTGAAGGATTGTCATAGAAAAATTGATCTTTCATTTCAGTGTGCGTTATATATAGCCATATACCTATGATCATTGTATTTAGATTACATAGTAGGCTCACCTTATGGACTTATCATTGGAGGACGATGGAGGCGAAATGTAGTTGGCAGCACCGTCGAATGGATGCAGACGTTTATTAAGGTTGAAAATCGCTTGTTTTCGTTACACCCGACAGACTGGATTGTAACAGGACCGGCATCGGCTATTTCGTAGCTTTACCGTACCTTTCACTTGGATTATATTCATATATTTGTTGTGTTTAATATCATTATTGTTCACAATTTACGAATAGTTGATATTTTTATGAAGTTTATTCACTTGGTTTTATTTATCAGAGAGCTACAGTATTGATTGACACCAATTTTCGGGTGTAGCTGAATTGCAGGTCAGCAAATGATCCCCGAATTATTTTTAAATTGAACAGAGGTGAAAAAAACTTTTGATGGCAAATCAACCTTATTGTAGGTTGTATTATACAGAGGTGAAACTCCACAAAATCTATTTTTGTTTCAAATATCCGAGAGAACGGGGGTGATTGGTTTGATTTTTGTAACAAAAAATTAATACATAAGGTCTAGTTTCTGTAAGAATTTTTGCCGACTGCAAGTTTGTTGTTTGAATTCCGAGAGAACAACGTTAATTCTTCATTAAAAGCTTCCGTCCATGGTATAATATTACCAATAAATGCCTATACTTCAAACAATCAAAAACTGAACATAAACTTCTTTGACATCCCAACCCACTGGAATGGTAATCTACCAAAGAGTAGAAAAATCACCTCCATTTGCTCAGAGCTCAAAATAAATGACCTCAGGTAGAATTGTTCGATACACCTCAGGTCACGTGATCAAAAATCCTGATCCGAGATGTGATTGAAAAACTGAACTACAACGTTTGTGTTCGGTATGTACTGATCTGTTAGGACTTCTGTTCGCTTACACCATAACGTCTTTGACAACTGTTGTTTATGACAGTTTAAGGTGAAACACGATTAAATTTAATTTGAATAAACACAGTGTTCATAGTACATTCGCTTGAAAAAGATACAGTGTATCGAAACATGTCGCGAAGACATTATACATTATGTGGAAATTTAATCGTGTTTCACCTTATAGTCTCACAACTATGGTTTCCTTCAAAGTAACCGCCACCTCAATAAAAAATATAACTGTTTTTTATGCATTACTTACATTCCAATATTCAACTACATATAATATGGATCTATTTACTCTAAATTATTACTCAAATGGCCGACTTGGTGAAAATACATAAAAATTTCATTGAAAATCAATTGTGTGATTTCCATTAGACAGTTTGCCAAACCGCTACACGTGTTTCTTTATAGAATAGCTTCTGTAGGCCTGAAAAAGCTATTGTGTAGTAAAGCACGTGTAGCGGTTTGACAAACTGTCTAGTGGAAATCACACAATAAAGTGTTTTTTTGATAACGTCAATTATATTATTAGTTTTGTCTAAATCACTGAATTATTCAGGTCACTTCAATGTTACGAATATGATTACACTATTTCAAGCGAAGAGTACTCATAGTTTATTAGTCAACTTTTTTGAATTAATTTGCTTACAATTTTTTCAATACGGGCCTGTCTCGACTCCACGTGCCGGTCAAAAAGATCGCTGTAGCGATGATATTTCTATCCAACGGTAAATACATTAGCGTTAGCCTACTAGGTAGTCTATATACAATGCTATGATGCATAATTTTTTGTACAACTCACTCCTCAGATAATGATAGTGACAAGCTCTGAGAATATAGTAAAACTTTCTTTTAAAACTTATGTTGAATCTCAGTTCAAAACATTACCGAAATATAAAAAATAATCATTGAATTTAGTACTCGTTTCGCCATCTTCCTGTGAAGTTACCAAATTGAGTGGTCTCTGTGAATTTCCCAATTTACAGTAACCTATCATGTGTGATGGATGATCTTTCTCTATATGCATCTTTGCTATTCTTTCATAGATGGCAGGCACTATGCTAACATCAAAAATAATAAAATGAGTAAACAACAGAGAATTATCTACTACTGTATATGGATCAACGACAATATTCCCTAAATTCTCAATTCAATGAAAAGTGTACTCAGGACTCAGATATATTTTGATTTTTTTTCTCGTGTCTTTTGAACTCGTTTTGTAGCCATCTATTCCTCAACTTTAACACCACAATAGTGTCACTAATTTGAGTTTCTTTACAGAAGTCTTTCTTTTACAGACGGAGTTTGTTTTGACCTTGTCAGACTCCAAAACATAAAAACATAAACAGCTGTTTTTTGTTGATATACCAGCACGATTTATATTAAAATGAACGAAGAAATTGACGATAGTGATTTTTACCACCAAGATTTCACAACAGCGTCCCAATGGGAGATTTTCATAGCGCGCATGGAAGAAATCATAAACCAATGGAAAACGGATGATTCTGAAACAGATACCTCTAAAGAAAAAAATGAACCATGGCACATCAGATCCGAAAAATTACCATTTGCAGACGTTGAATTCCGCCTTTTCTCAATCAGGAAACATGTGGATGATCCAGAAGGCGCTGATGACAATGAAGAAGCTGAAAAACGAAAGGAACTTCCTATGGACCCCAAACATGATTTTGAACTGTATGATGAGAGCCTCGATTTTGAACACTCTTGTCTACACACCTGGTACGGGGTGAATGACTATATAGTATTGGCTCCATGTAACAATGTGGATATAATCTCAGAAAGCAAAATAAAAGTCCTGGTGAGTTCTGCTTATGTCGTAGCGAACAACTTGAAGTGTGGCAAACCGATATTTGTACAAGTGAGAGAAAAGTGGCAGAAGTTCTACATGGGCGTGTACGAAAACGAAGAAATCAGGATAAACTTTGAAATGGTACATCTGAAAAACCTCTCGAATTACTATAAATACCTGACAGGACTGCTCGATTTGTTCAAGAAAAAAATAATGACTCCTGTGAACCTAGACAATAACATTTACATCTCCCTGCAACACACATATACACTTCAGGACTTTGGCAGATATTCCTGGAAGCAGGATCTAATGTCTGGTGAAAATTTTGATATCGAATCCGTGTTCATCCTGCCGTTTGGAGTCACAATTGATCCAGTTAGTGCTTTATTACTGAAGACTACCTGGAATCGAATGCCGAACTTTGCTGTCATGGAATATGAATCTTTAACTTACTTCCATGCAGTAGCTGCCCACAAATGGTCTTTCATGGTGAAAATGACCAACGAACCACTATGTTTACTAGGGGATGCTCTCACTGAGTTCCATCAAATTCTCAACAACAATTCAACCATTTACGATATCCTGGGAGATTTCGCTACACAACCCGCAGTAGAAAGTAACCCCCTGGATGTTCTGACAGAGCCTGCTGTTCCAACTATTTCCGCTTTGCTCACAAGGGCTGCTAGACGTTCTCTGTCGAAGAATAAAAGAAGCAACCCCCCAATTAGTGAGACAGTTCTGGTACCCCTTCTTTATTTTTTGTTTCCTGATGCTGATGAGAACTCTAGTTTTCCGTATGAGGTGAAAGAAGATAAAGACGCTGCTGAGGTAAACCCTCCACATGTAAGTACACTCACAAATTTGTGCTTTGAATGATTGAAATATTGGATTCAATTTGGCATCTTGGAATAAACCTGAATAACTCTAAACAGGATACATACCTACAGTGGCGGACCCATGGGGGGGGGGGAGTTTCGGATCCGGACCCCCCCATTGGGAAAATAAGAGATTGTTTTGTTTTTTCAATTTTTATCGGCTCCTAATTTCCAAATTTTGTTAGGGAACGAAAAAATGTCACATGAGCAAGCCAAAAGAATAAAAATAGAATAAATTTTTTTGCTTTAAAATTGAAGAACTTTAATAATTATCATTACATTCCATTGGAAACTAAAGAGCAGGCTACATTCAAACATTAGTAAATTTTTATTTTTTAACAGCCAATTTCATCAATTTATTCAATTCAATAATCCTCCAGTTCCTAAAAAAGTAATTCCGAGAGTAATTCTCAAGAATTGAAAACAGTGCAAACAAGATCTGGACTGAATGTTACCCAAACAAACAAATTTCGCTTGAAATTTTTGGACTCACCGATTGTTCTTTCCTTTTTTTTCTGGTTCAGTCGGTTCAGACGCTGGATCAAGCCGAGTAAAATATGAAAATAGAGTCCTCTTCATGTTGTAGGTTCAAAATAAAATGCTTTTTTTTTAACTATCAAATTGCAATTTTTCTCGATGACACTTTAAAGAAAATTGACACTTGTCAGGCTTATCGAGGAAAAGTTCGAGAAATTTCTGACAGTGCTGCCATTGGATCCTTTTTGGCGCAGTATTTGAAATATATATATGTATATATATATATATATATATATATATATATGTGTTCGGATAGGTTTCCGCGGTCAGTTGTGTGTTGTTGTTGAGTTCGGGTTGAACCGCGTCTGGAGTTTTGTTCTCGACGTTTCGGCTCCGATTTTGGAGCCATTTTCAAGAGGTAAGTGTGACTTCACGCTGAGGTCTCAATCTGCCTACTCCTCAGGTGTTGTCACAGGGGGCAAGGGTTTGTGACTTGACGCCGGGGCCTCAATCTGCCTACTCCCCAGGTCTCGTCACGAGTTCTTTCTAAGGTCTCAATCTGCCTACTCCTTAGATCGAACTGAGGTATCGAGGGATGTTGGGTAGTATTTATAGCAGCGGGTGCTACTAAAGGACCGTCGGATGTCTTGGTGGGGACTGGGCATCTGGAAATTAGGGGTTTCCATGCAGTTGGAAGTCTCTGGCCGTCGTCACGTTTATTTAAGCAGGAAGGTCGCTTCTCGATTTCGATGGCCTCGCGAATTATACGAGCTTGTAGTGTTTTTGCTGTGGCGATGGTCTTAGTGTTCGCAAAGTCTATGTTGTGTCCTGTCTCTTGATGATGTTTGGACAGAGCTGAAGATGGGTCTGATTTTCGGACAGCAAGTTGATGTTCGTATACTCTACTTGTCACACGTCTGTTGGTCTGGCCTACATATGTTCTATGGCAATCAGAACATGGTATTTCATATATACCCTGTGATTCGTTGACAATTTTGTCCTTGGGGGAGCGGAGGAATGTGGAGATTTTATTGCTGGCTGTAAATATCGTTTTTATGTCCTGTTTTTTGAGAATTCGGCTGATTTTGTCAGTAACACCTTTAATGTAGGGAAGAAAAGCTTTGTGGGGAACGTTGTTGTCTGTTGGGTCTCTGGGAATGAAATGAGAAGTTTGATGGCGGCGGATGGATCTGTCAATTTGATGGTCTGTAAATCCATTTTGAAGAAGGGCTGATTTGAGTTGGGCTAGTTCCTGTGGTTTGTTGTGGAGGTCTGTGAGGTTGATGGATCTGTGGATGAGGGAATTCACAACGGAATTGGTTTGTGCCGGATGATGGTGGGAGTTTGCGTTAAGGTATCGGTTTGTGTGTGTTGGTTTCCTGTAGACCGTGTGGGTGAAGGAGTCATTGGTTTTTGTGATGAGGACATCTAAGAATGGAAGGGAGTTATTGCTTTCGATTTCCATTGTGAACTTTATATTTGGGTGGAGGTCGTTAAGGTGATCAAGGAAATTATGGAGAGTTTCGGAGCCGTGAGGCCATATGACGAAAACGTCATGTCCAGTACATACATACTTCCTATTCCAAGGTACCTTTTACAAACAAGTGAAAGGCGCCCCCATGGGTTCTCCCCTCTCACCAGTCCTTGCAAACCTTTTCATGGAAGACTTCGAAACTAAAGCCATTGACACGTTCGACCACAAACCCTCTTGCTGGTTCAGATACGTAGATGACGTTTTCGTCATATGGCCTCACGGCTCCGAAACTCTCCATAATTTCCTTGATCACCTTAACGACCTCCACCCAAATATAAAGTTCACAATGGAAATCGAAAGCAATAACTCCCTTCCATTCTTAGATGTCCTCATCACAAAAACTAATGACTCCTTCACCCACACGGTCTACAGGAAACCAACACACACAAACCGATACCTTAACGCAAACTCCCACCATCATCCGGCACAAACCAATTCCGTTGTGAATTCCCTCATCCACAGATCCATCAACCTCACAGACCTCCACAACAAACCACAGGAACTAGCCCAACTCAAATCAGCCCTTCTTCAAAATGGATTTACAGACCATCAAATTGACAGATCCATCCGCCGCCATCAAACTTCTCATTTCATTCCCAGAGACCCAACAGACAACAACGTTCCCCACAAAGCTTTTCTTCCCTACATTAAAGGTGTTACTGACAAAATCAGCCGAATTCTCAAAAAACAGGACATAAAAACGATATTTACAGCCAGCAATAAAATCTCCACATTCCTCCGCTCCCCCAAGGACAAAATTGTCAACGAATCACAGGGTATATATGAAATACCATGTTCTGATTGCCATAGAACATATGTAGGCCAGACCAACAGACGTGTGACAAGTAGAGTATACGAACATCAACTTGCTGTCCGAAAATCAGACCCATCTTCAGCTCTGTCCAAACATCATCAAGAGACAGGACACAACATAGACTTTGCGAACACTAAGACCATCGCCACAGCAAAAACACTACAAGCTCGTATAATTCGCGAGGCCATCGAAATCGAGAAGCGACCTTCCTGCTTAAATAAACGTGACGACGGCCAGAGACTTCCAACTGCATGGAAACCCCTAATTTCCAGATGCCCAGTCCCCACCAAGACATCCGACGGTCCTTTAGTAGCACCCGCTGCTATAAATACTACCCAACATCCCTCGATACCTCAGTTCGATCTAAGGAGTAGGCAGATTGAGACCTTAGAAAGAACTCGTGACGAGACCTGGGGAGTAGGCAGATTGAGGCCCCGGCGTCAAGTCACAAACCCTTGCCCCCTGTGACAACACCTGAGGAGTAGGCAGATTGAGACCTCAGCGTGAAGTCACACTTACCTCTTGAAAATGGCTCCAAAATCGGAGCCGAAACGTCGAGAACAAAACTCCAGACGCGGTTCAACCCGAACTCAACAACAACATATATATATATATATATATATATATATATATATATATATATATATATATATATATATATATATACATATATATATACATATATATATATATATATATATATATATATATATATGTATATATATATATATATATAAATACAGAGTGACCCATTTGAAAGCGGGCCACCTCTCTAAAACTGTTATTTATTATCCGATTCAGAAGTTTTTTTTTTCAATAGATAGAGCGTCAATAGTTCTATTAGAGTGCTGTGAAGTCGAAATATAAATAAAATTTTCAAGGCCTACTTCGAATTTTTTTCAAGGTCAAAAATCCAAAAAACATACTAGCGATTTTTTTATATGAAATTTGACGACGCCACTGGATTTGTGATGCTTTCAAATGGTTGTGACTGAAATTTCAAGATAAAATAATGTTTTTTAACAGAAATATGGCATAAGTAAAATATACCAATCACTGTCAAAATAATTCAAATAGTTGTATATTAAATAACAATTTTGTAAATAATATGGTTTGAAATACTTCTTCAGAACATAACAACTTTATGTGCGATATAGTTATCTTTATTAGCACACTGCAGTTTGTTGTCAAAGAATAGAAATACACATCTTTATATCATAATATAATTATCAATATTAAAAACATAAATGAACCACTACAAAAGAATGTATTAACATGACAATGCCCACACATTAAATTTTGGACTGTTCCACCAAATCTCCATTCAATTCGATACATTTATCATATCGTTTTCTAATGTTAACCAAAACATTCAATAATTGATTTGGGGTGATATCTCTGCAAGCCTGTCTTATTCTTTCACGCAGTTCCTCTTTGCTCGTTGGGCGAGTTTTGTATACTTTTTCCTTAACGGTGCCCCATAAAAAAAAATCAAGTGGAGTCAAGTCCGGGGATCTGGGGGGAAACTCAATCAGTGAACTATTTCGCCCTATCCACCGATTAGGAAAATTTTCTTCCAGCCAATCTCTAACAATCCTGCTATTGTGGATGGAACAGCCATCTAATTGAAATAGAATATGGGCCTCTTCTGCTAGTGGAAGTTCATCCATAGCGTTGGAAAACTCGTTTTTCAAAAAATTCAAAAAAATTTGACCATTCAAATTGTTTTCAAAAAAAAGGGGCCAATTATTCTGGTATGTAATATTCCGCACCAAACATTTATTTTTTGGGAGTACTGTCTTCTGCAATTTATTATCCAATGTGGATTTTCTTCCGTCCAGTACCTTGAATTTTGAGAATTAACTGTTCCATTGGTTGTGAATGTTGCCTCGTCACTGAACAAAATTTTTTTCAGAAAATTCCTGTTATTTAGATATTCTCCTTGAGCCCATAAACTATACTCCATCCTCTTTTCATTATCGCCTTCTTCTAAGGTGTGAAGAAACTTTGGTTTAAAGGGCTTCATATTATTATATTTCCTAAGATTTCTCCTTATTGTTTCACGCGGTAAGTTGATGTCCAAACTTGCAATTCTCACACTTGTTTTCGGATTATTATTAAAATAATTTCGAATTCGTTCAGAATTATTTCGTCTCTGCCTTTGTACAGTATTAATATTCTTCAGGATATGTTTACTAACAGCTCCATACTGATTGAAAATTTTGTTTACTCTTCCAACTGTAGCTCTGCTAATATTTCGACGCTCCGGATGCATGTTATTGAAAATTCTACATACTTCCCTTTCGGATCTGTCGTTGTTACCACGAAGTTTTACTATTTCAATTTTCTCCTGCAAAGTCAAATTATCTGCCATACTTCTTTATTAGTGTAGGTACTTGAAGAGTTATAAACTTCACTATTAATACTGACAAATTTGTGTCTTTTCGTCTTTTATTTTAATGACTTGTCATCTCCACGGCAACTTAAGTTTCAAAGCCTTCTAATAAAAATAATATTTTCGAAATGTGGCATCCCAAACATGTTTGAATGAAACCAAGATAGATATTCGGAATAACTGACAACCACCAAAGAGGAACTGCGTGAAAGAATAAGACCAGGCTTGCATAAATGTTACCCCAAACCAATGATCGAATTTTGATCGAATCTTATGATTAGTTAGCATTAGAAAATGGTAGAATAAACGTATCGAATTAAATCGGAAATTGGTTACAAAGTACGGAAATTAATGTCTGGGCACTCTCATCTCAATCCATTTTTTTGTTGTAGTTCATTTATTTCATCAATATTGCTTATTATTGATTATTGAATATTGATTACTATTTGATGTAAAGATGTATATTTCATTTCTCTGATGACAAAAAAACTGCAGTGTTTTGATGGACATAACTATCTTCCATACTTTATGGAGTTCTGTTTGAAAGAAACATAATTTGACACCATTTTGAATAACTGCTGTTTACAAGCTCGACTGCTAACGACGTGAAAGAGCATTTTAAACGATATTATTAATAATATTGTGATTTAATATGACGACAATTCGAAATATTTAGATAAAGTGATAAAAATTTTACTTATGCCATATTTCTGTTAAAAAACATTATTTTATCTTGAAATTTCAGTCACAACCATTTGAAAGCATCACAAATCCAGTGGCGTCGTCAAATTTCATATAAAAAAATCGCTAGTATGTTTTTTGGATTTTTGACCTTGAAAAAAATTCGAAGTAGGCCTTGAAAATTTTATTTATATTTCGACTTCACAGCACTCTAATAGAACTATTGACGCTCTATCTATTGAAAAAAAAAACTTCTGAATCGGATAATAAATAACAGTTTTAGAGAGGTGGCCCGCTTTCAAATGGGTCACTCTGTATATATGCATGTATGTATTTTGAGTACTTGTTCAGCCATCTAGAGGTAGAGTTAGAAAACTAACCACTTTCAAATTTCTGACTCTACAGGTACCATCTTACTGAAAAATGTTTCGTTTGTAGTGTTTTTCTCCTATAGATGGCATATATGTTATTCCAAACTTTCAAACTGATAATGTGGATCACACTGTATGCCCTATAATTTTTCTTCAATCTCATGATAAAAGAAACTATTACAAGTTGTAATGGGCATGCAGTAAAAAATTGGTATTTATTAAAATTTTGCAATATATTCCTGCATATATTCGAACAAGTTGTAACACCAGATTTATACAGCATTTTTAAGGAATGAGAAATGAGTAATGAGCTCTAAGTAATCAAATAAGGGAAAAATCAACCACCACTTTCCAATAGGAACGTTTATGCACTTGTCATTAGAAATAATAATTGGATGGATAATTCCCATATATTATTAATGAAAGCTTATTACTTCTTTCTCATTACTTAAAACTGCTGCATTTTCGGTTATAATTGCACGAGTGCATAAAAATTACCGATAATTTTGCAAGAAAGCGTGATATCTAAAAATTGCAAGAGTTTATTTTCATATTTTGGCTCTTGTACAAAATATGAAAATAACCGAATGCAATTTATATAAGATATCACGGTTGAATGCAAAATTATCTGGTCATTTTTATGCACGAATGTAATTCATTGGAATATTTCACGAATAAAGAAATTCTCAAGGAAATGTTATTTTTTGTTCATTTATACTTTCCTCTATAGATTGTATGGAGTTCTCACCAAAACGCGAAATGTTTTTCTATTTTCGAAGTCTATCTGACATTTATATGTGTTGTTTACTGACGTCTAGCGATACGGTTTCAAATTTGTTGTTATGGTGAATTGATACAATGCAATTACCGCTGTAAGTTTTCAATAATTGCATTGCTCTTGTGGGACATTTTATATATGAGGGAAATATTCGGTGTTAGTCATAAGTATTGTATCATTTGCAACAATTTCACCGGATTTATGCAGCAGTTTTGAGTAACGAGAAATTAGTAATTAGCTTCAAGAAGTTAAATGTTCACTTTTTAATGGGAACGTGTATACACTTGTCATAAGAAAGTAGGATAATTTCCTTCTGTTATCACTTGAAGCTTATTACTTATTACTTAAAACTGCTGCATAAATCTGGTGCTTGTCTTTATGATTTTCGTAGTATGAGCGATGTTTTCATTTGAAACAGATTCAAAGGCAGCCTGTAAAAGTGGTCTATGAAAATTCTAGAGTGTGTTTGTTCTCAGAGCTGGGTAATTCACATTGATAGCTTTTAAAACTAGTCAGAAGAAGTTGGTAATGCAAAAATCACCAATGAATATGAAAGTTGCATAATATCTGAAGGAATAATATTTAGTTTTCAGAGGGCAGTGGTCAGGAATATAAAAAAATATAGGTGATAACATGAAATATATCCATTTTTTAACTCGTTCAGTGTGGAACTCCCAATTTGCGATTTCATGACAATCAACTCCTTTTGACTAGTTTAAACAAGCTGTTGAAATGAAGCAACTTTGAAAACAGCCTGTATATTTTTAAGCTTGACAAGCACAAATTCTGGGGGTTTTACATGAGAGATCTCACGTGTGAATTTTCTGGAGATTACGAATTTTATTATCTTTCAGTATTTCCTTTTTCAAAGGCAGACTATAATTGGTCCAACAAATCTGCCCCTGCCGCCGGCCTAACAGGCTTGTCTGGGTTTGAGAATGTAATATTATCCTGATGAGTGACATTTTATTGCCAACTACTCCCTATTTGTGTAGGAATATTCTAGAAGTGCTTCATTTTTTATTCAAGCTCTGTATATTTGGTGAACAAATTGAGCAAGAAAAACTAATTTCAATGTAATCGAATGCCCGTCGCGTCTTATAGGCAAGGGAGTAGCTATTTCTTTCTCTTGTGAATGGTTCAAACATACCTACATTATTATACACTCAGAGAGTGTATAATAATTTATTGATGTCAGTGATGTCACTTCTTTTGCAGAAAGTTTGTATTCCATTTTCAAATAATCTGAGACGGAAACTGATAAAAATAATCATAGTTTTACTGAATTTTCCTCAATGCTGCTAACCGATGGTTGAAGTTGAAGGCTAGACTGCTTTCACAGAGTTTTTCAGCTAATAATTGCACTAGACCTGTTTAACCGATAAAACTGATCAAAATAAACCTGGGTTTTGGTCCACTTATCAGTTACTAGATTGTTCCTGTGTTCGATTTCGAAGTTTTCTGAGTTCACATTTTTTCTGGAAATCATCTCATTACATATCCCTCCAATACTATAACGCTTTTATGAATAATAGTTTAAGATAAAATCCCTCGACTGCAGTCTCGGGATCAAATTATCATACACTCAAGTCATTTGATAAGGAAAATTTCGAATCTCATGGAAATACAGCACACATTGTAACCAATTAAACTCGTGCGCTCTGGATATAACCGCCGATAAATTGAAGCGATTTCAATATTGGAGCAAAGTGCTGCCCAAGATCCAAAAAAATTTCGAAAAAAAAATTTGAAGAAATGTGTTAGTCCATCTAGAAACTCATTCCTTATGTTCCAGGAGATGTTCCAAAACCTCGAGGAAGAATTCAAGAGCTTCAAGACCTGCGGCAACGACTCCCTGATCTGGCGTTTGTCCATCGTTCTGGCTCATTCTATCCAATCCCTTGGAGGCGTAAGGGCTTTCACCCATATCTGGTACGAATTCGTGCAGGAGATGAGATATCGCTGGGACAAAAGTATGCCGATACCAGGGTGAGTGTTATTTTCCGTATCTGTTTGAAATTGGTTCGAAATTTGGGTACCACAAGGAACAGTAGAGGGGCTCATGCCAAGAGACCCTTTACTAGTGTGATACCCCAAAGTATGCACCACATGGAAATAGTTCTTTTCCTACTCCCACCCGTAAATCTGATTTCTTTATAGTTTACAGAACGATTGCAGTCAACTGAATGAATATGATCTCATATCCACACAAAGAAGGATATGAATTTCAGCAATCATAGAGAACAAAATACGTAGTTACCAGGGACAACCTTGTAGAAACGTCATAATTCTGATCTGTCTACCCACAAATCCAAGTTGTTTCATTTAGATCTTAATGAATGTACTTATATCTGAAATATTTTTTAGTTCACTGAGTCAAGTTTGAATTGTCACAGTTGATGTTTTTTTTTTCTGTGGAATTGAAGGACTTACATCTACTCTTCAGACCGATAATTACCTGAAATTATACAGTCCAAGTGGCTTAATGGTTGAAGTGTTTAGCACTCTGATACAATACACTTCTTTGTCGTTGGTTCAAGTCTCACCAAAACCAACTTTTTTTCAGTTTTAAATTTCGCAAAGGAAGCAGTGATTTTGAAGATGAAATGTTATATCCAAATAAGACGAGAGAATCCAGATTTTTTATCATTTTTAACATCCATTTTTCCGATTAATTTTTCAGTATCACTACTAATGTTCAGGTTTGAAGGCAGTCGTTTTTTGGAATTTCTTCCTGACGTTTCGCTGGCTCGAGTGGCTAGCTTCTTCAGAGGCTCATATATCTTGAGTTAAACTCCGATGACTATATTGTATTTATATGGATTCAGGAAGCCAGCTTTTCAAGAGTTTTTTGATAGAAAGTTATTCCTGGTAAGAGTTTGTGCATCCACTGAAATATTGTAAAACACACGTAATATACGAGGAGTCTTCAAAAATTCCAATTTGAACAAGTGTGAAGTACCCTTATTTTGAAAAATCTATGGAAATGTTATTCGGAAAAGTTAGTCTGCAATGTAAAATAATTCTAGATTTGAAGTCATGGCCATTGAAGTGAAGTTTAAAGGTAAGCGTCCATAGGTACGCATCGTACGTATCGTACGAATCGTATGAAACGGATTGATTTGTTTGTGGTAGTGCGTCCACTGTATCCGTAGCGATCGGAGTGCCGATGCGACGGTCGGCTTGTAAGTAACATTCGCATTTTCGTTGTGAACAGTGATGCCAATGTGTGCGGAATTCCGCACATTGTGCGGAATTTCGAATCGTGCGGGTATTTTGTGAGGATTTGATAAAATGTGAGGATTTTCTTCATATAGAACAAAAATTATTTCAATTCAGCAGAAGGGTCAGTAGAATGGCAATTAAGGAGAGTTCTAGCTGGAAGGAGGTTCACGTGACTCTATGATACAGTTAACTGAATATTTTGTACCTGAATTTTGTACCTTACATATATTGAAATATGAATAAACTTACCAGTTTGATTTAATCTTTTTCCAATTTCTTCCCAAATATTATCTCGTCTTTGTTGATTCGAATAATGAGGGTGTTTTAAATTGTACAACTCTTCGTACTCTTGTACAATTGTGATTAGTCTTGCAATGTCCATGATATGCGTAATACCAATTATAATTGAAGCACGTGTGTGTACTTAGTGTCGAAATGTAACAAAATTTAAATGATCTGTGAGGCTAGCAGTGACTACCTGTTGCAACATGCGTCCATTTATCGGCAATCCGCATGACGTCATCCGCACCAGTCGGAAAAGTTGCCCCTTCGATCAATTTCATCGGCATTACCGACGGACCGATACGTGCGATCCGTCCGCTGCCGGTCAGTGGACGCATATGCATAACTTACTATACTAATAATTCTAAAATCCGTTTCATACGATCCGTACGATACGTACGATGCGTACCTATGGACGCTTACCTTTATAGTTCATAGTTTGTGCCAAATTACTTTTTAGATTTTGATATTTTGTGATTTGGCATTATTGAATATCAAGTCCTTGTTACAATACCTTATGATTTCGAGTAATTATCGGCGTTAACAGAAATAAACTGCACCAGAAATTTTGGAAATAATTTCACTTTTCAAAAAATATGATCGTGGTTAATTCAATGGTGTTAATATCACAGGTTTTTCAAATGAACCGTCGTATACAGGATGTTGTCTTTTTATCGTATTAGCAAATTTTTATTGGCAAACCCCTCAAGAAACAAGTTTTCCATATGGTGAATACTTTGAGGATGACACTGGATATACTCTTGAAATGAATCGGCCACGTTCCATTCTTGACCATTTATGATGTTGCTATTAACAGTTTATTCTAAATCCTACCGTTTGTGCATTGTTTCATTAATAATCAAATACAGAATAGTCCAAAATTTCAGAAACTGTGACTCATTATCAAAACTGCTGCAATATTCATACAATTTTTATTTGAGCATAATCATTTCAGTATAAAAATATTTACAAAGTTGATATACTTACTTCAATCACACAAATAAATTAATAATCTAAAGTGCGCGAGTAACAATAAAATGCAATTCTTTCGAAAATATAATCTTTCTATAATCTACTATAACGTAATATAATCTGCGATCACAGATGCCTAAAGACAAATATGTACAACTCTTTCATATCTTTCAACAAAGATTATAACTAAATTCGACTACGTTATTCTAGATTTGACCATATTAAGTCAACTGTATTTTGAGCCACATTGGATTCAGCACAGTGTGAAAGAGCGAAATAATATTCAGTGTCCCAATATGAATATCGAGACAAATCAAAAGTTGATTTTGTAATGAGGTCATGTTCATAATCTGAAAATCAAATTTATATCCAATTCACTTTTTCTACTATGACAAAAAAAACAACTCAAAGGGGATGATTCGGTTTGAAATTTTCACTTTGTAGATTGTTATTTCTGTATCATACTCTGACATGTCTCAGAGTATTCGTATACAAAATGGGAACTTTGAATAAATTTCATTTAGCTGATTCACATTGTATATATTTTTGTACAATTCTATTTGAAAAGCTCATCTTCCTGAGCCTACTCAGTTTTACATTCTACAGCAAAAATTATATGTTTTTGTAGGGTTGAGGAATGACCAATATATAATCTTATATATATAATTATAGAACCATTCGAATGATAACGCACCTTTTGTGATACTTTGAAAGGTTTCATCAGGTAAGTAGAATATATTACTAAGATTTGGATCATTCTCATAATACGAAACAAAATGGCGGCATTGAAAGAAATTTCGACTATTTTCTACAACCCATAACAAATAAGTAACGTCTCTGATGTGATATACTCTATAATCTTTCAGAAACTAGTCACGAAAAATTTTTTCTTAAATTTCGAGAATAAAGACTGTAAATCTGCAGGAAAATTCTGCCGTAACGGAAGGCATGAAACGAGTTTTACGAATAACATAAGAGCAGTTTTCATTTATCAAAAATAAATTTCTCTTATTCCATTATCTTCTCCAGAAGAAAGAACTTCCCTCCTTTGTTTTCAATTCAACAACGATTTTATCGGCTAATTCAATCCCGCACCGTTAAAGATCGGTTTATCGATGATCAACCAACAATTGAGCTTCACCTGAAAGCCTAGTCACTGTCAAGTAGTCGACGTAAACGTTCCAGTGGATGTTAAATACTTTGCTGGTAGGTTAATTTGTTTTTCAGTGCTGTTTAGACTCCTCTTTATTTCGAAAGGAATAAAATGAAACCAAGATGTCTAAAAACCACGGTGTTGGGACTTATAACTGTAAAAGTTTGGGAAAAATTGGCGACACATGCGTACTATGATAATAGGCTTCATGTCATCTTTCATTAAATGAGTTCAGATGGCGCTTGCTATGAAACGAGTTACATAATACGAACCAAATTTCCTAGGAAATGTTGACAACCAATTAGACGTATGCGCCCACGAAAAAGTTACACAAAATTGCCGTTACTGTCGCTTTTCTATGGTATATATTTTCGGTTGTAGTCTTCCGACCCTACAACACAAACATAGCGCAATTACAATCAATCGCTAGCAATAACACTGAAAAACCGGTCCTAACGTTTTTCAACCATCCTCGTAGTCTTCTACAGAGGCACCAGCCCGTTCCTAGTGGTCGGATTCCTCGCCATGTAGATGTCCATGTCGTGGTCCGTCCAGTTATCTGAATTGTCGCAGTAGTTGTTAAGGGTGTGCGTGGACCCGGCGGTGCTGTAGCGGCTGCTGGGTCGCTGATGGTCGCGCGACCGCGATCGCGGCCTCGAGCGACGGCTGGAAGAGATGACTGAGTGCGGCGGCGGCACGTGGTGGGGGGGCCTGGAGGGCATGCGGTCCGGGGGCAGGGCGAGCGATTGACGCGATTGGCGAAGGTCTGGAACGAAAGGAACGATCAGATTGATGTTTCATTCGACAAAATTCTGTAGCAAGTAGAAAGATTCCTGAATTGTCGGGTAAATTGAAAAAATAATTAATAATTAACTACTTCAAGATTCTCACCTTGTCTAGACGCTAACAGGTTGTTCGGGAAAGCTGCAGCAGTCAGATATCTTCCTGACTGATTGGAGAAACTGTGCTGCGATTGTCCGTCAGCCACGGAACGCGGTTTGTGGCCTTTCGCTCCGAAAGGGGTCCGCATTTCGTCCAGCGATGGCGGTTGGTCCACCGTGTACATCCTGGGACGTTGACTGTGAGCGCTATAGGCCGAAACTTGGTCCCAGTCCTGAAAAGAATCATTCAAGAATTGAAAGATGTAATCGCAGATTATAGAAACATGTTGAGATAGGCAATAGTAAACTAAAAAAGTATGTAATAATATTCCTGTGGCGGTTGTTGACCCCAAATATTCAACAAAATTGAATGGATTAGGGAGAAAGCTATAGAAACTACAAATGCAGAATACTGTTTTATCGACGAGCTGATGACCAAGTTTCAATATTTAGATCGTTCGATACAAACCAACCAATAATAAAAAATTATCAGGGTTAATCTTGGAATGAACAACGACTTTTTCAGGCATTTTTTCAAAAACACGGTCTTCATCTACTGTTGAAATAAATTTGAGAGTTTTGCTTCAGAGTATTCAAAATTTCGAAAACGCATTGCATATCAGATAGACGTCAGAGTCGATTAACATCATCATAAGAAGTCATCGATATAGTATCGTCACTCCCAACTGGAACAAAACCGTCATCAGCGCCTATAGTGGTTATTTACCCTAAGCAGCCAAAGATGAAGAGGCAGGGGGGCTGATGCATTTCTGAATTAATTTCTGTGTTTTTTGGATGTAATAATGAACTAATTACACTTTGGTAACCAACTCCCTGCATGCTCATATCAATATATTCCAGCAATGATTCTCATCATCATTGGGGCCATTCAAAATTAATTATTCCAAATGAGAGTTCTTCATCTATAAATGTTAACAATTTTCTGAGCCCGTATAATTTCACAACACAACCTAAACAGCAGATAACATTTCATTGATTTTGTATATTTATTTCTCTCCCTATTCGGTATCTTTGGTATCGAGCAATTTACACCACGTGCATCAATATCTGGGATCCAATTCCAAATAGATGTATTTTTCGTCAATCGTCATTGATTTTGCGAAAATTTCAGATAGTATTCCGAAATATCATGACCTGGAATGTTGAATCTCTGTCGAGCAATCTGAAGGATTGGTATTCAGATCAAATGAGCATTTCCCACCCTTGCGAACAATTTCTCCAGACTCTTCAAGTTTTCGTTAAATGTTTTTTCATCATACACGAGATCATACAGTTCTAACATCATATTCATATATTTATTTAGCGTACCGAAAGTGGGTTTTCGCCCTCACGGAAATTTTTTCGGTGCGCTAGTGTCATTAGCTGCCTATTTACATCTCGAATTACAAAAACAACTCTCTAGAAATGACAAATTGTGTGTATTTTTCCTTAGAAATGAGGAAATTGATGCTTTTGTGACAATATTTGGATATGTTTAATGGAAAAATAAATGTTTCTCAACCATGTGTGTTTTGCAGGTTGATACAATAACACAATACAATACATTACACGTCCATAAACGCATTTTTCGTGCTTGAACGACTTTCCGTGTTGTCGAACACGCACGGAAAAAGACTTTTCTATTTGAAAATTGATTTTGTACGAAGTACCGACAGAGGATGTCGTTTTTCTCCAACTTCTGGATCAGTTATACTTCCCAATTACTGGTTAACTGCCCTTCAAAGCTGTATCATTCAGCTCTCTATAATCCGCACAGAATCGTATCGACCATTTTTTTCGTAACTAGTACAACCCGGCGAAGACCAAGAACTCTCAGACTTTTTGATAACCTCAACATTCAATGTACTATTTTTCATTTTCCTTCGTCTCACGACTGGAGGTTACCGTAAAGCCTGCCAATGATGATGTTTCGTGGCAAATATTTACAGATGTTATGGTGGAAACTTCCTTTGTATGAGGTAGTTGTTTCTAAAACGAAAGTTTCTGGAGAGTAGATGCCGCAATATTGATTCATTTGACACTTTTTGAAGTATCTGGAATGCCTAATTGACTTAGATGGATATGTAATAGGTTAAACTTGTCATCAACTTGGTTATGGTTACCCGTCATTCATTCATTTTTTGTATAACGCACTATTCTCTTTACCTTGCTGGCGTTGAAAGCGTTCAAAGCGGCCAAAGACGACAGAGGCTCCCCGGGGCTGGCGGGCATCCCCGTGCAGCAGTTCACCGGCAACCCGGCCACGGGCATGCCGTGCTTCATCCCCAGCTTCTGCTGGTGCATCTCGTGCAGCTTCCTGGTGCGCCTCCTGGAGGCGGCTATGAAGACGATCACGGCGACGACGATGGTGCCGCAGATGGCGGCGCTGGCGGCGATCGTGATCTTGTCCATGTTGGACGAGACCGAGGAGACGGTCCTCACTTCTCGGCATTGCGTGAACGGGACGGTTTCGGGGGTGACGTTGATTTCCTCGAGGGAGACCACGCAGACGATGATGCATTCCTAGGAGAAGATTTAAAGTCAATTATTTTCCGCATGTCGTTTTTTGACTTTTTTTTTATCCAGCTTTGAGATAGGTCGAATAAATGAAACCACTATTTTTTCGTTGCCGGCGTTTCGACTTTCATAAAGTCGTCCTCAGGGTACTACAAGGTTACAGTAAATCGTATATATAAATGTATATTTGAATTGGCAGCAAAATGGTAGAATGTAGGAATCAATTCAACTCACATGAGTACCCTCCCTGCCTATGAAAATTAATATAATAGGAAATTTACATTAAATTGAAAATTATAAGTTAGAAACTATATTCATTTACAACCATATATGTAATGCTGTCGAAACAGAGATTCATTAATTTTAATCGAAATATGATGGTTGTGAATGAATAGTAAACAAACCTCGCTAGAAAATTCCATTCCTGTCTGAAGATCATAGCTAACCTTAACCTCGACGCTTTTCGTCTCGGTTAACTAACTGATCTCACGACAGGAATGAATCACTTCCCACCTCGGTGTGTAATATACTATTTTGGTACAATGTTCACTGTAGGAATTGAGCATGAAATAGGAATTTACTTATTTGCTACCCCCCCTCCCAAACCAAAGAAAAAAAAAGATTAATAATACTTCTTGTACATAGTCGAAGTTAGAAGGACTGAGTAAATAAGGTATATTGAAGCGAAATATTTCGATAATCTATTCTAAAGAGAAACAAAATCAATAAAATAAAATTATTTATTCGCAAATCACTCAAAAATAAAAATACAATAATTGTACCTAATTCAGTTTTGTGGTACTAAGGGATCGTTTATCGATGCAAGAATAAAATTGGCAGTTATACCCTCGACACTATAAAAAAATAGTCGAGCGCGTTATGTCACTGTCTCTACCTAGATCTACTAGATAACACAATTATCATGGAATTTATAAACGGACCTTAAGCTGAATTATTGAAAAACACATAAATCATTGCTGTCAAGAAATTCTAAATGACAGTTCAAGTTAACTCTAAGGAAATGAAATCTCCTTATAGTACAGTATTGAACTTTTTCTGATTTTGACATATTATGAAATGACAGTTCTCATAATAGACTTATTTTGAATTGTCAAAACTCTTTACTTTTCATAATCAGTTATATATTGGATCACTTTATATCACTCAGCAAAGAAAACTAGAAAAAAAGCATTCAACAAAAAATATCAGTTTATTCTACGATTATATCTAACATTCAGTGAGAATCTGTGCCTTGTAGATCATTAGAATCTGACGAGAAGTCAAGTATTCCTTCGCAGGAAATAGAAATCCTAACTGCTGGAAAGCACCTTCAGCGATCGATGTCACATGGTTTTCCCATGAGAGATTGTTACTGATCGTAATTCCCAGCATCGAGATATTTGACTTTCGAAAAATAGTTGCTTCCGGCATCTGAATATTAGATGAAGATGGAGAGACATGTCTATATTTCCCCAGCATTAAATTTCAAGTTGATGTTACCTCATTCTATTATTTTTTTTTAATTTTATCATTAGTTTTTGTGATTTGTAGTAGAAGAAGAAAAACTGAATATAGTTCTTCAGAACATCAATCTCTCATTAATGAACATATTTTCTAATGTACATTCTGGCGGATCACATTCCTCTTCGTGCTAATCAGTTTCCTTGAACTGCTAAGTACTTAGATTGTTGTTCGAGTACACGAAAAGCACTTGTACATGATTGAGAAAGCGAAACGAAGAGGATGCTAGATGACTACAAGGTCGTACGGCAGAAAGCCCGCAGCGTTATGCTCTAGATTTCGATGCTATCGAAATAGTCCGGTCAACAAGTGCTTTTCAGGTTAAAAAATTTTTTTTCGCCTCCGAAAAGTATCAACGAGGTGTCATTCGACACGGAATAGCTTGTAGGTGATTTTTGAGAAAAATGAAGTGCCGCTTGCAAAAATTGCGAAAGTTATTAACAATAAACTGAAAAAAAAGGAAGTTTGGTTTTTTAAATAATAGCGGATGAAAATTCTCAAGAATAATTTTCATCTAGCTTCTGATCATAAAAAACGGATCTATAATGATATAAAAAATATTTTCAATTATCGATCAAACGTTTTAATTTTCAAGTGAATTGCTCATAAATTTTTATCATTTTTCCAACAGGAATCTATTCTGTGTCCTTTCAAAAATAGCTCCATAATAAGAAAAAAATCTCAGATTTGTTATTCAACTGTTATAGCACTAGCAATGTTCCTGTTTAGGAAAAAATATTCATTGACAGACTAATGCGTGATCAACTAAAGAAAATGCAGTGGAACGTCCACATTGAATTTCAAATTAGGTGCCTGTTATCCTTTGGCATTTGGTTGGCACCACTCTCGATGGTGCCGCAATTTGTTCGAAGCCTGTTATTTTCAATTAACAATTGTCATTCAAAAGTGGCAGTTCTGTGTTCACGTCGTTTTGGTACTTCAAATTAGATAATTGTGATAAAAAACGGTGTATTCTGGTGCTTCTACAGATAGTATCAGTCTCATAATTTTTCTTCAAAGGTCCAACGTGGACATGTCTTGCGCAAGCCAGAGTACCTGTTTTAAGACCCTCTGGAAAGATCATAAATATCAGTCCTACAGTTGCGGGAGGTAGGACTCTTTTTGTGGAATTGCCTCTTCTAATTTAATCCTTTTTTGATCTTGAAAAATGTCGTACAGTTTTAGAGATATTTGCAAAGAACCAAGCCAAGTTTTTCACTTATTTCTTTATAACTTTTGCATTTTTCGCAGGCAGCACTTGAACTTTTTCTAAAATCATCCACACGCTATTCTGAATCGAATAGCATCTCGTTCATATTTTTGGTCAGGCGGGAGAAATAGTTTGACCTGAAAGGAACTTGTTGACCAGACTAAAAGATACAATAGAGATCGCGAACGTTTGTATTCATTGGGTGCTTGCGTGGGGAGATCTCTATTTAATTGTCGTACTGAAAGTGCAGGTAGTGATAGGTAGCACTTTGCAATTGAAGGTAATTCGTGGTATTAGCGGTTTTGTTTCGTTAACAAACATTTGCTAGACGACTCGTCCATACAGTTTACTGATTGCACGTTAGCATTGCATCAAGTCAGGAAAAGTATACCGGTGAACCAGTTTTGGTTCTGATGTTCTATTCTACCTTCTAGGTTATTTCAGCTGAGAAACGTTGAGTGTGACTTTTCAACTTTTTTGATAGTTTGTCGAGATAAGCAAGTTCAGTGATGCATTTTTCAACTCACCTGCGACGGTACGTTCTTGATCTTGAACTCCCTCTCGCTAGCCTCGAGCGGCGGCCCTTGCTTGAAGCTCTTGTCACCGAACAGCCTGTAAACCACCCTGAACCCAAGTATATTCGCCGTTTCCGAACCCCACTGGATAATCACCGAGTTGTCCTGCCTGAAAGCATTCCTAACCAACACCTCCCTGCTGTCGTCCGTCTTTGTCCTGGGTGGAAACCCAATCACCATCGACGGTTTTTGACTGTTCTTCCAAGCTGGCGACGCTGCCTTGGATTTCGCCTTGGTGGTGGCTCTGGCGGTCGTCGAGGTACTGCTGGAGGTCACCCTAGTCGTGGTGGAGGACACCGACGTCGTGCTGGTCACCGTGGTGCTTCTAGAAGGCACCTTGGTGGTGGTGGTGGACGGTTTCGGGTTTGCGGCCACCAGGTCGTCCAGATCTGCGCTCACTACAGTCGCGACTCCTACCGGTTCCTTTTTGGCCGGTTGTACGCTGGTGCTGCCGGGAGTCGTGGTGGAGGTTGTGTGAGGTGCTGGGTCTTTCTTCGTGCAAGAAAGCTCCTCCGGTTGGATGCTGTAGAAGCCTCGGTCGCGGAATCTGGGTGGACTGCCGCAGAATTGGGGGTTGCGTTCTCGGCTGGTCACTTGGAGGTCTCCGTTTTTGATCCAGTTTATCACCTGAGGAAGGTGAGAATCGATTATGAATAATACTTATTGTATCGGGCATTACTGTTTTGTCTAATAATTGTAACCACACCCTACCTTACCTAACGTAACCATCCTGAACCGATATTCGCCTTTTTTTAAATTTACTGTTTTGTCGACTGATTGTACTACTGTCTACTAATTAATTGCACCAACAATGGTGCACGATAACGGGTGAAGTGAATGAAATTGAGCATCAGTACAAACTATAGATCCGTCCTTGTCATATCTCAAAAACCCGTATGAGTTTGTCCCAAAAAAAATTGAGTATTTGCTACAACTTCATTCACTCTACCCAATGGGGAGGAATAATACATCCAAAATCGTGTTTATATTGTTGTCAAGATCATTTCAAGGTAAGTGTACTATATTTATAAACAGCTTAGTGTCAATTAGTCAGTAATGAGTTTTGCATTAACTATTTAGCACTAGAAAATTTGATTTTAAACTAGCCTTACCTAGTTAACAAACATATCGGAATAAAGATTCATAATATACATTTCTGCTGTCGGGCCTTCATGAATATCAATCTATGTTATGGACTCAAATACATCATATAACATGATGTTTGATCTCTGCGTACGTAAAATCGAGATTTGATGCAAAATATAGTGTCATCATAAATGTAAATATTTTCTGTGAGGTGTCCGATTGTGCTTGGATAAAACCACTCTGTCATACTTCTAGATTTACTACAAATCTAGATTCGCCACGGTAATCCAGGTTCAGGAATATTTTACCTCTAACACAGTATGAATGTATGAGTTTGAAATCCCCTGCCTTATTCTTTGATTTTTATATGATATTTCATGGGTTTGAATAATGACTAGATGAGAAAAATACCGTTTATTTATCATATGACGATAATCATTGAGATTCGACAAAAAATAACCAATTTAAATTTTCCCCACTGCGTCCTGTTAAGCAAAGACCAATCCCAATACGAAAGTCGAACATATGAAGCCAATCAGCAAAGTTATTGGTATTGTAGTAAATTTTTTGTAAGAACTACATCTGCTCCTTTTTTACCATCATTCCCAATGAAATAGAAATATAGACAGAGCAATACGAGTTGAATGCTTAAGTCCAGTGGAATTTCTTCGATATACTGATATCTTCATTTCTTTTCGATGACTTTTTGCATTTGATACGCCATTGTTATCAAATTTATCCATATGTGTACTGGACATATTGACTAAAATAACACATGCACTGCATGCATACGATAAGTATTGATACTGTTCAGTACTAGACTGTGACAGCATAATACAACTCTGTGCGTTCTTCGATATCACAGCCAGCCAATCGAAACGCGAGAACCAACTGTTCACGTGCTGATCACGCTAGATGCACTGTTTACGCGCTCTGTCTTCAACGTGGATAGACTGTAGTATTTTGTTGAATTCAGTTTGGAGGTGTCATTTATGGTAACGTCACTCACCCATAATAATCTACAATCGCAATGGAGGAACCTTCCTCCTAGACTAAGCCCCCTCAAAGTGCTATTCAGGTGCGACAATGCTTCGAAAGGTATCGTAGCCAAAGGATTTCCGTCCAGAGCAAGAAGCGTGATGGAAGGATTCCCTTTGAAAGCGTCCACCGGCAGTTCTGTCAACAGATTGAAGCCTATATCCAGCACTCTGAGCTCCGTTACTTTCCCCAGAGCCGCAGTTGGAAAATCTGGCAGCAGATTGTTGAGCAAACTGAGCGAACTCAAAGTCCTCTTGACCCCTTCGAAGGCGTTGCCTTCCAGCGTTTGGATTAGGTTCCGTTCCAGGTTCAGAGCTGTCAAAGAGCCTAGACCTTGGAAGGTGGCGTCTCCGTTTTTACCGGGGAGTTCTCTCAGGCTGTTTTGCGACAGGTCCAGGAATGCTAAGGTCCTCATGCCTTGTATCGCTGCCGGTACATCCTTCTGCCTGGTGCCTTTGAGGTTGAGGTTTTTTAGGCAGCCTTCTAGACCTCGTAGGGCACCGTCTTCTAGGGTGACGTTGTTGTCAGATAGTTTGAGGGTGGCTAACTTCCCCAAGGTTTCGAACGCACCTGCTGGTACCTGGAACAAAATGGTTGTTGTGTGTTGAATGTTATTTTCTATCGGACATTCGAAAAATCAAACCGTTTTGGATATCAGAAATATGTTTGTGAAAATGGATAACTGAGAATATTATGTTGTTTGTAGATTTCAGGTTGTTAACTAATCCATCCTAATCTGAAATGATACATAATGAATATCGAAATCAATATAAGTGTAAGATAGATGGTAGATAGGGGTAGATTAGTAACCTGCCCTTCTAAACTTGTATGGATTTCAATAATAATTCCTAATTTATCCAGACCATAATTAGTCAACAACCCAAAAAACTACGAGGAAAAGGCCAGATCTTCCAACATACCGTGCTGATTTTGTTGTGGGACAGATCCAGCAGCGACAACGCCGTCAGCTTCCTCAGGCTGCTGACCGGCACTTCGCTCAACTCGTTGTCCTGCAGGTTCAAGTTCTTCAGGTGCCCTTCCTGCCCCGCGAACGCCCCGCTCCGCACCGTCCTGATCCTGCATCCTGACAGCTGGATATTCTGCACGTGCAGGTCGGCCAGGATGCCGTCCTCGAGCTCGCCCACCGTGGAGTTGTTGACGTAGAGCAGGTCCAGGGGCGTGGCGGCGGCGTATTTGTGGAGGGCAGCTAGAAGAGTTTGCCAGTCGACGATGTCGCATTGGACGGAGAGCTCGTGCCCCAGGTTATAGGAGCAGATGCAGGCGGAGAGGAGTTCGGGTATTTCTCGTTGCCAGGGGCATTGGGCTGCTGAGAGGGTGACGAGCACAGCTGCGATCAGCAGGCTGGGGGTGGACGGCGTCTTCATGGCCTGGAAAGAGAAAGCGGTTTCGTGAGTTCGTCGAGGACGTTTCTGGATCATGTTATTCATTCAAATTCGTTCAGGCGTCATATATTGTACGATACATAGTGCGAAATATCCAGTTTCGTCACGAGTTGTACACTATACTTGTCCGACGACCTACATGAAAGCACGTAGGTATGTCGGATTTCAATTTCGCATTACTGTATTATCATATTTACATGAAACAACAATTTCTTGATACAAAATATAAGTAGTGAATTAATAAAATTTCAATATTCTTTAGAAAAAATCATCATTTTAGATAACAGCTGTATATGCAAATCAAAACATACCATGATCAACAGACAATTTTCATCCGGATCAGTCTTCATAAATTGTTTGATTTACTGGGGATTCGAAATATTTGATTTTTCTAGTTGTAATCCGTCTGAGCGTCTTTTGAGTACCGCTTTCAATATCAGGTAATTTCCGATGTTTGTTTTCAACTATCAAGAATGTTCGTAACATCGAATATATTGACCAGACAGTACTTGGCTTGTATTTTTTTCCTAATTCTCCTATGTAAGCCAATAAAACTACCCCGGAGAAGCTTTTTCCGTTACTTCTCTCTTTTCATGCTATAAAATTATCCTACGCCCAATCATTTATAACAGTCTACCTACACACATAAAAAATATCGATTCTGTTGCGAAATTCAAAATAGAGATCAAAAGATATTTCACAGCTGTCAATAATAATGACTAATTCCACAAAATTATTTTTATAATGTATCGATAATGCCTGATTCAAATGATTCATTTATACTATTTAATACCCATCCTTCCGTTTATATATGTATTTGCAACTGACATACTACTTTATTTCATTTGTTTCCTAATTTGTTCATATATATGTATTTTTTTCCCTTTTTTTTAACTCCCTGTATAAACATGTATGTTTCTTGGGATCATTAAAGTTATTATTATTATACTTCCGTTTCGATTTTTCTGGCAGCAATTTCTTCGTTGTTTCGTTTGCTAAATTGAATACTTCTGGGCGGTTAAATCTACCATTTATTCGTCGGATGACATTGTACCAAAAAAAACTGAACAAATTATACTATTCTGTATTCATCTACATAATAAATCACATCGAAACTATAATAATAATAATCTTTATTCATCCTTTAAGATCATACACATGATATAGGACAAGTCATAAAATGTATACAGACGTATAAAGTTAGACACAATACATATATACACAATATAATGTAATGAATTCGTTTGTAGATGAGAAGAGACATGCGTGGGTTTTCCCAGTATGAAATTGCACCAAGTTGATGTTACCCCATTCTATTATTTTCGTCAAGTCATCGTTAATATCATTGACGCCAATGCCTCCCTGAATTTTTATTTCTCGTCTTGATATGGAGACTGGAAGATAAAAAGTATGAAGAGTACTGTCGCCCGCAAAACCATGAACTGAATAAGATGTTTTCTCCAGCAAATCATTGATATGAAGCAAAAACGAAGTGGCCCCAGAACTAAACCCTGTGGAACACCTGCATTAATTGAGAGAATATCAGGCAAGACGCCATCAAAAACCACATAGGGACACCTTATATACAAAAAACTTTTCAACAAAGCACACAATTGAAGAGGTAAACCATCAGACGGCAATTTTGGAAGGAGACCCCGATGCCAAACTCGATCAAACTCTCGAAATGTAGAGTGCAACAGCTAGCAAACGTTTCTCCGAATTTTTTGATGGAATACTGCCAAATATGTAAAACATACGCCAGTAAGTCAGTGGTTAATATTTGATGTAAGTTAGTAGAAAAACTTCAACATGTTCTGTACATATATGCATGTTATATATGAAAATAATTTCGCTTCAGATGTCCACTTTCCTTCCTGATTACCCTTTCAAACTATTCGCGCTATATTTATTAACACATCAAGTAGTTTCGTTACGTAAATTTCCAGGTGGATGAACCGTCCTCTCTAATAGATCCGATTGGCACGACTATTAAGGTTTAATGACTCCCAATTTGTCGGTCGGTGTGACGTAATTGCGTTTATCGAAATGAATATATTTCAGTCACGCGTATTCCTTCTCCGTTAGAAGCAAGCCTTATGCGCGATTAGTACCGCTACTGCTAGTAGTACTTTTCGTAAACGTATGTTTATGTAGTTCAGTAGTCCGCCTGAAAGATCTGCCACCTGTTCTTGCCGATAACGATGTTGTTCTTGATACGGCGTGTACGATAATGACGTGTGCAGATTTCACATGCAGCGGAATTATTTGTACTTTTCGATGAAGGAATCAGTTCCTCAAATCTATCTGATATATTTTTCTAAAAAGATTTTTGTAGCGAAAGGACATCCGCCTGAATCTAGTGGCTGTGGAAAGCTCCCTAATCTTGCCCTATGATATTCTTGATGATTTTGAATATACCATAGCATAATGAAGACTAAACAGGCCAGACTCATTTTGGGATGCTTTCATCTGTTCAATGGAAAAATAAGCCTCGTTTAGGTTCCAATACACCTGCTCTGTTGTATCCCGATTCAAATTACAAACCACGTGAGTTCCGCGCTATTTAACTTCAACTCCACTGGGAATATCATGAGTCATCTGCCATAGAGTGGAATTTTACAAAATCGATTTAGATGTGTTGAGAATCAGTTTATTTTTATCACACCACGAACATTGAGAATAGTTCTGAATTGTAATGAAATGTATATTTCATTCATATCATTACCTGATATTGTAATTGTCATCAGCAAACATCGTGATATTTCCCTCGGATATGGACTGTGGCAGATCCTTTACATATATCAAGAACAATAATGGGCCAAGCCCTGCGGTTCTCCCAGTTTCACCTCTTGACGTTTCGAGATTGAACGGATGCATGAAATCATCATTGTTATCCCTTGCAATTTAGTATTCAATCCAATTCAATACATGTTTAGGAAATCCCAAGAGTGACAATTTTTTCAACAGAAATTCAGAACAAATGGTATCAAAATCTTTCGATAAGTGAAAAAATATAGAAAGAATTGCATATTTGCTGTTCATTTGCGTATAAATTAATTTAGAAGATGATAATCAGCTATTTCGATAGAACATTGTTGTTTTTCAGTCGGTCTATTATTTTTTTTGCAACATTTTTTTCGAAAAGCTCAGATATTCTACTGATTTTTTTTAAATATCATAAAATTAACCCTGAATGAAAGATTAAATAAACGAGTAGGTTAATGGTTCCATTATAGTAAAATATTATTTTTTAATGTAACTACGGACGATTCATCAAACCTAACTGAATGCTTGTTTTTCAATGAAGAAAGGGTCGAAAAAAAAAACACATTCACTTACCGGAGAAGAATGAAAGGGATTTGTAATAGTCACATTAGTAATATTTGTGTAAGGAAGCGATAAGTTCAACCCTAAGAGGTTAGATACGGTATTTGTGGCTACTTTTGAGGAATTTTTTTTGTGCTATCACTTCTATCTCTCCTTAATTCGTTTATGATCCACGTCCCTTTTGAGATGTAAACCCTAATCGATTATATTGCGAGAAATCCAGCTTTTGTGGTCAATTTCGACTCGAACTTTTTGTATTAATACTTCGAAACAACGGAGTAATATTCGAAAAAAAATAGTCAAGTGCTTCATTTATAGTTGAATGGTGTAATAGAGCCCAGTCTTCTGAGAGCAATCTAGTTTTGAGTTCCTCAATGTGAGTAGTACATCTTGTGTTCACTTTTTCACACTTCTCGAGGTCTCGATGTTTCGCCAATATAAATTTTTTATTTTCAAAACGTACCCAGGAGATGTTCCAGGGTGAAAGGTATATTATTGATAATATTCTTGGTTTTTCATTTTCCAGATTGTGGTTGGTTGATAACCCAAAAAACTACGAAGAAAATATCAATTTCTTCTGAAGATACTGTGCTCTGGACTATTTTTAGTTTTGTGTTGGTTTATTGAGCTCTGTTGGAAGTTTTCACAATGATTTTGAATGGTTTTTTGAAGTCCGTCTTGTAATTCTCTCCGAAATACTTATATGAACTAGATTTCGATATTGCCAATTCTATTGAATAACAATTCGAATTGTTGAGCAATTGCAGAACTTTCCACGAGCGCAAAACTGCAATATCCGTGGGAAACCGTATAATTATGTGAAAACTGAAGATATAGAACAGCTCGAAGCGATTCAGTATTCCTTCTGATAATAACTCGTAACGAGCCATAGTAATACGGTTTCAAAATTGTCACGGTTTCGCCATATCGTAAGTGCTTATAAACAATTGGTAAATGGGAAAATTTCTCGGTAGTTTTCCCAGTTTGTTATTACAGAGGTGAGGAAATGCTCACTTTGTTATTGTTCTGTATCTCTTTCGACGGAATTGTAAGAAACAACAAACTTCAAATAGATGTCAGTCACACAATAATTAGGTTCACAAGCACTTATTCTCAGTACAATTGAAGTGAATTACATCCTAATATTTCAGGGGGTGAGGAAATCAAGCTGAAATGGCTTCAGAAATGAGTTATGATTAAGTAGAAATTGCTTATTTTTCTCGGTAGAATAGTATATTACACACCGAGGTGGAAAGTGATTCATTCCTGTCGTGAGATCAGTTAATTAACCGAGAAGCAAAGCGTCGAAGTTAGCTATGATCTCGAGACAGGGATGAAACTTCCTACCGAGGTTTGTATACTATAATATTTATAACCATCATATTTCGATTAAAATTAATGAATCTCTGTTTCGTTCTGAGCATATCCAAAATATAAAATTTAACGACAAATTACCAAGAACGCTGTTTCTCAGAATAGTCAAGTAGATATATTGTTACCGTGTCTTCGGGGTGTACAATTGTCACCAATATAAATGAATGACAGATAAAGTCTAGAATAGATGAAATGAGGGCAGGAAGTGAGGCCGGGTAGTAGAGGTGTGTAATGTGACACTTCCCAACCTTCAATGACGTTAGTAATGACAGCATTAAATATATGGTTGTAAATAATAGAGTATTACATGCCTAGGCGGAAAATATCGCTTACCGAGTCTGAAGGCCAAGTTCAAATATTTATCGATAAGAGACATTTTAACTTGAGAAATGAATATTTGCAAGATTCATTTCAATATATTTTGAGTTTCAAGCGGTTCGCCACATTTTAAACCAATAAAAAAGTATTTACTCCTCCAAACACATATCAATCAGCAAAGTATTATTTTTGCTGCCTAGGCAGAAAAGTATAACTTTGCTGATTAATATGTGTCTGTAGAATTTACATTTGTTCCCAATCGAAGAAAAAAATAAACTCACAAACTCAAAAAAAAATATTGAATTATTTCATACCTATACCTTTTTTCTTCTCTATGTACTGCAACGAAGATATTCATGAATTAACATGTGAAGTCAGTGACATGACCTGACCCCAGATCGTGGCGAGATCCGAACGTTTATAGCATCTGTTGATTATTCTAGTGAGATTTACGATCTCCTAGATTGACGTTTCACTGCACATTTGCATATTTTTTTAGGTTGCCGTTTGTTATTCAGATGGTATTGAGGTTTGCTTCCTCGACTTTTGTAGTGGAATACCTTTCTTTGTTCTGGTAGAATATGACAATCCGATAATAAGAATATATGACTTTTTTCTATTTCCACCCGTAAATATGATGATTTCTTTATGGTTGACTAAACGGATAATTAGGCGATTCCAGTCAACTGAATGGATATTATTTCATATCCACACAAGGTTATGATATGAATTCCACCAATCACAGACAACAAAATACCTGGTTACCACGGAGAACTTTGTAGAAACGTCACCATTCTGATCTGTCTACCTACAAACATATGTAATCAAAGTTATTTCATTTAAGCATAAATAAATGTACGTACATCTGAGATATTTTCTAGTTCATTGAGTCGAGTTTGAATTTTGTATGTGTAGAATTGAAAGACTTACATCTACTCTTCACATCAATAATTAACTGAAATTATACAGTGTCAGTGGCCTAGTTGGTTAGAGCGTTGGCCCTCTCTTTTTTTGTCCTGTTTTTAATTTGACATTACTAATTCAATTCGTATCGTTCAATATTGAATTCAATACAACTCCTTTCCTTTTATTTTTTCATTTATTCCGAGGATATTCTATTGTTACGATATATCCTTGGGTTCGTCAATTAAAACACCAAACAACGCTAAACTTCTTTTATTATAACTCTCTATCACAATACAATACAACACAATCACCTAAATCGCTCCGATAACTTTCCAATGCTCGGTACTTAAACTCTCTGTACTAAAAATTCTGCACGTCGACTACTTGCACTTAGCAATAACAAAACTCTCTCCACTTAGCTCTACTAAACTCGCTCCACTTATCTCTGAATACAAACTTCCGAATAACCAACTCTGCCGCGACGAAGTCTCTCCCGTATTTATACCTGCTTACGCCTGTGAAGAATCTTCGCGAATTCTCCACACGCGTTTACGGATTCCAGGAAAATGACGTTCGCTACGACGCGATCTCTCATCTGCATTTACGATCTCGTCAGGGCCGGCGCTAGAACGTAACACTATATTTGAAATTGATTATTATCAATATGATACTTGAAATAGAGTTCTTAAATATTTACCTGGTCGAAAAAAGAAAATCAACTTTACCATAAACACTCTTGTTGTAGAAACTACAATTTCTCGGGGAAAGAATAGAGTTGAATAGGAATTGAACATGTATTTTAGTATTGAAGAATTTGTTTTATCAAATAGAAGATTTGAATCTTTGGTGTAAAAAATAGCACCTTCTGACAGAAATCAACTGCCTTACTAAGGAGCATTTTGCACACTTGAGATTCGGAAAGGTACAAAAGTCCAGTGTCGCCCAACATGCTATGGACGATGACCACAAAATTAGTGAAAGCAATCTGAAACTGATCAAGCATGTGCATGACAAGGCCACTCTATGTATTTGAGAGTCTAGAAATACCAAAGTGTAAAAAAAATATGAATGGTGACCTATCCCTTTGAGCACACTTCTCAGGTTGAGAAATTGAACAGAATAATTAGTAATTATCAGACGAAGTCTATATCGAACCAAACAACTCTGCACGTAGTTTTTGGTTATGAGGTATATTGATAGCTAAGCCTATTTATCAGATTTAGTATCAGTTTTCTTTTTCCGAAGATGCTAACCTCGTTAGCCCTCCGTTAGGCGCGCCACCATATGTAACGTCGTTAGTCGCGCTGGGACTGCCAGTCCCATATCAACAAAGCAGCCTAATTTTTGGTCATATCAATTATTTTGGTTAAAAATGTTTTTGGTAAATCAGTTTATTACTTGTAACACTCCGTTTTTTTTGTATATTGTTTTCCCATCATTTCTATCGATGGTGATCATTTCCATTGTCACGTCCTCGTTCGAGAATGTTTTGAACGCCCCGTATTCAGTCGAAATTTGGCTCTAAGTTTTTTTATCTCAATACCCATATCATCGTCCATAGATATTCTAATAAGTCCGCTCACTCTCAGCAGCGACCCAAATCATCACCGTCCGTCCTCGCGCGTCCCTTGCCTGGCCGGTCGGTCGTCAGTGCCCGTCTGACGGGAGAGCCAGTTTAACAGAGTGTCTCCGATTGAACAGTTCGCATCGTTCCGGCCAGTTATACTTAGTGCGTGAAATAAACATTCTATTGGAACTTTTATTCTTGTAGTTATTTGAACATTTTTTAAAGAGGAAAGAAAGTTACGAATTCTCTGGAATTTATTTTTGGTTGGAGGCTTACTATCTCCTCCGTTTTGAATTTATGAAAATTGAAAATTATAAATTTTTATTGACGCGTAATCTCAATCAGGATTGTCTCGAGAATTACTTTGGTCAAATCAGAAATGCTTGTGGAAACGCTAGAAATCCAACTGCCATTCAGTTTACCAGAGCATTTAAAAAACTTTTTGCTATAGGATATTTGCAGTAGCGATATATTGCTTTATATAACATCGGAGTCATTGAAAAATATTGAAAGTTTTCAGGAAAAAAATAACGAAAATATTTCTCCAATTATAAAAATAGAATCAACCGATTATAGGAATTTGATATCAGAGGAGGGAAATGCACTGGCATATGTTGCTGGATATTTTTTACGTAGATGTCTCTTTGAACATTCTTGTCATATTTGTTTGGAATATTGTTCATCATCCGAAAGAGACAAGTCTACTTCATTTTGTGAGCTCAAAGCTTACAAAGGTAGTAAAAATATATTTGGTGGCTTAACAGTCCCTCCCAATGATTTTTCGAAGTATTTAATACAATTAGAGAATATTTTTGTTTCGAATTTTAATGATTACTGCATACATGATGGTGTAGGAAACATATTTTTAAAAGAATATTCCAATGTAGAATTCACCCATCCATGTAGCAATTTTCCCAAAGACTATTAACTTTCATTGTTTACAAGAGTTCGAATCTATTACACAATCAAATTTGCAAACAGGCAAATAAGATCTCAATGTTTAAATAAACAACATCCGAAACTCAAAATTTTGCAAAATTTGTAAATATTTGAAATATTAGATGTCGTTTTTTGACCTTAGTAGATTTATTTAGCTGGGGGATGGTTGGGGTTAGGTCGAATAACTGAAACCACTAATATCGTTTTCGACGTTTCGACTTTTATAAAGTCATCCTCAGGGCATTACAAAGTTGCAGTGAATCAGATATAAATACACACATACAGGTGAAAAATTATTAAAATTTGCGACTAGAATCACTTCTGCGAATGAGAGGTCAAGATTGAGTAAATTTGGTACAATTCAATTGACAGTAAAAATGTAAAAAGAGACATGAACAACAATTTTAAAAATGTAGGAAACGGTAGAACCCAATCTCTGGTTTCTTGTCTATTAGAATAAAAATAAAAGGACATTTACATAAAAATTCCCAGTTTTTGATACTGAAATATACAGAAGTATATTTCTGACCGACGAAAAGTTCACTGTGTTAGCGACCGTTGAAAATAAAATTAGGAACTCACTTACTTCCTGCACTCAAATAGAGTTTTGATTTATATATATATATATATATATATATATATATATATATATATATATATATATATATATTATATATATATATATATATATATATATATATATATATATATAATATAATATATATATATATATATATATATATATATATATATATATATATATATATATATATTATATAAACAAAATATATATTTCAGTATCGAAAACTGGGAATTTTTATTTTTATGTAAATGTCCTTCAATTTTTATTTTAATAGACAAGAGAACCAGAAATTTATGTGAGTCCAACCGTTTCCTACAGTTTTCAATTTTTGTTTGTCTCTTTTTACATTTTCACTGTCAATTGAATTGTACCAAACTAATGTACTCAATCTTGACCTCTCATTCGCAGAAGTGATTCTTGTCGCAAATTTCAATAATTTTTTACCTTGTGTGTATTTATATCTGATTTACTGTAACTTTGTAGTACCTTGACGATGACTTTATATAAGTCGAAACGTCGGCAAAGAAATAATAGTAGTTTCAGTTATTCGACCTAACTCCAACCAACCCCCAGCTAAATATTTGAAATGTGTCTAAATATATATGCCAAAGTACTGAATAGATTATAATTATACTATTAGGGTATACTCAAGAAAACAACAAATCACCATTCAATTAGGTAATATGTAAATAAAGATTATTCATCTTCATTTTTTCTTTATTGTGGAGTCCCTTTATAAGTATCTCACCTTTTTACCTGCCCATAATTTAAGAAATCAGGTAATTCATGCCAGTTATTACAACGAAATATTCCTCAATTTATTGTTATTAGAATCTCATATTATATAATCATCTCAATGAAAGATCATACAAAAACATAAATAATATATAATGAATATGATCAACACTTGACGCCTGACCCTCGTAGACACACTTTCGAGTAAACATATTGTTCGCGCTGCTGACTGACCCTCGTATAACGTATTTCTGCTAGTAGCCCGCATGATTTACGACCGCTCGCAAAAAAAGCGGCATATTTTAACCACATCAAAGGAGTTACCAGACTTATTAGAATATCTATGGACGATGCCCATATCACCGCGGCTTGGGAATGCGAATAAAACCGAATCTTTTTCGCTGGGCAAAATAGGAAGCAACGGCAGTCTGCTAGAATCAAGTATATGTGTGTGTTTCTCGATTTTAATTCGACCATTTTATGGGATCAATTCACATACATACTTTTAATGTCAATCTTGTTATTACCGTTTCTGAAGTTGGTTCAGTATTGATGAAGATTGATATACTTCTTGGAAGGATTATTTTATTCATATTGTAGACTGCAAACCAACCAATTCATACTTCTAGAATACTCCAGAAGAATACCCTCAACTCCAACGAGGGTCGTCCGGGGATATAGTAAAACCGCACCCCTATTTTATAACCACCCCGCCTGCAAGCTTATCCTGATAAATTTCGTCTCAACGGCGTGAAACAACCAGAGGCATTGTTGTAGAAAAAATAAGGTCTCCAAAACTCATATATGGTAATCCGTTAGGCCTCGAAAGACAGGTTCGACAATTCGACAATTCCTGCATGTCCAGGGTTGACTTTACTGAGGAACTGCTATGGGAATGATCCAACCATCAGATAAGCTGAATGTCATGTGTTGTGTCTTATTGATAATCAAATGCTGATTTTTCATATTTATATATTTATACATATATTTTCTCAATTTTCCTTCCGCGGATTTCAATTTTAAAGTGTTTCTATTCTCGCCACTATTTATATATTTTTTATTCGTGTAATTTTATGAGCTATAGGGAAGTGGTACACCTCTTATTTTAATGTTTGTTGGTATACATCAGTCTGAAGGATGTCAGAAATATGATCCACCTCAATGGTATTTTTTTGTGAACTTTACGTGCGCACGTATAGTATATTATTTATTTATCCGAAATCCAATATCGAGAATCAGAGAGACATTTTCTATCATACCGCATTCATTCACGTACCTACCTAAAAATATATTTCATTCTCCATTTCAATTTTGAAAAAAAAATATTAGAAATATATTCGTATCCTAGAAAAAGGTTGCATTTCATTTGAGGCTAGGCTATCATTCAAAACAATATTACATATAGAACAAATATATCTTGGAGACAACGGAGATAAGATCTTGAGTTTTCTAATTTGAACTTGCGGTGTAGACAAGTTAGTGGCGCCCAGGTATTATATATGATCTTATAGTGAATTCTTTATCCTAGTAGAGTATTAGTAAAACCCACCCCGTCTTCGACTGAGCTCGGGTAAACTATTGCTCGTGCTATTACCGCCTCCGTTTGCTACCAAGAAGATTTTGTCAAAATTATAAATCTTAGCTATTCAATTTTTTTTGTGTTTCTGTATACTGTTGAGCACGTAGCAAATGTTCAACCTCACTCAATGATTGTGAACGTTCAGCCCTGCTGAACGTGTGTGAAAGTTTAGTGCAAATTTTGATAAAAGCAGAGCTAGATTCAAGATCCGAAAAATCAACCAACAAAGCCTCAATTTCTTTCATTTTATTTTCAATATAAAATGAATCGTCTCCAAATGTGTATGGATATTTAGGATAAGTTAAGCTTGTACCAGATTTCTCTAATTTCAGCAAATTACGTAAGCTTTTTCTCATTTTTTCCACTGTGGATTGTTCATCGATACCCCGAAACTTGAGTTCGTATATCAACTCTTCCTTTTCTAACCTATTCACGTCCAATTTGTATTCCATTTTATTATTTACAGCTCAAAAATTGGAATAATGAAAAATCTAAAGCACTTTTTATGTGACCAAATGAAGAGTTCTCAATAAAAAAAACAGTTAACACGGAACGGCTGTGTCGGAGAAGGCGTCGGTATGCAAGAAAATAAAAAAAAAACTTTTTACTGTACGGAGACAAAAACAATTTCGTACCGAATATTCGAAGTAGAGAAGTTTGGCGTGTACCTCTATCAATCAATACAAAAATTATTTTTCTATTGCAAAGAATCGTTAAGAATTCACTTTGAATTTCAATATCTCATATCTAAATCCGAATCAACTTCAATAAATACCTGAAACGCAAAGAACGAAAACTCAATAAAAACAGAGATACTCAAGTACTACAGGGCAGGACTAAGGAATCCCGATTCAAAATCTTCGTAAATCTTTCACAAATTCTATCGCCTGCAAAAAGAAGTCAACAAGTTGCTACTCATTGAACCCTTATTAGCTGATACTCAAAACAATCATAAATATTATTGAAATCGTTCCTTCTGATTCGAGAAACGTTGGGCGCCAATTTGCTATGTGCTCAACAGTATACAGAAACACAAAAAAATTGAATAGCTAAGATTTATAATTTTGACTAACAAAATCTTCTTGGTAGCAAACGGAGGCGGTAATAGCACGAGCAATAGTTTACCCATGCTCAGTCGAAGACGGGTGGGTTTTACTGATACTCTACTAGGATAAAGAATTCACTATAAGATTATATATAATACCTGGGCGCCACTAACTTCTCTACACCGCAAGTTCAAATTAGAAAACTCAAGATCTTATCTCCGTTGTCTGCAAGATATATTTGTTCTATATGTAATATTGTTTTGAATGATAGCCTAGCCTTAAATGAAATGTAACCTTTTTCTAGGATACGAATATATTTCTAATATTTTTTTTCAAAATTGAAATGGAGAATGAAATATATTTTTAGGTAGGTACGTGAATGAATGCGGTATGATAGAAAATGTCTCTCTGATTCTCGATATTGGATTTCGGATAAATAAATAATATACTATACGTGCGCACGTAAAGTTCACAAAAAAATACCATTGAGGTGGATCATATTTCTGACATCCTTCAGACTGATGTATACCAACAAACATTAAAATAAGAGGTGTACCATACTAAAGCGAGTTAAATTGCATTTGCAATTGCATTATAATTTTATTGTATTTCATAACCAGTGTTTTTATTGTTTATGAATCATTTTTTACATTTATACCTCTTATAGTAGTATTTGTGGATACGTTTTTACACAATTCACGTGAAAATATTAAGGGGAACAGAAAAGCAAGTAGGTAATAAATGGCATCATATTTTATTGTATTTTGATTTATTCAGATTTATCAGCTGTTTCCTCTTCAGTTATATTTTTTAAGCAATTTTTACATATTACTTGGACATGTTTTTTCAAACATATATAGGTATCACACTTTTCGACATGTATAGGTTGTTCTGGCGTCCTTTTTAGATTCGTTACAACAAGGTTCGCAACGTTTTCTCTTGACCGCTCTTCGGCTCGTCCCAGGTTGAAAGCTAAACGATTCAATTCTTCCACGTCAGCGGGGTTATCAGAATTATAACGCTTTGTGTCCATAATTAGGCTCTTTGTTTCAAAAATACACGGCACAGTAACAAATGAACAAGAAAAAATAACCTACAAACAACGAAGCCTACAAATACGGTACTGAGACGCTTTTTCAATGTACGCAACAAAAATGAGTCGTAGGCAGTCGCGCTGGGACTATCAGTCCCAAAGCAGGTACCTGACGCACTCTTTGCAGATTTTCTAAGAAATAAAACTATCCTTTTGCATGAAACTCAGGCAACTGGCTTCTAGAAGTTTACTGTCAGATGTCATAAAGTTACGAAGCTGTAGCTATAATAGTTTTAATATAATTGAGAAAATTGTAAATCATGGGACTGCCAGTCCCATGCGCGACTAACGGAGGGTTAGCGAAACACGCGTCCTGTGCAAATAGTATCAGTTTGGTGTTAGGGTAATTGATCTCTACAAAAAGCTCTAACATTTACACCAAAGGTTCCGATCTCATCGTTCATGCCTTACACTAAATTAAAATCAATCGCACTTGGCTGGCGTTTCGATAATCAGGTTACCAACTCCAGGAGAAGGAATCAGAACTGCATCAACCTCAAGATGACAATAATAATAATAATTGATTAGGTATGAAATACACAAGCATTTATACACGAAGGAAATTGGGTTAACCAATGGCTATCTTCCGCCCTTTCCAGAAAATTCAGAGATGAGTTACTATAATAGGACATCCGGTACAACTGAAATTTGAACATCTGAATACAATTGATTGAGATATAATGTACATATGAGAACATTATAATAATATCTAGTTTGTTAAGGACTCATAATTCTTCATGTGCAATATTTAGTTTGAATAACGGAAGGAAAAAAAGCAAAACAACTTTCATATTTCGAAGTAGGATGCTGAGGTATATAAAGAGTATCATTTCTAAGATGCACTGACTGATTCTCTTTAGTAAACTATACAAATAAATGGGCGTATGTATTTTTTATAATCTATAAAGTAAAAAAATCGTAGGGTTTTTGATACAATAGCTCAAATAAATTAACTCTTTCGCCAAAAACGGACAGAATAGCGCAAGAAGTTGATGTTTCATACAGCACCGTTCTTAACATGATTCATTCGACCTCTCAAAAAAGTATTATGGGCCTGTATATATACCAGGGGTTTTAGTAACGAACAATTAATCTATGGGAAAACTCAATGAACTTAAATACCTGCCTGTTGATTGTGTTAGTCAGCGTATATACAGAATGATCGATAATTAGCGGATATTGCGAATGATAGTTGCAATCGATATGGAATAATTGCATTTGTGGCATTTTTTTTAACTCCACTGTATCGTATCTCGAATGTTTGTTCTCGGTTTGCGGTGAATGTTCACCCATCTCTCGTAGTGGCCAGCTGAAATTGTTGTTCTCAATTACAATCCCATGTTGCTAGCGATTTATTAATTAAAGCAGGTTTTTCGTAACTTCGTCTTGCATAATTCTTGCCTATCGAAACGTGTTGTGAGAAAGGTATCAAAACATAGGTTGGCGTATTGACGTACTTCGATTGTTTCGAAATGTAGGTGCGAGAAAAAAATATTATAATGGAACATTCTTTACTATACGGAGGAATATCACGAACTAGATTATGTTAATATAAAAACTGGTTTGGTTATGTTTATGTTCTAATTTTGTGGTTATCCTTCCTATTGAATTCTTCGATGGTAATATAAATCTTGATTTTCACCAATACAAATGAGATGATGGCGAAACTGAGTTAAAAATATTGAAATCTCATGTTCTACGAAGAGGTGCGGTTTCCATATAGTTCCAAATCGCTACTGCCAACCAGATTCGAACAAACATTTTTATTTGTGTTATGTAACTGCTTTCGTCCTCCGTAAGTTCCTAGATCAAGTCCTTATTGATAAACTCAGAAAATGCAATCAATCAATCTGAAGTTGAGGAAAAATTCAGCCTAAATTCATTCTCTATGAATGTTTTCCCATAACTTCATTAATCTGTGTGGTGAAATAAAATGTACTTTTGTTCTTTGTTCCTGTTGTATCTTCAAGTTACACAAAATAAAAATTCCTCTCATGTTTCATATGGAAAAATATGTTATCCGAGATTGAAATTGAAATTTCCATTCCACAGTAGAAAAACACGAAGAGAATATAAGTAGAACAAAAAACAATAGTTTCGGTATAAAAAACAAATTAACTTTCACGCTCATTTTTTCAATATGCTACTTGATGTGTAGTATAAAACACTCAGTGTAATAGTCGATTTCTTTTAATTTTGGCAGAAAATGAAATACCTCTTCTTTCTTTTTATTATTAGTTAGTGCTCCTACACTGAAATTTGTCAAATATATGTTAATGTCCTTCGTGGTATATGTCAGGGTATAAGTTGATTTTTGCGAATATTTGGTCGTGGACCTCCTCGAAATTTTTTGTAGAGTTCAACTACCGTAACACTAAACTGATTTTATTTGCACTCGACATTCGTCTTGCTAACAATGTGAGCATCTTCAGGAGAAGAAAACTGATACGCGCGTCGAGTGCAAATACTAGCACTTTGGTGTTAAGGCAATTGATCTCTAGAAAAAGTTTAAACTTTTACACCAAATGTTCCGATGTCTTCTTTCATTTATCAACCTCCTGTATAGATGGTAGTTTGGAATTCATTGCATTTACATTTTTGAATGTGATGGAGAATCTTCCCTTCTGATAATAAAAAAAAAATTGTTTAATGTCTAAACAGGAATAAATCCCAATGACAAGACATACATTCATATACATAAGCAAAAAGTTTTATAAATATACATACACACACATACCTGCATATACATACAGATAATAATAATAATGCGTAAGGTTTGGTGAAACAAATAATTATTTCGAAAGCTGGTTTTGTTGGGAAAGGGATCAAAATTCGTAGAACCTCAACCTACCACAATCTGAATAAATGATAATTAATATTCAAATCTACACAGTGTAGAAGGGTAGATTTTCAATCTATCCCGAATATTTCCCTCATATATAAAATGTCCCATGAGAGCAACGCAATTATCGAAAACTCACAGCGGTAATTACATTGTATCGAAAACTTACAGCGGTAATTGCATTGTATCAAGTCACCATAACAACACATTTGAAACCGTATCGCTAGACGTCAGTAAACAACACAAATAAATGTCAGATAGACTTCAAAAATAGAAAAACATTTCGCGTTTTGGTGAGTGCTCCATACAATCTATAGAGAAGAGTATAAATGAACAAAAAATAACATTTCCTTGAGAATTTCTTCATTTATGAAATATTCCTTTGAATTACATTCGTGCATAAAAATGACCAGATAATTTTGCATTCAAGCGTGATATCTTATACAAATTGCAAGAGTAAAAGAGCCCTCGTCCTTCGGACTCGGGCACTTTCGCCAAAATATGAAAATAAACCCCTGCAATTTTTTGATATCACGCTTTCTTGCAAAATTATCGGTAATTTTTATGCACTCGTGCAATTATAACCGATGAGTTCCTTCTAATTGGAACACGTTCTATTAGTAAACAACTTTTCGTATATTTCGAATTTGCCTATCAAAAAATACAAGAATATTTGTGAAAGGTTTGAAGTTTAGTTTGTGTATTTTTTTGATACGAGATACATGAAAAGTTGCCGACTAATTGAACGTGTTCCATTCAGAACAACTATTTCTGGGCCTTTCTGCACTTGTATAGATTCCAATATAAATTTTTATTTTGTCAGATTGTGGTAGATTAAGAACCCAAAAAAAAAACTAGAACAAAGAATTCATCCACCACAAAATAATGACATTCAAACAGTAATTCGTAGATCAGTTTCCTCCAACGTTTCGGCTTTTTTGTATTCATCATCAGGGCGGGCTCAAACATTCATTTTCAACATCAATAAACCAATGTTCGAGCCCTGATGATGGATTCAATGATATACGAAACGTTGGCAAAAAACCAGAATTGTTCATCTACGAAATTCCTTTTCTTTCCCAACAAAACCAGTAAATATTAATAATTATAAAACGCTCACCGATCAACAATCGAAGACGACCCCGAGCATAATCCAATCACCGTTTACCATCCCACTTTGCACTATCACGACCGAAGACGCGCCGAAAGGTCATAAGTGTGCACTTTTTTTACGTTCTTTTTTCGATGTTCCGTGCGTCGCCGCGGGTCGCGCGAGTCTCCTCTTCTTATTTTTTTCGCGACGTCGAAGAAGAGCCGACTAGATGCACTCGAAGGACGGTCTAGGCGAGGACTGGTTTGGGTCTCGATGAAGGCATCGTCGGCTCGTCGTGTCGCTCGGTAATTCTGAAAGAAAGGGAGACGTTAGACTCGTCGTTTTCGGTGCGAAGACAGGTGGAATGTTTCGTTGGATGATCAATTTGGGAATGGGCTGCGCTCGGTTACGAGGGCATTGGCGATGTTCGTTTGAATGATAATTATAGCTAGGAATGTAGCTTAGGAGCACGTATGATCCGATTTGACCTGAAATAATAATCACTTATTATATCACGAGAGCTTGAATTATTTTCGACTTTATTCTGAAAATTATCGTGGGCAAGAAAAAATGAGAAAAAAACTTCCAAAGATAATTCGAGTACGCGTATATATATATATATATATATATATATATATATATATATATATATATATATATATATATATATATATATATATATATATATATATATATATATATATATATATATATATGCTCTTATAGGCTTCCGCGGTCGGATATGTGCTCTCTGGAACTTCCGGTTGAACCGTTCCCATTCGGAGCCATTTTCAAGACTGAGTGACCTTGCGTCTAGGTCTGAGTTGTCTTACTAACTGGGTTTCATCATTGGAGATCGAGGATTGAAGGTTGGTGGAATTTAAGGGTTCATTAGTAATTATGGCAGGATCAGGGATCGGACGGTCGATGGGAGGTTCAAACGGATTAATACTCAAGTCGGAGTAAATGGAAGTATGTCGGACCAAAAGTGGTTTCCACGTATTGGTAAATCTTTGGGAATCGTCGTGTTCATCAAGACAATTTGGACGTTTTTCGATTTCAATGGATTCACGGGTAACTCTGGCCGATGTATGTTCTGGGACATACATCTACAGGACATACGAGTGTCGTGTAGAGCATATGAACACGAACTAGCAGTCCGTAATTCTGACACAAACTCAGCATTATCTCAACATCATTTAGAAACAGGCCACAAAATAGATTTCAAAAATACCAAAACCGTTGCCACAGCCAAAACCCTCTATATCAGAGTTACCTAATTATTCCCCTAATCCGAATGGAATAATTAGCACTGCAAACTACCTGAATCGGCATAAATACAACTTGCTAAGAAAAAAAAATCTCCAGTCATCGGAGTGAATTTCAAGATGAATGAGCCTCTGAAGAAGCTAGCCACTCGAGCCAGCGAAACGTCAGGAAGAAATTCCAAAAATCGACGGCCTTCAAACCCGAATATAAGTAGTGATACTGAAAACCTCGGCCGCGAAAGCCTTAACTATTTTGTCAGAATACTGAAATCTTGGACACAGAGAAGAATCTTTCGAAAATATTTTTTCTAGAAATGGTTCATATTCATACCGATTTGAAAAACCTTAGTCAGATATATACTTGTCTATTACTCACAACGAAAAAAATATAACAACCATCTTGAAAATATAATTTTTGAATCAATTTTACAAATAATTGGAAGCGAAAATTTGCTGAATTAGCTCTTGGACAATCGAATGGAATCATGAGATCAAATTTATCAGGTTACATATCCCTCCATTTGAAAAAAATACGGAAGCGGTATTAATACAATACTCATGTATTTCAAATGAGCCATTCCTACCTAACAGCTGTCAAACACATAATGAACGACTTGAAATAGTGGAAGCAGAGAAACTCATAAATAATCATTTTTTCAAATTTGCATATTCATAGAGTTACAAAGATATGTACAAAAATATTGGCAATAACTTCTGAGTTCTGATATTTATGACATAGCACACCTTCATGGAGAGGTCCATATTGATATACTTTCTGAAACCGTGTATAGTAAGATTGTGAGACTAAGATACTCTAGAAGAAAAATGTGGACTACCTTGAAACAATAACCAAACAAGATATTTCATTCATACGATTTTTTACAAATCTTCACGGTTCATCGCATGGTTACGCCATAGACCTCGGTGTGGTATTTGAACTTGACATAACACAACACTTTTTGACGAGATTCTGGTATGTTTCGAAAAAATAACGTTGAATGTCAACGATCAATATCCACCAATATTTCCCAGGAATGGGTTTTCAATAATTTATTCGCATAAATTCATTAGGATTTCTGTTTATATCTCTAGAAATCACAATGGAATGAGGCAATATGGTTCACAAAAGTACCTATTACTATTGAATTTCACACTGTTTCCGCCTTAATTCTTGTAACCAAATCGAATCATCTCCTACAGAATAATGCAAACCAGTTTCTACAATCTCATTACTCCTCATTGCACACTTTTGATTTTCAATATTTTGCACCTCGGCGATTGATTAAGAAAATATCGATGGGAACACCGTGTCAAACGAAAGTACTTTTTGTTGAGAAATTTGAGGAACCGGAGAATTTTATCTGAATAGCTAGCTGACCCGTTGGACGTTAATTATTTTTGTGATGCAATTATATCGTGTAGTTCTCAGTAAGAATATTTCCCTCATATATAAAATGTCCCATAAGAGCAATGCAATTATAGAAAACTTACAGCGGTAATTGCATTGTATCAAGTCACCATAACAACACATTTGAAACCGTATCGCTAGACGTCAGTAAACACACAAATAAATGTCAGATAGACTTCAAAAATAGAAAAACATTCGCGTTTAGGTGAGTGCTCTATACAATCTATAGAGGAAAGTATAAATGAACAAAAAATAACATTTCCTTGAGAATTTCTTTATTCGTGAAATATTCCAATGAATTACATTCGTGCATAAAAATTACCAGATAATTTTGCATTCAAGCGTGATATCTTATACAAATTGCATTCGGTTATTTTCATATTTTGTAAAAGAGCCTTCGTCCTTCGGACTCGGGCACTTTCGCCAAAATATGAAAATAAACTTGCAGTTTTTAGATATCACGCTTTCTTGCAAAATTATCGGTAATTTTTATGCACTCGTGCAATTATAACCGAAAAGAGCGTTTAACGAAGTCGAAAATGTTATTTAACCCTTTTTTTCACCCCGTTAGAAGATGAATTTCGATAAAATACGAATCACGTCTTCCATCAATACTGTTGAATATTTCTGCAAAATTTGAAGTATCAAAAAACATGAGTAAATACGGTGCAAATTTTGTTATCGTTTGAGAATTACAGGAGTAATGGAAAAACTCAAGCAGCATCAACAATGAGACGATTCAAGCTGCATGAATTATTATTCACTGAACTGCAAATGATCAGGAAAAGCAGAAATTAATTCATTGACTACCGAATTGCATTGAGCACAGACTTGTTAGTTTTGATGATGTATTGAAGATGACCGCTAAAATAATATTATTCTCCGCAGTTTGGTATGAATTTGGCAGATGGTACCTGACTATTATATATCAAAGTAAAAACTTTTGAATCTGAATAAATATTATTTCAGATAGATAGGTATTTCAGGTCAGTTGTAATCACTCGAAAATAATAAAAAATTATGGGGGTAATCAATATAACAGTTGTTGAAACATAAAACTGAAGCGATCCTCTCATCCTTCTCCAATGAGTGTTCATTTCATTTGGTTGTACCGTCAGGTGTCCCACTTTACTTTCCTACTTAGGCTAGATTACATAATTTTTCATAAAATGTATTGAATTCGATTCGATTTTCGTTTTAGTTTGAACAGGTAATGATCCCTAATTGAAAATTGAAGTAGTGCTGTTTATCATTGTGAAATAGGCGCTGAGATAAATGTTGGCATTTATTCATATTACTGGCAATCATTCCTAGAGATTTATATAATCTTACCTTCGAGCATTTTTTCAGACAGGTTGGGCGTTTGATATGTTGTTTCTTGTTGTATCAGGAATGCATAGCCAGTGGAATTTTAACAGTATAATTGATAATTTTTTTGATAGAGCGTTTGGAAAATATATAGATCGTCTTAGGGGTGAAATTTCGGAAAACCTTTTCTCATTGGATACCTATATCATGCAAAGAACACACCCTTCAAGTTTCAGATGTCTACGATCAGTGGTTTAGGCTATGCATTGATCAACCCCTAAAATAACTTCCTACCCCTTTTCAACCCCGTAAGGTGATTAATTTCAATAAAATACGAAACACGTTGGTATCACATTGTCCCATACAAATTTTGCGCCCCCTCAGGGGTGGAATTTCCAAACACACCTTAAAACGGGATAAAAAGTATCCTATGTCCGTCTTCTGTTTCTAAGCTCTCCATCTATTTTCGGTTATAATTGCACGAGTGCATAAAAATTACCGATAATTTTGCAAGAAAGCGTGATATCTAAAAATTGCAAGAGTTTATTTTTATATTTTGGCGAAAGTGCCCGAGTCCGAAGGACGAGGGCTCTTTTACAAAATATGAAAATAACCGAATGCAATTTGTATATCACGCTTGAATGCAAAATTATCTGGTCATTTTTATGCCCGAATGTAATTCATTGGAATATTTCACGAATAAAGAAATTCTCAAGGAAAATGTTATTTTTTGTTCATTTATACTTTCCTCTATAGATTGTATGGAGTACTCACTAAAACGCGAAATGTTTCTCTATGTTTGAAGTCTATCTGACATTTATTTGTGTTGTTTAGTGACGTCTAGCGATACGGTTTCAAATGTGTTGTTATGGTGACTTGATACAATGCAATCACCGCTGTAAGTTTTCGATAATTGAATTGCTCTTATGGGACATTTTATATATGAGGATAATATTCATCCAAATTGGTTCAGCTGTTCTTTAGTTATAAATAATAGTATAACAAACACGACTCACTCTGATGTATAGGGTGTTCCCTAACTCTAGAGGACGATTTGTTAGGTCGTTTTAAGAAAAAAAGTTTGTATGAACATATGTCCGGAGTTGCTCCGTTTCTGAGATAAAGGGCGTAAAAAAAACGGTATTTGTAAAATATTATAAATATCCTCAGAACTTGGTTAAAATTTGCTACAGTTATTTGAAGTAATAATAAATATAATATGGAATAATGATTTGACAACACTATCACTGTCAGCTGGTCTCCAAAGCTGGGGTTCATAATATGCAAAGTGGTTTTTCCCGAAAACGAAGCTAGATATAAAGAAAACACAAGCGACAAAAAGTTGTATTTTTAGTTGATTAATCTAAGAAAATAAAAACCTCTCAAAAAAAGTCAATGGCGTACTTTTTTTTCCCCAATATTTCTTGGCTGTGCTGAGACTCCACTGGACTTAACAATTACAGTCCAGCTAGGGCTATTCAAGCGGTTTATTACTTCAAATAACTGTAGCAAATTTCAACATAATCGGTGTGAGGATATTTATGATATTTTACTAGTACTGTTTTTATTTTAAACTTCAACGCCCTGTATCCCGGAAACGAAGCAACTTCGGACATATGTTCATGACAACTTTTTTATTAAAACGACCTTTCGAAACACCCTCTGAAGTTTCGTACCGTAGTTAGGTACACCCTGTATACAGATTCGTACTGACCAAGAGTCGACCTGGGTCTAACATTGCAAATCGAGTAGCAATAATTTGGTTACGTAAATCTCCTTATCGCATCTTTCGTGGGAGTATTTCGCGATCGCTCACAATGTGGACAAGTTTCAGCAGCGTTATCTGATTCCATTTCTAATTGCTGTTATTAACAGAACGTGCCGTAATAAATCGTGGGAAAAACTTATATAGGTTGCGGCGAAGGAACACGTCAAATCTTGTCTTAATCATATCGTTTGCATCTCGAAACACTTGCATAAAATTCCGGAGAATTTTAAGGATTTATCTGAAAGAGTTTCGCAAAGCTGTTTTGTAATCGAATATGAAATGAGAAGTTGCTTTACTTTATTTGATTGATGACAAATTGTTGATCCATAATGAACACTCAAACAAATTATGATTCTTAGATGAATTGGGTTTGTAGCGTGGCAATATCTGAAACAATTTGATGTTATAAAGAATGAATGTAGACTCACACGACCGTAGTCGATATAAATAATAATTATATTCTCCTTCCTGAAGGTGTCAACCTTGTTAGAGAAACGTGAATCGAGTGCAAACAATATGAGTTTGATATTGGAGAAAAGCTGAGTTCAGTTCAGAAAATGCTTGAAATTGTTACCATGAACCTCTTGACATGAGAACAGCCTATAAGTTATTTTGCGCCGTACATTTTCGAACACAGGAACATCCACATTTCTCCTACTATTTTATGAAGTAAAAGGTCGCTATATTTACGCAATTATGAATTATTTCGCCATTTTGTAGTGGGTGAAGATATTGACTCAATAAGGCTGTACAGTTTTCGTCAGTAAATTTTTTCCCGGACGACGCTCAGTCGCCATCTTGATACTTTAATCTGTCAATTCCACTCCAAAATATGGTATTCATGCATCAATTCCACCATCCCAACTGTCTTTTTTTTGACCCATTCAAAAATTAAAGGGGGGGGGGCATTAAAGAAAGGCGTTGTTGTTGAAATTTGTTCTAATCAAGATCGCACAATTTTTTGTTTTTTAACTTTATCATTTGAGCACAGTCCAACAATGACCTGCCCTGGTTTCCGAATTTTTTTCGATTTTAACGCCTTACGGCTCTCCACTGATAACAAACTTCTCACATCTATAAAAAATATTTGCAGTATAAATATTTTCGAGCGAAACGTTCGAAAACTATTATGTGAAAAAATATTTTTTTCTCGGTGGAAGAAGAAGAATATTTATTTGAAGTAGGTCACCCTAATATACAACATATAAATACATTACAAACATTATAGATATTGTGAATAATCATAAAGAATAAAAATGTAGATATAGATAAATACCAATAATTCCCAGTTTGAAAACCACAACAGTAACACATTTTCTATTAAAAATACATTGCAATACGGAAAAATAAGAGGTATATTAGATTAATTTACAATACAACGATGTATAAAAATATATAAACATATCAACAAAATATTATCTCAAAAATATCACCACAAAAGTACAAATTTATCTTGTGTTTTGGATTGATTCTAATAAATGTTTTTTGAAAATACTTGTTGGGCTAGATTTAACCACGTTTGGCAATTTATTGAATGCATCAAAACCTTTGAAGAATAAAGAGTTCATGGCACTTCTCCTATTTGTTCTGCATACATGCAAATTGATATTTTCAATCCGATTTGGGATTTCAATTATCAAAACGTTTACGGTCCTGTTTACCAATATTTATAATATTTTTTGTACTCCTTCAATTTTTACATTATTGTATACTTTATGTCTCAGATTGTTCATCTTGCTCTTTTTAATGTATGTGTAACAGCATCATTTCTTCTCACTCTTTTATATATCAAGCTTGCTCTATAATTGTGATTTCATTCTGTGGTATTTTTCATGTGACATTTTCCATGCCTCACACAGGTCGAAGGAAATGAAGATTTTGATTGATTTGATTGATATATTTCACGACTTTCAGTGGTGATTGACCCCGAAGTTCCAAATTTCACCCGAGATGGAGGCTGTTACATCACTATATTCATTTGGGTATTGGGAAGTTCATCATCCTGATACGCCTCTATCGGCAATTATTCGAACTATTTCATCAAGTAAAACAAAAACAAACTTCTGTCACTGTCGAATGTGATGTGAAATTGTGGTGCATTTTGGTGTTCTTGTGCTTCACTTTTGCGATTTGATGAAATTGATATTTATAACAATGACGAAATTAACTAATGTGATTAATGTAATGTGTGGATTGATGTTTTAGTAGAGAAGGAAGATATCCTACCCTTTCTTTCCATACGTATTTCTTATTTTAATAATTATCGTACGAAAAAACACTTCTCTAACACATTCACACACTGAATAGTCTTCACATTTGTTTTACACAGAACTTCGCCAAAACTCGAAAAACACAAGGAACAATACAACGTAAACAATAGTAAACATATGTTTTGACACATTACGATCAGCTGATTACTGTTTGGAGCCGACATTTTTGAACAGACATCAGCGCCCTCATCGGTAAAAATTCTTCCCAGTTCGTCATAAATTAGATGGCATATCGTACTCAAAAGTGAGAAATGAACGGGACAGAGTGAATAACAACCACAAAGTGAAGTTTGACAAGCTACACAAGACTAGAAGTTCGGCCACCCCACGCTTAGACTTGTCCAGAGTGGTCATAAACCGAACAGACCGGGATCTCACTGAAGACGAGATGTCAGTGTTAGCACGAGGCGGTAATTTCGCAATCATTCCTCGGCAGGTACCAAAAGAGGAAATCATCGCCAATACGGAAGCAGCAATCAGGAATTTACCGGATGAAAAAGCTGAAGAAATCAGGATTGTGACAGCAAATATCCTGAGCAAGGCACGGCTTCCAAAATGCAATATCCCAAAAAGAGAGATTGCAGCCTTAAGAAGCTTGAATTCTGATGAGGGGATCACGATTCTACCAGCGGACAAGGGAAATGCCACGGTTCTTCTCAAAACGGAGGAATATAATAACAAAATTGAAGAACTTCTGGAACCTTCTAACTACCGCAAACTCGCAAGGGACCCAACACAATCAAAATTGAGGAATGTAAACAAACTCATTAAGTCGTCCTCACTGACCGAAACCATAAAGAAAACCATTCTCAGAACTGAAGCCGTTCCACCCAGACTCTATGGTCTTCCGAAGGTGCACAAACACGGCATGCCACTGAGACCAATAGTCAGTGCCCCAGGCTCACCTACATATCACTTGGCAAAACATCTGGCCTCGCTCCTACAGCCTCATGTAGGAAGAACAAACTCCTACGTCAAGGATTCGACAGACTTCGTGGGTAAAATTAGAGGCTTAACTTTGGAACCGACAGATATTATGGTCAGCTTCGATGTTGTGTCCTTGTTTACCAACGTCCCACTGGAAGACTCCCTGAAGGAGTTAGCCTACTTGTTCCCTAATGATATCGTTGGACTTTTCCGAGCATGTCTCACGGGGAGTTACTTTCAATGGAGGGGAAACTTCTATGAGCAATTGGATGGCGTGGCAATGGGAAGTCCACTTAGCCCAGTAGTAGCCAACTTCTTCATGGAACGGTTTGAGGAGAAAGCAATCGACGCCTTCGAATTGAAGCCGACCTTGTGGCTACGCTACGTGGATGACACATTCGTCATCTGGAAACATGGTAGGGACGCTCTAAAACTCTTTCTCGACCACTTGAACGCTCAACACCCCAATATTAAGTTCACCATGGAGACTGAACAAGACCAACGAATAGCATTCCTGGATGTTCTGATCGAACGATGTGGGGCTAGACTAACCCACAAAGTGTACCGAAAACCCACACACACGGATAGGTACCTGCACGCGCTATCGAATCACCATCCCAGCCAAAAGAGAGGAGTCATTTCTACTCTAACGGAACGTGCTCGAAGAATATGCGAACCAGAACATCTGGAGGAAGAACTGGAACATCTTCAAGTGACCTTGAGGTCGAATGGATACAGTGTACCCGAGATCAACAGGGCCATGAAACTGAAGAATTCCACTGTTCGAAACAAGGAGGACGTTCAGATAGTTGCACATGCATATTTGCCATACATCCCGAGGGTCACAGACAGAATTGGAAAACTCCTGAGTAAATACAACATAAAAACTGTATTTAAACCCACAAAGAAGATTCAACAGAGCCTCAGATCGGCTAAAGACAAAAGAGATCCACTGTCTGCAGCAGGGGTTTATCGCATACCGTGCACCTGTGGGAAGGTATACATCGGTACCACCAAAAGATCCATGGGAACTAGGCTAAAGGAACATGAGAGAAACTGCAGACTAGGGCAAATTGACAAGTCGGCTGTGGCGGAACACGCACTTAGTGAGGGAAACCACAGGATTCTGTTTAAAAATGCAAAACTGATTGCACCCAACCAGGGATACCATAGCCGACTGGTACGGGAGGCAATAGAAATCCACAAACACACGGATAATTTCAACAGAAAAGAAGAAGCTGTCAACCTCAACCGAATATGGAATCCCATTTTGAGAAATTCGATAATAACTGCAGGTAGTTCTTCAGATATTAATGATGATTATTCTCCGAACCCACAGGAAGTAAACAAGATAATCAATATTAATGACAATTCCCCGAATCCGAATGGAATAATTAGCACCGCAAACTACCTGAATCGGCATAAATACAACTTGCGAAGAAACAATCTCCAGTCATCGGAGTGAATTCCAAGATGAATGAACCTCTGAAGAAGCTAGCCACTCGAGCCAGCGAAACGTCAGGAAGAAATTCCAAAAAACGACGGCCTTCAAACCCGAATAAAAGTAGTGATACTCGTCAGATGCACTATTCACAACTCATTGATTCTATGCTATGGTGCTTTTCTTCAATGCCCCCCTTTTAGTTTTTGAACGGAAGAAATTTAATTTGATTTCAAGAAATTTAAACTTGGGATTATGGAATTGATGCATAAATTCTATATTTTGGAATAAAATTGACAGATGAAATTTTAAAGATGCGCCATCTGGAAAAGAAACCAAATGGAAAGGGGGTCTTGTGATACATCATTTTGAAGCTCCTGATGAATACTAGAATATGAAGTCAATATCTTCACCTACTATAAAATGGCGAAAAATTTAATAATTGCCTGAAAACATCTACTTTCAACTTCATACTTCGAGGAAATGAGCCGAGTTCAGTACAGATGATGCTCGAAATAGTTGCCTTAAACTTCTTGACATGAGAACAGCCTATCCGATATTTGACGTCGAACACAGCCATATCGATGTTTCTACAAATATTTATTATTCTCTGCCCTATATTCAATATTGAAGCAGGTTCAGTTTAGTACACCTTTTTCTGCAAATGACTCCATGAAAAAGGTAAGATCTGAAGGTGTCATATATGGCAAGCGAGCTGGCCAACCCAAAGACCAAATAGTTTTTTCTTGCCTGGAGTAATGTGGTAGTGCTCCATCTTGTTGGAAAAATAATATCCACATCGAATTCATCAGGATTCACTTCGACGTTTTCGGTGATTAGAGGATCAACAGTGGTTCCCAGCATATTCAAATACAGTTTCCCTGTTGATGTTCAATTGACCATTTTGGAGATAGTTCACGTGGTACCTATCTGATTGTAAAATCGAAAACTGAATGAGATTTGATTTCGTGCCCATCTTCAGCATATTTCCATAGTGGCAGTGGAGAAGAGAGTTTTCATGGAATTCGTGACGAGTACCCATCGTAATACACCATCCTCTTCGCGAAGCATTTCAAAATACTCATTATCGAACACACACAATCCAACGTTTTCAGTAGGTCGTACGAAGGCTGGCCACGCATTCTCGTACGAAATTCCTCGCTAACTGTTCACCAACCGCATCCGAAGAAAGAATAATCTCTCAAGGTGAACCTGCTCGTGGGCATGCACAAATAGATACACTCATCACAAAAGTTTAGGGGACAGGCTAGCCAGCAACTGCAGAAAACTGTCCTGGGGCCAGATTTTTGAAATCATTAGCTATGGAATGAATTTGTTCTATATCACATCTTCGATAACGAATTATATATATATATGTATATATATATATATATATATATATATATATATATATATATATATATATATATATATATATATATATATATATATATATATATATATATATACTGAAATGGATAGCGGGGTCTCTCAGTCAGTCCAAATGAAAAGTCCTGTCTTACTTCGCCAAGCTTTCGCTTCTATTGTGAAGCTTCTTCAGGGCCTATAATTTATTGTTTTTTTTTTAATTTAATATATATATATATATATATATATATATATATATATATATATATATATATATATATATATATATGCTGGCTGGAACTTCCGGTTGATCCGCGTCTGGAAAGATTTACTTGTCTACGTTTCGACTCCCATTTCGGAGCCATTTTCAAGACTTAGTGACCTTGCGTCTAGGTCTGAGTTGTCTCACTAGCTGGCTATCATCACTGGAGATCGAGGATAGAAGGTTGGTGGGATTTAAGGGTTCATTAGTAGTTATGGCAGGATCAGGTATCGGACGGTCGATGGGAGGTTCGAACGGATTGGTTCCCAAGTCGGAGTGAATAGAAGTATGTCGGACCAAAAGTGGTTTCCAGGTATTGGGGAGTCTTTGAGAATCGTCGCGTTTATTGAGACAGTTGGGACGTTTTTCAAAGACTCCCCAATACCTGGAAACCACTTTTGGTCCGACATACTTCTATTCACTCCGACTTGGGAACCAATCCGTTCGAACCTCCCATCGACCGTCCGATACCTGATCCTGCCATAACTACTAATGAACCCTTAAATCCCACCAACCTTCTATCCTCGATCTCCAGTGATGATAGCCAGCTAGTGAGACAACTCAGACCTAGACGCAAGGTCACTAAGTCTTGAAAATGGCTCCGAAATGGGAGTCGAAACGTAGACAAGTAAATCTTTCCAGACGCGGATCAACCGGAAGTTCCAGCCAGCACATTTCTGACCGCGGAAGCCTAGCCGATCAAATATATATATATATATATATATATATATATATATATATATATATATATATATATATATATATATATATATATATATATATATATATATATATATATATATGTAGAAATTGATGTTTTCACCGATCTTCGATATGCAAGATGAATTTTCTGGGCTTTTTATCCGTTAGGTATCTTCTGATTTGTTCGACGTTTCGAATTCCATTTTAAATTCATTCTCAAGAACTGTGAGACGAATATCTGTCCATACCGTCCTGGTCAATCACTCCCCTTACGAAGCAACCAAGCAAGAGTAAGCAAAGACTCCAGTTTCCATGGAGAACAGACAATTTTTTTACCGTATGACACAGGCTCATGGTACACCCCCGTTTTATCCTTTGTTTTTCCAGCTATATTTTTGAAATTCGGAACATTGAATATGCTCACTGAACAGCATTTCTCGACATATCTGAAAAAAAAAACACTTCCAATTTTTCCGGAAATGACATCAACTTTCGATTTTTGAATGGGACACCCTGTATATTGTTACATGATCGGTTAGGGATGATCATGAGGAATCCAACGATACCAGGTTTTATGGTGTTATCTCCAATGACTGCGGAGATATCGCCATTTATATTATCCATAAGCTCAACGAGTAGGAGAGAGAAACTTTTACTGGCGGGTCAATCCAATTCTCTCTCCCACTCATTGAGCTTATGAATAAAGTAAATGGCGATATCTCCGTAGTCATCATAGATAACACCATAAAACCTGGTATCGTTGGATTCCTCATGATCACCCCCAACACATCATGTAACATTATACAGGGTGTCCCATTCAAAAATCCAAAGTTGATGTCATTTCCGGAAAAATTGGAAGTTGTTTTTTCCTTTCAGATATGTCGAGAAGTGCTGCTCAGCGAGCATATTAAATGTTCCAAATTTCAGAAATATAGCTAAAGAAGCAAAGGAGAAAACGGGGGTGTACCCTGAGTCTGTGTCACACGGTATATATATATATATATATATATATATATATATATATATATATATATATATATATATATATATATATATATATGTTGTTGTTGAGTTCGGGTTGAACCGCGTCTGGAGTTTTGTTCTCGACGTTTCGGCTCCGATTTTGGAGCCATTTTCAAGAGGTAAATGTGACTTCACGCTGAGGTCTCAATCTGCCTACTCCTCAGGTGTTGTCACAGGGGGCAAGGGTTTGTGACTTGACGCCGGGGCCTCAATCTGCCTACTCCCCAGGTCTCGTCACGAGTTCTTTCTAAGGTCTCAATCTGCCTACTCCTTAGATCGAACTGAGGTATCGAGGGATGTTGGGTAGTATTGATGGATCTGTGGATGAGGGAATTCACAACGGAATTGGTTTGTGCCGGATGATGGTGGGAGTTTGCGTTAAGGTATCGGGCAAACTCCCACCATCATCCGGCACGAACCAATTCCGTTGTGAATTCCCTCATCCACAGATCCATCAACCTCACAGACCTCCACAACAAACCACAGGAACTAGCCCAACTCAAATCAGCCCTTCTTCAAAATGGATTCATAGACCATCAAATTGACAGATCCATCCGCCGCCATCAAACTTCTCATTCCATTCCCAGAGACCCAACAGACAACAACGTTCCCCACAAAGCTTTTCTCCCCTACATTAAAGGTGTTACTGACAAAATCAGCCGAATTCTCAAAAAACAGGACATAAAAACGATATTTACAGCCAGCAATAAAATCTCCACATTCCTCCGCTCCCCCAAAGACAAAATTGTCAACGAATCACAGGGTATATATGAAATACCATGTTCTGATTGCCATAGAACATATGTAGGCCAGACCAACAGACGTGTGACAAGTAGAGTATACGAACATCAACTTGCTGTCCGAAAATCAGACCCATCTTCAGCTCTGTCCAAACATCATCAGGAGACAGGACACAACATAGACTTTGCGAACACCATCGCCACAGCAAAAACACTACAAGCTCGTATAATTCGCGAGGCCATCGAAATCGAGAAGCGACCTTCCTGCTTAAACGTGACGACGGCCAGAGACTTCCAACTGCATGGAAACCCCTAATTTCCAGATGCCCAGTCCCCACCAAGACATCCGACGGTCCTTTAGTAGCACCCGCTGCTATAAATACTACCCAACATCCCTCGATACCTCAGTTCGATCTAAGGAGTAGGCAGATTGAGACCTTAGGAAGAACTCGTGACGAGACCTGGGGAGTAGGCAGATTGAGACCTCAGCGTGAAGTCACATTTACCTCTTGAAAATGGCTCCAAAATCGGAGCCGAAACGTCGAGAACAAAAACTCCAGACGTGGTTCAACCCGAACTCAACAACAACACACAACTGACCGCGGAAACCTATCCGAACACACACACACACACATATATATATATATATATATATATATATATATATATATATATATATATATTTCGTTATGCTGAAAACTTTTCGTTGTCTGAAACGAATATTTAACTTCGCATCCTCGCAATTTTCTTCAGTTTCCTGTACTGGAGTGCATGTAATCAAATTCAAATTTCAATATTCACTTCAAAAACTTTGGGAAAATGGGTGAAATAATCGAGAAAAGAACATAAAAAATCAGCAAAAACTAAGTTTGCATCAATAGTATACATATAAAATCGTATCTTCAGTTTTAACTGATAGGAGATTATTTTGAAATTCCACCCAGAAAATGCATAAGAAATGTGGACGAAGCTAGGTAGCAAATTCTTTATAAGCAAACAATTCTTGCTCAATGACAGATTATCACGCTAGCCTAATCGTGAAATATTTGATGGGAAATCCATGCATCACTATTTTCGTATTTAAATTTATCGTTAGAATCTTGAGTACTACTATATTATATGAGTTGTGAATCAAGTTTAGGCATACAATAAAAATATCAACACCAACTTTGTCATTCACGATGTAAAATTCTGTTTTTACCAACTCTCTCTGAAGGTGTGTGCACAGAGTGTGTAGCCGAAAAAAACATCGAAATTACTTCCCTGTCTACATGGCTTGCGCAGCGTTGCACTACATAGGAACAATTTCTTCATGAATATCTTGTAACTCAATCATACGTACTTTGAAACAGTCAAATAAAATAATATACACAATTACATCAAATTGAGTTTCTTCTGGTATGAAGAATGTTTGTTTCGTTTTCCCAATGGAACTGGAAAAGTTAAAGCTGAAAACTTTTCTCAAAATTTAACGTTTCTCTTGTGGAATCAGAGGGATTTTCTACCAGCAGGAAATCATCAGTTTTCCTTGCATACAACGTCGTCATCAAATGCTGCTGATCATGGGATCGTTCTCAAAGATAAGCATGCTTTAGGCTCCAATTGACACTGATAATTTTAAATTCTATCTTCATCTATATACGAAACAATAAGTCGATACACATGACACAATGTTTTGGTACATTTTTTCCAAATTGCTAAAGAAAAAATCTATGTTCCGTTTTCTTCCGAATAGGAGTGTGATATTTTAGATGGGTTAATATCACAATGTTTTTCGAAAATACAGAAAATTCATTCCAGTACAAATCATATCGTCCGAGTTATGACGACGATTCAAATCTTCATGGTTTCCAGTGAGAATTATTCACATGAAATTATAAACACTAATCTAACCTCATGAACTCGATAAAAAGGCAATTCGTCTTGTTGGTGATTCTTCGCTCACAGACTCGCTCACTTCATTGGAACATCGTAAAAGGGTCGGATACTTTCACGGTCGATGCTCTTTCGAATTGTTATCAATCGTTCCCCCTTTGGCAATATCTACACGGATGACTAGACGAGTACAGAATTCCCACCCCTTTGTTGTGATCTTGGAGACCTGTCGAACCTCTGTCGCTCAGGGATCTTTTTTCAATAGAACAGCTGAGCTTTGGAACTCCTTGCCAAAAGAGGTTTTTCTTGAGGCTTACGAACTTCAGAAATTCAAAGTAAATGTTAATACGTATTTCCTGACCCTTGATTCACGCGGTGTTCTTTGAACATTACAGGGCGCTCTTTCGTGTGAATCTGCTACGAGATGCACTCGCTACAATGTAATTCGTTATATTGCGAACGATCGATAACGAACGAGTGGTCAAAAATCCCAGATGTTCCTGAAGAGAAACATGAATGTTTATTGTTGTTCCCTACACTTTTTGACTAGTGTATTTCTCGATTATCGCGCGAAGAAAAGACGTTCGGCGTCTGCTGCGCGAAACACACGACTTCGAACCTTGACCTTAGCCGGTCACGTTTTTCCAGCGTTTTTCCGATGCCGATACGTTAATAAGGAGAATGGCGAGGAGCACCATACTTATCGTTGTGTGTCAAGTGAGGTGGGTACATGCAAATATGCAGATGGCGACGATGATCTAATCAGTTCCGTTAACTTTTACCATACTTCTCCAATGTTCCAAGACCGCAGAACCGATTTTTTTTCTCATTTTAACATACAAAGTGATAATTTTTTGAGTGCAACCACTCATATGTTTATAGAGCAAAAAAGATCCCGCGACCTCCTGACCTTCGTTATTTCATAAAAGCTGGAAGTTTCTCTGCGCATTATCAGTAACTATGAAGTTGGATGTCACTTATGCAGATACCAGGTAGCAAAGGTGTATAAAATAGTACCTTACTTTCGTCAAAGTATAAAGCTCATTTCTTTATATTTCCTTATGAATCATATTAGAAATCACATCATCCATTGCCAGACACTTACTACGGTTCAGACCCCCTGCCAGACACTTCTAAACTTTATGGAATTATAATTATACGTTTGACAGTATGTGAAGCGTTGTTGTAACTCCATTCACCCTATAATGTCGATATTTCCGTTTACTTGACTATGTGAGACAAAGTTATCTTCTCTGAAGGGTAAAGTAGGTGCAGAAATCTATTCGCGTTATTTGTGGTGTTTTTTTTTATATGCAGATTCACACGAAAGGGAAGCCCTGTAATGTTCAAAGAACACCGCTTCAATCAAGGGACAGGAGATACGAATTAACATTAACTTTGAATTTTTGAAGTTTGTAAGCCTCAGAAAAAACTCTTTCTGAGTTCCAAAGCTCAGCTGTTCTATTGAAGAAAGATCCCTGGGCAAGAGCGATTCGACAGGTCTCCAAATTCACAACAAAGGGGTGGGAATTCTGTACTCGTTGAGTCATCCGTGTAGATATCGACAAGTGGGGAACGATTGATAACAATTCGGAAGAGCACCGACCGTGAAAATATCTATAGAAGAGAGACAAGTCTCCGACCCTTCTACGACGTTCCAATGAAGTGAGCGAGTCTGCGAGCGAAGAATCACCAACAAGACGGATTGCCTTTTTCTGAATAGAATCGAGAAGCCTCAATGATTGTTTTGGTGCCGAACTCCACACATGAGAACTATATTCCAAGATATGTCGTATCTGAGCCTTGTAGATCATAAGAATCTGACGAGAAGTGAAGTATTTCTTCGCACAAAATAGAAATCCAAGTTTCTGGGAAGCACCTTTAGCGATCGATCTCACATGTTTTTCTCATGAAAGATTTTTACTGATCGCAATTCCTAGCATCGAGATACTTGTAGGAATAGTTACTCCTGACATTTGAATACCAGATGATGATAGATCGGCTTTTCTTGAGAAGAGACATGCCTGGGTTTTTTTAACAGTAAATTCCACCAAGTTCATGTTACCCCATTCTATTATTTTTAATAAGTCATCGTTAATTTTATTGACGTGAATTTTTCTTTGAATTTTTGTTTTTCGAGCTGGTATGGGGACTCTGGAGAAACTAGTATGAAGAGTACTGTCGTCCACAAAACTATGTACTGAACAAGATGTTTTCTCATGAAAATCATTGATATGAAGCAGAAACAAAGTACTAGGCATGTACTAAAAAAAGATCCAAAAAAAGTTTATTTAAAATCATGATATGAAATTTCTTTTAGGGGAGTGTTTCTCAAATGCCTATAACCTACAAAATTGCCGTCACACGTGCAGGAAAATTTACGTTACGTTACCAAATTCATAAAGGGTGCTTCTATTGGCAATATCTCAAAGGGATTTCGTTGGTTAAAGAATTATGCGATATATGGAGAATTTGGACGTCTTTGGTGTATCGTTTCGAAACGAAATCATTTTTCACACTACTTGAAACAGGATTCTATCATTATGTTAAAACTATTGGGTTTTACTTTATGAAGCAGTATCAGATACATCGGAATTCCAAATTGCCACTTTGATTCTACTGTACTTCACAATTCAACGAAGCAGTGTGAATTGAAATGATATGAACAAGGTAGGAGTCTCGACCACCTAGTTATGAAATATTGAAAAAAAAAAATGTCTGTCAGAAAAACACCCACAAACCGTGACTGGAAAACGCGTCTTCCTCGCTTCGAGTACCGTCAACATTCAAAACCGGCTCGTTATAGTACTTTTCAAACGAACTGAAAGTACTAATCAGCCGTAATGGATGATTGATGCTGGCGAGAAATAGACCATTACGGGTATTTAGTTGATTAATGGCGTTTCAGTGAAATGGAATGAAGGTACCTCGTCGTGTACACACCGATAAAATTCATTGAATTATTCATCTGGCGTGAAATAGAATCTGGGTGAATTTCAATTGAAGCGAAAGTCTTGGTGATTCGTTGACCTAGTGATGGTTGCACAGGGTTTGCAGCTCAAACGGAGTTTTGATATCCATATCAACATTATTATATTCTTCAGTGTCACTGACTGTATACTGCACGCATAGATAAAGTCTCTTTTACTAATTATGTATCTCACTGATTCAAGCTTTGCTTTTGCAAGTATCTGCTGTACTTCCAGGAACTGTCAGATAGGTCTAGCAATTTACACATCATAGTAGACAAATGAGTAATATGCATGTTTTTTGTTATGTCATGAATTATTCATTTAAATCTTTATAACTCGAAAAATTATAGATAAATATAAAAATATTCAACCCATATCTATTTATAATATACATCATATCACTTCATAGTTATCTGATATTTACAAGAAGTGAATGAACGTATCATACTTGAGTAAACCCCAATGATGAAATATTATAATAATACATAATTATAATAATAATAGTCTTACATTGCTACAGTTGAGTTGTACACGTTATACAGATTTGTAAAATAATTCAATTTAAGGTATATACTTCACATATAGAAGCTATAAATTTAAATAAATATTATGTTGGATTCACCTAAGCTCAAGAAGCTTATAATGTGTTTCCTTCATAATTCATTCATCATACGATCTATTATTATATCTATTATCTATTATTGTATATTATTTATATTATGTAGACATTATTATCATATAGACGTGAAATAGAAGTTTTGCTGCAATTTCAATCACAAATGGTTATGTATGTATGGGCTATGTTATGGTATATTAAAAACTATGTGTATTTATGATACAAATCTATATTATGCACTGAAATATATCATATTATAACATAATAATTAACTTGCAGCTTTCACTACTTCGATCTCTGCTTATGACAATTCGAGGTCTGATTCAAAATATGCTGTCATTTTCAAGCATTTATCAGGCAAAAAACAACAGCAAACGCAAATTTTTGAATATATTATTAATATTATGGTGCAGAATTCTTGTAAATTCAATAAATACTCAGATATCGGTATCATCAATGATTTCTGTGATAAATGGCTTTCAATTTATCATTACCCTCAAAACGGATAACCTGTGGAAGTTGAAGACTAGTCTGTTCTCGTAGAGTTTTACAGCGATTATTTTTTTCCAGCCAATCATTCGGTTTTATACTGATGAAACTGCCTGGTCCTTGATAAAACGTTGTTCACCTTTGAACTGTCAAATCTTTAAAGTTTACCGCGTCGATTCTATCGAATTGGCTTATATACAAGGTTGAAATATAAATTATCATGAATGAAAAGTAACCTGATTAGTAATAGTCATTCACTTTCCACTTGGTCAGCATAATAATAACATAAGCGACACATTTCAATAAACACTCAAAATTCATACTCGCAAAGAGCTCATGAACATAACCAAATTTATGGCAGATATTGCGAATTGTAAACAACGACTTATCCTAAGCATTAGCCAATAGAATCGTTTGTTGCTTGACAACTGAACTCGGTTCACTTGAACCATAGTTGACTTGTCGTGTTACAACCTGCCCTTAGACCGATTCAAATACTTAAGGTCTCCTGAACTCAAATGAAGATGGGGTACGATTGATTTTTTGTTAAATTCTATTTTATTTGACAATGTGTTGATGAAATACTAATTTAATTGTTTTTCCTTTGATTTGTCCAATAAATAATCTCTCCAAATACAACTCGTTCTTCAAATTTAATGTGATAAATTTTCATTTTCAAAACATTTAAACTTCTTTATTTTGAGGCAAAAGCATCGAAACAAACCGAAATGTATAGTTCCTGCCAAATGAAAAAGTTGTCGTGGAAAATAAAACTGAATCGATGGAATTTGAAGGGCTCGTGGTATTACCTTTGATTGAATTGGTGCACTTGGGATAAAACTGAACAAGTAAATGAATCTTGGTACTTGCTAGCTGAGTATTAGTTTGGAGACTGATTCAAAAGTGTTTTAAGACTTCTCCAGCAACTCTTTGCCACGACTTCCGGTGACACAACCCGCACGGCAAACAAAACCCACGATACAATCAGTCGAAGAAGTAAACAACTACAAGTTCTCTAGAGACAATCAAAACAATGATTATCCGTTTACCTTTCCAGCAAGCGTAGGGCCATAAATAACGAACACGTCCGGCGAATCCTGCCTTCCAAGAAAGTCGAGTGTGTTGCCCTCTCGATAGACGCCACGGTTTTCTATCATCCTCACAGATTCATCGAGTCTGAGCTCGATCCTATCGCAATCTTCCCACTACTAGGTAGGTGAGTGAGTTGGCGCGGGTGGTTGTGTGTCCGGCTCACGATCGAAAGGTCGTGGGTTCGATTCCTCAACTGGGCAAATATTTATTTCGTATGAAACAATAACCGTGCTGATCTCGAGGTGTGGCGAAGGAAATAAGTAACAATGCTCACTTGCTGAAGGACTTCGACCGAAGTCGATGGTGTTTGGGTTGAAAAATGCCATCATAGTATATTATGTAACGATCATATACTGATGGTTACTAATACACGAGCATTAGTCGGGATACAAAACGAGCCGAAAGCTTATGGTCTATGAGGGTGTATTAATAACTATTACATGAGAGTTGCATACGCCATTTTTTCTGCGCCTGATGAATAATGAACTATAAATATCATATTTATTTTTGTATTGAACAAAATAACAGTAAAAACTCGTATTTCTTAAAAAAATTAAACAAATCTGTAACTAATGGGAAAAGTTTATTTAAAGTCCCATTGATCTGGAAGTGGAAGGAACATTTAATTTCATTTCATTATTGAAAATCTGTATCAAAATGAATCTCATTATGGAACATATTTTGGGCATATTAGTTATATTATTATATTATTGTTATAGTACGGGTGTAGAAAATAGCCATTTAGGTAAACAGTGGAAAAAAGTAACATTTTATGTAACAAAGTAGCGTGAATTATCTGTCATGTTACAAACAAGATTCTTCCTGATTTTGTTAGAAAATATGATTCTAACATTTTTCAAGAGTTAAATTGTCTGTCCAATAATATTTTACAAGTGTCAAGTTTGTTAATCATATAGCTTTTCAGTTTGACGTCCTCCACAATTTTGTGAGTTTCAGCTGGAACTGAATGTTTGTTGACAGAAAAAAATACGAAACTGTTATCAAAGAGAGTCGAGATTGTTCTTTAAAAAAAAAAATTGTTCTAAAATTGTTCGTTTCCGTTAACCAGCTGACGAACGTCAACCCTCAGAAGTCGAAACTTGTGCGAGCAATGGATCAACGAGGCCTTACCTTTTAACGTGCGATTACCCAGCACGGTGGCCCGGCGAGGATTCGAACCCCGGCCTTCCGCTTGATAGGCAGATATGCTAACCACTACACTACCGAGACCACGGAAAAGACGACAGAAAATACTTTACATAAAATTGGTCTCAAGAAGATTGGTGATCCAACAAATGTTCGTTTCTTGGGTTAGGAATCGGTAAGTTCTACAGAGAAACAATTGAGTTATTTGCCAACGTTTCAAACTCTCACTAGCCCATCTTCAGGGCTCTACAAGAATGAAAATTTCATAAGGAACAGTTGTGCGTGCCAATGCATGTTACTAACTCCGTCGACCATCTTTATATACAGTTCCTATGAAATCTGTTCTCTTGTAGAGCCTTGAAGATGATCTTCCCAAAGTTCGAAACGTTAGCAAATAACTCAATTGTTTTTCAACACCATATTAAGTGCCTCTTCTCGGTAGTGTAGAGGTTAGCATATTCGTCTTTCAAGCAGAATACCGGGATTCGAATCCCCGCCAGGCCACCGTGCTGGGTAATCGCACGTTGAAATGTAAGGCCTCGTTGATCCATTGCTCGCACAAGTTTCGACTTGTGAGGGTTGAAGTTCGTCAGCTGGTTAACGGAAACGAACAATTTTAGAATAACAATATGTCGAACTAATAAAAATAACATTTACCACTACTGAAAATTTCTAACGACTGTTATACTGATGAATCACTTTTTCTATACGAATTGCTAATAATTGCTCCAATCAATTATCTATAGAGATAATTACAATAATAAACTTTCCTGAGAAGTCCGTATCAAGGTCAAGGTGTTCCATTTTTCCGATCGATTCTCCTTTATTTCTATTATACCGGAACAAAAATCAAGAACGAAGAAATGCTAGGAAGAGGTGAAATTTTTAATTGTGAAATGATTCAATCGCAGATTCCTTGTCTTGAGACGATCTCTCCATTTTGTACTGGATCTAGTTTCAGAAGAATTATGAAGTAATATGAATATATTTGGATGTCGTAATAATATCGGTTATGATATTTTGGAACGCGTGAAATTGAATATGATCGTAACTCTATTGGCAAATTGGATAAATATTTAATGAAGAAATCTACACGATACGTAAGCAGGTAATGAAACTATTACATCGCTGAATGTATTGATGATTTTTGTCATTAAGGTGTCGTAAAAGATAGGCTTATACAAGAGTGGTCAGTGTAGGTGAACGATATTCTGGAAATGTCCATATCGTACAATTTGGGATGATTTCATCAATGCAAACTGAATAAATTTTGTTTGCACAGTTGAAATCAATTCAATTATATTATATTGTATAGACTGTTTTATGTCTTTGATTATCCCATTTTGATAATGGGCAAATGGTATTATTAATGAGGGAAATCGATTGGCTTTTCATTACTCTTTCTAATCTCTTCTCACATATTTGCCGTGGTAATAGCAAGGTCACTGATTACGAAATAGTTTGTCTACATTTTGCGTCTGAAAGTAACTGAAAGTGCTTGTGGAAGTTGTGATGTGAAATGAGGGTTCATCAGTGTTCGTGGGATATCCAATCACAATTTGTTCGCAAATGGTAAATGGTCAAATCTTTGATATTATGAAGCGTCAGAATATAAATAAATAGAAGGTATTCATAAGATAATTAAAAGGGATAATGTATCTTCAAAATCGTGTTTATATTGTTGTGAAGATCATTTTAACTTGAGTATTTATATACAGCTTAGTGTGAATAAGTCAGATTTAAGTTTTGCATTGGCCGTTCAGCAGTGTAAAATTCGATTTTAAACTAACCTAGTTAACAAATATATCGGAATAAGATTTATAATGTACATTTCTGCCGTACCCATACGTTATGGAGTCAAATACATTATATAACAATGTTTGTCTCACAGCTTCCACTCATTCGATCTCTGCTTACGTTAAATCAAGATTTGATCCAAAATATGCTGTCATCATAAATGTATCTATTTTCGGTGAATTGTCGGATTGTGTTTGGATAACACCACTTTCAGTAATCGTTTTAGATTCACTACGAATCTAGATTCACTAGAAATCGCTACAAGAAAACATGTTTGATGTTTGTTTCGTTGTTTTCTGGATTTGTAACCTACCACAATCTGAAAAAATTAAAATTAATATTGGAATCTATACAAGTGTAGAAGGGCAGATTTTCAATCTACCCCGAAAAGTTGTTGCGTCTATTTTAAAACAGTTCATTTTGGATAGAACAAGTCCTATCAGTCAGCAACTTCTCGTATAATCGAATTTTGCCTATCAAAAAAATAATAAGTACTAATATATGTATATATTCCTCAGGAGGGGCAGCTATCTGCGATCCACATCAAGCGAACTCATAGATATGCATCCTTCACCAGACAGCATGATGAAAGCAGGTTCCTTAAATTTTCGTTTCCTGTCATTGCTTTCTTTCGTCATAATTTTCGTGTCGTTCTTTTCTACTGTGTGATCTCTATCAGCAGTGAGAATGTGTTCTGATAATTTAGAACCACCTATCTGTCTGTTCCTGATATGCATCTTGTGTGCACTCTTTCGCACTTCCAATGGTCGAGACGTTTCACCGATATATTTTCGGCACGAACAAGGGATTTGATAAATACAATTTTTTGTGTTTTCCGTTGTGATATATGGTTTGGTATTTGTCACTATTGACTTCGAAGTATTTGTTGTTTTGATGTTGTTCTAACAGTATACTTGTTGCCGATCCGTTTTATCTTTTCAGACAAACGAGGGAGAAGGTATAATGTTGAACAGGTTGTCTGTTTTGTCTAGGTTGTATGTCTTCATGGTGGACTGTGTTCGAATTTTCAATTTCCATAAAAGTTTTTTCTATGAATTTTCCAGGACATCCATTTTCTTTCAATACTGATTTTATGAAGTTTATCTCATCATTGATTTTTTCTTGTGAGTTACGTACAATTTTTGTTCTATCATAAAGGTATTCAACTGTACCTTTCTTGACACTTGTGTGGTGGTTTGAGGTGTAGTAAAGATATATGTTGGTATGTGTTTCCTTTTACAACAGAATAATATCGTTCAAACAGTATGTTTGATATATCTTACCACATTTGTGTGTTTGAATTTCTATTCTCAATTATTTGATTTCTATACTATATACTGTGTGTTCGAATAATAACCGAATGAAACAAACCTTTCAATTATAAAGTGACGATAATAAAGATTCAAGAAAATTGTTTTTGAGATGAATCCAAATTGTATGCATAGTTATTCCCTATTGATGAAGATGATCATCAATTTCTTGAAATCGATGATGATGAGCTCATCTACTAGGAAACACAAATGACTCACTTCCATCGAATGCGAAAATCGATCTCACTCGAAAATACCGTGCCAACTACTACAACGATTCCGGGTATGCCGGTCGGACCTAACCTCAAACCGAAAGTGTAACTCGTAAGTGGGTTAGGAAGGGCATGCGCGACCGGAATGAAAAAACAGGTGAACGTCTTGATGGTCGCGATGGTGATTAGTATTCGGTAAGATTCTTTCCGGCTGCTCGATGACGGGGTCACTCACCCGTGATGCCCATTTTAGGCGGACGGGTCGAGTCACGGATCTGTGTTCGATGAAAAAAAAATGCAGAGGAGGTGTCGAAAAATGGATATCCTACACGAGTCGGACGTTGCGGTGATGAGAAACCGTGAAAAGGTATTTTTTCGGCAAGCGTCCGGGAAGTACCCACTTCCCGGACACTTTTTCTTTGAGAAAGTAGCATTTTTCCGGCCTAGTCCGGAAAGTACGTACTTCCCGGACTAGGCCAGGAAAATGCTACTTTCGTGTACGCAACACGACCGAAAACAGTTTTTTTGGACTCGCAGACTTCCAGTACTCGCCTAAGACTCGTCCTAGAATTTTGTCTACTCGTCCAAAAAAACAGTATTTTCCGGACTTGTTACGTAAATTACTATTTTCTACAAACGTCAGTAAAAGTATAATTTTTGACGCATGCTGTCAGTGTCTAAAATGCCATTTTATTACACTAGTGTTAAAAGTGATTCATTTGCAGAGAAAACATAAAAAGATAATTCAAAATGAAGTGTTTATTCAATCAACTCCATGGCCAGTCTCATTGGTAGATGTAACAGAATTTATTTTGGTGGAGCTTGTGCCAGGGCAGAGAACAATGTTATCCGCCGACGTTTTGGACAAAATTTGATCCGCAATGTTGTGTTTCCTTTGTAGCGAGTCTTCTGTATAACCCTCTGCTACTGTACTGGACTTCCATCCACCGTTTCTTTTAATTGTAGTAGGACTAGCACCAGAGTCTGCCAACAAACTTGCTGAGGAATGTCGGGAACAGTGTCCAGAATGAAGATGGGAATCAGGCAAATTTAGAAATTCAGCAATTTTGGTAAGCATCTTACCAAATGCGTTGTTTCCAACTGGAGTCCGGGCACATTTATTTTTAATGCATTTTATAAAAACTCTCGAATGATTGATATCCACTGGACGAAGGCCAATGTACTTGTTTTTGTGTCTAGTATATGCATAACTAGTGAAGTTCCGGAATCCTCAGTTCCTCTCGACGACAGGCTCCAAAAACACGAAAAATCGCAGCAACTTTCTGCGTTAGATATATTTCATCCAGGGCTTCTGCGAGAAATTTGTCGATTTGTTCCCTTGTCAATACTTTTCACTTTTTCGGTCGATATCCTTCACCCTATCGCTTCAAAACAGCCACAAGCTTGTAATATCTGTTTATGTCATGATCATTTATGTTCATCATCGACTTCAACATAGAGAAATTCGACCAAAGCGTTGACGATTTCCATATTTTAGACTTTTCTTCAAAGTATACAAGAAGCACTTTTTCACTGGCCTCCTTGCCACTGACATTTTTCTGATCACACCATTTCAAGAAACGATCGTATGAAAACTCGTACTGTCGCTTCGACTTACTAGGCAATAATTCAAAAGCAGCTTTATTGGCAGCTTCTTCAATTCCCGGCGGTAGAAATTCATTTTCTGGATAACTTTCCATCGAGGAACGAAGAAACGAGAAAAATTCGTGATTTATTGACGTTAGTTGTCAACAAAGACAAATCAACAAATTCTGTTTTTGATTACCTTGGCAACTTGTTTCATGAATAGATTAGATGGAATTGGATTCAATACTGATAATCTCGAGGCTAATATTTTATGAATTAATTAATGTAAAATAGGTATGCGTTAATTTCGACTTTCAATAATGTTTGTAGAAGAAATAGTGTATGATATACCTGCTAAATTGATTTTATTTTGTTTGGGACACTCCGCCTTCGACGTCGTGTCTCAAACTTCCTTTCTCACAAAATAAAATATCACTTTCAGCACTTATATCATAAATAACTTTTATCTACACCCGTACTCTAATAATACGCTTATATGCCCACAACCCGTTTTATAATGAAATCTATTACGATACAGATTTTCAACCAATAGAAACCCATTATTTTTCAATCAAGCATGATGTGCAAGCTTTGCATTTTGACGTTTGTCAAGTCAAAATCAGTAGGTATTGAATTTTTGAGGAATTTAGTCAATTTTCAATAATTGTATGAAAATGTCTTATAGCAGGGATATAGAAGAATTACCAGCGACCCTCCACAGATGTCTTAGACAAGAAAAAAAAACAATCGAAAGGATTATATTTTTCATTTGACAAATGCAACACATATGCTTTTATTTTCAGGGGTAATATAATAAGTGGTATAATTATTACCGATAATTTTTTGGAATAATAATGAATTGCAATCCCAAAGCTGAAAATACAACGAGTCCGCAGGACGAGTTGTATTTTCTTGCATTGGAATTGCCAATGAATTGATATTCCAAAAAATTATAGGTTATTAATCACACCACGAATTATATTTAGGACGACAATATAACCCCTGTTTGAGCAAAAATTGTTGAATTGCCTGGTAATTGATTCTTTATTTCTGGCCGTATTCAAGGGAATACTCTTTTCCACTGCTTCATCTATGATACCAATCGCCATTTGTCCCCAACGATCGCTCATATTGATTAAAAAATATAATTAATCAAAACACATAGATTTGACGTTTATAATTCAAATCATTATTTTCACTTGACAGCTAGTAAAACAAAAACTAAGCAGGTTTATCACCGTGAAAATACAGCGACAAGCTATATTTTCACTGTAATTCGGATTCTATTGGCTGAATTTCAAAATTTGAAATAGACTGATTGGTTGTTAAGCAAGGAGATATATTGTCAACAAAATTACGTGAGGTGTCATGTCCGAGTGGTCAAAGGCGCCGATAGTCAATAATTACGTCCGGGTTCAATTCCTGACCTCGGCAGAAGTTTTTTTTCATTTTTTTTTTAATTTCTCATTGATGTATTTTCCGTGGTTATACCATTGATTATAATTTTGTAAAATTTTTCAAAGAAATACGATTGATTACCTACTATCATTGTGTTCAATATAAATACCTAATACTATAATATTTTTAGTTCTTCATTATTCATTGGGTGTAGATAAAATAGCGTATGCAACTCTCATGTAATGGTTATTAATACACTCGCATAAACCATACGAAACTCACCTTCGGCTCGTTTCGTATCCCGGTTTATGCTCATGTATTAATAACCATCATTACACGTTGCATAATATACTATTATTCATAATCATATGAAAATGTGCTTATTTATAACCTACTTTCAGTTCGGAAGCCTCAATTATTCACTCGGAAGAAGACGAGGTGGACAAAACACTTTGCTTATCTCTGGGCACTTTCTCGACTCCGTCTTCTTCTTTTATTTCAACCGTTATTCTGCCTATCGGGAGTAACTATTCCTACAAAGTCAAGTATCTCGATGCTAGGAATCACGATCAGTGATGATCTCTCATGGGAAAACCATGTGAGATCGATCGCTAAAAGTTCTTCCCAGAAACTTGGATTTCTATTTCGTGCGAAGAAATACTTCACTTCTCGTCAGCTTCTTATGATCGGCAAGGCTCAGATACGACCTGTCATGGAATACAGTTCTCATGTGTGGAGTTCGGCACCAAAACATTCATTGAGGCTTCTCGATTCTATTCAGAGAAAGGCAATCCGTCTTGTTGGTGATTCTTCGCTCACAGACTCGCTCACTTCATTGGAACGTCGTAGAAGGGTCGGAGACTTGTCTCTCTTCTATAGATATATTCACGGTCGGTGCTCTTCTGAATTTTTATCAATCCTTCCACTCTTGGCAATATCTTCACGGATGACTCGACGAGTACAGAATTCTCACCCCTTTGTTGTGAATTTGGAGACCTGTCGAACCTCTCTTGCTCAGGGATCTTTTTTCAATAGAACAGCTGAGATTTGGAATTCCTTGCCGAAATAGGTTTTTCCTGAGGCTCACAAACTTCAAAAATTCGAAGTAAATTTTTATTCGTATCGCCTGTCCCTTGAATCACGCGGTTTTCCTGGTTTTTCGATATCGCGTTTTTATTAATGATTCCTCTGTAGATATTTCCATCGCCTTTGCTCATATCAAAAATTGTTCTTCTAATTGAGATAGATGGAAGTTATTCAACCATCGATTTTTTTGACCAATTTTTACTGCTTCTTTTTGATGAAAGAAATACTAGAAGCTAAAACGAACAACTAACTTCATGTAAAATCCAGAACTCACGTCTGTTAAGTTTATAAATCACTGACATGAAAAAACATGGCTCAAATTACAAAAATCATTAATGCACCCTGTTTTCAAATGATACAATGTGACTTACAACTTGCAGGAGTGTGCTGGAGAAATGTAATAAAAAAGTTTTATCTTGATATTGAAGATGGATGGTTTGGTCAAAAAAAACAATTCTTGATTATTCTGACTTGTCGTTGTATTCAATCCATTTCATACTCGTTACCGTGAGAAGTGACTAAGGGCAGATTGCCTTCATTATGCTAATTGTGAAAGCTTAGACCTTACTCCGTGATGAATAACCATCACGATTCCCATCAAGATTTTTTCCCGTCTCGTTTTTCTATCAGCCGTTATGCATATATGTTTCCATTAGTGTGTTGTTACGTCTCACGTGCTTGGATAAGTGGGTAGAACGTTATTTTTGCATTAAAAAACGTATACTAGCAATGTCACGTTACAATAACTCTATCTTCTCTCTACAATTACAGGCTCGCCCGCAAAAGAGATCACTGAGTTTTGATGCGAATCTGACGAAACTGAAATTTCGCGGGTTTCTGATTACTTAGAACCTCCCACCGAGGTGTTTAGTGAAAGAAAACTTTCATGAAAACTGATCCAGTTTGTTCACTTTCAATGTCGAGCAAACTTTCGGATGTGACAAAAAAACATTGAAGGAATTAATATAGTTTACTTATGGTTTCTGCAGTATAATGCCATATATTATTCCCTTGAGGAATGATGGTGAGGGATCAACAGTAATAGGCTTTATTCCCTCTTGAAGTCCTATCACGAAATTGCTTGAATCGAATATTACCAAGGAAACGATATAACCAAACTCCAAAGTATCATTCTCAAACGCGTCGCTGGTGTTTGTGTACTTATATTGAGAAGAATGAAACTGAAGAATCATTTATTTATGATAAATAAATTAGTTGTAAATAAAGTAGAGAATACTACCCGCAATAATGACTATCATTGACTTGTGGTATAATCTACTATTTTTTTGTTTCAAATGCGTAAAATGAGTGTTTTTGAAATGGCACATGAGAATGTTAATTTCTTTCGAATGTGCCACAAATACGCGAATTTTATATACGAAATACAAACAACATTTTTCGTACAACTGTTTCATCGTCCGAAATATATTAAAAATAAATACTTCCAATACATCTTGACGTGTTTTTTTGTCCCGATAAGTTATCGTACATTTTAACAGCATCCAGTGGTCTTTCTGTGTCCTTACTATAGAAATTTCAAGTTATTTTCAAGAAGATGGATGTTCATTATGATAGTGGTAGTGATAGCCCATGAGATATATCTGAGAAAGCGAATGCTATAATATCCAATATGTTAACGGCCAAATCCAAGGTAGTATATGAGAAAACATGACCAATTTCGTGAATGGTGCGACAAGAAAAATGTAAAAAGGGTTTCTGAAAATGTGGTTCTATGCTATTTTAAGGAAGTTTTCAAAATTGGTCCCGCCTATTAAGAACAAAAGCGTCGGATACCGAGAAATAAAATCTAAAGTTTTATTGAGGGATAATATAATAGTTATTTATGGTACCTACCAGTATATTATGTTGAAAATAAGTCACGCAAGGAAGATTTATACCACGACCACGAGTCAGGCCTACTGGTATAAATTCTCAAGTGACTAAGGGAATATATCACATGAGTTTATCCAACACATGACAGTGATAATTATCATTATTAATGTCATGTTAGAAAAGTAAACTATCGAATAACAAACAACTGTTCTTTGATAGTTCTTTCAATTCTCTTAATTTTTCCCTTACATTTTTGAAAATCCATGTAGCTGATTCTGAGTTATTAGCTAGCAGCTTCAATATGCATAAATGTAAAAGAAAGATTCTTTTGTTTAGTCAAATTCTCTCTATCTGATAAACAGAAGTGAGAGTTTTTTTTTTGATGGCAGGTGGTGATGAAAATGCTATTTCTCAAAGTTGCAGCAGAATATAGAGCCTTCTCCCTAGTTTTTTTGGGCTCTTCATCTACCACAATCTGAAAAAATAAGAACTGATATCGAAATCTATAAAAGTTCAATACGACACACACTAAATAACAGAAAACACAAGTAATTGTATTCACCAAATTTCTCGTTCGTGCAGTTAGTAATATATCGGTGAAACATCATGATGTCTTGAAGTGCGAAAGAGTGAACACAAGATGTACATCGAAGAGAGAACAATGGCAGGACACGAAAGTTGAAGGAATCTGCTTTTTAATAATAATAATATGCTTTATATCATAAGACTTAATCTTGTTGACAAAGCTTGGGTAGTAAATACTAGAAAAAATGCGATATCATGTGATTTTATCATGTTGTCTGAGGATACTTGCATTCCAACCAGTTCAGCTGATATGAATATTTCGATAAATATTAGTTCTTGTATTTTTATAGGCATCCATTCAGAAGGAATTGTTTTTAACTGACGCAGCAACTTTTTAACTTTTTGTCCTGACACCCTGTATCTTTCAACTCTGCAGTTCTAATAGGTCGTTTCCTGGGACGAAGGAAACAGTCACACTTTATTGTCAATTGCCTTGGAATAGCGCGCTCTTGGAAAAATTAATAATAGTAATGGCATTTAGCTAGCCATAAAAACGAAAACATGCCCCCCCCCCCGCCCGCCATTTTCTTGGTAAATTACGTATTTGTTGAGCTTTCACTCGGCATCCGTAAAAAACACCGTTAATGGTACATGAATAATAAATCGGATTTGCTCTTAGAATTGTTATTCGGATTGGAATCTGGCGGCGCAGACTTCGCTTTTCGGAATTTACCGTTTTGTACACTCGATAATCACTCGTTGGAAAATAGTAATTGAACATTTAAGAGGCCATTTCTGCAACTTTTCAAATGCTCATATTCCGATCGGATTATTTCAAGTATACGATGAAATCCAATCTTTTGGGTCTTCTCTCTTCTGAAACTGAAAAAGAGAGCTCTGGTTTGTTCCGTAGGTTTCTGGGTTTGTAACCTACTACAATCTCGAAAAATAAGAATTAATATTGGAATGTAAACAAATGTAGAAGGGCAGATCTATTGAAAAACAGTTCTTACTGGATTGAACAAGTCCAATTAGTCAGCAACTTCTCATATATCTCAAATTTTGCCTATCAAAACAATTAATATCAACGAATCAAAACAACTTCTATGGAAGAAGTAGAATCAGAAAAATCAAACCTGTTGATAGATACGTGTACATCATTCAGAGACGTTTGATGGCTATCCAAAACAGCTACTTCCCTGCCTTTATGCCACGAAGGGCACTGGGTTACAGAGAAATCACTTTTTCTTGAGTACGTTGACTGTCATGGAAAAAAGCATTGTATTCCCACAATAAAACAGTAATGACTTTAAGGCTATCAGAACAAAGTATAGCTATATACTAAATGACGTTTAGAATCTTATGGCGAAACTGGTTAAGGCTTTCGGGTTTGAAGGCCGTCGTTCTTTGGAATTTCTTCCTAACGTTTCGCTAACGTGAGTGGCCAGCTTCTTCAGAGGCTTACTCATTTCCGATGACTAAACGTTTCGATTTCTTAAGGCGTATTTTTATTGATTTGAAGCCGACCTTGTGGCTAAGTTACGTGGATGACACCTTCGTCGTCTGGAAACATGGAAGGGACGCTCTGAACCTTTTTCTGGACCACCTGAACGCTCAACACTCCAGCATCAAATTCACCATGGAAACCTAACAGAACCAGCAGATAGCATTCTTAGATGTTCTGATTGAACGATGTGGTGCTAGACTAACCCACAAAGTATACTTCACTTCAATCAGTCTTAGTACTGCAGAAACGGGCTATAAGGTATATGCGTAAACTAAAACCCTGCGATTCATGCAGAAACATTTTTGTTGAAGAAAAAATATTAACAGTAATCGCGTTATTCATTCTAGAATCAGTTTGCCTCATATACAAGAATGTGTCATTGTTCGAGGTTTCACGCAGTCATTACAACACCCGTTCTAATATGTTGAAATTGCCAATCCCCTCAACAAATTTGATCAGAGATTCGATTTATTATAATGGGGCTAAGATGTACAATCACCTTCCCTCAGACATAAGGGAGGCGAATATAAACAATATAAACTTCAGAAAAACTATCAAGAAGTTTCTTGCAGACAGGCCCTATTATAACTTGCAGGAGTATTACAATGATAAATTTGAATGACAAGATGCACATTCGGGTCTATGTAAGTTTCTGAGTGTTGCGTTACTAGTATGTACGTGTGTATGGGTGTATATGTATGTGTCTATATGTGCATTTATAGGAATGAATATGTATATGTATGTTGTGTAAATAAGTGTTTGTGTACGTTTGTATATTTTTAACGACACAGAGGATATTTTAACTGCGTTTTTGTGACTCTGAACGGTGTCGTTCCTATTACTTTTTATGTTCATCTCTTATTTTAGATAGTTTTATGTTTTCTATATATATTTTATCAGCATTTTATATTTTCTATCCATTCTTACTGCTATTTACAAGTTTTGTCCACAAGATTTACTCTTAATGACAATAAAGTATATTTATTATTATTATTATTATACCCCAGCCAAAAGAAAGGAGTCATATCTACCCTAACTGAATGTGCTCGAAGAATATGTGAACCAGAGCATCTGAGCAAGAACTGGAACATCTTCAAGTGACCTAGAGGTCGAATGGATACAGTGTATCCCAGATCACCAGGGCCATTGAACTGAAGAGTTCCACGGTTCATAACAGGGAGGACTCTCAGCTAGTTGCAAATGCATATCTGCCATATACCCCGAGGGTCACTGACAGAATTGGGAAACTCTTGGAGAAATATAACATGAAAACGGTTTTCAAGCCAACCAAGAAGATCCAACAAAGCCTCAGGTCGGCTAAAGACAAAAGAGACCCACTGTCAGCAGCAGGGGTTTATCGCATACCGTGCACCTGTGGGAGGGTTTACATCGGTACCACAAAAAGATCCATGGAAACAAGGCTCAAAGAGCATGAAAGGAACTGTAGGCTGGGGCAAACTGACAAATCGGCGGTGGCGGAACACGCACTAAGTGAGGGTGACCACAGGATTCTGTTTGAAAATGCTAAACTGATTGCCCCCAACCAGGGTTACCATAGCCGACGGGTACGGGAGGCAATAGAGATCCAAAAACATGCGGACATTTTCAACAAAAAAGAAGAAGCGTTGAGTCTAAAAAGAATTTGGATTCCCATTCTGAGGAAATCAAGAGCAACTAATGAAATCACGGCAGGTAGTGCGGCAACTAATAATGATGATTATTCCCCGAGCCCGACAGAAGTAATTAACACTCCAAAATACCTGCATCGATATAAATACGCCCTGAGAAATCAAAACGTTTAGTCATCGGAGATGAGTAAGCCTCTGAAGAAGCTGGCCACTCGCGCTAGCGAAACGTCAGGAATAAATTCCAAAGAACGACGGCCTTCAAGCCCGAAGAGAAGTAGTTATACTAAATTATACTATCCTTATGGAAATTTGGAATAATGTACCAAGGGGGATTAGGAATAATCAGTGATTATTGAAGATGCTAGCATAATTCACGAACAAAAAGGCTTTTCATGAAATAGGAGAGTATTTTCCATTCAGTATAAAAACTTTGTGATACAGGCTATTTATTATATTTATATATGTGAATATTCATTATTAGTGGAGAGTTTGTTTTTATAATAATCAAAATAATTTGACAAGCTCTATACTTCTATGAGGTTCTGTGAACATTTTTTTTTTGAACAAACGACGATTTCTATCTATTTGTTGGGATTAAGCCGCAAGATTTCAATCAGTGTGTCACGAGTATAGAGAACATAACTGGTTTTCCAAGATCCATCACTAGTCAGACATCAGACAGTTATTTTTACGGTACTACACACGAGATGGTCGGCCATATCGCACCTTTCAGACCAGCATCGTATAAAAATACTCGTATCAATAATTACCGGCGAGTACTGTATGTTTTCAGTTCCGTTCTTCGGTCAGGCTAGCCAAATGGCGTTTCGAATGATGATTATATGAGAATACAGTGATATAATTTTATTCTGATTGGTAGTTTATGTCGATATGAACTCCAAGATGAACACGTGCCAAAATATAGTCTGAATGATTACTATGAATAACAGATGAATCAAGGATGTGATTATCTTGAGATGCCTGCTGTTGACACTAATACTTGATGGATGTTGTTTTCTCAGCTTATAGTCGAGTTTCAAATTCTAGTTTGCTGAAGAGTGGGGCGCTTCTTTTATCAATTTGTTTTGAAAACATGCGCAATATGAGTAAAATAGATAGCAATCATTAAATAATACACGACATTAGGGCCAAATGAGAACTATTCCACTCATCCTGGATAAATCGGTTCAATTCTCGAACCCAACCAAGCTTGTTTCTGTTCAGAAAGTACCATTACGTAAGCAGTAAGTGTTATTTCAAAAAACGTTCTCACGATACTGAATTTATTCGATTGAGATCATCTAATTTAATCTGAATAAATTGACATATCGAAGACACATCCACTCGAAACAACTGTCTGAAATCTAATAAATATATACTTTATCTGCTTCAGTCAACTGTTAATTGGTCTGCAGAAATTTTAAAGACAACGTATTGAGAATTTTTATACGAAACTAATATGGCGACCTCATATTGGCGAACATAAAATTTGTTTATTGGCCCGATTCAGCTCAAATGGGGTGTAGAAGTTTTGTCAGCTGGGATTTTTTTTTATTTTTTCAAACATTGCACTTCATTCTGATCGTATCCTGTGCTCTTTTCTGTAAAGTCATTATCAAATTAGTCTCTTCTAATGGTATTTGCTAGTTCGTCTAATTGCATGCTCAATTTTTTCAAGAAGAAAGTGTAAATTGGCTCGACTTTCGTCAGAACTAGCGCGAATTTGTGCGTTACCTTTCCAATTTGTTTCGAGTTCCTTCTATTAAATCATTTCCGGGTTTTCCCGCATCGTTTCATCAGGTGATGGTTATTATTTTCCAACGGATTTACTGTCACCATAAGGATTCATTAGAACTGACCGATACTCGTTAAAAATCTACATGATTCTCAAGTCGTAAAAACTACGTCACAACTGGTATATTTTTTGGTAAATTCAACGTTTTTTCAATTGAGATTGATTTTCCAATTCTGATTCCATAGAGGTACGCATTCAACTTTTGTCTTTGTAAATAACATATTGAGTATTAGAAGAAAAATCCCTAGTTACGACGTGAGATGTCATCAAGCGTTTCGCTAACGAGGTAAGCATCTTCAGGAGAAGAAAATCGATACAGTTTCAATTTGGCATATGTTATTTCAGAAACATAATTGAAAGAAATACTTTGTGTGATTACGTATCATGGATTTTTATCAACTATCAGCAAGTTTTTTCAGAAATAAATCACAAAATATTGATAGTTTTGATAAAAGAATCATCTGTATCATTTTGACCTTGTTTTCGTGTGGATCTTCCAGTAGATCACAACATCACAACCTCAAATATATTTTTTCAATTCAATCTCCAAATTCATGAAAAATACGATAAGTAACTGTCGGTCGAATTTGCTTTTTCAATATATATATATATATATATATATATATATATATATATATATATATATATATATATATATATATATATATACTTATATATAGTATATATATATATATATATATATATATATATATATGCTTTTAATATATTAATAATATTATATTATTAAGTATACTATTCTACCCTTGAAACAGATATCATAAGAATTCAAAGCCCTTTTTTTTGTAGTTTTTTCGAGTCCTCAATATACCACAATCTTTATTCTCAACCTACCAATTCTTAATTTCTTGTTTGTGATAGGTTGAAAACCCAAGAAACTACGAAAAAAGAATTCATCCACCACAAAACAATTTCAGAGTGTCATTTTTAGAAAAGAGAAAACTCAAAAAATTGATTCTACGTCAAAGATTCTGAATTGACGCGTATGCCCACCATTTTCCGCCTTGATTTTCAAGATACACTTTGTACATCAAAAATGTCCCCTGTCTCCTTTTATGAAGTTGATTATTTCGAATAGTCCAATTGAGTATGTCTGTTACCGAAATTACACCTTTAGAGTTGTCAGATAAAATTATTTTGCTACTCCCACCTGTGAATATGCTCATTTCTTCAAAGTTCACTAAACGGATAAGTCGGCGATTTCAGACAACTTAATCGATATGATTTCATATTCACATATCCAAGGACAACCTTGTAGAAAAGTCACAATTTTGATCTGTCGACCTAATTATATAAATTTGTTAAAGAAACATTTTTAAAAATTCAATGTTTTAAGAGAATTATCTTTGGAAGAAACAAAAATTAATGTCAAAAATGGATGATAACAGTAATTGTAATATTTCGATTTACCCGTCGTATTTAGGTATGACTTTATCTTCAAATTCACGGCTTCCTTCGAAAAATTCTAAAACTTTACTTTCTTTACGTCAATCTGTCATCAATTTCATCGTAATTATCAGTGTATCAGTGTTTTCTGAAACAAATTCACAAGAATGATGCTTCTATCGATGGCTTTTCACCAATAATCAACGAAAATCATACAGTCCAAACGGCCTAGTTGGTTGAGGCGTACGCCCTCTGAGACGGTCCTCTTTTTAGTCGTCGGCAATAATTAAATATTGAATTTGATGAAGTTTCTTACCTTTCATGAATGTCGTAAAATAACTCTTTATCCACGATTATTGTATAATGTACCCATAATACTTCTGTTTACTCGATCTCAACGATACACACTATTCACTAGTGAATAATGAGTCATTATTCCCTGCTGTTGATTGAGTTCTTCACCTACATATAGAAAAAAAGGCAAGGAACATTTACTCTGAGCTATCAACGACTTTGAATGTGCGTGTCATATCGAAATAGCTTTTGAAACCAAACAAATTTGACTCGAAACTTTCAACAGTATTGTATGAAATATTTGTTAGAATAAAATTATAGTTTTGTGCGTTTCTAACCTACAACAATCTATACAAGTGTTGAAAGGCAGATTTTTAATCGACCCCGAAAAATTGCTGCCCTTATACAGTTGTATAGATTCCAATATTGATTCTTATTTTTCAGATTGTGGCATGTTAGAAACCCATAAAACTACGGAGACAATATTTATCCACCACAAATAATGACGTTCAAACAGTACATTAAGTCATAGTGTTCCTGAAAATATAAATGTGATGTAAAAACATTTTCCAACAAAAATACTTCAACAATTTTTTTCATTAGTCGTAGATAAAGTATAGTATTCTACTCGCGTATAATGGCTATCATTCTCCCGGTCATTGAGGCCACTCGCCTGCGGCTCGTGATAAACTTCATCTCGTGAATAATAGCCATTTCTCGTTTAGTAATATACTGTTTTTGGAAATTGATTATCAATATGATACTTGAAAGAGAGTTCTGAAGTATTCACCTGGTAAAAAAAAAATATACGGCTACGTGCTCTAATTTCGTCCTCGTGCGATATGGCCAACATATCTACTGTTTTTGTACAAGGAACTGTGGTTTAAATATGAATCAAAACATCTCATTAACGATAATAATGCCATCTCAACTCTAATTGGCCCTCTCAATTTACGGTATACCTGATAAATAGGACGTAACAGGTTATAATCTGAGAAATCCCATTGTGCGAATGTTTCTCTCCGGGTCAACTTAGCAGGTAATCAATTACGATGCTGTTATTCTCGAATATATTAGTATAAATATAATTACTATGAGAAGACGAGTGTGTGTGGAACGCGTTTTGGTGAATTCGTGGTTCTTGAAGGTGATCACAGATAGCCTTGAACGAGATTCGTATGGAATTTAAAACTGGGTCATTTTTTTTGTCGATTCTGTTTAGGATGGTGTTCTAATTGTCTTTGGAGCATGTAGTAACAAGAGTTGCAAATACTGATTTCGATTATTTTTGATATAAATATTCTATATTCATGTCGCATTGTTTGAATATGATTGATTTTGTCGTTAAAGTCGCTACAATTCTAGCATAATGCCATGATCCGTTGAAGTCCAACCAGAATATTTTTAATAATATTTTTCTTCTGGATCCACAATTATGGTTTATTCTTGATTTTTTACATAATTCAACTAACGAATGCAAATTCATCTAGAGCTCTCAAATTGAAAGAACTGAAGTGGCTTCGTAAAAATATATGCTCATCTCCAAACCAATCTACCCCTGTTAATTTATTTTCAAAGAATCTTCAACCCCTTGCTAAAACTACGAACTCACAAATATTGTTTGAATGGGTAATACTTCAGTCGCTATGAGCACTTTTTTTGAATTGTTTTTCGTGGAACTTACGTAATTTGGTCTCCTCTACAAAAAATCGCAATGAAATTTTCTGCGGACTCGTAGATTTTTTGAGAAACAGGTCCATTTTTCACAATTTTTCACATCAAATTTCTGTTGTTTGAACACACAAAGTTCGTCCTTCTTCTTATCTAACACCACACACTGTCTTATTCACTTGTGTTCAACATATTCAAACAGAAAAAAACATTACTCACACCAGATTTATCATTTCGTCAAGCACGTCATATATCTACTACTGTTTGGCATCGGTCTTTCTTGCTCAGGGCGTGTCCATTTTTCACTTATGCGGTAATTTCTCTCCAAATCGCCAATTAATCCCATGTTTCATTCATTCTTGAGTCATATGGATTAGTAGTTGTTTTTTGAATAGATCAGGAGCTTCAACATGTTTTTAAAATTTCAGATAAAGATATGCAAATGTGTTGTATTTCATAGTTATAGGTGATATATTATGTCATTATTATTGGTTCTGTATTTAATACTGAAAAGCCCTGTATATCGCTTAATTGATACTTTTTCTCGATAACGATATCGTATCGCTATTCTCCGCGATGTTTCCAGCTTCAATTTGTTATTATAATCGACACACCTACTATGAAAGTTCATTTATGTCAATGCAAATGGCAAAGATGAGCATCTGATTTCGTAACGGATATTGTTTAGCGGAATCTTTCGAGGTTGCCTTGGCATTAAGCAATTGTTTCATTTATTCGAAGACTGGGATAGGCTGGGCTGGATTCAGCTGATGAAAGATTCGTTGAGTTGGTTTTGTTTTTTCGTCGATATGTTACTGGGAGGTGTTTTTTTTTATATGCGGATTCACACAAAAGGGAAGCTCTGTGATATTCACTTAACACCGCGTGAATCGAGGGACAGGAGATAAGAAATAACATTCACTTTGAATATTTGAAGTTTGTAAGCCTTAGGCAAGAGACCCAGGAAAAATCTCTTACGGCAAAGAGTTCCAAAGCTCAGCTGTTCTATTGGAAAGAGATCCCTGAGCAAGAGAGGTTCGACAGGTCTCCAAACTCACAACAATCACCCGTGTAGATATTGCCAATGGTGGAACGGTTGATAACAATTCAGAAGAGGATCGACCGTGAAAATATCCATAGAAGAGAGATAAGTCTCCGACCCTTCTACGATGTTCCAATGAAGTGAGCGAATCTGTGAATAGAATCGAGAAGCCTCAATGAATGTTTTGGTGCCATACTCCACACATGAGAATCATATTCCAAGACAGGTCGTATCTGAGCCTTGGAGATCATCAGAAGCTGACGAGAAGTGAAGTATTTCTTCGCACGAAATAGGAATTCAAGTTTCTAGGAAGCACCTTTAGCGATCGATCTCACATGGTTTTCCTATGAGAGATTATCAGCTATTGATCATCGGAAAGAAACGAACTTTATTGTGGAATGACAATGCTGTGATGTTCTGAAACATCGTGCTGTCCATGAATACCATACACCTGCGTGAAATTTTTTTCTCCCGGCAACGGTCCGAACAACTTGCCGACAAATTCCAACTCGGTTACACTCTCAAGTCAGTTACACAATATGAAATACATTTATTTCTACGCGAGACATAAATATCGACGATTCGCGTCTATCAAAGCCCCATTTATAAGAACCGGTGTCCGATCACACTCAAGGACGAACCTATAGAAATGACCGTTATAGCGGTGTATTTCGTATTGCGTAGGTATCGACCTGCCGTTCTAATACAGGTCCACATGTTTGTGCGATTAGTCATTAGACTATAACATATGTTCTCGATAAATCATAAGATTTGTTCCCCATTTCGTTTGCGTTCGAATTTTCTTCGAGTAGTTTCTGACCAAAAGTTTAATTTTGTCAACTTGTTTGTATTTTCGGTTTCAAAGTTATCCGTTCATGTAGCTTGCAATAATAGGGTATCATGGATCTGGTTGGATGTTGGTCAACGTGTACTTACTGAACACTTTTAGATGCTGGACTTTGGTATCAAACAAGATGTTATATTGTGTATGAAAAATAAGGCTTAATTGCCTCAAAGCTAATAACCGATGAAAAAGTTGATGGCTAGATTGCTTTTACAGACGTTTACATTGATTAAATGCACTTCTTAGGTACTTTATTGCTATTGTTTACATTTTTTATGGAAATAATCTCAACATATATTCTTCTCAATCGATCAAAATGCGTGCATTTCCACATGTTTGTGCGATTAGTCATTAGACTATAACATATGTTCTCGATAAATCGTAAGATTTGTCCTATTTCGTTTCCGTTCAAGCACCGTTCGAATTTTCGTCGAGTAGTTTCTGACCAGAAGTTCAATTCTGTCAATTTGTTTGTATTTTCGGTTCCAAAGTTATCCGTTCTTGTAGCACTTGCAATACTAGGGTATCATGGATCTGGTTGGATGTTGATCAACGTGTACTTATTGAACACTTTCAGATGCTAGATTTTGGTGGAGGTGCCAGTTTCAAACCAGATGGTGTTTTGTGTATGAAAAATGTGACTTTAACAACGATTAATTGCCTCGATGTATAACCGGTGGAAAAGTTGATGACTAGATTGCTTTTACAAGCTTTTACAGTGATTAAATTCACTTCTCAGGACTATATTGCTTCTGTGTTCGATCTTGAAGTTTCCTAAGTTTACATTTTTTATGGAAATAATCTCAACATATATCCTTCCTACACCAAGCTCAATCGATGAAAATGCGTGCTTTTCCACATGTTTGTGCGATTAGTCATTAGACTGTAACATATGCTCTCGATAAATCGTAAGATTTGTCCTATTTCGTTTTCGTTCGAGCACTGTTCCTTTTTTTTTTTTTTGAGTAGTTTCTGACCAAAAGTTCAATTTTGGCAATTTGTTTGTATTTTCGGTTCCAAAGTTATCCGTTCTTGTAGAACTAGTAGGGTATCATGGATCTGGTTGGATGTTAGTCAACGTGTACTTACTGAACACTTTTAGATGCTAGATTTTAGTGGAGGTGCCAATATCAAACAAGATGTTATTTTGTGTATGAAGAATAAAGCTTTAGCGATTGATTGCTAGATGGCTAGATTGCTTCTACAGGCTCTGACAGTGATCAAATTCACTTGGGTACTATATTGCTTCTGTGTTCGATTTTGAAGTTTTTTAAGTTTACATTTTTTATGGAAATAATCTCAACAGATATTTTTCCTACACCAAGCTCAATCTATCAAAATGCGTGCATTTCCACATGTTTGTGCGATTAGTCATTAGACTATAACATATGTTCTCGAGAAATCGTAAGATATGTCCTATTTCGTTTGCGTTCGAGGACTGTTCCAATTTTCATCGAGTGGTTTCTGACCAGAAGTTTAATTCTGTCAATTTGTTTGCATCTTCGGTTCCAAAGTTATCTGTTCTTGTAGCGCTTGCAATAATAGGGTATCATGGATCCGGTTGGATGTTGATCAACGTGTACTTATTGAACACTTCTTGATGCTAGATTTTGGTGGAGGTGCCATAATAGGGTATCATGGGTTTGGTTGGATGTTGGTCAACGTGTACTTATTGAACACTTTTAGATGCTAGATTTTGGTGAAGGTGTCAGTTTCAAACTAGATTGTGTTTTGTGTATGAAAAATGAGAATTAACAACGATTAATTGCCCCAATGCTAATAACCGATGTAAAATTTGATGGCTATATTGCTCTTGAAGACTTGAAAAGTGATTGAATGCACTAGATCTGCTTAAATCGACCAAAATGCGTGCATTTCCATGATTTTAAAAATTTTGCTTTGAAAAGCATTCGTGTAATAATTCAAGACAAAATCTCTCGGCTTGCGATCTCGGGATTTTACCAAATTACTATATTTAATTGTGAATAGTGACAAGTAGGCTGTACGGTTCAGAATTGATATGATGTAGGTCAAGAAATAAAACATAAATTAGTACCTATCTAATTTAGGTTTCAAATCAAGATTCACTTTGCCACTTTCTTACAACTTCTCCGCTATTTCTAAAACCTCAAAAACCTGAAAATGTACGAAGAGTCACTATCTACGATTTAGAACTAGACTATATACACTCAAGTCATTTGCCAAGCAAATTCTAACATACAAGCAAAATGCCCGGAAGTGAATGAATGATTGATATTCTATACGTTCCAGGTTTTGCTGGGGCAATATGAATAACATATGCATGGAATCAATATATTGAGCTTAATTGGGAATTATAAGGAAAAAAACTTGATTCCGTGAAAAATTTGAAAGTTTCAATAGCACGTGTCGTCTCTCTATCTCTTATTTTTCTCTCTTCTTTCCATTCTCTTTCTCTCTGAGGGTACATTTCCCTACAAGACGACCATACTTAGGAATTTCTCACTGAGTGAGGGGATCTTTGAGGTTTACTACTCAAAAAACGAATTCAAATTTATATCCGCTCTCTCTCGATTCGCTTGATGTTCTCTGAACATCATGGGGGTCTTCCCTATAAAGCTGTTTTCTATTTACTCTCAATGTTCTAAAAAAAAAAACAGAGTGAATCTGGTCCAGGAAAAAAGAAATCAGCTTCCTCATGGTCTAATAACATAGTGGATAAAATAATTTCCAATCGTAGGATGGTCTATTGTAGAAATACTAAAATGAATGTTGTCAGTGATGCTAGAATATAGAAAATACCAAACATTAAACTGTTTTTACTTGCACTCGACGCACGTTTCGCTTACAAGGTAAACATTTTCAGGAGAAGAAAACTGGTAACTGAATCTAGAAGCTAGGGTTGGATATTCAATATGATGTCATACTGTTCTCACATTCTACTATTTCTACACTCTCGATGAGCTCGAAAGTCCATAACGGACCAAAGAACTTTGCAGGTTTGTTTTTGCACTACTTAAGATTGTTGAGTTTTCAGATAGCTGACACTAGTATTCAGATTCGGAATCAGTGTTCTTCTTCTGAAGACGCTAACCTTGTTAGCGAAACGCGCTTCCAGTGAAAAAATATCAGTTTGGTGTTAGGGTGATTGATCTCTTCAAAAAAATTCAATTTTTCCACCAATGGTCCAATCCCATCGTTCAGACATCACTATCAATACGGTTATTCAACCAATCAACCCCCCTACGATTTGCTTGAGTTGACTCGAACGTGGAAATATCTGTAAAAATTGTTATTGTGGTCTGTCTGGTTAGGTAGTTTGGGGGTTGATTGGTCAGATTGCGATACTGATTGAGATATTCTGTTAGTTCATGATGATGACTTCAGCATGGAACTCGAAATGTCATTTCAACTTCTCTCCGTAGTTTTTGGGTTTCTAATATTGGAATCTATACAAGTGTAGAAGGGGCAGATTTTTCAATCTACCCCGCATAATTGAAAAACTGTTCTTCCTGGATAGAACAAGTCCAGTTAGTCAGCAACTTGTCGTATAACTCAAATTTGCCTCATGAGACTTGTTCCAGAAAGAACTGTTTTTCAATTGACGCAGTAAATTTTGGGGTATACGAGAAGTTGTTTTTTTTTCAGATTTTGGTAGGTTAGAAACCCAAAAAACTACGGAGGGAATGTTTATCCACCACAAAATATTGTCATATTGAACAGTCATTTCGACATTTTTCACATTCATTAATACACATGAGGTCTATTTTCTAACCTCCTGAATTCCATTCAGGTTTTACCCTCTGGGGAAGAAAAAGCTTTAAATTATAATAATATTTGTCTCTAAGGGCAAATTGGTATTTTCTGTCCCGAAGCAGCAGTATTTCATGATGCAAAATTGACTGACTATTTTAGTCTAAGATCCCAATAACGACCTTCACCGATTTGGTAAAGGATGAAAAGTGTATATCCAATCGAATATTTCAATAAATTTATTGCAAATGTGTTGGCTAAAAAAGTCCAGTCCAGAATATGATTTTTTACATTTGACGACCGGAATTCAAGGGGAGGTATATCCATTTTTTGATATATTTTTTAATGCAATCTTCAAATAAAAAAACAAATCAATACGTTACTGACAATATATTCATTCAATTTATTAGACATAATGAGAAATCAAGAGTTTGTCTTGTTCTCTTCCAAAGAGAAAACAGGAAAATTGGATTCCAGGACATTTCTACCTCTACCTCCTCAAGAAACATTCAAATACATTGACTATTCTCTAACTCGAACGAATGTTTCAAAAATAAACCATTCGAAGAACTTTTAGTTTTTGCATATAACAATGTCAGTCTGAATTCAAAAAAACAAGCAAATTGATCAATAAACATAAACATCTGTCTTTCACAGTTCACTCACCTTATGACAACTCACTCCAAAATTACAAAAAAAAAAACGAAAACCGCGCGGTCACCAGAGTCTTTTTCTTGCACGTTCTTCACACGGTATCGATGACCCCGAAAGAGGCGCGCCCAACAAAAATCGATCACCGCACCAAAGTCGTACCGGAGAAGATGATGGCTCGTCTTACCACGTTCGAGCACTACTTGCCGTTAACTGGCGCACCGACGCGTACCTCAGAGTCTGCGGAATGCGGGCCGCTCTCGTACACCTGCCCGGGGGCAGTCGGGGAGCCGGGCCCGCTTCGGAGATGGTGTCCACCAGGAGGTCGTGGACCCGGTGGGGATGGTGTCCGATTTTGTTCGGGGTATGATAATATTTTGATCGATTTTGCGCCCCCCTCTATCCAAAGTAAATATTTCCTGGTCTCATTGTAAGGAGTAAAGCCGTACTTTTCCTCCCTATGGAGGAAAAGTAAAGGTGACGTTCATACGTCATCAAAGGAATAACTTATACGGCATTCAGTATCTCAACTAAATTCTATTATATGAGTAAGAATTTTACCGTTCATTTATGAAACACTCAGTATTTTGTGAAATGGTAGGAATCAGTAAAGAAGTTGAGATATTTTCAAGAAGTGAATATATTGGAAAAATAAAAGTTAAACGTTAAATTTTATAATAGAGCTCCAGTAATACGCTAAATTCATGATCTCACACAAATTTTCTTCACGCCTCCATAGCGCAAAGTGTTTATCATCAAACATTGTTCAATGGGAAATTTAAGTATTGGTTCGAGTCCGGCGTCAAGACCTTTTTTTATTATTTTATTTCTTTGTTTTGTAGGTTCTCCTAATTTTGAGGAATTTCAGGATCATGCTATACTGAACCTACTTGTTAGTTTTAGTTCTTTATCAAATTCTATTTATTACTTACATAATATTCGAGAGAGGCGGAAAAATCACATGTAAAACATGGGAGTCAAGTGCCTTTCAGTCCCTTGAATGATTACAGTATGCAGTGCTTTGCTTCAATGCCCCCCCTTTTTTTTGAAACGGGTTAACTCAAGAAAATTGAAACGTGGGATAATGAAATTGATGCAGGAATACTACTATATTTTGGAGTAAAACAGACAGATGAAAATTTCAAAATGGCGACTGGCCGCTATCTGGAAAAAAATTCAATGGAAAAGGGGTCTTCTAATGCATCATTTTGAAGCTCCTGAAGAATACTTTACAACCCTAGAATATGGGGTCAATATCTCCACCCACTAGAAAATGGCGAAAAATTTAATAATTGCCTGAAAACATCGACTTCGAACATAGCAACGTTGATATTTGTACAAATGTTTCCTATTCTATGCCGTATATCCAAGCAGGTTCAGTTTCTTATTCCTTCAGCTTCAAATAGCCTCCTTAAAAAGTCTAAAGGTGTCAAATCTGGCAAGCGGGCTGGCCATTCCGTAGGACCTCGATGACCAATCCAAACACTATGGAAGGTTTTATCCAATTAGTTTAGTCTAAATTTTAATTTAGACCAATCAGAAAGCTATCAGATCGTCGTACGAACGAATTTCGGATCTGTCTGAATCCAGCCTTACACCAACGAACTCGATAGATCGCATGGCTGACCACCGTAAACGTAGTCGACGAACTCTAAGAAAAAAGACGATCGGCGTTGGCGTGTGCAGAGTGAAAAATGAAATCGACTTCTCGACGTTTCTCGCTATGATTTACATATCCATTCCCACGCTCACAAAAGGAGTAATAACAGATTTTCCATTGTTGCTCGCATATCATTGCGTATGCGATAATAGCGACGGATTAAGAGATATACAGGAAACAGGAAGGCGAAAGTACAATGCTAGAGCCCGGAGATGATCGGATGCTGAGATAAATGACTGGAATTTAAAGAAATCAGCTGGGATGTTTACGGTTATCATCTAAAGACTGCAATCTTGTCAGGAAAGTCAGTAACACCGGAGATGAAGGGAAAATTGTGCGAAAATTGGAGTGGCTTTTGCAAAAAAAGGTTTGATAAAGTAGATGACTTTGGGAAAAAAAATTATTATATTTGGTCAGTATTCAGAAACACTGAAGATCCAGCAACATGATTGGTTTTTGGAAGAGAGAAGAAAGTTTTGAGGGGGTAATTTTCGACATTTTTCTCCAAGTCAATGTAAAAATAATACAAAACTGTTCGAGGCCATGTTAACCAAGGGGAGGCAATCTATATATCTATGTATAGAAAAAATCGTGTTAATCACACTTTTCTTAAGAACGGATGAACCGATTTTGTTGAAAATTGGTAGGTGAGTAGCTCAGAACCTGGAGACGGAGATACGATGCTTTTTATCACGTTTTACCTTGTTTTCGGGTACCAAATTTGTATGGGACGACGTGATGCCTTGGTCCAATCTACTTCCAATTTAGAATGAAAATTCTTTCACAGAATTTATGGAAGACGTGTTCCGTAATTTGTTGGAATTAATCGCCTAACGGGGTTGAAAATGGGTAAAAAGTTATTTGAACTGTTAATCAGCGCATAGCCTAAACCACTGATTGTAGATATCTGAAACTTAGGGGGTGTGTTCTTTGTATGACGTAGGCATCCGATGAGGAACGATAAATTCTGCCCCCAAAAGGGTGAAAAACCTGTTCAACGATCAACAAATTTAAGCATATGATTTTCTGGCAAGGAACTATCCTACGAAAATTCCAGCCATCTCACTTACTTCTACAGACCATTTCGAGAAATTAAATCTTAGAAATAACACATATGCCCAATGGAATCCACCCTTCCTCACTATTCACTATATTCAACTGTTTTCAGATTCACGAAATCTTTGGGATTGCTCTCACCAATCATACGATCTTCATTATGGCAATACTAGATGTTTTCCGTTTTGAATGTGATCCTATTGCTCTTTGAAACGAGTTTTCATACCTCGGCGGCTTTGACCAATATACTTTTCGTTGCATTTTTCACAATATTTGTATAATGCTCCTTTGAACGAGTTTCAGTAGCTCGACGACTTTGACCGATGTACTTTTCGTTACATTTTTACAATTGATATGTTTATAACCACTTCACTTTTCAGCTCATTGAGAAAACTATATCGGTACTTTTTTGCTTCCAGATTGGCACCAGGCTTCCCGGACCTCCGTACCTGCCTCTTGAACCAAAAGCTGCAGATGTTGAACAGCTGCATCGACAGGAAGCTATCGAGAGAAAACAAGCACGAATCTTCTTATGATTCGGCAGAAGGTTCATCCACAGACGACGAAGAGTTTTTCGACTGTTCGGAAAAACCTGCCGAAGAAAACAAGAAGAAAGTAAGTTCAGAAGTGAATATGGTAAAAAAACTTTTGTTTTCAGTGATAAGTTACACAAATGACCCCTAACACCTAACTGACAAAACTCATAATTATTGACGCGCGTTCCGCCCAAGATATTAATTATAATAATAATGATATTATTAATCCACTGGAATCCAATTTTTTTGTTTCCATCACCCTGTAAAGGAAAAGGAAACAGTTTAGGATCTTATAATTTCTGTTTGTTGCAAATTTGTATATTTGCCTCGATACCTAACTGCAATATTGAGAATATGCAGAATTTAGTGTCTATTCCTTAACAAAATGTTTAAATTCATGAAAATACGATACGTTACTGACAAAATGGTCGCCGATTTTAGCATCTCTTCAATATTGCGGTTAGGTATTAGGGCGAATATACCAATTTTTCCTAAAAGATTTTTTATTTTCATTTCCAAGGGAAGGAAAACCCCAAAAAATTGATTTTAGAACATTTCTACTTCCTCGAAGAACATTCGAACAATGAATCCTGATCTGAATTCACAAAATTATAATCATATGTAAAGTAATCACATCATATAATGTAATATTTAGTAGCTTCTTTCACAGTATCAATATATTAGCTTTGAATTCCAATATCTTCACTATTGACATCATGTAGATCAAAAACTATATATTTTCGGTCTTCTATTTCAAATTTATGAACGTGCAATGCTCTTTGAAAAAGTTTTTTAACGGTCGCCGAATTTTCTCAATGTACTCATTGAAATCAACTGCAAATTATGGAAGAGGTAGAGTGAGAGAATATGCCGTTTATTGTATGTTGTTGGTTTGTAGGTGAAGCACTCGCTCTCAAACCAAACTATGCAGCGTCTTTTTGTATTCAGCGATTCAGAACTGTTCGAAACCTGTACATACCCATCAAGCAGAACCTCCTGTTCAAGATAAACTGTATATTTCCGATCTTCCATATATAATGTGTGAATATGCAATGCTCTTTGAAACGAGTTTATAACGGTCGCCGAATTTTACCAATGTACTCATTGGAATTCCCTAGAAAGTATATAAGGGGCGGGCTGGGATAAAGTATTGTTTTTCTACGGATGCTATACACTGTACCACTTCTCTCATCGCTTTCATACATTCGAAACGAAAGATTTCTCATGCAGTGAGAAATATCCGCCATTACAGTGAGAAAAATTTCTCACTGTTATCACCATAATCCAAGTCAGTCATGACAGATTGATATGACACGTTCTTAATGTTGACAACGCTACGCCGACGATTCGCGTGCAATATCCAAGTAGCCCTTGGTTGGCGTTTCCATAACAATAAAACCGAAGCACTGCAAACATAATCATTACCCAACCAAAATAGTTTCATTGTTGATTGTAATAATATACAAGTTCAGATTTATCAAATATTGAATATAATGGAATACGAAGAATTAGAGTTGGAAAATACACCTCCAGAAATTGTTCAGAGAGCAATAGATGTTTGCAATAGTCCAGCAGCCACCGCCTGATTTTTCGAGTGATTAATAACAAGCTGAATCTCCGTGAGTAGGTTCGGTTTGACGAGACACCCAAGTTTTTCCTCTGTGAAAATTCTCGTTAGAGGTAGCTAACGTAGTGCGCAGGTGTGAAACATGTCGATTCGGCGGGGTATCGTAATTGTCGGACTGATAGTGATTATTTTATTCACATATTGAGATAATTGGATAATACACTCGGAAAAACAATTGTCCTACAAAATGGATGGTTTGACTGGAGCGTCCTCCACTCCGAATATATCGAAAAAACGAGGTCATAAAAATTATCAACAACCAGCTGTTTTTTTTATGCAGCTTAGTAAATACTTGTATAATGAAATGGCCACATAGTCCTACAAATTTAGTGGCACGTTTTCCTAGTCCTACGCTTGGAAGTTGTCGATACCACGGTAACACGGTAGCTACCTCTAACGAGAATTTTCACAGAGGGAAAACTTGGGCGTCTCGTCGAACCGAACCTACTCACGGAGATTCAGCCTGTTATTAATCACTCGAAAAATCAGGCGGTGGCTGCTGGACTACAATAATTTGCTACCAAACACATCAAGAGAAAAATATGGAGCCACTGTTTCCGAAGGTTATCTGCGACTATTTTAGTTAATGCAGAGGCAGATCTTGTAACTGGAAATCGCCATTGGAGTTGGAAATCCAGCAATGTTGCATATCTAACAAAATGAAAATTCCGAAAAGTGTAGTAGAATCCATTCAGCCTCTAGCGCCATCAGAACCTGAACACAACAATGCTGTGGAATCTGAGTACATTTCCCCATCAACTTCAACTTCGACCACAACTAATATTTCAATTACCGAAAACATGTTGAAACAAAACAACCTACCAGGAATTACTTTACAAAATTGTTCAAATATAACTGTCAATTACTATTTTGAATAAAATATAAAAAATATATTTTAATTTCCAATACTTGAAAATAACGCAACCGTAGAAAAAGTACAGTGTACAATTTTGATTTGCGGCTCTGCGCTCGTGAGAAATATTTTCTCAATTGTTGTACAATATACTACTATTATTACTGTATGATGTTAATTATGATTTCTTGATGGTTCGAAGGTGAAGCACTCGCTATGGAACCAACCCGTGGGTCGTCTATCAAAATTCGGCGACATGAAGCTGCTCAAAACGGGCGACCCTCTCTACATACCGGTCACGCAGAATCCCGTGCTCAAGACGGAGGATCAGTTGGAGGAAGATACGGACGTGCTGCTCAAGTTGGGCTCTGACGCTGAGGCTACCGAGCTCAGAGCTAGGATCATGAGCGCTTCGCTTTTGTCCGATATGGAGTCCTTCAAAGCGGCGAATCCTGGCTCTATCGTGGAGGATTTCATCCGGTGGTGAGTCATTGGGTGTTTATGATAGTAATAGTAATTCTGAGGTGGTAGTTTCGATTGACGTGGTCATTACAAATTCACGTTTTTGTCATATGTCCCGATTGAATGAATTATTTGAAATATGTTATACGTATACAGTATTTTTCACCATCTTTCATAGCTAACCACGAAGACGCTTTGCGTCTCGGTTAACTGACTGATCTCACGACAGGAATGAATCACTTCCCACCTCGGTGTGTTGCAATATACTATTATCGAATTCAATTTTACTGAATTCACCCACTAATCTCGGTTCTGTTTCAGGTACTCTCCTAGAGACTGGATCGAAGAGGAAGAAGAGTTGGACGAATGGGGACAGAAAAAGGGCCATCTCAGCCCTAGGATGATGATCGAAGACAACAATATCTGGGTGCAGATGTGGAAATCTGCGAAGCCCGTACCCGCTAGCAGGCAAAAAAGATTGTTCGACGATACGAGGGAGGCGGAGAAAGTGTTGCAGTTTTTGGAGTTGCGGACTGTATCGCAGGTAATTTGTTTCATGATTAAGATAGCGTAATATGATGGTGATCCTAATGAAACAAGATCTTTTTCCTCCCCCCTCTATTCAAAGTATACATTTCTTGGTCTTCTTATCTTGAGCAAAGTCGTACTTTTACTCTCTTGGGAGGAAAAGTAAAAGTGTTTTTCGATAAGTCGTCAATGAAATAACTTATAAGGCATTGACGAGCTAAATTATATTCTATTATGTATTCATTGATTTTACCAATTATTTATAGAACACCTTGTATTTTGCAAAATGGTACAAATCAGTGAAGAAGGTGTGATATTTTCGAGAAGTGAATATATTGAAAAAATAAAAGTTAAACGTCAAATATTACAATAGAGCTACAGCAATACCATATATCCCTGATTCCGCAAAAAAATTTTGTTCGCCTTCATAGCGCAAAGTGTTATTTACCAGACATTGTCCATGACAGACAGGTGAAATGGGAAATATAGGTGATGGATCGAATTCGGCGTCAAAACCTTTTTTCATTTTTTTTTTTTCCAATTCTTTGTTTTGTACGTTCTTTTGGGAATTTCAAGAGCATGCTATATTGTACCTACCTCTTACATTCAGTTCTTCAATAAATTTCATTTGTCAGTTTTATAAATATTTTTCGAGTGACGTATTCGAGAGAGGCGGAAAAATCATATGTATAACATGTGAGTAAATTGCCTTTTCCTCCCTTGAATGATTACTGCCCGACGCGTAGCGTCATCCTCGGAAGGAAAAGTAACACTTTGCTCCCTTGTTAAACAAATAGCTATTATTTTGTATCATAATCTATATTCATTGTACTGATGAATTCTTGCAAATTCAAACCAGAAATTTCGAAAATTAGTCCAGTAACTGAAGATTCGAAACTAGGGAAAGCTTTGAACAAGTCTATGCGTTCTTCACTTGTGGCTCAATTTGTAGGTCGTCACAGATGTTTTCAAATGACCCAAAACTCAACACGATTGCGTTCATGGCAATGGCCGAAAATAATGGCCCCCCAAACCCAGAAAAATGGGTTTGGGGGGCCAAATATCTGGCTGAATATACGAATTACAGAAATTTCGTTTATACAAAAATTGAGGATCGTCTCATTATCTACACAAATGCCTCTTATCATTTTTTCCGAAAACTCAACAGTTTTCGAGATAAAGGGACCCAAAACTCTCCTCATTTCAGCTGCCGCTTTCTCTATAGGAATTCTGTTGTCTATGCATTCGCCTGGAGGCGGGCGGACGAATTGTTTCATAACTCAGGCAAAAACTGACATTTTTCAATGATTCAAAGTTCAAGATAATGAGGAAACCCGTAGCTATCATTCTATGTATTTCGAAGTTCTTTCTTATTCGGCAAAAATATTTAATAAGCTGTGAAAGTTTTTTCCGCACCGTTTCGACACTGTTTCATTAATTTGTTTACATTTTTTTCAAAAATAGTCTTTTATCGGAAATTTGTCTTTATAATTGGTCCTTGGGAGGTCTTAAATGATCTCTGAATTTTTTTTACTTTCCCCGCGTTCTAATGAGTGATCCATTTGTTTATTTACATTTTTCATGCGATTTCGGAGTTATGTAGAATCTGCGGAACAACCGCGAATTAAAAAATTATTAGCCATTTTATCGACTTGCCATGCACATCGTTTTGAAGACAAGATGCTCTAGTTTCCGAATACATATATATTTTTTATGGCTAATAATTTTTTAATTCGCGGTTGTTCCGAAGGTTCTACATAACTCCGAAATCGCATGAAACATGTAAATAAACAAATGGATCATTTATCAGAACGCGGGGAAAGTGCAAACAAAATTCAGAGATCATTCAAGACCCCCCAAGGACCCATTATAATGTATAATAATAATAATAATAGTGTTCATAACCAAAAACAGAAACACAAACAGAGAGAATTTGGCTTTTGAAAACAAAATTATTGAATATTGCAAAACAACAAAATTTTTAGGGCTGTACATTGACGAAAGACTATGTTGGAGTACCCATATAGAAATGTTGAAAAAAAATCTGACCACTTCTGGGAATATTATTTAGAACAGTTCCTTCCTAAAAAATATTTGAGGTGTATTTATTTCCCTTCGCTATATTCAAATCTACAGTATTTGATTTCAATTTTGGGTAACAGCCAATACATCGATATTGGATCCCTCTCGAGAGACTACAAAATGAAATAATACAGTGTATATTCAAATTACCATATCTTGAACCAACCTAAAATTTATATAAATCGCATGGTCTTTTGAATATTCAATCTGCTTTTCAATCAAAAATGTGTTGTTTCATACATTCAACTATGAACTTTAGTGGAATTAATACAATTCATGATCATAATACGAGACAAACCAAACAATTAATTGTTGAACCTTAAATTTGGTGAGAAATCAATATATCATTTTGGTGTTAAAAACTACAATAATCTTCCAGAAAGACTGAAAATAATTCCGAAAATAACAAAATTCAAATCTGAATTGAAAAAATATTTGCTCTCTAGTTAAATTCTGATCTCCATACATAATTACAGTTTTCTTATGGCGGCTTTTATTTATTCTCGTTATTCATACAACTTTCATTTGTTATTCTAACATAATGTTATTATTAATTTGTGTTGTACAGTTTTACTTGGTAACCAATGAATTTAGTTGATTACGATTGATTTTTTTATCCCTGTTATAAACTTTGTAGTTTCTTGGGATTAATAAAGATCATTATTATTATTATTATTACATTACTTGTGCGAAAGTGATATTTCCCACTCTTGTGAAAAATGTCACTTTCCCCACTAGTTATGTAATATACCAATTATCAGACGATATATTATAATATAAAATCACAAGTAAAAATAAAAATTATAACAAGAAATAAAAATAATAAATGAATGAAAAAATGAAAATAAATTAAATAGAATAAAATATAAAATAATGTCAAGTAGAAAATTACGTTTCCTCCTATTCATAAGCGTTTTCTTGTTCATAGAATAAAACGTATTCCTCGCCACCTACGAGAGATTTTGAACAGATCGGCGACACATGGGAATCGTTGTATTCGTACCACGTTTCGGAGTAAGGGTGTCGACAGTAAGCCGTGTAGTGGCCGCTGTACGTAGTGTCGCTATGATTGCAGAGCGCGTAGAGTTTGTAATATACTATAAGAAAACGTATTTTTTTCTGATTCTAGATCGCCGAGCTGATCATCCCGGTCCTCTCCCACGCCGCCATCTACCGCCTAGTAGACGAATGTCGACCCATAACCGCCGAACTCTCTCAATCCGCCGTCAACCTGCCTACCCTTCTTCGACAAGGGGCGCGACTTTCGCGCGACATCAAACTCCAACCGAAACGGTTCGAAACTTTCATCCACGAGGTGTCGACGCTCGAACTGCTCGTCTCGCAAGTCAACTCGCTCTCGTACAAACTGAACCCCTCCTGCACGGCCAGCGGCGGCGTGAGCGACGCAGTGGCGCACCTCGTGGCGGGCAGAGAAGTGAGCATCGAGGGGCAGAAGGATTCGCCGCTAGGGGGCAGGATAGTCGAGATGTTCGTGGACGCCGGTTTGGTCGTCAAGGGGTCCCCGGAGGATAACGCTCTGAAGGAGGTTACGTACGAGTTTCCGCCAGCTACGCAGAGGGATTTTGTCTTGAAGACTATGGCGGTGAGGCCGGCCGTGTATTCCGCAGAGTGTCCTCAGTTTTTGAGGGCGATTTCGAGCAGCAACGAGTGCAGGATGGCGGGGGCTTTTTCGGAGGATATCGTGTTTTTCTGAGGGGTTGTGTCTATAGGGGTGGTTTGTTTAGGAGTAGTGGTGGTGGGGACTTGAAGCTCTCTCTTAGGTGGTTTGGTAATATCTGAAATAGGTCTGTTGATGGAGAATACTAATGAGTTTTGATTATTTATTAGGGAAGAAAACATTTACAATTAGTGGTAGGTTTTAAAGTTTGTTATTTGTAACTGTGGTTTGTAAGGAAAAAAGTTAACGATTTGTTGAATTGATTTATTGAAAGGTTATTTCAAGAAGAGTTGAACATGTGATCCCATTGGCTTCCATACCCTATTATAGATTTCTTTGAAATTCATTGCTGAGAGTTTGTGCTGATGGGGTTTTGCAGTTGATGTTTAGTGTTACAGACGGATCCGGAAGCGACAAACTTCCTAGCTGTATTGGCAAAATACGAATCATTTACTGAAAAGTAATGTTTCGGACTTGTCTATATTATTAACTCTATTGAAAGCTGTTGCTAAAAACAAAAGAATAAAAATACAAATCAAGTAAGAAACTCAAATCCCAAAAAAAGGCTGAAGTGGATTTTTTGGTCAATAATGAAATCGAAGGATTGATTGGTCAAAGAAAATAATGTTTTCATGAAAAATCGAGATAGCTAATATGAAATATGAGTAAAAAATGTTTTTATATAAAGAAATAAATGAAATAATATCGTAAGAAAATTGAGGTATCGAATGTGAAATACTAGTCAAAAAATGTAAATAAAGAAATAAATGAATATTATGAATAAATAAATAACACGTTTCAAGTTGAGGGAACTCACGACTTTTTGATTGCTGGTATCCGCAATCGTCTTCGGGTGATGCGGAATACCAGGAATCGAAATGTCGTGAGTACACTCAACTTGAAACTTGGTTTCAACATTTTTCCATTATATTTCATTTATTCCTTTATTTACATCTTTTGGCTAGTATTTCATATTTGATTCCTCAATTTTATTGTCACAATATTATTTCATTTATTTCTTTATTTAAAAAATTATTTTGGCTAATATTCCATATTCGATTTCTCGATTTTTTATAACAACATTATTTCCTTTGTTCAATCAATCCTTGCTTTCATTATTCACCAAAAAAACCATTCAAACCAGGGTTGGGCTGATTGAAATCAAGTGATTTAAATCACGATTAAAATCATGATTTTAATCAATTTTAACGACATAATATAAAAGTTTTCTCGAAGATCAAAAGTAGTATCTGCTTTTAGCAAAAACAACAAAAAAAAAGTACATGATTCCAAATTCTTAAACTAAACGTAACACCTAAATTTTGTTACTGTATATTTTCAGTCTATTCATTTTCGTTATACAATTTAAACAAAAACACGAGTTTTCCTTCTTTTTCTGTTTCTAATATCCGAGTGAGTACAACTAGCGAAATGCGTGAAATTGTTGGGCAACGTTAATTTATAGGTTGAGAAGGAAAAAAAGACTCGACAGGAATATTCTAGCAAAAAGCACAACAAACGCGTTCGTGTTCGTGCCTCACTCGGCACTGTATAACGAGTGTACAGGACAGAAGGAAAACAAATCGCGACTAGAGTTTTCTTGCAAGAAGCAAATTGTATTAAAATTTTTAGAATCATACATGGAAATAATCAACAATAATTTCAAAGAATCAAAATATTCAGATTTTATATTCAAATTTAAAAAATCAAATAAATCGTGATTTTTTAAAAAAATCATTTTTTTTATTTTTTTAGTAAAAATCAGATTTTGCCTCACCCTGATTCAAACCATTCGTTTTGGGATTTGAGTTTCTTACTTGATTTGTATTTTTATCCTTTTGTTCCAAGCAACAGGTTTCAATAGAGTTGAAATATAGACAATACAATTCCGAACCATTACCATTCAGCAAGGAACATTGTCAACCATATTCAAGAAAACGAATAATTTTATCGGAATAAATGTCCTTGAACAAGCGAGCCATAAGTCTAACAAAATTACTTAAATGAAAATGAAATTTAATAATTTCAATCCGTGCTGGAATGGAATAAACCGTATTTCATGGTGGAGTCGAATTAATATTCAAAGAACCCAAACTGAATCTGCGACAAGACTGAAATTAACGTTTGCCTAAATTATTTTCCTACTCTTATCTGTCGTTTTTTCCAACAAAAAAGCAAACGATGAATGGGGAATCTGATTGTGATGAAAAATATCCACATTGAAATCTCATTTTTGTTACAATGAAGTGTTTCAGGAATGTTGTAGTGATTCTGATTCTTCAATCACAAAACGTATTATGAACACTAATATTCACGTCACAGTCATATTCAAACGTAAAATCAAGCGGATTTTCGTAAATAATTAATTTAACAGTTAAATTAGAATATTTGCCTTCAAATATAGTCGACGTTTTCGTGAAAACTAAAAAATGCACTTTTTATGTTACCTTGCTGCTTCAACCCATCGCACTTTATCTCACGCTACATTCACTGAATTAAAGATCAGAAACATATCATATCAGGTACCTAACTATCATCATTGAAGATATGTATTAGCATTCCCAAGAAATTCCCAATATTTGTTCCGTAGTTTTCTGGGTTCGTAAACTACCACAATCTGCAAAAATAAGAATTAATATTGGAATCTATTAGAAAGGCAGATTTTCAATCTACCTCGAAAAGTTGCTGCGTCTATTGAAAAACAGCTCTTTCTGAATAATGAGAACTGATATATATATATATATATTTATATATATATATATATATATATATATATATATATATGTGCTGGCTGGAACTTCCGGTTGATCCGCGTCTGGAAAGATTTACTTGTCTACGTTTCGGCTCCCATTTCGGAGCCATTTTCAAGACTGAGTGACCTTGCGTCTAGGTCTGAGTTGTCTTACTAGCTGGCTATCATCACTATATATATAAACTAGATTTGGAAGTTCTCAGGTTTGCGGTCTGTTTACTAATAAAACTCATTTGTTCTTGATCTCAATATTTCGCTAATGTTTATTAGCTTCATCAGGAGACAAGCTACAAAAAATATGACAAAATTGTACAAGATCAAATCGAAAATAACAGTTCTACTTACAATCATAGAATTAATATTACTGGTGTGTTCATTGCCTTGGAAAGCTGAATCAAATTACCCATGCTCGCATAGTATAGTATTTTTCACAGTAAATGGTATTGGCTTATTAACTGCAATAAACTACCCGATTTAATCCCATTGTGTAGAAAATCATCTGGTAAAAGATGAAAATGTGCTACATGGTCGAACTTGAGAAATTTGAATTTTGCATAATGTAATAATAATAATAATAATAGCGTTTATTGCCCAACAGTTTCCCATTTACAGAGCAATTTTACATTTTTCAATACAATAATAGCACTATTTTCCAAATATGGACGAAAAGGTGAATTAGATTACATTTCATAAAATTTCAAAGATATGCACGAGATTTATTTTTTAGTTCGCAAATACTACACGAAAATAAGTCACAAACGCAAGTAAGTTTGTTTGCATTACTGCACATAAATGTTAATGGTGCTTTTAACATTAGATTTGTTTGAGCTCTTTTACATAAAAAAGTTGTGTTGTGTCTAGATGTTATTCTTGGAACATAAATATTAATTTGCGAGAGCAATGATGGACAATCAATTTTACCATTGAATAATTTATACAAGCATATAACAGAAGCCTGATTCCTTCGCTTTTCTAATGATACAAAGTCAAGTGTATGCAATAAGTCAAGGTAATTGCAACCTCTTGGAGGATATATTGCAGTGATTTTAAAACTCAAGAATTTTAGGATTTTTTTTTTGAACTTTATCGATAGCTGCTATATATTGAGAATATATGGGATTCCATATTATGGACCCGCATTCCAATTTAGATCTCACCAGACTAAAATAAAGAGAAGTTAATGTTGCGGTATTATTAAAATTCTTACAATTCCTTATGATGAAACCATACGCTCGATATGCCGAATCAACAATAATATTTATATGGTGATTGAATGTGAGTTGAGAATCAAAATGGACACCTAGGTCCTTAATGGTATATTTTCTTTCCAAAACAACATCATCTATACTGTAAGGATATTGTATCGTATTAACTTTGCGACTGAATGTTAAAACTTTACATTTGGATATATTCAGATACAAGTGATTTTCAAGACACCATTTTTGTACAATATCAAGTTGATTCTGCAATATCACACAATCATCTAAGCTGATGATATTAGCGTACAATTTCAGATCATCTGCAAACATCAACCTATTGCACTCCAACAGATTGCACAAATCATTAATAAATATTAAAAATAATAACGGCCCTAGATTAGACCCTTGAGGTACTCCACTAGTTGCAAGATAAACTTTTGAGTAGTAACCATTATAATGAACAAACTGTTTGCGTTGATGAAGGTATGATTTCAATAGTTGTAGATAAATTTCATTGAATCCCATTATGGACAGTTTATGAAGAAGTAAATTATGACTGATCTTATCGAAGGCCTTAAAAAAATCAGTGTACACCGCATCAACTTGTCCCCTATGATCTAAAGTTTCGCACAGATATTGATTAAAGACAGCCAGGTTACTAATGGTAGACCTAGAATTCATAAAACCATGTTGATGTTATGATATAAAATATTTCGTAGACAGATAGATGTGACTGTACAAGACTGTCTCCAAAATCTTGGCAAAGTTATTTAATATTGATATCGGTCTATAATTACTAATGGCACTCCGATCTTGAGACTTATGAACTGGGCAAACTTTGGCTATTTTCCAAATATCTGGAAAATCTGATGTTTTCAAAATTAAATTGAAAAGGAATCGTAGAGGTTGAACTAATACTCGTAAGCAGTCTTTCACGAGAAATGACGGTATTTTGTCTGAGCCTGAAGTAAACTTATTCTTTAATTTTTTTCCAGCTTCCAATATTTCTTTTTCAGTAATTGGCTCACAGCTGATATCTACTAGGATATTACGATCAAAATTGAAAACTGGATTTTCCTCTTCGCTTGTAGGTACAGAATATGCACTTTTAAAGAAAATGCCAAAAGCATTCACAATCGATTGTGGGTCTGTATACGATTCACCTTCACAAACCATTCTGCCAGGGATTCTTGAAGTTCTATTTTTATTATTGACAAAAGCCCAAAAATTTTTGGGATCATCTTTCAACTTATTTTCAGTGGCTTGTAAATACGACGCATAAGAATCTTTCAATCTTGTAGGAGATATACAGGTAATTTATTTAAATGTTACAATTCTATTCTATATTCAGTTCAGTGTCGCTATCGCTATCCTCATCTAAATTAATTATAAATGGCGCAATTGATTTTACAGAAAGGTACGAGTTTTCAACATTTATAACATGACTAACAGAACTTTTCCAACTCTCGGTAGGAATGTCTTTCATACAGTTCCTAATTAATTTTCCTAATTCGGAGAAGTATTTTTTTCGCGCACGCTCGATTTAAGTTGGTGCCACATAAGCTCTATGGGATTGAATACGCAGTAGTAGGAAGGTAGTCGTAACACTGTATGTCCCAATTCTTCTGCAATTGTATCACAAACATACGTTTTTTTAAAGAAAATGACTGCAGCACTTGTAAAAGTTCTTTTTTTTGTATAATTTTCCTCAAAATATATGTCATTTGCAGCCATGAAGTTTTGAATCTCCAATTTCGTATTCTTTGAGCCAGGAATGTTTTGCAATTGTCGACTATGATAGCTTGCGTTGTCCATTACTATAACGCTGTTTGGCGGAATGTTGGGTAACAGACAATTTTTAAACCAATCTTCAGAAAGCTCTGCTGTCGTATCTTCGTGATAACACAAGAGTCCTTAATATTTTTGGCAGAAAGCCACATAGCGTTTGGGATCCAACCATTTTCTGATCCTGCGTGTAATATTGTGATTCTCTTCCCTTTATTTGATGGTGCTTTTGTTTTAAACTTATCAGAGGAATCAGATCATCCTTTGGAAGGGGTGTCATGCGTGTCAAACCACGTCTCGTCGAGGTAGAGTATTGGCCGATTTTCAGACCGGTATTTTCTTATTGACGTTAAGTATATATTCAGAACGCCAGTTTATTAAACGTGTGGATTCCATTATTACTTGTCTCTTGTCAATTTTGCGACATTTAAAGCCCATTGCAGACAGAGCTCGCCAAAGAGTAGTGAGGCCACAGTTGATGTGAGTTTCGTCATTGATGAGCCGCTGTTTCAGACTTTTGATTGTAGGGACACGCTGCTCATCGTACATAGTGTAGATTTTTCGCCTTATCAAATCTTTTTCCCAGTCGTCTAGACTTTATGTGACACCGGAATCTTTACGCTTTTTTCTTGATTCCATGGAATTTTCAACAATTCGTCCAACAGAAGTAAGAGGCATCTTCGTCAAATTACTGGTTACTTTTGCTGCAGCACCCACGTTATATCCTTGCTGAAGTAAGGAACTATACACATTTTTTATTATAATTTTCGCGTCACAAGATGAGTGATTCTTCTTTAACGAACCACTGGAAGAAGCACTATTACTTTCTATCCACGGACGCCACATACTGCCTATTCCGTACGTTGGGGTATAAAATCTTTGCTATTAATGTCTGTAATAACAAATAAATGTTATAAAATTATTGCACGCCGTAACACAAGTGAACACTTCCAATGAAATACAAAGACTAAAATGAACAAGAAGTGTTAGCTGTAATCCTCTACAATCCCTCTCTGAGAAACAAAATTGCCTGAATCCAGTCCTTTTACATTTATGATGTGCATCTCGGATTTTACAACTTGAGGGTCTAATTGGTTTTATTATAATCCTTCAGTCAATACCAATTATTGTGAAAACTACTATAACTGCCTCACTTAAACTGAATCAGCTAGGCAAAATTCATGTTTATAGGAGTCCCTCAGCTGCCCCAGGCAATGATGTAATTGACGTTAATCTAAGGGTTTTTATAAGTAAGCACATGTCTGTCCTCATTTTCAAATATTCAGAAGAGATTAAATAGAACTCAAAATATTGCAATAAATGTTACTTAACTGACCTGTTTCGGTTTTATAATTAACTGTATTTGTTTTTTTGTTAATGTGGTACATTTCAAGGAACAAACTGGTTTTCTGTTTACTGACTCTGTCTAGGATTTTTACATTTGAATAATCAAATTGATGGCCGGTTTTTTGGGAGTGGTCGACTGCTGCACAAGAGTTTTTCCCTAGCCGGGCATCGCTCTTGTGGAGGGCTATTCTTTGTTCGAGCAACTGCGAGGTCTGTCCCACATAACATTGGTTACATCCACCACACGGGATTTCATATATAACGTTGCTGTTGAGTGGGACAGGTGTTTTGTCTTCGACTTTTGAAAAGAGATCCTAAATTTTTGTGGTGTTGTATCTGGCTATTTTTATCTGTGGAAAATCTTTGAAAATATTGGTGATTTGGTGGGATTTGTCAACAAAAGAATTGATTTGTATTTGAACTGTATGTTACAATCTTCAGTTGGTCCGTCATAGAAATTAGAGTTGTAAATCAGTTTCTTTAGGATATGTTTAGGATACCCGTTGTTCGTGGAGATGTCATATAATCTCTTTAGGTTCTGTTTTGAAAAAGTTTCATGACAAATATGTGTGATTCTGTTTTTCATGGCAATAACTGTATTATATTTTTGATTTGTGGGGTGATTGGATGCGAAATTAATGAATCTACCGGATGCGGTTTCCTTTTGATACCAGTATACCTGAAAACAGTATTGGAAAACAGTATTTCCCACAAAAAGAAAAGCGCTTGGCTGTTAGGAACCGGTCTATTTTTCATATTTTAGGGTTAATTATCAAGCCTTTAAAAGGCATGCAGTGTACAATGACGTTTGATTCACAAAAAGGAGTAAAGAGTACATCTAAAACAGCTTCTCCCCTGCGACGACGGGTCTGGTTTACATAGGAATCACTTTTACTTGCTCAATTTCTATGCCAAGCCTTTGAAAATTGAATCAATCAGATAGCAGACATAGGAATACCTACACAAAGCAAAATAGAGAGCTATTTGTGGAAAAAAATCTCACTCACCAGAAAAATATTTCATTCTAACCCATACAAGATCTCGTTTCACTCAGAGGAAACTATCTCTTGAGCTCTTCAATGGGAAAAAGGGTAAGTTACTGAAAACTTTCACTAAAATCTTCATCCAATTCCGGAGTATTCAATTCGTGACAAGGCTATCATCAGTTTCAATTGACATTTCAGTGACAATCATTCACATGGATAACCGAAAACCAGCCTTCGTCATAATAGTAATATATATATATACATATATAATAAATAGGAGGAATTTCGAGCGGAATTGGCTGAGAAACAAACATATAGGCGTAAATTCCCGATTTCCTGTCTTTGGAGGGCCAATCTCCGAAATTAGTTGCGAGCCCCAAAAATTTCATTTAGGTTTTTTGTTCAGGAGGTCAAAATACATAAGTTCCACCAAAAATTTTTCATTTTCGAGGCGAAGCCCGACTAACGTAATTTTACCAGAAAAAATTTCAAACACTGCCTGTTAATCGCTAAGTTTTGATTCATTCACAAAAAGAAAGAAAAAGTAATTTCTATTTTTTGATTCGGAGAAAAAAAATCCAAAAATGCATTCATAAAATTTCACAAAAAAAAACAAAAGTTCACAACCAGAAAGGAATAGAATAGTTCATTTGATACATTATATCGATGCCTATGAAAGTTGATAGTAAAATTGTTTTAATCAGGTTTAAGGGTCGTGAATTAAATTAGCTATAGGTATTAGTAGTTTGTTCGACTTCACAAAAGAATATGATACAGTTACTTCATTTGCAGTTTTGTTTCGATGAAACTACCATGTGAAAATTTAAAACTATTAATATTCATATATAGGTAGGCAGGAATTGCAACTTCAAATAAACGTACAAAAGTGACATAGGAGAGATATTGTCAAAAAAATGCGAACGCATTGATTACAAAAAATGATAAAAAATGGCTCTAGCCTTATTTTCCAGCTAAGTTTGATCTTTTGGAGTCCTCAACGATGAAACGGCTTGTTTCTTCGATGCGGTAGAAGAATTGGATTTTCAAACCCAGTTTTTGAAGGATACCAGAATAAATGGAATCAGGCAAGTTATACTCGCGACCATTTTGTTCAAAATATTAGCCCCTTATTTCGTGAAGGTATACAAAACAAAAGCTTGGTTGATACTCCGATAGAACCTACGAGAAAAATTGGATAAAAAAAGGAATCTTAACTCCCATATTAAAAAACTAGAAAAAAGTTCTAACCTCTTCCAGAAGTTCAATCAATGTCACAAACAATTGGATAGTTGAACCAATCGGAAAATTAGAAGTGATTGACGTAAAGGTTATTAACAGTGAAACAATCCGATCAAGAATGCAGTTTGCTAATAACTCAGAAAGGCGTTTGCCAAGGCACAATCAGGGCTATTCACTAAGTGGTTATCGCAGTTGCTAACCATCGTAGCAACTCTGATAATAACTTGCCATAATGACGGTGGTAAACTGTTTTTCCTTAACAAGATATGTAAAGCAGTTGCCTGTGAACCACTACTCACAACTGGTCATTATAATAGCAACTTTACTTGAAAAGTGATACCGATTTCGCGCTTAGCAACTGACCTTGAACATAACGACAATTTTTTTTCGCTATCCATAACAACTCTGTTTAGTGAATAGTCCTGAATATCACATCACTTCCAAAAGACTGGAGGATATCGAAGTGTGTTTTTATAAGGTGAACACTTTATTGTTTTCTTTGAATTCGAAAAGAAATTTGAATCTGAAGAACAAAGCTACAGTGCCCTCTTTTAGAGAATAGATGAAAGTAGTTTATTGAAGTGTACAGGATACTTTACCATCCTGTCGTCCAGTAGACTGACTACAGCTGCCGTTACACGATTTTTTAAAGGTACCGGCAGGTAGCGATAGTCGACCACAAACGCTCGACTTTTTTGTAGCCGACTTCGGGGTTTTCGCCAACTAATTAGCTGTTCGTGAACTAAAAAAAACTTCTATTTAAATAATGCTTCGGTAGAAAAGGTGAAAATATTCGAATATCGTTCCAAAAAAAAACAATATACGAGAGCTACTGTTACCAAAGAAGTCGATCTGGGTGAACTCAATAAGCGTAGCATATCTGTAAGACGAAATTCTAAAACTTCTACAACTGTTCAAAGCTTAATATACATAATCCAAATAATTGTACACTCAAGTGTCAAAGGGCAAGCAACGAACAAAAACGTGTGTTTCCATTAATGAAATGCGACCTTCTCTTTACGACTGAAGAGCTATACCTTCTGAATAAATGAGGAAAAGCGCTACATTTCGATTTCAAATTCGTGCAAGAATATCACAGTTTTCTGTTCGATGATCACTAACGATGGGTTTTCAAAACCGTGACACGTGCTTTGCTATACTTGAGGAAGCTATTGCACAGCAAAACACTTGTCGTGGTTTTATAAACCCATCACTAGCGAGAACCTTCAAGGAAACTGTGATATTTTTTGTTGAATATGGATTTTCATCAGCTCATTTCAAGTTTTAAAGTCCTAGCAGCCGAGCATGTGTACTTCATAATGAAAAACGTTTTTTTTTTTGTAGAGATATTTGCATTTGAACAGGAGTTTACGTTTAAGTTTTCAGAACGGAAACGGATTCAATTTCCGAAATGTTAACGATAAGTATTTTCAGACCTCCATAACAAACCACAGGAACTAGCCCAACTCAAATCAGCCCTTCTTCAAAATGGATCCACAGACCATCAAAGTGACAGATCCATCCGCCGCCATCAAACTTCTTTCATTCCTAGAGACCCAACAGACAACAACGTTCCCCACAAAGCTTTCCTTCCCTACATTAAAGTTGTTACTGACAAAATCAGCCGAATTCTCAAAAAACAGGACATAAAAACGATATTTACAGCCAACAATACAATCTCCACATTCCTCCGCTCCCCCAAGGACAAAATTGTCAACGAATCACAGGGTATATATCGAATACCATGTTCTTATTGCCTTATTGCCATAGAACATATGTAGGCAAGACCAACAGACGTGTGACAAGTAGAGTATACGAACATCAACTTTATTGCTGTCCGAAAATCAGCTCTGTCCAAACATAATCAAGAGACAGGACACAATATAGACTTTGAGAGCACTGAGACCATCGCCACAGCAAAAACACTACAAGCTCGTATAATTCGCAAGGCTATCGAAATCGAGAAGCGACCTTCCTGCTTAAATAAACGTGACGACGGTCAGAGACTTCCAACTGCATGGAAACCCCTAATTTCCAGATGCCCAGTCCCCACCAAAACAAATGACGGTGCTTTAGCAACACCCGCTGCTATAAATACCACCCAACATCCCTTGATTCCTTGATACCCCAGTTCGATCTAAGGAGTAGGCAGGTTGAGACCTCAAAAAGAACTCGTGACGAGACCTGGGGAGTAGGCAGATTGAGGCCCCGGCGTCAAGTCACAAACCCTTGCCCCCTGTGACAACACCTTAGGAGTAGGCAGATTGAGACCTCAGCGTGAAGTCACATTTACCTCTTGAAAATGGCTCCAAAACCGAGAACTAAACTCCAGACGCCGCGCCGTTCAACCCAAACTCCACAACAACATAAAACTGACCGCGGAAACCTATCCGAACACACACACACACACATATATATATATATATATATAGGCAGATTGAGACCTCAGCGTGAAGTCATATTCACCTCTTGAAAATGGCTCCAAAATCGGAGCCGAAACGTCGAGAACAAAACTCCACACGCGGTTCAACCCGAACTCAACAACAACATATATATATATATATATATATATATATATATATATATATCTTATTATTTTTTTGATAGTCAAAATTTGATATATTCGAGAAGTTGCTGACTAATTGGACTTGTTCTATCCAGAAAGAACTGTTTTTCAATAGACGCAGCAACTTTTCGGGGTAGATTAAAAATCTGCCCTTCTACATAATAGTAATTCTTATTTTTTCAAATCGTGATAGGTTACAAACCCAGAAAACTACAGAACGAATATTGATCCACCACAAAATAATGACGTTCAAATAATATGTTTAATAATCACACACAAACTCAATTTTCGGAAGTGGAGGACTTTTCTCTGTTATGAAAAAACCTCTCGCACAACATACTTTTCTCTTGGAAATACCAAGGTGAAGGAGATATGTGAAAGGTGATGCTCTTTAGCATAACCAATCTCAAGATCTCAGAATCGTACCAATATATTACAATACTTCGTCCTATTCAGACAATGAACAAAACAAAAACATACTGTTTTCATAACCTCCTTACATTACAAAATATAATAGAACGTCTAATGGTCAAATAATCACAGAATATATATGATTAAGATCGAAACTCGGATAATCAACTGGCAGGCTATAGTTAACTACCGGCCATTATCATTTCATAAAACCACAGAGAAAGTTAGAATGCGCATCAATGCTGTTCCGCAGTGGTTTTGTATCGAAATGATATTTCTCTTGCCGTGTTGAAAGTAAAAGGAAGCTGAATCACTAGTTGTGTCGAAATATCAACGTTATGTTCGATAGGAAAACCTTTCGTGATTACAAGTACGTGAAAATATCGAAGGAACAAGACTATGCGAGTTCTGTGGTTGATCCATACGGAATTGGCCATCACAAGGTGAGGTGAACGAAATTTGTCTACTTGGTTGTTATTTGTATTATGTGGAGAGTTGTCATAAATCCATAAAGAATAATATTAATGCGGTTTTATGCGACTGAGAGAGGTCGATGTTAGGGCCAAACCAAAAGCAGGTATGAATTTTTTTCATCTTTGAGTCCAAGAAAGTAAGTTACCTAACGTAATCAATTGAAACTTCATTGGGTGATTGTCAACACGGCACGACTGAAGTTATTGTATAGTGAAACACGTGCAGTGGTTTTGTAAACTGTCTTGTGAAAATCAAGTGAGTAAGGATCTTTTGATTATGTTATCACGAATTTTCATCAAGATAGATAGATAGGTTATTCAAAGTGAATAGGAGAAGGATGACTTCAGATTAGACTTGAAGTATTCCATCCTTCACAAGCTATCTTTCTTCAAGCCACATACAGGAGGGAACTCTGAAACGCCGAATAGGGGTTTGTGATCAGTATTTATTTGTGTAAGAACTCATGTATTCAAGTCATATCTGAAAATTTGTTCGCTATTACATAAATTATATTTTATTTGTTGTATAAAGGCTGCTTCTCCCAACGATTTTGGTTGTTGCAGTCAAAAATATTATACAGCTTAGAAATTTGCATAGCGCAATCAAAATTTCGATATACAAAATCATTAATTGGCATATATATATATATATATATATATATATATATATATATATATATATATATATATATATATATATATATATAGAACGGATAGTCGTTGCTGACTAGTTTGGATAAAACCAGTTAATATTGGGGATAGCAGCAAGTTGAAAGGGTACTCTTTTATAGAGGTTATTCGACTGAAATTCTAGGAAAGCATTTTTTCTGTGATTTATATTCGTGAAGCTTCTTATAGATGATAACCTTTTCATATATTCACAATTTCTTACTGTGATGTAACTATTTAATGAATTAAAAAAACATGCCAACCGACCTCACTATAGATTTCCCTAAAGATGTAAATAAAATTTAAGAAAGCTTGGAATAACCTCTATATATATACCGGGTGTCCCACATTTTATGTGACAGGCAATATCTGGTTTGTTGAAGGAGATACACAAAAATGTTTCATACAAAAGTTTTAGGAGTTCATGAGAGCTATATTTTGATATAATTTTTAAATATACAAGGTGTTTGGTGTAGGTGCTACAGACCAAAATTCCATTTTTTCAATAGAACGCCCTGTATATCATTACATATTCAGATGCTTCGTTAAATTCTGATATCTTTTCATGTTTGATTTTTGAAATTCGGTTACGGCGTTGTTGAGTTATTGCTTAAAATGTAAAGTCTTGAGAACGACCATTATTTTTGAAAATATCTCATACAATTATTCTCTCTGCATCAGATCACATAAAAATTAGTCAAAATTTTGGGTGTTCGAAGTAATGGTTCCAATTTTGAGTTGTGGAATTCAGTCAGGAATCATTTTGAAATCGAAAACAAATCTTTAATAACAATGTAAATAATATAACTTGATAAATCATTTCATAAGAATGGTAGGTACCTAGAAATAAGTCATAAAAATTGTTCAAAGTGATGCCCATTAGATAATATACAGGCTTCGAAACGTCGAATCACTTCTCTCGTACAAGTCGCTCTTATAATATCAGGCATAATATCACTGCACGCTAGTCGAATTTTCATTTTCAGATCATCCACATTCAAAGGGGAAGTAGTGTAAACAATATCTTTTAAATAACCCCATAGGAAAAAATCAAGCGGTGATAAATCTGGGGCACGAGCCGGCCACCGAATTGGACCCTTATTACCAATCCATCTATTTGGGTACGTTCTATCCAGATATTCAGTAACAACCTGTGAATTGTGAGGAGGAGCACCATCTTGTTGCCACCAAATTCCTTGTTGTTCTGCTATGGGAATATCTTCCATCAACTGGATCAAATCATTTTCTAGAAAATGTAAATATCGCAATCCATTGAGATTTTCATTGATCAATCCACACCATACATTAATACCCCAAGTAGTTTGAAAATTACTTTCGCGGACCCAGTGGGGATTTTCTTGAGACCAATAGTGACTGTTATGTCGATTCACAACTCCATTATTGTGGAATCGCGATTCATCGCTCCACAAAATTTGACTGAATATGTTAGGACTTTCATGTAATATTACCTGAATACAAGCAATGAATTCAAGTCGTCGTTCAAAGTCCGTGGGTTTCAAACCTTGTACCAACTGAATTTCGAATGGGTGGTATTTATTTTCTTTCAGAATTTTCTGTACATTAGATTTACTCACACCGACTTCTTCTGCAAGAGTACGGATAGAAACATGTGGATAAATAATAATATAAGCCAACACATTGATCTCTGAATCTTCAGTTCTAACAGATCTCGTATGATGACGATGCTTTATAGTAGAAGGAAATGACCCAGTTCGCAATTTTTCTTCAACTCTCGAAAAAGTCATTCGTGACGGAATGGGTCTGTTTGGAAAACGTTCTTGGTATAGACGTTGTGCTTGACGGCAGTTTTTCTGACATTCCCCAAAAATTAATAACATATCAATGCAATCACTTGGACTTAACGCGAAAGGCATACTGGAGTTTTCGCACAAAGAACACAGTTACTGTTTTGCAAAGAATCACTGAATCGAACTGACAAGTAGATACAATTCAACAACATTTGTTACTATGGCATCAACAAGCATAAGCTACTTAATGAAATTGTGCAATATAAAGCAATTCACCCTCAAGTTAGTCACATTCTCAAGAATTTCAATATTATATTCAACTGATATCGTATCGTAGAGGTGAGAATAATGGTTTGTATTCAGTAGTAGTCTAGTCCAATTTAATAAAAGATATAGATCGGATTCGTGTACGAGTAAATAAGTTTTTTTGAAACTTTATATTTAAGGAAAAGTGCAATAACTCAACAACGCCGTAACCGAATTTCAAAAACCAAACATGAAATGATATCAGAATTTAACGTAGCATCTGAATATGTAATGATATACAGGGCGTTCTATTTTAAAAAATGGAATTTTGGTCTGTAGCACCTACACCAAACACCCTGTATATTTAAAAATTATATCAAAATAAAGCTCTCATGAACTCCTGAAACTTTTGTATGAAACATTTTTGTGTATCTCCTTCAACAAACCAGATATTGCCTGTCACATAAAATGTGGGACACCCGGTATATATATTAGTTCACATTATTTTTTTGACAGGAAAAATTTGATATATACGAGAAGTTGCTGACTAATTGGACTTGTTCTATCCAGAAAGATCTGTTTTCCAAAAGAGCAGCAACTTTTCGGGGTAGATTGAAAATCTGCCCTTCTACACTTGTATAGATTCCAATATCAATTCTTATTTCAGATTGTGGTAGGTCACGAACCCAGAAATCTATGTAACACACCACCACAAAATAATGACGTTCAAACTGTATCTATTTTGGAACTTATCTTGTTCTCACTCTACCTCCTCACACTTTTCCCAGCCTTCTATGCTAACTCAAACATTAGATGGATTTTCCTTAGCGCTCGTTTTCTAGTGGAAGATTGAAATGCGGTCAAAAGAACTAACTGCCTTTCGATTATTTCAGTCGGCTTATTCTCTTTTCCGACATATATAACTTTCGAATCGACAGCCTTAAAGTGTCCTGAAAACTATCATATAACTAACTCTGCGCTTGCATTGATGAAAATAAAATAAACGTCAGAATCCCCAGCGTGCATACAAACATCACGAAGTAGATCGATCGTGCAAAAAGAACATATCCATCAGCATCAAAACGGCACAGAAAGGATGAAAACAAATACACACTCGCGGACGACTAGATTTACCTTGGAAAGTAGCGATGCCCCACCTGTACCGCGCAAAATGTATTCTCCAGTCCGCTTTTTATCACGCGTCAGGGCAGTCTGCTTAGTCTGCTTGGATTTGCGGCACTGAGCGCGAGATAGTAGGCTGGTTTGTAGTTTGTTTATCGGCGGGTTTTTCTCGAAAGAGCGGGACTCTGTGACAGATTGTGAGAATGGAGTTCTGAAGAAGTTTTCGGTTAACAGTAAGTTTCCTGCTGAGCCATGACGGGAAATGCTGCCAATGGGAATTCCAATTTTGAGATTGCCCAGAGCAATCAGGTAATGTTCGTTTATGTTTGGCCTAACTTGTTTATGGAATAAAAGCATAACGCCAAGGTATCGCGAGGTCATTTACATATTTTACTGTTATTAGGTACACATTTTGAATAACCGTATGAAATAGCTGAATGAGCTCTTGGTTTTTTGGAATTCGTCAATGAATTTTCAGATAGGTGATAGAAAGTATAGTGAAACTTCGGTAAGACTGAGCATCCAAATTTCAAATATAAGATGAGATTGGAACCTTTGGTTTGAAAGTTGAAACTTTTCACAGCCATCAATTACCCTAACACCAAACAAGATAAGCATCTTCAGGAAAAGAAAATTGATACTAAATCTAAAGACTCGGGTAGTAGGCTAGTAGATATAGACATGGTTTTTCCAAAATTTAACAATAATTACAAAAGTTTTGAAACTCCAGGAGAATGAAGAGTACGTTCAAATGATATTGGGTCTGATTATGCAACCCTTTTTTGTGAACCGAACATGTTGAAAATCAGGATTTTGTGAATATTCGCATTATTTGTATCATTTGTATGGAGATATTTGATGCGAAAGTTCTGCAAACTTTCGAAGCATTGCGAAATAGCAGTTTACATCTGGTAAATTCGCAACCATTCAAACAAAACGAACGTTTCGTTTCATCAAAAACAAATTGGTAATAATCCTAATGTTTCCAAAAAAAAAAAATCCAAAAGTTCTGCAAACTTGCATAAATAACCGAAATAATGTTATTAAGGAGTACTTCAATTTGCAACCTCGTGTTAAACAGAAAATATATTTTTGCAATAAGTTGTTTAATGTTATCAAAACAAGTTTCGAAATTTTCACAAAAGTTTCGAATACGGGTTGCAAATGAAAAAGTCCTTACATACAACGTTTGCATTGATTTGCAACCACGTCTGCAATACGGAAATGAGGGTATTATCAAAATGAAAAATATTATGGTATTTGTTCTCTACCAAGAAGAGGAAAAGTTCTGCAAATATGTGAAGTGTGCAGAAATAGCTCTTTACATCTTCTGATAAATTCGCAACCATTTAAAAAATGGAACTGTTTGTTTAAAAAAATGGTATCAATCCCAATTTTTTGAAAAAAATTACAAAAGTCCTGCAAAACTTGGAAATAAATTTGTTGTTGTTGTTTTTACTCTTTCAAAAAAAAGCAAAAGCTCTGCAAACTCGTGAAGTGTTGAAAACTAGTAAATAATAAAGTATACCACAGACAACTAAACAATAACAAACACCGACACCTACTAACAGAGAAATTCCGGTCCAATAAACCAGTACAATATGTGATAGGCATAACCCGAATGATAATCAAGTATTCAGCTGGATAACTATGATGCAAGTCCCTTCCTGGGGTTGTAGAAATGCGATTAGTATTTCTCGAGGTATTTCTTGAATAATCAAGGTTCCGTTTTAAGTTCGAGGTTGCAAAGTTTCATATCCACTGAGACCGATATTATCTTCATTTGCAACCACGTATAAACACTCTCAATTATCTCAATACTTGTGGGTACTGGATATGGCAGCGTTGAGGAAACAAGTTTAATAAATACACATTCCGTTTTTTAGAAATGGTTCCAAATCTAAGTAACTATGTTGAAAATTTTTTTCATTCACTTATGAATTCTGCAGAACTTTTGTATTTTTTTTAAATTGCCATAGAAAATTAGGTACAAAAAATAAGACAAACATAAGGTTTCGTAACTGCAACAAGGTTGCAAACTTAATGCATATTGTAAAACAGAACTTTCGCAATTTTCTGTGCGAGAATAAAGCATTGAAACATTTTTTCCGTTTAAACAATGTTCTGTTCATCGCAGGCTTATGCAAAAAGTTTATTTTCATTCACGCATAAACGTACCGGTAGAGTTTGAAAACTTTTGGAATTATTGTGAATTGATTGTCTATACCTGCTGGCCTATAGGCTATTCATGAAGATGGCTTAATAGCCGAAAGCGCTCTGCGATTTTTAAATAAATATATTTACACGAAATACGACTTTCACATTCGTTATGCTAATTACAACACGTCTTTATCAGTATGATAATAACTTACCTGTTCATGTTTATATTTGACTTCAAAAGTACCTTGGTAGTTTACACATATGAATATGGAACATATTTGCGGTTTATTTTTGTGTGATGTACTATTTTCTGGCTTTCATCTTCTCCGAATCAGAAGAATTGAAATTACAACTTCCATAAAATAAGTATAATGGAACAATGTTCACAAAACTCTTTCTGTAGATCGCAACGTGTATATCAGAAGTTTGATTCATTTACGAAAAGGAAGAAAGAGTCCATCTTTTGTTTTCATCATCATTATTATTTTTTGCTCAATTTGTTACCAAACATATGAAAATTGAATCAAATACATCATACATCGGAACCTCCTACGCTGTCTGAAATACATTTTCACCAACAAAACATAAGAAATATACAAGGCTAGCGAATCTGGTGAAAACTCAACAATTGTTCTTGGAGTATGTATCCCCGAATTGACACCAGTACTTTGCGAATTGTTCAAACTTGGGGATATTTCCTAAGTCAGAGCCAGCCAGAGTCCAGCCAGTTCCTGAATGAGGGAAGAAGAAAACTTTACCTTGTAATCAAAGACAAATTGCGTTGCTTTCTGTCATTCCCAAAGTTATGGAAAAAGCAATCAGCATGAAGCTTTTCAAATATCTAAAGAAATAAGGAATAATTGAAAATCGACAATACGAATTTTACTATCAAAGATAAAGGAGTTGATTACTGACGTATGTGTCACATATTTGGCAGCATCCCATCGAAAATTCGGATAAACGTTAGCTGTTGCACTAACATTCTAAAAGCGCCGTCTTATGATTCAACTCATCAGTTGTGTGCTGTGCTGAAGAGTTTCTTGTATGATAGGTCTCTAAATGTGGTTGTTGATATTCGTCTGATATTCTCTCAACGAACACAGATGTTCTGCTTTATATCAATGATTTACTGTAGAAAACATATTGTTCAGTGCATAGTTTTGTGCATTAGAATTAGCGTCAATAATATTGAGTATGGCTTAGTGGAATTTAATAATGGGAAAACCCAAGCATGTCTCTTCTCGAAGAAAGCCTATCTATCTTCATCTAATATTCAGATGTCAGGAATAACTAGTCCTACCAAGTTAAACACGTAAAACCGAGCGCTAACGGTGCTTTTCAGAAGCTTAGATTCCTATTTCGTGCGAAGCAATACTTCACTTCTCGTCAGCTTTTAATGATCTACAAGGCATAGATATGGCCTGTGTTGGAGTATAGTTCACACATTGACACATTGACCTTGGCAATATCAACACGTATGAGCCGACGAGTGCAGAATTTCCACCACTTTGCTGTGCGCTTGTAGACCTGTCAAACCTCTCTTGCTCAGGGTTATTTTGTCAATGAAACTGCTGAACTTACAAACTTCGAAAATTCAAAGTGAATGTTAATTCGTTTCTCCTGTCTCTTCAATCACGCGGTGATTTTAGAACATTGTAGGGCCTCTTTTCAGGAAAAAATGTACATAAAAAAAGGTCCAGGGAATATCATAACCAGCAATCAACCTGTACGAACCCATACAGGGACATATATTTTTTTAATTCTTTATTAAACGTGGCCTATTTCTGCTACCAAGGCCAATCACCGACGCCGGTAAGCACACTTTCCCCTACCAGAAATTTTGTCTCTGGTATTCCAATCAGAGGTCTTTTACGAGCCCAACATCCATGGACTCTGGACCGCCGGCTTTACGTCCCCTCCGAAGGACGGCATATCCTCAATATATCCTGTGCTCCATTGATATACTGCCTGCGAGCTATGATTTGCTATTTTGCTGCAGTTCTATGGGCTTTCGACGCGGTCTTTCCCTGCATGAAGTCACCTATCCAAGTACTAACAGCGCTCAGCGCTGCCTAACTTCAGATGTCGATTTCAACCTGAAGAGCTGGACCGTGCCCCAGAGACATGCTTATTGGAATGGGTGTCATTAAATGAACTGGAGTGAAGCGGGATAAGCGCAAGAGACTGGAGTTCTTTCTGGAGGCTATATAATGATAATACCTAATAATAATTTATTTCAGCAGATCTTTATAGATAGAAACTTGTCGGAACAATACAAAAGATATCAAATGTTACAATAAAAATACTCCTCAATTGTTTGAAACTATATTGAAGTTAAAGCTTCTTGACCAAGTTTTCAAAAATATGAATAGCAGTAACAGATTTGATATTTGATGGTAATTCATTCAAACGTTTCATGGACATTGGGGGAAAGCCAGATCGGACGGCTTTCAAGAAATGGAAAAAAAATACCAAGAAAGAATTAAAATGAGACTACAAACCAATAATTTATGACATTGCGTAAAAATAGCCACCAATTAATTCAGCTGCTGAGAAAATTGATAATTTACCGTGACGGGAAACCCCTGTAAATGCCATGATTTATTCTGGCAGCGATTGTATTCAGAAATGCTAATATTGGTAACGATTTGTGGAATTATTATTGTATAATACAAGTTCGACCTCCATTTCATTTGTGGTCTACGAGTAGGAATCTGTGATTTTCCCTAGAAATTCTATTGCGAATATGCAGTTCCAAAGAAACTGAAGGTTCATCAGTAATTCCGACGTTTCGAACTTCCTTTAACCATCTTTAGAATAATCTGTAGAATGGAATCTTTGGTGTGAGTGAAAACGTTTTATAGAGATCAGAAAAAACATTAAACATATAAAGTGTGTCTTTCAGTGAATAAGTGCGACAAACTTCAGGGGGCGATTTTGCATGAAAAACTGACATATTGCTATATAACTTCAATCAATTTTTGGGTTTTTCTCTCCAGAAGAAATGAAAAGAAAAAAGCTTCAAGTTCTCATAATATCAATTCACTCAAACAGAACAGAATGGAACAAAAAGAAAACTCATAGAGGCTACTTGCATTTTTTTAAACAGAAATGAAGAAATTGATATTCGATTGATTGTTTATGGAGTATGGATTAATGTTGGATACCTCGTCTGTAAAGCGAAGTTGAACTGGGGAGATTCAATTCGAAGTAGGTTGTGTCAAAATCAACACTAGGTATAGCTATGGATGAATGAGTCATGCCAGTGTCACATTTTGACACTACGAACAGTAATTGCAATTCCACTGAATATTTCCCTCATATATAAAATGTCCCATAAGAGCAATGCAATTATCGAAAACTTACAGCGGTAATTGCTTTGTATCGAGTCACCATAACAACACATTTGAAACCGTATCGCTAGACGTCAGTAAAAAACACAATTAAATGTCAGACAGACTTCAAAAATAAAAAAACATTTCGCACATTTTTATGCACGAATTACATTCGTGCATAAAAATGACCAAATAATTTTGCATTCAAACGTGATATCTTATACAAATTGCAAGAGTTTATTTTCATATTTTGTAAAAGAGCCCTCGTCCTTCGGACTCGGGCACTTTCGCCAAAATATGAAAATAAACGCTTGCAATTTTTAGATATCACGCTTTCTTGCAAAATTATCGGTAATTTTTATGCACTCGCGCAATTATAACCAAAAATTTTCCAACAAATAGGCTTGAAAAAAGAGGCAGACTAGCTTTCAAAACGTTGTCAAGGAAAAGTATACCCCTTTTTTAAATTTGCATCTTTTTAATTTTGAGGTATCAAGGCAAAAATACCATTATTCCCAAAGAACAGATATTATAATATGACACCATAAGTTAAAACACGACACTATATCTTTTATCACTAAATTATTCTTCTGAAAGATCCTTAAATACATAAAAATAATTAGGGTCTACTGTAATTAACCCTGATTATTCCTAGAACCATACCACTTATATAGAGTGACAACAACATGTAGGTACATACATCTAAATCCAAGTTTCAAGTTGAGTGTACTCACGACGTTTCGAATGCTGGTATCCGCAATCGTCTTCGGGTGAAGACTGACAATATTTCAAGGTATGGTCGGTTATAAAGAAGGGGTGGTACTAACAAGGAGGCGAGCGGGTGCTACTACTAGAAGTGTGCTGATCGATCTTCAGCGGGAAATGGATGTATTGGCGCGAGATTCTCCCTCATCTAGCCGAAGTCGATCCGTGCCTTGGATAAGCGGCCTCCACACATTCCGGATCTCCACTCTGGGGTGACTGAATGCGTCGTTGTTGAGGATGTAGGCGGCTTCCTTGAATTTCCTCTTGAACCAGTGCTCCTTCTTGTGTATGACCTCGGCTTCAGACCATTTAATACTGTGATGGTTTGTCCAAATAGGCTCAGCTATTCCTTATTTCGTTGTTTCTCCTCGTTGTGTGTTTTTCTTGTGATCGCCTATTCTCACTTCCAATGATCTTTTGGTTTCTCCGATGTAGGATATGCCACACTCGCATGGTATCCGGTAAACGCAGTTGTTGGTGTCGCTGTTTTTATTCGGTGGTCGAATTTTTGTGAGCTGGCTGCGTATTGTATTCCCTGATAGAAAACAGACTCTGGCGTTGTATTTCCCTCCTATCCTCTTGATCCTCTCTGAAAGTCCTCCCACGTAGGGGACGGTAAGAATTTGCTGTTCCAGTATCTCCTTAGTGTTCCTTTGATTCACCCGGGCCAATGTTTGATCCAGCAGCTTCTTCGAGTAGCAATTTTTTTGAAGATCCTTTCTTATGTTGCTCAGCTCCTTGTCTCGACTTTCTTTGGTGTTACAGAGATTGATTGCCCGGGCAAAAAATTTGATTTTCACTTGATTTTCTCACTTGATTTGTATTTTAATCCTTTCGCTCTCAGCAAGAGGTTTCAAAAGAGTTAATAATATAGACAATGGAATTCGAACCATTACCATTCAGCAAGGACCATTGTCAACCACTTTCAAGCAAACGTCGATAAATCGAATTTCGCAATCGAAATGAAACCCTTGTTGAAACAGTTTGTCGAACTCAATCGAAATTGTCACATATTGTATTCAGTAACACACACAAGTGAAAGCTGTCGTTGAAGACTGTATCATTTACATAACTACCTTGACCATACGTTCTACAGAATTGGATTGATTCAAATTAAGGTTATACGAAATGATAATGCGCCTGCATACAAATGAAGGTGGAACATCTAGTTGCGTTGGATTTCGGTTGATATTGTAAATATCAACTGCATGCTTTCTAAAATTATACAATTATTGCGAATGAGGTTTCGTAAATACGATTGATTTTTATTAATTGTGACTTTTTAGGAGTTGTGGGTGTTTTTTGAAAGCGTATTAATGGATTTTCATGTGGTTTTGGTTTGGACCAGTCCGTCAGTAAAAAAATTGTAAATGAAAGAGCGTAGTTGTAAGCTGATCATCAAATGTATTGGACTAGACCGTTGAAGTGAAAGAATACAGGAAAATTCAGATTTCAAAAATGAAGCTTTTCAAAAATGAAGTAGGGGTAAAAAGTTTTGAATTTATTAGATTCTTTTCAATAACTTTGGTATATTTGTGAAGTTTGAGAAACTAATTTTTGACATTTTTCCTTTTCGAAACACAAAATTGCAATTACAATTTTCCAGAGTTAAATCAAAAAAATCATTTACCAACACTCTCTGTTGAAAGGTTTATGTATATCATTCAAAGACATTGATTCAATCACAAAAAGAGAGAAATAATCCATCTAAACTCCCCTGCCTATATGGCACGATGGGCACTGTGATACACAGAAATAATTTTTTTTTGTTCAATTTGTATACCAAGCATATAAAAATCGAATCAAATAGATAGCAAACGTAAACTATTTCTTTTTGTGAATGAATCAAATGCTATTTTCATAAAAAATGTAATTTCTCGAACTATCAAAGGCTGATCCAGAAACTCCACAGAAATCAAAAAATATTAAATGGACAGGGTGCTCCATTTGATATTTCCAAGCCGCAGCCATTTTCGGTGAAACAAGAAATGACTAGAAAGTGAAAAATATACAAATTCTCTCCTCTCTACACACTATTCACCTACACCATTTTGTTACACCCAGAATTCTAGAAGTTACGACTCGTCTAAAGAATTCGTTGACACCCGAAATGTTTAGGATACAATATAATCTTCTTCAGAGGCTTTACCGATGACATTATAGGAGCGTCTTGGTTTCATTGAAACACCCTGTATTATATTTCCAGCTCCATTCGTTCACTTACATCGTGATTCACAATCACATGAAACTGATATTTTGAAGGAAAAATAGTGAAACGGAATTTCGTTTATAATCCATTATAAAGGTAGATACAATCAGAACGTTTTGATAGTTGTTGTTGGCCAACTGCCATCATCTGGCCAATTTTCCCGTCAAATTTATAATTTGTTTACAGTAATTTCAACTGGCCGACACGCGCACTAAAAATAGTTCAAAATGTGTTTGAACTATCATGTCCTGCATTTCTATTGTTGGGGGAATTAGAGTCTTCAATCAACAATGCACGAATAAATTTATGGACTCTACGCTTTGCGATGGAACGCAGGCGAAATATGAGACTTTTTCATTTATTTTTTCGGGTTGAAATGAAAGTTATGCGATTTTTATTAAAGAATACCAACTACTTACGAATTGGGGGTTGGGATCTACCCTGCACTGATGATGGGCAATGAGCCCGAAACAGTTGTATATTCTCCATATTTCCCCCCCGGCTCAGCAACACAAAGTCCAAGAATGAGGCTTTTCCTATCAGTTAATCATTTTCGACAGATATAAATTAATTTTGAAAAAATCGCGAATAATTTTATCCACAAATGACTTGGGTTAGGTACTATGGAAACGTATAAAGGTTAAATTGTCAAACTTGACGTTTACAAATTCAATTCTTCTTCTTCTATTTTTTTGTTTAACATCGGCCTATTTCCGCTACCAAGGCCAATCACCGACGCCGGTGAGCACACTTCCCCCAACCGAAAATTTTGCCGAATCCTCTGGTATTCCAACCAGAGGTAGGGATCTGTAACGGGCCCAACATCCATGGACTCGGGACCGACGGCTTTACGTCCCCTCCGAAGGACGGCATATCCTCAATATATCTTGTGCTCATTGATATATTGTCTGCGAGTTATGATATGCTATTTCGCTGCAGCTGTACGGGCTTTCGACACGGTATTTCCCTGCATGGTCACCCATCCAAGTACTAACCGCGCTCGGCGTTGCTCAACTTCAGATATCGAATGACTGTCAGTCAACCTGAAGAGCCGGGCCATGCCCTACAAATAAAATTGCTGGTATTTTCGAAAGTAAAATCATAAAGATAGTGAAATTTTTATTCCATAGCTTCGAATTTTTCAATTTGATATTGTGATTCTGTGTCGTTGATTTTAACATTCAACATAACCATTGCATATACCGGTACTAAACATTTTCATATCTTCTATGGTATTAGTATAATACTTCTCATTGTTCATTGTTTTCTTATCATCAACTTGCTATAAACCATTTTCGTCGCGAGTTACAAATCAACTAATCTTAACTCAATGTCCTACACACCATGCAGCTCATGACAATATTGACGTTAGTAGAAGCGTCATAAATTTCTCCAATGGACAATGCCTACTTATTACACAATAGTTATTCGTTTTATTAGGCAGCAAAGTAGTAGACTGACTGTCGCGGCTGATGGTTCGTTCATAGCTGAGCGTAGTGAGGCTAGGAATTCAGCTGAGACAGTCTACTTTGCTGCCGAGTTGAACATATAATTTTTTTTTATCTACCCCCGTACTATTATAATACACTTGTATGCTCATAACTCGATTTATAATTAAATCCATTACGATACAAATTTTCATTACGATACAGATTTTCAACCAATAGAAACTCATTATTTTTCAATCAAGCATGATGTGCATCCTCTGCATTTGACGTTTGTCCAGTCAAAATCAATAGGTATTGAACTTTTGAAGAATTTAGTCAATTTACGATAATCGTATGGAAATGCCTTATAGTAGTGACATAGAAGAATTATCAGCGACTCCTCCACAGATGCCTTCGACAAGAAAAAAATACAATCGAAAGGATTATATCTTTCATTTGACAAATGCAACACATATGTTTTCATTTTCGACTAGATCAAATGACCTCTCAAGGCCGAGTGGTCAATGGCGCCGGTAGTGAACAGAAACGTCCGGGTTCAATTCCTGACCTCGGCGGAGATTTTTTTTTCTTTTCCCGGTTTATGCTCATGTATTAATAACCATCATTACACGATCGTTGCATAATATACTAATACGATTATTTATAAAGATATATTATGTAGGATGTTATATTTGTAAATCATTCCAATCCTCACAATCTTTCTATTTTTCCTGTAGTGATGAATTTAAACAAAATATTATATATATATCGCAAGTGTTGGCATGGTTTGTTGCTATGGAAATGTATGTTTATAGTAATAATTATAGTTGGACAACATTATGGACAGTTATAACGACTTAGAACTACTTACTCCTCCAGATACATATCAATCAGCAAAGTATTATTTTTGCTGCATAGGCAGGAATATTAATACTTCGCTGATTGAAATGTGTCTTCTCAAAAGAAGCCGATTTATTTTTGAGTAACATTCAGAGGTCAGGAATAAGTATTTTTACAGAGTTGAGTATCTCGATGCTAGGAATTACGATCAGTAATAGTCCCTCATGGGACAACCATGTGAAATCGATTGCTGGAGGTGCTTCTCAGAAACTTGGATTTCTATTTCGTGCGAAGAAATACTTTACTTTTCGTTGATTTCTAATGATCTACAAGGCACATATACAGTCTGTTTTTGAATAAATTAGGGCTCGGCACCTAAACATTCTTTTAAATTTCTCGATTCTATTCAGAGAGAGGTCGTGTTGGTCGTTCTTCGCTCACGGACTTGCTCATTTCCTTGGAGCAACATAGAAGGGTCGGAGACTTGTCTCTCATCTATAGATATTTTCACGATCGGTACCCTTCTGAATTGTCGTTAATCGTTCCACCCTGGGCAATATAAACACCGATGACCCGACCAGTGTAGACTTCCCACCCCTTTATTTTGAGCTTGGAGACCTGTCGAACCTCTCTTGCTCAGGGATATTTTCTTAATAGAGCTGTTGAACTCCAAAACTCCTTGCCAAAGAAAGATTTTCCTAAGGATTACAATTATAAAAAATGTAGTTAATGTTAATAGTTAGTATCTCCTGTCCCTTGATTCACGCGATGTTCTTTGAACATCACAGGGCTTTCATTTTGTGTGAAATTGTATACAGAAAAAGGATTCAACATTTTTTCCGAGAAAAAGATATTGATCGATGAGATATTCGAAATAATTCCATAAAGTTATAAGAATATGAATATTTTCGTGTAAATGGACGCGAAACAAGCTTTTCGCAGCCACAAACTAATATTTTGCGTCGTTACCCAAGGTAACGGTCGGCAATTTTTTTACGGCCGTTGCCCAGAGTAACTGCCGGCAAACTGAACGTTTGTATTGCTGAATATTCCACTTCCATTGAAACACTGTGATATTGACGGCATCAGTTTTCTTTTCTATATTCGCGTTGAAACGATGCCTTTTTAAAACGACATAATGTTTATCTTTTGCTCAAAAAAAATTGTATATACTATGGCCGCGAAATGTTTTCGCGACCTCGATATTATTTTTCCTCGGCCGTAGAGGCCTAGGCGATAATCTCTCTGTCGGAACATGAAAAATCATTTTGTGGCCTTAGTAAACAAATAACTATAGGAAGATTGATTTCAATAAATTTCGTGTAATTCTTTGTAATTGTTATTCGCAGACGTAGAGGTGGAAATGTTTCTCAATTCAGCTCCTTCAGTTTCAATAAATGCTTTTGCAAAGCATATAATTTCTGGTAATTTTCTATTGTTTCACGAAGATTACTGCAAATAAGCAACATTTGGACTACTCACTGAAATATTAACGGCATTTTCGATAATAAAAATGGATAGTCTTGAGTGACGAGAGCGCTGGATCCTGTACTTGGGAAAGTGGCTAATAATACGGAAACGTGCCATTTATGGAAATTAGTAAGTTATTTTTTGGTGGTTTTTGCAGGAGAAACTAAGTACCTAAACGTTTCTTGTCTATTCAGTACTGAAATAGTGTATAATAACTGTAATGTTATGCCACAGATAACTCGTTTTTTGTAATCACGCTGATGCGTATACATTAGCGAGGATCTAAGCATTCAGGAATCCCGATGGGAAGAATGACGTTTCAAAAAAAAGAAGCCGAGGTCGGCAAAGTACTTTTTGACTTCGTCTCCTTCTGACCGAACAATTCGTTCTTTTCTAACCTGAATGTATGTTGAAAATGAGCACATTCTTGAATGAATTTGAATTTTCCACTTGCACACTCGTAATTTCATTAGGATTTTAATATTCATTAGATGAATATTCGTGATAAAAAAATCTTTTAGAACTTGCGAACATGATATAATCGCACTAACACCATAATTGAAAAAGGTAAACAACAGCTTGAGTCGTGAGGATAAATACATCAATCAAATGTAATTGTTTGCAGTAAAACTAGGAATTTCTTGGAGACACGTGCGTTAGTTTATAGATTTCTATATGATCCAGTGAATAGGAACGTTACCGTATCTTATTAACTCATATAAGTTCACAAAATGTACTCATTAAACCATATCTATAATTGTGAGAGAAGCGAAAAAGTTTTTTGGCCTCCCTTTATCCAAAGTATACATTTCCTGGCCTTATTGTAGAGAGCAAAATCGTACTTTTCCCCAGTATCTACATAGTATCTATTTTTTTTGGAATCACGATTCGGTATAGAATTACCTTTCCAATAATATATGCTTGAATTTGTGACCTTCAATGAGGAGAGATTCGAAATTATAGTTCGTTTTTTTTCATTTTGAATACTAATTCTATGCTCTTTCATACGTGTGTTGAATTATGTTTCCGTTTGAGCTAAATAAAACATCGGATATAATCCGCATGACATATTATAGACTCCTTTATTATCTCTAATATATACACTCAACTCATTATTCGTTTTAAACGTCGTGTTTATCTCCTTATTTTTCAAGAACCTTGAAATATTCATGCTTCGTTGGCCTAAATAAGTCGTTCTATAATAATTTCGGTATTTGCTAATGGAGACACCAAGCTTTGCTCGGTATCTTTTTTTGGAAATCGTGTTTTTTGTAAATTATATTTAGATACGAGTTTCAAACTGATGGAATATGAATAATATTTTTCTGTCTCACCGACATAATAATAAGAAAGTATGAAATGATGTTTGGATAAAAAACAGTAGTGCAACGTTTTTTAAAAATTAAATTTTCTTCATGATAGATTCTTGATGTTTCATAATTTTTGTCATGGTGTTGTGATAGGGTATCGTTTTATCAACATTCATTGATGAGTTTGCGTGATAGTTATTTTTGAGTAAGAATATTTTGGTCTTCTAAGTTTTTGTGGTAAATCGGATGGGATAAATTCAGTGCTCTGTTTTTCAGGCTTTGGATTATATTTTTTTTTGTGGGGATGCACTGTTCAACTGATAATTCAAGAATCTCTCTGAAAAAGTTGGTTCGTGTTATCATTCTGTATCGATAACATTGCTCTCATTTTTCGTGAGAGAGATGTCGAGAAAAGGGATTTTGTTTTCAGTTTCACATTCAGTGGTGAATAATAATTATTGAAAATGATCACTCCACTGGGTATAACTATATCAGTTGATCAATTATATTATTTTTTTAGGCGAATTCTCTGCTCACCTATTATTCTCGTGACAAACAAACGTTAACTGTATGCACGAAAGGTGTTTCTAAAAACTGAGACGAAATGAATCAAATCTCACTTTTGAAATGAGTTGCTTGCCTCTCGAGTACACGCAAAAAATCCTTTAAATGTATTCAACAAAAGAAATATAACCTGATGTCATATCTAAGACATTTACAATATTTCAAATTTCATGCGAATGCTTTTTCTGTCATCTATATTTTCAATCTTTTAACCCTGCATTCACAATGTTATTGTTTGCTTCATAATAATTATAGTGTCCTGAGGATGAACAAATGGAAGGTCGAAACGTCGACATAAACAGGATTCGATGCTCTCTGGAACTTCCGGTTGAACCGCGCCTGGAATTTCTCTTCTTTCGACGTTTCGGCTCTCACTTTGGAGCATTTCTCAAGACTTCTTGACTTGGTGGCGAGGCCTAAGTCTCCTTAACCCCCAGCACTTATCTTGACAGAGTGAAGATTGTGGTGTGGTGGATAGAGGGATGGTATTTATAGCTGTATGAGAATCCGACGTTGTTGTAACTGTCGGACTGTATACAGGTGTGGTTATGATAGATTAATTAATTTTCGAAGGGATAATAATGGTTTCCAGGGATTAGGGAGCCTTTGTGAGTCGTCTCGTTTGTTGAGGCATTGAGGGCGAATGATTCTGGAGTGGAGTGTTTCTGCTGTGGCAATGGTCCATTAATTAATCCTTCTCAAACCAGACCTGTATACAGTCCGACAGTTTCAACAACGTCGGATTCTCATACAGCTATAAATACCATCCCTCTATCCACCAAACCACAATCCTCACTCTGTCAAGATAAGTGCTGGGGGTTAAGGAGACTTAGGCCTCGCCACCAAGTCAAGAAGTCTTGAGAATGGCTACAAAGTGGGAGCCGAAACGTCGAAAGAAGAAAAAATCCAGACGCGGTTCAACCGGAAATTCCAGAGAGCACATATCGAACTCGAGTTCGGAGGTCGAAACTCAATCATCACCTAGAAGATGGCAAATGAGACTTTGCCGAAACGTTGTAACGAGTTACATTCAAGCATAGAGTAATAATCATCTAGTAGTGAATAGCTGAACAATATAGCAAAAATATGTCCAGGACGTTCTCAAACGCCTATAAACTTTCATATTCCTATATGAAACCAGACGCTTCAAATCAATTCATCATTTTTTTCTTCTTCTGAAGGTACTAATCTTGCAAGCGAAACGCGAGTCGAATGCAAAAAATATGAGTTTGGTGAATGGTAATGGTTCGGACTTTCATTGTTTATAATATAAACTCTATTGTTGCTAAGAACGAAATGATTAAAATACAAATCAAGTGAAAAAATCAAAACCCAAACGAAAGCTTGAAATAGATTTCTGGTCAATAATAAACTTAAGGATTGATTGCTCAAAGAAAATAATGTTGTTACAAAAAAACTCGAGATATTCAATACGGAATATTAGTCAAAAAATCAAATAAAGAAATAAATGAAATAATATTGTGGTAAGTTTGGTGTTAGGGTAATTGATCTCTAGGAAAAAATTCAACAGTTTTGATAGGTTTGGAGATCCAGAGTTAGATTCTTCAATGGTGGTATTGGTGGAATTGATCCCAATCCCACCAATACCACCATTGAAGAAAAAATTCAACGTTTACCCCAAAGGTTCCCATTACATCTTTTACTCATCGTTTATTCGCTGCCGATTCCAATTGTTTATGCCATTGGATATTTTGAAATCAGCAATGGTCATTTATATTTCTCAGGGCTTTGTTTTCCTTGAATTTGCAAAATTTCAAAACGATATATGGAGATTTATAGAATGTTTTCAACATTGTAATTGGTCTAATATCATGAATTAATCTTTCATTCATATGTAAACCGAATTTCACTTCTTTCACCATTCTTTTACAGGACTTGATCACTTCGAAAGGCAAGCACAAAAAACTAAAATGGCTGTTGATCGGAGTAGTTATAGTTGTAGCGGTAGCCATACTGCTAGTCGCCATCATCATAGTAGCCACAAGGAAAAAGGAAAACAAAATAGGACCAACTGCAGCGTCGCTGACCCTAGATGATTTCTTGCATGGGAAGTTTGTTTCGAAAGGTTTCAACGGCACCTGGACTTCTAGTGAGTAAAAGAAAAAAATGTATTCATCGAAAAATGTCAGACCCGAAAAATGACACGAAACAAATGTGTACTTACCAAATTCGAGTCGAGATTTTTACTGAATTTTTTTTCTTAAGTGGGGGCAATTCATTGAACTTTTTGAAATTTTTCAGTTCCTCAATGAGGAATGAGAATATACGGAAATTCCTTCTGTGAAGAACCCTGCATTGAGACCTTTCATATATAATTCAACGCCCTCCTTGTTTTTTCCCAGAGAAGTATATGTTTTCTGACAGGTGTCACCCCATCACTTTGCTGTGTAGGTAGTCGAAACTGGTCCGAACAAATTATTCAAAAAGTTATTCATCCATTATTTGCCCATTACACAGAGCCAGCCATAAAAATGTCTGCCGTGACCAGGCGCGAGAAACTTAGGTCACTAGACCGTCAACTGACATAAAAACAATCTTTATCATGATTTCATTCATTTTTAAGTTTCATTATGGTTATGAGGGTACCAGAACTTTTCAAATTCTTTATTTGCCAAAGTTATTCGGATTCCACTTCATAAATTGTCAGTCGGGGGTACCCCTTGCTTGCATAAGTTTTTAAATGAGCTTCTGAAGGGGTTTCCTGGAAACCTGGAATATTCGTTAAAGAGGAAAGAGAGAGAAACATGTGACATTGTCTATAAGTGATCAAGTCACAGGATATAAAGATATGAAATGACTGAATAATTTTTTTCATACCCAAACTCACAGGAAAGAAAATCTCTGTAATGTTCAGAGAACACAGCGTGAATCAAGGAACAGGAGTACAGGAAATGAGAATTAACATTCACTCTGAATTTTTGAAAATTGTAAGCCTCAGGAAAGACCTCTTTCGATAAGGAATCCCAAAGTTCAGCTGTTCTATCGAAAAAAGATTCCTGAGCAAGAGGGGTTCGGCATGTTTCTAAGCTCACAACAAAGAGGTGGGAATTCCGTACTCGTCTGGCCATCTGTGCTGATGTTGATACCGCCTAGGGTGGAAAATATCTATAGAAGAGAGACAAGTCACCGACTCTTTTACGAGGCTCCAACGAAGTGAGAGATTCCGTGAGCGAAGAACCACCAACAAGACGGATTGTCTTTCTCTGAATGAAGAAATTTCAATGGATGTTTTTGTGATGAGCTTTATACATGAGAACCATATTCTAAGATAGGCCTTATCTGAGCCTTGTAGATCATTAGAAGCTGACGAGAAATAAAGTGTTTCTTCGCACAAAATAGAAATCCAAGCTCCTGGGGCAGCGATAGGTTTCCCATGAGAAATTATTACTGATGGTAATTCTTAGCATCGAGATACTTGACTTTGTGTCAAGTTACTCATGACATCTGAATTTTAGATGAAAACGAATAGGCTTGAGAAGGGACATACCTTTTTTTTTCATTTTTGATAAATATTCTGAATTAACAATTTGTTCAGGCCAGCCTCAACTCACCTACACTGTAGGTTGACGGACTAACACCTTCCAGAAAACAACTACTCCTTTGGCTAATACACTAAAGGGCATTAGATTACATCCAACATGTGTTAGCGCAGGATTCTTCACAGAAGAAATTACTGCATATGCTCTTGGCAATAAACTGCTAGTATAAATTTTCAATTGTTGGACGGAACACACTTGCAGACCGGTTTCGGGCTATTTGGCCACTCATCAGTACAAGGCAATGCCATCATCAACATGAGTAGATGACTTCCCATAATTGAAAATCATATTCGAACAGAGTATCTTCCCTAGACCTAGGCTGATACAAACAACAAGCAAAATAGCCGTTGCTGCGTCATCTGCCCGTAGACTAGGTACTAACCAAGAGCATGGTCCAATTCCTATTACTAGGAAATAACGAATGTCAAAAATATTGGCATATGCTTGAAGACTGGCCTCAAATCAAATCAACTCACCTACACTGTAGGTCTAGGGACTAACACCTATCAGAAAACAACTACTCCCCTGGCTAATACCACAAAGGGCATTGGATTGAATCCAAGAGGACCTGTTGGATGTAATATACCCGTGAATATTCTTAATATTTCTGATAAAATTGCCCCATTCGAACAACTCTCCAAAAACATTATTTGAATGAGATAAGAACATCATTCAATGTTTCATCAATCCACCATTATAATATTTTCTATGTGTACAGATATACTCCGTGCAAATTTCCTCTTTTGAATCTTTCGAAATATCGATGAAATTTTTCAACGAGTATAGTTATTATTAATATCCTTCAGATGAACTAATTCGGAGCAAATCGTGTCGTCATTAACAAATAAGTCAAATGTTGCAGTGAGTAAATATCACTCACTACATGCAATTAGGAAATCCTCATTAAAGCATCGTTTTGATATTTCAAAGAGGTGAATATCTGAATCTGGAATTCACCAGTTCGGATAGGTATAAGTTCGCTAATTTTTTTTGCTCCCTGAAGTGAAGAATAATTCATTTGGGGTATTTATCCGATGTTTAAAAATCAAAATACTTGTATGATACACATCTCACAATGAATATTTCCCTCATGTATAAAATGTCTCATAAGAGCAATGCAATTATCGAAAACTTACAGCGGTAATTGCATTGTATCAAGTCACCATAACAACACATTTGAAACCGTATCGCTAGACGTCAGTAGACAACACAACAGGCACTCCAAATGATCTCAGCATCCAAAAAATATTAAAATTTCAAAATGTTACAGGAAAACCTCTTGCATAGTCTGCTTCAACTCGTCACGTTCTTGTTATCCTTCGATACGCCTTCAAAACTTTTATTAGGTTGGAATATTTGTAGTGTCTGAAATCTCGGATGACTTCCTTTCTACACACTGAATAGTGACACACTAGCATAGAAAATGTTCGATCAGTTTCTTCTTGAACAGACAAGCATATAAATCGTTCTGCTCGTGTACAGCTTCCATTAGAATTTATAATATATATTTATATGGACCTTTCGGATAAAGGATTTAATAGAGAGCGTTTTCTGTCGTCTCTTCTGTATAATTCAGTGACCCTGGATCTTTTTTAATTACTGTTTCGCATTTTTTCTCTCAGCACACATTTAGTTCCAACCAAACTCCACAAAATTGTGAAAGAAGTCAAACTGACGAGCGATATGATGAAAAAACTTGATACTCTATTTGGTTGAATATTTCCCTCATATATAAAATGTTCCATAAGAGCAATGCAATTATCGAAAACTTACAGAGGTAATTGCATTGTATCAAGTCACCATAACAACACATTTGAAACCGTATCGCTAGACGTCAGTAAACAACACAAATAAATGTCAGATAGACTTCAAAAATAGAAAAACATTCCGCGTTTTGGTGAGTACTCCATACAATCTATAGAGGAAAGTATGAATGAACAAAAAATAACATTTCCTTGAGAATTTCTTTATTCGTGAAATATTCCAATGAATTACATTCGTGCATAAAAATGACCAGATAATATTGCATTCAAGCTTCATATCTTATACAAATTGCATTAGGTTATTTTCATATTTTGTAAAAGAGCCCTCGTTCTTCGGACACGGGCACTTTCGCCAAAATATGAAAATAAACTTGCAATTTTTAGATATCACGCTTTCTTGCAAAATTATCGGTAATTTTTATGCACTCGTGCAATTATAACCGAGAATACAATTCTACTGAGATGCCTAGAAACACCTGGCTTGTTCACTTATAGCTGTGAAAGATTAAACTTAGCGAAATCTGGATTGCTTGACTTTCAGTGGATAATTGAGCTTTTGGAGGTTTCCGTACAATAGGTACAGATGTCGTCTTCTCAGTCTTGTCTGAAGCTTGATTTGCACTAAGTGAAAATGTGCAGTCGAGTTTTTCCATTTTCATTTGATTGACTAGTGAGAATGGATCGCAACATGAAGGATAATGGGTGGCTAATCAAATACCAGTAGCAAACCAGTATAAACGTTTTAATGTTCAAAAGCATCGATAAATCAATAAATGAACACGCTATAAACATAGTACACATCAAAATTTCGCAGTGACATGACAATGTTACAAATGACTTGACACTTGACATTTAAACTCAGAAAAAGGAAAATAACGCCCCCTACCGATAAAATAGGGGAAATCTCCAAGAGCGTCAATTGTGTTTTTCCCTACAAAAATACAAACAAAATGTAATTAGTGGAATCACCAGGGTTTCTAGCCACCTTGAATTTTATTCTTTGAAAATAATAAATGCTCGGATGAATGGTACATTGTTTGCCAGGTAATAAAAGCCTAACATTCCTGGACTACTGTGAAAATTGCAGGAATGTGGTTTTTCCTACGAGGTAAACATACTACTTTTTCGCAAATATTTTAAAATTCGACATTTTTTTTTCAGAATTTGAATGATGTTTATTTCCCAAGAAACTTACAAATTTATAGAAGGGAAAATTATAAACAAATGAATAATGAATCAAATAAATAGAGAATAAAATTAAATAAAGTAAGGAATCAGACTTTTCACAGAAATAAAAAATTAATAATATTGAAAATAAAATAAAATTGTCCTTCACCTATCGCAATTGATGTTTTTTCAAATTAACTTTGAAATTGAAGTTTTTTATTGCATCAGGTAATCCATTATATAACACTATTCCGTTGTAATAAATTGATTGTTTTCCTATGTTTGATCCGAATTTCATATTTGATGAATTATTTGAACATCTGGTTGAATGGTTATGTTGGTCACTATTAATTTTGAAGATGAGATTAGAATGTTTCAATTTATTTTTTTTAACCAAATGAATGAACGTGCAGAGTTTTAGTGTATGTATTGAAGATATATCTAACAGTTGATAGGGTTTGTATACATTTTTTGTCGGTTCACTATAATTAATTTTGAAAAAATCGCAAATAATTTTATTCACAAATGAATGGTGCTTTGAAATATCATTTCTTTGCAGTGAGGGAATCTTGACTTTTTCTTTAAAAAATTTTGTCTGGAATGCCAAGTAAAGTAGCGATTTTCGGAAAATAATATATCCTCATCTGGTATGCAACATGTTAGAAAATTTAATTTTTTCTATATCTCATCGCGTACGTTATAGAAAATGTAACGTTTTCTAACTGATAATATAACTAGCTATTTCTCTACTGTTATGACACAAAACTAATCTATATTAACAGTTTTTTATAGAACAATGAGGTACAATATATGTCCTCAATTTCAATTTCAAGTTATTATTACAGAATGAATCGGGTCTTCCACGGAATGTCAAATTTCAAGCAATGACAGCTCTATGGGAAGTTCATAATTTTATGCGACGTCTGGCGGAAATATAACACACTGCTATAATTTCACAAACAAACGGCTTCCATTCTATGTGTGTGAATTTATTGAGTTCTTTGGTGTTGATTTAGGAAATCTCATCTGAAGTTGTAATTTTTTTTTATTAATAATAACAATTAATCATGGATGCAGATCGCTCAGTGAGCCGTATAGTGTTTGGTGCCAAGTTGCTGCAACTCTAGGGATCGAAATCTAAAGTTGTCTTTCCACACGTTTCCAGAGAAAAATAAATCTTTGGTGGGAAACATTACGGAAAGTGGATTGAAAGAGAAAATAGACAGGTACAAGGTTTGGAAAATTAAACTGAAACTGCATAAATCACCACCTAGAGCCGCTTCAGTGTGTTACTTGCATTTCAAGAGATGATTTCTTGTTACCTGGTGAGTCTGTTTGTCTATTTTTTGGCGAAGTTATGGCGCATTTCATCATCCGTGTAATAAAAGCCTCTTTGGTTCACTAACACTACACTAAAACTAAAAAATGTCCTGGAACAAATATCATTAGGTTTTGAAACACAATGCATCTATGTTCACCTCCAATGAATAGTATTGTGCGGCTATTCAAAGCATCATGAACACAGTTATATTAACCTTCACGAGGAAAATTTCGTACAATGAAAATATAGCAAAAAAAAACACCAAAATCTTGTCTAGCGAGGGCAACTGATGACTGGATTTCAGTTTGGCGCGTTATTTCACAAATGTAAACAAGGTAACTATTTCAAAATGGTGGATATAGTTTAACCACCACCAGCGCCCTCATCGGTCGATATTCTTCCCTATTCATTTATTCAATTGTACATATTTGGAAATTTGTAGTTCATGTTATTTGTTTCTTATCTGTTAAAGTCGTAGAAGGAGTATTGTGTATAACTCGCATCCAATGTTAATTTTCGACTTGCGGAAAATGATTATGATTCCTTGCTCGTTGAACAATATACTATTCCGTTATTTTCGTCTTTTCCAACTATCATTTTCAAGATTACACTAAAAAAATTAGTAGTCAATTGAACTGAATTGAAAAAAGGATCAGTTGATTATTACTGTTACTGTTTGGAAGTCATTTAGTGGATTGATTCTTTCTTCGTAGTTTTTTTGGGTTGTTAACCTACCACAATCTGAATAAATATTTCATTCGAATTTTAATTATTATGCAGAAACTTTCACTCACACACTCTATTTCTGAAATTGATATTGCCCTTCCACACTTGTATAGATCCCAACATTGATTCAATTTTCTTCAGATTATAGTAGGTTAACAACCAAAAAAAAAATTGAAAAATTATTCCTTTATATGAACGATCAGCCAATTGGAAATTCTTAATGACTCGATTGCAATCTGCATCACCAAATTGTAATTTCTGGATGAATAATAATATAATGATAATAATGTTATTTATTTCAAATATAAAATATAAATTTTCAGTACAAAAAATGACACATATAAATAACACTCGATAAGTAAATATATACTTGTTTCGAGAAACATAAATGAAATAGAAAAAAAAAATGTCAAATAGGGAGAATACATATCTTATAACACCTAATGAATAAAAAGTTACTGAGTAAAAAATAAGGAAGATTTTTGTCATGAAAATGAACATCATAATGAAATGAATGTGCATCTCACTCACCGCTTCAATTCAAATGGCACCAACTCAAATTACTACCTAGTCCGAAAATAACCTCGGGGTCACAGTTTTGTTAGACTAACCAGTCGCAATTGCGTAATTTGTAGCAAATTCAATTAAAGGAGTCTCCAGTTTCATAATGGACTTCCTTTGATGCACTAATTAGGTTGTGTTTGCTCTGTTCTTTTACTGTTTGGCGCCTCTGTTCGCTGACAATAGGGAATATTCATAAAATTGTAATTAGTCCAAAGTATTTTTTCTCCATCTTGGTCACATTATAATCAAGAGGTTTTCTTTTCAATCAGTTAATATTCAAACCCAAAAAATATTATATGAAATTGGAAAATAGGGTGGAAAATTCAAACTCACAAAACGCGTTAACACTGGTCGAAAGAGAGTGTTATGTCAGAGGACACAAAATGACAGCATACTTTGCATGAACTCTCGATATAATGTGAGCAGAGATCAAATGAGTGGAAGCTACAAGGTAATTATTATTTTATATTATATATATATTCCAGTCCATAACATAGATTTGTATCATAAATGCAAGAAGCTTTTCATAATATACCAAAACATTACATATATGTGACCATTTGTCGAAATTGCACCAAAACTCCTATTTTATGTCTATATCATACATAATTACAATTACAATATTATATTATTGGGGTTTACTCGAATATGATAAGTTAATTTACTTTTCCTGAATATCAGATGAATATGAAGTGATTTAATATATTTTATGAATCGAGATGGGTTGGGTTAGTTTCAAACCGAATTTTCTTCTGCTTACTAGCTAATGCAAAACTTACTACTCACTGCCTTATTCACACTGAGCTGTATACAGAGCCGTTGTTGAATATAAAAAGTAAAATTTTTAAAAAAGTTCGGACACCTTTCAGACTACTCAGATTTCTTGTAGTATGCACCCCCTCGGAGGGGTGTGTCCGACGACCCTTATTTAGATATGGAAAGTAGGTCGAGTGGCACCTTGTTTCAAAGGTCTTTCGAATACCTTTATAACTCTGTCAACAGAAAATTTGTGTGACGATTAGTTTTCGAGATAATTTGAAATTTTGAAGGTATTCGTATTGAGTTCAACGCTTTTTAAAATGAATCAAATTGTTTTTAAGGTACAATTTACGATCATAACTTCCATAAAAGAATGAATCTTTGCTTTTTATGACAACCTGCTAATAATACGTGTCCATGTTATTTCGTATTTTTTGTTTATTACGAGGAGATTTTTTCGGGGGATGGGGTTGTTTACCAATCGTTACAAAAATTTTCAACAGAGTTGTGAAGGTATTCGAAAGATCTTTAAAACAAGGTGCCACTCTACCTACTTTCCCTATCTAAATGAGGGTCGTCGGACGCACCCCTCCGAGGGGGTGCGTACCACAAAATATCTGAGTAGTCTGAATGATTCAGTACATGTTTCGAACCTACATAGGTTCATCATCACCTGAATTAACATTCAATTATGGAGATGAAAAAATGAAAAAATTCAATTGGAAAAATCACATGGTGAAATTTAAATAGGCATCAGAAAAATTTTTTTTAACATTGGAAAGAATAATTAAAACATTTTTTGATTAGGGGAATTCAAGACATCCCTAACACAAAAAAGGTATTAAAATTGGGAGGCTCCAATACCTTTTTTGTTTCATAGGTTGAGTGATTGTTAAATATTACAAATATCCTTGGTCACTTATCATAGTCATGAATGAACTCATATATATCAGTCAAAAGATGATTTGCAAATGCAGAATTTGTCTTTTCATTCTAAAAACTGCTTCTATGCTCCTTCATTCTTCTGGTGAAAGATATCTCCCTTTGACCAATATAAACTTTGAGGCATCTTTGTATACTCCTGCCCTTTCGGGCAGCGTAGTTCAATCCTTATCGTTTTTGATGTATTCAAGTGTTTTTTTCAAATTACGGAATTGAAATTAAGAACTTTCCCCTATGAAAATATTGGCCGAATGTCATTGTCATACAAAAATTCTTGAGTCTTATTATTTCTTTTTTCATCTCGACTGACTGAGAATCGAACAGACCTATGAAAAATTCTTGGGAAATCCATAACCGACCGGAAAACCAACAGGAAATTGCAGGGTACGAATCATTTTGCTTTATGGACGCCATTCGAAATGCTTTCAGTGTTAGCACTCAATTTTTTCGGGGGTTGTCGTCACGCTTCGAACAAAATCCAACCGGAAAGTATTGTATGCTGATAAGGAAACCGTAAAACCGAATCTCTGGCACGAACCTCACGCGAAATGTAGGTATATCAACAACGTTTTTATACGCAGTATGTGTATGAATTCAGATCTGGCTGATACGTTGATGTATCGCCAAATTTCAGGATACAAGGTGGGCGATAGTCGGAAAGTCAAAGTGAATGCGAATTAATATTATCTTTCCTTCAATTTACACCATGTTTCCTGAACATTACATATTTTCACGTAAATAAAAAAATTAACTGGCAAAACAAAAAAACATCAGGCATTTTAGCTTCTATCAAAACATCATTCAGAAAGGAAGAATTGTTTCCGTTTTCACTTCCTGCAGAGCTCTCAGCGTCTGTCATTCTTCACAACACTTTCCGATATATGAGGGGCTTGTTTACCGTACCAGTCCACTCCCTACGTTGAAGATAGAGTGGTTGTAAACAAATTCACGTGATGGGTCGAGTAGATTAGGGCAGGACTTGGAACTACTGCAAAGAGGTATTTGGCGTTTTCATCGAATTTATCCACAAAATCCACAAGTTTTGATCGACTTCTTTGCTTTTTTGTGTTGGGGAAAGTCACGAACAGAACTAATATACAGTAATTTTACATACGCTTGTGTGACTGGGTACTTTCGTAAGAATATGATCAACCAATCTTTTGGGATTTTCATGCACTTCATCTTCGTATACGTTGAGATCATATTCTCCTAGATACTACTCAAATGCCTTATATTTATTCTTTTTCGAGGTCTATTAGCATTCGATACGACATTGCATTGTTATCAAATTTATCCATATCTGTACTGGACATATCGACTAAAGACTAAAGTAACACATGCACTGCTAACGATAAGTATTGATACCATTGAGCACTAGACTGTGAAACTTTAATACAACTTTTTTTTTATATGTAGATTCACACGAAAGGAAAGCTCTGTAATGTTCAAAGAACACCACGTAAATCAAGGGACAGGAGATAAGAATTAACATTCACTTTGAATTTCCGAAATTTGTAATCCTCAAGAAAAACCTCTTTCGGCAAGGAGTTCCAAAGCTCAGCTGTTCTATTGAGAAAAAATCCCTGAGCAAGAGAGGTTCGACAGGTCTCCAAATTCACAACAAAGGGGAGGGAATTCTATACTCGTCGAATCATCCGTGTGGATATTGCCAAGGGTGGAACGATTGATAACAATTCAGAAGAGCCCCGACCGTGGAAATATCTATAGAAGAGAGACTAGTCTCTGACTTTTCTACGATGTTCCAATGAAGTGAGCGAGTCTGTGAGCGAAGAATCACCAACAAGACGAATTGCCTTTCTCTGAAATAGAATCAAGAAGCCTCAATGAATGTTTTGGTGCTGAACTCCACACATGAGAATTGTATTCCACTACAGGTCGTATCTGAGCCTTGTAGATCATTGTGCGTTCTTCGATATCACAGCCAACCAATCGAAACACGAGGACTGACTATCCACGTGCTGATCACACCTAGATGCATTGTTTACGCGCACTCTATCTTCAACGTGAATAGACTTAAGCCTTTTTCATATTGGTTTCAACTGAGATGTCTAAAAACCCTGGTGTTGGGACTTATACCGGTAAAATGTCGTCTTCCATTGAATAAGTTCAAATGACTCTTGCAATGAAAATAATTTCAGAATTCTAAACACCTAGATAATGTATAGTCACTCGGCTATATATTCACTTTTGTACGTTGGAAGATCGTCAGCCTATATTGTTTTTTCAGAATAGCGGCCATAATTCCCATAGTTGTGCTCCTCTCATTTGCCCACGTTTTTCATGGAAATGACACTAAATTTCGCTTATTTTGTTGACTGCTCAAGTCGAAAAGTATAGATTTCAGATTGGTAGGTTATGCCCTTCCAATTTCCTAACTGAAGCTTCAGGAGTCAAGAAACTTCAAAATTCCATTCCATTTCCATTCCACCTTCGTGGAAAATGGAAATATTGGTGGAGAAAATAAATCGAAGCAAGTAGAAAGAGATGTAAAGGAGACGAGTAACATGTGTTTCACTGATTTTATTGTGTTACAAAGATGAAATGTATTTGACCAAAGGAAAACGCCACTTTTGCCTTCTGATTTGTATTCTACATATCGGAATACAAGTTTTCGTGATATGATTTTTAACACCAGTGCATCAAACTGTATCGAAACGTGCACGTAATGTTCTTTGAAACAAGTTTTTGTACCTTGTCAACACTGACCAATATACTTCCTTCTACATTGATAAATGGCTAGATTTTACATCTGGAACTCGACAAGCTTAGCTCATTTACATTTTTCATTGAAAACCTTGCTCGAGAGACCTGACAGAGATCGATAATAATAATAAAAATAATCTTGCGCACGGATCAATTCCCATGCAAACGACCGTGAAAACATCCATTCCAACAAAATCAGCCACACTTTCCACAGATTTCCTCTATCATCACGTACTCATTTTTCGCGTGTTGATTTCTTCCAAACCAACTAAAGATTCGCACGCTTCGGAAGCCAACCCAATTTGTAAATAGTTTGTACTCGTTAGCGATGTTAAACGAAATTAGTTCTCCATTCGCTAAGTGAGGGGCTTGATATATGGACGCAAATCGCCACGGGATATCTCGCTTGGATGGGATCCAAATGAATTCATCTGAATAATCGTGTACACTAAATCCGGCCAAGGATAACTATCGGATCGATAGAAGCGTATCAATGTGTTCATATGCAGTCATTCCCGAATGTGCATGTTTCTAACCTACTTTCGGGTCTGAAAAAGGCCAATTGTTCACTAAGAAGAAGACGAGGTGGGAAATAACTTTTATTCACCACCAAATATGTGATGCTGTCATTACTAACGTCATTGAAGGTTGGGAAGTGTCACACCTCTAGTTGCCGCCCTCCCTTCCCGCCCTCACTTCATCTATTCTAGACTTTATCTGTCATTTATTGAATTTATCTGACATTTATTTATATTGGTGACAGTTGTATACCCCGTAGTCACGGTAACAATATATCTACTTGATTATTCTGAGAAAACCGCGTTCTTGGTAATTTGTCGTTAAATGTAATACCTATTTTAGATATGTTCAGAACGAAACAGGGTTTTATCAATTTTTATCGAAATATGTTGGTTGTAAATAAAATAGTATACAAATCTCGGTAGGAAGTTTCATTCCTGTCTCGAGATCATACCTGGTTTTCTGGTTGTTCCTTGAAATGTACCACATTAACAAAAAACCAAATACAGTTAATTATAAAACCGATACAGGTCAGTTAAGCAACATTTATTGCAATATTTTCTATCTACCTAATCTCTTTTGTAATATTTAAAAATGAGGGCAGACATGTGCTCACTTATGCAAGCCCTTAGATTAACGTTAATTACATCATTGCCTGGGGCAGCTGAGGGACTCCTATAAACATGAATTTTGTCTAGCTGATTTAGTTAGGCATTATGGGAAGAACCTCAAATCACCTAACTCCTAAATATAGGAAAATGATATATAACAGTCTTATACATATCCATTTGACATATTTAACAATCATTTGGAAGTGCACCCATCAATCAAAACTTCAGCCATTGCTAACCTTGCAGAACAAAGCCATCAAAAGAATCTTTAACCTCCACCCTACTGATGATCTGTATCTACCAAATAAAATAATGGACATTGACTTTATCTATGTGTATCAGGTATGCTTATATATACACAAATGTTATCGTGGAGAAACTATCTCGAACATACTATTGACGTAGAACAGTGAAACTAACTCATGGATATGGGCTACGTAACATAAATGACCTAAAAACTGTTTTGATGGAAACTGTTATGGGACAGAGAAGTTTGGAATGTAATGGTGTTATAACAGAATTCCTTTCGAAACTAGAAACATGCATACCAATGTATTTCAGAGGAGATTGAAGCAACTTATTTTTTCTGGAAACAACTTTATCGTAACAAATTGTAGATGGGGACCACCTTATATATATATATATATATATATATATATATATATATATATATATATATATATATATCTATGCTGGCTGGAACTTCCGGTTGATCCGCGTCTGGAAAGATTTACTTGTCTACGTTTCGACTCCCATTTCGGAGCCATTTTCAAGACTTAGTGACCTTGCGTCTAGGTCTGAGTTGTCTCACTAGCTGGCTATCATCACTAGAGATCGAGGATAGAAGGTTGGTGGGATTTAAGGGTTCATTAGTAGTTATGGCAGGATCAGGTATCGGACGGTCGATGGGAGGTTCGAACGGATTGGTTCCCAAGTCGGAGTGAATAGAAGTATGTCGGACCAAAAGTGGTTTCCAGGTATTGGGGAGTCTTTGAGAATCGTCGCGTTTATTCTCAAAGACTCCCCAATACAACTCAGACCTAGACGCAAGGTCACTAAGTCTTGAAAATGGCTCCGAAATGGGAGTCGAAACGTAGACAAGTAAATCTTTCCAGACGCGGATCAACCGGAAGTTCCAGCCAGCACATTTCTGACCGCGGAAGCCTAGCCGATCAAATATATATATATATATATATATATATATATATATATATATATATATAAGGTGGTTCTCATCTACAATTTGACGATCATACTGTAAAGTATGAACGAATAATCTTTCTTCAAATGAGTTTCGGAAAAAAAAACTTGTATTCACATATCTTATTGGCATTATTTTTTCCAGGTGATGATTTGATCTATTCCGACTCAGATGGCAATCTCGTTCTCCTTAATCTCCAGAATAAAACGTCAAGAGTTCTCATAGATGCCACTGATAACGTGAGTAGCTATTATATCGGATTTGTTATTTCAATGATAGGATTAAATGATTTTTTTATCTTCACAGATCCTACTCATAGCGTTTGATTTTCAACTGTCTGCAGACGGATTATATTTACTCGTGGCTTCGAATTATCAAAAGGTGAGATTTTGGGATTATAGATAGAGATGTTATTCTTTGATATGAGACTTATAACTTATGTGAAATACTTGAGCAAGTCAATGGGAGATTAAATGTATCTATTGCATAATAAATAATGATTGTAATAAGGACTTATCAGCTTCACAGATAAAAAATAACCAACAAAATCACTTTGAAATTTATAGATATCGTTGTCAAAATAAATATGTTTGATGAAAATGAGATGATTTCCATTGTCGCTATTCGGATTGCAATTTTTGATTTCAAGATAGCAGAACTCCGCTGTAATACTGATTGAGAGTAATTATTTTGTGGTGAATGAATGCTTTCTCGGAATTTTTTGGCTTGTTAATCAACCACAATCTGAAAAAATCCATATTGGAATCCATACAAGTGTATGAGGACAGATTTCTAATCTATCCCAAAAAGTTGCTGCTTCAAATAAAAGCAGTTCCTTCTATATATATATATATATATATAGATTATCAAATTCTCTGGTCTATCACAATTTGCATTCAATTGGAAATGCCCACCACAAGATAGCTAGCTATTTCTGGCTTTGGCCTTCATCAGCTGTGGGTTGGCATGGTCCTCGTATCGAAGACAAACTGTGATAGATATCCAGAGGATTTGAAATGAATCGTGCCTTTACGGCAAGCGACACATAAGTGGAACCACCTAGGGTGTAACACTATAAGGAAATGCTGTCATAGTTTTCCGTCAGTGGTGACAGTTCGCCACGTCAACTAACAACTGCGTTTGCAGAAATAATGACAAGCATTCTCAGAGTGTTATCGAAAATCGAATCCACAAATGTATCTCAAATGATACAAAGAGAAAGTGTTATTTGCTATGAAGCAAGATGAATCAGGAAACTGATAAATAGATTATCAAATTCTCTGGTCTATCACAATTTGCATTCAATTCGAAATGCCCACCACAAGATAGCTAGCTATTTCTGGCTTTGGCCTTCATCAGCTGTGGGTTGGCATGGTCCTCGTATCGAAGACAAACTGTGATAGATATCCAGAGGATTTGAAATGAATCGTGCCTTTACGGCAAGCGACACATAAGTGGAACCACCTAGCTTGTAACACTATAAGGAAATGCTGTCATAGTTTTCCGTCAGTGGTGACAGTTCGCCACGACAACTAACAACTGCGTTTGCAGAAATAATGGCTTCGTTCAGCGGTGCACAACAGTTGAGAATAATCACTAAACGTGTTGAGCCGCTGCTCAACGGTTGAGAGTGATCAATGGTGCAGCGGTCCGTTCAGCCGAACGAGTTGGCACATCACTCAACTGTTGAGCACGGCTGAACGAAGCCAATGACAAGCATTCTCAGAGTGTTATCGAAAATCGAATCCACAAATGTATCTCAAATGATACAAAGAGAAAGTGTTATTTGCTATGAAGCAAGATGAATCAGGAAACTGATAAATAGATTATCAAATTCTCTGGTCTATCACAATTTGCATTCAATTCGAAATGCCCACCACAAGATAGCTAGCTATTTCTGGCTTTGGCCTTCATCAGCTGTGGGTTGGCATGGTCCTCGTATCGAAGACAAACTGTGATAGATATCCAGCGGATTTGAAATGAATCGTGCCTTTACGGCAAGCGACACATAAGTGGAACCACCTAGCTTGTAACACTATAAGGAGATGCTGTCATAGTTTTCCGTCAGTGGTGACAGTTCGCCACGTCAACTAACAACTGCGTTTGCAGAAATAATGACAAGCATTCTCAGAGTGTTATCGAAAATCGAATCCACAAATGTATCTCAAATGATACAAAGAGAAAGTGTTATTTGCTATGAAGCAAGATGAATCAGGAAACTGATAAATAGATTATCAAATTCTCTGGTCTATCACAGCTGATGAAGGCCAAAGCCAGAAATAGCTAGCTATCTTGTGGTGGGCATTTCGAATTGAATGCAAATTGTGATATATATATATATATATATATATATATATATATATATATATATATATATATATATATATATATATATATATAAATACTTACCTTTATTGACGTTTCGGAGAAGAAGTATGCTTCCGTTTTCAAAACTTATCACTAATACATCTCTTCTATAAAGTTTTTTTTAATTTGAAGATCTGGGATTCGAAATTAGAAATCCACCATTCTACACTTGTACAAAACAACAAAATACGAAAAAAAAATCCGCTAAAATATTTCAAGATTCAGGAAATGATAAACCTGAAAGAAATATAGGCTTATACAGCTCAATTTCTCAACAATTCCCTGAGAAGTGTGCTCAAAGGGATAGGTCCCTTGTCATTATTCATGCTATTTTCACATTTTGCTATTTCTAGACTCTCACATGCGTCGAGTAGCCTTATGTCATGCACAGGCTTAATCAGTTTCAAATTACTTCCACCAATTTTGTGGTCATTGTCTAGAGCGTGTTGGGCGACAATTGATTTTTCTCTCCTTCCGTATTTCATGTGTGCAAAATGTTTCTTGAAACGGGTTTCAATAGCTCGTCGGCTCTGGCCAATGTATTTATTGTTGCAATCTTGACAATAGATTTCGTGAATTCCAGACTTTCCTGTGTTTTCTAATTTATTTCCAGGATTACCAAGGAGCTTTTGTTATTTCCATAAAGTTTCACGAGCAAATTCCATATTTACTTGATGAAATATTTATTCAAGTTCTCTAGTGTATTGAAGTTCGTATGGGAATACTACTTTTTTAGAAAAGCCGAAGATTTACGAAGTGTTTCTTTAAATTCCCATCTTCTAATAATTATTATTATTATTATATTTTTCAAATGATATGTTATTTTTATCAACACTCACATTATGAAATCGAATCCCACCTTTTATTGCAACAAAATAGTGAACACTTCTGAAAATACTAATTTTAGGATGATTATACTGTTCAACATTTTTTAGTTGTATCGGCATAGTTACCTGGCTCTTTACACCATCATAGATTTGAACTCCGGAGAAAGATACCTGCTGAATCCTGAAAACAGGCCAGTCCAGTTGGTGGTTTGGGCGCCAGTTGGAAATTCTTTAGTTTACGTGTCCGAAAACAATATTTTCTATAAAAAATCTGCCAAGGAAGGAGAAACCATTGCCATTACCTCTACTGTTGGGTACGTTTCTAACGGAGTTCCCGATTGGGTGAATGAAGGTGAGAAATAGTTATTTTTGCAACAAGTGTATAATATAGGTCTTTTTTTCACTCATAAATGAAACATAAAAAAATTGGTACTGTTTCAACTAATATGAATTTTGAGAAGTTCAGTTTTCATAACGATCGTAGAAAAATATTTTATGTAATCAAACTTTCAAACAATGTCTGAAGGAGTTCAAATTTCATCGTTATCAAAATAATCTTAAGGGTGCCACAGGGAGGTATTCCAGGTCCTCTCACATTCGTCATCAATATTTATTTGCAAATTTGCAGAGAATGGAGCTATCATCGATCACTAAGGTTGATAAAGGGCATTAGTTGAAATTTCTACCTGACAATTCAATTCCAATGGCATATAGATATTTTGTGTTGTAGGTCTGCTAATAATTATTTTTTGTTCCATAAAATAGCCGAAAAATTATAGTTTTCCTCAAAGGTATTTCATTTGTAATGTTTTTTAGAGGAAGTCTTCAGTTCCAACAAAGCACTGTGGTTTTCTCCAGACGGAAAAAAATTGGCCTTTGGGCGATTCAATGATACAGAAGTGCCATTGATGATAATACCTGTATACGGAGAGCCAGGTAAACTATCATCTCAGTATCCTAGGGCGAATGTCATCAAATACCCAAAGGTAGGCGTCTATACTATCATACAAATATGTTTGAAAGTTTTGTTTACAAACTGAAAATTAAAAAAAGCTTGTTATTGATGGAGTCGTCTTTATACAGCAAATTTTATCGGAAACATTCCTCAGTTACTATTTGAATCTTTCAGTGTGGCACCAAGAATCCAACTGTGAGTTTTCATTTCGTCGACCTGGCCAAACCAGAAACCGAATTCAACCTCGATGTACCAAGTAATATAAAAGGGTGAGTGTCAGAACACGCGAAGAACCGAGTTGCCACTAATGGTCCTATTGAAGAAAGTTTCCAATAATTTTACTCACGACAGTACTACCTAGGTGAGAGAAGCTTTGAAGAAATTACGTGGTATAGATTTGGTGACTAGATGAAAATTTGGTTAATGAGAAGATATTTGTATGAAAAATTCTGAAGGATTATGTGAGGTCGGATTTATACAGTGTGTAACCAGAGCTGTCAGAAAAAAGTATCTTAGTTACTTTAGGGTAACTTAGTTACTTCAAAGTATCTAAGATACAGTATCTTAGTTACTTTTTTGTTTTGGTAAAAAGTAATTAGTATCTTGATTACTTTTTAAAAGGAACTATATCTTGTAACTTTAAAAAGTATCCTAGATACTCAGAAATATCTTAGATACTGAAGAGTATCTTAGATACTGAAAAGTATCTTAGATCCTCAAAAGTATCTTAGATACGGACGAAACGGAACCATCACGAAGCCTACCTGTCAATCGGTCATCAGAAATTTTAGTCTTTGATTGAATGAATGTCGCTAAAGATAAATTCCCAAAGAGTGTATTTTAATAATTAATAAAAAAATCGATAAACGGCTTACTTTATTTTTTATCGATTTTTGGAATATAAAATTTCTTTTGAGACACCTTGTACAAATTACAAAGTAACTGAAAAAGTATCTTATTAAGTATCTTAAAAAGTAACTTAAGATAAGTATTCAAGTTCCTTTTTTCAAAGAGTAACTAGATACCCAAAGTATCTTTTGACATTTTTTCGAAGAGTAACTTATCTAGTAACTAGATACTTTTCCAAAGTATCCTTGACAGCTCTGTGTGTAACAACGAAAACTTAAACAGAGCCGTTGTTGAATATAAAAAATAAGATTTTTAAAAAAAGCTCGGACACGTCAATTTCTAATCAAAGTGGGGCAGACCACTCAAATTTTTTGTAGTACGCACCCCCTCGGAGGGGTGCGTCCGACGACCCTTATTTGGATAGGGAAAGTAGGTCGAGTGGCACCTTGTTTTAAAAGTCTTTCGAATACCTTTACAACTCTGTTGAGAGAACATTTTTGTGACGATTAGTTTTCGAGATAATTTGAAGTTAAAATTGCCATGTTAATAATACATTAGACAGACCACTCGGTAACTTGTATACCTAAATAAAAAAATTTCGAGCAGTTCTTCTTATCATTTTTCGATTGTTTTGTTGAAACGGGTAGTGTATTGTTATTTGTTTAAAAATGCCTTACACTACTGCTGAAAGGATTTCAGTCATTGCTTTATTTTTTTGCTGTATATGAAACTCACTGTGCAAAAGTTTTTCGTGTAATTTTCTGGCATTGGATTTCACAGAATTTCTATATTTTCAATAGCCACATTTCTTTGGTGATAATTGATAATCAGTTATGTATTACCAACATTGATAAAACAGTTTAAAAACGATATTGTTTTCATAGTATTCTCTCTTCTCTCTATCAAAGTCTTCTGGTTGGGTTTCAATAATTTCAAAACGGATAGTATGGTCGAATATAAAACGCTTTCTTATTTTTATAGTCCCCAGCAATTATACCGACTCTGCTCTGGTTGAACCATCGATCGCAATACAACTGACCTCTTCATGAACTTCAAAATCCTTTCTTTTCTTCAGTTCATCTATATATGTGACTATTTCGTTGGCAGTATAGGGGCCAGTTGAATTGGTGACAACATAAAAATTGAGTAATAAAACTTTCTTTGTTTTTATATCACTTATATTTTTAAACAGCATTACTGCACTTCCTATACGGACATTATCAAACGAATTCCATAAACCATCAGCATATGTCCGATAAGGACTAAACTGCAGTTTCGTTAGTTACAAATATAAACGGTATAAAAACATAAGGAGCTTCATCTCTCAATTTTCATGATGATTTCCTAACACATAGTAATGGCTACTTCTATCAATTTATTGGTGACATTTTTCGAGTTAGAGATATGTAAATTCTTCTCACTAAGAGTTCTTTTATTCACAGTGAGGAAATCTTGACCGCAGTGGAATGGGGTCAGAATGATATCGTCACAGCGATATGGATGAACAGGGTTCAAAATCGTGCAGCGGTAGTGGCGTACGATACGACGAAGGATCCTGTTTCTTCAACCATAGTAAGTAATGTACAGTATGTTCAAAAAAAATCCTGTTTGAAATGTGCAAAACGATTAATAATGATCCCAACAATGCACAAAATATTACAAAACTAACTGAATCCTTTCCTTATAAAAACTCAAATAGGAGTCCTAGCATTTGCGTGAATTCAGGAATGATCTGTGACGTCAGTACCTTCATTGAACGACATTATATTTATATAGCATCTTCAAGTTGAAAGTGTGATTATTAGGTACTGTTGAGATCGAATAGTTTGAAGGCAACGTATTCCTTGTGCCGTGGTCGATAGTTGTGAAATGGGAGGAGTTTTTCAGATAGCCGATTCACATGACAATGATTCCTGATTTTTTGGCATCGTGTACAGACTCTAGTCAATCACAGACTAGTGGCTCAGGAGCAAGACAGTAAGAACTATAAGAACTACATTTTCATTTGGTGGATCATTTGGAAAAAAGGTTGAAAAACCAGTTATTGCCTCTATTTATTACATAGTGAGGATGCGTCGAACCATGATGAATTGTTCATATCGTACAGAAAGTAAAACGATGTATGAAGGCACTATTATCATTTAAAGATGTCTCCTAGCGGCAAAAAAACACCTCTTTCGCACAGTTTTATGAACACAGTGTTCGTGAAGACCGTTTTTCTTATATGCAGGTTCACACGAAAGTGAAGCCCTAGAATGTTCAAGGGATTGAATGGACAGTAGATACGAATTAACATTCACTTTGAATTATTGAAGTTTGTAAGCCTCAGGAAGAACCTCTGTCGGCAAGGAGTTCCAAAGCTCAGCTGTTCCATTGAAAAAAGATCCCTGAGCAAGAAAGGTTCGACAGGTCTCCAAATTCACAACAGAGGGGTGGGAATTCTATTCTCGTCGAGTCATCCGTGATATTTTTTGTTAATGAATATTGAAATAATTGCATCTCTCTGATTTTCAGATAAAAAATCTGGTTTCTACCGAAGGTTGGCTGGAACTATTCACCCCTCCTCTGTTTTCCAAAGATGGATCCAAGTTCGTCATGATACTTTCCCAAGATCAGGGTGGCAATGCTATGTACAGACACGTTGTGATGTTCAATGCAGTGGAAAATGCCGAGGAGCAGCCGCTCACGAAGGGAAAATTTGTGGTCACGAGCATTCTGGCTTGGAACCATGCAGAAAATTTAGTGTAAGTCCGTGTTTTCCCTGGTATTTTTGAGGGGGGGTGCATTTTCCAAGATTCGGTCGTTAGCTCACCCCGTCTAGAATCATAATTGTTTTCAGAATCATTCGAAAACGTGTTTGTTTCTAACCTACTTTCAGGTGGGAGAGTGGCCAATTGTTCGCTAAGAAAAAGACGAGATCTGTAAAACGCTTTGTCGAACTCTCAGCACTCTCTCGACTGCGTCTTCTTCTTTTATTCAAAACGCTGTTTGGTCAACGGAATTCATCAAACACTCAGATATTCGTCGACTAGTTGTACGAAACGAGTTATCTGTGGCGCGATATAACAGTTTTACACATTACCTATATAGTAGGGGGGCCCACGATGCTAAATCGGGATTTACTCGAGCGTCATAGAAACCTATTGGGTTGCGAAGCATAGATGATAAAAAGCAAAAAATGTTATATAATGTATAGCTTTTCATCGGTGGGGGGAGCTGCTATAGACTCAAAAATGTAAAAAAAAACTTTTGCATGAACATACTCGAGCGCGTCAGATATTGATATCATCTATGTCCTACATATTTTTAAAAATGTACGTCTGTTAATCTGATTGTTTCCATGATGGGGTGGTCGTACGTAAAGGTTGAAAATGAAAAAAAAAGTTTTTCTCGAGCGCGTCAGATTTTCTGAGGGGATGTTAAGTGAACTTAAAAAAAAGCTCTTATATAATAATCTGGATGTGACATAGACTCGCGGCCGTTATTAGAATGTGAAAATAAGATTCGTTACTTTGAAATAGACAAGCGCGTCAGATTAAGATATATATGGTTCATCTTTACGCCCTAGACGTTGCAGTCTTATAATCTGACGATTATCTGAACGGATTCGCCTATTCTGTCAATTTAAATTTTTTAATTTTTTTTTTAAATCATTGAACTCAAATAATTGAAAATCTCAGGAGAAAGCGCAAATAAAAAAGTGTATTTTTTTTTCAAATGTAATACCACGAGTCCTTCAAATTTAATCGATAAATTTTCATTTTCCACAAAAACTTTTTTATTTGGCAAAAGTATGAAAACGAAACGATTGATGAAATCACGAGTCCTTAGGACGAGTGATTTTATCTAATTCGGTTTGTTTGAATGCTTTTGCCTCAAAATAAAAAAGTTTGAGTGTTTCGAAAATGAAAATTCATGTTATAAAATTTAAAGAACGAGTTGTATTTGGAGAGATTATTTTTTGAACGAATAGAAGGAAGAACAATTTAATTGATCAGTATTTCATTTACATAGGAAGGGAAGGAGAATAGGTGAAAATTTTACAAATTTGAAATGTCAAACAACGATGTATGCCCTCTATGATCCAGAAGAGATAGGATGCTTACGCAGTGAATATGATAATGTTTGCCGACGATACCAAGAGATGGCGTCACCTCTCATTGTACAAGGTTGATAATTGAAAATTTCTTATGAAATGAAAATCACGCCAGAAGGAACATAAAATCATTCGTTATGTCGTTGTATCAAAATCTTCATACAATGGTTTCTTCTGAAAAAACAACAAAAAATGAATTGTATTTAATAAAAACTAATTGTACGCCATCTTCATTTGAATTAAGGAAACCTTATGTAATTGAATCGGTCGTTGGCTATATCTGTCATAAAGTTGGGGTTATGGGCTATTTACGTGTTTGAGTGTTCATTGAAATGTGTTATGTTATTATTATGCTGAAAAAGTGAAAAGTGAAAAGTGAATGACTATTAATAATAAGGTAACTCTTCATGCATGATAATTTATATAAATATGAGTTCAATAGAATCGACGCGGTAAACCGTATAGTTTTGACACTTGACATAGTCAGTGGGCATACTTGAAGACTGGCTTTAAATCAAATCATCTTTCGAACAATCTGTTCAGGCCAGTCTCAAATTACCTACACAGTAGGTTTCGGCTGGCACCTGTCAGAAAACAACTACTCCCCTGGCTAATACCACGAAGGGCATTGAATTATATCCGACCAGGTGCCAGTGCAGGTTTCTTCACAGAAGTAAATCCTGCATTAGCAAATGCAACAATAGTTTTGACAGTTCAAAGGTAAACAATGTTTTATCGAAAGGACCAGGCAGTTTTATCAGTATAATACGGAATGATTGGCTAGAATAACCATAGAATAACCCGCTACTATTGGTTGAAATGCCAAAAACGCCACATTTTGACAAGTGAAAAAAATTATTAGTAGAATACCTGTATTTATTAAGAAAATAACTATAAGCAAATAAATTTTTAAAACGTTTGATATTTGTTGTAAACAATATCATGCCACGAACGAGTCTGTGTGATCAACTGTCCTGGCGTCATGGCAACAGAAACCAGAGTGGGGACGGAGTGAGAGAGCAATAGATAGAGAAAGAGTGAGAGAGAAAAAGAAACGTGGAGAGGGGAATATAGGCATTACGTAGCTGCACTAAACTTCATCGATGAATTTATATTTTTTCGGCTTGTGGAAATATTCAGATTATATATTTTTTGTGATTCTTGAATTATTGCCTTCAAATTAATAATAAAATTAGCCACGCTCGAGAATGTCGAGATGACGTTTTTTTTACAACTTTGTAGCTCCTTCTTTAGGTCACTCTCGAATTGTCAGATTATTGGAATATACATGTTTCAGGATGCCACCAACTCACCCTACCTTAATCTGATGCGCTCGAGAATTTCAGATTATAATTTTTTTTTACTAGTCTGATCCTTTATCCTCGAAGGCCGGCCATATATATATATAGGGCTCATATATGGTGGAAGTATTTAATCTGCCGCGCTTTAGTAAATCCCGAAATCCCCGCCTGGGCTCTCCTCTAGATAAAGGGCAACTAGTCTCCAAAGATATGTAATCTCCTATTCGCCTCCCTAACTACTATATCCCTTGAATTTCCAGATATTACCTGGCAAACACCGAATCAGACTCTTCCGTCCAACACTTGTACGCAGTCTCCGCAGAAACAAAGAACGTCACCTGCCTAACCTGCAGCCACACATCCAAGCACAACTCCACGAAAGCATGTTCCTACAACACGGCAGAGTTCAGCAAAAACTCTTCCTACTACGTGCTGACTTGCGCAGGACCGGACGTGCCGCAAGTGAGCATATTTTCTGCAAAAGGCATGGAGATGGTCCAGTGGAACAACAACGATGAGCTGGTGTCCTATTTGAAGGAGAGGCAAACTGCTAGCAGGAAGAAGATGTCTTTCGATATAGCAGGCGGGATGCAAGCCAAAGTTCTGTTGAGGCTGCCGCCTAACATGGATACCAGCGGAGAGACCAAGTATCCCATGCTGGTTAACGTGTGAGTTATTTTTTTTGTTGCATTTTCCAGAGATTCGAGAACATCATTCACAATTTCCTTCGAATCATTCATTTATGTAACCTTTCAGACAGAGTTCTTAGTATTTTCTATATTTCAGGTGAGTGTATATTTCGAAAGGTAACGGGCCGAGATTGGATCCTTGGTGTAGCATTCAACCTTTCGTCAAAATTTTGATGCATTTACTTATTTACAAACGAAAAATTGATTCCCAGATCTCACAAATTATCTCATAGGTATCTGAATTATATCCATTTTTGCACGATCCTAGATATTTGTTATCAAATCTGAAAATTTTACCAAAAAAACTTCATCGATATGGATGTGAAGGTGTGACAACAACTTGGTTTGAATCGTACTTTTCAGAGCAGAGTCAAATGGTGAGGACAACGGAGCTCTTGGAGAACAGGGCCATTGAATCTGGTGTGCCACAGCGTTCTGTGTTGGGTCCTGTTCTGTTTTTGTTATATACAAATGACTTATCTATGATCGACATATCTGGTAGTTTCACTCTATTCGCGGTTGATACAACGATATTGTGGAAGGAAAAAAAACTCAGTGGTGCTACATAAGATAATATCATCCGACTTGAAGAAGTTGAAAAGCTGGTGCGATGCCAATTTATTATCTTTGAATGCATCGAAAACGAATAAAATATCATTCGAATGTTAGCTTGAAGAAATTCTACTAGTCTCTGCCACATTGCAAAATAAATTACACACAAAATTTCATTGTGTGTGTTCATTAATAATAGGCTGAAATTCGATAAACACCTTAAACAACTTTAAAATAAGATTTCCTCCAGGTGTTATGCAGTAAGAGTGGTTTTCAATGAGTTGGGTTTCGCAAAAACCGTTTATCATGCTCTTATTGAATCTCAGCTACGATATGGAATACCGTTTTGGGGAGCATGCAACTCATCCCTTCTCTCTTCTGTGTTGATATTACAGAAGAGGACACTTAGGTGTCTTTGTATGGTCAAACCCAGAGTATAATGCAGGAATTTGTTCGCTACCAATAAAGTTTTGACAGTCATTGCACTTTTTATCCTTGAGATGGTTTGCCATAAATCGAAGTTCAACTTTGTTTCTACTCCATATGCTAATAGCATTTATACCTTCAGACTTCCCATCCTGACTTCGAATCTAATTAGAGACTCTACACTATAATGGTGGTAAATTGTTCAATCATTTACCATTAGAAATAAGATCTGCAAATCTCAGCAACGTCCATTTCAAAAAGGCGGTAAAACACCTACTTGTTGATAGACCCTATTATAGTCTGGAGGAATATTTTAGTGAATCTTTTTATGAATAATTTTTATTAATTTATTCTTTTTGACTGTTATTTTACATTATAGTGTTTTATATATAAATTTCTAATACTTTTTTATATCTACGTTTGTATAACTTGGACTTTGTCAATAAGATACAGATCTTCAGACAATAAAGTATATTTTGATTGATTGATTGATTTTTTGATCGGTTGCTAGGCCAAAAGCGTCGGTGTTATTCATTTTGTTGAATCCAACATCTGATTAAGTTTGTCAATAATGTCAATAAACCTTAATAGTGTCTCATTGATTTTTTATAAATGATCGTCTACTTCACATGTACACCAAACAGTTCCATCTACATCAAAGGTTCTAGGTTTCCTTTTGGGAATTTTCGCTATTAATACTGATACAGTATCAATTTTCTTCTCCTGAAGATGCCAACTTCGTCAGCGAAACGCGCGTCCAGTGCAAAAATATTAGTTTTGTGTCAGAGTAACTGCGAAGATCTGGTTCAAGACATAACGTTAGTTTTTATAACTCTAGCTCACAAACCAAAATCCCACATCAACGTCCAATATTCTTTATGTCAGAACTTGAATTATATTTCCGAGCTATATGAGGCTAATCGCAGTTCTTTGGGTTATATCAGGAATATCTAGATGAACAATTCGATCGATTAATAGAGTTTCTAGGTTCCTCAATTACTTTCTGCCTAATCTCCAGCCTCAGATTTGCTGAAATTGAATATTATATGTTACAGCTTTCAATCCAATGCTGTATTTGATTCAGTCCCCTTGATTTACACTAGTGGGAGTAGAAAATATATATTCATACATTGCTGTTTTTCCAGATAGCACGAAGATATCCATCCTAGATATAGGGAGAATATAAATTTCATTTATAAAACATATGCTATAGATGTCCATTTTTTTTTGTACCAATGTGAAATTTTTGGTGGTTCATAGATATTCAATTTGATTGGCCCAAAATTAGGTTTTGTAGCATTTTTATTTTTACAGATCAACCCAACCTCATAAGAATAACCAATTTCGAAAATAAAATGATGGGGAGCACCGTTTCTGCTATAAAAAGGAGAGAAAAAACTTTAAATACATTTTTCTGAAAGACTTCTATTATGAACCTTCGTCACACGAAATAGATTCTTGATAAAAATGGATATACTACATATAACCGGAATATCCACGATGGAAAGCCATCAGATGTCCATTGGACCTCCTAGTGCTATCTGGGTCCCGGGATTTTTGTCCCATATTTTTTGATGTAGTCTTAATATTTTCGTAACATCGGTGCATATTTTGTTGCAGCTATGGCGGTCCAGACACTTACCAAGTCATCGACAAATTCGTTTTGGATTGGGGCAGCTACTTAGCAGCTAACAAGAGCATAATATACGCAGCCATAGACGGCAGAGGTTCAGGATTGAAAGGAGACAAGACTATGTTCGCAGGCTACAGAAAATTGGGAACGGTCGAAATAATAGATCAAATCAACGTTACAAGGTGTGTGATTTGCTACTTGTAAGAAAAATATTGAAAAAAATCTAATGAGTAAAAACATGTGGCCTCAGCAAAATAATAACATCTTTCTGGAATTCACTTTTTCTCCCAGAAATGAAAAGGAAAAAACTTAAAGTTCTTATTTCTGTTTTTGGGCAAATTGGTATATTGCAATACTAAAAAGATGCAAAAATGGGTGTCTATTCTGTTAGTCACGTATCGTATTTTGATTTAATGAACAAATTTATTTATAAAGTGCGTATAATTTCCATTGGCAACCTTTCGGAAGCTAGTGTGCCTCTTTTTTCGAGCCTACTTTGGAAAATTTGCAAAAAATAGATAAGAACTTAAAGCTTTTTCCTTTTCATTTCCAGGGAGAGAAAACCCAAAAAATTGATTTTATGACATTTTTACCACCTCAACAGAAATGTAAAACTTAATATTTATTGTTCATTATACCTACTGTAACGACAGTCGTCGGTGTCTTGGAAATAATCAGCACAATATAAATAACAATCCCAAATCTATACCAGTTTGACAGATTGAGCTTCTTTATATAACCAACCGAGTTCCCCTCCACCAAATCATAGACATTTCACGTACGATGTTCAACTCACCCTGCGCATCCACCAAATATTAGACAAACCTGTAGTGATCATACCAATTTTGAGAACTTGCAGCTTTTTCCTTTTCATTTCTAGGGGAGAGAAAACCCAAAAAATTCCATGAAATTTTTACCTCCTCAACAAAATTTCAAACAATATTTACTGTTCATTATACCTACTGTGACGACAGTCGTCGGTGTCTTGGAAATAATCAGCACAATATAAATAACAATCCCAAATCTATACCAGTTTGACAGATTGAGCTTCTTTATATAACCAACCGAGTTTCCCTCCACCAAATCATAGACATTTCTCGTACGATGTTCAACTAACCCTGCGCATCCACCAAATATTAGACAAACCTGTAGTGTTCATATCAATTTTGACCAAAAAAACAGATATTATAAGAACTTGAAGCTTTTTCCTTTTCATTTCTAGGGGAGAGAAAAATCAAAAAATTCCATGACATTTTTACCTCCTCAACAGAAATTTAAAACTTAATATTTATTGTTCATTATACCTACTGTAACGACAGTCGTCGGTCTCTTGGAAATAATCAGCACAATATAAATAACAATCCTAAATCTATACCAGTTTGACAGATTGAGCTTCTTTATATAAACCAACCGAGTTTCCCTCCACCAAATCATAGACATTTCTCGTACGATGTTCAACTAACCCTGCGCATCCACCAAATATTAGACAAACCTGTAGTGTTCATATCAATTTTGACCAAAAAAACAGATATTATAAGAACTTGAAGCTTTTTCCTTTTCATTTCTAGGGGAGAGAAAAACCAAAAAATTCCATGACATTTTTACCTCCTCAACAAAATTTCAAACAATATCTACTGTTCATTATACCTACTGTGACGACAGTCGTCGGTCTCTTGGAAATAATCAGCACAATATAAATAACAATCCCAAATCTATACCAGTTTGACAGATTGAGCTTCTTTATATAACCAACCGAGTTTCCCTCCACCAAATGATAGAACATTTCTCGTACGATGTTCAACTAACCCTGCGCATCCACCAAATATTAGACAAACCTGTATTGTTCATATCAATTTTGACCAAAAAAACAGATATTATAAGAACTTGAAGCTTTTTCCTTTTCATTTCTAGGGGAGAGAAAAACCAAAAAATTCCATGACATTTTTACCTCCTCAACAAAATTTCAAACAATATTTACTGTTCATAATACCTACTGTGACGACAGTCGTCGGTCTCTTGGAAATAATCAGCACAATATAAATAACAATCCCAAATCTATACCAGTTTGACAGATTGAGCTTCTTTATATAACCAACCGAGTTTCCCTCCACCAAATGATAGAACATTTCTCGTACGATGTTCAACTAACCCTGCGCATCCACCAAATATTAGACAAACCTGTATTGTTCGTATCAATTTTGACCAAAAAAAAACAGATATTATAAGAACTTGAAGCTTTTTCCTTTTCATTTCTAGGGGAGAGAAAAACCAAAAAATTCCATGACATTTTTACCTTCTCAACAAAATTTCAAACAATATTTACTGTTCATAATACCTACTGTGACGACAGTCGTCGGTCTCTTGGAAATAATCAGCACAAACCAAACAAAAACCCTAAAACTCAATGTTACCGTTTCGATTGTTTTCAAAAGTCCGATGACAAGAGAGAAATTACCCGACACAGTGTTGGCAATCATGGAAAATAAAAAAGAAGATGCACAGGGTGTAAAAAAATTACATTCCTCATTGAAAAAGGGTATATTTCTGTTTCGTTGTCTGCGCATGCGTGATACTAGACAAGATATTTCATGGAACTTATTATATTCTGTGTTGGTGCTGTCAACTGTCGAGTCAGAGACAAATCCATCCGCATTGTATATTCAATATATCTGGCCAAATGCGCCTTGAAGCAAACAAAGGCCACTAAAGGTTAGACCTAAGGATGAATAGGTACATATTATAAGAAGATGAGTTTCTCTTACCTTCATCAATCACTTATCCATTTTTACAAATACAAAATTGATGAATTTCTAATCAGCATTTAGTTTTGAATTTCAAGTCTTCCAGACATTCTTCTAATCAATGATGTAGTTAAGGTAGAGTGAAGAGTGTACTGAGTACCTATTCAGTACTACTAGCGAATTATGTGAGAACCCGTGTGAAATGTAATATTTGACAGAATTCATCTCATCCTTTCATATGTAGTGTGTCGAAAATAGAAAGATAAAAAAGTAATGTCTACCTGCAATGCAGATTTTTCAAATCGTCAAATTATCCGCTGATTACCCGGATTCGAGGAGTGTTAGAAAATTACCCGCAACCCTTCCTGAACATCCGCAAAACGGGTAATTAAACTCTGCTAAAACTATGCCAGTTCGACAGATTGAGCTTTATATAGCCCACCGAGTTCCCCTCCACCAAACATTGACATTTCTCGTACGATTTTCAACTTACCCTGCGCATCCACCAAATATCAGACTTACCAGTCGTGATCATACATACAGCTCATTACTGAATACTACTGACATTCCGGGATATATACTGAAACGATTTCTTTCACAGAATGATCCAGAAATCCCTACCGTACGTGGATTCTTCGAGAACTGCAATTTGGGGGTGGAGTTATGGGGGATATGCAGCTGGTATGGCCCTGGCAACCGATACACAAGGAGTGTTCAAGTGTGGAATATCCGTTGCTCCAGTAACAGATTGGGCATTGTACGGTAAGTGTTGTACCGTGAAACCAAAACATTTCGACATTTGCAAGCGTGTGCTTTCCAAAGATTCTTGCTTGTAGATGTATATCACTTCAATCAATATCCGGCGCGATATTAGCCAAGAGAATAGTTGTCTCGTTTTTTCTCCCCTATTTGTTATTTCGACACGTTTTCCACAAAACTTATGTATATTATTTATAGATTCCATATACACTGAACGGTTCATGGGCCTGCCAACCGTTGACGACAATTTGAAGGGCTACGAGGAATCTCAGCTCCTCAAAAAGTACGAAGGATTGCGGGACAAAGAGTATTTCCTGATCCATGGCACTCACGATGACAACGTCCACTATCAGCAGTCGATGATGTGGGCAAAAGTACTCGAACAAAACGATATACTTTTCAGGCAACAGGTAACAAGTTTTCCCTATAAATGTGTGGTCGAGTAAAAATTCGAAAATAGCAGGAAAATTAGATAGAGTTCACCAAGATAGAAGTGAGGAATAAAATAACGAAAAACTATGAATTGTTCAAGATTTCATAATATGACAAAAAATAAATTAATAAAATTAGTGAATAATAGAAAACAAAAATGAGAATAAAAATATTAAAATAAATTAAAATCCAAAAAATACCAAAATAAACAGATAAACGAAAAAAATTAAATAGGAACAAAATGAAATGAAAAAGTCAAATTGATGATGCTAATAGATATAATAAATGAAACTATGAATTTTTTGAAATTTCATAATATGAGAGAAAATAAATTGATAAAATTAGTAAATAATAGAAAAAAATGAGAACAAAAAATATTAAAATACTTTGGAATCCAAAAATACCAAAATAAACAGATAAACGAAAACAAATAATTAGGAACAAAATAAAATGAGAAAGTCAAATTGATGATGCTAATTTCAAAATATAGAAAATGGAAAAATATGATAAATATTGATATGTAAATTTTGCGAAATATAAAAATAAAAATCAAAAGATCAAAATGGTGTTTTATATTTCTTATTTTACATTATTCGTATCAACTTTCGATATTATTTAATTTTTCTCATTTTCTCAATTTTTTTCATATTTGTTATCCATCAAAGATCCAGGCGAGTTTTTGAGTAAGAACATCCGAAAATGTACTAATTTTCGACGTACAACACGGAATATTCAATAGATGTTGAGAAAGGAACAAACATTCGGACATTTTCAACTCTGTTTATGACTTCTATCAAAGATAAATTGTTTGCAGGACAATATCTATCAATTCCGAAACAGCCTATAATTAATTCACTTTTCAAGGTAGGCTATAAATTGAGGCTGCTAATTTCAGATAATTTTCCTTAATTATGGAAATGAGGATGAAATAATCGTGGAATATAAAATATCACCGGAATTGAATATTTTTCATTTCACATAAATAAATATATGAGTGACGCAATAGTTAAACTTCTCAGCAACTCGATTTTCATTATTTTTACAATATTAAACTGATTTCGGGCCTATTATACCTGGTGGGTGAAATTTGAGTAAATGCAAGGATTCGAGTTATGAAAATAAGTTTAAATAAAGGCAAAGTTTTGTATACTGGATGGAAGTCATTATTATATTATCTCTTTAATGTTATTACTTTTATTTTTTTCAGAGTTATCCCGACGAGGACCATAGCCTAGGTTTAGTCCGTCCACATCTTTACCATTCTTTGGAAAATTTCCTGGATGAATGCTTCTTAGAAAAAGGATACTAAATGATCGAAGCTCGTTGCTATCAGATTTCTGGAAAAAAAATTACTGGAGTCGAAGAACTGCTCTAGTGTTAAGACTGACATTTACCCAAATGAAACTATCACGTTATTTTTTAATTTTTTTCAAATATTGATATGAAAAAAATTAAATCACAACAGTAACTTAAGTATATACAAAATATATGCACCATTAAAATATAACTTTTACATTCACAGCTTGGCCTCTTACATGTATAATGATTAATTATTTCATTTATTCCTATTGATGAAGGTTTTACCATCGAAATTTTCAAAAACCATGCCAGAAAATATTGATCTCCAAGCAAAGATCCATATCATTCACCTTATTGATGTACGGTGTTCAACAATTGTTTTATGAACTTGGGATTTTTAGATCAAATCAGTCCAATTGTTTCATTATCCTACAGTATTTATGTATATAAATCTCGTGACATCAGGGTACCTATTCAAAATGTCTCAGAAAAATGTACATAGTGTAAGATATTTATTTTAAATTGATGTTTTAATGATATGTACAATACACGAGAGTTTTATTGTTTTTTAATAAAAGTTTGTTGAAAACAACTGATTTTCCTACAAGGTGTTGAGTTTTAAATGAATGACTTGTCATACTGTCGACATATTTTTTATTGGTTGCTACCAAAATTCTTCAATGCCGTTTTATATATATATATATATATATATATATATATATATATATATATATATATGTAGAAATTGATGTTTTCACGGATCTTCGATATGCAAGATGAATTTTTCTGGGTTTTTTATCCGTTAGGTATCTTTTGATTTGTTCGACGTTTCGAATTCCATTTTGAATTCATTCTCAAGAACTGTGAGACGAATATCTGTCCATACCGTCCTGGTCAATCAATCCCCTTACGAAGCAACCAAGCAAGAGCAAGCAAAGACTTCAATTGTCTGTTCTCCACGGAAACTGGTATTTATAATGACTCTCCTCAGTCATTATCCGACTTCGTCCGATATTAAGGCTGCATCCTGCCCATCCAGGTATTATGTAGAAATTGATGTTTTCACGGATCTTCGATATGCAAGATGAATTTTTCTGGGTTTTTTATCCGTTAGGTATCGTAAGGGGAGTGATTGACCAGGACGGTATGGACAGATATTCGTCTCACAGTTCTTGAGAATGAATTCAAAATGGAATTCGAAACGTCGAACAAATCAAAAGATACCTAACGGATAAAAAACCCAGAAAAATTCATCTTGCATATCGAAGATCCGTGAAAACATCAATTTCTACATAATACCTGGATGGGCAGGATGCAGCCTTAATATCGGACGAAGTCGGATAATGACTGAGGAGAGTCATTATAAATACCAGTTTCCGTGGAGAACAGACAATTGAAGTCTTTGCTTGCTCTTGCTTGGTTGCTTCGTAAGGGGAGTGATTGACCAGGACGGTATGGACAGATATTCGTCTCACAGTTCTTGAGAATGAATTCAAAATGGAATTCGAAACGTCGAACAAATCAAAAGATACCTAACGCATAAAAAACCCAGAAAAATTCATCTTGCATATATATATATATACAGTGTGTAACAACGAAAACCTAAAAGAGCCGGTTTTGAATATAAAAAGTAAGAGTTTTAAAAAAAGTTCGGACACGTCGATTTCTAATTAAAGGGGACACCTTTCAGACTAATCAGATATTTTGTAGTACGCACCCCCTGGGAGCGGTGCGTCCGACGACCCTTATTTAGATAGGGAAAGTAGGTCGAGTGGAACCTTGTTTTGAAGGTCTTTCGAATACCTTTACAACTCTGTTAAAAGAAAATTTTTTTAACGATTGGTAACCATCCCCCTAAAAAATCTCCTCGTGATAAACAAAATATACGAAATCACATGGACACGTATTAGCAGGTTGTCCTAAAAAGCAAAAAATTATTTTTTTATGAAAGTTCTGAACGTTAATTGTACCTTGAAAACAATTTCATTTATTTTAAAAAGCGTTGAACTCAATACAAATACCTTTAAAACTTCAAATTATCTCGAAAACTAATCGTCACAAAAATTTTCTGTTAACAGAGTTGTAAATGTATTCGGAAGACCTTTAAAACAAGGTGCCACTCGACATACTTTCCCTATCTAAATAAGGGTCGACGGACGCACCCCTCAGAGGGGGTGCGAACTACAAAAAAAATCTGAGTAGTCTGTAAGGTATCCCCGTTTAATGAAACAATTGGAGTCGATGCTTGGGTTCGCTTGGTTATTCCGTTAGGGGGTAACTAGCCAGGACGATATTGACATATATATATATTTGTCTAACAGTTCTTGATAATGACTTCAAAATAAATCAGGGGACAGAAGATACGAATTGACATACACTTTGAAATTTGTAAGCCTCAGAAGGAACCTCTCTCAGCAAAGAGTTACAAAGTTCAGCTGTTCTATTGAAAAAATACATTGTGACTTGTGACAAAACACAGACATTGGAATTTTATCAAAGGTAATACCACGAGTCCTTCAAATTTAATCGATAAATTTTCATTTTCCACAAAAACTTTTTTATTTGGCAAAAGTATGAAAACAAACCGATTGACAAAATCACGAGTCCGTAGGACGAGTGATTTTATCTAATTCGGTTTGTTTGAATGTTTTTGCCTCAAACTAATAAAGTTTGAGTGTTTCGAAAATGAAAATTTATCTTATTAAATTTGAAGAACGAGTTGTATTTGGAGAGATTATTTTTTGAACAAATAGAAGGAAGAACAATTTAATTGATCAGTATTTCATTTACATAAGAAGGAAAGGAGAATAGGTGAAAATTTTACAAATTTGAAATGTCAAACAACGATGTATGCCCTCTACGATCCAGAAGAGATATGATGCTTACGCAGTGAATATGATAATGCTTGCCGACGATACCAAGAGATGGCGTCACACCTCTCATTGTACAAGGTTGATAATTGAAAATTTATTATGAAATGAAAATCGCGCCAGAAGGAACATAAAATCATTCGTTATGTCGTTGTATCAAAATCTTCATTCAACGGTTTCTACTCATACAACAAAAAATGAATTGTATTTAATAAAAACTAATTTTACGCCATCTTCATTTGAGTTAAGGAAACCTTAAATATTTGAATCGGTCGTTCGCTATATCTGTCATAAAGTTGGGGTTATGAGCTATTTACGTGTTCATTGAAATGTGTTATTATCATGCTGAAAAAGTGAAAGACTATTAATAATAAGGTAACTCTTCATTCATGATAATTTATATAAATATGAGCCAGTTTAATAGAATCGACGCGGTAAACCTTATAGTTTTGACAGTTCAAAGGTAAAAAACGTTTTATCGAAACAATCGAAAGGACCAGGCAGTTTTATCAGTATAATACCCAATGATTGGCTAGAATAACCCGCTACTATTGATTGAAATGCCAAAAACGTCACATTTTGACAAGTGAAAAAAATAATCAGAGATATTTGTAGGAATAACGGCGTATTTTGAATTACGAATTTTTCTGGCGTTAAAAATCATATATATTCTGAAAAGCTGTTCAAAGTAGTGATGACATCTCGGGCCCTATTAGTCACATTAAAAATTCTACCATCATTGATTTTCATTTCAATTTCAGTAGTAATATAATGCATGATATGTTTTAAAGCGCCTCAATACAAACACCTAGAATGAATATTGTTTTTAGATAGATCAAGATCCATGTCGAGTCAAAACAAACTTTTGAACAAAGAACAGAATTCAAAAAATTGTGTTTGTAGTATTCCATGTGTATGTGGTAGTGTTTATATAGGCAAAACATCAAGACCATCAAGAATAAGAATTGCTGAAAATAAAAACAACTTGAGCAGATTAGAAATCGATAGTTGAACACATATTATCAACAAGTGGTACACACATGGTCGAGTGGAATAATATTAATTCAGTCATGCCAGAACAGAATGGAACAGAAAAAACTCAATTTGATATTATTGAACGAAAAAGAGGAGATTGCTACTTGCTCATTGAATTCGGATCACTGTTGGACGCCTATTCTGAAGAGGAAAGATTCTGTTCGAAGTAGCTTCTGACAAAATCAACACTTTGTGCAGAATTTCTTTTGAGGATTATTCCAAATTACCAAGAAATCACTCATCAACAGCTCAACTCAGAGTTTGTGCAAGCACGGAATACCAGGACCTGGTTTATGAAGTAGAATCAGAACCCCAAATAGCGAATTTGAATATTTTGTTACCCCTAGGATTCGAAACCAGATGGCCTTTAGCATCGACATTTTTACATTTTTGGAATTCTCCTGGTGAAACAGCCAGGAGAAAATCAGTAAGAATATTTCTGACGCTAGTATAAACCAATACAATAGTTTTTGGGGTTGAAATGAAAAACAGTAGTTTATATATTATATATCAATAAGATTTCATAACTTGTTGTACATGTAAAAATAAAAATCTTACAACTCGATAGCGTCAAATAAATATAAATAAATAAATAACATTTGTTAACCAAATTCCATAAACTTCTCAAAATCATTTCCCCACTAGTCATACAGAGAATAACATCGAGGTTCTTCATGACATCTACCTCCACAACCAGTCCCCTTCATCAAATACCTTTCATCAGGTCCTGACCTCCAATCACATCCAAGAAGTCCATCTCCTGACATGTCTTCACCAGTCCATCACAGACCACGCTCAACTGTGTCATTTCCCTCCAATTGTACCTCTTCCTACGCAGTACTCGAAATTTTGGGATCGCCCTGTAACTTGGCCTTGCCGTCGATATTAGAAGGCGAAAATGGACCGGACGACAACGTGCCCAGACTATTACCCCTACTCGCACCGAGAACGCCGTCCTTCACGTCCATATCCGGGGAACTGAAATGCTTCAACAGACTCTCGGCAAAAGTGGTTGCCAAGTCCTTCTGCGCGAAGAGATCCTTGAGATCCTCCTCAAGGTTCTCGTCTAGCTGCGCCTCGCTCCCAGCCATGAAGACTCTAGGCTCCACCACAGGCTGTGGCTGGACCAGTTTCTCAGTTTTGACGATGGCCTGGTTCATCCCCGGGTTCCGGAACTGGTGATTAAAGACAGGCTGAGCGTTCGGGGCTCTCAACTGCCTCTTCGCGTGCTCCTGGTTCTGCTGCATCATCCTGTACTGATGCTGGAGATGCTGCATCATATTCTGCTGCGCGGGATTCAAAGATCCGACGTTCTGCTGGAACTGGTTGAGCAGCTGCAGCTGCTGAGGCGACAACGTGTACGCCGGCTGGAGCACGACAGGTTTCTGATCCGGATCAGCTTTGAACCTCTTCACGACAGCCGCAGGATCGTTCGGAAGGGGGTACGGAGGCGGGGGGCCCTGGGGAGCAACCGCGGGGTAAGTCTTGTGGAAAGTCTGCGGGGCACTAGGTCTGCTACCCCCGGCGGCTCCTAGCGCCCTAGAAGTCATCTCCGCTGATATAGGAAGGTTCCAAGCCTCTTCTATGGGCAGCAACTGCCTGCGTTGCGAAGTGACGCTAGGCAGAGGCGCGTTGGAAAGGTGCGTCTTGAGGTAGTTGATCCTCTGCGCCAGGTGGGGGTTCAAGCCGCGGAAGTTGATCTTCGGCAACTTGGCGGCATCGTCAGCGGAGCCCTTATTGGCCGCCCCTCCGCTGGAGTTGACGTAGCAAGCGTACGCGTCCCTAGCTTGAAACGTGCTCTCGTAGAGTATGCCCAAATTCGCCCAGGCGGCAGAGTGGCACTTGTCCAGCTGCACCGCGCAGATGTAAGCCTGCAACGCATCCATGGGCTGATTCTGCTGCTGGTAGAGGACGCCGATGCTGCACCAAGTGTCCGCGTTCCCCTCGGACTTCTCCACGGAGTTTCTGTACGCGATGAAAGCGTCGTGGCTCTTCCCAACGCTAGCGTAACATCTACCCAGCAGGTACAACGTGTGACCAGAGAACTGATCGGCTTCATTCGCTCGCTGAAGACAGTGTATGGCCAACGGCACTCTCTGGTTCCTGTCGCCCAGAGACTCCTGGCAATGGTACAGCCAACCTAGCTGGCGGAAGATGTCGGCCCGCAAAGACTGCGTCACCGACTTGTCTTTGAGCAGCGCCTCGTACTTCTCCTTGGCCAACTTGACTTTGCCCTGCACCTCGAACAAGTGAGCCACGTGGAAGCGGATCTCGTTCTTGGAAGCCGTGCACGGGTTGTTGTCGACCAACGCGAGCTGCAGGTGTTTGTGGGCTAGGTCGTACTCCTGCGTCACCTTGAACATTATGCCCAGTCTCAAGTTGACCTCGTTGGCGCGTTGGAAGCTCGGCGAAACGTACAGTAGCTGCTGGAACGCTTTGACGGCGAAGCTGAACGCGTTGTAGTGGAAGTAAACGAGGCCTAAACCGAACAGGAAGCTGGTGTCCTGCCAGTGATTTTCCGCCTGCGTTTTGTAGAACATCTGATAGGCGGACAGGGCTTTCCTGTACTCCTGCAGCAGCAAGTGGAAGTGGCCCAGCTTCACCCACGTCTTCGGGTCGATGCTGATGTTTTTGCCCGAATCGTTTTCGTTGTTCTTTTGTTGCGTTTTCGCTTGGACCACCATCATCTGGAGGTATCTGACGGCTTTTTTGATCAGCGCCTTCTTCGACGCGTTCTCCGGTTGGTCCAGCAACAAGAAGCCGTACTGGCGGCTGTCGAGTTCGGAGAGGATTTGGAGTTCTTGAGCCGTCATCTGGCTGTAATCCAGTTCTTCTTTATCGTCTTCTGGTTTCGTCATCGCGGGAGGTTTTTTTTCTGCAAAGAGAAAAATGTCGAATATATAACCAATGGTCTATTTACGGCGGGAGAGAAGTATTTTTATTCACAATCATTCAAAAATAAACTTATCTCTAAGTTAGTTTCAGGTTGTAAAGGGGCTAATTCTTCACTCGGAAACAATACAGTCTAAGATTCCACTGCAGAATCACTACGTTCATCACGTAGATAATCGAGCTCAAATTTCTACATACATTAATGAGTAGGTAAATACATTGATAACAGACTGCCAGTCGAAAAGTGCCTGCGAATATTTTTATATGAAATATCAATGTATTTGCCCACTCATAAATGTAGGTAGACATTTAAGTTTGATTATCTATGTGATGAAAGTAGTGATTCTGCAGCAAGATCTCGTACTGAACAACGCAGTCAAAAAAAAACGACGTATCCCTGACACAATATTATAGTTAATGCACACTAACTCCATGGGCAGAAAAGATATAGGTTCTCAGTTTCTACCTTAAAAACCGCAAACCCTCAATATCTAACACACCAGTATCCCCATATGCCATGTTACCGTTTTATCAGCCATTTTCTCAAGTACAGGATTCAGCGCTCTCTTCGCTCAAGGACAGTCCATTTGTATTGTCGAAAGTGTCGTTAATATTTCAGTAAGTAATCCGAATGTAGCTATTTGCAGCAATCCTTGTGAAACCCAAGGAAAGTTGAAGGATATTCACCGGTAAATTATACAAATGAGCCCAACTAATGTTTTTTTTACAATTTTAATGCCGACGTTTCGGCACTCATAACCGCCATCTTCAGGAATGCAATCTACTCATTTCTATTATTGTAGCGGAAATTATCGCCGAAACGTCGGTATTAAAATTGTAGAAAAAATAAATATCTTAATTGTGAAATTGTGGACATAACAGCAACTGAATTAAACATTTCAACCTCTACTTAGACATATGACAATGACATCTGTGGAAGCGTCATGAAATTCGTTTATACGCAACGCCTACTTGAAAAACAAAATGGATTGAATTTAATCTTGCAAAGATTCGTATCTTGTTCACTTTGTGAAATCATTACGAATGATTGTGAAAAAATTCTGAATATAATGACATATAAAATCTATTAAATGACCAATAACTATTGCAGCGTTTTCGAACAATTCGTTCAGGCCAGTCCCAAACTACCCACACAGGTTTTGGCTGGCACCTGTCAGAAAACAACTACCCTCCTAGCGAAGAAAATATACCAATATTTGACATAGTCGATGGACGTACGTGAAGACTAGCATTAAATCAAATCATCTTTTGAACAATCACCGGTCGGATATAATGCAATGCCCTACTTGGTATTAGCCAGAGACATAGTTGTTTTCTGACCGGTCCCAGCCAAAACCTACCGTGTAAGCAGTTTGAGATTGGCCTGAACGTATTGTTCAAAAGATGATTTGATTTAACGCCAGTCTTCAAGTATGCCCATCGACTATATCGAATGTTTTTACCTTATTAGAGTTGTATTTTATAGGTTTTCCTTTCCCCCTTTTCATTTATAATGGAAATCCGAACTAATACCACTCAACAGGAAACATTGTCAAGCACATTCGAGCAAACGTATATATAAGAGGTTAGATTACACTAATTGGACAGGTTATTCTAATTTCGTGATCAGGGAAGGTTCAAAATGTTTAAACAAATAAAAAAAATGTTTATTTTCCAACCTAGAAGTTGAAAATTAGACTATTTTTGATTGATTGTGAACAAAAGTAGTGTTTGTTTCAGGTAGAAGTTTCATCTGTTTTCTCATTACACAAAACATTGAACAAGGGACCTCTGATATTATCAATCGGATTTGGATGAATATTATTTCACATTTCATTGAAAGTTTGTCGGCAGATTAATTTAAAGTGGTTTATTCATTTTATTAGAATTGTTTACATCAAAGAATTGCCGTTTTACGTGTCCTCCATTTATACGAGTGACGAACCCTTAAATGCGCAATCTTTTGGTTTAGGAAAAGAATCTACCTTGACTTGGAGCAACAAGAAAAAAGTTACGAGGTTTCAAGAACATTTTTGAGTTCTCTTTATGTTGCATAATTGCTTGAATGAAATCCTAATATTCTTTTTTGGAAAATCAACAGAAATAACAGCCAAATAAGTCCAATGATCCATACACATTTCCAAATTAGCTATCATTCATATTGATACTTTGGAGACGCAGACTGGAAAAAACGTCATGTATTTTTTCAAATAAAAAATGTTACATAAAAATCTCTATAAAACCTTTTTTTTGAGATGTTAGTACCTACTGATGACATGTTACTCTATTCGGAATCTTGACTTTTTCAAACTTACTAGCCGGCACTTGGTGGTGTTTTTTGAAACTAGAAACTCCCATCAGAACCATCTTTACTGGTCTCTAACAAACTCTGGCAATCCGCTGTACTTCTATTTCTGTCTCAGACTTCCGGTATCCTGTTCTATATGTGAAAACATATTTATAAAAAAAAAATTCATTATAAATAAAATTAAATGCTACACTGTAGCCGATATGCAACAACTTTTTCAAAAATCTCCAAAAACCTAAGTATTCTATAATTTTATCAAGGCGATTAAAAAAATTATAAAACTAATTCGTAAGCTAAAGTGGTCCTTGATACCACTATAGATAAATCTCAAAAAAATCCCTGTAAACTGTGTGCTGCCTACTGTGGACTTGACACTTATGTCCTCAAAGTTGATGTATGGAATATCGAAAATCTATACAAGAACCATTGCTTAAAGAGATATGGGAGTGCCAAAATCTCTGTAAAAAGCAATTTGTAATGGATTTGCGAACCGACTGTTACTACCTTCTATCGTTTTTCAGAATTTTGAACCCTAATGTGACCCCATCTTCAAAGTTGATATGCTCTTGAACTTGAGATATTACGGCCATTTACCGTTTTTTGAGGCCCAATCTTGCTTGCCCAAAATATGTTTTCACAGATCCTTTGAGAGTCAATTTGAGAGAAATGTTGACGGATGGCAGACTAATCTCCAGACTAATCTTGGCAATAATATAATAGTTTCAACCAGAAAGTTCAATTAAGCATTGGAATACAAAAATGAACCGAGAAACTGACGACAAATTTAGCTAATGTTGCTCAATTTATTGCAATGTCTTTTCGTCTTATATAAGTGACTAAAAAAATATGTAACTCAACTAAGAACAGTTCAAATATCCTACACTCCTATAAACAATAGTTTCGGTATAATATTGACGGAAAGCAAATAAAACTCCAACCCAGTCTTGATCAGTTTCAATCAAAAATATGGATGTTTAGACCTCAAAATATCTATTGGAGTATTAACTGGGACTTTATCAAACACTAAAACTGACCTAAATGCTAACGCTTCAAATGACGCTAGAATTTTACACAAGTGCATGCATCTTCAGTGGAATTTTTCTCAGGCACCATTTAGAGTTTGAAGTCAGATTTAGTTTTTGGTAAACTTAGGCCTTGATTACACTTCAGGTCATGAATATATTGATATATAAAAGACATAGAAAATATACAACTGCTACATCCAGTGAAGAGACTTGAGAAGGAAATTCCTATAGACTTTAAAATATCTTACAATCCTACAAGTATAAGTCAAGCGTATCACAAAAGTTATGTTGCGCATTTAAGGGTTGAAATATCAAGTGATTACGGAACAGTCAGGCCATGGTACAATTATACAAGGTATGTTCTTGCGCAGGTAGGGGTATGGTGGGAGAATCAGGGAGAGTACTCTCTCTCTCACACATACAGTTTTTCTCTCTCGCTCTTTCCACCCGAGGCCGCCATATTAGCTGTTTATGTTTACATCTGTCCACGTCTGTTGACATCTGTCAAATGCCGATGAGCTAGGTTAAGTGCAAAAGTTATTGCAAAAAATGTCTGTGTGTCAAGTGGAAACGTTTAAAAATCATTCGAAAAAAAGAATCTCTCGACATTTGCACTATTTTAGTCAATCTTTGTAGCGATTGAGCAGAACTCAACCAATTCAATTCAAAGTACATTTGAATTTACAAGCGGGAAAAAGTAAATATGGCGGCGACAGGTGGAATGCGCAGAACGAGCCTAAACTCGTCCGTCCGTGGAACATACCTTGTATAATTGTACCATGAGTCAGGCCCACCTCACACCCTAGTAAACCGACCAATCAAACGCGTCGTTTATGTAACAATGGTTGCGTCTAACAGCTTACAGCGCTTAAAGCTGCTGCACAAAATTTGATATTTCACCATGGAAAACTGTCATATTTTGAGCAACAGCTTTAAGGGCTGTAAGCTGTTAGACGTACCCATATCATCTGCCTTTTTATCCTGTATGAAACGTGCATTTTTACGGTTGGGTTTGGCACAAATGGAACACTCTGTAATAGCCAGAAAAGCATTCTACTTTATAGCTGCAGTGAAGCTCAATTTCACTCCTTTTTCCGGCAAAAGCCAAGCACAAATTCAATTTTCATTTTTTTATAACAAGATAATCAGTTGAGGAATATAATACCTAATTGACAAAATAATCAGTCAATTTTGCTTTTTCCTAATATTGCAGTTATGTAACGGGTAAAAACACGGGTATAAACACATATTTTAACAATTTAAAGCTTTTTCATTTCCAGGGGAGAGAACACAACAAATGGATTTCAATATCTACTAATATCTAATGTATTTTTATTAAACTTCATCCATTTTATTCTCCAGAATATAAAACATTTACTTATTCATTATAAAAACATACAACACTCATGATTCATTGTTTAAATCGATTCTCTTTTTATCATGAAAAGTGTGTTTCTACTTAGAATCAATGTCAGCCAAACGCGTAGACTTGTTTACTCATTTTTCAGTTTTGCAAATAGGTTCTAAATTTTGAATCATTTCTTTGAATCATTTCTACAGATGTTTTATTTATGAATTGAGTGTACGTTAAAGGCAGATTTAAGGTGGATTCATATAAGTTCTCAACTTAACTTGGATATTCTCATGTAGTATCTTTCGCTCAAGAGTTAGGGTGGATTCAAGCAAGCCAACTTAACTCATAATTAACAACTCTTCCTAAGCGAAAGATAAAAGTCGGGAACTTCCCAAGTTGAGGACTTGTCTTAATGCCCTCACTGAAACCTGCTTAATTAATTTAAGTTGATGAGTTATTCATAAGATAAGCTGGCTTGCTTGAATCCTCCTTTAGTGCCTTTACTGAACGCATAATGTATAATTTGGTAAATAATGCTTAGATTAAATGAAGAAAAATGAAATCTACCAACTGAAAACTGCCAATTCTGATACTTATTAACTGTTTTTTGTTATATTGGGTAAACCGTATTTAGGTGACCGAATTAAATTTTATCAACTGGGAATTGTAATTTTTGGTCATTTGAGTTATGTATTATGCACTAAATTTTGCGTTCACTAAATCCGCCTCTAGTAAAGAATAGACACATCTTGAGAAAATCTATTTTTCCAAGGTAAACTTTAACTTTTGAAATTTGTTGAAGGTTGAACAAACTTTACCTGCTCTATTTTATCACCAACTGTGCACAACACCACAGGATCCAAATAATAAGGTGCAAATTTCTTTTCTGAGTAATGGTAACAAGCACTTCAATTAAAAACTAGGTACAACAAAAATTTATAAAAAAATGTAAACCACCAGTGTTCACGCATTTGACGTTGTATATTGTATTGACAGACAATTGACATTGACTAGTGAAATTTGACAGCTAACATTAACGCGACGTTGCCATCAGTAAAAGCTAATCCTCATGTTTCCGAATTTCGTTATTTTTCTGTGAAATCTTGATTCTTATCGGAATTATTTTATTTTGGAACACCTACCATCATTTTTCATTTTTCTGCAGAATTCCTCTGACTTCGTATCAGAACAGACATAAAAACGAAAAGTAGCCCACGCTAGTGTGAAAAGCATTTGAAGCGTTTCGGTGGCGCCATCTACAAAATAATGCCGATATTTCGGATTACTTGACAACAGGAGCAAAGAACGCGCAGATTGCACAGAATAACGTCTGTTAGTCTGTTATCTTGACTGAACTCTCGAAAGAAAGTGAAGGTTTTCAGTCAATCAATCAACTTTATTACCCAAGAAAATATTAAAAATAATGAGAGGAAAAATGAGTAGTGTGACTAATGAATACAACAAAATATACATACATTCCCTTATTATAAACTGATTTTTGTTCAAAATTCGATTTAAAATGGCTAACAATTTGATTTGTCTCGTGGTGTGGGTGTGAATACTGTTCACTTCAGTAAAGACCACATTCGAGGCTTTTATTATCATTTTTCTAAAGATTGTCTAAATCGAGCAAGCCATTTGGTTTATATAAATTGAATGTTGGTTTCATATAATTTAATTTAAAAATACATTTGATTGTTTTATTCTGTAACTTTTTCAGAGGATTCAAAAAGCAACTACTTGCAGTGCCCCATATTGAAATTAGGTATTGCAGGTTTGAATGAATCAGAGCAAAATAAGTATTCTTGAGAAACTTTAATAGTATAATGTAATTTCTCATTTCGAAAAGAATACCAATCAGCATTGGGGCTATTTTATTGCTAATTTTATCAATATAATAATAATAACAGTTATTTATTCCCAAGAAACTACAGTTTATGAAATGGAATATATTTATATAATACATTTATTAAAAAGCTCAATCAGTATTATTTATTACTCGAAAATTAATAAAAATTAAATAATTTTTCAATAGAAATTATTCTAACAGATAACGCTTCATAGCAAATTTGAATTTGTTCATTTGAGAAAAACGTTTTATTCCAGTAGGTAATCCACTATATGTGATAACACCTCTATAGAAAATAGATTTTCTGGAAAATTCCGTCTTGAGATTTTTTGTTAACAAATTATTGAACTGCCTCGTTTTGTGGTTATGTACACTGTTAGATTTAAAAAATTTCACAATAGAATGTTTCTTAGTCACAATAGAAAAATAGTACATATTTTCAGTTTATAAATAGAATTGATGTCGAGGAGACGATTTGGTTTATAAATATTCCTTGTTGGTTTCAAATAAGGTAAATGAAAAATGCATTCAATTGCTTTATTCTGTAAAGACTTTAGTGGTTTCAGAATGGTATTCGACGCAGTACCCCATATGCTGATTAAATATTGTAATTTCGAATAAATTAGTGAAAAATGAATTAATTTTAGATATTTCAAAGGTATATAGCTCCTCATCTTGTACAAAATTCCAATGACTGGTGATATTTTTTTTCGAATCAGATCAATATGAATGTCCCACGAAATATTTTCATCAATATTCAGACCTAAAAATTTTATATTATATGACCTGTTAATTTTTTGTTGTCCTATCAATAAAAATTTCGATTGTGATAAAATTGGTTTTTTATCAATGAACAAGAAAGATGATTTTAATTTTGCAACCAAATAAATACTTTATCGATATCATTTTTTATTCTATTTGTTATATCATCGTGATTAGGTATTAGAAAAATATATGATCGTTGTGTCATCAACCAATTTTCATATTGAGTTTATATAGATTAAAAATAAAACAGGGCCAAAAATAGAACCTTGTGGGACGCCAAACAATATATATCTTTTAGTGTACTTTGATAGTTTCCCAAATAAGCATATTGTTTTTCTTTCAGATAAGTAATTTTGAAACCATTTATGTAAACTTCCATAAAATACCAATATACTATATATTTTTTTGAGTAATATATCGTGATTAACTGTGTCAAATGCTTTACATACTTTTCAAAGATTATTGATCATCGACCAAGATATTCAAAAAAGAGATTTGATGTACGACTCGATAACCTCAATTTTCATCGTGATTTGTGTATGTTCTTAATTTCTCAACCGAAGTTTTTATTTTTTTTTATTCAGAGAAGAAAAAACAGCCAAAAAATAATTAATCAAAAACTTTTAGATTTCCTTGGCCTATACATAGTGTTGTCGAAAAGATATCGTTCAATTTCTATCTTGCGTCTCACACTTCATAATATCCACAATTATTCCTTAAATGATTTATTAACATGAAAAAATACATCAGTAATGGACACACACTTCAACATTCGATGCACAGCAAAAGTGAAACAGCTCATATCGCAAGAAAATCTCACAGTTTATTCAAGAAACTCTCCTCCAAGGAAGAATAGACTTCCAACTCCAAACCCAACCTGAAAAATACAAAATAAGATGCGCTCCAATAAAAAAAAATCCAAAATTACTTTTTGAAACCAGCAGCAATCTCTTCCGATTTTGCAGGATCGGTGACGATGGCTGTCTTGACCTTCTTTGGATCGAACAAAGGCGCAACATATTTCTCTCCAACTCGGTTCAGATCCTCGATAGTTACTTTATCAATTGATTTTAAAAGAGCCCTTGAAAAATGGTCATATAGGTTAAGTTGAAAAACACATGCAGTGACACTTTCACATAATATAAACTAATTCTTTTACAAAAATTGTTTGGAGTATGAATAAAGTCGATTCATTATTATTATTATCTGCTTTGTATATTACTTGTATTTTTATTTTATATATATATATATATATATATTTGTATATTTATCATACCCTTTCACATAATATAATATAATTCTTTTACAAAAATTGTTTGGAATATGAATGAAGTCGATTTATTATTATCATTATTTGCTTCGTATATATTTTTTTGAATATTTATATTTTTGTATATTAATTTCTGTATATTTCTATATTTATATTTTCTGTGTATATTTTTTTTGTATATTTTTTTCATTATTAATATTAACTGCTTTGGAGTCATACTCTCACCTGTTGAATTTATAATCCACTCCATCGAAATACGACGTGAAAGAAAGCGTGACTACGCTCCCTATCGTCTTTTCTTCGTCTATGATTTCGAAAATGATAGAACTCCTAGCAGACTCGAGCAAGGTTTCGTCCCACTCTTTCTTCTCGAGCTGCTTCGAGATTATGTCTTTGGTCTCCTTGTACGCACCCACCACGTTTGTCGCTCTGGAATACATCAGGTACAGCAAACCTTCGTTAACTTTGGTTAACATCGTATATCCGTAAGAGTACCCTTTGCCTCGTATTTGTTTCCACATGGGACCCTGGAACACTACAAACGTTGTACCGGTTCGTTTTTATTGGTACGAGTGATGTTGGAAGCTTAGATTGGCGTTCTTATATTTTGGTGTCAGGTGTGGGATATCAGGAGTGGGATTGGAAATTTGACAGCTTTATTAGTTCTGACGATGTAAGAGAGTCAGTTTAGAGGACAAATACATGAATTTCGACTTATCTCTCACCTCTGCTTGTATGAGGTATTGTAAATAAAGCATCAGAGCAGGTAAGTCCGGATCTGTATAGGAAGAAATACTCTTTGTCGTCTGAATGAAGAACGACGACTCCAGGCAGCCCAAACTGATGATGCACCCATTAACACAGTCGTCCAACTCCTTCTGAAGTGTATGATCTGGTGTGACCTTCAATCTGAAAACAACAGGATGAAATCCAGTGATTTTAGCATTTTCAATCGACTAATGTCATACTTTCGCTGTTTTTCGATGACTTCAATTTCCGTAGGAAGGAATGTTTCTAGCGGCTTGGAAGCGTTTCCTAAAAGATTCAAGTTGCCGGCAATGTACAGGACCAAGTTCGAAGGGTCTGTTAGGATTTTTCGCACTTTCTCTATGTTAGCAACGACTTCCTCGGATCCTTCCCCGTCTAATTTTTTTATGACTTCGGTTAGGAATTTGTTTTGCAAGAGAACTCCATTTTTCATGACGTTGCTATCTGAAATAGAAAATATTTTTTATCAGATATTATTTCTACAAGTTGATGAATATTCCTGAACATACACTCCTTTTTACCGCCGAAGGTTCTCCTTTGAATTCAACAACTAACAATGCAATTTGAGAAGAATGACTTTTGAATATGCGTTGGAGAACTGTGTCTTCGGTAGCTTAATATATGGTTAGAGCATCTATCTGATTTATAGAAGATTGTGGGTTTGAATCCCGACTGAGGAAGTTTTTTTTCTTGAATTTATCTGGATTCCGTTATCATTTTCATTAATATATAATAATAATAATAAAGTTTATTCAAAATTCATAAAAAAGAGCATATACATCAATTTGTAAAAAGGTGAATAAACAGTTCAATTATACTCGAGTGTAAAACTTGTTGCGAGAGATACGAATTACATTTATGTATAATATATTTGATAAATTTGTAGAATTCAACAAAATAATATTGAAAAATTAACTAATTTTCTTAACTGAAGTGAGAGATTTCATGAAATAAATTTCGACGTGATTCGTGAATCCATTTTTTAATGTTAATCATGCAGACACAAAAACTTCTCTAACATTATTTGTGCTTACATGCATTATAGTTTGCTGTGGATCTCGTCATGACAGGGATAAAGTCGAATTTAAATCTGTTCCTACAGCTGTAAAACATAGGATTTCGATAAATAAGAACGACTTATTCAAGTTTGTTCTATAAGTATTCTATCACATGGAATTAATGCAGTGTAGGAATCTACGGCTGGTTATTGATCCAGAAATATTCAATGTGTGAGGATCTACGTTATTGATAAAACATAACTTGTAACAATGGTCAAACTGTAAACAGAAGATGCAGATGTATTTTTTAGCATACCTTTCACCAACGTCTCTGTTTTTCAATATTAATATCTTTATATAATAATCACTCTCCATTTGAATATTTCTCTTTAATCTCACCTAAACTTCGAAAATAGTCAGACATTCAATATTAACTACCAAAGGACTAGCAATACGTATGGCAAATGCTGGTTTTTGGGCCAACAACAGCCATTTTGTGTCACGTGATATGGATTGTCTAATTTTTTTGTGAAGTTGCTAACCTTGTTAGAGCTAGCAATATCAGTTCTGTGTTAAGGTATTCAATCTCTAAAAAAAGTTTTCATGAAATAGTTATCTCTCTTATCATGATAGGAAGGACTGTTTTCCCTCGCCTGATGACAGAACAATGAGAATGATATAACATAAAACTCAAAAGATATTAAAATCTCGAGCATTGCTTCGAATCGAAATATACTTTTGTCTGAGTATTTGTATCTTATTAACAAAGTCCAAGAAATACAAATGTAGATATGAAAAAAGTATTTAAAATGTATATATAGAACACTATAATGTAAAATAACACTCATAAATAATAAATTGTTGAATTATTCTTAAAAAATTTCGATAAAATATTTCTCCAAACTATAATAGGGTCTATCAACAAGTAGGTGTTTTACCGCCTTTTTGAAATGGATGTTGCTCAGATTTGCAGATCTTATTTCTAATGGTAAATGATTGAACAATTTACCACCATTATAGTATATAGAGTCTCTAATTAGATTCGAAGTCGGGATAGGAAGTCTAAAGGTATAAATGCGAGTAGCATATGGAGTAGAAACAAAGTTGAACTTTGATTTATGTTTATTGATAAGGCAAACCGCCTCTAGCATAAAAAGTGCGATGACTGTCAAAATTTAATTGGTAGTGAAAAAATTCCTGCATGATACTCTGGGTTTGACTTTACAAAGACACCTTAGTGCCCTCTTCTGTAATATCGACACAGAAGAGCGAAGGGATGAAGTGCATGCTCCCCAAAACGGTATTCCATATCGTAGCTGAGATTCAATAAGAGCATGGTAAACGGTTTTTGCGATATGGAAACCCAACTCATTGGAAACCACTCTCCCTGCATAGGAGGAAATCTTACTTTTAAGTTTTTTAAGGTGTTCATCAAATTTTAGCCTATTATCAATCAATACACCGAGACATTTTGTGTGTAATTTATTTTGCAATGTGGCAGAGTCTATTGGAATTTCTTCAAGCAAACATTTGAATGATATTATATTCGTTTTCGGTACATTTGAAAATAATAAACTGGCATCGCACCAGCTATTCACCTTCTCCAAGTCGGATGATATTATCTTTTGTAGCTCCACTGAGTTTTTTCCTTCCACAATATCGTTGTATAATCCGCGAATAGAGTGAAATTACCAGATATGTCGATTATAGATAAGTCGTATATAACAAAAACAGAACAGGACCCAACACAGAACCCTGTGGTACACCAGATTCAATGGCCTTGTTCTCCGAGATTTTCGCTGTCCTCACCATTTGACTCCGAAAGGTACGATTCAAACCAAGTGTTCGTTACACCCAGGGCCCCCGCTACCATGTGTGCAAAGTGTGCAATGAACACGGGCGCCATCCTTTAGGGGCGCCAAAACCCAGGGTCAAAAATTACAAAAAAAATAATTCTAGAATAAATATTGGAAAAGGAAATAGCATTAGGCATTTCTTATAAATACACACGAAATTTTATTAGTATATTATCCAGTTACAGCCGATTCCTATTTGCAAACAAGTCAGAAGTCAAGCCAGTTAGGTCATGCGGTTTCTTGTTTCTTGACTGTTCCTCTTCAGATCGCGAGGGGCGTTTTTAAACTAGTTACTACATTGGACCGTGCAACAAGTGCATTAAAACAATAAAGCTACATTTTACATATAAAAGTTATTCGTATTTTGTCAAGTGTTGTGTGAGTTTGTTGTGTTATATTTTGTTTACTATTTTTCTAAAGAATTATAAGTGCTGAATACCGGCTGACGTTTTGATATTGAAGTATGCCAAAAATACCTAAAACAATTGGTAGCACGATGTAGCACGATCTCTCGAAATAGAAGAAGACTTTCCACCGTTACCAACAGGAGGAAATTTAAACCGAAACTATTTGACTATGAACACCGAGATGAGACCGATCATGATCCAAAAACCGTATTCAAAATAAATTTTTTCTTAAAAATTATAGATCAAACTTTAAGCTCTCTCAAAAACCGATTTGACTTATTAAATGAGTATGATAATATTTTCGGATTTTTTAGCGACTTACACAAATTAAGTGACATCGATCTTTTAAAAAGTTGCTCTGATCTTGAAGAACGACTGACAGATCAGGATAATAAGGATACAGACTCCAATGATTTGTTTAACGAAATTAAAGCATTAAAATTGTTTTCATTACCTGACACTGACCCCTCAAATATTTTACAATATATATTTGAGAACAATTTAATCTCCACCCTTCCAAACCTAAGCATCTCACTGAGAATTCTTTTGACATTACCTGTATCTGTAGCTTCTGGAGAACGTTCTTTTTCAAAGTTGAAAATTATTAAAAATTATTTAAGATCGACAATGCTTCAAGAAAGATTGTCTGAGCTAGCAATATTAGCAATTGAAAGAGAAATTGTTGATGGTATAAATTTTAGCGATGTAATAGATGGATTTGCAACAGCAAAGGCTCGGAAAATATCGCTACTACAATAGCTATTTTTTATCTTTATAGACATTACTTAGGTACTAAGCAATATATCTTAGCAATATACCTATCTTCAACAAATTCTTAAGGGGCGCCAAAATTATTTTTTGCACACAGGCGCCAGCAGACCTTACGGGGGCCCTGGTTACACCTCTACATCCATATTGATGAAGTTTTTTTTGGAGAATTTCATGGTTGACGCAATCGAACCCTTTGAGATATCACAAAAAATTGCGGAGGCTACTTCACCAGCATTCATTTCAGAGTAAATTTCATATAAAAAAGAGAAGATAGCATCATTTGTATCTTTTCCCGCCTGAAACCCAAATTGGTGTTTGCTAATGATACAGTGCAATTTTAAGAATTCCTCTACACGTACTTCGTCTCTATTCGAAAAAGCAATAATAAAATATGTTGAACTTTCATTTATTTTATTTTGTTTCTTCGGGGTTAATATCCGTCGATGTTTTTTCTGGTTTGTTCGAAGAAAAAAAATATATATATATATATATATATATATATATATATATAAGGAGGATACTTAGACACCTTGGAGCCTTACCTCTGGAATATCGCATGCCCTTCATGGCGTACTCGACGACCGCCCTGCCGTTTCTCTTGAACTGCGCCACGGAGTTGTTCATCTTCTGCGCGACCACCTTCAGCCTATCGGCCGTGAAGACGGTCTTGTAGAGCAGCTCGCGCAGCCACCTGAGCCCCGTTTCGTACTTGGCCGCCTCCACCTGCAGCGTGACGGTGCACGTGGTCGAGTAGTTGCCGCACGCGAAGAAGTTGCTGTGCTGCAGCCCTATGGAGGTGGAACTGCTGACGGTGTCGTCGTTCAACTGGGCCACGACGACGTCGTACGGGACGATTTTGCCGTCGCGCTCCAGGGGGAGCTCGAGGAGGGACTCGAGGAGTAACGGGAGGTACGTCCTCAGTTCGGGAGGGACGGTCGAAGAGTCGAGCACGGCGAATAGCTGGAAGGTTTCTTGATTAGGAAATTTAGTATTTTTGTGGAGAGAATGAAGCACATATTACAGACAAGTTTAGATGGGCACGGCATGCTTTATTATTATTATCTTTATTCATTCCAAGAAACATTTATAAATAGTGTTCCATAGCCATTTTGTCGACAAAATTGGCGAGACGGATAGGAAACAACAACAACAAACAGAAAAGCAGAGCTAACAGAGACGTCTAAAGCATTCCGACAAAATGGCTATGGAACACACTCAATCAGAAGGGCAATCAATGCGAAAACAAACCCAAGAAAAACTAGGACGGGAGACCCCCCAGAATCAAAAAAATCAGTGACACTACCTTTCATCAAAGGAGTCACCGACAAAATCGGAAGACTAATGAAAAAACAAAATATACGAACCGTCTTCAAACCTCTAAGGACCATTTCGTCTTGCTTACCGAGACCAAAGGACAGGATTCCTCTCGAAAAACAAGGAGTATATAGCATCACATGCGGGTACTGTGATAAGCAATACATTGGCCAGACGAATAGGAGAAAGTCAGCTAGAGTGCAGGAACACAAAAATAGCATGAGGACAAAACAAACATATTCCGCCCTCTTTCAACACCACCACCAGATGGGTCACAAAGCAGCAAAGGAAATAGCGCAAGTGAACCATGTAAGGACACGCCAAATTAGGGAAGCCATCGAGATAGAAAAACATGGAGAAATAAACAAAAAAGACGACTCTCAAAATATACCAAATGTCTGGAAGGCCCTCATCAACAAAAAGAATAACAGTTCAAGAAATGGTCCTTCGGTGGATGCAGGTCGCCACAAACCAGACCGACCATTATTACCTGAACAGTCATTAGCCGAAAGTCCGACAACCATAATCGACCCGACGGCTGATGGAACGGATCATATCGGCTACAATTTACGACCGAGAAACTATTCAAAAACTGGCAGCAGATTTTTAAACAACAGTTGCCAGCACCAAGGAGGAGCAGTAACATTCTTGAAAATGCCAACTGAGATGTTGGCGAAACGTCGAAAGTCAATACCAACAAACCAACGGATAAATTCCCATATATATATATATATATATATATATATATATATATATATATATATATATATATATATATATATATATATGAACAATTTATTCACAATACATCTCAATATTACAATTTTGAAATAAATAATATGTGAATAAATATTTAAACTTTACGAAGTTATTGCACTTGTTGTGAGGATTAGATATTTTATTGAATAATCATTATGGATTAAAAATAAATGATTTAATAATATAATAACATTTGAACAATAAATGAAAATGACAGTATAATTAGCACACTGGCAGTCACATGGAAAATTTCAATTCTATAAGATTCTGGAAAAATAATCTGGGAGTTTCAAGAATCCATTTTTCCACCAGTTTTTCATAAGAATATTTTGACTTTGTTACTTTAATCGAATTTAGTAATTTATCGTAAATGAATGATGCTAAATATAAAAAGTTTTTTTGTGATTTGGCTTTGGAAATTTCATTTTTAGCAGTAATTTTGTTTTTATTTCGTGTATTATATAAATGTTTATTATACTTACAGCAGTTTTTATGAGAAAATATGTAAGTTATTATATTAAGACAAAATAATTGTCTGATATCCATTTTTTCACTTGTATTTTTCGAAGGTTATTATTATCATTGTTTTATTTATTATATTCATTTATATATTTTTTATTTATTATATATATATATATATATATGAAGTATGGAATTATATTTTGGGGAAAAGCATAATATGCTTTGATGACTGCATTTTGGTTAACGAATAAAATAAATAAAATATAAATAAATAAAACAATGATAATAATAACCCTCGAAAATGTTTCAACACATTTGGCATTCTATACAATTTTCGTTGAGAGAGGCTACTCACGTATACGAAACTGGTCTTCAAATGATCGAAATACGTGAAAACCTGCGTCCCGGACAAATCCATCTCGTTATCCTTTCCACCGTCGCTTTTGAACCTCTCGATGTTATGGAACTTTATCGAATTGAAACTGGGAATCGCGACGCAAGTCAGCATCTCGGACGGAGGATCGCGCTCGTTGAATTCGATTGCTCTCTCCAACGTTTCGCCCTTCTTGTTCAAACCGTCTTCGGTCAGAGTCGCGATTTGCTTTTCCACTCGCTCCTTTTCCTCCTTGGACATCTTCTGCTGCTCCTCCTTGCTCGGGATGCACTGCACGGCCACGTAGTCGTTGTCGACGAGGTACTTCCGGAGAATGTCCAGCCAGAAAGTTTGCGGCTCTTCGTACAGCTTGGATAGGTCTGTGAGCGGGTTGATCCTTTGTTGTAACTAATGATAATAACAAATTATTCACAATAAATATCAATAGCAACGCAAAAAAAAATATAATAATATGCAGGGTGGGGCAAAATCTGATTTTTATTAAAAAATACAAAAATCATTGATTTTTTTTAATCATGATTTATTTGATTTTTTTGATTTTTAAATTTGAATATTAATTTTGAACATTTTGATTCTTTGAAATTATTGTTAATTATTTTAATGTATAAGTCTAAAAATTTTAATACAATTTGCGGCTCAAAAAGTTGTGACAACGCATTTGTCGAGCTTCTTGCAAGAAAATTCTTGTCGCGATTTGTTTTCCTTCTGTCCTATACACTCGTTATACAGTGCCGAGTGAGGCACGAACACGAACGCGTTCGTTGTGCTTTTTGCAAGAATATTCCTGTCGAGGCTTGTTTTCCTTCTCAACCTATAAATTGACGTTGCCCAACAATTTCACGCATTTCGATATTAGAAACAGATTAGGCATAGAAAAAGGAGAAAAACTTTTTGTTTAAATTGTATAACGAAAATTAATAGACTGAAAATATACAGTAACAAAATTTAGGTGTTACGTTTAGTTTAAGAATTCGGAATTATTTACTTCTATTTTGTTGTTTTTGCTAAAAGCAGATACTCCTTCTGATCTTCGAGAAAACTTTTATATTATGTTGTTAAAATTGATTTATATCATAATTTCAATTTTAAAAATCAAGCGATTTAAATCATGATTTTAATCGTGATTTTAATCAGCCCAACCCTGATAATATGTGAATGAATAAATGAACTTCACAAAGTTGTGCACTTGTTGTGGGAAAAAACTCTATTTGTGATTTTACATAATTCGAGTGAATATAAAAATGAATATAGACAAAAAGTTCAAAATATCAAAGAAAGTTGATAGTGTAAAAATGAATAGGTACAATACAATCAAGACACAGGCTATATTGGATATTTTGATTTAATGATTTTGATGGAACTTTGTAATTTGTCATAAAAGAATGGAGCTAAATATAGAAATTTTTTCTGTGATTTTACTTTACATATGTTATTTTTTACAGTTATTTCATTTTTATTTCGTGTATTATGAGTATGTTTACTATAATTAATGTAATATTTATGAGAATATTTCCTTCATATATAAAGTGTCCCATAAGAGCAATGCAATAATCGAAAACTTACAGCGGTAATTGCATTGTATCAAGTCACCATAACAACACATTTGAAACTGTATCGCTAGACGTCAGTAAACAACACAAATAAATGTCAGATAGACTTCAAAAATAGAAAAACATTTTGCGTTTTGGTGAGTGCTCCATACAATTTATAGAGGAAAGTATAAATGAACAAAAAATAACATTTCCTTGAGAATTTCTTTATTCGTAGAATATTCCAATGAATTACATTCGTGCATAAAAATGACCAGATAATTTTGCATTCAAGCGTGATATCTTATACAAATTGCATTCGGTTATTTTCATATTTTGTAACTTTCGCCAAAATATGAAAATAAACTCTTGCAATTTTTAGATATCACGGTTTCTTGCAAAATTATCGGTAATTTTTATGCACTCGTGCAATTATAACCGAAAATATATGAGTAAGTATCTTGAAACTGAATAATTGCCCAATATCCATTATTTTACTGACAGAATACAGGGTAGGGTGTAACTGAATAAGTGTAAAACATTTAAGGAGGTGATTCCCCATCGAAAAAAAATAGGATCTTTCATATAAACAAAAATCATTAGAGCATCCCTTGTTAAGATACAGCCCCTGAAAGAGGGTACATGAAATTTGTATAACAATTTTTTTCACAAGCACTGAACAAGTTACAATATTGAAATTAACCTGACGTTTTGTACTACCAAAAAGACACTTAGCCAGTAATTTATTTGGTTTACCCCATGGTTGTAAGGGGTGGAAAACGCAACCCCTAAAATTTATTTCCAATGTAACTTTTTTCTTATCATTTGTTTACCATTAAAATTAAAAATTTATTCCCGATAGCCTGTTTCATTCCAAACAAAAAATGTCTCTTGGGTTTCTTGCCCAAAATAAACCAGTTCACAGCAAAAAATTAGTTTACAAACAACTACAGAGATACATCGTCATAAATGCGAAAATACGAAACTAAATCTAGTCGGTCGCTATTAGCGATAGTGACAATTAAATTGGTATGACGCTGTCACTTTGTGAATTTTCGAAATTGAATTAATACTAATTGTGTGTTGTTGTTTTGTTCTTAATTTGTTACTTTAAATTTTATGTACTTCCTTTAAGGGGCTGTATCTTAACAAGGGATTCTCCAATGAAGTTTCTTTATATGAAAGATCCTCTTTTTTTCGATGAAGAATCACCTCTAATGTTTTTATTGAATATGATTTCCAAAAACCACTTTTGTAATATTTCCAAATTTTTCAGATATATTTGATCAACTCCTCCCCCCTCATGATAAAATACCATAATTCAATTGAGATTGGACTAGAGAAAAATTAATCATTTTCATGTGCTTTTACCCTAAACATTCTGTAAAAATTTGAATTTAGGTAATAACGGTCGTAATTTCTTTATAATATATTCAATTTGAAAGTTCCATTTCAAATGACTGTATACTATGATTCCTAAATATTTTATCTGATCTACTTCTTTAATGCATGATTTTTTTATTTCAATTGGGCCAAGATTGGATGTATGAGTCCACTTGTTTTCAAATGAAAGATATCGTTGATAAATATGTTGAATAAAGTGGGTCCTAAAACAGTTCCTTGTGGAACTCCATAATTGGATATTTTTTCTGAACTTATATATTCTCCTACCTTAACACATTGTTTTCTACTCTCAAGGTAACTTGAAACTAGTAAATTGAAACTCATTCCCCGAAAACCAATTTTGGCCAATATTTGTGATAATAATTCATGATTTACCAAATCGAATGCTTTAGCTAGGCTAAGGAATAGACAGACAATTGGAGATCTTTCTTCTAATGCTTCATAAATTTTATTTGATAGATGGCAAAATGCATGCTCACTAGATACATTATTACGAAATTCAAATTGCATTTGATATTTTGGGAGTTTTCCCTCTTTTTTTATAATATAAATCTGTTGGGTCTTCTACATAGTATAAGAGTCGGGGATATACGGAAATCGTAAAGACAACAAGAATTACATTGGTCAAACTCTACGAGCTATAAAAACTCGCTTCAAGAAACATAAATCTTCCAATTGGTATTTTTTCAGAATTCTGTTGAATTTCAGCAGAAAAATGCGAAATTCGGAAGCTTAAAAACTCACGTCCTTCTCGCTGGACCCATACAGCATGTGGCCTATAATCATGAAAGCGACAGCGTGATGCGGACTGTTTTCCAAGTTGCTCAAACTCTCCAATTTGAACTTGTTGATGATGCTGCGCAACTGGTCCATGTCGATGGCTTTGTCGTCGAGGATCTTCTTCAGCACTTCCTTCAGTTTCGTACCGACTTCCGGTAGTTTGCCGACGGGGACGTCTTCCAGCGTTATGTTGATGCACGTTTCGGAGTTTTCCGTCACGTTGTACGATACCTGAAACATGCAGGAACATGATATCTATTCCTTATTCAGCACAAAAGAGCAAGTCGCAGTAGTTTGCAATTGATGCGATATCATTTGAAATTTTATGACGATCCTTTCACGGATTATGGTGTTTTTTGACGCCAATTGTCAGACATTACAAACAACGTCATATGATTCGGTGTTAAATCAAGTTTTTTCTGAAATTTGTAGGTTCCGCTTCCAGCAGAATATGTGTTCCTATTGTTCATAGTCAGTTTTGCGTGGTTTCGTTATTTACAATTTATTTCATTTTTCAAGAGATGTGTATAATCACAGAACACCCTAACTACATAGAAGTTAAGGTGGCTATATACTGGTGTTTTCACTCCATATAAAAGATTGTCATCAAATCAAACGACCGATCTGGCCTACTTGATTAGAATTGATGACGTAGACCGTAGTAATAACTCAAATAATTCGCCAGGTATCGTCACTCTCGCAGTTGAGATGACAGTCATTTGAGCAATATGATATTGTGATCTCAATTAAAAAGCTCGGTTTAGAAGTAGTATCACAATTCAGCCGCATATTATTCACGTTAATGCGTGTGAGCGAATAGGAGTGAGAATTATGATCAAATTTTATGGATATGTGAAGTGAGAAAATGCCATTTTTTCTGGTGAGTGAAATCATTAATATTTTTTATAATCTTCTGGGTTGAACTGAAAATATCTAAAACACATATCACACATGCTTTTATAGATTATTCAGAACGCGTGCACACTCTAGAATGTTGCCAGCAAACTTCTCTTGTGTTTTTTTTATGATCACTACTAAATTTTTAAATGGTTATTGATTATACTATAACGTGAGATTATTCTTGGAGTTTGTTTTCATCAGCCTCAGATAAAATCTCGCGTTCTATTCTCTGTTCCAACCAAAAGTGATCTGTATTGGCAACAACGTGTTCCATGAATCGAGTGATCTCGAAACAATATTGCAATAGAAGTGTAAGACAGCCTTCCCGCCCATACTTTATCTGAGAGCGCCTGTGATATGCTAAATGTTCTGTCAAATTTAAACTTGCCGCTGGGGAATTCGGCCGGCATTCTAAACAAATAACAGATACTGCCTAATTGGTCAGTGTCCAGTAAAAGATAGTATAGCCAGCCGATCAATCAGCTGACTATACATTTCCAGAAAATCTGGTGCGCGAATTCTGTAAGTCTTTTCTCTGCAAGCGCCATCTCAACTAATTTAATGGAAGACGACATAAGGCCTATAATCATAGTAGGCATGTGCCACCAATTTTACCCCAAACTTTCACAGATGTAAGTCCCAACATCAGCGTTTTGAGAATCTTAGTCGGAATATAGAATATAACTTCTCAAGCTAACGCAATCCAGAGCTAAAGAATAAGTTGAAAACAAATGAAACAACACAGGATTGAGATAGGATAGCTAGTCAACCATACAGAAATATGATTACAAGGGATGGAGACTACAGATAGATGGCATTAGTGAGTTTGTTTCCAAAGTTATATTGTTTTTTACATTTTTCTTCATAAGATAGCAATTCAGAAACAGAAATTGAATTGTTCATCAGTCTCGTAGATAATTGTAATGAAAAACTGTGTATTTTGATGCTTCTATAGAACGTATCAGTATCAGGCTCTTTGTAAAAACACCAAAACAGTTGAAAACTATCGCTATCAAAAGTTGATGACATCTTTAATTAGTTATTTCCAAAGAGAGCGAGATAAAAATGTTCCTCTGCTTTACCTAACGGCTGTTAGAGAGCTGAATTGAATAGAGCGTAGTAAATAATATTTATAAGTCAGATATTCATTTTCATTGTGTTGCAGCTAATTTGAAGTCATGTATGTATAATGTCAGTGCGACTTCTCAAAAAATTAAAGATAACAAAGTTCACAAACCATCAAGAGACTTACAAATAATGCAGTACTGGATATAGGTGTTCAAGAATATTTATACTGTTACAAATTTCCTAGCGCTCTCCTAACACCGGCCCTGACGAGATCGTAAACACAGATGAGAAATCGCGTCGTAGCGAACGTCATTTTCTAAGAACCCGTAAATGCCGCCTGGAGAATTCGAGACACGTCATCGGGGCTTCTTTCGAGGATTCTTGATAGGTACGCAGGTGTATATATACGGGACAGACTTCGCCGCGGAGAGTTAGTTAGTCAGACAGTTAGTTACGAGACAAGATTTTATTCGGAGAGTCAGTTATTGACAGAGAGTTTCATTCGGAGAGTTAGTTATTCGGAAGTTTTATCCAGAGCTAAGTGACGAGAGTTATTGAGAGCTAAGTGGAGCAGAGCTTTGTGCGGAAGTAGAATTTTTAGTACAGAGTTTAGTACCGAGCATTGGAAAGTTATCGGAGCGATTTAAGTGATTGTGTTGTATTGTGATAGAGAGTTTTAATAAAAGAAGTTTAGTGTTGTTTGTTGTTTTTATCATCGAACCCAGCGATATATCGTAACAGTGTTGTCAGAAGTTGTATTTTGAAAGGAATATCGTAACAATACTATGTAACTATGCAGTATTTACAGTTTATTAATATGAGAATATCTAGATTTTTCAAAGAAATTTGGATGTAGCTATTCAAAATAAATGATTCAAACCTCATGAAAATATAAATCTGTGGAACAAATAAGGATCACTAAGAGTTATAGAATATCTCACCTTGCTGGCATAAGGATCTTCAATATCAACCAACTCTTTGGGCAGAGGAGAAACAGAAAACTCAGTCAGGTATTTCAAGAGTAGAATTGTTGCCGTAACTGAATACAAGTCAGTGACACAACAAGCCCCCCTCCAAGCGATACAGTACAGTCCATTTGTTTCGTCATCAGTTGGGTATTTTATCACCAAGTCTTTTGATCCTCCTGTCATTGGGGGGACAGGGTTCTGCCAAGGTCTTTGGAAAGGTTCAGAGCTCCCCTGAATAAAACAATTATGAAAAGCCTAAGCAAGGCATAGTGGATATATAATCAATGTAATACCTTCGAAATTATTTTTTGTTCCAATTTCTCTAATGCCTTGAATACTTCTTGAGGTTTTACCTGACCAGTGATTATTATTTTCAAATTCTCCGGTCTATAGAACTCTTTATGATAATTTTTAACCTGGAAATAATTGATTTTGTAAATCATACGAATGATGTCCGAGAACATTTCTTCTTACTTTTAGGTTATTAGTCGATTCCCTCAAATTCTTCATGATCCCTCCAGTTTCAGAAGAGTAACCACATTTTCCTGGATATATATTTCTGGCAACATTCAAGTGCATTCGTGATTCAGCAGAGTTTTCTCTACCCTGCATTTCACAGTAAACTACTCCAGCATCAGTACCTTCGGAAGTTATATGATGAACTTCTGTTACAAAACCTTCTTCCTAAATCAAAATGTAAGGCATAGAGCAGAGAGATAACGAAGGTACAGGAAGAATTAACTTACCGTAAGAACAGGATACAAAATATGTTCCAAAAATATAGGCATGAGCGTTAGAAAACCCTCACTTCCAGCAGTCTCCATCGTGTAACAAGTGTGATCTATGTCAGTCCAGGCATTTGTACCAGAAGCCAAACACCGATTGGCCAATAGGTCCAGTACACCCTTATAAGGGTAGTCTTCACTTCCCAGAAAAATAAGATGCTCCAAAGTGTGTGGTAAGCCATCATCATCAAATGCTTCGGTAGCTAAAAATGAATATGTTACGTGAAGAACCAAACTGGGAATACTATACACAACCCAAGCAAAAGTATCCATTCACTACAGGGCCTTCTACTTCGGCTATCACTACTGTTAAACCAGTCTTTTTAGAAACATATTCCGAAACCGGAATTCTGTCATAGGCTTGCAAGGCATAAAGAAGTTCGAAATTTTCCATATCCACGCTAGGTGTTTTATCAACCGGTGGCATTTTCAATGAATATCAATATACTAGGTACGTTCTAGATGGTTGCAAGCAATCGACTGCTGGAAACCAAAACGACTTTCAATATTTACTACTGTTTATTCCTTGACAATTTCCAGTTCAGCACAATAATTCTGAAAATGTATTCGGCTTTTGGCTTATTCCGAATTTGTGATAAAATATAAAATATAAAACCAGGTCAAGGACACAAATGTCAACACTGTCATTGTCTGTCACTGTCAACGTCAACAGTAACAAAAAGAAACAGCTGGACCGGTGAGTCAAGTGTCAACTGATGGATTCAATCGATCATGGATTCATCTATTGGTCAAATCGAATAACAGTATTTACAAAAAGGATTTGAAACGTACGTAGTATTAGGATCACTATGAAAATAAAAAATATCCCCATTGAGAGATTTTAACCTGTCAATGGCAGATTAAAATACCAGATTATAATCTGTCAATGACAGATTATAATCTGTCAAGTGTCAATGGGGGTATTTTTATTTTCACAATGACCCTTATACACCATCGTAGAAACGATTTTGTTGCGCCATCTACAATATAATGTCGATATTTCCGATTACTTGACAATGCACGACAAAGTTCCCTACTCTGAAGGTAAAAATAGGTGCAGAGGTCTGTCAGTTTGACTGAAATGCTGAAAGAAAGATAATGAATCTTCAAAATAGAGTTGACGATAGATTTTTATGAATAGAATGAAAGTTCAGGCAATAAAATAATCTTAAAAACATGAATGATCTACTACATTGACCAAAAACTCCATTTCTGATTCTGCATTGATTGCCATCTTTTGGTATTATGTATAAGTAATCAAGAAAATGAGTGATTCAGGCTACGAAATCCGTAGAAAAACGAAAGAAAAGACATGACTTGGAAACGAAATCACTGGGGCCATCTACCTGTAGTATCCAACCCATCAAATGATATTTCCATAAGGTTTACTACTATATCTCTATAAACAATGCTAAAACCAGCTAAAACATAGGGAGCTTGATTTTTCGGGAGTAATTACACAAGTGCTTCAAATTACCGATAATTTTCCATTCGAGCATGTTGTCAGTAAAAAAACTGCATTCGGTTATTTTCATATTTTGCTAAAAGAGCCCTCCTCCTTCGGAGTCGGGCTCTTTCGAATATGAAAATAAACTCATGCAGTTTTTAGACAACATGCTTTCATGTTCAGGAGGAGGGCTCTTTTAGCAAAATATGAAAATACCCGAATGCAGTTTTTTTACTGACAACATGCTTGACTGGAAAATTATCGGGTTTATTTTGATGCACGAGTGTAATTCGGTAGAATATTTCCGGAGTTGAAACAACGACGTTTAAAATTCAGTATTTATGCCTGTCAAGATGACAAATGTACATTTTAACAATCGTTACTATAGATATATACACGGACCGAGCGGGTATTTTTCGATACCTACCGGGTATTTACCAGCCCGAAAATGCCCCGCCGTGAATTTATCGCTGTAATTGATCGAAAATATCCCGTTTCATATGGGATTTTTTACATACGATGGAAATATTCACGGTAATCTCCTACCACATATTAAAGTACTCATTTCAAAAATCGATATATTTACTACTCCATTATTATCATGGTTAGAATTCAGCAACATTCCATAGTGGTAGTTTTAGAAATTGCAGAAAATAATGGTACTTCACTCTTAGAAAAAAATATAAAGTTCTTCGTATTTCGATTGGGATTTCAAGATAAGCGATATACATGTTTTCTGGTAGCAGTTGACGAACTGAAGATGTCTATTGGCAGTTGTATATCAAGGTGATATGTTTGTTGTTTTTTGTTTCTAATAACAACTTGCCCGAAAATCTGCGAGAACCTAGACGAAATCTAAAGGGGGTAAGTCGGGTGATCTTGCAGGCCACCTGACAGAATCACGTGTTTCAATCAGCGTTGCTAGACGTCCCGATTTTTGGCAGTACATCACAATTTTTCAATCAAAACTAAATGTCCCGCGCGGAACAGGCCTAGTCCCGCTTTCGGGAATAAAAAAATCGACAAGCGATATTTCGGTATATATATAAATCATGTGAAGAATTCAACTTGTTGAATTCACCCTTGGACGTATATATTAGTGGGAAATTGTAAAGTCACCACTGCCACCAGTTCTTTCAATGGTTTTCAAAAAAGAGATACCAGGAAAAAGATTGGTGTCCTTCATTCAGTTATCCCAACATCAAACTGCTTTCTGGAAAGCGTTTTTTTCCAGATGAATTTGGAATGGTAGCATGTCAAAAATGAATCTGCCATGAATTGAATGAAAGCAGAATTCATCCACTTTAATCTAGACTATCTAGAGCTATCATGTGCAGGGTCGTTCGGTTTTATTAAAGACAAAAAGAAAACTTTTTAGAAGAACTCTAATCATCTCTCATTATGTGTAAGTTAGAATTTTGAACACTCACTCAGACTATTATTTTGAAAACACCAACTTAATTTTTTTTGAGATAATTTGCTATCTTTTGTGACAAATCAAAAAATAAATTTTCAAAATTTCTGATTATATACGTTTTTCATACATGTCCTGCTTTCGACGAGAGAATCCTGCTTTGTTTACACTCAGAAAGTTTCAGTCTCGACTTTGCAAAAAAAAATTGGCAACACTGGTACCAATCCATTATTCAAATATCAACTATGGAGTGTATTCAGAAAATTATGTGAATATCCAAAATGTAATAATATACAGGGTGATTCATTTGAAAATCTAACGTTGATGTAATTTCCGGAAAAACCGGAAATTCTCCCACTGTGACAAAAAATACCTCTTTGATGCTTCGAATATTTGAAAACAATACAATGGATTAACACTGGTAATCTAATAATGATGGTAATATATATTATATAGAATGTGACACTTTCAATTGCGATATCTCGCAGGAACAGTGATACTTGGAGAAAAAAATTAACTAACTAAATTAATGAACTGTTTTCGTAGAGAATTTTATGATCTACAACATTGGTAAGATGATTTTTTTCGAGAAAACCCACCGTTTCCGAGAAAAACCCAAAATAAATGAAATTTTGACATTCTACCCTGAATAACTTTTTTAGCACATGAGAGATCGATGGGGACTTTCAAATTTTTACCAAAATTTTGCTCTATCTGTGTTCGCAGTTCGCAACACGTAGTACCATAACACACCTGAAGGAGCTATTGTTTAGTGGAACGTGTGTAGCGGTTTTGTAAACTATCTAGTGAAAATAACACGATAGAGTGTCATTTACCATTGATTTTCATCAAGTATCGAATAATCCCATCATTTATGTACAAGTAACACAAAATTTAACTCTCTGATTTACCTGATTTCTTCTGGCAAACCCACAACGCCAGGGAAACCCATTTTTTTCGATTATCGCTTGTGTTATCCATAGATATAATATATTTCTGAAGTAGGTATTTATTATAATATCTATGGCATTATCTTATCAGTTTGATTGAATTCAATGAATTCCGATGAACGGACAAGTTGTTGACAAGGTATAAAAAGTAGGCATACTAAAGGAATCTGAATTTATTTTTTCCAGCAGTTAACTTGATTGGAACACCTAGTTTGGATATGGGAAATTTCGAACTTATTCATGCTCTGCAAGCCTATGACAGAATTCCGGTTTCAGAATATGTTTCCAAGAAGACTGGTTTAACAGTAGTGATAGCCGAAGTCGAAGGCCCTGTGGTGCATGGATTATTTGGCTTGGGTTGTGCACAGTATTTCCAGCATTGTACGTTATGTAACATATTATTTTCAGCTACCGAAGCGTTAGATAATGATGGTTTGCCACATGCGTTGGAGCACCTTATTTATTTTGGAAGTGAAGACTATCCCTATAAGGGAGTTCTTGATATGTTATCTTACAGATGTTTGGCTTCTGGTACGAGAGCCTGGACCACTACAGACCATACCCGTTACTCGATGGAGACTGTTGGAAGTGAGGGTTTTCTAAGGCTCTTGCCGATATTTTTAGAACATATTTTATATCCCGTTTTGAGCGTAAGTTAGTGTTCCTATACTTTTAAATGTGTGGAATCAATATTTTCAATTATATTTCGATTTTAAGGAAGAAGCTTTTATCAGAGCGGTTTATCACATAACTTCTAACGGGTTTGATGCTGGAGATATTTATCGTGAAATATTGCAACACGAAAACTCTTATCTGGTAGAAATGAATTTGAATATTGCCAGGAATATTTATTCAGAGAAGTGTGGTTACTCTTTTCATGCTGAAGGGCTATTGAAAAATTTGAGGGAATCTACAAATAATTTCAAAGTATGACAAAATGTTCTTAAACACCATTATCACTTTCTAAAAACTATAAGAGTCGATATATTCGTTTTTCAGGTGAAAAATTACCACAAAAAGTTCTATAGACCAGAAAATTTGAAAATAATAATCACAGGTCAGGTACAGCCTCACGAAGTATTTGAAGCATTGGAAAAACTAGAAGAGAAGATTATCTCGAAGGTATTATCTTCTATTAATATTAACCTCTTAAGTGGCTAGTACGGATATATCCGCACATCGATGCGTGTATTCAAATGGTTTGAACGGATATATTCGGGTTCAAGTTTTTTTTTGGAGCTATCCATGCCTATAGCGAATATGGTCGCCTGCGGTGTTTTATGACGAAAAATAATGTTTGCCGCGTACGGTAAAGGGACTGGGCAAGCGCTAAGTTCCGCCTCTGTATTTGTATGTCGCTTCTTGCGGCCTCATTTTACGCATTTAGTCTCTTCTGAATACAGTTACAGTCGACAGGCTGAATCATGTCTAGTTCGGAAGAAGAAAGTGAGTAAAATAGTTTTACTGATTCTGATGAATCATACGTTGAATCTGAGTATAGCGAAGAGAGTGAAGAGGAGAGTGAGGAAGAAACAAACGATGAAAACGCGGGAAGATTCGAAATTGAAATGCCATGGACCTCGAACGGAATTCCTCGCCCCGCCTTCCCTTTCCAAGGAAATAGTGGTATACAGGTGAATGATTCGAAATGCATTCTGGATATTTTCGAATATTTTTTCGATGACGATTTGATTGATATGATAGTCACAGAGACGAATCGGTTTGCTATTCAGTATATCATATTGAATAATGAAAATATAAAAATGAAATCTAGGGTCAGAAAATGGAAACAAACGGACTCCAGTGAAATACGAACACTGATAGGTTTGTTCATTCTACAAGGTGTTTGTCCCAAACCTGAATACAAAATGTATTTTTCCAGACGACAAAGTATAGAAACTCCTTTTTATGGCCATTTCATGACTGGGAAGAGATTCCATTTGCTACTGAAATTTTTGCACTTTGTCGACAATACATCGATCGATCCGAATATAAAAAGCAGCAAACTTGTAAAAATTCTGCCATTGCTGAATAACTTGAGAGAAAAGTTTATGAAAATTTATATTCCAGAGAGGGATATCGCCATTGATGAATCCCTTATAGGTTGGAAAGGAAGATTGGGATGGAAACAATATATTCCTTCAAAACGGAAGAGATTTGGTGTGAAACTTTTTGAATTATGCGAAAGTAACACAGGATATTTATACAATTTCATCATATATACTGGGACTGATACCATTTATGAACCCCAATATTGCGAAGAATCAAGTACTGCTAAAATAGTTCTGTCTCTAATCCATCCCCTACTTGACAAGGGATATCGACTTTTCCTAGATAACTACTATACCAGCATTGATCTGGCTGAGAAACTGGTGAAGAAAAGAACAGATTGTATTGGAACAATGAGGATAAATAGAAAAGGTATTCCGAATGAATTGAAACATTCCTTAGCTAAGGGTGAGACCATTGCCAGATACAGAAAGAAACTCATGATTCAGAAATGGCGGGACAAAAAAAATGTTTTGATGATAAGTACCATCCACGACGAGAGTATGACAACAGTTCTGACAAGAAACAAAGAAGTGAAAAAGCCCGCATGTGTATTGGAATACAATGCAAAAATGGGGGGTGCCGATTTGGCAGATAATTACCTCCATTTCTACGGAACAGCAAGAAACAGAATAAAAAAATATTACATGAAAATCTTCTGGCATTTTCTGAGTATTACAACAATGAACTCCTACATTATCTATAAAAAAAATGGAGGAAAAATAAAAAGACTGAATTTCCTCGTAGAACTAGGGGAAAATATAATCGAAAAATATGGAAAATTCATAAAAGAAGCAAAAAGACGTTCCAAAACACCAATGCCGTCAAGACTTATTGAGCGACATTTCCCTTCACTAATTCCGCCAACAACAAAGGAAAAACCAACCAAAAGGTAATTCTGAGAGTTTTATCAGTTATATTTTTTAACCAAATCAAAAATTCGTAGGTGTGTTCTATGTGCAGAACAGAAACGAAGGAAAGAGAGTCGATATTGGTGCCAAGAGTGTCGAACAGGTCTATGCCCAGCGCCATGTTTTGGTATTTATCACAGCAAGCAAAGAATTCTCCCGATTTTAATTTTATATTCAGAATGAAAACTTTGTTCCTTTGACGAAAATATACGCATAAGGCATGTATTATCTTTCTTTCATGGTAATGACGGACGTATACGTCATTGGTGATGGGTATTGCAAAAGTCGAATATAGCCGCAATCGGTGAAAATACGAGCCATCGTGGCATTAGCTTTTAGCTCTGCTTCCAACCACTTAAGAGGTTAATCAAACAGCAGATAATAATTAAGATAATATTCATTCAACACATATGATTAATTGCATAACATGATATACATTATCAATTGAATAAATATTGGGTAATCCATAGAAGTCGTATATGGGTATCATTTTAATGGCAACTACACACATCGGAAAAGTCTAGGGATATTTTTATAACATACTACATGTCATAAAAATAAATGCATGAGGTAGTTTAATTTCGATTAAATTGGTACACTCGACCACCCTGTAGATTTCTATGGGTTGAAGAAAGCCTGCAAAAACGGTAACTAATATTTTATCAAGTTTGTTACAAACTGTAGGTTTTCGGCTAAAATGAATAATCTGAAAGTGTCGAGTTTAAACAGTCTATGCAGTGCTTGCCCAGCAATTAAACTGGAAATATTGTGCTTTAACATGGAACGTCATCACTTAACATTGGCTGAGATGAATAGAGCTGTAGGGCTTCTTCAAGGTGGCATGCGACAAAATGATGTAGCTCTTCGTTTGGGGGGTCTCCCAAAGTGTTATCAATCGGTTGTGGCGGCGTTTCCGTAAAACTGGCAGTCCAGCCGAACAACATCCAGGGCGAGGACGCGGTAGAAATGCAGTTCAAGACCGAGTTTTGGTCTTGACCGCAAGAAGACAACCCACAATCACAGCACCTGAGTTGGTTAACGTGTTGCAGCAGACGCACCAGGTAACCATTGGTCGTGATACTGTCAGAAATCGACTGCATGAAGCAGATCTCCACAACAGAAGGCCACTTAGATGTCCACCTTTGTCGAGAGGCAATCGCGGTAGAAGATCAGAGTGGTGTCAAGAACATCAAAACTGGGATGCAAATGATTAGGCCACAGTTTTGTTCACAGACGAATCCGGATTTGGATTTCATCCAGATTCTCGTCGAGTACGACTGTGGAGACGACCTGGAAATGATGAACGTTTGAGACACGTCCAGGAAGTTCACACATACAGAGGTGGTACAGTAATGCTATGGGGCGGAATCATGATCGGCGGCAGAACCGATCTCGTTTTTCCAAATCGCTCCCTCACAGCTCGACAGTACCTCGACACCATTCTTCTACCTATCATCCGGCCGTTTTCTGGTGCTGTTGGTGAAAACTTCCACCTAATGCACGATAATTCTCGTCCTCATGTCGCGCGTCTAGTGACTGACTGGCTCACCAACGAAGGAGTTGATGTATTGCCATGGCCAGCACAATCGCCGGACCTGAATCCCATCGAGCATGTGTGGGACATGCTTCAATGAAGAATTACTCCGCATATGGGGAACATTCACACAACGTTTCAATTGAGAGAGCTTTTAATCGCTGAATGGGCAAATGTACCACAAGAAGACATTGACAATCTCATTTTGTCGATGCACGATAGATGTAGGGCCGTAATAAACCAGCGTGGAGGCCATACTTTGTACTGATTCCAATTTTTTTTGTTTTATAATTTTTTTTCGGGGTGCCAAAGAAGAGCCATTTTTTTTGCTTATATGCGCACTCAGTATTTTTGACCATTTAATAAATTTAGTTGTAAGTTACATTCGTTTCATAATCACCCGTCAACTTTTTATCCCCTAAAGCGATTTAAAAAAAAATATTGCCACTTTTAACAATATCCCTAGACTTTTCCGATGTGTGTATATTGACATAGAAATACAATGCTGCTATGATTCAAAATTGAAATATGTACAAATGGAATGAAATTGTATAAACATTAATATATATAATAGATGGTCTCGCTTTCCTCACCAATCGTTTCTTGCTTCATCTAGAAAAGTTCTGAACCTTTTCAAAGACCTTGGCAGAACCCTGTTCCCCCCATGACGGGGGGATCAAAAGAATTGGTGATGAAATATCCAAATGAATCTGAAACAAGTGGGTGGTACTCGATTGCTTGGAGAGGACCTTGTATCACAGACCTATATTCAGTGACGGCAATAGAAGTACTACTGGAATATCTGACTGACTCCGTTTCTGGTCTATCTAAAGAATTAATTAGTGCTAAGGATCCTCATGCCAGAAAGGTGAGATATGTAAATATGCAATAGAGCCATATGGTCTTCAACGAAATCATCATTCTCGAACACTGACATCCTTTCGTTATTTTTTCGTTAGGTAATTTCTGGCGTGGAACCAAACTCCGTGACATGCATCCACATAACCCTGATAGGTGTTCCGGCCAAAAAACTGGCAGAAGTTGGCACGAAACTGAGAAAAGTATTGCAGAATATTCTCGAGGATAAATCCATCGACACCGATCAGTTGCGTAGCATCATCAACAAGTCCAAACTGAAGAAGTTGAGTCAATTAGAAAACGATCCGCACAACGAGATCGGAATGATGGTACTAAAACATATGCTGTACAGGTCCACTGGACAAGATGTGAGTTTTGCTGTAAAAATGGTCCATCCTGTAATTTTTA